>JAMJFZ010003396.1:7627500-9127500 GCA_026225945.1 Cricetomys ansorgei
GTGGATCAATTTGCTGCATGTTGGGAGCTTGTATTCATTTGCTATAACAAACTTACAAAAAGTTGTGAGTTAAAACAAAACAACCATATTTTCATACAGTCTGGAGGCCAGAAGTCTAAAACAAAGATGCCAACTCTGAAGGGTCTAGAGAGAAATCTTTCCTTGCTTCTACTAGCTTCTAGTAGCTCCTAGCATCATGTGATATGACTTTAATTTGTGTCTGGTTCTCACTGTCTCTCCTGTGTTTCTCAGGTCCTTCTCTGCTTGCTGTTGATGTTGTTCTTGTTGTTTTAGAAGACAGGATTTCATGTAGTCAGTATGTAATTTAAGGTGGCTTTGAACTTCTGATCTTCCCATCTTCATTCCCCAAGTGTTGAGATTTTAGACCTATACTACCACGCCCAGTTCTATGTCCTCTTCATATGCAGTAGTCATTGGGCTTCAAACCCACCCTAAACCTAGTATGATGTCATCCTAGTATTCTTATTCACTTACATCTGCAGAAATCCTATTTCTAAAGAAAGTCACAGTCTGAGGTTCCAGGTGGACATAAATTTGGGGGGACATTAGTTAATCCACTATAGAGCACAAGTTAGGAGTGAAAACTGAAACAGAACATAGGGAAGACAATGAAAAAAGTTAAGTGACTGCAGGGAAAGCCAGAACTAAGAAATTCTTCCTGGGAATTCACTTGAGCTTACATGCAGATGTGTTTACCACAGCCACTGCTCCAGGGAGTGAGTGAATGAGCTCAGTGGGCCAAGAAACAGCAGGCAAATGGAACTTGAGAGTGATAGGGAGGCAAGGGCTGGCTGGAGAAGGCGTCTAAAGGATCATCAAGTGTTGACAGGCAAAGAAGGAGTAGGAAAGCACTTCCCTCCAGAGAACAGTTAGAAAGAACACATAAAAATGAAAACCATCACAACAGCAACCGACACGGCACTGTTAGAGCATGTAACAGAAGGGCAAGCAAAAGCAGACACTCAGGATGCAGGGGCTTGATTCCTGGAGAAGCCACGCTAGTGACCCGCTGTTTGTGCAGAGATGCTTAGGGGTTTAAACAGCTGTTTCATTCACGTTTACTGGTGAGATGTCAAGAAATGTCTATTCATTTCAGATAAAGAAGACACCAATGACTGACCGAAGAACAATTTCACTCAAGTCTAGCTTGGAGAAGCAGTGAGATTAATTGGGTTTGCTTACATAAGCATGAGCAATTTATGGGCAGCTACACTGCCAAAGGAGAGGTCTCTTCCTGCAGTAACCTTTAATAATTTATACATCCTCAGGGAGAGGAGGGCATGATGTGTGCCTAGTGCCCTGCCTTGGGAGTTGCTCCAGTGTGGAAACCTCTCAGGATTTGTTTGTTCACTGCTTAATGAGCTCTCCATTGTGTCTATGAGGGAATGTTAATGGGCCCCATCTTGTAAGGATCAATGGCAGCTGCCCTAATTTCAAGATGACAAAAACCATGTTACACCAGGAAGACAGAGTTTTACGACAACAGAAGTGTAGGATTGCCACATTTTCCTCTTAGCTTTAAGGGTGAGTTAGAGACAGACATGTCATTAGGATGCATTTTGGATCCAGACAAGAGATGAGTGAGAATAGCCACCAAGATTGGGAGAGGAAGGTACAGAATCAAAAATAAAAGCTACAGGATATGGAGGATAATGCTGAGGGAAGACGGAGTATAGAGAAACAGGGATGGTTACGCACTGGTGGTGGGAATCATCTGACACACACATTCTGTGCGGAACCCTACAGAGCTTAGCAGAGTTATAAACCTCAGCCAACTTGTATGATATAACTCGATGTTTATAATGTAACTATTATTTGACCCGCGTGTTCTTTTTCAGTAATAATCCTGCTGAGGGATAAAAGTTCAACAAACACCAAAAAATATGTTTAAAGAGTGATTGTTTAAGAATAAGCACTAGAGCACCATTTATAACTTTAAAACGCTGGTAAAATGTGAGTGTCCAGCTGAGATCCACTAGATAGGCACAGGGAAAAACAGAAGCTAAGATGGTGGCTAGAGGCTGAGGCTGTTTGTTACAGCAGGCTGTCATATGCTTGTTCAAACAGTAGAAAACAAAAACACTGGGACCAATGTGGATGGCAGAGAGTCCTGCTAACTGCCCTTCGCATCTATATCATTAGCCTTGCAAAACTGACTGTTTCCATCATATATCAGACAATGTGATACATCCCAAAACACTATCTGAGGAAAAGAAAAGTGGAAAGTTTGTATTCTGGGAAAATCTGAATTTATTCCTAGAATTCCCCAACCTTCCCAATCTTGAGTCACGAATAATCTTCCTCTCATTAAAGTTTGCCCATAAGACAAGCTATCCAAAACCTTGGGCCTCCAAGCCACTCTGAGACATTTGCAACCATTTAAGGATAGATTTTCATTTTCACTGTATAATAAAAAGTTCTTTCTCTCTCCCAGTCCCTTACGTGCTCTCACCTCTGAATTCTTTTCTGTGGTGCTAAAAAGAAGTTTTAAGATTCGGGCACAGGTTTTAATTTCTCTATACCCAGGACCTCTGCAGCCTCTTATTGCTGGCAATACATCCATAGGCATCTGCTATTTATAACTACTCATAAAGAAAAACATACACTCAGCTTGAATGCAAAAGCGCCACTTGGGGAACAAAGAACCAATTGGACCAAATTGGAGTCCCATATTCAAGTTGCGACATAATTTTCCTAGAAACAGTAGGCAAGTGTTTCTGGAAAGGAACAGAGCATAACTATTGTAAGGTTAGTAGGCAATACAGCCATCATCATAACTGCTCTGCTCTGTAGTATGAAAGCACCCATGGATAATGTGGAAATTAACGAGCAGTTTTTTTCTAATAAAACTATATATATATATCCCCCAAACACTGTATAATATATATTATATATGATAATATATGATTTTATTTATATACATAAAATATGTGTGTGTGTGTGTGTGTGTGTGTGTGTGTGTGTGTGTGTATAAAATCAGGCAGCAGGCTGGATTCTGTCCATAGATGTAGTTTGCCAATCACTGTTCTATGGATACAAAATCTTGGTTCTGTCATCAGCTTTGGGGCAACTTACTATTTTTCTGATTCACCTCATTGCTATGAAAGTTCATGCACATTAAAGTGAGTACAAACCAATTGCTAAAGATGGTATAAAAATCTAGACTTAAAAAAAAACTATTTCCAAGTGTTTCTTTTGTTGACACATTTATTCACTGCAGTCTTATGACCTGACTTCAAGGTGGGTTTTTGATACACTTTTATCTGTCAGCAAAGCCTGTTAAGCATTCAGAACTCATTCTGTGCAGCACTGGTCTTTGTTCTATCTTGCAGCTGTAGAGACAAAGAGGATTCTACCTCTCCCTCTGAAGATTTGAATCTGCAGAAATACACTGACAATAGATTAACAGGAGAAGGTATATGAGTTTATTACATGCATGAAGGGAGCTCAGGAGAGTGCCCAATATCCTCAGTGGGGTTCAAAACACTCCCCTTTGTAGAGGAGAGAGAGATAAGGGTGTTAGCAAGTTAGAGAGTAACAAATGATTCTTAAATGAAATTCGTGGGTGAGCAAAAGAACACGTAATAACCTGGGACAGAGTTCCTCTGTGCTCTGGAGGAGGTAGAGACAATTGGAGAGGTGAAAGCAGAACCACACTAGGAGCTGAAGTTGTCTTGTGCTGATGGAGTCTCTTGGGGAATCCCTCTGATATACTTCTAGGACAGGTGAAAAATCTGCTCCAGTATGATGACTAATATGCTTCTGTTCATTCTTGGTGAACTTTCGCTTGTCAACAGGATTTTCAGAGTCCAAGATAACTGCATCTCTTTAGGAAGTATTTCCTTTAGTCACAAATGATGACTTTTGTGAGATGAAGGGAAGGGGTCCTTTCTTGGGTTTGGGGAATGGGGGGGGGCAGAAACAAAGGGAGATTAGAGAGACCTGAATTCCAAAATGTGCTTTCTGAGACATTCCAATTTCCTTGAATTCAAAGTGATCCTCACATCAAAGCACCATACCTCGGGAGTATCATTTTCATGAACCTAGCCTAGACATGAGCTTAAAGCCCATTTCAAAGTCTTCCTTTGGGAATTATTCTTGGGCTGTTCTAATCTTGATCTTTTGTAGAGCTGTTCAGTTTCACAGGCACGTGTTTCTGGGGATCTGAGGAGACACACAGGTTAGGAAGGCTTCCAGGCTTAATTTCAAGTTCTATGGCTGCCATCTTGAAATTCTAACTCACTTATGAATGAAGAGCTCCACATTTCCATACTTTAGCTGATCCCACTCTCATGCAAGGAAGAAAAATTAACTTATGCTTGCTACAGATTCAAACCGAACAAAACAGTCAGCAATAAGAAAACATAAATGACATAAATAAAAAATGACATAAATAAGGGAACTCTGTGTTCCTCTAAGATATATTTCCTGTTGCCTTTCATCTCTTGAGGCTGTTTGGCTTGAAGAAAATTAAAAAGTAGAATGTATTTTAAAGTATGTTAGGTTTATTGACCTCCCGATAAGAAATAAAATAGCAGAATTATAGATCCTTTATATAAATATTAAAGAGTATTGTTGCGCCCTTACTACAAATGTAAAAGTACTTGATCTATAAGGTAATTATGTTGATAATGTTGTCAAGATATTAGGATTTTAATACCAAGTCAGAATTATACAGTCGCCATAGTTATAAATTTATTTTGTGCAAAAATACTAAATTAAACACTTTCTAGGAATTCTTGCTATTTACATAGAAAGCAAGGGCATAGTGGTTTGAATGCTTCAAAACTCTACTAATGTTGTCTGACATAAAGGAGAGTCCATTGACAGTGCTTGCCTGGAAAGCCAAAGTGGACACTGACTGGTTATATTCCAGAGGAGGGGAGAAATATTAGTGGTCTGCATTTGATTTCTAAATTGTACTGACCAATATTCAGGACCTTCCTTACTTTATCAGTTACTTAAAAGTGAGCAGAGGGCTAAAGCTATGGGTTCAGCAGGTAAAGACACTTGCCATGCAAGCCTGAGGATAACCTGAATCAGGTCCCCAGAACCCAGGTAAAGGTGGAAGGACAGATTCTATCCTCCACATGCATGTGTACCTTCCCCAAACCACACACAGTGATGATGGTGCTGATGATAAATATTTTTAAGTGTGTAGAAAAGAAAACTGCATTGTCAACATGAAGAGACTTTTTAATAAATTTGTGGATAGTATGGACTACACGAGGCTCTTTCTCAAAAATAAATACATAGCAACAACAAAAAAAAACCCTACTCATTTTTATCTGGTTTTCTCATTTTAAATTGTCCATTAATAATGGTTGTCCGTTTGTCATGCACATTAACATCGGCATGGCCTTTCTGATTCTATAAAATATTATGTTGTTTCAGTGCTTAGTCTTTAGTTTTGAAAATTCACACTCAATGATAGAATTAGTTTTTTAATTTTGTTTGCTTGTTAGTTTGTTGAGACCGGCTCTCATATACCCAGATTGACCTCAAACTCACTGTGTAGTTGAGACTGGTCTTGAACTCCTGATCCTTATTCCTCTACCTCCAAGTGCAGGGATTCAAGAAGAGTGCACCATACCTAACCCAAATTCTTTTTTCTTTCTTTTTCTTTTTTTTTCTTTTAGACAGGGTCTTTCTGCATAACCCTGACTTTCCAAGAATCTGCTATATAAACCAGGTTGGCCACAAATTCACAGAGATTCACCTGCCTCTGCTTCCAGAGTGCTGGGATTAAAAGACATGCACCACTAGCCACTATCTGCAGCTCAGAATTCTGAATAAAGTGGCACAAAATTGCCAGCTGTGCCAGGTAATTAAGAAGCATTCTACTTTCCTAAGAAATGACACAAGGCAAGCAGTTACTTTCACTGCCTATCTTAGTTTCACAACCAGGAACAAGGGCTCATAACAAAAGACAGATTAATAAAAGAAAAACATACAAATTTATTTACTTACTGACTTATTTGCTTGTCTGTGTAATTTGGTTTTGGGTGCTAGGGATTGGACCCCAGGCTTTAAGCATAGATTTTTATGTACTATCAGTTTCATGGGGAATGAGAGCCTTCATAAGACAGTGAATACCCGGAGAAACTGCTAAAATAAATGTCATTTCATTTTGTGGTGATTGATTTTGGTATAGGTTTTGAGGTAGAGTCTTGCTCCATATTGCCAGCTGGGCTTGAACTTACTATGTAGTCCAGACTGTGTGTTGGGAATAGAGATGGTCCACCATGCCAAGGAGTCTCAATGATTAATAGTACATTTAGTAAAGACAACCATAGAGGAAGATACAATGAAGTGAGTAGGAATTAACTAAAATAAGGGGCTGTGGTGGTGGTAAGGCCTATTCAGGATCGTCTCTGTATTTTTATGTCTAAGAGAAAAAGAGTCTGCTTAACATTGGAGTGTAGGGAGTGACTCTCTAATCTGTGGGGGTGTATTATGACCTGCTTCCTGAGAAGGTCAGGAAGTTCTTCCTGTTTTTAATGATCATCTTCAAGTGGGGAAGGATACAAGAAGAGAGGCTTATTTTGCTTGTGACATTTTCTCCACCAGATTCTTGCAGCTTAAAATAATCAGTGTGCCAAAATGGGATAGAATGTTCTAAATCCATCAATTCAACTACTCCCTTAAAATAATTCTTTATCTTTGTGTGTGTGTGTGTGTGTGTGTGTGTGTGTGTGTGTGTGTAAAATCTCTCTCTCTCTCTCTCTCTCTGTGTACTGGGCATTGAACCTAGGTCCTCACACATGCTACGTAAACATTCTACCACTGAGCTATAGCTATGGCAAAATTTACAAAATCATCTTTATTTATTGTGTGTATGTGTATGTGTTCGTGTGTGTGCGTAGAGCACTTGTGGTACTCAGACAACTTTCAGGAGTTGGTTCTCTCCTACCACCATGTTGATACCAGGGATTAAATTCAGGTTATCAGACTTGCTGGCAAGTGCCTTTACACACTGAGCAATTTCACCAGCCTCCATGTTTTTAACAATGCTTTTACAGCCTATTTCTCATACAGAATCTGTATGGAGAAACGTTTTAAATACTTGAGTGTGCAAACACACACACACACACACACACACACACACACAAAGCCTGGGATCAATTTAAAACGTATCTGCTTTTTCCAGTGGGAAAAAAACAACCCTTTAAAAATATCTATTCTCATTGCCATCAGAAATTAAAACATTACCAAGTGCTATCATGAAAACAATTTGCATCTGAAACTTAATAGAAAGAGATCAATGGCACAAGATAGAACATAGAAGCAGAGTAAAACAGTCTAGGGATTTAGTAAATCAGAGACATAAAATGTTATGTCAGCAGAGAGAATATGGATTATTCAATAAATGATATTAGAACAATAAACTATCCATCTGGTAAAGAGTAAAATTAATTCATTTTCACTCCCTACAAGAGAAAAAATTTGAGACGTATGAAAAATTTAAAGGAAGTTTGAAAAAAAGTAAAGCAAACATGCAGGAGGTTTTAGAAAAGGATCTTGAGTACTAGGTAGCTAACATGCAGCAACTAGATGCTGAACAAGTAGCTCTCAGCCTTGGCTGTGGAATTAGATGCACCTGATGAACTTATAAAATGTTTCTATCATTGGCTACCACTATGGACAAAAATCAATCAGAATCTCTGAGGATAATCAAATAAAACCTTCCTCTCACCCCCTCTATTACTCTGGAAACTGTCTCCGTTCTTTCCTGCCAAGAGTAGGCCAGCTACCATTTTTGCTTTGCAGCTGGCACACCGCATCTTTCTCTCTTGGAGGCTTGTTGCTTTCTTGGACCTTACCCAGAAATGAAAGAACACGATCCTCTCCACACTCAGAATACCAACAGTGCTTTAAGTAGTAGGCATGCTGGCAGAAACAGAAGGCATACTCACACTGGATAATGTGAAAAGAGCTTACTGCTGAAATTGAATGCATATGGAATCTTTGATACCTTGTGTGTAGTGATGGTTAGATGAATTTACACTTGTGCTACAAATTTATAAAAAAAAAAAAAAGGCTGGCAAGATGGCTCGATGGGTAAGGGCTCTTGCAGCCAAGGCTCAAGACCTGAATTCAACCTGTGTGGTAGAAGACTAAACTGGACTTAGGCAAGTTGTCCTCTGACCACAACAGTTGCATGTGCATGTGTCATAAACACACACACACACACACACACACACACACACACACACACACACACACACAATAAATAAATAAATAAATAAATAAATAAATAAATAAGTAAATGTAAAATTTATAAAACAATATTAGAAAATTAGTTTGCAAAGAGACAGATGAAGTTTAAATACAATTGGCAATTAGGTCAATAATATGGTATCGGTATCAGTTCCCTTACTTGATAACATCGTCTTAGGTATTGATGGTGTTATTACTGAAGAAAGAAAGGCAAATGGTACACAGTACCTCTCTGTGCTTCCTTTGAAACTTCTTACTGCTGTATTGTTATTTCAAAATAGTTTTCTTTAGTATCTGACAAGGTGAGTACAGAGCAAAGGACCAATGACTCAACAACTGGGCCCACTTTCCCACTCCTGACCTGAGACACAGCGAGGCAGGAATAGCTGTTAGAGCTGGGGAGCAAAGAGACAGAAGACAGGTTGTACAACAAGGCCATCTGATAAGTGCTGTGATCTTCAGAGAAAGGGTGTTAAAAATGCCATGTAGGCCAAGACACTGAGTTCATTGATACCATGCCTTATTTACTTGGTTGAAATTGAGGAAAATTAGTTTGAGAGCCTGATAGAAGTCACAACACTTGGGAGAGACATTAGAAGAAAATGCAGAGGGCAGAGAAATAGACTCCCATGATTGCAGAAGTTGAGAAGTCCCAAGATCTGCAGGGGGCAAGCTGGAGACTGGAAAATTATGCATAGCTCTGGGTAGAATCCAAAGGCCCAAGAATCAAGATAGCTGAGGCTGTTGCTTCAATCTGAAAGCTGGTGCTCTGCGAAGATCTAATGTTGCCTTTCAGTCCATAGGCTAGAATAGACTGATGTTTCAGCTCAAAGCAGTAAGGGAAGAGGAGTGTCCTCTTATCCAATGATATTAACAACAAAAATGTCAGCTTTTCTTACCCAGGCCCTCAAATGACTGGACAAGGTAAGTTCACATTAGGAAAGAGAACATGTTTTACCCAGTACAACAATTCAAATGTTAATCTTATCAAAAACACCCTCACGGGCACACTTAGGATCATGTTTGATTGAACATCTGGATACCCTGTGTTCCAGTCAAGGTAGTAAATAAAATTAACCATCACAATGACAGACATATAGCTCATCAGAATACATAATTGGATGCCTCCTTAGTTTACTTCATTTGTATTAAGGTAGTTTGGATAGCAAAGCCTTGACACTGGAAGGGGCAGGCGATTCTTCAAGATACTTTTATTTCTTTCATTCATGCTGCTCACCCTTCCCACTAGAGTGGAAAGTTAATTGACTTCAAATATTTTACCCTGAGTAATAATTTGGAAATGTGCTTGCTGGCCTAAGAAACTCATCTATGCTTTGGGTTGGCCCCAGTAGGACTGAACTCATACGTGCATGTAATATTCTGTCAGCAATCAACTTGCTATAAACCATGCAGGGCTCTAAACTCCAGAAACAGTGACTCAGAGAGGTAAGACTGAGCACTTGTATGGTCCATGCTTTTGCAAACCAAATACTACTCACGTTTTTAAAAGAAGAGTAGATAGTTGATTTTGAACTGCATTGTATAGGCCACAAACTACAACTAAGCTATAGCCATTGATGCTATTAGTGTTTTTGTACCCAAGAAGGTATTGGTGGTGCTGATGTGATACTTCAATTGGTAAAATGATTGTCACACAAGAATGAAGACAAGAGTTCAAGTCCCCAGCTTCGATTTAAAAAGATTCTGGTGGTGTGCATCTATAATCTTAGTGCTGGGGAAGCAGAGATGGGTGAATATCTGGGGCTTGCTGGCCAGCCAGCCTAGCCTAATTGATAAGTTCTAGGTTTGATGAGGGACTCTGTCTCAAAAAATAAGGTAGAAGAGGAAGACATAAGGTAGAAGAGGAAGACACCAATGCTACCCTGTGGCCTTCACACACACACACACACACACAAACACACACACACACACACACGCACACGCATGCACATGCACACACACATACACTGTTATTGCCTTCTTCCTGGATCCTCCATTAGCAGAACTGGTGAGCTGAGACCATAGACTTAGGATATAGTTTCTGGCAAAATGAAGGTCAGCTGTCTTCTGTATGTATAGAAAATAGCCCCTTTCATGCATCTGTTTGTTCAGTCAACCTACGCACTTACAGCATACCTATAATATGCTTGGAACTATGATATGCCCTTATCCAAAGTAAAATCCTTCCAGTAGAGGGGACAGCAAACAAGCAGGAATCCAGACTATATAGGACTTCCTAGTAGCTCAGGATGTTCAGCATAAAACCAGAAATCACCTTCAAACATTTTTTTAAAAAAATTTCAAACAAGTTCTTTACTTGTTTGAATCATTAATCTGTTTCTAAAGATAATAGATATTGAAACGTTTTCAATGAACTAAAGAAACTTACAACAGCAAACTGGGACTTGCTAATGAGATAGATATGGAAACAGGGTGGGACAATCCTTGGATGATTCCTGCACATAAAAATCATTGTAGCCAGGTGGTGGTGGCACACATCTTAAATACCAGCACTTGGGAGTGAGTTCATGGCCAGCCTGGTCAACAGAGTGAGTTCCAGGACAGCCAGAACTACAACAGAGAAACCCTGTCTCAAAAAAGAAAAAAAAGAAAAAAGTTACTGTACAATATTAACTCATCATCCATAATATTCCATCTTGCCAAACTGCAGAAGGGACACCGTCCTGATGGCATTGAAGAAGAGCAAACAGAGAGGAGAGGGCCATGTGGTAAGCAACTGTGCCAGGATTCTAGAAAATGAAGAGTTATCCAGAAGGCAGTCAGTAAGAAACTGATGGTCCGGGTCCTATAACCACCAATGCCTGGGTTCTGCCAGCAGTCCATAAACTTGGAATAGGAATTTAACCCAGGAGGAGACTGTAGCACTACTTGACTGTAGCCCCTTAAGGCTCTGAACTCTCAAGGCCGGCCTGATCTAAATAATTCCATGACAGCCAGAGCTGTAGACATAGTGAGATCCTGCCTCACAATAACAACAACAATAACAACAAAAGACTCTGAATTCGAACAATTCAGCTAGAAAATAGCTGGTTTCCTAACTCAGGAAACTGAAACGATAAATACGACGGTGAAGAGCAGAGGATGTTAATACCCTGTGTGGGGGATTTTGTTATGAAGAGAAAAAAGATCTTAATCTGTAATCTATCCTTGGTTTTTTCCTTAAACTGAAAATTCTTTCCAGCATATCTCCCCAACACACACACACACACACACACACACACACACACACACACACACACACACCTCGATGTGTTCATAAACTCAGAGACACTGACCACTTCAGCCCAACTCTCTGGGCTTCTTATACCCTCAAGTTTCCTGGCAAACATTCCTATGACTACAGAAATTTTTTCATCAGTACACCGATGAGCAAAGTTAACACCTAAGTTTCAGAGTTTATCTATCACAATGGAATTTTTAAAATTCGTTCTATGTCTATGTATGCTGCCTGTTTTTATCGTACTCTTGGGTTTCTTAGAGGCAAATAATGTCTGAAATCACCCATATAATGCTGAATAAATAAGCATGTTCTACTCTGTTTCACTGAATACTGGAGTTTATCTAGTACATTGTTTGATACAGAATAGGGATATAATAGCACTAGAGTGAGGTAAGAGTTTTTTTTAAATGAGGTAAAACAATGAGATAAACGAGGTCACCTATAAATCATGTGCTGAAGTGACAAACCAGCCAGAGGGGGGAATTATGGAGGATCAAGTCTGTAATTAGGGGATGAATCACGAGTAGATGTAGTGGATGCTGCTGATGTTCTTCCCAGACCCCCTGAAACTCCCAGGGCATTAGTTCTCCAGCTCTCGTGATTGTCATTTGCAAGTAGGTCACAGCGATCTCCTTCCAGAATTGATTTTAATCAAAAGAGAATTGGTGGGGGAATCTATAATGAAAAATAAGAAAAATGTATTCCCTTCTGTTTGGGTTTGAATATAAAATGTTTCTGGTAGGTTCATGTGTTTTGAACACATGGTAACATTTGGGAAAGTTGAGGCACGTTACTGGAGGAAATGAGTCACAATGAGCAGGCCTTGAGACTTTATAACCCAGCTCCACTTCCTGCTCATGCTTGCCTTTCTGAGGATGGGTATCATATGACCAACCAGCCATGTGCCTTCCCCACCTGCTGCCATATCATCTCCATCATGATGGACTATATCCCTTCTGGAACTGTAAGCCAAAATAAGCCCTTTCTCCATTAAGTTGCTTTCGGCAGGGCATTTTATCATAGAAGTGAGGAAGTAATTAAAAAAAAAAAAAAAACCCTTTCCATCAATGTAAGATTTTAACTCATGTCAAAAAGACCAGGAAAAATTAATGGAAGATTCCTGTAGATAAGCTAACCCATATCCTACACTGTTTTCAAACTGTATTTCTTACTCTGACAGTTTTATACACATATATAATAAATTTTGGTCATTTTCACACACACCTTCATTACTCTCTCATTTCCACTCTTTTTCCCACTGAGGCCTTACTTCTTCCTAACAAATCTCCCCTCTACTTTCATGCCTTTGGTGTGTGAGACCCACTGATTTTAATTACGAATGCTTGTGTCAGTTTGGGTGGGAAGCTATTTATTGGGACTTCTTTTCAGTGGTTACATCCCTTATCAGTAGCTGCATCATTAAAGAAAATGACACTCTTCACTCAGCCACCATCAAGTGTCAATAGTCCCTCGGGAGTGAGTAGAGCCTCAGGAACCCTTCCCCCTACCATGATGAAATATAGGCATTCCTAATTTTATGCATGTCTTCTGTGAATAACCGCAGCTACAGTGAGGTTGTAAGTCCAACAGCTATATCGTGTCCAGAAGATATCTTTTTGCAACACATTTCCTCATCTTCTACCTTTTATTTTTTTTCCACGTCTTCTTCTATGATCTTTCCCAAACCTTGAAGAGGGTGGTACAGATGAGCCATTTAGAGAAGAGCACTCCACCATTCCTTATTGTTAGCACTTTGACCAGCTATGAATCTCTGTATTAACTGCCACCTATTGCAATAAAAAGCATCTTAGATGAAGGGTTAGAGCAGCACATACATATGGATATAGGTATTAGTATTTAGAAGGGACTTTGGCCATATGTTCATTTATCAAAATGACCATATATGTTTCCCCCTGGGCCCTATGATCTCCCAGCCATCAGTCCTTGACCAGGTTTATAGTACTAGACATGCTCTCCACTCCCCACAAAGTAGGCCTTTAATCTATTCAGAAAGTGATTGGCTACCTCCAGAATACACATAACACTACTGAACCAATGGACAATTCTTGCCAAATCTTTGAATATTGTAGTTCTTAGATTTCACAGATGAGTACATCTGTTGATGACTTTTTTCCCACAACATCCTGCATGGCACTTTCCAGTAGTATGAAAGTTAGCCAGCAATGAGGAAGCCAATTTCTCAGCGTTTTCTACAAACTTGGGTGACCAAATCTCCAAAATCAGATGGTTTGAAGCTTCAATTTGTAGAGCAAAATTCTACTTCTTCATAAACCTTATATTCTCTTTAGCTTTTAAAATTATCCAGCCTTATCTGTTCTCCTGAGTCATTTGTGGAACAGCTACCTACTTAGTGAACTATGGCACTGAGTATTATGTAAGGCACCAGTCTTTCAATGGTAAACAAAATAGGTATAACTTCTGTCCTCATGGAACTTTCAGTATAATGCTATAAAGTGATGAGTTGGGCATTGAAAGTATGATCTCTAACTGTGATGAAAGGTAAGAAGAAAATGGAGGGAGCTGTTCTGAGAAAGTCGAGCAGGAGCCCAAGTTAGACTTTGGAGTTAGGTATAGCAGTCAGCTTCCTGTTGTCATAACAAAATATTAGGGGCAAGCTAGCTTTTTAAGGAAAATAGGTTTATATAACTCATAACTCTAGAGTTTTAAGGCCTCGTTGTAGCATGAGCTTGAGTCTAGTGCAGACTCATGGCAGAATGCATCCTAGTGGTGAGAACAGGTGTGAATGCTAGAGAGCCCATCACAGGATAGGAAACTAGAGAACAGGGGTCAAGCTCAGCCTTTTAGGTCAATCTCCCTCATAAGAGCTCAGGGAATCCACAGGAAAAACTGTAAGCCCTCTCAAGGACAGTTACTTTAGTGATCTAAGAACATCCTTCTAGAACTCAAACAATTATTATACTAATTTTTTTCATATGATATATTTTGGTCATATTCTTTCCTCTTTCCCAACTCCTCCCAGATCCCCCCCCCACACACACACTCTATCCACCCAACTTCATGTTCTCTCTCTTAAAACAAAAAAATGAAAATCAGAACAAAGAACCAATAAGCCCCCTCTCAAAGGATAAAGACACAAAAAGCCCACACATAAGAAAATGGAATCTTTTTTGTGTTGACTAACTATTCCTGGAATGTAGTTGCTATATCTAGCAACACTCCATTGAAGAAAACCAATTTTTAGGACCCAAATTTTATAAATCCACATCAGCCCCAACACTACAATACTAGGGAACAATTTCTAACACATGAAACGTTGGGAGACAGCTTGTTAGCCACTAAGCTAGGCAGGTATATGAGGGGGAATGGCCTATGCTAATGCATTTTCAAAATGCCCCTTTGTTGTTTTCAGCTGAAAACTGTTCAGCAGAAGCTAAGCATATCCAAAGTCTCCATGACCTTGAGCAGAGCATGCTCAAAAATGCTCACCTGTTTTTCCTTCCTTCTTCAACTATTACTTTAAACTGAGAGTGCTCAAGAAAGCTCATCTTTAAACTTCTTTCCAATTTGAATATGTATAGACTCCCCCAAGTAAAATCCCCATGTTGCTTTTGTTAAAGGGAGCATCGCTTTGCAAATAGCCACTATTCTGTTCACACCTATTGAATGTAATAAATCTTTCTCCACTTATTAATTTCTTGGCTATGCTATTTTGGCTTTGCATTCACCAAGATGTGAACCTATTGCCTTTGATCACACATGCTGAAGCATTATGTAAAATATGTATATAAATATGAACAAAGACAAAAACAAAATTTACAAAGGTGAGCCAGGCTTTTTGTTACTATAGTGATCTGTGGAGAGTTAATACTTTATTTTAAATAACATTTTCCTCAATATTATGTTATTTTTTTTTCAACCTAAAGAGCCTCAGGGTAAATAACATGGCTCAGTGGGTAAAGGTGCTTGCAGAAAATTCTGATGATATAAGTTTGATCCCTGGGACTCATATAGTAGAAGAAGAAAACTGCAACTTCTGGCATGTACACACACACACACACACACACACACAAATGCACTAAATAAATAAATGTTTTTTTAAATCTCAAATCTTTTTCTCAGAAGATGAACTGTGATGATGATGATGATGATGGTGATGATGATGTGTTACAAAAACAAAAAATTAGCTGGGTCTGGTGGCTTACACCTGTAATTCCAGCATTGACAGGGTTTGGGGGGAAGAATTGTTGAGAGTTTCAGATCAGCTTGGACTACTACAGAGTATGTCCTGTCTCAAAACAACAACAATAACCAAAAAGCAAAACAACAACAACAAAAAAACCCAGCAACAATAAAAAGAGCAAATGCAAATTTTTTTTAAAAAAATCTTGCCATCATTGGTCAGCATCATAAAATGAAAATGGAGAATAGAAAGTTATTCCAAGGAACAAGTGCTAGAACCACTGGAGTCAGGGGAATCCCAGTGAGAACTTTCCTAACTGCTTTCTCAAGTCACCACACAGAGGAATTGCTAGCATAAATGATAACTTGGCAAACAACATGTTTGGGATGTTCAGAACACCCATAAAGTCATTCCCTTAAATTACTACAATTTGCATGAGAATTCTCCATGTGAATATTTGTGTTACTTTCTATCACAGATATATTTTAAATTTCATTTTGAAATATTCTTAATTGACTTAGTGATTCTCTGGAGTGTTACTTTTTAGGATTCGATATATTACTTGATTACTGTCTCAGAATCTAACCAATGCTAAAGAATTTTTAATTGTTTTTTTACTTTAGCTTTTTTCTGATAAGAAATATCTTTAAATTCCACAGGAAATTTTTGGAATGCGGATGGCCCAAGGGTATTCAAAGACCAGGTAGGCATTATTCTGCCTAATTTAAAAAGAAATAGGAAAGATCCTTTGAGGGGTAGAATTTGAAAAAGATAAAACCAAACAAACAAAATGGGCAAGATCAGATTACTAACATATTCCCTTTTGAAAACGAAAAGAGTTTTTTGTTGTCATTTGCATTTTGTTGTTGTTGTTGTTGTTGTTGTTGTTTTACAAATGAATAACATCTGGACTAACTTGGGAGAAAGGGGAAACTTCTATACCCACTCCTTTTGCAGGGTTCTGAAGGGAGTTTTGTTTTGTTTACCTTAGAGAAAAATGAAAGAACAACTTAAAATCTTCTAAGTCTGTTGAATGCATTTGAGCTCTTACTTTTGTTTATGACTCCCTTGAATAAGTGACTTTATGGGGAGGGGGCATTTTGGTGATTTGATATTGGAAGACAACTAAGAACCTTCCTCCTCTATTTCCAAGTAAAGAGCACCATGGCTCTGCTCTTTACTTGACATGAGGATTGAATGAACAGGTTCACTTTCCTTGTGTTGTTTGTCCTCACTGGGTACCTTCCCACTTCCCTGTCCATCTTTACTATGTCTCTGATTAGAGCAGAATAAGATCAGCTTTGGTATAAAGATTGAGGGGTAAAGTGGGAAGAGAGAACAGAAGTCATGTTGAGCAAAGAGAAAGCAGAAGAAAGGTAAGAGTATGGCGTAATGTGAAGGATGACTTACTATTTTTCAGAAGGCCAGAGAGCTCTTGCATC
Organism: Cricetomys ansorgei; assembly: GCA_026225945.1. Lineage (NCBI taxonomy): Eukaryota > Metazoa > Chordata > Mammalia > Rodentia > Nesomyidae > Cricetomys > Cricetomys ansorgei. Next base: position 7,644,587 of record JAMJFZ010003396.1, read on the forward strand.
AGACAGTTCTTATTTAGGCCAGTAAATCCTTGCCTGATAAGGAAATATACTTCTTATTCCTACATGTCATTTCTCTAATACAATACATAATGGGATGAAATGTCCCTTAGATCTTATGAGTTTACTATATGTATTTACATCTAATTTTAGAAAAATCTCTAAAATCAGTTATCAAATTCAAAGAACCAAAAATAAGAACTCTGGGACCAGAGATGATGAAAATATAAGGAATATATTTAAATAGGCAAATAATAACTGTCTAAAGGTCTAGAAAGAATAATATATAATACCATCAGCTAGTTCTTTTTGTTTGAACAGGTAGTAAGAATTAATTTGCTGATGATCATAAAACCATATGGAGTCTTTGGAAGTCCAGATGGATACTTGTTTATCCTAGCTAGGCTCACAAAAATCACACAATAGAACCATGGAATTTAAACCATTCAGAGTGAAAACAGCATAGGTAGATTCTTACACAGGGGAAACACACACACACACACACACACACACACATACACACACACTTTATTTGCTAGATGCAATGATAAGATAATTTCAAGAATACTTGAATAACTGTATCACATAATATTTAAAGAAACTAGCCTCCCAATTGGTGGCCCATAAAAATGAGTATACTGCTGACACAAGTAGCTCAAGACCATTTGTACATACACATTGGGTATTAGTTGAGATCATTTGGTTGCAAAATAATCCTAAAATCAAAATCAAATGGTCGTAGACAAACAGGAGATTTATTAATTTAACTAATTATAAAGATTGTTGGAGTAATTATCAGAACTTAATCAGAAGCTGTAAACCACCAAGGGACATGTTAATGGTAAAAGAGAAAAAGTAACTTGCTTTCTCTACTGATCATAGTTCTTAGTTAGGATTGACATCCTAACAAATGACAGATCAGTAAAAGGAAAACAGACAGAAGTTTATTAACATATTGTCTTAGTTTGGCTTACTATCACTATGATGAAATACCATGATCAAAGAAAGTTGGGAAGGAAAGGGTTTATTTGGCTTATGCTTCTATATTGTAGTCCATCACTCAAAGAACTCAGGGTAGGAACTAAAGGAGGGCAGGAACCTGGAGGCAGGAGCTGAAGGAGTGCTGCTTACTGCCTTGCTCCTCATGACTTTCTCAGCCTGCTTTCTTATTGAACCCAGGACTAGCAGCCCAGGTATAGCCCCACCCACAATAGTCTGAGTCCGCCCATATCGGTAATTAAGAAAATGACCTTCAGGCTTGCCGATAGCCCAATCTTACAGAGGCATTTTCTTAATTAAGCTTCAGCTTGTGTCAAGTTGACAGAAAATTTTCCAGCACATATGTATGCCTCATATACAATTAGGATATTCAGAGAAATAAATAAATCTTTAAGAAGTGGCTTTAAATTCAGGCTTAAAAAACAAACTCTGCAAGTATAGGGAAAAGACAGTCATGATGAGGTGATAAGAAGAGTATAGAAAGGAAGAGCAGGGTCTGTTATGAAGAGTTAAGTCAGTGCCTTCTCCAGTGAAAAACCCAGTGAGTTAAAGTCATCCTTCTGTTTCTGGTACAGAGAATACCAGAAACATTCGTGCAAATGCAGATTTGCTTTGGATTCCCCTCACAAAAAGTGTAATTTCTACTGTTGTCAGATCTTCTCCTGTGTCTGCAGTTTGAAATGATCCTGCTGTTCTATATGTATATTCGAGGAGTACATATTCTATATTTTCCTATAGCCATATATTCTCTGATTTATTTATTTTTATTTAATGTATCTGAGTGTTTGTCTGCATGTATGTATGTATGTGTACTGTGTAAGTGTAGTACTCATGGAGACCAGGAGATAGCACCAGATCTCCCTGAAACTGGAATTCCAGATGGTGATGAGTTGCTTTGTAAGTGATAGAAAGTGGACCTGGGTCCTTTGCAAGAGCAGCAAAAATTGTTCCTAATTTCTGAGACATCTCTCCTGTAGTATTTGGGACTGCATAGATTTGGTCTTCTACAAAAGCTTATGTTAGGAATCATGCAAAGAACAAAGGATGACGAAACAAGGATGAACAGGTCCCATTAAATAAATGAGAATAATCTAGAAGCCCAAAAACACAAGCCAGAACCAGAATTCTGTATCTTTTGGCTATCTGTCCTTCATCTTTGCTGATCTTGGCCTTTTCTTGTGTATTGACTGTAACAGGACGCTTTGCCAAGGCTGTCCTGTGCAGCCTTCCTTATAATGAGATGCTGCTTGGACTTCTGGGAACAGTTTAGGACATAAAGGAGGCAGTGGCCAGTTGGCAGATGACAGTTGGTGGGAGAACAGGCAGGCTCCAGCTCATGTTAGAGGACAGTTGGTGGGATGGTTTTAAGAGATGATAGTTCAGCTCCCTATGAGCTCCTGTTCTCCAAGCTTCAGACAGGTAAGGACGGCCAGAAAGGGCAGGGAATAGTTCTCCCTCTGTCTTTAAAGACCACCTGTAAGAGTGGTGAAGATTTCTCTTTCCTGTCTCTTTTTAGAGCTAGAGGGTTAAAAAGGCACAGTGGGAATCAGTTAGAAGTTAGGAATCTATCACAGTGACAGCTGGTGCAAGATAACAGACTTCAGGAATTCAGTTACAAGCAGCACTCCAATGTGGGACAAGAGAACAGCTTTCAGGGCAAGAGAACAGGAGCATTCAGTTACAATTGGCCTCAGGGTCTCCAAGTGGAGATAATAGTACTAGGCATGGTAAATTAAACATCAGTCAACAATTCCTGATATGGATCCCAACACAAAATCACATTTTTTCAGGATGTATGGGATGGAGCAGAAATTTCCCACAGAAAAAAGAAGGGAGAGGTGAAAGGACCAGGTGTAGACAAGAATATCCATCTTGGTTTTTGCACATCTTCCATTCTTCGCACTATCAGTGAATGCATTGCTCCTGAGGGAAAGCCACATTTAACTACTGTCAATAAAGGAGTTAAAGCTTTTATCAGGTGGAATCATCTATTAATACAATCAGACTCTGAGGTGTTAAAAGGAAAAGCTGAGGCTATTAGCAAAATCATTACAAAGCTTATTATCTTTAAGGACAGCAGACTGGCAGTGGTGGTGCAGAAACAGAAATGAAAAGTGCAAAGTGCATTGAGGTCATTCTCCCAGTCCCATAGATTATAGATGAGGAATTTGAGACTCTGGGGGAGTTCTGTGTCAAGATACTTCCCCAGGCTTGCAAGAAAAATGGAGAATATCAAAACATAGGCCTTTTGTCACTCAGCCTGGAATTCTTCCCTCTGAAGAGAAAGCATCTAATACAGATAAGGAAGCTAGTCTCCAGTTTTGAAATGGAAGAATGTGGAGCTGGTCGTTGGCATTTGTGCCTGTGATCCCAGTACCCAGGAGGTTGAGGCAGGAAGATCACTATGAGTTTAATGCCTGGGCTACAGAGTCAGAACGTGTCTCACAAAAAGAAGTAAATAAATAAATAAATGAATAAATGAATGAATGAATGAATGAATGAATAAATAAGTTAAGTAAGATAAATGAAATAAGGAGGAATGTGAAATGTTACCTTTCTTTCTTTATGAAGAATATTTGCTTATCCACAGAAAATTTCATTTTCTATCCAGCATAACTCCTTTAGCGTGACACTGATTCCATATTCCTTCAGAGTTAAGCTAAATACACTGGAAAAGTTCCTTTCCATCACAGAAGTATGTTTTATTAAAATCATGGAAGTGAAAAAAGTGTTACTGGTAGAATGTGGGTGGGGGGTATCATTTTGAAAGAAAGATGACATGACCAGTAGAAGTTTATCTAATTTTAAAGTAGCATAAATTATAAAATGTCCAAAATCCACAATGCTTTGTTTATCCATTGGCTTTCTCATAACTTTTTTTGCAAGAGAAAAATACATAACAGATTTAAATCATGGAACCAAGTGTACACATTGGGAAAGGAAAGTCTAATAAAATATTGCTCTTCTCTGACAAGGAAGAATAAATGGGAGCAGGATATGGAAGGCAAAAGTATTTGTTTTCCTAAAAACTTCAGTAAGATTCACCTTAGATTGATTTCTTTTAATACAGATTTTTTTTTAGAGAAGGCTTTTTCATTTTATAAAAAAGAAGTTTTAATATTTTGGGCATGATTTCTGGCACAGTGAAATTAGTTTGAAGTTAATATTGGTCCAATTTATACTCATGCCAATCACAAGGACTGCTTAGTCCAACTCAATAAGTACATATATTTAAAGCTTCCTCTGTATGCAAGGCCTTCTAAGGATAAAAAGATAAGGCCACTCATGCCTCAGACCACAGTATGCTAACTTTTAGCTGGAGTAGGAAGGGAGGAAGAGGCAGAAAACAAAAAAACAAAAAAACAAAAAAACAATCATCTGCCTTCATAAAAGGATCAGTCTAGTCTAAGATGCAGAAAAGGGAATATAGCCAGTGACATACACTTAGAAGTACACAGGAAGCCAGAGAAGAGAAATCCAAACACTGCCTTGGTGTGTCTGGAGAAGTTTCACCAGGTCTGAGTCCAAGATGCCGTGAGCTATGCTTACAGTCCTCAACCTCTTCCAGCACAGATGGTCTCTTTGGGCAAGTGCCTACTCTTGCCACAGAAACGAGCCTGGTCTTCACACTACACAGGTGGACAGTGTGGTGGAGTTACAACTGTGAAAAGTGGAGCAGTTACAACCAGTGAAAGGATGAGAGACCACGGAAATATCAAGTCTCTTGATCCTTGGATGGGAGATTGCTTATGAAACTCCCTGAGAGATTAGGTCAGATTTTCACAGGAACTCCCTGCTAATTGATGTATTTTATATCCACTCTCTGTCTTACTTCCTTATGTCCTCCAGCAATGGTTTGTGGGATTCTCCCAAATAAACCACTTATATTTAAGTCTTTGTCTCATAACTTTCTTCTGGGGGTTAGCCTAAGAAAATATCCAAATGAATCGGGAGTTAAAGAAATGATGGTGTTTTTAAATGATCAGATTTGAGGGTGGGTTGCTGTGTGGTAAATGGGTAACTGACATAAGGAAACAATTAAAAAATACCTGAAATTATAATTGAGGTAGAAGGGACAGCAGTGGAATGGTGATCCTCAAACTAGGGTTTGGATTGGCTGGGGGCTTATAAAAACAGATTATTGAATTTCACTCCCACAGTTTCTGATCAGTTGATTGGAATTAAGGTTCAAGAATTTCCTTTTTTCTCTCTCTCCTCTGTTCCCTGCCCTTTTTTCTCTCCCTTCTCCTTTCTTTCCTTTTCTGCTTCTCTGTTTATCCCCCTCTCCTTCCTCCCTCTCTCCCTGTCTGTGCCCTCTCTCCTTTTCTTTCTTTTGAAGTGCTGGGCACTGAACCCAGGGACCCAGGGTCTCAAGTTCTCTATCACTGATGTACACTCCAGCCCCCAAGATTTTTCATTTCTGCACAAGTTTCCAAAAAATGCTATTGTTTCTGGTCCATGGACCATATTTTAAGAACCACTTCTTAGGGGCTGGAGAGATGGATAAGCAGCTAAGAGTATTGGATGCTTTTCCAGAGGACCCAGGTTCAATTCCCAGTACTCACATGGCAGCTCACAATTGTCTGTAACTCTAGTCCCAGGGGATTCAACACCCTCTTCTGGTCTCCTTAGGCACTGGGAATGCACATGATGTAGACATACGTGCAGACATAAAATAAATTAATTAAAAAAGTTAAAAAGAACCAACAATGAATCTGAGAGATTGCTCAGTGGTTAAGAACTCTCACTTGCTGCTCTTGCAAAAGACCTGGTTTTGGTTCCTCACACCCACATGGTGCCTCACAAACCACCTGTTAATTGAAGTTCAGGGGAGGGATCTGATACCCTTTTCTAGGCTTGTGGACACCAGATACACACATAGCGTACATACATACATACAAACAGATGCTAATACATACACATAAAATAAAAATAAATATTTAAAAAGAGAACTATTGCCGGTGGTGGCGGCACACACCTTTAATTCCAGCACTTGGGAGGCAAAGGCAGGCAGCTCTCTGTGAGTTCAAAGACAGCTTGGTCTACAGAGTGAATTCCAGGACAGCCAGAGTTACAACAGAGAAACCCTATCTTGAAGAAACAAATAAAAAATAAAATAAAATAGAACTACTGCTGTTGAATACAACTTCACAGAAGCCAAAGAGGAAGCACTCCAGTTTGGTTCTTGTTGATGTGATAAAACACTGACCAAAACAAACTCTGGGAACAAAGGGTTTATTTGGCTTACAGGTTTTACAGTCCATCTTGGACAGAAGCCAAAGCAGGAACTCAATGCAGGAACCTGGAGGCCGGAGCTAAAGTAGGGACCATGTAGGAATGCTGCTTACTGGCTGGCTTCTCTTAGTCTTAGTGAGCTATCTTTCTTATACAGCTTAAGTTCTCCTGCTCAGAGACATGCTCCCCACAGTGGCTGGGCCTCCCTACATCAATAAGTAATCAAGAAAATGCCTCCAAAGATATGTCCATAGGCCAGTCTGATGGGAGCATTTCTTCAATTGAGAGTCCTTCTTCCCAATTATATGTAAGTTTGTCAAATTGACAAAAACTAGCATACAATGAGTTTTTGTCATTTGTAAGCAATAGGACAGTGTTAAACAGTGGAACTCAGTGCCAATGATACTGAGAGATCTTTTAGAATGAAAAGCAAAGATTTATGACAGGAGTTTTTGTTTGTTTGTTTGAGACTGGCCTAATGATGTAGCTCTGGCTGTCCTGGAACTCACTCTGTAGACCCAGCTGGCCTCAACTCACAGAGATCCATCTGCCTCTGCCTCCCAAGTGCTGGGATTAAAGATGTGTACCACCACCTCCTGGCTTATGATGAGACTTTTTAAAATTATTAGCAGCAGAGTTAACAACAACTATTTGGATAGAGCAGTAGAGTTCAAAACTGGTTTGTAGTTAAACTGAGGCAAGAATGTGAGGTGAGGAAGTGAAGTTAGCACAAGCAGCTACTACAATGTAAACGCTAGGAACAAAAGGCAAAGAAAAAGAGAGTCAAGAGGATTTTCATTTGGGGAAGGGGGCTAGGAGGAATAGAATGTATCTGTGTGCTCATTATAGAAACACAGTGAAAAAGAAAACAGTCACAGAACATTGGGGTAAGATAGTTAGTCCATGCAAACAATTTGCATATTTCACTCCCAGACAAAAGCAGTAATGACTATATATGTTAGTATATTAGTATTCAATAATTGTCCAGTTTTGTTTTGCTTAGAAAATATTCTAGTTATTTCTAGGAAATCATGGGAATTACTTGTAACCAAATATGGCTGTAGCAGTACTCTGCTGTGTGTTCAGCAAGGATGACAAGGAGGCACATTCATATCTGCAAACTCTACCAGGCCTGAGCAGAGGGAACCACTGTCTTGGCCAGTGCCATACTCAATTGACAGTGGAACCCCCAGTGTCTGAGCTCAGGTGTATTTATTCTTTAAGAAATCCTCAGGTATTCAACTGATAGTACATGCAAATCATTAGCAATTAAACAACCCCCACAGAAATCCAGGATCTGCAGACAATACAGAATGCTCTAGATCTAGGACAGCCCCTCATCCAACAGTACATAAAACAATTTCAAACATAACTAAAAACAAACTTCCTCAACACATGGCTAGAAATTTTTTACTGCAGTATAAGAGAGAAAAGTATATCTTTTCCTTGCCTATAACAAGGCTCATGGCTTGAAGCCTCGATAGCAAAAAGACATGTAAACAAGAGAAAAGTATACAAATTTATCATCTATTAAGACTTTTTTATTTATGGCTTTTTTATAATAAAGTTTAAGATAATTTCTTTTTGAACATCTAACATGAGTCTGGAGAGTGGTTCAATGGTTAAGAACACTGGCCACTTTCCCAAAGGAGCAAAGTGTACTTCCCAGCACCTACATGGTATTTCACACTGTCTGTAAATCCAGACCCAGAGAATCTGTTTTGTACTTCTGGCCTCCATAAGCACTGTACATATGTGATGATGCATGCAAGCACAATGCCAATATACATGATTGTTTTAAAGTTTGAAAAAAATTAAAAAGATTCAATGTAATAATTTTTAGGTGAAATCAGAACCTTCAGAAATAAAGGCTTGGTGAAATGAGGAAATACATATATTTTTGTATGTAAATGTATAAACGGAAGGTCAAAGGGTGTGATCTAACAGTAGTAAACTGGGGGAAACATAGAAAATTAAATCTGTGGGCTTGGGCTGCAGCCCAGTGGTAGAGCATTTATCTAGCATGCTTGAGGCCCAGGGTTCCACCGTAAGCACTGAAAAAAAAAATCTATGCAGATTCTTGATGAAGCTCTTCCTTCCTGGCATATAACAGGACATTTTGCAGAAGACAGCTTTCAAAGAAAAAAAAGTGAGATCAGAGAGAAACTTTCCTAGGTTTGTAGCTGTTTGGGGGGAGATGGATGAGGGGAAAGTAAGAGTGGCCTCTGTGCTTCTGCTGTTTTCCAAAATGTCAACTTTTCTTCATTTGAAGCAGCACATCCTAAATCCCATCAATAGCACAGAATCACTGTACTATCACTTCTAGAAAGTCAATTGAGATCAGCACCGGAGTCTACTGTGTCCAGTGGTCTGTACTGGTATCCAGGTTGCAATCACAGAACAAATTCTCATTGTAGAAAGAACAGGCTTCAGTTTCAGCTTTAGCAGAATTTTAAGATCTGTCCCTTAGTGATTCATGAAATATGACTATTATGGAGAGAGTCTTATAAAAATTGTTCATCCAAAACTGTTTTGTGAAAGTTGCCTAAATTCAGTGTCTGGTATATTTTCAGTGGTTGAATTTTATATTTGCTTTGGTTTTATTTTATTACTGAGAGAATATTGTCTTTTCTGGTTATCCGTGATTGATGACGATTTCCTCCTCCTCCTCCTCCTCCTCCTCCTCCTCCTCCTCCTCCTCCTCCTCCTCCTCCTCCTCCTCTTCCTCTTCCTGCTCTTGCTCCTCCTCCTCTTGATCATTCTCCCCCTCCTCTTCCTCCTCCTTCTCCTCTTCCTCCTCCTCCTCCCCTCCTCCTCCTCTTCCTCCTCCTTTTGATCCTCCTCCCCCTTCTCCTCTTCCTCCTAGTCTTCCACTTGATTTGATATTTTGAGACAATGCCTCATGTAGCTCAGATCGGCCTTGAACTTGCTTGCTATTGCTATATATGTAGGGATGGCAGTGAACTTCTGATCTTGCTGCCTCTACCTTCCTAGGGCTAGGAACCTGATTATTTTAGTTTGGCAAAGAATTTGAGAAGGCTAGTTAATCGTGTGTGTGTGTGTGTGTGTGTGTGTGTGTGTGTGTGTGTGCGCGCACACACACACATGCATGTTAAAAGCAGCTGATAAGGTAGATTCAAGTAAAACTTCTCCTGTCCATAGTCTGAGAGATAAAATAGAGCTTTGTCTTTTTACATATACTGGGGGAGAGGAGGAAGAACAACCAAAAAACGTTTGTATGAAAATGTCATAAAAAATCCACTGCTTTCTATGTTTACTTAAAAAATAATTTTTAAAAAGCGTGTACATGAATAATACACGGAGAAACATAATTCCCAGTTATAATTTCGCCTGTCTAGGTTCCCTGCTTCTAAGTTTTTCCTTGTCATTTCTTATTCCTAAAGTGACTTTGTTAATTCCCCCAATAGATTTAGTTTCATGCAGCAGCTTGCAAGAAGCAAGTTTCCTTCTTTCTCTGAAATAATACAACGGTTTGTGGTTCAGGAATGGTATAGCAGACCTGCTTCATAAAGATACCAACCAAGCAGCTCCCTTGCAATGATTCGTTTTAATACTCCATGTTGTTCTTATTTCCATGGGCTAAGATGGTTTGACACCTTGATGGCATTCAAATCAATAAAATGGAGGAAGATGGAGAGAGAGATGGATTTGAACAGATTTCCTTTCTTTTATGAATAAACTGCATGGATACAGAGGTATTTCTGTCCATTTCACTAGCCAGAAATTAATTACATGATCACATTTGGTGTCAAGCAAAGCTGTGAAAAATATAATCGTTATTCTGGGAGACCATGCATCTGGCTAAATAGCTATCCAGAGATTCATTCAGGCTGTCCTTTCTCTTCTAGGTGTGGAAGTTCATATTCTCTATGAGGCACGTGAGAGGGTAAGAAGATGCAGGATGGAGAGCCAGCGATTAATAAGCTTGTTTGCCCTGAAGTTGACTTTCAGGTTTGGCTGGGCTTGATTCCAAGATCTCAATCAAGATTCTGCTCTTTAAAAAAAATCACAAAATTTGCAGGAAAATGGATGGCGCTTGAAAATATTTTATCTTAAGTAACATAACCCAGGCTCAGAAAGACAAACACTGGTGTGTTTACACTCATATATAGATCCCAGCTTCCAATCTCTACATGCTTATTTGTGTGGGAGTGATTTTATGTAGAGGTCAGGAAACTAGAAAGGGGCTCATGAGAGGGGGAGAATGGGGATTTTAAGGGATGAGGTGAGGGCTGGTGAGGGTAATGCAATGTTCGTGATAAGGAGAGTAGAAAGAGAGTACTCGAAACAGAAGGGTACAGTCAATGGGGGGCGGGGGTCAGGAAGATGAGGGAAAGAAGCAGAGAGGGAGTGGAAGACCAGCTTTAAAAAAACAAACCTGCTACTTTGGGGACTGGAGAGATGGCTCAGCTGTTAAGAACATACGTGTACTGTTCTTGCAGAGATCCCAAATTTGGCTTTCGGCACTCATATCAGGTGACTCACAGTCACCAGTAACTTCTGCTCCTGATCATGAGATGCCCTTTTTTTGGATTCCATGGGCTTCTGCACTCACAAACATACACACACAGCTGAAAACAAAAGCAAATCTTTTTTGAAGGAAACCTGCTATTTTATATGTTAATTAAAAATAAAATGTAAAAAAAAAAATTATTCCGGGGCTAGTAAATAAAAGGACCAAGACTGAACTCCTCCACATACAATGTTCAGCATTTGTTTGCCCAGGTGTCCTGTCTGTATCATATAACTTTTGCTTACAGTTCAAACTGGGCTCCAGAATTCTATGAGCACAGGAGGAAAACCCATAAAAACTGATCTAACACAGATCAAAGCACACTGGTTCATGACAAACAACCAAGAGCCCAGGTTTTAAGCGAAGATGCATTATATATATATATATATATATATATATATATATATATATATATATATATATATATATTTACAGAGACTCTAACTCCATCAATATTATACATTACTTGCTCCATTCTCCTACTCAATGTGTTAGTTAGGTTCTAAAACAACAGAATGTTACTTTAATAAACAGAGTGTTTATTAGAGTGGCTGTGCTCTGAGTAGTCCGACAATGGCTGTTTCCCAGCTGAATGGCCGAGGACCTGGTGGTTGTTCAGTCCGAGAGACTGGTTGTTGCAGCAGTGTCTTGAGAATTCCTCAAGAACTTTTGGTCTTCAGTCTATGCTAGGATCCCAGAGAAGTAGATTCTAATCCTAGCAAAGGACTTCAGCCACAGGATAGATGAACTTCTCAGTAAGAGTCGGGGCATGAAGGCAAAAAAGCAATAGCTTCCATCTTCCATGTCGTTTTCTGTGGGCTGCCACCTGAAGATGTAGCCCAGATTTGAGGTGGGAAAAAGAATTCACTGAAGAAAACAGATTCCCTCACAGACATGCCCAGCTGCTTGGGTTTTAGTTGATTCTAGATGTAGACAAGTTGACAGCTAAGATAGGCCATCACACTCAGATTTTAGAAAAAGGAAAACAATTCTTCAACTCTCTTCCACTGGTATTTTTTTTTTCTTTTATTCTCCAAATTAGAAGACAGCTCCAGTCTCTCTTATGGCTTCTGGGTTCTCCTGTTAGTTTTGCTAGTCCTTTAAGTACTTTGAGGATGCAAGTAACCTCGTGGATATTCACACATTCTAAGGAGATAAACAGACACACCTGATAGTCAATTGCCTTCAGTATATTTGTTTAGGACAAATTTGAAATAACATTAAAACTTGCAATCAACACTATAGCCAATCAACACTTAGACATTAAGATCAAATAACACTGAGTGAATAGCAGTGTTGTTTTTCTAAATGATTCTCATGTTTGTTCCAAATGAGACAGAAATTGTTAATGTAGTATTCTTACAAAATCCAGACCACTGTGTGAGTTTCAAACAGATGGTCCAGTTGAGACTATGGAGATAAATGTCAGAAATGACATTAAAAATATGTAAGTTTATGTCCAAGCAATCAAAGGCTATGGTGAGATCATGACAATTTGCTTCCTTTAACTCAGTCTCAAAGGTGCTGAAATGCGGACCCTTTGCACACATGCAAGTAGTTTTGCTTTGGAGCCTAGAAAACAACCTTGCATGAGAAATAGGGGAAATGTTGACTAAAACTTCATTAAGTTATAAGAGGGTGGGGTGCTTTTCTGGATAGAGCCGTGGCCAAGGAATTCACAGTTAAAACCAAGGAAGAATGATATGATTAAAGTAGAGACAAACTATAAATGGTTACTTTCACTCATGAAATAAGCAATATGAAAAAAAACAAACTAATTAAAAATGGAGGTGGTTTGTTATTAAGTAGTTGTGAGAAACACAGTTGTTGCTAATATGGGCAACAATAGTTATTCTCCTAATTTAAGAACAGTGCAGATTCTGTTCTGTACAGTGGCTACAGGCTGATTCGTAACAGGAAACAGTTGATGAAACAGTAGATGAAAATACAGTTAACATGGTATTTTCTCTCCCTCTTTTAGAAATGAACTTAGTGATAAGAATATTCATATATTGGTAAAGGTACTAGAGATGGCGGGGCCAGTTTAGAGTATAGATATTGGCACTGTGTACTACAGAGCTAACCATCAAAAAAATCAGCAATTGGGCTTAAGAGGTGGTCCCGTGGTTAAGGACACTGGTTGCTCATGCAGAGGATTCAGGCTCAATTCCCAGTACCCATATGGTGGCTCACAATAGTCTATTATTCCAGTTCTAGGAGATCTGACACATCTTCTGGCCTCTGAAGGCACCACACACATGCTGTACACAGACATACATGCAGGAAAAGCACTCACACATAAAAGGAAAATGAATAAATCTTTAAAAAATAAAAAAGAGAAGCTGCTATAGCCACTTCACTTGTTGAGGGTATCTAACTAAGAAGGTATGTCCAGAGCTTTCTCTCAGCAACCCTGCCTTGGAAGATGTAGTAAAGTAAGGACTTTCTTATTATAGTGGTATAGTGGTTCTATCCTCCACATTTATGAACTTCATCCCTATCTATGTTGTAATCTCGCATATCTCAATTTCCTTCAATTCTAAGGGCCAGCTGTTTGGATTTCCTTCCTAGTATTAAATTGCAGGTCTTAATCAATGAACTAAGTAAAACTAGGGATAACTGTGGGATTTGTTTGTGTTTATAGGGACCCAGCTCACCCTCAAGACATGATGTAATAGGGGTGATTAGATTGGTTTACACTGTACAGGCTGAATAACCATCAGTGGCCACCTGTACTCTGGAAAAGCTGAGAACTGTAGCTATTTAGTCTGGTTCTCAACTTTCCTACTGCTGCAACCCTTTAATACAGTTAGTTCCTCATGTTGTGGTGAATCCCCCAACCATAAAATTATTCTTCTTGCTATTTCCTAATTTTGCTACTGTCATGAATCATAATATAAATACCTGATATGAAGATGGTCTTAGACGACACCTTTGGAAGGGTCATTTGACCTCCAAAGGGTTCATGACCCACAGGTTGAAAACCACCGTTAGTTCTACCGATCTGGAGGGTTCTTGGAGTCCCATTGGTTTTTAGTCCACCTTGGAAGGCCAAATAAGCCAGGTTGAGGGCAGGAAAGAATGGCAGCTTCAGCATCAAATGGAGGGACACTTAGCAAGAAGAGAAGGAAGGTAACTAAGCAGCCCTGCTTTTTCCTCTGACCTCCTTCCATTTAGGCTGTTACAAGAAGGGGCTTGCCCACTCTAGGGGAGGATACTTCCATCTCAATCCATCCTTCTAGGAAATGCCTTCACAGTCCTGCCCAGAGGTGAGTCTTTCAGTTTATTCCATTTCCATGTGAGTTGACAAGTTTAACCATCACACAATATTCACCATTTTGATTGCCATATGAAAAGTAGCAAATAAGAGGTAGTGAACATCAGGGCTTGGAATGTAGGTCTGTAGTAGCTTATACAAATGCCCTCCCTGGCTTTAGTTCCCAGGCAGGCAAAAACAAACAAAAAGATAGCAAACTTGTTTGGGTAGTGCTTTCCAATGAAACTCTCATTCATTAGTTCTTCTTCATCTTATCAAAGTAACGGTTGAGAACTATACTTGAACTCAATGCATTATGGATGTGTTAATTAGGGTAGAGGAGGACATCTCCTAAAAAATAAATCAAAGAGGTAAAAATGTAAGGGCCTATGTGAGGACCTGACATTTAAATGTTAGTGCCAAGGCATGGTCTAGCTTAGAAGGATCCCCTGAGTATCGAGGTGAGACATGTAGCTTCTTTAAATGAAAAGGAATCTTGAGGCCAGTGAGATGGTTTTATGGATAATGGCACTTTCAATGGAAGTCTGGTGCCCTGAGTTGGATTCCCAGAACTCACACTAAAGTGGAAGAAGATAACTGACACCATGAAGTTGTCCTCCTGCCACATTTGCCTCCATAATAATAACAATCAATAAAATTTAAACATAAATCTTGACAATTTTTCCTGTCAACATCATTACTACAATGCTATCTTGTAACATATTATTTGAACCACTAGATACTTGTGTTATAAAACAATAAAAAGTAGACTTTCCCAAGCCATTACACAACCAATAGACTCTACATCACAGAATATGATAATGTTAGAAATTTATAAGAAGTAAAATATCATAAAAGATTGTTTACTGTCACAAGATGTGATGAATGACAAGGAAGAGAATTATTAATGAGTACATTAGGTTCACTTCAGAAAAAAATTTCATAGTTTAAATTGCCTTCTTCCTTTCACCTCAGAGGGAAAAACAAATTTAATACATTCAGGTAGATTTTCTTCCATCTGTGTGCTATAGATGATAAACTTAGGCTAAAGGGATTGTGTGCAGGAAAAGTTAATAGATGCAATTTTAAAGTCATTTGGTAGATTATTTCTACATAGAATAACTAAAAACAGAAGGAGAAGCAGAATTTAACAAAGTAGGACTGATTAGATTTAACGTCACCCCACCACACACATGCACACACTGCTGCCACCAAAGAAAAGTGAAATTGAATTATAGACATCTTTTAAAAAGTATGTGTCATGTTCAGGAATGTCTTAAAATATTAACTCATTCTTTAAAACAATTTCCTATAGTGAATCTCTCATGCTGATCTTCCAACTTTATTTAAAATAGATACAAAAAGAAGGTAGTGTTTTTATAAAAGTCAAGGTGATTTATGCCCAAAGTTGTAAAGGCAACAAAGGACAGAGCTCTGCTGCCTACTTTACCACGTGCCAGTTGTGACCTGGCATCTGCCTATGAACCTATTTCAGGGTCTCCATTGTTTAGTGTGTGGTGGAAGACTGAATTAAAGAAAGGCCTTAAGATCTGGGCCTGGTGATTCAGGCTTGGAGTCATCAATACTTGGGAAGCTGAAGCAAGAGGATTTCAAGTTCAAGGCCAGCCTAAGCAGCTTACTAAGAATTTGTCTCAAAAGAAAAGGTGGAACTCAAAAATGTTTAAAATGATAAAAACAAAGGGTAAAAGGAGGAAGCGCTTGTCTAGAATTCATGAAGCCCCGGGTTTAATCTCCAGTACAGGGGTGGGGGTGAGGATGGGGGAAAGATCAGTCAGTCAAAGGACCATTTTTTAGACACATTTTTTATTTCATAAAAATACTCATAAGGTAGCTTCAAGACATGTTGACACTGAGAAAATTACATATAATATTATAAAATTATTCAATAATTTTCACTTAATTCTCTCTCTCTCTCTGTGTGTGTGTGTGTGTGTGTGTGTGTGTGTGTGTGTGTGTGTATGTATCTGTGTGTGTGTGCCCTAGCACTCATGGATGCATGCACAGTTCAGTTAACATTTTGGGTAAAATGATCATCAATTCCAGATTATTGACTGTATCACTTTTCTTTCTTACCTCTTTTAGAGACTTCTAATATTCTGAGTTCCTCCATCCAAGCATCTGTACATTGTGCTTTAGATGATTTTATTTTTAATTATGTGTATGTATATGTACGGGTTTATGCATGTGAGTGCAGTGCCTGCCCATGAGAGAGAGGACATCAGATCCCATGAAGTTTCAGTTACAGGCAGTTGTAAGCCACCAACATGGTGTCAGGAACCGAACTCAGGTCCACTGTAAGAGTGTAACATGCTTTTAAGCACTGAGTCATTTCTCTAGTCTCCCAAGCTTTCATCTTACCTCCATGAGTATAAAGGCTTGAATAGACCTCCTTGAATAGACTATGATTCAGAAATCAACATTTTTGCTATTATCATTTTGTTTTGTTTGAGACAGGGTCTCACTATGCAGCCCTGGCTGGTCTGGAACTTATGTAGACGAGTCTTGTCTCAAACTCATAGAGAACAACCTGCCTCTGCTTCTTGAGTGCTGGGACTAAAGATGTGCATCACCATATCCAGATCTTTTATAAGAATATTTAAATAACTCTTTCTCTCTCTCTTCAGACTCTACCATGAGCTGAATGCAACAATACTACACTAGAACATGGAATCATCAATGTTTTTCTGTAAAGGGCTCTATGGTCTCTGCCATTAGCCATTAGCTTTACCGTTGGACAAAATCCGCCATAGCTAAGACATAAACATAATGGTAGTGGCTGAGTTCCAATAAGACTGTATTTATAGAAACAGGTAGCAGACTGAAGTTGGCTCTCAGGCCATAATTTGTTTCTGCTATATATATGCATATATATAACATATACATATATATGACATATACATTTATATGCATGTGTGTATGTATGTATGTGTGTATATATATATATATATATATATATATATATATATATATATATATATATATATATATATATATATGCAAATACTATACAAAGCTATATAAATTGTCAAACTGTTCTCTGGCAATTTTGAAGAAGAAAAACGATCTAGATCATATTTTCATAAGGCTAAAAGAAAATCTTTGCAGAACTCTACCACAGTCATTTCTCTTTTATATTTAACAATAATGAATTCAAAGCACACTCTGTGAGAAAAGATCAGAGGCTCATTTCTGACCTTCCTCACTGCCGATGTTCTCTGATGTTATTGACAAGTGTTCACCTTTCAAAAGGCTACAGCCCAAATAATTACCTTCATCTTCATTTTCACAGATCCAAGGAAGTTAATACCTAATTAAAATACCAACCCTATTAAAGATAAATATCTCAAGCCAAAATTCATATCATTGGCGGAAAATAATCACTTACTTCCCAGGTTTGAACGGTTTTTGAGAGTTTTCAAAGAAATCCAACTCAAATATTATCTGTGATGCTGCCCCACCAACCAAAGACACCGGGCTCACTCCTGAGCACTAAAATCAGAATTTAATGTTCTGGTCAGGAACCACTGAAACTTGGTATTGATTTTCCGTGCTCAATTTCTCTCCCAAGTCTTGGTCTTTCACTTGAAGATAATTTCATTACTATCGAGAAGCTTGGTCTGAATGGAATGAACAGCAGGAAGCTGAGTTCAGTAATGGATCTAGCCTCTTACCTCCAGTTGCTAGTTTAGCCAGGATGTTTTACTTGGTTAGCACCTGACACTTCCCCCTCCTCTAGAAGAAGATCTTTTCAAAGGGTCATGGTAGTTGGAAGAATTTAAAAATGAACTTTTCTGACAAGCTATTAACTGATTATCCATGGGCAAATTGATGACATCCCAGAACTTGTTGGCCAAACTTTGAACAGCCTTCTCTCACTAGTATTTTCACTTGAAATCTGAGGCAGTTGTTGTTAGAAACTAATTGGCTCAAGGACAATCCAACTTTGTGTGAGGGGGTTTTGTGTAGGATAAGAAAGCTTGAGGAAATATGCTCATGATCACATTTCCTCTATAAGGTTGAAACGAGCTTGGCAATTGTTGGGAGAATCCCAGTAGGAAAGTACATTTCATTAAAGTGAGAACAAAATCATCAGAAAGAAAACCCAGCATTGCCCATTTCCTTCTTTGTCTTCAATGTGACTTTACTTTTTAGTGATTGTTGACTTGAATTTCACGTTATTAGATAAACTCATATTCAAATAAGAAATGAAGAAAAATGGAAAAAGAATTTTTGTTTTCTTATCGAAACAAGTTACTCCTGAAGCCTTAACTTGCTATGTAGCTAAGGTTGGCTTTGAATTCCAGGTTCTCCTGCCTTGATCTATGAATTTCTGGGATTATGGGTATGTGCAACCAACCTTCAGCCAGGTAGAAAACACTATAATAAATTTAACTTACAAAATATCCCCCTGAGGTCAGTGAGACAGTGGTCCAATGAGTAAAGACACTTTCCAACAAGCCAGATAACCTGAGTTCAATTCCCAGAACCTTACTGTCCTCTGACCTCTATATATGTTATGGCACACACATGCCCCCATACTCACATACCCACAAATAAGTAAATAAATAAACAAGAATGTATTCATGACTTCTTAAAAAAATGCACTACTGGTAATGATTAACAAAGCAGATAGCAGTTTATTGACTCTCACAAACTACCTGGAGTGACTGTTGGTGCAGCTTTTTTAAGGAATCATAAGTATGGCCAAAGTTCTGGGCATTTGCTCTTTGAAAGTGCTTAATACATTTTGGTTAAATAGAATTGAGAAAATTAAGGTAAAAAGAGAAATGGAAAATTGGACAAAATTTAAGTGTTTGCTTATTTGTGGTTTTCGGGCTTAGGTGATTCCAGCAACTCAATTAGCATTGAGGACATGAAATGACGAAAGGTGGCATTTGGGGTGTCACAGCTTGGAGAGTGTATACTTGATGTTTATAGAGTACCAGGGTGCTGTTGAACATCCAGTAGTGTGCAGGACTGTCACTGTTCCTATTTAAAAGCCAAAGAATAATTTGGTCCTAAAAGTCAATACCTCCAAGGCCGAAAAACCATGCTCATGCCATAACTATTACTTGAAAACATTTCTAATAGCAAATGCTTCCTACAAAATGAAAATGTCCACCCACTTCTCCATCAGCCAATACAGAATCCATATAGTCTCCTGAATTCTCAACCTATGCCAAACTTTCTAGAAAGAAGTGGAGGTGACTTGGAAGCTGAGGATGGCTTAGTGGTTAAGAGTGCCTGCTTTTCCTTCGGCACTCATCACCTACACCAGGTGGATCACAACCACTTTTAACTCCAGCTCCAGAGGATCAACACCCTCTTTTGTTCTCTAGAAGCACTGCACACACATACACATAACCCTCACATACACACGCACACACACACACACACACACACACACACACACACAATTCAAAATAATAAAAATAAATCTTAAAAAAAGAAAAAGGGTGCCTTGTCTTTTTTTTCACTTTCACTATTGTGGCATCTATACACAGATATTATAATATTCATCGATGTAGAAGCTTGGTGTTGATGGGTGGCATTAGTCATAGAATCTCATAGAAGCTCATCAGCATCTTCAGCCAAAGCTCCTTCTTTGTTCAGATTTAAATAAAGCAATCTAGTGAGATGCTACAGAGTATGCCATATTCAATTACATCCTGCATCCTGTGTTAATTTGCAAAACCAATCCTCCCCAACCCACAAAAGTCATTCAAAAAAATACGCCAAGGTGACCACATTAAAGGAAGTGGAATTTTAATGAAAGTCTTGACACCCACAAAGTACTAATGAGAAGACAGGGCTGGCCTCATAGTCAAGAGTCTTAAGTGTGCCCAGAATATTAACATTTTTTATCCTGAGGCAAATAAATTACTCACAATGACAGCGATAGTCCACTAATGCCTGATTCAGATGCTGTGTCACAGAATGAATCAGCAAGGCTATTAATAAGCACCACAAGAGTATGCAGCATAGATGGTTCCGGATTTCAGTGTGTCCTGTTTTCATAAAGGTAGTTTTTTCTTATCTCAGAAGCCTCTGCTGTGTACTATACTCTAATGATGTTTTCTGCCTCTCAGTGAGCAAAGTTCATTAGCCTCAGTGGGTGAGGAGCTTCAGGGTAAAATGGAAGCCACAGGTGAGACGTGCAAATGGGAGGTGCAAATGAATGATGTCTCCCCTTGAAATTCACACAGTCCAACTATATTACTAAAAACATCAACAGTAAAGAAGAATACGTGTACTTCCATTTCCTATGTATATTAACAGACAACCACGAACAGTGGCTTAGAATGACATTTATTATCCCACAGTTTTTGAACTTCCTGCACTGGGTCCTCTGTAATCAAGATAGTAACCATGGTCTGGTCTTCAGACTTAAGGACTCCTTCCCAACTCATTCAGGTTGTTAGCAAAATCCAGTTCTTTGGGGCTGGGAGGTTCCAGCATATGTACAATCAGCTTAGAAGTCACTCTTGTTTGATTCTTTATCTTATTTCAAATGTCCTGGTTAGGACAGAATTCATGGGAACCTTCTTAGAAACCTGCCTCCATGAACAGCACTGTATATGTTGAAGTCCACAGCACTCGTTGGAAAGGAGAATAAATATGTTGAATGTGAGACTCCACTTTCTACCTAATGGGATGACAACTTAGCATAAAAAGCTGAAGTTAGCAACAAAAAGCATTGGACCCAGGTCTTAAAGTCACCTTTGAGTTAGATCTGTTAAAGACTAAGAATTAACATGAGAATACTGGTTTAAAAACAGTCCCTGAAACAAGACTTTGAGGTTTTCATTGTTTATAAGCATAACATGTAATGTTTATAGAGTGTGTTTTTTAAAGGTTCCTAATGCCATTTGTAGACCAGTAGTAATTATATAGTGCCTGGATCATGAGAGAAAACATAAACAGTGGCTTGATACTGCACATGCCAAGCTATGTCTGCAATATTTTTGGCAGTTCTAGCCTTGACACTTGAAGCTAAACATTGCTCGCACAAAACTTTGAAATGAAATCATATGAAAAATGTTTGAAGGAACTATGGATATTTATAAAAGAAACTGAGGAGGAAGCAGGAATGAAGCCATGTAAGAGTTGTGAAAGCAGTTATGCAGTTATAAGAAAACATAGTTCATCTCAGCCTCAAATATAGCTCTAATATTTACAGTCATTCATAAAGGAAATGACTTATGGGAAAGAGAATTCATATTCAAAATGAATCCCATTGATGGGAGTTCTTGATTCCTTTCCCAGCTCTGTCTTTCTCACCTTTATCTTCACCCAACTTCATTCTCCATGGAGATCATGGATAAGCTTCCCCCTGTGTCTTAGATTTCTCTTGCTGTGACAAAACACTAACCAAAAACAACTTGGGAAGGAAAGGGTTTATTTCACTTACACTTGCAAGTAATAGTCAATCACTGAGGGAAGTCAGGGCAGGAATTCAAGGTAGGAATCTGGAGCCAGGAACTGAAGCAGAGACCTTGGAGGAACACTGTTGACTTGATTGCTCAGTTTGCTTTCTTATGCCACCCAGGACCACCTGCCTAGGGGCAGCATCCTCAGTGGTCTGGGCCCTCTCACATCAATCATTAATCAATAAAATACCTCACACACTTGCCTAGGAGACAATTTAATGAAGGTATTTTCTCAATTGAGGTTCCCTCTTACCAGATGACCCTAGCTAGTATCAGATTGATAAAAAACCAACTAGCGTATAACACGCACACAAAACAAAACAAAATAAAAATCCTTCAGTTTCACATTCCACCAAGCTGTTAACTATTTCTCTTACTTTTCTTGAAACCTAACTTTTTCAGCGTGTTTTGCACTCGGAGCCTACTCTCCACAACCTCCATTTCCCTGCCAGTATAAGCTGTATAACCTTCCCTGTTAAGTAACGGTGGGCTAGTACATGTGGTGGTCTTCATCATACATGGCACACTATTGATTGCAGTGTCCTTATAGAAACCATTTCCTTTCCTTAGTTTCTCTGACACGAAATTGTTTTAACACCATGCTACAATCTCCATGCAGTCTTCTGGGCCCACTTCACAATCTTTGTCATCTAGGATGTACATTGATGCAGACCGACACAGAATCTGATACGAAATCTGTCCTTGGTCTACTACCTACTCATTCTGCATGCTATCCTCGCTATATGATACTGTTAGGGTGATTCTCATGCTCTAACTGCTATTAATATACAATAGGAGGGGGTGTTCCATTTCTAATGTAGATTTTTCTCTTCTGAAACCTGTGTCTCTTTCTCCAAAGACCAAGTGAAGGCTTTCATTAGAAAATCTCAGAATGACCTGAATCAATAAAGACAAATTGAATTTATTACCTCTCCTACACCTAGGACAACTCCCCTACTTTTCTCATTTAGGTTCACTGTTTCTGAGAATGGTTGCCAGGAGGTCATCACAGTCTCCACCTGAATCCTTACTAGCCACTGCTAAGTAATCATTCTACAAGTCCTAAGGCTATTTCCTCCAGGACTCAATGATTTCTCCATTCTTATTGATGCTAAGTTGACTTAAGCCATTAACTTTTGTCTAATTAATGCCTCTTCCCAAAATTCTCTATGTACTTATTACAGTCCTCCCATTTTTTTTACATTTCCCCCTACAAATCAGCTTGTGCTCATCTTACCCACTGTTCTGTCATATTCGTGATATGTCTATCCTACTAATATACATTAGCTTTATTTCACTAACATCAAAGATAACTCACTTCTCATTTTTAAAGGTGTATTTGGGCTCACTATTGTGGAGGTTTCATGATCAACTCATCCTGTTACCTTGGGTCTGTGTGACATTCCGTGACAGGAGTGCATGGCACAACAAAGCTGCTCACCTCGTGGCAAGCTGGAGAGCAAAGAGAGAAATGAAGAGAGTGGAGCTGCTCAATCTCCGTTGAGGGTATATCCCCCAGTGACCTGATGGTCTCCCACTAGGCCGCCACCTCTTAAAACATTGACCATCTTCCATAACAGCAAGCTGATGACCAAGACTAACACATTGGCCTCAGGGAGACAATCTAGAATCAAGCTGCTATAGTCCTTAACCTAGCAGTCATGGTCCTGTGTGAACTGGCCTCTCTTTGCCCTTATAGCTTTGTCTCTTACAAACCCATTTCCATATTATGGCTCTAGATACGTTATACCACTAAAGGTCCCTTAGCAGCAATTAGTCCCTCCCACCTTCCCAAAATTCATTAATTCTCCCCAAGTTCATGGTTATATATCACCTAAATAGAAGTAGAAAGCTTGGATCCCTAAAAGATCATGAGGAAGACCATTTATCCAATCATTTAGGTGGTAAGAGATATGAGCAAGAAATAAGCATTTTATTGTCTTCAGTCTCTCAGAAATGGAAATGGTTTGAGAAGTCAGCCTATAATACTAGCACAACTATCCATTTCAGCAGTATTAAGTATTAAGTGAAAGAGAAGTGTGTTGTCTTTAAGTTATTAGATTTGAGGTCATTTTGTTACAGCAGCTTTGCTTTACCCTAAGAGCATAGTTTAGAACATGCCTTTTGAAAATGTATGAATAGAAGACCTCATTTAAGTGGCAATTATTAAAGGATTTTTTTAAAAATATGGTACATATATTATAATATTTGATATGGTACATACATATATACATACATACATACATACATTCTGAGAAGGCTCATTGGAAAAAGGCTAAGCCTGACTACCTGAATTAGATCCCTGAGACCCACATGGGAGAAGGGGAAAACATCTCTTGAAAGTCGTCCTCACAAGTATATATATATATATATATATATATATATATATATATATACACACACACACACACACACACACACACACAAAATAACTATAATTTAAAATTATTTGATAAAGTCAGCCATCCATGTCAATGAATTCTGCATTCTTAGAGTCAACTAATCCAAGATCTTATTTTTCATAGTGCTGAAAGGTGCTTTGAAGGCTGCTGAGGTAGAAATGACATCAGTGGTCTTACCTGATACCAGACTCTGCACATTACTGTATCACTTGGACAGGCAAGATATCCCCAACAGTGAATTAGTAGCAAGACTCTTCATGGGGATAACCAACTGCTATATTGATTGGACTTGAGGCCTGTTACACAGGAGGGAATTCATGCCTGGTACTGTGAACACGGTCGAAAGCTCATGGCTGTGGAGATCTTAAGGCCCACGTGAGGAAGCCTACAACTGTTTTCCAGAAGAGAGTACAGAAAAAATGTAGGAGCTGGAGGATAAGGGGTAGTGCTGGGAAATGCTGTTCTCTGAACATGACGTGGCTGTTGCACATATGAATTCACAGTAGCTCTGGTTACCTGCACATGCCCTGTAGAAGACCAAGCCATTTTAGAATGAAAGAAGGAGGGGTTCTTGAGGTGCCAATGTGAGCTCAGGCACTATTAGCAGTTGATAGCCTCTGGGAGAGTGAGAGTCAAGATACATTGTGTGTGTGTGTGTAACTTTCAAACTTTCAAAAGATACATTTTCAAGTATTCAAAAAAGAGTTGCTTCTTCTGTCCTGAGTATATCTGGATTTCTTTCTTATCATCATTTTCTAAACAATATAGTAAAACAACTGTTTACAGAGCCTCTTGCATTTTGGTAGGCATTATAAGTCATCTATGCATGATTTAAAGGGTACACGAGGCCATGCATAGGTTATATGCAAACGCAACACAATTTTATGAAGGGGACTTGAGCATCCATAAATTTTTATATCTGTGGGGGATAATGGAACTAATACCTTGAGGACGTGGAGGGATAACTTTACTTGCAAAGTTTCTGTTTTCTTTTTTAATTGAGACCAGTACTAAAATTGAAATGCATCCAGGAAAAAAATTTAAGTGGAAAAAAGGCAGCCCAATGATAGCCAACCTGTGTAAATTACTATTTCCAATTATCACTTCGATATCTAATAAGGAACATGTGTGGGAAATATATAAAGTCTTACAATCCATGTATAAAAACATAACCCAATTAAAATATTGGCAAAGAATTTCAATAGATGCCTCTCCAAAGGGGATATTAAAATGGCTGACAAGCATTCAAAAACAAGGTCAACATCATTAACCATTAGATAAATGCAAATCCAAATTACAAAGAAATTCCACTTTATACCCACTAGGATGGTTATAATAATAGTAAAAAACTAGTGTGGGACCCTGGAACATTGCTGGTGGGGATGTAAAGATGCTGCCATGGTGGTAAACAGTCTAGCAATTACTCAGGTTGTTAAGTAGAGTCAAAATATTATCCAGCTCTTGCATTTCTTAACCCTCTATTGTCTATTTGTCTGTCTCTCTAGCAATCACTCGTCTAGCTGTCTGTATTTGCATGAGTGTGCAGAATACACACAAGGGAAATCAAAGTTAAAATATCCACCCAAAAATCTTCACAGCAATACCATAGCAACATATTCTAGCAGCAAAATAGAAGCACTCCAATGTCCATTATGTGATAAATGAATAAACAAAATTTTGTCGCACAGAGCAAAATTTTGTTCATATGACAAAATATGATCGTGCCATGAAAAGAAATGAAATGCTGATACATACTACAACAGAATGAATCTGAAAACATCGTGCTAAGTTCTAAAAGGAGCCAGACACAAAGCCCACAGATTGTTGGGTCTCATTTATGTGAAACGTCCTAAATACACAAATCCAGAGATGTAGAGAGTAGATTAGTAGTTGCCTTGGGCAAGAGGGAGAAAAGAGAATAGGGATTTGCCACTAATGGGTTCAGGGTTTCTTGAGGCGGTAATGAAAATGTTCTAAGATTGGATTGTGGTAGTGGTTGCATCTCTGGGAATATATTAAGAACTATTGAATTGTACACTTTTAAACAGATAAAATATTTTTGTGAATTATATCTCAAGACATCCATTAAAATAATTGCTGTGCCAGTTCCTTGGAGCAATATAGAGATAGAAAAGAGAAATTATTGATCTTTTAAAAATAATTTCTGTTTTTATGTATTTCTAAACTTAAGGCAAGCTCCACTGTTCACTAACTCCATCAGCTTTACAAAAAGTGAAAAATGAAATGCAAGAGCAAGTTTCTCTGCCAAAGCACAGCTTAATGAAATGCCTCAGGAGAAGGAGAATTAGTGGGGCACACTTGATGCAAGACAATATTTTTTAAAACAACAACTTGCCATTTTAAATATAAGTTCCGGACCTGGGTTCATTTCCCAACACTTACATGGTAGCTCACAACCATCAGTAAGAACAGGGAGAGGGAAATGGGTGGAGGAGGAGGAGGAGAGGGAAAAGAAGAGAGAGAGTGAGGAGAGAGAGAGAGAAGAGGAAAAGAAAAGGAGAAGGAGAGGGAGAAGGATGAGAGAGGGGAGCTGGAAGAGGAGGAGAGGGAGAGGGAGTCCTGGTCCCAGGGGATCTAATGCCCTCTTCTGGTTGCCATGGACACTGCATGCATGTGATGCTTAGACGTATGTGCAGGCAAACACTCATACACATAAACTATAAATTAAAACAAACTTGAATGTAAGTTCTCTCCTACCTTTGTACATAAGCTGTTATTCCGCTACATGTATTTTGGATCTGGAGTGTTTGAGAAGTTTCTAATTTGGGATGCCTCATTGATACATGCTTGTGTCAAGGTTATCTTAGATTATAGACAGGGATGTGAACGATCTCTGGAGAACCCATTTGAAAAGAACGATTACTCCAAAGTTCTACCAGCAGAGCCCACTTCAAGCAGCCAAGAGATTGAACAGGGCTCCAGATCAATCACCCAAATCCATAACTTATGTACTCTGGGTTTCTTCATGCTCTGGGAACCAAGACATGGTCTTCAACAATCCAGTTGAAATCATTTCAATCTTAGAGAAAATTTGCAAAGATAGTTGGAAGAATTTACACATACCTGATAGTAATGTCTAGATCCACTGCCACTTTTGTATTAACACACACACACACACACACACACGCACACACACACACGTGAGCACACACTTTTCCCTCTGCACAGTTTTATGGACTGACCTGATCAGAGTGACAAGGGAATGAAGAAAGGACAGACACACAGACGCATGTACAGAAGAGCTGGGGTTGGGTGAGTTATGGGATCTAATGGAGATGCACCAGGAGCAGCCAGGAAACTCAGCCTGTTTATTTTATACATCAGAATGAAGGAGGTGGGTTTATTGTATGCAACTGAAGGAGGGGATGGGAAAATATATACAGCTGGACAAGGAAACAGCTTTAGCTAATCTGGGCAGAGGATCTCTGAAGAGGAGCAATCTCAGGCTGTAAACACAGAACGACGCAAGCTTTACTTTTTTCCAGGACCATTTGCAGCCAATAGGCTTATTTCCCCCCCTCAATTCTTTGGTGTGTATTTCCTGTGCTTCCCAGGACAACCTATATTCCCCTAACATATAAGCTCGCATGACCACATCACAATTATCAAAAGTGGGAATTTTAGCGTGAATATAGTAATCACCCTACAGTCCATATTCTGTTACTGATTGTTTTAGCAATGCACATTAGACTATTTTTTCTAGTACAAGGTTCTGTCTAGGTATGTCTGTCATGTATGTTTAGGCTACACTGCTTTGGAACAGTTCCTAAGCCTGCTTTTTGTATCTGTCTTCTGTAAATATTTTTATTTCATTATTTTCAAAACACATGTTTTAAAAGTGTCACTACATACAAACTTAGCTTATGTTTCTCCGTGATCTGGTCCAAGTAACACTTATGTGGCCAGAACACTAGAGGATCATGTGTCTTTCTCAAAGTTTCAAAGCCACAAGCATAACATATCATCATTTAGCTTTACCAGTGATGCTAATTTTGGTGAGTTGATTAAAATCTTGTCCCTTGTCTAAATTTTCCTTTTATGACTAATAAATAATTGATGAAGAGATACCTTGAGGCTTCATAAGTATTCTCTTCCTCATTAAACACCCTTCATCTATGATTAGAATAATAAAATTTGGAACAAAAGGTTTCAAAAGTCTATTAGTATATAAACATTGTGCATATAGATGGAGACCACTACAGAAAACCACAAGCAATCAAAATGAAGAATTGTGGAGCTCCAGCCCACTCTGTCCCAGTGGATACATCTATACAATATTCCTGCACCTGAGTCTCAAGGAACATTGCAGAAGAGAGGGTAGAATGAAGGCCAGAAGATCAGGGAGTTTGCTGTGCGATTGTGTCTCCTAGCAATATCAGAAGCTACACCCATAAAGCTTCACCAGTATGACTGCCAAAATGTGAGCTGAACAAGGATGGCACCAATGAACATGACAGACTGGGTGGAAAAACTGAAGAGGTCTCAACCCTATGCAAAGAACTATAGGCAACTAAGAAAAGCTGGGAATGGGAGAAATGGTCTTCCACAGTGAAGAGCACACCAATTGGTTGAAGAGTACACCAACTGGTTGTTCAGTGGCAAACGGTCAGCCATGAAAACACGCATACAGGTAGCATTATACATATTGAAAAGATGTTTAGAACTATATATGTATATGTATATACATATATTCATGCAATAACAATTAAAGGAAAAAAGAGGCCATGAATTTGAAGGGGAGTGGATAGGAATATATGGGAGAGTTTGGAGGGAAGAAAAGAAAGAAAAAAATGTTGTAATTAGATTATAATCTCAAAAAATACCCAGTATGAGTCATTGATCCATGGTTATGTCAAGGTTATCTTAGATTATAGACCCAAATAGACAAGAGCTAGTCTATGAAGCTTATTTCCTACAGAATTCAGCCATGACATGTGTTCATAATAACTATGAAGGACTCTTAGCAGCCTTGAAATATAAGCTTAGATTGTGTATTTCAAATATGATATATCTACACCATGGATTCTGTGAAACAGATTCCCAAATGGAAACAATTTCATGTATACTGAAGTTGAAATACCTCCAAGAAACTTTTGAAGGAAAAAAATGAGAATATATAAGACTATGCACAGAATAATCCCATTTATGTTTTTTAAACTATATTTGTATTTTTACATATTAATTACATGTAAATTTATAGAAACTAGACTAGAAGAATACACAACAAACTGTTCACAGCAATAATTTCCTGGGAGGCAAATGAAATATTGGAGAGGGGATGGTGCTTGGTGTGTGAGGGATAAGCATCCTTGCTTTAGTTTAGACACTTCTGTTTTTAGACTAGGAACATATTTGTGTTTTACTAAGGCATATAAACTTTAAAGGCATATATTTGTTGAAAACACATTGGTATTATTTTCAAGATTTCCCTTTTTTTGACAGCTTGATTACTACTCATGTGAACAAAATGTCTTGCACATAAATGCAGTCTCCTGTGCCTCCACCTCAATTGTATGCATTATATATTTATATATGTGATTTACATTACCATTATATATTTATGTGTATTACATATATCAATGTGTATTGTGCTCTCCTAGGATTATAAACCAAGAGGTTATTTTACCATTCCTCACTTTCACAATTGACAGTTGCTGTGATTTGAATCTGAAGTATCGCCCTCAAAAGGTGCATGTGTTAAAGGCTTAGTCCTCAGTTGGTCCTTGTCTTAGTTAAGGTCACTACTGCTGTGATGAAGTGCGATGACTAAAAGCAACTTGGGGATGGAAGAGTTTATTTGGCTTACATATCCTGAATAACAGTCCACTGAGAGATGCCAAGGCGGGAACTTAAATCCTTCTTCCTATAAGTGTCCTTGGGTATGCTGTCATGGCAATGAAAGGTGACTAAGGCAATAATGACTAAACCTGTAGAGGCCTGAATTAATGATATCAAACTTGCCTCAGTGGAAGCAAGTCAATAATGGTACGGTCTCCCATGACATTTTCTCACTACATTCTAGACATCTGAAAAAGAGATGTGAGGGAGGAATTAGTCAGCATTATTTTCTTGGGTATTTCTATTGTGATGTATATGGACAGTGTCACATAGCACTTTATAGTAGCTTATATTTTTAACTTGTTATCTATGGAAAATATAAAAGATACATTAAAATGGACTATATCTCAAAGTATCATCACACAGTACACACACACACACACACACACACTCTCACACACACACATATGAGTGTGTGAAATATTTTATACATATAGAGAGAGGGGGGTTCATTTATTTCTTGCCTCCTAATCCTGCTAGAAGACAATTCTCCATGTGTCTGATTTTGTTATATCCTGTTCTTATAAAGATGCTTGCTTGCACTACACCAGATCGGTCCCCAAAGACCCAAACCACCACCACCTTCCTAGACCCACATTTTCCCATTGCCACTAGTCCCAGACACCAACTCCAGCAGACAACTGCTGCTCCAGTGCAGGCCATGCCAACCAGCCAGAAGAACAGTCACCAAGTCCCACCTGCCAACTCAGGCAGAGACCCCCTACTGGACCACGGGCCAAGTCATCCACCAGAGCTCCAGCCTCCAACTGAAGTGGAGAGACCACAAAGAACAGAAGTCAAGAGAGGAAAAGAAACTAAGGAACAAAATATTCATCCAACAAAGACAAACTCAGGAATTTGGCACCTAAACCTACAATCACACCAAACCCATATACCTAAATGCTAGCGTAAGAACACAACCAACAACAAACAGAATAACATGTCACCACCAGAGCCTAACTATCCTACTAAAACCAGCTCCGAATACTCTGACAAAGTAGAAGCACAAGAAAAAGATTTTAAAACCAGTTTTATGAAGATGATAGAGGCCTTTAGAAAGGAAGTGAATAAATATCTTAAAGAAGACAGATAAAAAATGTGAGGAGCTCAATAAATCCATTAAAGAAAGCAAAGATAACCAAGAAGAAAAAAAATAAGCAGTTGAAGAAAATAGATAAAATGGTTAAAGACCTGAAAATGGAAATAGAAGCAATAAAGAAAGCACATATTGAGGGAATTCTGGAAAAGAAAAACCTAGGTAAGTAAATAGAAACCACAGAGGCAAGCTTCACCAACAGAATACATGAGGTAAAAGAGAGAATCTTGGGTGTTGTAGATACTATAGAAAAAATAGGTATATCAGTCAAAGAAAATGCTAAATCTAAAATATTCCTGACACAAGACACCCAGGAAATTTGGAACACCATGAAAAGACCAAATCTAAGAATAATAGGAATAGAGGAAGGAGAAGAATCACACCTCAAAAACCCAGAAAATATTTTCACAAAATCATAGAAGAAAAAATTGCAAACCTAAAGAAGTAGCTGCCTATAAAGGTACAAGAAATATATAGATCACCAAATAGACTGGACCAAGAAAGAAAGTCTACGTGGCAAAAAAATAATCAAAATACTAAATTACAGAATAAAGAAATGATATTAACAACTACGAGGGAAAAAGAACAAGTAGCATATAAAGGCAAACCTATTAGAATTACACCTGACTTCTCAACAGAGACTCTAAAAGCCAGAAGGGACAGATGCATTGCAGATGCTAAGAGACCACAAATCCCAGCCCAGACCACTATACCCAGCAAAATTCTCAATCACCGTAGATGGAGAAAGCAAAATATTCCATGATAAAGCTAAATTTAAACAATATCATCTACAAATCCAGCCCTATAGGAGGTATTAGAAGAAAAACTCCAACCCAAGAAGATTATCCATATGCATAAAAACACAGGAAATTATCTCACATCAACAAAAAAAAATCAACAGAAGTGAGGCACATGCACACACACACACACACCAAAAACAATAACAAAAGCAACAAAGTAACAGGACCTAATAATCATTGATCATCTATAGTTCTCAATATCAATGACCTCAATTCCCCAATAAAAAGACAGACTAATAGAATAGATACGAAAACAACATCCATCCTTCTACTGCATACAAGAAACACACCTCAACATCAAAGATAAACATTATCTCAGAGTAAAGGACTGGACAAAGATTTTCCAAGCAAATGGATCTAAGAAACAAGCTGGTATAACACTTCTAATACCTAATAAAATAGACTTCAGTCCAAAATTAATCAAAAGAGATGGGGAAGAACATTTCATATTCATCAAAAGAAAAAAATCCACCAAGACATTTCAGTTACTTTTTAAATAATACTTTTATTAATAACTTGAGTTTCATACAATGTCTCTCGATAATATCCTCTTCCCATTCTTCCCAGGTCCACCTTCCCACCTCTGTGTTCCCTAACCCCCCCAAAAAAAATAAAATAAAATTTAACTAGTGTGGCAGGAGTATGGATCATGGGCATCACCATGGTTTTTGGAGGCAGTAGGCTGCTCCAATCATGGACCCTGATACACAAACCAGACAAAGATTCAACAAAGAAAGAGAATTACACATCAGTTTCCCTCATGAATATAGATGCAAAACTAATCCATAAAATACCCTCAAACTGAATCCAAGAACACATCAAAAAGATCATCCACCATGACCAAGTAGGCTTCATCCTAGAGATGTAGGGATGGTTCAACACATGAGGAGCACTCAATGTCATCTACCACATAAACGAACTGAAAGAAAAAAAAACCACATGATCATCTCAGTAGATGCTGAGAATGCTTTTGACAAAATCCAACACCGCTTCATGATAAAAGCCTTGGACAGATTAGGGATTTTCACCAACTTCTCTTCTGATAGTGGGCTAATATCCAAAATATATAAAGAACTCAAGAAATAGACATCAACAAAACAAATAATCCAATTAAAAATACGGTACAGATCTAAACAAAGAATTCTCAAAAGAGGCATCTCAAATGGCTGAGAAACACTTAAAGAAATGTTCAACATCCTAAGCCACCAGGGAAATAAAAATTAAAATTTCTTTGAGATTCTATCTTATACCTGTCAGAAAGGCTAAGATCAATAACACAAGTGACAGCTCATGCTGGCAAAGATGTGGAGCAAGGGCAACACTCCTTCATTGCTGGTGGGAGTGCAAACTTGTACAGCCACTATGGAAATCAGTATGGTGTTTCTTCAAGAAATTGGAAATTGACCTACCTCAAGACCCAGCTATACCACTCCTGGGCATCTACCCAAAGGACATTCCATCCTACCACAAGGACGCTTGCTCAACTATCTTCATAGCAGATTTATTTATAATAGTCAGAAATTGGAAACAACCTATATGCTCCTGAACTGAATAATGGATAAAGAAAAGGTGGTACATTTACACAAAGGGGTATTACTCGGCTATTTTTAAATACATCATGAAATTTGCAGGCAAATGGTAGAACTAGAAAAAAATCATCCTGACTGAGGTAATCCAGACCCAGAAAGACAAACAGGGTATGTACTCACTTATATGTGGATATTAGCTGTTAAGTAAAGGATAATTATGCTACAATCCTCAGACCCAGAGAGACTATGCAACAAGGAAGGCCCTAGTAGGGCACAGAGATTTCTCTGGTAAAGGGAAAATAGAACAGATGGTGCTGGGGGAGAATGAGAATAGGAACAGGAGGGATCATTTGGGGGAGGCAGATGGAGGGAGAGACTATAGGGAGAGATGACAGGAATTATGGAACATTTAGGGGGTGATCTGGAAAGTTGGTACAGTGGAAACTCCCTGGAATCTACAAGGCTGACCCTAGCGAGGAATCCTAGTAATAGGGGCTAGGGTGTCTGAACCAGTCATCTTCTCTAATCAGGCAAGGCCTCCAGTGGTGGGACTGGGACATCAACCCAGCCACAAAACCTTTGAACTATAATCTATCCAACTTGCAGGATCTGCTGGGGCAATGGAGGGGCAGAACACTCATGTCAAGGGAGGAAGACCATGCCTGACACTGTAAGGCTGGCCAGGAACCGAAGACTGGATAGCCCAGAGATGATTCCTAATGGCATTCTGCTCTGCTCGTAGATCGGCGACTAACCCAATCATCATCAGACATGCTTCCTCCAACAGCTGATGCGAGCATATGGAGATCTGCTTGGCCCATGGCCAAGCATTGGGCAGATCTTGAGGAACCCTGTGGAAGAGGGGGAGGAGGGATTGTGAAGACCAGAGAGGTGGAGGACACCAGGAGAACAAGCCACACAGAGTACGTAAGGGGCAGACACGGAACCTGCATGGGTCTTCGCTAGGTCCCTTACATATATCTTAAGGTTGCCTCTCTTGGTGTTCTTGTAGAACCCCTGAATATTGAAGTGTGTGTATGGGGGGAGGTTTCTCTGGCCCTTTTACCTGTCCTTCGCACCCTTTTCCTCCTGCTGGCTTGAGTCACTCAGTCTTGATGTAGGGTATTGTGCCTGGCCTTGTTTCATCTTATTATGTCCTGTTTGATTATTGACCCAGGAGGCCTGCTCTTTTCTGAGGGGAAGCATGGAAGGGGGTGGATCTTGGGGAGAGAAGAGATGGGAGGGAGCTCGGAGGAGTTGAGGGAAGGGAGAATGGATTCGGGATTGTTGTATGAGAGAAGAAAAAAATTTAAAAAATTAAAGATGGCAAGCAATCCTTTCTGTTGTTTTATTGTTCATTTGAATTAATAAGATTTTATTAATTTATTCATTCATTTGTTAGCAACAAATGAGTTTCAATAGAGTTACTTATAAGACTATGGGTTGGGTGTTATTTACAGTAAGCATAGGCAACTTACAAGAGGGTACTCCACTTAAGAAAATGTATCTCTCTCCCCCCAGCATCCATTAACTGCCTATAGATCTTCAGGGGGAGGGGTGGGACTTCTTGAATCCCCACCCCACCATTGTTAAGGGTCTATCAATACTCAGGTAGGGGTGATTCCTCATGAGCTCCCTGCCTCCATGGTAGAATGTCAGTGGTCCCAAACTCATGCGGATATTGCTCAGGTAATGACAGCATCTGAAAATTCAAAAGTGCCTCAGCCACATCCTATCAGGATGACAGTGTTCCCCAGCACTTCACACATTTCCCCAGCTTTTACATTCTTTTGCCTTTCTCTTCCACAGTGTTCCCTGAGACTTGGAGGTGGTGATATAGGCATCCTATTTATGGCTTGGCATTCAATAATCACTTTTTCTCAGCACTTTGACCAGTTATGAGTCTCTGCGTTGGCTCCTGCCCATTATAGTAAAAAGACTTCTCTGACCAAAGCTGATATAAACACTAATCTGTGGGCATAAACATAGATGTTTAGAAGACAGTTTGACAGGCAGAAAACTGTCTTATATGGGGAACATCACATCACTCTTCAGTGTAGAAAGTAATTTTTTAACAGTCACAATAATAAAGACAATGTCTCCCTACAAGGTAAAGTCATTCAGATTTGCATGATACCCAGTATAAATGATTCGGGTTCTCTAAACGCACTTAGCCAACTATGGTGCAAACTGAAGGCTTAATGACACCCCCCTGGGCCACTTCACATTGTCCCATGGAACTTGGAAAGCAAGAGGGATCCTGATGTGTGCATAAAGCTGCTCACTCTTCACGGGAAAATAAGGTCCTTCTTCTGTGACCCAAGAGTCTTGTGCATTTTGTCAATATCCATGAAAATGATAGACCACCTATTAAGCTTGGGAGTATGGTAAATATTGAGAATTTTCAAAGTTCCCTTTGTTCCGTGTTACTGTATCTATTTATTTATTTTGTACATGTGTGTGTGAATGTGTTATATGTGTGGTATATGCACACATGCATGTGAGTGTGCACGACTGTACATGCTAGAAGAGGACGCCCAGTATCCTGATCTATCATTCTCTACTCTTTGAGACAGAGTCTCTCACTGAACCTGGAGCCAGGATAGCAGCCAGCAAGCCCAAGCAGCACTCCTGTGTCTGCTTCCCACAGAACTGAGGTTATGACATACATGCAGCCATGCCTAGCCTTTTATGTAGGTGCTGTGATCTGAATTGAGGTCCATATGCTTGAATAACAAGCACGTTTACCCACTGAGACATCTCTTGCAGCCTATTCATATTAGTTTTTAACCAGACATGACATGACTTCATCCATAAATACTTTTGTAGTTAGAAATTATTTGAATAATGTTTGAAAACAATATAAAAATGGTGAAACTTCATTTCATACAAATGTTTGTATATAAAACCAACACTTCAGGGACCAAAGTCCACACACAGATGTTTATATAGAATACTAATACCTTAGGGACCAACTTTGATGAACCTTAGGACTAAATTTATTTTAAAACAGACCTTTCACATTTTGGGAGACCATAAAGAATATAGAACATCTATGCCAAATAACAATTGCCACAGGGTTTGGAACATCACACAGTAATCAAATATTAATATTTCCCCACAAAGTATTCATCCAAAGTAGTTTAAAGAAAGACTATAATTAACTTCAGTTCATTTGGAATTTTCTTAATAAGTTATAAAATAGCTTTAGCTCATTAGTATCTAGAGAATTTTAAAATTTCAGACAAGGAACTCTAGACCTGGATTCTTCAGTCAAGTTTAAGATTCATCCCCTCATAGTATCCTGATAAGAAAAAAAGAAACATCTGCAGACATTTTATTAATGTGTTTGGCCTTTTAAAAGCAGACAGGATCAAAATAAAGTTCTTTAATGCACTCATAAGCTTTCAAATCACATGTACTAATTTGACTGTATTAGTGACATGTGATATTTTATCATGCTTCCATTTTGTAAGTGTTATACATTTCTGAGCTTCCTTGATCAAAGTAAGAAATGAATAATAAAGTCATTTGATGAACTCAGATGCAAAAATGGGCACGTACAAAAATTAGATGTTTAACCAAGGATGACTAAAAAGAGGGGCCTAGACCGGAACAAATCATGTCTGGAAGGTCAGGTTATTTACAGATCTGTTCACTCAGCAATAGTAAGAATAAGAAGATTTGTAGTCTGTACACAAATCACGTTCATGGAAGACACAGAAAGCAGGGGGCACAGGAAAACTTTGCCTCCTGTTTCTCAACCAAGGACAGTGGTAGGAAGATAAACTTGAAGCTGACATGAAATGAGTTTAAAACAGATGAGAATATGGTCTCTGAACACTCATCTTCTTAAATAATATCTACCCCTTCAGCTTCCATGACCTGCATCTCTGAGGAGGGAGGATGAATTTCATTCATTTGCTGACAATTTTCCTGATAATTTTTGTACTGTTTTCCTAATTTTAAAAAAATTATAAAGAAAATAAAACTCATGGAGCTATGGAGATGACTCTATGGGTAAAACACTCACTGCCCAAGCATGAAGAGCTGAGCTGGAATCCCCGGAAATCGTCTGAAAGTCAGGCATGATGTGCATACAACTATAATCCCAGTGCTGGGGAAAAGGGAGCAGACAAGTATGCTTGCAGGCCAGACAGCATAACTAAAAGACTCCAGATTTAGTGGGAGACCATGTCTCAAAAGGCATAATGTGGGAGCCATAAAGGAAGACATGAGTTTTGACCTCTGTACTGTATGGGCAATCAAATGTGCGCGCGCGCGCACACACACACACACACACACACACACACACACACATACACACACACCACAAGTCGCTTAGATTTGATAAACATTTTTAAAAGGGAAAAAAACCCTCAAGTTGATTAAAAACCATGAGCAAACGAGTGACTGACTAGGGAAGTTCGTGTGGACATGTATTTGCTGGCAATTTGCTAGGAGATGGAGGCACTGTTGTATGCGTTTCCATACATAAATGAGTGACACGGGATCTAACCTAGAGGGACTTCCAAATTTAGTGAGAAAGATGAAAATATAAGCAAATAATTGTAGTGTAATTGAATACACACTGCTGGTTGTGATTCAGAAATTAAAACCAGACTGTGTCACTTATAAAAACTACTCTGCAGGAAAAAAGGGGGCACAATTTTTTTTCTAGTCAGAAGCTGAAAATAACTCATCTCAATTCCTGAAAATGCTGAAAGTTAAAGGCTTGTTTTATATTCAAATTTAAAGTAAGCTCATCTGAGGAAAGAGCCCTTACAAACCTTTGGATAGGCAAGGAGACACTGGATCTTATTTCACAAATGGACAAACTCAGAAAGCTACAGGAAGGAGTATTGAATATATGCCTTGGAAGGGAGTCATGGTGGTGTGTTCTGATTGGTGTTTTCAAAAATTCATAAAAAAAAATCTACCAATTTGATGAGACTGACTCTGTAACTTAGGGGGACTGTCTTCTACTTTGGGCATTTAATTCCTCCTCTCACTAGAGCAAAAGCCAGGAACTTGGTGGTGCACGGGGTCAGGGGAGAAAGACAACACGATTATTCCCTCAAGGGGTGCTGTCCTAGCTCAGCTGAACTTCTATCACCCCAGGAATTGACGGCAAGCTAAGAAAATCACGGTGTGAAGCACACACCTCCTTGTAGAAAAGGAGAAAACCCCACATATCCAGCTCTTTACTGCCAGGAAGATCTCCTGACAGTGCAGATTTGTCAATAACTTGAAATGATAGTCTCATATATTGACATTTTTGGTCATCTTGATATGAGGAATCCAACACATGCTTTGGGTTTTTGTGTTAGCTCTGTCACCAGCTTGAACTAAGGTTCCTCCCTAGTATCCAAAAATTATTTTTCATATCATCTAACACTTAAAAAATAAACCCAAGTACCTAACTAGGTGACAATTACTTGGCAGAATAGAAAACTCATCCATCATTAGAAAATGGTATCTCATGGACAGCATTTTGAAGAATGTGAACTTGAAGGATGCCAAAAACAATTAGGCTCAGGAATAAGTACAAGTTCCTGTCAGGAAAAGAGAAAGTATGTTTGCGAAAATGCAACTGAGATGACAGCAGAAACAAAATATAAGATAATTAAAAGAAACACAATGTGCAATTATAATCCATGAGCGAGTATGCACACAAACACACTCTGCCACATCACTATGAATAATTTGAATGCTAGCACACAGTCTGATCCTAAAATCATGGTATATGCATCAGGTTCTCTGCTGGTGCTGAATGTTGACCATAAGTTTCTTCCTCTACTCCTGTTTCATGAGTGAGAGGAGACGGACATTTCCAGGGGATCCTGGAAGGGTTACTAGCCATGAAAGGTTAGCCCATCAACACACTCAGTTCCTGGAGGTACAGAGATGCATGACATAGAAGATGAGGGACTTCAGCTGCATTTCCCAGTGATAACAATGTAGTTTCCCTTTTCCCTTTGCTCCTTTTCCAGCCATGTCTTGATTTTTCTATATAGTCATGTGATCTGCAATAAACTTCAGTTCCATAAACCTGAAATAAGCAAAGGTTCTTTGTCCTCTCAACACTCTGTGCTTGTCTTTTTCATGACCCACTTTCTGCCCAATTTTCAGCAATTCCAAGTAAAATTTGCTGATACTACTGGACCACTGGACTCCAAAAATAGTAGTAAAGTATTTATATTATGAAACTTCCACGCTGATTTTTCTTCAACTCTGGGTTCTTGTCTTCATTAATCTAATATGATTGGGCATATACAGGGTTATATACCTTTATTAACATGCAAATGCCTCCATAAATAAATTTTTACTCCTCTCAGGAGTGTCCTGGGTGTATCATGAGACTTGACACCAAATAGTGGAACAAAGCATTAAAAAATTTGAGTTTGGATTGACGAGATGGCTCAGTGGTTAAGAGTGGTTAAGAGCTCTTCCAGAGGACCCAAGTTTGGTCCTCTCATCTATATCAGTGGCTAACAACTGACTGTAACTCCAACTTCAAGGGGATCAGATGCCCTCTTCTGGCCTCTGTGGGCACTTTCACTCACATGGACATTACCATCATATGCACATATCCACACATAGATATACATACATGCACAAATATATTTTTTAAAAATAAATTTTAAAAAAGAACCTGGGCACGAACTTTTTATTCTCTTTCTCATATCCATTTTGTTAGTAATTCAGTCACACTGATAGGTTTTATTTTTGTATACTTAGATACTGTGTTAATCATTTTGTATTTTTCTTAATTGTTTTATTATTTATTTTAGGCAGCTTCTGACATGGTTCCCAATGGTCCTCACCTGTTGACATCTAAATTCTTATCTATAGCTATTTCCCCTTAAGTGGAGGCTAGACATACTAATCAACAAAATATGGCAGAAGGGATGGATTGTCACTTCTGAGATTATGTTACATGTCTTGTTGACATGCTCTCTCTTTCTGGCTTGGGTTACTCTCTCCTGCCTTTCACTTGTATCTTCCTATAAGGTCAGATGCCATGTTCTGAACTGCTCTACAGAGGGACTCATGTAAAAAGGATATGGGAAAGGCTTCTGATCAACAGTTCATGAGGATATGAGGTTTCAATCCAATAGCCCACAAAATGGTAACTTCTACAAACAGCCTTGAATGTGATATAGGAAGTGAATCTGCCCAGCCAGTCTGGGAGAGTTTATGAAGTGGAGGACTCAGCTATGTCCAGAATTCTAAACCACAGAAACAGTAATGTTTGCAGCCATGAAGTTGGGTAATTTGTTAGAGTGTTGTACTGACTTCATCTGGGGAGATGAAAAAAAAAAACCTCTTCATCTCACATACAGAATCAATGACAAACCAAAGAAACAATTCCACCAAGTCTAACTTGATGAGCCAATGAGTTTAATTAAGGTTATTGGCAGTGGGAAGTTATTGACAGCATAGATGGGAGCTTGCTTACAGAAGCCTGGGCAATTTCCAAGCAGCTATATCACTGAAGAAAAAGCTTCTCTTTGAGCAGTCATTGATTGACTGCCTATGTACCCTCAGGGAGGGGCATGGTCTCTTAAGCCTTCCTTCCAAGAAACCGTTAACTACCTATGCTCTGGATAAGCCAAATAAGCTCCATGGTTGGCCAACTTAGACTGGTGGATTGTACTTTGGTTTGTTGTTTGGCTCTTACAAATAGAAAGTAGATGTTTGATTATGTCTCCCAGGTAAAGAAGTCTCACAACATCTAAATTTCATTTTCATTTCAATTGACAGAAATTTGAAATGAATAATGCATACACCATAAACAAGTAATGTGGCTACTCAAATGGGGATCTCAAGGATGCATGAGTCATAGATATTAAGGGAACAGGGAACATTTCATCTCAAAAGAATATATATACTCAGATCAGAATTTTGGTCAAATAGCTCTAAACATACTAAAAATCATGTAACCTCAATGAGAATGTGTCTGATTATCCCAATGGAATAAGGACAAAAGGTAGGGCTGATCTATAAAACTAGATTTAGGCAACTGAAAAGCTGGGCAGGGGATAATTTCCTTAAATGGTTGAAGCCTGTTCCTTAGTTCATAGATCTGCTCTCGTCACCTCTCCATTCTTTATAACTCTGAAATGAACTTTAAACTCTCTGAATAAGATAATCAGAAGCCTCACAAGTTAATGGCTATGCAATTTCATTTCTCGATCACTTAGACCCTGCCATCTCTCAAACAACTTTAATTACCACAAAAATAGCTCAAAAACACCATCGTACTTTAAAACTCAACAAGCAAGAACTTAAAGATGGGTAAATGTGTGTTCAAATATATTTTTGGTGGATGTTTAAGAGATTGATTAAATATGTGTGTGTTTAGTTATGGGTTTAGACTCTGCCTCTCAACTTTCCATACCCCCACCCTTCTCACGAATCTTGAAACGAGATGAAACCAAAGTGTTCTTTCTCAATCCCCAGTACATTTGCTGCTTTTGCAGCAAACTTACTAAGTGATAATAAGAAATGACATACTGACTTGTGTTTGAGTTGAACTAAGAGCATTCATGATCTCATAGACTCATCTGGTATACTCAGCCACTGTTGGGCAACCCGACAGGTGAGTTTCCCTGTAGAAGACTACAGGTAACACAGGGCTACATAAAAACCTGACTTCAAGAAAGACTGTAAAGGCCAGAAAGCCAGGAAATCTACTGTGAGATTGTGTCTCCTAGAAATGACAGGGAAGGTTCACCCATAATACTTCAATGAAACGACTGTCTGAACAAAGCCTGAACAATGATACCTCCAATAGACATGCTATCAGGGAAGGAGGAAACTTCATGGGCCCCGCTCTAGGTGAAGAGATCTAGATAATTAAAGAATGCTGAGACAAGGAGAATTAGTCTTCCCCAGGGATATCCAATACTAACTGGTCAGACTTAAAACATATACATACAAGCAATATAAATGGACTCAATAGGCTGTATTTAATACATATTCGTTTTCTACAATTACACAACAATAATGGTTAAAAAGAAAGTAGCCATGAATTTGAGAGGGAATGAGGGGAAGAATGGGAGAGTTGAAGATAATGGGGGTGGGGCAGGGTGCAATTATATTTTAAGAAAAAAGAATCCGAATAACAAGAAGAAAACTGAAGCTGGAGATAGAAAAGGACAGGTTTTTGTGACCTCTTCCTTCAGTCAGGGAAAGGGGACCCTTTGTCATGGGACACCTTTTTGATGACTTTCATCTACGAGGTAAGAAGTCCCACTGCCATGAAGCTCCCATGTTAGAGAGATCACACAGAACAATGCCTGCCTAACTGAAACAACCAGAGAGAGCTCAGGGCAAAGTACCTTGCTGAGTCCAGTCAATCTTCATGTTAGTGAGAAAAATAAGCTATTATCATTTTGAAAGCCCCAGCTGTGGGGTTGCTTGACAACCAGCTATGGATATCAGAACAATCTTTGACTAAGAAGACCATTGGGCTGCATCTTTGGTCTCCACTTATCAGCCACTCCCCTGATCACCTCAAAGAAGATTCAAGGCATTGAGCAGGTGCCCCCCATGCCCCAACTCTTGACTCTGGACTTACTGTATAGTCTTACTGTAGCTGCATAGTCAACCTGAGGGGATATTATTGGCAAAAGGAAGAGGGAAGTTCTCAGGGTCCAGACAAATGAAGTAGCATCCATCAGCCCTGTATATAGGTACCTGTGTACATCTGATATAGCATCATGTGAATAGGGTAGTCCACATTTCACTTTTGATTCCAGGGTTTGTTCTTAAACACCCTCCCATTACAGCCCTCCACATCCCAGGCTTCAGCAGGAGCATATATGCCTTTTCATTTGTTCATCTCAGTCTGCTTGAACTATTTCCGGATTTAGGTGGACAATGCAATTTGGGGACAAATTCTACAACTATGCTTTACCAAAACTGAAGAATATTTTGTCTTTTCAGAAGCATTCTATGGCTATGGAAGTAGCTCACACTGGTAGAGTGCCTGTCTAACATGCACAAAACCCTCAGTTCAATGTCCAGCACCCCATAAAACTGGATGGTATAGCTCACACTATAATCCCAGCACTGTAGAGGAAGAAACAGGAATCAGGAGCCTAATATCATGCTAAACTAGGTTACATGAGACCCTGTCTCAGGAAAAAAAATCAGTTCCCTCAGGAGGTATATTTCTCAGCTTCATAAACTGGGTGTGGCAGTGTGGGTCTGTGATCCCAGCTACTAGAGTGGCTAAGGCAAGACTGTCAACAATCTAAGACCTTCCTGGTCTACAAAACAAATTCAAAACAAGCTTGGGCAACTTGGGAAGACCACATCTCAAAATAGCAAGTAAGAAGAGGGTTGAGGAATAGTGCTCAGTGGTAGAGTGCTTAGAGTACTTAGCATGGTACCATGGGTTCAATTCCCAACACTGCAAACATTCTTAAAGTACTCATTGACACTATACTATGAGCCACTAAAGTCACATTTGATTTATGAAGAATTGCTTTCACTTCAGAGAATTTCTGTTATAAACCAGGATATTCACTAGACAAGCAAAGGTACACATGCACATAGCCACATATGAATACGGCTGTAGGCAAAACCTTTTAAAAAGAAACAAGAAAAGGAAAAGAAGGGAGAGAGAAGGTAAGGAGGGAGGGATGGAGGAAAGAAAGAAAGAGAAAGAGAAAAGGAAAGGAAAGAAGGAAGGAAGGAGGGAAAGAAGGAAGGAAGGAAGGAAAAGAGAAAGAAAAAAAAAACCTGCTTTCCTATATGGTAAACAGAAGCTGTGTCAAATTTCTTTCCCGTAAGCCACGTAAACAACTAGCATGCACATCAACCAAATTGATAGATGGTGGGTTATCAGTGGAGCAATCAACGCTCCATCAGTGAATTTTCCCAGCAGTACCAAGGCAACAGAACACAGCTGGCATCTCTCAGGCTCAGGGGGCCTCTGCAGCAGCATGAAACTAACCTCGAAAAATAGCAGGTTGTTTTTCTGTACAGGTTTCTGTTTTTAAAAAAAAGCACTTTCTAAGCAACTATGTGGTTTAAGAAGCAGACCTTATTTTTCTGCTTCTTGGTTTCTTGTCTCCTCAGAAGCCTTTTTGCATTGTGTTTGTTTGTTTCTGTTTAGTTTTGTTTTGATTAAAGAGTGTCTCATGTACCCCAGGCTTACCTCATGCTAAATACTATGTAGCTAAGGCTGACCTTGCATCCTTGATTCTCCTGCCGACGCATTCCCAAGTGCCTGGATTACAGGAATGTACCACCATGCCCAGCCAAAGAATTTTATATTAAATAAAGCTTGCCCCCACTGGACCACAATCTCAGCCTGCTAATGTCATGGTCATAAATGAACTACGAGCCTAGTGGAGGCACATTTCTCCAGTACTTAGCAAGTTCAAGGCCAGCCTGGGCTACATGAGACTCTCTAGGAAACCTCAAAGTAGGAAGATGATAGATAGATAGATAGATAGATAGATAGATAGATAGATAGATAGATAGATAGACAGATGATAGATGGATAGATAGATAGATAGATAGATAGATAGATAGATAGATAGATAGATATAGGTAGATAGAAACAAATAAGCAATCTGCAATACAGAGAAGAATAAACTTTAAAGATAGAAGTACCTCATCCAAATCCCAATTTCTGCTCAGTGTTAGTTTTGTAAACACATGAACTATACAACCTCT
Source organism: Cricetomys ansorgei (assembly GCA_026225945.1). Classification (NCBI taxonomy): domain Eukaryota; kingdom Metazoa; phylum Chordata; class Mammalia; order Rodentia; family Nesomyidae; genus Cricetomys; species Cricetomys ansorgei. The sequence continues at coordinate 7,689,442 of JAMJFZ010003396.1, forward strand.
CTTGTCTTTGAGTCTTTTGAGTCTTTTCAGTAGAATGGAAATCATAATACACATGACAGTTGTAAAGATTAAGTTAGAGCCTACTTTAAGATGCCAGTTTTGTGCCTGGAACATAGTAGGTATTCAATAATTAGGAACATTAGCTATTGATATCATTACAGATGCTTCTTCTCAACTCACAATCAGATTTTATCTAAATAAACGCACTGTGAGTTGAAAGTATCCTAAGTTGAGAATGTATCTCATAAACCTAGTCTAACAAATATCAGAGATTAATGGACCAGCACACTGCAGAGTCCGGGTTGTTTACTCTCCTAGGGATTTCGTGGCTAACTAGGAATTTCGGCTCACTGCCACTGTCCATCATCTCAAGAGAGTATCTTAGCACCATGTCACTAGCCTGGAAAGAGATCAAAGGTCAAAATCTGAGTATGCTTTATCATGAATGCATATGGCTTTTAACACCATCAAGCTGTCAAAAACATACAACTAAAACCAACATGAGTTGGGAACCACTTGTAATTGCTAATATATGTCTTGTTCAATTTTATTATTGTTTCACATTTTGAAACATTACCTTTATGTCATTAATATCATAGAATATTTTAATTCTCTAGCCAGAGAGTCCGAGAGACTTGCTTCTAATCCCAACCTCCCTCTCTGTACAATATATGATCTGTGTAACTTGCTTCCATTGTGAGCTTTTTGGTTAAAAAGAAAATGAAATGATTAAATTCACCAATGTTGTCTCTCTTGTCCTGAACATTCTAGCAATTCAATGACTACCTGCTCCCTTGAGTCTAATTTGTTTTGTTCATCCAAGAAGGGGGCCTTGAACAAAGCATCATTGTATGCTGTTAAGGTCTAGGGACAAGTAGTGTGCTGGTGAATGTTTATCTACAGGTTCTCTGGGTATGTGTGGAGGTGGGGTGGGCTGACTCACAGTGTTTGCCAATTTTCTTTGTATACATATTGTCACTGTGGTTGATTTCAAGCTATCAGTAGGACATCACTAGAAGCAGAGTTGGAGAAAGGCACACAAATGGCTCTCATGAAGCTGATCACGACACATCACTGTGTTAACCAAAACAGATGCCAATGTTCACCCCTCGACTCATATTCAGCTGTTCTGTCATGTAGAAGACAACACCTCTGAGGGGCTAGGGAGACAGCTCAGTCAGTAAAGTGCTTGCTTTGCAAGCACAAAGACCTGAGTTCAGTCCCAAAGATCCCCATTTGAAAAGTTGGATGGATGAACATGGTGGCATACACACTTGCAATCCTAGCACAGGGGAGGGAAGACGGATAGCTCCCTGGGGCTCCATGGCCAGTCAATCTACCCTAATTGGATAGCTATGGGACAGCGAGGAAACCTTTTTAAAAAATAGATGGAGCTGAACATCAATAATCAGGAGTTGTCTTCACATATATGTGCAGCTGCACATTCATGTACATGCACATGAGCAGGCAGGCACACACACACACACACACACACACACACACAAACACACACAGAGAAAGAGAGAGAGAGAGAGAGAGAGAGAGAGATACACAGACAGAGACAGAGAGAGACAGAGAGAGGGCTTCTAGTTAAATCAGAGATATAGTAAGCCCTTCGTTACCACACAGAATTAAGAAAGGCTGGAAGAAAAATACCCTCTTGGTTATTATTAACTGAAATACATACAGAATCATCTTTCCTTACACTCCATTCTATTTCTTTTCTGCTTTTAAATCTTCCCTAATTTCATCTCATAACAACAACAACAAAACTTTAGTGGTTCTAAATCAGAAAATGAATGAAAGCAAGCTTGGTCTCTTTTTCTCCTTCTTAACACCTGGAACGATGAAATTTTCCAAGCCAACTGTCTCTCACATTTGAATAGTCATCTGTCAGCTAATAAGGAATCAATTCCAAATACACTGCTCCCACAGTTGAAGTTTAGAGAGCCCCAGGATGCAGAATAAGGCCACAAGTAAGAACCAAGCACAAGCATGTTTTAGCACCTGATTCATCAGCTGTCGTTCACCAGGAGCATGAAAGACCCATAATCCTCTCTAGGAGAGGCCCTCAGGATGTAACTCACAGCTTATTTTCTCAACAACCTGACATCTTTGATCATGGGACTTCTCGAGCTGCAGAGATTTGACGTTGAAAAAAAGTAGTGAGGAGTCAGGGTCCTATTAAGAGCTGTGACAGCTGATATCTGACAGCCTAGCAGTTTGCTCTCTACGACGCCTCCCAATATTCACCTTAAAATCAAGAAGGCAAAATCCTACTGATTTGCACCCCAGTAAGGTGCAAGGAGTTTTGAGGTCTCTGAATTGTCATCCCAAGTCACCATGGAAAAATCAGTCTGATCTTTTCTTGTATGTAATGTGTAAAGACAACACTCTCATCACAAGTATTTATAAGTATAATTTTTAATACCTAGAAAAAGGTGCTTATAGGAAATCATTCACTTGTTGAAAAGGCAATATCTCAAATGTTCTATACTTCAAAGCACTCATATACAGAATGCATACCAAGCATAAGGCATTTGGGGGATGAAGACTAATAAAACAGGGCTGAGGATGTAGTTCAGTTGGTAGTGTGCTTGCCTAGCATGTATGAAGCCTTGTATTCAGCCCCCAAACACAGAATAAAAACGGATTCACTGGTTCATACCTGTAATCCTAGCACTCAGTGGATAGAAACAGGAGGACCAGAAATTCAAGGTCATCTTAGGCTACATAGGGAATTTGAAGCTAGTCTGGGATACATGAGACCACGTCTCAAAAAATCAAAAACAATGACTAGAGAGATGGATTGGTGCTTAAGAGCAGTGGCTGCTCTTCTAGAGGGTCCTGGTTCCCTCGCCAACTGACATAATGGAGCAAATCATTTGCAACTCCTGTTCTAGGGGAAATCTGATGCCCTCTTCTGGCCTCTTCAGGTACTGCATCCATGTGACAATCACATGCAGGGATATAAGAATCTTTAAAAAAAATTGTTTTTAAAGACTAATAAAATAATATGCCAGGTATTGTTCCACCCAAATCCCTTTAATCAGTCCATGCATCCATCTTTCAGATGCTAAAAGTATTGGATATTGATGACTTAAAGCTGTCTCTAGAAAATTATTATCTGGTTGGACATTGTGACACTAGAGAGTGCATTTCTCACAATGAGAAGCTGATTTCCATTAATATAGAGGATCCAATTTTGGAATGAATCTGTTCTTCTGAATAGCATGACAAGATCATAATGAGAGACCTCTAACTGAAATAACATCCTCACATAACTCTTTCCCTTTCTGTCCCACTTCACCCCATCTTTTTCACTTGAGAACACTTCCTCTGTCAGACACTTCCACAAGAACCCACAGCTCTCAATGTGTTCCTAAAGCACTCAGCTTAAGACAGATGCTCTCCTCTCAAAAGTGAAAATAAGGAGCTGAAGAGATGGCTCAGTGGTTAAAAGCACTGGCTGCTTTTGCAGAGGACCCGTGTTTGTTTCCCAGTGCCCACATGGTGGCTCACAAAGATTTGTAACTCCAATTCCAAGGGATATTATGCCCTCTTCTGACCATTCTAGGCACCAAGCATGCAAGTGAGACAAGACACACACAGGCAAAAACACTAGTAAATATAAAATATATAATTTTTTTTTAAAAAAAGAGTATAAATCCAATCTGAAGAAATAGTGTCTTTACCCTCAGCAGAAGATGTACTCCCACTTTCAGCCCCTTTTCAACCTTTGACTGAGGAAATTAATCCTTCATTGCCTGCTAAACCAGAAGTGACTTTCCCTGAAGGAGATGCCAGGTGAGGCAATACTGATGTCACTCACTGTGTACCAATAGTTGCTTCTAGACTAGAGGGGAGATAGAAAGTGTAGTCCATGAGGAGGCATGCTACACCACTAAAGAGCTTAATGAGTCTGCTAATTCGTTCAAGCAGAAATCTGGGAAATATGTGTGGGAGTGGATTTTAAGGGTGTGGAGATAGTGACGGAAGGAATAGAAAACTTGATCAAATAGATTTAAAATAGAGAAGAAATTGAGCATATTAATTTGATTTGAAAATATCCAGTTTAAACTTCCAGAGATTAAAATAACAATGTCTGAAATAAAAATTATAGTCAATAGAATTAATAGCAGGTTAGATACTGTGAAAAAAAATAGCAAGTTTGCGGATCTAGCAAAAAGAATCATTCAAAGTGAAACAAATAGAAGATTAAAAATCAGGCTATGCATAGTGGCTCATGTCCACAATCCATTCACTCTGGAGGCTGAGCCAGGAGGATCAGAAATTCAAGATCAGTATTGGTGACTTAGTATATTCAAGCTAGCTAGAGCTACGTGAAATTCTTGTCTTAAAATACTAAATAGACAAGAGGCTGAAGAGACGGATCAGAAATTAACAGGGCTTCCTGCTCTTCCAACAGATTGGAGTTCATTTCCAAGTACCTACACTGAGTGGCTCACAACTGCCAATACACCCAGGTCTAGTGAGTCTGATGCCATCTTCTGGCCTCCAAAGGCACCTGCATTCATGCGTACATACCTCAAAACACACACACACGTAATTTAAAAATGAGATAATTTGGGAGACTGGAGAGATTGCTCAGTGATTAAAAGCACTGGCTGTTCCTCCAAAGGACCTGAATTTGATTCCCAGAACACACATGGCAGCTCACAACTACCTATAATTCCAGTTCCAGAGGATTGGACACCTTCTTCTGGCCTCTGAGAAAAATAGACACGCATGTGGTGCACAGGCATACAGGCAAAACACTCATATACATAAAATATAAATAAATTTAAAATTAAATAATTTTTGATAAAACAGAAAAAGTAAGGGGTATAGAACGTCAGTGGTCTAGGAAACATCAGGAAGGCAAATATATATATAGATATATTTGCAGTTGTCATCTCCAAAGAGGAAGGAGGAAGAAGATAGAAAACATAAAGAAACGGTAGACAAGACTTTTAAAATTTGATAAGACTTTAAAACCACAGATCCACACAGATTCAAGAAAGATGAGGAAATCTCAGTCATTACACTTTATATTCACATTATAAGTGATAAAGAAAAATACTAAAGTAAGCAAGAAGAAAAAAAATCACATAAAGAATTAACACCTAGAAAAGGAATGACAGCAGATTTCACATGAGAAACCATACAAGCCAGAGGACAACATAGAAACACCTTTAAAGGTCTGAAAATAATAAGCATATGTATACTAAAGTAGATTTTCTCATACACATCTCACTTCAGAGACAACTAATCATTGTGGAGACATGGTAAGGAGGACAGACACACAGAGGAGTGATCACCACCACTAGAAGGCAAGGATGACAGAGAGAGTTCTTGCCCTTGCAGGTATTAGAGAGGATGTACTAGCATATTATTTTAGACTTCTGGCCTCTAGAACTATTCATTCATTCAGTTTTTGCTTGTTTATTTGTGTGTGTGTATGTGTGTGTGTGTGTGTGTGTGTGTGTTTAGTATGTGTCATCGTGTGGGTACATGCATGTCACAGTGTGTGTATGGAAGTCAGAGGACAACTGTCAGGATCTATTTCCTCCTTCCACTGTGGCTTGTGGATTGAACTCAGATCTTCAGGCTTGGAAGGCAAGTGCTTTTACCCAGTGAGCCATCTCACCTGCCCTATTCATTTCTTTTTTGAGATAGAGTCTCAAACTATAACCCAGGTCGGTCTGACATTCACTATGTATTCACTCAAACTTGCCACAATCCTCTTGCATCAGTCTCCTTAGTGCTAGGATTACAAACAGGAGCCACCACATCCAACTTATTTTTTTGTTATTTTAACACTGCCAGCTTGTGGTACACTGATAGAAGGACCCCGGGAAATCACCAAGAAAACACTATGTTGATGTTGATTTAATAGTACTAGCATTCTGATCCTTTTCAGTTCTTGTGGCAGACAGAACCACTGGCCGTCTGGAACATCTATGTTAGCATGGCTATTTCTTTATTCTCCACAGACTGACAAAAGCATGCTTCTGAACCTACAAAAAAGAGGGTCAGATTCTACACTGTGATAAACTCAGAACGAAAATGTGGCCTCTTTTTTTCCAACACAATGGTCTAATCAAGTGCTTTTTTTCCAACCTCAGCTCTGCAAAATCCTTCAAAGAAGAGAAACTGAAAAAAAAAGATGTGAGCAACATTAGGACAGCTTTTGGAAATTAATTCTTTTAAAATATAAAATACATTCTATTAGAAAATTACCTAAAGCCTCATTTAATCACTAAAATCTTCTCCTCTCATTAATCAAATTCACATAGATAGAAGGGAAAATGAGAGTAGTTAGGGGCTAAAGAAGGAGACGGGCAGTGTACGGTGGTATCATGCTTGCTTAGCAGGCATGAGGCCTGAATTCAATCCCCAGCACCAAAGCAACAAACAGAAACAAATGGTTGATGTCACTGCAACCTCGGGCCCCCATCAACAGGCTCTCCTCCCCATCCTTCCCTTTCAGTTTGAGAATCTGGAGATGGGGTCAAGTTTGGTGCTCTAATTTTACTTTCCAAAACAGAGGAACAACAAAAAAAAATACTTGGAATGTATCCATGTCCTCTTCTAATGTTCATTGAAATAGTCACCAAGGGCCAGTGAGATGGCCTGGTGGGTAAAGGCAGTAGCTGTCAAGCATGACAGCCTGAGACCAATACTTGGGACCCATGTGATGGAAGGACAAGCCTGAGTCCTAAATGTTGTCCTCTGATCTCCACAGTATGGTATGGCATTCAAATACACAGAGGGGTGGGGGGAGGGAAGGAGGGAGAGAATGTTTTAAAACAAATAAAATGGTCCCTAATAAAAACAGAAATTAATAAAATGACCCCTGTCTACAAGATAGTGAATGTGAATGTTACCTCCAAAGCTATCTGAATTTAGGATGATTGCTGCTATCAGGGATGGGTCAGATTGAAGCCATCACTCTGCTGTTCAGTTCCTGTCAGTCCCTGATGTTGGCTCTCCTGCTCTGTGTGAGCCCCAGTGGCCTCTCCAGCTCTCCCTTGGCTGTTAGTTGGTCCTAGGCTTGGATGCGAAGTACTTGGACCTTCGTAGAATGCACAGCTTAGTGGGGTAAATAAGAGATACACATAGAGAGTTTAAGTATGTCTCATACTCCTTAGGGTGGTTCTAAAATCAAAACAAAACAAAATAGATAATAACAAATGTTAGTGAGGATATGGAGAAATGAGTATTCTTGTACACCATTGTGAGGTATGTAAAATGGTACAGTCACTGTGGAAAACAGCATTGTCACTCCTTAAAGAATTAAAAACAGGTACCAAATACAGTAGTCCTAGTCTCAGCTACCCAGGATTCTAAAGCAGGGGTCTCATTTAAGTCAGCTAGTTTGGGGTCAGCCTAAGTAACATATACAGCAAGACTTCATATTATTGTATGTATAATTGTCATTTGACTCAACAATTTGGTTTCTCAATGAAAACCCCAAAAGAGTTAGAAGCAGGGATTTTAACAGATACATGTATTCATTCACGCGTATAAAGGCATAACTTATAACAAACACTTGAATAGATAAACAAATTTAATAGATGGATATATAGACAGACAGGCAGATGGATAGATGGACAGACAGATGGATGGACAGATGGACTGACAGACTGATGGATAGGTAGATAATGAAGGAGATGTCATTCAGCCTTAAGAAGGAAGGAAATTGTTGTGCATACTACAACATGGATGAACCTTGAAGATAGTGTGCTAAACAAAATAAGCCAGACACAAGAATACACACATACTGTATGCTCCCATCCTTTTGAGGCTCCTTCATTAATCAAATTCACAGAGATAGAAGGGAGAATGATAGTAGTTAGGGGATAATGGAGAAGGATAGAAAGGTGCTTAATTGGTACACAGTTTAAGTTTTGTGCAACAAAAAGCTCCAGACATTTACTGCAGGACAGTGTGAATATGCTTCACACTATTAAACTGTACATTTCAGACAATAAAGATAAGTTTTCTTGTTATGTGTATTATATTTTATATGTCTGTGTGTATGTATGTGCATTGTATTTTGAATATTACATAATTATGGAAATTACAGTGAAATCTAATAGGAAAAATTTGTGACAGTAATTAGGCATAATTGTTTTAATACAATAATAATAGTAATTTATTTGGGGTTGACAGCATATATGGCAGTTCATGTGTGCAAAGGCTCTGTCATGACCAGAAAACAGCAGTTATGACTGCACACACAAGACCTGCACAAGATCAAGAGAGCCAAAAATCCTAGTATGGATAGGGGAGAGACTCATCAAGTCCCACCACCAGCTAAAGAGCTATCAGCAATTAAAAGCTGCTCAGGGAAGGAGAGTTAATTTTCTCCAGAACTGGTACCCCCTAAGAAGCTAGCTGCTCATGTTTCAGTGGATGGTCCTATATCCATGCACATACAGGTCCACTAAGTGGACCCGGTGGCCGTAAAGTGTACATGTAGCTGAGAGGGGAAAGTGGTAAGAAGGGTATGAAAGGAACTGGAGGGAAGGGAGTGTAGGGGGATTTGATCAAAGCACATTAAACTCATGTATGAAATTCTCAGACAAGAAATTCTTAAAAATATGGCAACAAAATAGGTCATGATAATAGCACAAGAACCAAGAATAAAGAAATGTTATATTCTAAGGTCTTTATACTATATAGGTGTTGTGAAATGTACTCCAAACATGAGACGGCCATTATCTCCTTGAATTGAACTACACCAGGTTGGGCCCATTGACTTTGAGTAGTAGGAGAGAAGGAGAAGCTCATGAGGCCCCTCCCCTCCCTGTGGATTCAAGGACAATTGACAGTTGCTAGGGGAGGATGAGTATGAGTCCCTGACCTCCTCAGTTAGACAGTTAATGGTTGCTAGAGGACTGGGTTCATGAAGCCCCTAGCCTTCTCTGAGGATATATAGGCAGTTAACAGTTGTTGGAGAGCAAGAGCTATTTTCTCTTAAATAGCCCACGTGATTAGGTAGTTCTCATCAAATTCATTGCTTCCCCAAGCTAGACTTCAATTTCTCTGATATGTTGTTGGTGCCCTATGTAGGAGAAATGGCGTTTGTTCATCTCCCCAGGAAAAGGTCAAACAAAAATAGTAAGTAGTATGGTATCATTTTAAAGGAGTCTGTGCTAAGTTATATAGCAAAAATATTGTAAAACTACCTCTACAATAACATTGTTTTAGATAAACAGCCACAAAGGAGGTGCTTGCTTACGAGACAAAGGCACTTGCCTGACCACCTGACCACCTGGAACCCATGTGGTAGAAGGAAGAGCCAACTCCTGAAAGTTGTCTTCTGACCTCTGCATGGATACCCCAATATATAAATAAATAAAAATAAATAAATAAATGCAAAAATTGTTAATCCATGAAAGAGATAAGAATAAAACATGGACTATTCAATTAACTTAAACAGTAGGAATAAAAGTAGGAAAAGGAGGTAAATAACAGAAGATAAAGTATAAAATAAATAAGTAGAAAGAAGATATTTAATCCCAATTGTTTATTTATAATCAGCTGTGTCTCAGGTAGCCAAATCATCCTAGTTTCCTTGTATGCATGCCCTTGTATTATCCTTACGTCTTGAGTATAGATGACACCTGTGTCTTATTCTTAGTGGAATATAGCAGTGGTGACAGGCTGTCACTCCCTTGATTGCTACACAAAGTGGGAGCTCCCAGTTTGCAACTGTCCTTCCACTATTGACAGTCTCCTTCTCTTGATATCTTCAATGAAGTAAGCTAAACTGTGAAGAAATCGCATAGTGAGCACCCTGATTCTGACAGCATGCAAAGAATTGAATCCCACTAGCAACCACATTAGCTTGAAGACTCTTCCTCAGCTGAGCTTCATATAAGCTTCCATTTCTACATGACATTTTCATCAAAACCTTCTGGAATGTTCTGAAACAGAGGCCCAAATTCTGACTGAATTCCTGATCCATAGGGACAGTGAAATAACGAATGTATGTTGTGGTAATATTATTCTTTAGCAACAGGTAGCCAATAAAATGTTAAATATAAAGAGTTCCAACGTTAATATCATCAGAGTAGGTTAAAAATAAAAAGAACAAGATCCAACCAGCTACATACTACTTTCAAGAAACGTACTTTAGGCTGGGTGGTAGTGGTGCATACCTTTAATCCCTGAACTCAGGAGGCAGAGGCAGAGGCAGACAGATCTCTGTGAGTTCGAGGCCAGCCTGGTCTACAGAGTGAGTTCCAGGACAGCCAGAGTTACAGAAAAACCCTGTATCAAAAAGGGAAAAAGAAAGAAGGAAACCTACTTTAAATATATAAATAAATACATAAATAGGTTGAAAATTTTTCAAATGGGGAAAATGTATTGATACTAATCACTGAAAAAGAAGCAAAGGTTCCTATATTTTACTATAAAGGAAAGCAGATACTGTTGGGAAAAATGTTAATAATAGTAAAGAAACTTGTTTAATAAAGTTAAATTCAGCAAGAGGATTTGACAATCACAAATTTCCATGCACCTAACAGTAAAATTTGTAGCATTAATTAAAACTTGACAGTAATTGTACGGAGAAAATAGGAAAAAATTCCATAATTATACCAAGAAGTTTTCCAGTCCTTCTCAATACTTTATTTTATGTGCATTGGTATTTTGCCTGCATGTATGTTTCTGTGAGGGCATCAGATCCCCTTGACCTGGAAGTTACAGACAATTTTGAGCTGCCATCTGAGTACTGGGAATTGAACCTGGGTCCTCTGGAAAAGCAGCCAGTGCCATCTCTCCATCTCAATGCATTAAAGACCAAAAGAAACCAATAGTGATGTAAATTTCTTGAACAAATCCATCAAACCAATGAACATACTGAGTATCTATGGAACACTTCAAAAATAGCAAAGTTTACAAGCTTTTCAAATGCACAGAGACTCATAAAAATAAATTGTCCAAGGGGTTTTATAGAAAGGAGATCTCATTTCTCATATGCTAGATACTTGCTCTGGAAGGTCTGGAAGGGAAAGAAGAGAGAAAGAGGAGGGGGAGGGAGGGAGGGAGAGAGAGAGAAAAAGAGAGAGACAGAGAGACAGAGAGAGACAGAGAGAGAGAGAGAACGCACATGATGCCACATTGAGTCTGTGGAAGCCAGAGACTTTTTAAACCTGGGCCAACAGGCTTGCGTAGAAGGTCCCTTTACCCGCTGAGCCATCTATCTCAGTCTTTAAACATAAAGTGTTCTAAATAGTGCACCATGGATCTGGACTAAGGATACTCAAATCAGATTGTCACCAAAAGATTGATCTCCAGTTGTACTTGTTTCAAGACCCTGTATATCATTAGTTTATTTTTAAACCACCAGTAGATTCCTTTATAAAATCCAAGAAAATCCATATTTCACATTCTACCTTATGTCCATTGGTGCTTTTAATGCTTTTCCCTGTGTTCAAGAGGGAAGAGGGACAACTCAGCCAGCAAGGGAAGTTAAGATGACATTATCTAACTTTCTTTGTTCATTGTGCTTGAAATCAATTCAACACATCTACAATACTGAATCAATGATTAGATGTAAAACAAAAGCTATTAATGAGAAGATGGTTTCCCCAGAGTATCACTGATAATAAATAAATAAGAACCCCACCAAGAAGGAAAAGAGATTCTCTGTGGAGTTGCCTTAGAAGGTCCTCAGGCATTTGCAAGGCATGAATTAGGGTTGATAGTTCCATGGACAGATTATGAAGATCTGAAAAAACCTAATATTTATTCCAATTCACATCTGTGCTTATTACCATCGGACAACTGCTTTAGTTGCTTTTCTGTTGATGTGTTAAAACAACAGCATGACTAAAGGCAACTTAAGGAAGATGGTATATATTTTTTGCCTACAGTTCCAGAGGGATAAGAGTCTATCATGGCAGAGTGGAGGTGTGGCAGTAGGAGCAGGAAGCATAGAGTTCACATCTTTAACTACAAGGACAGCAAGTAGGGCACCATCTTAAGCTCTCAGAGCTTGACCCCACTGACCTTTACTTCCTCCAGCAAGGCTGCACCTCCTAAACCTCCCAGAACAGTCCACCAACTAGGAACCAAGTGATCAAATTCCTGAGGCTCTGGCGGATGTTTTCTCATTCAAGCCACCACAGGATTTTGAACAGACATGAGACAGAGCTGGGCAGTTGTAGTAAGAACTATTAAGAGATAAATCTTCTGAAAACTGGTATACCCATTCACACTAAGCGTTAGAAATTTCCAGGCATTAAATGGTCCATAATCTGGACTATCTTGAAGGATGCAAGAAAACCCTTAGAAGAGTAGACAGGTGGCACAGGGATACGAAGTCAGCCAGAAGATGATGCATTATCACACAAATTTCCTCTGAGTATAACAGTGTGAAACAGGCCTCAGAAGTAATCCATCCAATGAGCACAGGCTTGAAAGCTGCCCGTGATAGTTAATTTCAGCTGTCAACTTGATTGGATTAAGAAACACTTCCCGGACCTGATGTGCCTGCTAGGTGGTTAATGGCCCTTGCTGCACCAGGCTGGTGACCTGAGCTCAATTCTCAGACCCCATGTAACATTGAAAGGAGAGAACCAACTTCACAAAGTTGTCCTATGACTCCCCACATGTGTGTTGTGGTACACACACACACACACACACACACACACACACACACACACCTACAGACACACAGGCTCACATTCTCTCCCATGCACACACACTAATAATGCACTTTTTAAGTGAAGTGTCTGTGAAGTGGTTCCCAGAGAGGTGCTGAGGAAGGAAGACACCCTGAATGTGGGCAACACCAGCCCATGAGCTGGCTCTGGGACTGAGTAAAAAGGAGGAAACACTGGCATTCTCCCCTGCTTTCTGGGCAGCCCCATGGTCCAAGTAACTCCTGCCACCAAGGTTTTTCCCCACCATAATAGACTGCATTCCTCTAAACTGAAAGGCAGAAATGTGGGGTATCCCCCAGAGAAGGCTGATCGAACATGGGTTAAAGCCAATAGAACATCTTTATTAGTCAGCTGGCAACTGTACTGGGTGCCCGGGATCCCACTGTAGTCCCAAGCCTTTTGCAGGATGAACTTGTAAGCACAAGAACCGTTTGGGGCTGACATATTTCAGTTAACAGGAAAATTAGCCAAAGTGGAACTACCAACATTAAAAAGCAAGGTTAGTACATTTTGAGACTTTCCAGCAACTATACGGATTTTGATGGGTTAGGCCTTTGTTTTAGTTTTGGCAGGTGGTGCTGTCTAACTAATATACTGCTCTTAGTTGTATTCTTCAGACCAGCTGGCAGAAGGTCATAAGACATAAGAGAAATACCTCAGGCAACAAATTCATTACTGCCAGAAGTCAGGCCAGGGTGCACTGAAATGATAAAATAAATAGGGGTGTGGCCTCAGCCAACCCTTTGCATCAAGATTTCTCTCCGTAGGTGCCAGCAAGACAGCCTTGAAAGTAAAGCACTTTGCCTCAGGGCCTAGCAACCTGAGTTCAATCCCTGGGACCAATGTGGTGAAAGGAGAGAAACATCTCTGGCAGGTGAACTTCTGACCTCTACACATGCACCATCACATGCATGATCCACAAACATACACAAACACAAATGAAATAAAATTTTCTAATGCAAAGATTCCTCTCCAGTCTGAGTTCCATGGCTCATTTCATTGAAAGAGTAGCTTCTATTGTTATTGTCAGGAAAACTATTTATGTTAGCTTTTATTTTAGTTTATTTTGTTATTTTTTCTTTCTTATTTTTAGATGTTCGTTTTCTAATGAGAGAACAATAAAGGGTGTGGATTTGGATGGAAGAGGAGGTAGGGAGAATTCGAAAGGAGTCGGGGGGTGGGAAACCAAAAATCAGAATATATTGTATGAAAAAACATATTTTAAATAAAAAATAACAAGTAAATAAAAAATGATTTTAAAAAGAAGCTTGAAGCTAATATCTTTACAATAGCAAGATTGTAGGTGCATCCAAGCAGTATATTGATAAAGGCTTACAGCTAAATAAATTAAAGTGCTTTTTTTTTACTGAAAATACAAATTTGTTAGGCATTTTTGTGTGTTCTTGTGTTTAAATATAAAGGAATCTCCAAAATATTTATAGATGTGTACTTAATATATTTTAATGTACCAAATGCAAAGGGCCTGTGTACCGAGGTCAATCCATGGTCCTGGGCCATAGTCACTCATATTTGGCTCTTATCACTTTTTGATAATAGCTATACTTTGTTAGGACAGGTTTACTATCTTAATAAGTCTGCAAAGGCAATCCATGTTTTTGTTGTTTGTTGTGTTGTTATTAATTTTTGAGACAGGGTTTCTGTTGTAACTCTGGCTGTCCTGGAACTCACTCTGTAGACCAGGCTGGCCTCCAACTCACAGAGATCCACCTGCCTCTGCCTCCTGAGTGCTGGGATTAAAGGTGTGCACCACCACCACCAGGCTACAGGCAATCCATTTTAAATGGACAGGTCACCTGGAACTGTCTGGGTACCAACACAGCCCCTTTGTCTTCAACTCTTTGAGTTGCCTGTGTGGCTGAATGTTGGTTACTTCTTTGTGCAGTTCAGGCATCTCTTTGGTTTGGTCAATGGTCCGTTTTTATCCTAAGCTCATGGTTGGATCCCTATTCATTTGGAGTATTTTTCATTTGAGAACATTTGTTTGCTAGCATTTGACCTTTCTGTCCTGCTGCTCTTCCAGCATCTAACTGGGGAGTGATGTTTGATGTTTCTGACTCATCTAATGTTCACTGCAGCCTTGCCCTTTTAGTTTAGAAACTTTATGAGCCCCTGATCATAAAGATGCCAAAGATAACAGACACATGTTCCCCACCCCCACCCCAGCCCAACAAAGGAGAGGTGTCAAGGGAACTCCCCAGGATTCGAAATGGCCTCAGAGGGAACCTAAAGCAGCATACATCATTCCTGGGTTGCTCAGCTCAGAAGATACCCTGAACAATGACCTTGCTTCCCCTCGTGTTCTTGTAAATGTGAAGTATAAACCTGAAATGTGGTGGGAAGAGTCGACCTTGGAGAGCGAGAGCTGAGGAGGTTAAATTCCCAGGAGGAGTACATGAAATCTGATCTGAAACACACATATGATGGAAGCTTGATTTAAAAAAAAAATGTTAGAAATGGGAACAGAAATTCAAGGAAGAAGGAAATATTTGGAGAAAAAAACAACACCATTTGATACTCCAGCTGGTTGTGTGTTGGATAATCATAGCAATACCATATGTGTGGTTGGCAAGGAGGACAGACAGACAAAGGGACAAGTGACTCAAAAACAGCACAGGCATTATTCATCCACTGAGGGGGTCTCTACCATAAGAACCAGAGTCTATCATCCACTTCCAAGCTGGAAGTTAGAGAGCCGAAAAGGCAAGGGAAAGGGGACTGATTTTTTTTTCCTTTTGGGGTCCACAGTCCAACATTCTCGGAGTAGCTAGGAAAATAGGATATGTGGTAGGTTTAAAATGTCAGTCTACCAAGAAACGTTTCTCCTGGCTAGCCACTTACTGAGGGTTGATAGGGCAAGACTCTAGAAAAACAAGTTACTTTGGGAATTGTCATTGTTGAGCCAAAAAATGGGGGAGTTTCTAGTAAATGATTATGATTAACAGAATACAGGATTATTTTAAAAATTAGAAATATCTAATATTCTCAAATTGTTTTTTTATTTGCTTGTTTTTACATACCAGAAGTCCTAGCAATAAATCTAAAGATGGTAAAGGGGGAGGGGGTGGGGCTGGGTAGACAGCTTAGTAGTCAGTGCATGCTCCTCCTCCAGAGGGAGGGCCTGGGTTCACTTTTCAATACCAATGTCAGAAGACACAAAACCACCTGCCACTCCAGTCCAAGGGTCTGATATCTTCTTCTGGCCTCTGAAGATACCTGTGCTCATATTCGCATACCCACACTCCTACCCATGCCCACACACACATGATTAAAAATGATGGTTTTGAAAAATATGATGAACGAACAGCCCACTTGAGTTATAATTTAAAACACGTAAAAGAAAAGTAATATAATTGCTGGTTTATTTGCTGGGTGTGGTGGCACATGCTTTAATTCCAGCACTTGAGAGGCACCCACAAAGCAGATCTCTGTGAGTTTGAGGCCAGCCTGGTCTACACAGTGAGTTTCAGGATAGCCAGGTTTACATAATTAGACCCCTATCTCATGGGAAATGGCAAAAGAAATTAGTAAGAGTTTTTTAAATACACCAAAAAGAAATTTCAGGAGAGATTTTTAAATCAGTAATGGACATTTAAAAATTAAAAGTTGTGCCAAATCTAAAGCATCTTTTTTCAATTCCTTATTATCAGGTATCCTCATCTCTTTCTCCTTCTTACTTACCCTCTTTTTCTATTGTCTTCTCTAGTGATCCCAAGTGGAACAAAATTGTACATCAAAAGAAAAGATTGGTGTTGTCTTTTTAGAGATAAAGCCTAGAGGGAGAAGAGATCTGTACTCTTGAGTAAAAGTTGAGCCAGAAACTTTGATTATGGAATTTACTAAGTCATATAAGACCCGTTGGGATGTGCTGAAGAATTTCAAATCTCCTTATTGTCCTAAAAAAAAAAAACCCACAAGATTTTGACTCTTATTAAAGGGTGTCTCCCTCTCTGGTGATTAGTTCTTAAGACCAATGTCTGTATTAAAAGATTCGGGTTTTTTTGCCAGCTTGCCCTTCACTGGGCCCCTCTTGCATCTCAAACACACAGAGATGTAGATTTTCTCTTTTTTTCAATAAGACTGCTCTCCAAACTAATGTAGGTGTGCTGTGTATTCCTTCAGGGTGTGCTCAAAGTTGTTGACTTCACTTGTCATTGCTTATATGTCTGTTAGCCTGTGTATGATTTGATATTCTTGTTTTGAGTCTGTAATATAAGAGTTTCTGGTGCACTCTAGTTGGTATGTGAAGTTTTGTTTTTTAATTAATTTTTAAATTTTGTATAGGAAATATTGGATTTCATCAAG
This sequence comes from Cricetomys ansorgei, assembly GCA_026225945.1. NCBI lineage: Eukaryota > Metazoa > Chordata > Mammalia > Rodentia > Nesomyidae > Cricetomys > Cricetomys ansorgei. The sequence goes on from JAMJFZ010003396.1 coordinate 7,706,448, forward strand.
GCGTTTTCAAATATATATGTCATTATACTTTATTCTGATTCACCTGTTCCTCCCACTACTTCCTTCATGTTCTACGTCCTTCTCAAGCTGGTTGCCTTCTGTGGTCATTTGAATGAGAAATGTCCTGCACAGCCTTGTGTATTTGAACATTTGAACCACAGTTGGTGGAGCTGCTTGGTGAGATTATGGGACTTTTAGGATATGGAGCTTTGCTGGAGGAAGTGCATCACTGGGAGGTAGACATTGGGAGTTTATAGAGTCACCTCATTTCTTACTCACTTTTTCTGCTTTGTGTGTATGATTGAGATGAGATATCCCAGCTTCTTGATCTGGCCACCTGATGCCATGCCTTCTTCACAAATACAATTCCCCACTGAAACTGTATGTCAAAATAAGCTATTTCTTCTATAATTTACTTTTGGTCATGGTATTTTAGTATAGCAAGAGAAAAGTAACTAATATACTTCCCTTCAGCCAGAGAGTCTCTACTTATGCATTCATGTCACATGTATTCTATTACACTCTTATTCCATGCCTTAATATCTCTTACTCCCTTTTCATGATCCCCATTTCTAGATTCATGACCTAAACATACACACAGAGAGAGAGAGAGAGAGAGAGAGAGAGAGAGAGAGAGAGAGAGAGGGAGAGAGAGAGAATTTTAAATCTAGTTCCTGCATATGACAGAAAACGATATTTCTCTAAGTCTGGCTTATTTTGCTTGATTTCAGTTGAAAATGATTTCAGTTCTATCCATTTTCTCTGTAGCTATCATGATCATCTTTTATATTTGAATAATATTTCATTATAAGTGCATATATGTGCCATATATTGTATATCCAGTCATCTGTTGGTGGACATCTAGGCTGGTTACATTTCTTTCTTGGCTATTGTAAATAGTTGCTTATAAATAAGTAGATCTCTCTGTAGTATGATCATTTAGAGTCTTTTGGGTATATGCCCAAAATGGTCAATCTGGATTTTTTTTAAATTTATGGTAACTTTTTAAAAACAAACAAAAAACAGATTGTTCAAAAATATTTTAAAATCCAAACAGCAGTGAAGTTTACTGTAGAGGAATAGGCCTATGTGTAAGCTAGGATGGGTCTATATTCCAGGGGTCTATGGGAAAGAAGCACATTCAGAGGCCTGTATGGTCTGGACAGAATGTTGAAAGAATGTTAAGAATGTTGATACATACCTTTCATCCCAGTATTCAGAAAGCAGTGGTGGCACATACCTTTAATCCTAGTATTCGGAAGCAGAGCTCAGAAAGAGTCAGTGTCACACAAGAAGTGAGTTCTGAGATGAGTCAGTGAAGAACAGGCAAAGTGACTAATCAGAGGAAAAGTTAGTATAGTGAGTCAGAGTGAGGACATACCCAACTCTCACAATATAAAAGCATGTTCTCAGCTCAGAGCAGTCAGTCAGTTACAAAAGTCAATTACAGCAGGAAGTATGAGGCAAGCAGTATGAAGCAGGCACACAGGGGACAAGACACAGAGAAAATGAAGCAGTCTGACTGAGGAGCAGAGAGGCTGACTGAGACAGTATGGAACATGAGAGCTCAAGGAGAAGCACAGAGACACAGAGGCAGCTTAGGAGAAGAAGTCAGTATCAGATGGGAAGAATGAGTCAGGGAAGAGTGAGTCAGTCAGTTTGAAGCTGAGCAGAACAGTTCATTCTGAGGCAGTCAGAGAATCATCCAGAGTAAGCTGGAATCAGAAAAATTTAGTCATAAACAGTTAACTAGCTCAGAAGCTCAGTTTGAACCAGTCAACTTGGAGCAGAGTTTGAACCAGAAAAGGTAGTTGAGTTCAGTACAGCCCTGAGTTCAGAAAGAGCTAGTCAGCTCAGTCAGCTGTACATCTCGGAGACTTAGGCTGAAGTCTTCCAGCTCTAGACTGAAGACTAGATTGTATGGAGGCAGAAATGATCCAGGGTTCCAGGACTAGAACCTGTGATTTAATTAAGCAAAGAATAAACTACATCTAGCATGAATCTACATCTACAGATTACATAAGAATTACATCCTCAGCAACAGGCTTATTTCGTTGTTATGAATTTAGACTCACACTCAACAAATTGCTTCAAATTCTTTTTGCTTTGTCTTATGACTAAGTTTTAACCTGAAGGTTATGTCATCTTATTCTATCAGTATATATGCTTTTCTACATTACCTTTACAAATCTTTTATGTAGTATGTTTACATAACCAAGTCACCCTCAGAAGGATTTGATTCAGATTGACTACCAGATAAGCAGTGTTCATGTAAACCTAGTCCAAATTCCTTTAATCTAACACTTTGATTTTAATTTAAAATAGAGATTCCAAGATGGTGGCAGGGCAGTTGGCAGAGTCCTATAGGGTTCTGTCTGCCTGCCTTGCTGCCCCACCAATACAGTCACCTTTAGTTCCTCACTTCATGAACATGGAGAAACTATTCTGTCACAAGTTCAGTAGAGAAAATTTTGAGAACTAAATGTGATTGGAAATACAATAGACCTGGAAAACCAACTTCGGGTGAGGGGAAAGAGGAAAGATAGTGAAATACAGCAGGGTACACAGCAAAGATGTGGAGCTGGAGTCCTGGCAGGTTCAGATGTGGGAGTCTCCTTGGGAGGCAAGGGCCACCCCTACCCCCCACCCAGCCTGCCACAAGCAGAGAGAATCTGAACTGAAAGCACAGTCATGGCGCTGGTATGACCAAGATGGCGAACAAAGGAACTTGGGGTGAAGTGACAAGGAGCTGGAGGCTATGCAGAGAGGGGAACAATGGCAAGCACTGCTAAGAAACATGTAACTGGAGGCAGTAATAAGCATGGGAGTACACTCAGGGTAGATGGGTAATGGTTCTCCAGGTACAACCAGACCAGAGCTACTGCAGATGTCTGCAGGAGACCAGGAGATGAAGATATCCAGGTACCTGGGGGATGGCTGAGTATTCAAACATATGAGCCTATAGGGATGTTCTCATTCAAATCATTGCAGCAAGTGATCTTGGCTGACAAGCCATCTTTTCACCCCAGCTATTATTTTTAAAATATTATAATGGCATATAATATCTTCCTTTAGCAAGGGGCTTACACAATTCTTTGTCTATTTCATTGTGTCCTGTAATTATTTTATAAGCACATAATTGAAATTTGACAAATATAATTGATCTTGGACATAGGAGAACTAAAGGTTATATTTCTGGCTAAAAAGTTAAAAGTGTTAGTCAATTTTGAGAATTGATTTCTTCATACTGTCATTTATTCATTGAACCATCAATCCAGAGACTTGAAAAATCATAGGTGAAGTAAAAATTCTATATAATAGACCATGCTAAACAAACATATTGTAAAATAAGGAATAAGATTTGTCTACTTCCATAAAAAATTGTGAATTATGATTGCTTACAACCTAGTCTCTTATCCCTGTCACTAATATTTCATACATGGAAAAAAGATAATTGTGTTAGAAAAATCAAGCAATACTATAGTACTTATCTAGTTTCTTCTGTAATATGCTACCTATTGACTTCCTTAAACTGGAATCCAACACAAAAGCAAAATAACAGGATGAGCGAAATTATTAGTTCACAAATAAGAATTACAATAATTTAGACATTAAAGACCAGTCTTCTGTAGAATTGGAACTGACCACTCCACATGAGGTTTATAATGATGGAGTCAAACTAGCCAAAAGAAAAGTTAGAATTAAAATATCATTACTAGAGCTGGAGAGATTTCTCTGTGGGTATAAGCCCTTGATGTGTAAGCATGAGGACCTGAGCTTGGATCCCAGAACCCAAGTGAAAAGCTAAGTGTGCCCATGCACATGCCTGTAACCCCAGCACTGAGGGGAGTGTGGAGACAGGCGGATTCCTGAGGCTGTATTGGCTGCACAGGGTTCAGTGAGAGACTTTGTCTCAAAGGAGTAAGAAGAGTAATGTCCTTCTTTGGCCTCCAGGCACACAGGCATGTGTACCCTTCACACCTATCACGCATACATCATACAAACACACACTGAGGGGAGGAACGGAGAGAGGGTGGAGATAGTTATTTCAAGGATTTCAAACTTCAGATAAAAGGTATGGTTTTAAAGAATTTTTTATGTGTACGTGTATTTGTATGTGTATGTAGTCATGAAATGCCAGGTGAGGGTTCTGATAAATGAACTTGGGACTTCTGGCAGAACAGCAAGCATCCTCAACCGCTGAATCATCTATCTGGTCCCCAAATAGAATATATGTCTATGCTAACATCCTTTCAGCAATCAGGAAAATCTTTTAGAATGCATCAACTTAGCCAGCCACTATCTTCCACCAATCCCAAAGCTAAGAGGATAGCCAGATAGCATCAGATACCCATAACCACTGTTGTCCTACTTTACTGCAGCCCACCTATCTGATGAACCCACCAGTGTGCTTGGTAAATGCCTTGATTATGACTTTCTTTTGTTCTGTGACTATAATAAGCTCATATAACAGCATTCATATCTGAAAATACCATTCATGTTAAACTGAATTTATGTTCTCAAGTCATAGTCACAACTCTTGGCCCAGAATACATTATCAGTTCCCCCCTTTGAGTAAGTGCTGTGCATCTACTGGCAATGAAAATCAGTACAAAGTAATTAATATTTGGAAACTCATAAGTTAACCCTGGGAGGTTTAGGCAGGAGGATCTTTTGACCCAGGAGTTCAAGGCCACTCTGGGAAACAATGAGGCATCGTAAAAATATGCAACTAAGATATGGCTGAATTTCTGTTCCTTAGCAAACTGTGGGATGATAAATGTTGGCTATTTTGGTATAATTGTTATGAACCAATAGGTAGTAATACAAGGGTCTAATGGGAAAACACATCAACTGAGAACAGTACAATGTAAGTCTCTTTTTAAGTGCAAATGGAACATTTCCAAATAGATTTCGAATGAAAGATGAAGTTGGCTTTAGAAGCTTGCACAGACTCTGGTCACTCAGCACTTAGAGCTACAGTTTTCCATCAGTCAAAATGAACAATCTGTATCCCACAGAAGGCCTTGTGAGGAAACAAAGAAACTCACTCAGGCAGAAAAGGGTGATACGTGAAAACTTTACAAGCATTCCTAACCTCAGGTTCTGCCACCACCTCAGACTGAAAGGAAATCTTAGACCAGCTCACAGTTATTAAAGATTCATACTATATATAGCCTTCTCCCTCTGCTAAATCCACTTTTACCAAAAGAATCAAGAGGACCAAAACTGCACAAGAACAGAGTCATAACTACTGCTGCAATCTTCAAACTGGAGCTATGCATATAAAGGCTTTCCAAAGGGTCTATGGTCATGAATTAAAATGGTACATAAACAATGTTGACAAATCAGTTTCATCTCAATTTCCCCATACATGTAACCCCTCCTGAAAGGGATTTGATTCAGATATGGATGGTCTCTTAGCCCATTTTTTGCGGTAGCAGAATACCTCAGATATGGTATACTAGTTAGTTTTTGTTAACTGGATACAAACGAGAGTCACTGGGAAAGGGAAGACCTCAACTGAAGAAATATCTCCATCAGATGGGCCTGTGTGGACATTTTTTTTATTAATGGTTAATGTGGGTGGTCCCAGCCCCCTATGGACAGTGCCATCCCTGGGCAGGTGGTCCTGAGTTGTATAAGAAAATAAGCTGAGTAAGCAATGAAGAACAATCCAGTCAACAGCGTTCCTCAGAGGTATCTGCTTCGGCACCTGCCTCCAGGTTTCTGCCTTAAATTATCTTCTAATAATGGGACTGTGACCCTGGATATGTAAGACAAACCTTTTTCTCCCTAAGCTGACAAAAAGGTCAGTGTTTTATCACATCAACAGCAAGCAAACATGGGCATTGAGTAATTTACAAGGAACATAAATTTATTTCTTACAGGTCTGAGGGCTGGCTAGGGCACCCAAGACCAAAGTGAGGACTTGTTTCTCATTCATTTCCTTCTTATTGTGTCTGCACATGGCAGTGCGGGGAAGATACAAATACTGTGCTCTGTCATGGCAGAAGACAAGGAAGGCAAGTGCTATTAGTGTTCTCTTCATCCTCTTCCCTAAAGCAGTAAGCACACCACATAAGGTCTGCCTCTTAATGTCATTACCATGGGCCTTTAAATTTACACATCTGAATTCAAACCATAGCTGATATTTCTTCCTACCTCTCCTTCCACATGTATCCATTTCCGTGATTCAAAGATAGACATATTTCACTGGATTCCCAAGAATTTATTTAAGTTACATTTATACATTTTGTGTTTGTGGATATATATGTAAGTGAGAATGTATATGTGCATGCATTCACGAAGCCTGCATGCCAAGGCATGTGTGGGGGGTGGGCAGAGAACAACTTGTGAGAGTTAGTTCTCTCCTTGTACCTTTGGGTCCCTGGACACAATCTCAAGCGTCAGACTTAGCAGCAAGTATCTTTACCCACTGAGTCAATTTGTCAGCCCCAGATTCCCAAATTTTATTGTCAATGGTGACACGGATAAGTGAAATCTGTATACAAAGATGTTTTAAGCCATCCCCGTCAGTTAGTATTCTTGAAGTCTATACATTCTGGGCTAAGATACAGTGAACAACATTGGGCCACTTGCTCACAACTGTCTGTAACTCCAGTTCAGTGGATCTAACACACTCTTCTAGCCTTTTGGATCCAGATCTTCTTGATCCCAGAATATCTAGCATTCATCAGTCACTGCACAGACATGATACACATACTGGGGTGATTTGAATAAGAATGACTCCCATAGGCTTACGTATTTGAGTGCTTAGTCGTCAGGGAATAGAGCTGTTTGAAAGGATTAGAAAAATCAGGAAGTATGGCCTTGTTGGAGGAAGTGTGTCACTGGGGGTGGATTTTGAGGTTTCAAAAGCCCATGCCAGTCTCAGTGTCTGTCTTTGTCTGTCTGTCTGTCTGTCTGTCTGTCTGTCGGCCTCTCTCTCTCTCTCTCTCTCTCTCTCTCTCTCTTTCTACTTATGGATCAGGATGTAGCACTCAGCTACTTCTCCAGTACCACCCCTGCATATCATCATGCTCCTTGCCATGATGATAATGGACTAAGCCTCTGAAACTGAAAGCAAGCCTCAGTTAAATGTTTTCATCTATAAGAGTTGCCTTTGTGGTATCTTTTTACAGCAATAGAACAGTAACTAAGACATATACATACAAGCAAACACTGATGCAAGTAAAATAAAACAAAATGAACAAATTAAAAAAATAAAACCAATCAATAAAAAAATAAAAATGGCTGGGTATGCTGGCACATGCCTTTAATCCCAGCACTGAGGAGACAGAGGCAGATCTCTGTGAGTTCAAGGCCACCCTGGTCTACATACATAGTGAGTTACAAGATAGCCAGGGTTACACAGTGAGATTCTATTTCAAAAACCAAAATACTAATAAATATTAATACTGATACTAATAATATAAATGTTGTAAGTGCACAGAGAACAAACAAAGAGGGATAAAGGTCAGAAAACACAAAGAGACATTGGATATTTTAAATGTTTTCAAGAATGACTCTACTTAGACAATGATATTTGTGAAAAATTTGAAGAAATTAAGGTAGCAGGAATTGCAAATATTTGGGGAGAATTGTGCTTAGCAGATTAGAAATCATATATGAAGACCCTGGGCAAAGAATGGCTGGTTGAAAAATCAACTAGGAGGTGAATGCTGGGGAATGAAGGAAAGGAGAAGAATGACAAGGAGAGAGTTCCAGCTATGCTATACCATGCTCAACCCTGTAGGTCACTGCAAAGGTGTTTTCCTTTTACTCCTGGTGATAGTCTTATGTAATGACACAACTTGACTTCCAATAATGATCACACTGGCTCCTGTACTGAGAATCACATTTAAGAAGCAATGGCAGAAGAAAAAAGTCCAGTAATGTGGTCGGTACAATGACCCTGAAAGGGACTATGATACTTACCCCCCCCAGGTGGTACGCAAAGAGCTAATAGGAAGAGATACTATTGTAGACATTGTTGGAGAGATAACCCAGCAGTTAACACATATTGTTCTTCCAGAGGACAGGAGTTTGGTTCCCAGCACTCATGTCAGGCTGTTCGCAACTGCCTGTAACTACAGCTCTACAGGATCGATCTCTCTCTCTCTCACACACACACACATACACACACACACACACACACACACACACACACACACACCCCAAATATTTTTAAAAGATTGTGTGTATTTTGAAGGTCACTCCCATAGAATTTGCTGATAGACTATATGAAGAAAATAGCTTAAGTAGTTCTATGGCTTAGAGAATTTAGATTAATAGTTTTAAAGTTTTTATAAAATCCCAAGACAGAAACTCAAGACTTGTGTCCCATCATATGCTTATGCAGGAAATCACACCAATCATGCAGAAATTTCCTCATAAAACAAAGGAGGGGAGAATATCTGATTAATTTTGTGTTACCAACAGCATCTTAGTTTCAAAATGTGAAAAAAGTCCAAAAGAAGAAATTTACAAACTCCCACTCCCGCTCCTTTGTTAAAAGAACAAAGGAGAAAGTAGATGCAGAAAAGTAATTGAACACCCATTTACATAAACTCTTAACAAATTAGAAATAGAAGGGACATGCTTTTTCTTTTCTAATATAGGATCCTGCTTCATGCTTCAAACTCGCTATCTTCAGCTTCTTCTATCCCAGGGTTATAGACATTTCTTGTAGTTTGAATATGAAATGTTGCCCAGGAGTAGAGCTTGCCTGGAAGAAGTGAGTCACTGGGAACCAGCCTGGTACCACTTGCTCCATGCTTCTGTTTTCTGAGTGTAGGTGATTTGTAATCATCCAGCTTCCTGCTCCTGATATTATGTCTTCCCTCCTGTTGCCATGTCTTCCCTGCTATGATGGACTGTGTCCCTCTGGAACTGTGAGCCAAAATAAAGCCTTTCTCACTTTGGTAGTTTTTGTCAGGATATTTTACCACTTCAACAGAAAAGAAACCAATATAACATGTATCACCGTGACCTCTCGTGTGTGTGTGTGTGTGTGTGTGTGTGTGTGTTTGTGTATGTGTGTATGAGTGTGTATGTGTGTATGTGTTTGTGTATGTGTGTATGTGTGTGTGTGTGTGTGAGTGTGTGTGTGTGTGTATTGCTGCTCACTCACATGTATGTGGATGCACATGTGTGTGCAGGAACACATAGAGGCCTAAAGTGGGTGTTGAATGTCTTCCTCAATTATTCTTCATTTTATTTACTGAGACAGTATCTCTAGCTGAATCCAGAACTCACTAATTCCACCTAGTCTATGTAGACAGCTTGCCTCATGTATCTCCTAACTCTGCCTCCTCAGTGCTGGGATTACAGAGTGCTAAGAACCTGCACTCGTCCTCACAATTGCAAAGCAAATATTTTATTCACTGAGCCACCTTCCCATCCCAATCAAGGGTTTCTTAAATGAAAAATCCTTCAATCTGATAAAGGGCAATTTTTAAGAGGATACAGCTATGGTGAAAGCCTGGATGTTTTTTCCTTGAGACTATTAAAAAGCAAGTTTGCCCACTATCAACATTTTTATTCAGTATTGTACAAGATATCCTACCTACTTCAATAAGGCAAACTGAAAAGGAGGAAAAGGAAGAAATATTGAAAAAAAGATCTGTCTACTTTACTGGTAACATGATTATGTACAAAAGGCTGGAGACCCAACATCTAGAACAGGTAAGAAAATTTAGTAAAGTCACAGAATACTTTGTATATGAAAACTTGATTCACATTACAAAGAATTGAATCATAGAATTTAAAAAATTGATTCCTCTTCACAGTATCAGAAATTGTGGAATAATTCTAACATTTATTATAATATTATGTGTAACATGGAACATATAACTTATAACATGTGCTCTACACAATATATGATATATGTCGTATATCACATCTGTACCTTTAACATGTTAAGAATTTTATGGAAGCAGACTGCTAAAGCTTCTACACCAAAAATGTGAAGTACTAATGAGAGAAATTAAAGCATATCTAAATAAATATAGAAATACATCATTTTATAGATGGAAAATGCAGTTACTATAATGTCAATGCTTAAATCTACAGAAACAAATGCATTCCAATACACATCTGCATGACTTTTCATGGAAATTGGAAGGTTAAGTCAGGGACAGTGGTTCATGTCTATAATCTCAATACTGTCAAAGCTAAGGCAGAGGATGCAAGTTTAAGGTTAACTTGAATTACATAGTGAGATCCAGGCCAGTCTGGACTACAGTGTGGGACCCTGTCTCAAAACAACAACAAAGAAATTGATCATCTAAATCTAAACTAATATGAAAATCCAAGGGATATATAACTATTGTGGAAGTTTATTTTTAGCTATGTATAAAATTGTTGTTTCGTGCACTGTTGGGAAAAGGGCTGCCTACGTCTTGGCATTTTGTATTGTCAGCTGGTGTTGGATTTATTCGGGGGATGTTTGATTGCTCAGGATCTGCATGTGCTGTCAGTAGAACACCTGAAGAGTTCTGAATCAATCAAAACACCTGGGCTCAGATGCTCGGGGTTCCACTATCCAGTATGGCATTGGCTAGGATAGTGGTTCCCTCTGCTAAGGTCTGGCAGGGTTCTCATCTATGAGAATGCCTCCTAGTCACCCTTGCTGACCTGCCACAGAAGCATAACAACTACATATAACATTCAACAACTTTGTAAGCAATGAAGAAAGTTATTAACTTATATTACCTGACTTTATGAAGTATTATAATGATAAAGCTATCAAGACAGTGCCATGGTGGCATAATGATTGACAAATAAATTGATGTCACACAGTGGATCTTAGCAATTGACCCCTCCAATTATATAGCCATCCAATATCTTAAATGACACCAAGTGAGTCCAATAGGAAAATAGTCTGTTAAATAAATGGAGTTGGAATAATTTGGTATCAATATAGAAAGGGGAAAAATGCTTAAATCCCTACCTCACATCATATGCAAAAAGTAAATAGATTCTAGACTATAGTATAGATATGAAAACCCTAAAGTTTCAGAAAACATATACTTAAGAGAAGACTAATTTCTCACTGATCAAATGATAAGTAGATAGATAGATAGATAGATAGATAGATAGATAGATAGACAGATATTATAGTTGAGTATGGTGGCACATCTCTCCAGTCCCCAGATAAGATATTTAATAAAATATAAATATCTATAGATACAAAGAAAGAAACACATAGTCAATTTAGTTAAGGAATTTAATAATACACAGAACTATTTGGGTTAACATGACTGTTTTCTCTCATCTGTTACTTTTACTTTTTTGGCCACACTATGTTATTGATTGCTTCAATCTTAGATATAATATTTATATTATATACCTATGTAAATGTTACATCAGATAGTGAAGAAAGGAGAAATGTAAACCATAGACCCAGATCATGATGGCTAGTAATGTCAATATGACCCGTGTCCTTCTCTTTAATGACTTTAACAACTATTTTTCTGTTCTACAACTGCTTTCTGGCCCACTCAGTCTGTCTTTGACACTTGATGGCTTTTTGAGGAAGGGAGAGTTGTTGGTTTTCTTTAAGGGTGTGGTCCCTGTTAGATCAACCATATCCCTGAAGCAGCACAGCTTAGGCTCACTGGATTAACACCACCAACAACAAAAGGTATATGAAGTTGCAGGTGGAGTGCAGGGATGAGGAGTAGTGGATCTTGAAGGAATTGAGGGGAGGAGTAAGTGTTAATATGATAAAATACATTATATACATGTATGATATTCTCAACGAATTAATATTATATTTAAGTGTGTGTGTGTGTGTGTGTGTGTGTGTGTATGGTAGAATCTAGGTAATGTTTTCAATTTTGTTGTATTTGCATTTTCATAATAAAGCAATTGTTAAATTAAAACTATATATAGCGATGTTGCTACCCCTCTGAGATACTTTAAGTAGATTTTTTTTAAATTCCGGTGAGTACAAAGCTTATATATTGACCTGGAGTACAATATGAAATAGGCAGATCTGATTCACCAGGCATTCATTAAGTCATCCCAACATTTAACAGTTATTTGTTAAGCATCTGCTGCTTGACAAGCACATGAAAGAAAGAGAAAATGCAGAACAATGCATTCAAACAATTATCCTCTATCACCCCTAGTAACCAACTCAGAAAGGGAGGCTTTGGGAAAAGGATGTACAATGAAAAAGCACCTTTATTCACAGATACCTTTTATGTTATATTTTACCAATTAAAGCAGCTATTTTCAACATGGAAAAATTAATACTATTAACCCAGAAATAATTGGCTGAATGTTAGTGTCACTTTGAAATTGTTCTTTGAATATATTTTCAGGCTAGGAAGCAGGGGAAAAAATCAGACTTCAGGGAAGGAGAGGGCCTCACTAACATAACGTGATTTTTCAAACATTGGTATTATGCTGACAGATCGAGGGAACTCTGAATGTCACTTCCTAGCAGAAGCTATTAAGCACAGTGCTTGAACAGAGCTGGAGGACCTAGCAACAGAAGAGAGGGAAAAAGGTTTCCAAGGCAAAAGGGTTGCTTGTTGCAGAGCTAAACTTTAAATTGCCACGCCTCCAGGTCTTGACCAGGAAAATGAACAGCCTGCCAGTGCCTTAGCCTAATAACAGCTTTGTTTTCTTGGATGATGCTGGATTGATTAGATCCATATTTTTTTCAGCACATGATTTTCCGGTGTAATTCACATCCCCTTTTAGGGTGAAGCACAAACACTGAATATTTGAGAATATAAATAGATTCTGGTCTCTGAATCTGCTGCTTCTTCCAGACACTAAGGCCAGGATTCAGAATGGAAACCAAGAACAGACTCAGTTTTTCCTACTGCTTTCCCAGGACACTTCTGAGTGCACCTCTCGGGAACTTAGATGTCAGAAAATGTGCTTGGATCGTGAGACAGACACTGAGAATCTGCCAGCAGCACACGTGAAGCCTTGCACCACGCTCATCCTCCAACTGCACTGGAGGCTGTGAAACACACGTGAGTTTCATGACTCACCCCCTCCCCCCATGAAGGGACATCTGATTTCCTGTTTTGTCCAAATTAGCTATCAAAATTTCCATCGTTTGAAAGCCTCACTACAGCATCTTTCCTCTCAAGGCCCTGGAGGGGAAGTCTCTCAAAGTTTACCTCCATTTTTCTTGTCATTGCTTCTGTCTATTCCAGGTGTTAAGAGTTGCTTTTAAGGAGGAACAGTCACAAAAAGACTGTTATGTGTAGAAATGAATCGAGGAGAGGTAGTTGGCAGTGTTTTCTTCAGAGGTGTAGCAGGAACATGAGAAATGGTATTTGAGGACTGTCTAAATTGGAACTTTGGGCATTTAAATCTCCCAGGGATGAAACCACCTGTTTGTCTGCTGCTTCTGTGAAACACTGCTATGTGTATAGAACAGAACACAAAAAATTTCCCTCCTCTCTCCCAACAGACAAAGGAACTAATAATCAAGAGCACATTACAGGAGCTGGAAAGATGGCTCAGCGATTAAGAGCTTTTGTTGCTGTTAAAGAGGACTGTTTTGGTTTCCAGCATCCATATCAAGCAGTTTCTAACCACGTGTAACTTTCATTCCAGTGGATCTGGTACCCTTTTCTGGCCTCCTTGGGTACCTGTACACATATTACAGCCAGGCACACACACACACACACACACACACACACATACATATAATAATTAAATCTTTTTAAGTATATTTTAGATAATTCTTATGCCCTCCAACACTACAATATGTGCAAATACATGAACCCACTCATAAACAGAGATGACTTCCCTAAATCTTCGCCAAAGGCCTCACCATATCACAGTCTCTATCATGTGGCTAGACGTTACAAAACAAAGAATGCTGTTGCCCTGTGACACAAAAGCAAACATCAGGCTCAGAACTTTAAAATATCTCTTCACTCAAATGTGGTTCATAAAATCTCTACCTGGTCTGAGAGCTCACATTCCTTAGTCTTTGTATCTGAGTCACAGGACAACAGGATATAGGACAAAGTCACAGGATAAATGCCTCAGGTCCCACCATTCTCTACCCTGCCATTGCCATCTGAAAGCTGAGCCAGACAACTGGCTCTTATTTCATGGCCACACTTACTTCTCCCCACAGTATGCTTGGGATTCCCTTAACAAAGAAAAAGTGTTTCTCCCCATCAGTAGTGCCCCAAAGCATTTGTGCACTAAATTCATGAGCTTTCCCCTCAATCTTAATTCTGCTATCCAGTTAACACAAACCCTTTTTAGATTTCTGTGAGTTCTTTCTTACTCCACTACTTTATCCTCCAAACAATTCTTAATGTCCTTTTGATTTTTATGTATGATCTTATTTCTATTCTTTTTATAGCACTTCAAAAAGCCTTATTTAAGAATATGCTTTGAGCACAGTCTGATGGTACATGTCTGTCATCCCAGTCCTTGGGAGGAAAGGGCAGAAAAATAACAGAAGTTCAATGTCAGCCTAGGCTATATATTGAAAACCTCTTAAAATACAATACTGATTATATAGAGAAGAGCACAAGAATTTGAGAGGGGGCTGTGGTAAGAGGGACACTGGAGGAGTTGTGGGGGAGTGGCTATGATAAAACATATATTGTATCCATGCATGAAATTCTTGAAGAAAAAAATAAAAGGTCAATTTAAAAAATACACTTACTTTGGGGATCTATAGAGATTGTATTTTGTTTGTTTTGTTCTGTTTTCCCAGCCACTGTTGAATGAAAAAGGCCAATAAATTCTTCCCCTCCTATTAGGTGAACATTTAAGTAGTAACATTTGTTTTGGCAAATAATACTTTCATCTCATAAATACTGCTTTATTGAAGATTCCTTTTGAGCCTAAGCAGCCAAAACTCAATCCAAGCTTACTTAAGTGCAAGAAAGGACATGCATCTACTTTTACATATTTTATTGACAAATTTAAGAACTAACTAGCAAGAGCTAGGAAATGAGTCTCTTGAAGTTTGCTGCCTCTTTCTTCTATGTTGTTTTTGGTTATTTGTTCATCTGCTTGTTTTGTAGTGCTGGGGATTGTTCATGGGGTCTTGTGAATGCTGGGCGAGTATTCCTCCACAGAACTACATCTCCAGCCCTTCCACACTAGTTTTATTCTCCAGCAGCTACCCTAAATGGTGAATACAAAGATGGAGATATGGGTGACCAGCAGCAAATAACTCTGAGGTTAAGTGGTGCCATCCAGAAGAAATAGTCCAACAATAGACTCAGGGAAGGTGATGGAGATGAGCAAACAGTACTTGCCTGTAATCCCTAGGACCAGGATAAGAGGCTGAACTTCTGGATTTTTCACACTGAGCACCACCAGAGTAGTCAAACTTTGAGTCAAGCTGTGGGAAACACAAGATAAAAGGAAAGAAGACTTAAAGTCAACAACTCTGGTTTCCTCTGGACTCCTTTCATCCCAGAAGCTTAACTGGTAGAGGGTACAAGAAGACACTGTTGTCTCTCAAGTTGCCAGGTTCCACATCAGGGGCCTACAGATGACCCTTCATGCTGCTAAGACCTGGACACATTTGATCCAATGGCTGTGACCTTCTGAAAACAAACCTTGCTCTGTAGCCCACAGGAGTAGGTAGCCCTGAAGATTTCAGACCCAGTCAAAATGGTGTTTTAAGAACTTGATCTTTTCATGAGCCTATTGATGAATTGGGTTGTTTGATTTCTTGGCAGTTTTTAAATTGTGCAGTTCACAGGAAAATGGATGCAACTGGAGATCACCCAATTAAGTAAATCAAATCAAACTCAGAAAGACAAATATTTCTCATTTGTGTATCCTAGGTTTTATATAGAGACACATAAAATCATATCTGTATACAAGACGTGGTAGTAGAAATGACTCTGTATAGGAAAACAAAGGAGACTAGGGAGGAGAGGGGAAGGGAGGGGAGTTTGAGAGGGAAACACAAAGTATATTATATACATGTACGAAAGGGCCCTTTATAAAACCCATTACTGTGCACAATGAATATATTCCTGGTTTGGGGAGGGCTTGGGGGACAGCTCCTACACAGTCCTCTAAAACACTGCAGGTCTTTTTTCTAGTTACACCACACAGAAAGACAAGGAATCCACACAAGGTTTTCTGGAATGAGGTTTGGTGGTAGTGGCAGCCATTTATTTAATTTGAATCTCTTTAAATATATCAAACAGATTCCGACAACTTTCAGATTTTACATTTTAAAGTTATTTGTCAAATTTTTATGATTTTCATTTACACACGGGATGATGGTTTTAAAACCATCATCCCTGAAGTTTCATTAAAACAATGCAGCTTTAAGTAAGACCATTAATTTCAAGACGTCCATTTGAAACAAATGCACACTTTCTAGACTTTAATGCATCTGAAGCCAGCAATTTTACAAAATTGCATCCACTTTTCAAAGCTCATATTGCCCCATGGAAGAAGCCCTTTGAAAAGGAAAGAGGTGTTTGATTTTCTAATGTCTCCATTTAGCCAATTATAGACAGGTTTTCATACATCATCCCCTTAAAAATATTATAAAAGCACCTGCCAGTAGGGTCCTAGTATGGCTAGAAAATGTTAAAGGCATTAATTTCACTGAACTATAGGAAAATTTCAGATTAGAAGGTGATAAGAAAATTAAAATGGACCACTTTCTTCATGTTCAACGACAGCTCAATCACATTGAGACTGCTAAAATTTTGACAAAAGAAATAATGCCTGTCTTTAGGGAAATCGACATACAAAGTGACAGTAATCATTTTAGGCTTAGAAGACAGTTTTATTTTTGACACAGAGCCTCACGTAGCTAAGGCTAGCCCCAAAATCTCTGTACAGCCAAGGTAGGCCTTGAGCTTCATATCCCTTTGCTTTCACCTACTAAGTGTTGGGATTATAGACATGTGACATCATATAGGAGTTGTGTGGTATTGGGGATTGAATCCAAGGGCTTCGAGTAAGCGAGGAAAACATCCCACCAATTACATTGCAGCCTTGCTTCCCAAAACCGTATTTTTTCTAACCTAAAATTAGTCATGTGCCACAACATCCTCAAAATAACAATTTTCCTTCAAACAAAACATACATAATTCTTATTAAGTTACAGATATATTGACATATGAAAATCAGAGTGATCATTAAAAACTCAGTATTTCTAGATAATCAGTGTGAACACACCTCTGAATATCTATTTTCATAACTCTGAACAGTTTCAATCTTAATAAATCAAGAACAGGTTGGAAGTGAGAAAATGTTAAAATGTTGGATTAAATACGAATTACATTAAATAAGATAAAGGAAATGAAAACAGAAATAAGATTATAATTCCCTTCATTTCCTAAATATATTTCCTCCATCCTTTCTAAACACTAGTTTGGGAGTCTATATTTGAGAATATGACAATCTCTTAAATGATCCTCCTATAATTTGTCTCCTAATTCATGCTTTTGTGCAATTCCCTGCCATACTAAATAGACCTGACTGCATAACCAATCAGATAATGCTGAAGGAGCTGGAGAGATGGCTTAGTGATTAAGAGCACTTGCTATTCTAACGTGAAGACTGGAGTGCGAACCCCAGCACTCACACTGGGTAATTCACAAATGGTTAAAACTCCATATCCAGGGATATAATAATTTCTATGGGACCACCATACATTCACAAAGACAGATGTGTGAGCGAGCACGCGCATGCACTTGCGCGTGCACGCGCGCGCGCGCGCGCGCGCGGCACACACACACACACACACACACTATAAATCTTTCGTAATGATAATGTTGAAATGAAAGAAGGTGACATTGAAAACTTGAGTTATACAGGCTATGGCTCCTGTCTTACTTCTCTTGGGCTACTGACTATGGAGAAAAGGATATTGGAAAGGCCCGTCTGGCAAGAACTTGAAGTTTACTGCAAATAGCTGTGAAAGTAAACCATCTTGGAAGTGAATCTGGCCAGGATCAAGCCTGTAAGTGACTATAGCCCAACATAATAAAAATTAAACATATGTTTATTGTGAATTAAATCAGAAAAGACTCAGTAGTGCAGTTAAACCCAAGCAAAACATACCAAACCTCTAACGTAAGTATGTCTCTATGATAAATAAAAACGATAAATAAGCCTGACCCGGGGTGTAGGACTCTAGTCCCACTTACTCAGGAGCCCGAGGCCAGAAGATCCCAGGTTTAAGGACTGCCTGGGTTACACAATGAGTTCAAGACCAGCCTGGGCAATGTAATGACACTGTGTTTCAAATACAAAATGTAAAAAAAAGAATGGCCAAGGTTCTATAAATTCTATCACCTGCATTTTAAATACACACACACACACACACACATATATATATATATAGTGATACTTATGTGTGTGATATTTACATGTACCTGGTGTTTTTATGAATAAGTAGAGTATGAAGAATTCTAAGACAGTGATATCTTTCTGTATGAATATATGTTAGTAAAAGAGTGTATTCATTATAGTTGAAGACTGTAACAAATAATGATACCTAATGTATGGTGTTTGTGCAATAAGGATGTTGTTTTATCTTTTATAGCAAATGTATCACACTAGTTAGAGGCATTGACGTGGGAAAACAATGAGAAGGGAGTGAAGGGCTTCATGGGAACTCTGTGAATGTCCTGCTCAATTTTCCTGTGAGCCTAAAACTGTTCTTTCTAATTATTGTTTAACAGATAGTCATTTGGTTTTGATTTTCTAATCTATGTTTTTCCTGTTCTTCTGAAACATTACATGGACTGCTTAAGGGCTTAATATAATAATAAATCTATATTTCTCTATTCCTTCCTCCCCGACCCCTCATTCTAGGGTTTCACATAGTTTAAGCTGGCTTCTTCTCTCTGATGCCCAGGGTAACCATGAACTCTTGATCCTCCCGAGAATATAAGAATGCACCACCTTCTGGAAAAATCCCTGTCTTTAATATGAAATGCTGAACCATTTATATTTATTGTTACATCAGGTATATGTGGAGTTCTCTTCATTATTTGAAGTGTTCTATCTCCTGCTGTTGATTCTCTGATTTTCTGTTTTTCATTTATTTGGAAGATAAATCTTACATTCATTCTTTCAGAAAATATTTTAGTATACCTATTTGATCTTATTATTTTGAACATAAACACACATTTAGACTCCTGAACAATTCAAGGTGTTTAGAACTCTCTAAGACCATTTACAATGGTCCCTAATGTCCCACTGAGGGCCACATAATACTTGATTCCACTTTATTCTTAACTCTATCATCCCTCTTCATTGCCCTTCTTATTGAAGATATTTAGTCTTTTTACTAAATTCTTTCACATGGATTCTTAGATTCTGATCCTTCTTTCTAGATTTCACATCATTCTTCTAGAAATACATCTTTTAGTGTTTGGACAACTCTCTCAGATCTTATCAGGGAAAAATCTTGAACTATGGCTCCTCCTGTCTCAGTCTCCTCAGTGTTGGGACTGTAGACATTCATTGTCATGCCCAGTTTATCCTTGGTTTCTTTACATAGTACTACTGTTAAAGAAAAAAATGGAGCAAGAGAGTTTCCTGTATGATTAGGCTGTTCATCCTTAATCTACATAATTTAACATTCAATTCTCTCTTGTTCTTTTGGTTTCTTCTTTTCTGACCTTGTACTGGCATATACTAAGAATTTCTTTTTCCAATCTTCATACCTTTAACATCTATTTTTAGTATTTCTCTTTTTTATCTATGCAAGATAAATTCTGGGCCAATATTTAAACCTATACTCCAATTCCTTAGTTATTTCTTTAGTTACCGCTTATCAGTGACTCAGTATCAATGAAGTATGAATGCAATCTATATAGTCATATTTTGGAGCTAACACCATAATGAAATCATAGTGAGGAAAACAGGCATGTAGGGGATATTCGTGTCTGCTTTGAAATGAGATCTAAAAAAGACAAAACCCTAATAAAAATAATTTGACTGTATCTGTAACTTCAAAATACTCAAGTAATAATATAATCATGTTATTTCGAGCACTAGAAATAAATATCAAAAACTTAAAAGAAGTTGGAAATGTATTAAAAAGGAAAAGAGGTAAAACAGAATGTGAGAAGAGGGGCTGGGAACACAAGTAGATGAGAAGTCTTAGAAAGTATTTGACTTTATGCAAGAAGAGAACTGACAGAAGAAGGAGGAGGAAGAAGAGAAAGGAGAGCAAGGAAGGGCTGGTGAGTTGGCTCAGTTCCATGCTCTGGACCCACATGGTGGAAGGGTAGAACAAACTCAAGTTGCTCTCTGATCTCTACATGCCAGTCATGGCATATATGCACCCTCCCCCACATATATCATACACAAGCATACAATAATAACAATTTTAAAAATGAAATTAGGCAACAAGTGTCTGAATATAAATGAAACTATTGAATGGAATTATACAGATTTAAAATCAGTGAGTAGCATGTTACCTTAAATTGTGATTTGAAACTGCAATAAGGAGGTAGAATGATATTCTCTAGATGCTTGAAGTCAATTTCAAAATTTTGCTATGAACTTTGACAATTATTTTTCCATGTCAAAGTCTGTGAAATGAAGCCCCAAATTACGTTATTTTCATATTCCATGCTGTAATTTATAAATTTTGCAAACTACAGAAGTATGAATAGGCAGTTAAGGAGAGAGTCATGTGTTGATAAAATGGCTTCAAATTTTTTACCTACTGT
Organism: Cricetomys ansorgei; assembly: GCA_026225945.1. Lineage (NCBI taxonomy): Eukaryota > Metazoa > Chordata > Mammalia > Rodentia > Nesomyidae > Cricetomys > Cricetomys ansorgei. Next base: position 7,727,129 of record JAMJFZ010003396.1, read on the forward strand.
AATTTGGGAAATGCTATTTTTTTTAAATCCTCTCTTTGTAGAGAAAAACGTTTTCCATTTTTTACTGGTAGTGCAACAAATTTGGAGATTTCTGGCCTGTATTCAAACATAGTCTATCTACCTGGCTAAGGAGCCAACTGTCTTAGTCTCTTTTCTTAGTACTGTGTTAAAACACCCTGGGAGAAAATCAACATGAGGGATTTATTCTGTCTCACAGTTCAAGGAACTGTACCATCACACAGAAGAAGTTAAGGTGGCAGGAGCTGAAGCAGCTGTTCATATTGTATCCTTAGTAAAGAAGCCGGGGGGTGGCGGGGGGGGGAATGAGTGAATGCTGCTGCCCACTCAGCTCCCTTTCTCCACTTACGCAGTCCAAGATTCCACCCAGGAAATGGTGCCATCCACAGTAGATGGGTCTTCCTATCTCAATTAATGTAATCAAGATAATAAGTATCCTATATACCTATCTCCCAGGTGATTCTATCAAGTGGACAATTAGCAGTAACCATCACATTAACTTTCTGCACATACTGGGAGAAGTGGCTCAAGTCATAGCAGGAAGGTGGTGAGTAACAAAGCCTGTGTTATTCTAGTTACCGACTAAAGTTTTGTAATTGAGAAACTAAACAGGAAGCAAAAGACTAACTGGGCCTAAAGGCACAGGCCTGTAATCGCAGTTACTGGAAAGACTGAAGCAGGAGGATTGCCCAAAATTCAAGGCCTGCTTGGGCTACAAAATGAGTTCAAGAACAGGCTGGTGAATTTAGTAAGACTCTGTTTCCAAATAAAAAGTCTAAAAAGGGATTTAGGGTCTAGCTCATTGGTAGCGTGCTTGACTAGCATGGGCAAAGTCTAGGTTCAATCCACAGTTGATTTAAAAGTTATATATATTAAATCACAAACTATATATAAAACATTAGTGTTTCTTGTTAGTCATATTAAAAAAAATAAAGGGATGGGGCCAGGGAGATGGCTCAGTGGAAAATTGCTTGCTATGCAACTGTGAGGACCACAGTTTGGACCCCCAGAACTCAAATGCTAGGTTGATGTGGTATCATGCCTATAAAACCAAAGCTGTATCAGTGAGTTCTGGGTTCAACTGAGAGACTCTGCATCAATGAACAAGGTGAAGATCAGTAAAGAAAGATTCCCAATGTCAAACTCAGGCATTCATGCCTGCAACTCATATATGCAAACATATGCACATACACATCAGACACACACACACACACACACACACACACACAATGAAAGAGCAGTCAGATGGTAGTCCATGCCTGAAATCGTAGCACTCATGAGGCAGAAGCACAAGGATAAGGAGTACAAAGTCGTCCTTAGTTACATGGTGAGTTAGGAGAGGACCTGGATTACAAAAATCCTATTGCAAAATGCAAAAACAAAAAGTGATAAGAAACAAATGAAACTAACTTTAATAATATATTTTACTTAATTTTTATTCATATATACTAAATATTATCATTTTAATACACATTTAAAATATTGAGAGATTTTCATTCTTCACTTTTCTATACAGTCTTCAAAATCTGGTATATATTTTTATGCTTGAAGGCAATCTAATTTCTAATGTCTAACAGGCCTATATGCCTAGCATTTGCCATGTCCAATAACACAGGATCAAATAATCACCTTTTGTATTTAAACGACAGAAAGGAAATGTACTATGAAGAATGTTAGAAGCCCAGGAAAGACCTGTTAGACACACCTAAGTTTTTGAGAAGTCTCCCCTCTTTTTGTTTAAAGGTCCTGGTGATCAGGATTGACCTAGGAGAGGTTGCAATGCCTTCTGTAAACTGCCAGAGAGTACTTTAGGCATGGCTGATCAGGCAGTCTCTGTGACAAGCAGCCAGCTCTGCTGTTAGAAGATGAGTATCCACAGATAAGACATTACATAGAGAAGCCAAACATGCTTTATTCATGAACACAAATTTAAATTTTATAAACATTTAAAATATAGTGGATTTTTTCAAATATTTAAAAATATTGGAGCTGGAGAGATAGTTCAGTGGTTAAGAGCACACACGGCTCCGACAGAAGAGTTGAGTTCAGTTCTCAGCAGCCATGTTTAGTGACTCACAACTGTCTATAACTCCAGCTCCAGAAGATCTTGTACTAGGGGTTCTGGTAGTCATCTAAGAGATTGTACATACAATCTAAGAGACGGTACATACATCTAAGGGATGGCACATATGAAAAAAATTGAATATCAGGGTAAGACAGGAGTCTGAGCCTTGGAAAAAGAGAAAATAACAGCTCTAGCTTTCCAGAATGGGAGGGGTCCTAAGGCTGGGAGTTTGCTAAGTGGACATAGGCTCGAGTATTTTATAGAGCCCCTGGGTCCTCCCCTTTCTCCTACTGGTCCTGTTTAGATACCTCCTCTCAGCCACCTTCTGTGCCTTCTAAAGGTTTCTCCTCAAAATGTCTTCTGGGAACAAGAAGCTGCCATCTCAGGGAGCCCACTTTCCTTGTCTACCTATATACCTATACCTAACTCTCCTTCAATCTGGTAACCTTTTCTGAATTCCATGGGTATCTGTATTCATATGAACATACCCATACACAGTCATACACACACACACATAATGAAAAACTAAAATAAACTTAAATATATATTATATATGTATTTATTTATGTATTTATTCATTTGTCCATTTATTTATTCATGAGCCATTCTTAGCTCACAAAACATACCAAAAGAGAAGAAACGTCCATATTTGAACCATTAGCTGTTATTTGCCAACAGCTGACCTAAAAGATAAGACTTTTGGTATTTTTGTTTTTTTTCATGTGTCTGTGTGTATTGTGTCCACTGGTGAATGTATGCTCACATGTATGTATACACACATGTGCATAGGTGACTCTGGAGGCCAGAGGTTGACACCAGATGTCTTTCTTAGTTGCTCTCCATTTTTCACTGAGGCAAGGTGTCTCACTATACCTGGAACTGGCCAATTCCTTGAGTCTAGTTAGCCAGCTTGTATCAGGGATTGCCCGTCTTCACTTCCTCGGTGCTAGATTTTAAGAGCGACACACTTATCCAATTTTTACGTGGTTTCTGGGGATCCAAGCTCTGGTCTGGAATCTAAACTGCCATTCTCATGCTCGCACAGCAAGCACTTAATCCACTGAGCCATGTCCCAGCCCAAGAATTTTAACAAGGAGTGTTAAGAGGTTGATTGAGTTACAGGATGTGGGGAACCAGAATATATCACTCCCAAACATAGAGGATCCTTGAGTTACAATCAATAAGCAGATACAAGAAAGCTCTTGTATCTGCCTAAAAGCAGGACATAGATTTACAAAGATAAAAGGTATCCAGCCACTGGCCAATAGGAAGAATCAATCCCAGAGGTGCTAGAGAGATGGCTCAGAAGTTGAGAACTTGTTACTCTTGCAGAAAAGGCAGGGTCTGTTTCTAGCACTCACGTGGCTGCTAACAACTGTAACTCCAGTCTCAGAGAATCCAGTGCCTTCTTCTGGCCACTGAGGGCACTGTGTGCACGTGGTGCACAGACATGCATCCAGGCAAATTGCCCATCCATATACATAAAGTAAAGATAATCTTTGTAAAAAATCAACTACCAAAGATCATTTTAAAGTCTTACTGTCCTGAAGGCAACGGAAGAGGAATCTACACTAACCAGTATCATAAACTGGCCTTTCTCTACCAGTCACATGCATCTCCCAAAGCTGCTCAACCTAGACTCAGAATTTTTTGTCTTTGCCTTCTCACTTCCCTAAAAACTTACTCTGCTTCACTGTATTCTGTATCAGCTAAAACCCGAGCCACCTGTTGGAGAGCTGCTGATTCCCTGGATGTCTTCTAGTACAAACAGGAGTAGGCTTCGGTTTTTCTCTTTTCAATCTCTTCTGTTGTAGGTATCCGTTATGACTAAGAACCTGCGAGGGTTGAGGACAAAAATATTCTTCTTCTCCCACAAGGACATGTGTTGAAAGGTAAAAAACTAGAACTTTGGCTAAATATGTTGACTCACCTTAATAAGCACAGCACTTGGAAAATGAAGACTAAGACTGAGGATCAAGATTTCAAAGCCAGCCTCAGCCTTACAGGAAATGTGAGGCAAACCTTGGCCATATAAGACCTTATCTCAAAAAATAAAGAAAGACTTTGGCCAAGCATAGTGGCTTATTCCTGCAAATCAGAAATGGGCTACAGATGATGTATCCTGTCTCAAAAAATATACAAAAACAAAACAAAACAAAACCCTTTGGAATGAGGAGAGCACAGGCTTTCCAGCCATCTCTGGTTTGACCCTCGTTTTGACATAGGTACATTCTTACACCCCAGTTGTAATGATCTTCTCTGGCCCTCAGCTTCTGCCTGCCAACTAGATAATTACCATGGCAACCTCAGTGACATCGACAATAGCTCACGCACTTACAGTGCATTAGAATCAAAATTAGTAACATTTGAACAGAATCTGGGCAAATTCGCCATTTAAAATACAAGGGGAATGGCTTTGTTGAGAAATAAATAGGATTGCAGAGACATAAATAGCTTTAATATTGCTGGAGCTGATTCGGAAACAATTCTTACTATAAATAAGTCAATTATCATTATTATCTATGCATTACAATGAAAGGAAATTATGTGACAGCCTTGAAGCCCAATTCTAATTATTATTTGTATGTAAAGAACTAATAGATCTATACCAAAAAATATTCAAATTTCAGACTCTTTACCATAATTAGCCTAAATATATGGTTTTTCTGCAGTATTTCACATTTTTTCTTCTTTGGATTTGTTTTAAATTATTTTTAAAATCTTCCATTAAATTTCAATAAGACAAACTCAGCCAAACATTTAACCTAATAATAGAACTGGTTAAACATAAAACCTGAGTTGTCTTGGCAAATTAAAGTAGAAATAGAAAGAAATTTTGTTTGTCCTATTTCCTTATTAAACATTAAGGATTATCTGATGTTTGCCACAACTTTAGCCCAAGATTCCCAACAAAAATACAAAACAAAAACAAACAAACAAACAAACAAACAAAAAACAGCTGGCCATAGAGCCTCATGCCTGTCATTTCATCACTTGCGAGTCTGAGGCAGGGGAATTCCAGTGAACTTGAAGACAGCCTGGGCTATACACAGTGAGTTCCAGGCCAGCTTAGGCTTCAGAAAGCAGTGTGGTGGCACAAGTCTGTAAGCCCAGCACTTGGGTAGTAGAGACAGGAGGATTAAAATAATAGGACTGAAGAGATGGCTCAGCCTGTAAAGGCTAAGCTCACAACCAAAAAGACAAGAGCTCAAAGCTATCCTCAGCTATATAGGGAGTTAGAGGCTAACCTGGACTACATGAGACCTATCTTAAAGCAATAAAACAAAAATTTAAAACTACAAAAAAAAAACACTAAGAAAAGCAGATAAAAACAGAACCAAGAAAGCTTCTGAATTAAGTACAAATTACAAATTAGAGAAAACAAGAAATATTGGCTTTTTCTAAACTACTCTTAACTCTGCCCCTTTTCTCTGGACTTTCCCTGTCATGAAGACTGAAAATCTAAAGTTGATTTAGCTCCTACTATTGATACAGTTGGCCATATCATATGATTCTGGCCATGAGATAAAGGCGGACATTTCTGGACAGCTACTTTATCTGGATGAAAAATGTACAAGGCCTTTGTCCTTCTGTCTCTTCCCTGCCTGAAACATAGAAATAATGCCTGAAGTATAACAACCATCTTTCAACTCCTGGAACAGAAGCTACTTCCTAAGAATAGTAGGCTGGGAGGGAGGCTAGAGTCTGGCTCCCTCGAGGTCTCAGAAGAGCCCTAGACAACCTGTACTGCATGCCTTGGGCTTTCTTGTTTGATGGTAGTAATAAAACTCTTTCTTACACAGCCAGTGTTTTCTGGGGTTTATGGTAGTTTGGTGGGGGGGGGGGTTCAGCGAATTGTTTTTATAACTGAAAAGCAAGACAAAACAGGATTTACTTGCTATCTATTATATCTGAAGCATGAATCAGAATTACTTTGAAGAATCATCAACATTCATATTGCTGGGAACTTGGATCAGAGTTCTTAAGTCAGTAGGAGTTGAATGGTTCCCAAAAGACTTCATGAATATGCATACATACAAACACCCTCCAACACACACACACATCACACTGTGTGTGAGAGTGACTGTGTTTAATAGTGAGTCCAGGGCCATTAGCTCTACCAGTGAGATACACACTCAGTTCTAAAATTTCATTTCTAACTGGTCCATCTAGGCTGCTACCAACTACCCCAGGGTCCTCACTTTTAGAAACACTAAATTCCAGGCATGGTGGTGAACTCTTGTATCCCAGACACATAAAAGTCATAAACATGTGTGTAAATAGTTCAAGGACACTCTGTTCTATATAGCCAGTTTAAGGTCAGCCTGGGTATATAAGACTCCAACTCCAAAGATCTAAATAAACATTAAATAAATAAAGCAACCTAGCATATGGAGAAGAGTAGGCTTCGAAGACAGAAGAGCTTTGTCCAGATCCCAGCTTTTTCTAAGTACTAGTTACATGAATCCACACAAATTACATAGCCCCTTCTTATCTTTGTTTCTTTTATGGTAAAACAGAGAGCACCAAACACATGATAGCGGTAGAGATTAAATTAGCTACTGCTGTAAGCTGTCAGTTCTGTCCCTAAAACACAGTAGGCGTATAGTGATTAGATACATTAAATATTAACATAATTATAGGTGCTCCTCAACTTATGACATGGTTAATTCCAGATAAGTTAATTGTAAGTTGAAAATATTGTATACTGACAATGTATCCCAGGTGCTCAGCCTACCAAACACCAGAGTTCAGCAGCACAGCACACTGCAGAGTCTCAGTTGTTTATTCACCTCAGGATTATGTGTTCTCAGAAAAAGAAAAGAAAAGAAAAGACAAAGAAAGAAAGAAAAGCTACTGAATTACATATATCTCATAGCACAATATGTAACCTACCATTACATAATTGTGTAATATAGTACATCATAGTACGGTACGAAACAAACACAACTCAGGATAACATGAACATCTTCTCTCAATGTTCTCACTCTATCACTGCTTTGCTGTTGATAAAATAACATTTCTGTTCTAGTTTCATCTTCAGGTCAAACATTCCTTGGTAATGTGCACTGCACGTGTGAAATAAGTTGCAGAAAGGTCAGCCAATACCACAGCTCTGCTCCTGCCTGGAGCGAAAAGATAGAGAAGGAGCTGCAGGACCCTTGCCAGGCTAGACCATTTGCAGTGTCATTTCTCTGCATGTAATTATGCTGCTTGCTGACAACTATTCTACTTTCGGTTCTTCTGTAAATTGTGAATGACAGTTTAGAAGTCATTGGCTTAAATTTCTGAAACAGAAACCTTTACAAAGAGAGGCAAGGATAAAATCATGATCAGTTTAAAGTGGGTGCTGATAAGCTGGTCCTGAGGAACGTTCTCAAGCTGTGAAGGTAGTGGAATTTCCTGTCTCTTCCTCTCTCCCAATCCCATTGTTTACCACCTAAGAGTCTCAAAGCACGTGTTCTAGTCAGAAGTCCAAATTCTAAAAATGAAAAGACAAAGAGAGAGAGAGAGAGAGAGAGAGATATCCAGATTTCACAGGAATAAGCTGGAATTTGGAGAACTTGGAAACTTTTCTCTCTTGCTGGAAAAAGAAAGCATTGAATTTTACCCTTCAGGAGGAAAGACAAGCTTCTAACATGTTCAATGACCTCTATATAGCCTACTCTTCCTTCAATAAAAAATTCCATGCTTCAAAAGGCCATCAGAAACAGTCGTCCCTGGCTGGGTGTGATGTTGCACCCCTTTAATCCCCAGTGCTTGGGCAGTAGAAGCTGGTGGATCTCCATGAGTTCCATGACATCCATAGCTGTATAGTAAGATCTTGTCTCAAAAAAGAAAGTCATTCTTTGAAAAATATCTAAATATGTCATTTTCTAGATAGATATTTGATAAATATTTGGTCTTCTGTAGCTCCTTTCTTGGGAATTATTCAAATCATGTTTCTATCCTATATCAAAATCACAGCTCTTACCTCAAAGGGAGTAAGAGTTTATTCTAGAACCAAACATGCGTGACCATATCTGTGAACATATATTCAAGTTATCCTAAATACTTTGTTCCAATTTGATAATAGTTTTATGAAAGTTTTATAGTTCAAACAAAAGAAAGTCATAAATCAGGACATTTCAAATATATTGGTGGCAGCAAGTAGGCAGACACAGAGGGGACATTTCTGCTCTAGGCTTCATATGCTATCTGATGACATTTTTAGCCTTTGGGTTGCTTGATAATCTGTTAGTACATTAGGAAAAGGTATACCTAAAATAGTCAAGATGAAGTTAGGTCAAATGCAGAAGTGGGCAATGAACTACAACAAGGGGAGTGTGGAACTAAATATAGCCCAAGATGGACCCATCTTGGTGGTGATGTAAGGTAAAGGTGGCTCTGCAGGTAAAGGTGCTCAATGCCAAGCCTGATAACCTGAATTTGATTCCCAGAAACCAGTTGGATGCAGAAGGCAACTCCAGAAAGCTATCCTCTGATTTTCGCATGTATGCCATGGCAAGAGTGTGGCACAACACCCACAAAGACACACACACACACACACACACACACACACACACACTTTTAAAATGCTTTTTTGAAGTTAAAAAAAAGAACAAGACACATAAGATAATTCTAACTGTCCCAAATCACAGTTCTAATCAGTTAGCACACGTTGCAGAGTCTCTAAGGCAGAACCTCAGTTCCGATCTAGTAGCCTGATGATTCTTTTTGCTAACTTCCCCAGGGAGATGGACCTACCTAATTCACCAGTCATTCATCTTATTTTGTCCAGTCACTCAATGAGGGGGGAAAGACTGTTAGCTCGAGTTTCAGACCCGGTTAGATTTCATGGAAATAAAGATTCTGTAACCAGAAAAAGCACATGAGGCCTTATCAGAATAGTACCTAAAACCTTGACTTTGAGTTGCAGGGCATGGTGGTACATTCCCATAACCCAAGTACATGAGAGCTAGAGTCAGGAAGGTAAGGCCTTCAAGGCTATCCTGTCCTCCAGCTTGAGGTCAGCCTGGGTAACATGAGGTCTTCTCTCTAAAAAACCTAAAGCAAATAATATTATAAAAGATTGTGTGTGTGTGTGTGTGTGTGTGTGTGTGTGTGTGTGTGTGTGTGAATTCAGGTTCCCATGTAGGTCAGAAGAGGAAATCAGATCTCTTGGAGTTGGAATTATAAGTAGTGTGAGCCACCAGGCATGGGTACTGAGAATGGAACTTGGCTACCAATTGCTTTTTACTGAACTCCAGTCCCAGATCTTAACTTTTGAAATATATTTTTTATGCTACCCAGATCAGTAAGCCAATAATCCCTCAGGTTGCTAAAATAGACTTTGATGATTGTGATGGGCCATCAAATAGTTACAGACTGTAGCCCCTTCTAATAGTTCTAGTTTGAACACTGTCCAGTACCTAATTTTTGCCTTCCAACAGATTCTTATTCATTACTGTTTCCCACAGTCCCCATCCCAGAACCCTGAGGATGAGGACTGTATAAAACCATCTTTCACTGTTCCTTATGGATCTAGTTTACTTTTTCAGCTGTACCAGATGCTCCTAAGTTCTGCCATAGTCAATGCAAGTCACAAACATCTGCGCATGTGCTCTACACAAGACACCCTGTTGAGAGCACAGTTATAAGGCAAACATTAATTTGAGTCACAAAGCATTAGAGCAGTGCCCAAGAGGAAGTACTAATCAAATCAAAGGTGGAGAGGGCCTCAGAGGAAGCACCACCTTTCAGGAAAGACAGAAGATTGGCAGATTAAGTGCCAACTGGAAGCTTCTTCCAGAAGCAGTTCTAGGGAGGGGGTTGTGTTGGTTATTCTTCTGTTGCTGTGATAAACTCCATGACCAGAAGCAACTTAAAACAAAGAGTTTCTTTGGGCCTATGGTTCCAGAGGTGTAAGAAGCCACCACACCTGAGCATCAAGAGGCAGACGAGAGCAAGAAGCCGAGAGCTCACGTTTTCAAATACAAGCAGGAAACAGAGAAAGCAAACTGTAAGTAGGGCTAGGCTATGAACTCTCAAAACCCATCCCCAGTGATATACTTCCTCCAGCAAGGCATCACCTCCATCCTAAACAGCACCACCAACTGGGGACAAAGTGTTCAAATACTAAAGCATATAGGGGACACATTTCTATTCAAATCACCACAGAAAGAAGTGAGGTCTGGTGAATGGAGCTGGGGTTTGGAGTAAGGTAGATGTGGATTTCAAACCATTGGCTAATGCAGGAGTTGAATGAATTGATCTCATACACTGCATGCTTCCACTTCTTTATCTGTGAAGGAGGATTGATAGTACTTTCCTTGAGAAACTGTCCAAAAGATACCCAAAACAAGCCAGAACGAGAAGAAAAGGAAGAGAAAAGGAAAGAAAAGAAAAGAAAACTTCAGCATGAGCTCAGTCAATGGAACTACTGTTGAGGGCTGGATGTGGCCTTCATGTAAACAATGAGTAGACTTCATTGTGCTGGAGGGAAGGCTTGTCAAAACTAATCTAAAGAAAGAGCAAACGGAAAAATGAAATCTGAAAACGAAGCCTAGGTTTCAGCAAATTTTGAAGCCTGAGTTTAGACTTGGTTTGGGGGACAGCATGAAGAAGAAATCTACTGAAGATTTTTCAAGAAAGGAAATGATATGTTCAAACCAGTTCCCCTGGGCAATTAAGACTCTTCCTGTATTGGCTGGAGGTGAGCATATTAGATGTTTGCTCTAGGTGAGTTAATTTCCTGTTCATACTTAAACTAACCCTCCACTCCAGTTGAGTATTGGAGTTGTCACGGGGGCAGCAGTCAGGATAGACAAGTCACTAAATCTCAATCTTTGTGGCATAAGCTACAAAGGTATGTTTTTGTCTCAGACACCTGATCTTCCCAAGCATGGTAGTGAATATTATCACTCAGAAAGCAGAGGCAGAAGGATCGGGAGTTCAAGGACATCCTTGGCTACATAGGCCAGTTTGATCTACATCATTTTGTACCTCAAAAAAAATTCAGAGATTGAGGAAATGGATCAGTGTGTAAGAGAACTTGCTATGCAAGCAAGATCTGAATTTGAATCCCCAGCACCCACATAAAATCAGAGGATAGCCAAACATGCATTTGAGGTTAAAGCAAAAAGATTCCCAGGAGCTCAGTGGCCACCAGCCTGGCTACAACAGTAAGCATTCACCTCAATGAGAGATGCAGACAGATCACTGTGAGTTCAAGGTCAGCCTGATCTACACAGAAAGTTCCATGCCAGTCAGGGCTACATGGAGAGATCCTGTCCTAAAAAATAAAATAAAACTAGATGTAGAAAAATAGAGGAAGATATCCAGTGTCCCCCTCTGGCCTCCACATGTGCCCAAGGTGCATGTAGCAGCACATCACACACACACACTCACACCACATACATACATATATACATACATACATAAATAATTTTAAAAGCGAAGTTTTCAGGTCTAGCATTGATTTAGGTTGCTCTGTTCCATGTAACTCGAGGCTCCAGCTGATGGACATACTACCATCATAGGATAATCTCCTGAGAAGCTCTTTGGGGTTCCTTGGGCAGGAAGTTGCAGCTGAATTAGAAGGGTGCCTGCTGACAAAGCCAAGGGTTTGAACTCTAACAGTGAATAAATTAGGTGTGGTGTGCCATGGCTCTACAGTGGATTAGAAGATCAAGGTCATCATTGGCTACAAAGTAAATTCTAGGCCAGCCTAAGACACATGAGACTATCGAATAAAAATGACAACAAAAATGATTTTTAGAGCTCCTGCAACAGAAGACAGAGTAGTGTAGGTGTCCCAGAGGCCCTTATGGCCAGGCCTAGGAGTAGCATTCCCCATTGGTATGCGCATCTGTTTCCTTCCATGCAGGTTCAGAGAAGGCCAAACTCACATTCTTGTCAGCCCCACAGGACCCCCTGGAAATCAAAGTCCATCATGCTCACATCCTGTTGATCACAATTCATGTTGATCATAAAGAACCATGCAAGCACACACTTCATTACAGAGTTCATAGTTTGGTACAGAGTTTGAGTCACAGAGAAACCAAGCACGATACCTCTTTTTTTTTTCCTCCTGTCTCACCAGGAACTCACTATGTAGACCAGACTAGCTTTACAAAGATTCACCTGCTTCTGCCTCTTTCTCCTTCTAAAGGCATGTGCTGCCGGGCTGGGCAACAGTGTTACCTCAAGATGCGTGCTCTGATCAACATTTGCACTATTTGCAAGAGGTCTCTATGTGCTTACTCAGTCTCAGTGGAACTGCAAAGGTGGCTAGGTAATGGAAGCAGGCAAGCTTCAATGCCACCAGGAAGCCTTCCCTTCACCTTTACCCCTTCTGCAGCTGTAGCCTCCCCCCCCATCCTGGACCACCACAGAAGTTCTGCCTGTCAGGCCACCTTCCAAGTCCTTTCAGTAAGTTTAGCTCTATTCTAAGTGTATAATTAGAGACAGAATACGCACTTTTGTCCACTGAGGATGTAAACCAGTGAGAACCTCTGTCTCTGCAGAGACAAAAACATACAACATTATTACTCTCATAGTTTGAGCATATGTTTTTTGATACAAATATACAACTTTCTTTTGGAAGGTTGCATGTTTTCTTTGATTATTCATTTAAGAATGGACCCTCCTTAGTTCCCCCAAAGAATAAAGTAGACCTGGAAAACTCCAAAAGTAAATATTTGGGGCTTTGCATAGACTATATATAAATAGATGGGAATGACTGTGTTCCAAAGGAATTGGAGAACATTGTGTTAACTTAAATAATCCAGATGCAGAACACAAATGTTATATGCTTTCCGTCATGTGCAGAATCCATATAGAATCCACCTCTTTCTCATTCACTCACTTGCATATAACAATAAAGTAGAAAGGAGACCATTTTTCAATTTTTATTTTATTTTGTGTGTATGAATGTTTTTCCTGCATATATGTCTGTGTGCCACATGTGTGCCTGGTGCCTGAGGAGGTCAGAAAAGGGCGTTGGAGCCCCTGGTGTTGGAGTTACAGGTAATTATGAGCCACTGTGTGGTGCTGGAAAACAAACTCAAGTCCTCTGCAAGAGCAGCCAGTGTTCTAACCATTCAGGCATCTCTCCAGTCCACCCTGGGGATTATTTAAGAAAAGGAAGCGAACCAGGAAGAGCAGGAACAAGAGACATGATTGTGGGTGAATATGGTCAAAATACATAATACACATGTATGTAAACAATTAAATCTATTTTGTGCAGTTAATATAAACAAACACACAAACATATATGTGTGTATATATATATATATATACATACATACATACATAATAGATATACATACATACATACACACATAAATAATATATATATGTGTATGTGTGTGTGTGTGTGTGTGTGTGTGTGTGTGTATTATTTTCAGGTAATGGACACTATTTGACTTGTAGACCATAGTTTGCCAAGCTTTGGCCTAGCAGATAATATGTGCTCAAATACTAATTGAATACACAGATTTTTTTAATGTATATATGTGTGTATCTATGTGAATGTATGCCACATGTTCATGGGTACCTATAATGAACAGAATAGGGGATTATATCCCTTGGACTAGAGTTACAGGTGGTTGTGAGTTGCCTGATGTAGGTTGGTACTGAGAACTGAACTTGGGTCCTCTGAAAAAGCAGCAAGTACGTGTGTGTGTGTGTGTATGTGTTTAATTATTTTAATTCTTTTATGTATATGGGTATTTTGCCTGCATGTATATCTGTGTACCACATGTGTGCCCTCAGAGGCCAGAAGAAGGTGTCACGCCCCTTGGAACTATAGTTAACAAACATTTGTGAGCCACCACATGAGTCCTGGGAATCAAACCTAGTTCCTCTAGAAGAGTGGCCAGTGCTTTGCTGAGCCATAACATCACTCTAGCACCATGTGAATATTTTTAATGGCTGGAATTTGAAGACTAAATTATAAACAATTACTGTGTGAACTTTCACTCCCTCAAATGCATATCTCTTCCCTTCCCCACAAGTTTAGAGCAAGCCAAAGCTACTTTCTTGTCAGCCTCCCAGAACCTCCTAGAAGTCAAGGTCTAGACACAAATGGATAAGACCACATGACGTGAGGTCTCTGAGAACAAGCTCAGATTAAGAAAAGCAGTAAAAATGTTTCGAGTGAACAGATCAGAATTTGTGGGAAATCCGGAACTCAGATAAAGAATTCAGGAATGAAAGTATGGTGGTGTGTCTGTTTTTAACAATAGAGTTGTTTCATCAACTTCAAGGCACCATTTGAAGGCCGGAGGTGGGGGGGTGCTGCAAGATGCACCTCAAATTCAGAGGTGTTGAAATGAAAAAAAGAAGTACCAGAGAACCAAGGAATATGGTAGTTTGTTCATTTGTCCATGAAACAAACCAAGGTGAGGGACTATGTATAGGTTACCTGTAAATCCCAAGCACTTAGATACTTACCATAACCCAAGTATTTGTGTGCAGCCCTCATCTCCATGTAATTGGCTTGTTTTCCTATTTGCTTTTTAGTGTCCTTCCTCTCTGCACCACATTTAACTTCTGAGATGGGCTATTCTCTTCCCAACCCTACTGCCTTACACATACCATTATAGTACCTGTCCTGTCCACCAGTCCCTTCCCTATAATTGATTTTCCCACAGGCTTCAGACATCAGCTCTTTTGTATTTGCCCCCATAAAGAAATTTCTGGCCACAGTGCTCACGTTACTACAGTTTAGAAAATCTAATCGACATTAAATGTAAGATACAACAATTACTTCACATATCGCTAGGAGAAGTACACTAACAACGAAAGCTTAACCCTCTGCTGGTAATTGTATACATTGTAAACCAAGCAGGCTGGCTCACACAAGTCATCCAAGAACTTCAGAGACTGAAGCAAGAGGATTGTTGTGAGTTCAAGGCCACCCTGTACTATATAATAAATTCCAGGTCAGTCAAAAACCTTATCTCAAAAGAATAAGATAAAATAAGGCTGGTACAATGATACATACCTTTAATCCCATTATTGAGACAGGGAGGATCTCTGAGTTTGAAGGCAGCCTAGTCTACCTTGTATGTTCCAAGCTAGCCAGGGCTACATAGTGAAACCCTGTCTCAAGTAAACAAACAGAGATCCCAATTTCATATTGTCAAACGTAGGTCACATTTGTTACGGTGTGTGTGCTTTGAAACTGATAAAATCGGTTCTTTGACATCCATTGGTGATTTCAGTAAGACTGAAAGGTGATGTCACCTATAATGGTGTTTGTCTCTTTCATTAGGTGGTATGAGATAGGGGAAAGTTTACACAAAAGAATATTCCTAGTGAAACAGTAAGTTATGACAGCAGCAGCAGCAGCCCGAGGAATTGCTTAGTTAGGGAAAGAAGTTCAGGATGAGTCAGAGTGAGACAAGAGATAATGTGCAGTTCAAATTTAAGCATGGATGTTCAACGATGGGGAGAAAAGCAATAGCTGCTGAGGTGGCTTCGCAGTGGCAATAAAGAATTCTGTGTCTTTCTAAAGTGATATTATTCAGAGAGTGTGATTTCCAGAGATCAACGGTTAAGCAAAAGTTAAGAACAAAAATATGAGATGGTGGGCTGGAGATATGGCTCAGCAGTTGAGAGAACTTACTGCTCTTCCAGAGGACCTGAGTTCAGTTCCCCACATTCACAGCAGGCAGCTCACAACTGCCTTTAACTCCAGCTGGCCTCCAGGGGCACCTGTATACATAAATAGTAATAAAGATAAATCTTTCTTTAATGCAAGACGGTTTACTTGCTCCCTGCCCCCTCTCAGCAGGGTCTCACTATATAGGTCTAGCAGGCTTGAAACTTGTTATGTAAACCAGATTGGCCTACAAACTCAGAGATCCACCTGCCTCTGCCTCCTGAGTGCAGGGACAAAAGACTGACTTATACCACTACCCTGGCCCTCTTTTTCTTTATCTTAAAGAACTTTCTGCGTGGTGTATGTCTATAATCCTGGCACTTAGGAGACATATGCAAAGAGATCAACTTCAAGGCCAGCTTGGCCTTAGCAAGTGAGGGCTGCATAGTGACACTCTACCTGAAAAAGCACTGCCAACAGATTTTTTTTTCCTTTGTAAGTGAAATTGTACATTGGTTTTATGGGATGCATTATTTAGATTTAGGGATGCTAGAGGAGTTCTAATATGTTTAAACTCATGGTCACAAAAATTGTAGCCTTAACTAAGCATAGTTTATTTCTTATTTCAACATTCTTGTTTGAGATATCTTTGGAAAATGAGCATTAGCTTTGTAGACAATGTTGATTTTATCCACCATGTTGAAGTTTCTGACTCCCTGTCAGATTCTGGAGTAAGTGCTATCTTCTTCCCATGTCCCCTTAATTGTCCGTGCCTCAGTGGGAAAACTGATCAGAGAATGTGAAAAATGGCCAAATCTGGAGAGAGGATAAGGGAGCAGGGAGCTCAGCTAGGAGCTAACGAGGGCACAAGAAGTCATGTTGGAGACACCCACAAGTTCTCCTTTGTGAGACCCAAAGTTGAATTAAATCCCAAACCAAGCAGCTTGGTGGACCCTGGCCAAGGCTACAGTTCCATGAGATCCAGAGGCCATAGAAGAAGGAGAGTGGCCTGCTATAATATGGGGAAGAGGCTACTCTTCTTCCTCCTGGGACCCTCTTCACTCTCACCATGTGTCACAGCTGGCAGCTGCAGTCATTCAGGCTCAATACCCACATGTCCATTGACTCCTCTCTTCAGACCCACCATTCGATAGTCCGACCATCTGGAGCAGGAGGGAGCAGACTGTGTTGCTGGTGGTGTTTGAGCCTGTCGTTTTCCCCTCCTAGCCAAACTCCTGATCTGATCCAACTATAGGTAACTAGGTTTATGCTTTTTCTGGGATAACGAGTGGTGCTCCCACTTTACCTCTTTTTCTTCTCACAACTGATGTGTGGCCAGCTCTGGTTTGTACGTATCCCTTTAAGGCCTGTCTGACCTGCCTAACCAGGTAGCTTTGGCTCCCACATGAAACTGAGCTTCACCTCCACCAGTCAGGCGGGAGAATCTTTATTCTAAGGGAATGTCCCAGTCTAAGGAATTCCTCATTTTAATCAGGGAAATGACTCTAAGTCTCATATCAGACCATAGGAAAGATCTGCTGTCCTCTAAGGACACCACCTCTTGGGTGAACATTGAACCTCTAGTAAGACTGGAATCTTGCCCCCTCTCCCCTCTGATACATCTCTGGGATTTATTCTCAAAACTGGGTCTAAATTTGATCCTCAGACCCTCATGTCTGAGAGAGATGATGTGGATATGCTGTGCCATCTTCCTTACACTCAGCCCGCAATAATATCCTTGATGAACCCTTCCTTTGTGGCCCCTGCTTAGCCTCCAAGCTTCTCTACCACCAGCTGCCCTTCCAACAGGCAACTCTGCTCTCACCTCTCTGTCTTTAATATTTCCCTCTCCTCTTTCCTCTTCATCTTCAGACCTTTACTCAACCGCTCCTCCTCCCTACCCAGATACGCTCTTTCCCTAAGGCGCTACTCAAGATCTTTGTATAGTGGATTAGTTCAAAGTCACATCCTCTCTCTCAGAGAACATGCTTTCCTTTTGTAGGGTCTCTAATGGGTACTTGGGGATTATCCAACTACATACCTGCATTATCCAACTATATATCTGCAACTATATATATGCCAAAAACAAATGCTTTGGTGCAGCCCATCGTTCTTACTCCCTACAGCAAGTTTTGTCCAGCCTACACTCTGGACTTCCTTCCTCTTCTCTGGCCCTTAGACCTTTAGAAAAAAGGATCTATTTGCCGTATATCCCAGTTTTTCAGGGGAGCAGATGCCTTTGGCACCCCAAACTGCAATTACATACAGGGTTTAGAAATAGATGTTTTTTTTTTTTACTCGCTGTATTATTTCTGTCCTGCTTTTTCTTGCTTGTACAAGATAGTTTGCTGCCCAAGGTCATTGGGACCTTTGTTATCTTAGCCAGTTCTTGCTGGAATGTGATATTCTGTAACTCTCAGATTCATCTGAAACCAAGACAAAAACGTGTAAAAGAGCCTTTAAAAAATCTAAGCAATAATAAAGTCTTCCTAGGACCTGCAACAGACAATAACTTTATAGTTTAACAGTGTGGGCAGGTCATCTTAGGTTGTTACCTTACATGATTAATATAAATTTCACTCCCTTTTAATAAGTAAATGAATGTGTTTCTTCTGTTGCTCTGTCTCATGACATTATAGAAGGAAATAAAATTTAAAGAAAAAGGTAAGTGGAAGACAGAACAATGTAAAGAAGAATGTAAGCATGAGATATTGGTAAGGAAAGTATTGTTTGAACTTTTCCTGTGGAGACAAATAAGAGTCTGTTCACTCTAGCTAGGGGTACTGATGACAAACTGGAGCAACCATTCCACTCCAGTCTAGCAAGCATAGGTAGGCCAATGATTTTAATTAGAAGAGTTGTTTATAGGAGCAGGGGTGAGTGATCATTTATAGGGGCATGAGCAGTGCACAGATGACTACCTTACTGAATAAAACATCTGTTTCATTTCCAGCAACCATTAACTACCAATGGACCCTAACTCAGGGACAGGTGGTGCCTACTGTGCCCATCCCCCCTAGTAAATATCAACTGCCTACACGTCCTTGGGGATGAGTGAGGCCTCATGAGCCTTTCCCTTCTCCACAGTGAAACATTAATGGCTCAGTCTCACACAGTTTTCAGGTGGGTAAATACAAATGTTAAGAGCTCAAGCAGACAATGGCCATTGCATGCTCAGAGGATAACATTCTACAACATTCCACCTTTTCCTCCAGTTCTTACATGTCTTGATGTTCCCCTAGCCTTGGGAGGGGCAACATAGGTGTTTCTCCCTGCTCTGGGCCAACCTAGGGCTAAGGGGGGGCCCTGTTGTGCCTGCAGCTGGCTGCTGCCTCTCCATTGACTATATGTAGCTTCTGGGAGGACCCCAGTTTACTTTCTGGCAGGCGAGACATATATACAGCAAACTCTTGGGGAATAAATGCCCACCTGTGGGGTAAGCTTAGTCTTTCTGCCTGCACTGTTCTATGATTTATAACTTTACAAGTCTTTGCATGGGGTTAAAATATTCTAGACACTCACAAGCAATGCATTTGGCTTTCTGCTCATCTTTTTCCTTATAAATAATCCAGCTCTAGATAAACCATGCCATATTTGCTTTTGAATGACCTACACAGGCCCCCTTGACTACACTTTCTTTGTCCCATCCCTTCTTGATCCCTTTAGCACTTTCGATACCACTTTACGTGCCAGTCTGAATCATTCAGATCTGCCAGGCTCTTTTCTATCTTGTAAAGATCATGCTGTACCTGTACTGGTTAATTTTTGTTGTTTGTTTGTTTGCTTGTTTTTAGTTTTGTTTTTGTTTTATCTATTTGTTAACTTGACACAAACTAGGGTTATCTTGGAAAAGAGGACCTCAATTTAAAAAAAAAATTGAGTCCATCAGATTGGCCTATAGGCAAGTCTATGGTGCATTTTTTTATTGTTAATTGATGTGAAAGGACCCAACATACTGACTGTGGGTAGTGCCACCTCAAGGCAGGTAGTTCTGGGGTGGGTATAAGAAAGATGCCTGATCCTGAGCCTGGGGGAACAAGCCAATAAGATGCATTTCTTCACGGTTCCTGCCTCTGCCCCTCCTTGAGATCCAGCCCTGACTTCCCTCAATGATGGACTGTGGTCAGCAAGTGCAAGCCAAATCAAACCTTTCTTCCCTCAAGCTGCTTTTAGTCATAGAGTTTATCACAACAGAAACGAAACTAAGACACCATCATTGGTCTCAACAAAGCCACTAAAAGTCCCAATCAGTCTCAGGATTGCTGCTGAATTAACTTGATTCTTAACTGTCCTATGAAAACCATGTTACCAAGTCTGGTTAACTAGACATCAGATGTCAAGTTTTTTCAGTAGTGCCTGTCCTTCTATTGTCTTCCAGTCCCTGATATTTATGGGGCCCTCTGCCAGTGACAAGCAAGCTCTCTGAATGGCTCCTATGAGCTAGTTTATCATACTGATTTCCCTCATATTGTCTCAGGCTATATAGCCTTGGTCTTAAGGAGGGATGGGTACTTATATTTCTCAGTTTCTCCATTTTCACAACACTCAGAATGATCCCATATGTCCCCATGTCCCATCATGAGCCAGGCTGTGAGAGGCCCACTCATTTCTCATTTAAAAGTCTTTCCCAATTCAAACAGTTCAGAGACAGAGAATCCTTTGCTTGTTATAGCTTCCCATACTTCAGCTTCCCATTACTAAGGCCTCCATTTGTTTGCCATAGCATAGATTTTCCCTTCCTTAGTGGTGAAGGGCAGTCATAAAGGTTATTTCTACCACTTCTACTTCACTTCCTCCTCAATGTCCAATTCTGTCCATAGGTTCCATGGAGGAGACTCCAGGAAAGACTATTTAGCACAGATCTAATTTATCACTCTTTCCTTTTTCCTTCATTTCTGATCCTCCTGCCAGCTGTAAGAAATGACAAGCTTGTACCTGCACCTCATTCCCTTTATTTATTTTATGTATTCATTTTTCCTGCAAGTTCAGAGGTTATCGCAGAGGATGGGACCTGCACGCCCTTTGCTCATTGTAATTTCTCCTTTGTGTAAACAAATTCTCTCTGAGCAAACGGCTTGACCTTGCTGCATTCGTATCGCCCAGAGCAAGGGCCCTGTGACTGACACCACAGACTGCTTAAGATGCCACACTGTAGTGCTATTTTCACAGGCTGGAATACATTCTCAACCCAACAGCCATTTCAGACCTGTCACCATGTTCTCATCAGAGAGGCTTATCGCTCCATACCGCTTAGAGAAGATGGCCTTCCTGGAATGCCCACCTTCAGAAGGAGCAGCCTCACTTGCCTGTCTTTTTCCCACAGCGAGGACAATACAATTGCCACTGCAACAAGAGGACGTGCCATTCCATGCAACACGGGAAGGGACAGCACTATGGGGACTGACCTTGCAGGCACTCCACCCTCACACAGCTCAGCCTCAACTGCATGCATGTCTCATTGCTCACAGCAGAGACAATTCAAGCGAGCATTCCTTCCCAACTCAGCTTTGGTTCTGGCATGCCCCATGTTGTGTGCAAAGTGTCATGTGGACCCTTTCTTATGTCGAAATGCCTATTCACCCCAAGAATGTCACTAGTGACAAGCCAATGAAAGAATTCCAGCCAAGTTTATTTTGGTGAACCAATGAGTTTAATTAGGGTTACTTATAGGAGTAGGAGTGAGGGGTCATTACAGGAACATGGGCAACTTACAAGTGGCCACTCCAGTGGGGTAAAAAGGTCTCTTTCTTCCTCAACAATTGCTAATTGCCTTTATATCCACAGAGAGGGATGGAGACTAGTAAGTGCCTCCCCGTAGCAATTGTTAACTGCCTGTAGTTCTTTGGGAAGGCAATGAGGCCTTTTCATCCCTCCATGATTGCATGATAATGGGCTCAACCTTGCCTAGCTCCTGTGTGGGTATTGGCTGCCTCCAGGAGTTCAGAGGGCAATGACCATTTCATGACTGGAGAATGGTGTTCTAAAACAGATAATCAAATGGAAGACAAACTATTTTTATGGATAAGGACTCTTATATGGTAAAATAAGATTTTGTCCTAAGATAAAATGGCTGACCAAAATGGAAAAAGAAATATGAAGACAAAACCAGAAACCAAGCACATTTCAAAGAGTTAGTAAATCACAAAAGATTTGTGAAGGATAAAAGTTAAAAGACTGTATATGTATGATGGTTAAAGATAACTAAACTTTCTAAAGTCAAAATCAGGTCCATTGATATAAAACTAGAATATGGTCCTCTGTTTAACAGTGAGATTCTCTTAAGTTATTGATCTGCTCTTGATAGCATTTATAAAAATGACTTTTAAAAGAACAAAGATTTGGAGAGTATCAAGGCTTAGGACCTCAACACAGGCTGTACTCTGAGACTAGCGCTACCCTCAACCCTCATCAGAGAAGCTTCTTTTTGCAGTGGGCAGTGGCTAATGCTGACAGTCACAACTGGAGAAAGTGGAAAAATAACTGACTGTGGAGTGCTCAGCCCTAAGTCATACAACTGTGTCACCTCCTCTGAGACTCGGGGAAGATCCAGAAGACAGAGTGGAAAGAATGGAGGAGCCAGAGGTAGGGGTGGGTGCTACACAGTGTCTTCTGGACATTGCACTCAGGGACTCACTGCAGCTGTGGTTACCTGCACAAGATTGGACCTATCACCATTTTGCCATTCTTGGGGGGGGTGGATAATGAGGTCCCACTGCTCACTGAAGGACTACGAGTAGTTAATGGGTCATGGGGGGAGGGGTTATAAATTACCCAGATTCCAATGTACAAGCCCCTCCCCCCACACACAGTCATGCAAGCAACCATAATTAAACTCAGTATGCAAAAAAAAAAATCAATGTAGGAGGTGGCTTATTAGTAAGAAGGGTTTCAGTGGGAGAGGGGCAGAGGTTGAGAAAGGAGATGGAGGGGGTGGAAAATGACCAAAATTCACTATATACATATATGAAATTGTCAAAAATAAAATGATACAAAATAAAAATAAATTTAAAATGACAAAGATTGTATGTTTTAACAAGACAATTACTCATAGTTTCTACTAAGTTTGTATGGCTTTTAACTACTTAAAAACTGGGTCTTATCAAAAGTCATGACTTACTTAAAGGCCCATTTGGTTTTTGCTAAGCTTTGTCTAAATGTTATACAAAGTGAAAGCTAAAATTCTTATAAAAACTATTCTTCTGCATGTTCAACAACCAAAGCCAATGAGGGTCAAAAAAGACAACCAATATGTTGTCCTTGACCCTGTAAAGTCAGCCAGGAGTCAGAGGACCCTGGGTCTCATCTAAAAGGGTCAATGCCAGTAACTCCACCTGCTCTCTCCTTTTTCTCCAAGGAAAGCCACATAAAAGACTCCAATCCATCCCTTCAGTGGCATACCTGGAGGTGGAAAAACTAAACAAGGTATGGGGCTCCTCCCAAGTCCCTAAAAGAACCCCCTAAGGAGTCTTGATAGAATTTAACAATAAAGAAAGAGGGTTAATTTTTAGTCACTTACTTGATCTTGAACATCCAACTGAAATGTATGACTCAAAATAAAGTGATTAATAAGATCATAAAACAAAAATCTACCAATGACTGCCCAGGATTCTCTTTCTAACCCAGTTCATTCAGGGCATCTGCTTCTCATAAAGTCCTACAGTCATTCAGGTGACTGGCCTCAGGCGATTTTAAAGAGATAGTATTCCAATGGTGATCAAACTCCAGGGAATTATTGCCGGGGTTTACCTCCACAGACCCCTTCTCTCTCTCTCTCTCTCTCTCTCTCTCTCTCTCTCTCTCTCTCTCTCTCTCTTTCTCTCTCTCTCTCTCTCACACACACACACACACACAGACTAAAACTTTAAATTAAAAGCTGGACAGTGGTGCACATGCCTTTAATCCCAGCACTCAGGTGGCAGAGACAGGCTGGCATCTTGAGTTCAAGGCCAGCCTGGTCTACAGAGTGAGTTCCAGGACGTCCAGGGCTATGCAGAGAAACTCTGTCTTGAAAAAAAAAAGTAAAAATAAAAATAAAACTTTAAATTAAAAAAATTAAACCCTAAAAACTTCTTTCAGCAGTTTTGTTCTTCAGTCAAAACAATCTATAAAATCTTCATCACAACTGTTTTTCATAATGCTTATCCTCAGGCTTGGCCTATATTCTGTATTTCAGTCTTCGATATACAACCCTAACTCCTCATTGGAACCTATAGCCTATTGAGCACAGGGGAACAAAGATGGAGAAAAATTAGCATATAGATTTCACTCATATGTCTCCATGAAAGGAACTCAAATATCTACTAGCTCTGCTGGATTCTTTCATAAGATGAATATAGGTGTTCCCCATTGAAACAGAAGGGGCCTCAGAGGTAAACACTGTCTTTATAGAGAACATTGTTCCCCACTTTGGGCTCTCCTGGTCCCTAATGTCTGATAATATCCTGACTTTTATTCCAATATCATCTGGGGTGTAAATAATGCTCTAAAAATTAAGATCTTGGCACTATCAATCTTCTAGAAAGATCAAAAGATAATGTAACTCTTATACTATCTCTCACTAAGCTTACATGCCAGACTCAAGATTTCTTGGCCCCCCACTTCTCTTAATTACACTTTAAGACCCTGCATTAAGATAGGCAATGGTGGTGCAGGCCTTTAATCCCAGAATTTGGGAGCAAGAGGCAGGTGAATCTCTGTGAATTTGAGGCCAGCCTGGTCTACAGAGTGAGTTCCAGGACAACCAGAGTTACAACAGAGAAACCCTGTCTTGAAAAAACAAAAAAAAAGAAAAAAAAAAAGATCCTGCATTAATCCCATATCTACAGTCTACCCTTTGAAGTGCTTTACAGTAGGCTCTTCCTTCAAATGGACTTCTTTTAGATCCAGAGACCAGTTAACTATCGCAGTGTGTTGGTACAAACTGTTAAGGCCATCATTGAGTACCAAGATCAGTAGAGCCCCAATCCTGGCTCTACCTCTTTGCGATGTTCTCCTCATGTTAACCTGGGAGATCAAGTCTATCTAACTGTCCCACAGCATAAAAGTTCAACACAAGCTATCTGGACTGAACACTATCAAGTCCTATTCACATCTCCAACTGTAGTCAATTCATAAGGCTGTCACCATGAATTAATTTGCTATTTCACCCCCAGCAAAAGTTCAAATAGCCTATACCTGTGAACCCCTCGGAGAGCTCCATATCTCTTTTTTAAATAGTTCTTGAAAATGTTTATTCCTCTCTCCCTCTCTCTCTCTCTCTCTGTAGACCAGAGGATGTCGTGAGGGAGTTGGTTTTCTCCTTCTACTACATGAGTTCTGTGGATTAAACTCACATTATCAGACTCAGGGACAAGAGTTCTTACTGACTAAGCCATCTTGCTCATCTTCCATCTCCTTCTCTGATGCAACTCAGTTGAACCCCGTTCTTAAGCACCTTCAGTGCTAATGAGTAATTGCAGTCCCTTCTCTCCCCTTTCTGAGTTCTGTAATATAGTTTTGTAAAGCATTCTGTTCCTATCCTGTGGACATCCTGCCTTTTCATGGAATTTTATCCTGGACCTGTTCCTCTAGGAAAACTTCTTACATTACTACTTCCCCACTGCTATTAATTGCTTCAAGTCCTGAGCCCTGTCTTTATTCCTACTGCCCAATTTAGCTGGGCTCTTCTTATACTAGGTTTAGGGTTTCTTTGCATCCTGATAATCACTCCATATTGGCATATAACCTAATATAATCTCTTCCCTTCTCTGTCTTAACGTTCTCTGACTTGCTCTAAAGGATAACTAACATGGCAGTGGCACTGTAACCAAAGACCTCCTATTGTTGTGTTGCCCATGTCCCTCTCTTAAGGAACCCACCCTTCTCCCAAGGAAAACACCCACTTAGTCCTTGCTTGGGTCTGAGACACCCAAAGTATCCAAAAGGGGGAAATTGCTGCAGCTTACCTATCCTGTGTAACCTACAATCAGTTTTGAGTAACCTAAAAACTGTTTCAAGTCTCAAAACCACCATGAGCCTCCTGCTGTGCCACCTCCTGGAGATTTTGCCCTACGTTGCTGGTGTTTCTCACTTTCTACGCTGGCCTGCTCCATCCACAAGCACGATAGCAACTCCAACTCAGGGAGTCAGGTCAAAGCACAGTACAGAATCCCTGGTTCGGATAACTCCTAGGTAGTTTTTCCTAGATGGATTTGTAGTTTCTTGGGTCCTATATTCACCTTCTTTATAAAAGTTTTGCTCTGTGTCTTGAGCCTCTGTTTAGTTAGCCTTCATATTTCTTCCCTATTACAAGGCTTTAAGTCCCAGGCAATTATGTCTCAAGAATATCAACCATTACCATCAACATCTATAACTGCCACTAGGGATCTCCTGATCCCATGTCACCAGCTAAACTCTGGTCTTTGCAATAGCTACTCTTTCCCTTCTCTAAAGTGCCTCTAGCTCCTTTTATGCTATGTGGGCCCATTACTATATTACAGTTCAGCAATATCTACCAAGGTCCTCTAAAGATGTCCCTACTCAGCTCTGAAACAGCTCCTGAAGATGACCTTTGACCTTTTTCAATGGTTTGGCCTTACTGATCCCACAGGGTAGTGTGGATGCCATTTTGTGGAGGATAAATGTGCTGACTTATTCTAGTCTAACAACAAAGCTGGCCTCAAGGCAGGCCAATCACAGAGCAAGAACGCTGCTGCCTCTGAGAAGGACTGTAACCTTGTCAGAAAGAGTTGACCAGAACAAATCCTAGCTGCAAACTGTAGCTTCTAGTTCAGGACTGATGGTCATACTAAGCCTTTTCTGACTCAGGGTAAGACCATCATGGCCTCACAATCAAGCTGTTGCTAACCCATGATAAGTTGTCAACTACAATTATTACAAGGATATCCTGACATTGAACCTCTGCCTGACTGACCACATATGCCCTACACACATGTACAAAAGCCTCTCAAAATGCCTCTGTGCTGAGAGTTTCTCTTTACTGTCTTGTCTGATGCATAGTACCAAACTCTACTTCTCTGCCTTCTTCTGTATTTGGTGAATTTATTCCCACTTGTTGGTCCCTGAATGACAATACTGTCTCTGCACAGAACAAAGAGAGAAGAAAACAGAAGGAAAGAAGGGAGGAAGAAAGAGAGTGGTAGAACGTAGGAAAGAAAAGGGAAGGAGAAAAGGAAATAAGAAAGTAAGAAAAGAGAAAAAAGAAAGGAAAGGGAGAAAAAGAGGAAGAAGAAGGAAAAGGAAAACAGAAATAGTGAGAGAGGAAAAAGAAATAGAGAATAAGACAGGAAAGAAAATCTGGAACCCAGTGAAGTTAAGGAAGTTTTGGCCATGTAGTATGATTTATGAATAATATATACCGGGTGGTGCTCATGTTTGCTGGGAATCTTGGTGCTGTGGTATATAGTCATCACAAACTGTCATCATGTGATTGAGACAGTTTTAAGAGGATTGTTCAGGGTGCACTGTACAGGAGTGTATGTCTAAACTAAGATGGCAAAAGAAATGTCTTTTCTACCTATGTTTTCCTACTTGCTTCAAGTAGACATAAAGGTCCATAGTGTCTTCATATTAGGGCCCAGGGAACTAATTCCAGACAGAAAGGAGTCACAAGAACACTTCCAATGAAAAGATGTGAAGCCAGACTCTGGTCTATTCATACTCAAATGTGGGTGGCAGGAGCTCACTGACATGGGCTAGCAGCCCTTTAAAAACAAAGTCCTCTAGCAATGAAGGTTAAAGGATAGACTAGTCTAGGTTTAAGACAGGATAGCAAATTAAGGGTAGGTGATGCAAAAGTAGGTGGGGCTATGGGAGTTTCACCTAAAAGAGAGCCAGGATCACCATCTTCCATTTTTTTGTGGTGCTGGAGATTAAGCCAGAGCCTTGTGCTAGCACACTACTACTGAGCTATATCCCCAGATAAACAAAAATGATGTCCAGGATCTCTAAATATAGGCAACTAAGTTAAAATAGGTTCTATTCATAGTACTCAGAGACCACTCTGAAGAATTGACTCATCATTTAGACTTCCTATCTCCAGGCAAAGCCTGCTAGGAAGTCCATCCCTCTCCCTTACCCTCTCCACTGTTGAGGAATCTCTACAGTGGCAAATGCAGCTATTGTATTGTAGATTGAAGGACATAGAAGATAAGTGCCTGCTAAATGTATGGCATGGCATGGAGGAGCCAAGAGTGACCTCCTAGTGGGCTGTCACCATCTGATAGCAAGCACATTTGATTGCTCCATGTCAAGGTTCATTCTCAGGACAGTCAGAAAAGGATGGGATGGGAACAAGCTATCCAGGCAGAATGGTCAGACAGTAACTAAGACAGCCAGAGGAGAAATTACTTGTGTGGATGGACTTCAGTAAACACAGAAGAGAGTCTGAAGAGATGAGTCCAGATGCTTTAAGAGATATAAGAAAATATTGCATGGAGGTAAACAAGAAAATGCCCTAATTTTGTTGGTTTATTACTGTTACAAACATTTATTAAGCAAAAAGTTTGATATGAAAATGTACATGACTTGCATTTTTACATTATGGTAAAATAGGCTCTTTGGGATAGGAACAAGAATTGCTATTTTCTCACATGACCACTGTTTCAATGCTATTCTGCTGCTCACTGATTTTCATCTGCACACATTCCACCACAAGGTTCAGAAAGGGAGCAAAGCCCCACTATATTTCTTGGCTGCTTATCGAAGCTTTATATCATGTTTATGGCTTCCTTCTCTCACATGGGTGCACACACACACCGGCAGCTCCAATTCTAACATCACCCCTAAATTGATGCTAAACATCAACTAACTTGATCTTTGTTCTAAAAAAATAAGTTAAATTAGGGTTTCTCCACGAGATGCTCTTAATGGTGTAGGGTCAACTGTTTTGTTTTTTTTTTTTTTGAGTGGGGGTGTTTCTGTATACTCTAAGCTATTTAGCAGTCTCCCTGGCCTCTACCCAGATGCCATTGGTAGCTCTTTCCCCCATTGCAACCAACTGTCCAACTGCCCTTTGGGAAACCCTTGACACTTCTCTAAAAAGTCCCTGTGCTTTGTTGAAGATGGTGTATCAGCTGAAGTCAAAAGCATATCTTAGCTAATTACTCATCCTAGGGAAAGGATCTCTTTTGTACACATAACATATGACAATAAACTTCTGTCTCTTTTTTTGTATGTCAACATCCATTTTTGTTCAAAGGAACCCTTCCAAGTTAGAACCTATGGAGATCACCCTTCTACAGTTACATTTGAGGTACATGTAAGACTGTAAAACTGGAGGGGGGGATCAAGCAAGCACTTGGAGAAGCTCGAGATAATTATTCTGGATAAAAGTTCTGGAGTTATCAGTCAATAGTCCAGCATGTAACACTAACTGAACTCAATGGAGAAAGAAAGAAAAGAAACAAATAAAGAAAGGAAGGTAGGAAGGAAGGAAAAGAGAGAAAGAGATAGAGAGGGGAGGGAGGGAGGTATGGGGGAGGGGAAGGAGAAGAAAGAAAAGAGAAAAGGAAGAAAAAGAAAAAGAAAATAAGGCAGATAGGCAGATATATATGACAGTGGGAGGTAGATGTGTTAGGGGAGACACCCCTGAGGGACTAGGAGGGGGCAGTTGGGGTGGGAGAGGCTCTAGATACATTGTATGCATATATAAAATTGCCACAGAATGAAAAAAAATATTTTTAATCTAGAGTTCAAAAACTCATTTTCGACCCTTTACAGCCTACCAGGCAAGATAGCCCAATGGTGAAATAGTGGTATGACTGTTGTGGGGGTAACCGATTGATTTCTGCTGGAATTTTAGGGCCACTGTACAGGAGGAGAGACCTATGCCTGGTAATGTAAACCTGGTAAAAGCCTGTGACTGGGAAGGTCATAGGGCCTAAGGGAGAATCTACTACCATTGTTTTGCTGTATGTACATGATGTCAAACTTCCCTCTGAATATTTGTGCTTCTATCCATAGATTAGTGCTACTCTCAACCTTGGTCAGAAAATCTTCAGTTTGAAATGGGCAGTGGTTAATGCAGAGACTCAAGTGGTAAAAGCGCTGAGAATAAAGTGTTCATCCCTAAATGAGACATCTATATCACCTCCTTCAAGGCTCAGGGAACATCAAGAAAAGAAAATACAAAGACTGTAAAGAGCGAGAGCATGAGGAGGAGTTCTGTGAAATGCTGTCTTCTAGGCATGGCGTGGCTGTTGCACCCATGAGCTCCCAGCCACAGTGGCTACCTGCGTGAGACCTGTACAAGACTGGGCCCATCACCCATCACCATTTAGTTATTCATGAGGGAGGGGCTCATAAGCAGCCCCCAGGAGTTTCAGGCAGCTAATGGTTGCTGTGGGAAGGGAGTCATAGTCCTCAGTGGTTGCCACTGACTGATAAGTTGCCACTGCTGAAATAAAAATACCCCACACATTCTCACACAGGCAACCTTAATTAAATGCAATGGACCACAAATGCAAGAGACATGAAAACAATAAGAGGACTTGTTGGGAAGATGTTCCATGGAAAGTAGAAGAGGATAAGAGAGGGTAGTAGGGGAGAATATGATCAAAATACATTGTATCTATGTAATGAGATTGTGAAGGAACAAGTCTTTAAGAAAGAAAAACATTCTGGAGTTTGGGAATGGGGGTGTGACTCAATTGGTAGATGCTTGTCCAAGCTCGCACAAAGCTCTAATTTCATTCCCAACACTGCAGAAAAGAGCTGTGGCAGTGCAAACCTCTCATCCCAGTGCTTGGGAAGTGAGGCAGAAAGATAAATTCAAGACCAGTCTCCTATATGAAGCACACTGAGTTCACTAAATGGCTCATATTGTCCTGTGTCAGGCAGTGGAAGGGAGAGAGGGTAAGGGTTAACCGCCTAACTGGGTAGATTTGTTTTGTTTCACCAAAGACCTTTCCTTTTAAAATCAACCTTATTAGAAGATGGACTGAAGAAGAAATTCCTTGTAAGGACAAGTGTTACAGAGGCTGTCAGCTAGTTAGCCCACATAGGTAGCTTTCAGATGTTTTCAGTTTGTTGCCATTTTCCTTGGTATTTTTTAAATGTGAATTTTTAAATTAGCATACAAAATAATTCTTATCATAACACTGCCATTTCCCCTCCCCTTACCCGTCTCCCTCCCTCCTCCAGGTCTCATCCCTCCTCCCATCTCTCTTCCCTCCCATCCCTGCC
This sequence comes from Cricetomys ansorgei, assembly GCA_026225945.1. NCBI lineage: Eukaryota > Metazoa > Chordata > Mammalia > Rodentia > Nesomyidae > Cricetomys > Cricetomys ansorgei. The sequence goes on from JAMJFZ010003396.1 coordinate 7,757,986, forward strand.
CCTCCTCTTTCCTCATCTCCCACCCTCCTCCCTGTCCCCCAATTCCTCTCACCCCTGTTCTTTCCCATCCCTGCCCCTCCCCTTTCCCCATCTCCCTCCCTCCTCCCTGCCCTCCAACTCCTCTCACCCCTGTTCTTTCCCATCCCTGCCCCTCCCCTTTCCCCATCTCCCTCCCTCCTTCCTGCCTCCCCAACTCCTCTCACCCCTGTTCTTTCCCATCCCTGCCCCTCCCCTTTCCCCATCTCCCTCCCTCCTCCCTGCCCTCCAACTCCTCTCACCCCTGTTCTTTCCCATCCCTGCCCCTCCTCTTTCCTCATCTCCCACCCTCCTCCCTGCCCTCCAACTCTTCTCATCCCTGTTCTTTCCCATCCCTGACCCTCCCCTTTCCCCATCTCCCTCCCTCCTCCCTGCCCTCCAACTCCTCTCACCCCTGTTCTTTCCCATCCCTGCCCCTTCCCTTTCCCCATCTCCCTCCCTCCTCCCTGCCTCCCCAACTCCTCTCACCCCTGTTCTTTCCCATCCCTGACCCTCCCCTTTCCCCATCTCCCTCCCTCCTCCCTGCCCCCCAACTCCTCTCACCCCTGTTCTTTCCCATCCCTGCCCCTCCCCTTTCCCCATCTCCCTCCCTCCTCCCTGCCCCCCAACTCCTCTCACCCCTGTTCTTTCCCATCCCTGACCCTCCCCTTTCCCCATCTCCCTCCCTCCTCCCTGCCCCCCAACTCCTCTCACCCCTGTTCTTTCCCATCCCTGACCCTCCCCTTTCCCCATCTCCCTCCCTCCTCCCTGCCCCCCAACTCCTCTCACCCCTGTTCTTTCCCATCCCTGCCCCTCCTCTTTCCCCATCTCCCTCCCTCCTCCCTGCCCTCCAACTCCTCTCACCCCTGTTCTTTCCCATCCCTGCCCCTCCCCTTTCCCCATCTCCCTCCCTCCTTCCTGCCTCCCCAACTCCTCTCACCCCTGTTCTTTCCCATCCCTGACCCTCCCCTTTCCCCATCTCCCTCCCTCCTCCCTGCCTCCCCAACTCTTCTCACCCCTGTTCTTTCCCATCCCTGCCCCTCCCCTTTCCCCATCTCCCTCCCTCCTCCCTGCCCTCCAACTCCTCTCACCCCTGTTCTTTCCCATCCCTGCCCCTCCCCTTTCCGCATCTCCCTCCCTCCTCCCTGCCCCCCAACTCCTCTCACCCCTGTTCTTTCCCATCCCTGTCCCTCCCCTTTCCCCATCTCCCTCCCTCCTCTGTCTTACTCCTCCTCCCATCTCTCTTCCCTCCCATCCCTGTCCCTCCTGTTTCCCCATCTCCCTCCCTCCTCCCTGTCCCACCCCTCCTTCCATCTCTCCCTATTCCCCCTCCCCTTTTCCATTCCTCTTCCTCCTCCCTGTCCCTCCCCCTTCTCCTGTGTTCTTCTCTCTCACCCCACCTCCTCTGTCCCTCCCCCCTCCCCTTCCTATCTCCTATCTTGTTCCTCCCCATTCCTGTTCTCCACCCTCCTTTCTTCTCCCTTATCCCTCCCCACTCCTCCTCCCTCCTTCCAACCCTCCCTGGTCTTCTTGTCCAAAGGACTAAGTTTTAAGGTAATGGCGCCTTTGATTTTCAATAAAAGAAAAACTAAAACAGGTCAGGTTGATGACTTTTATTTAAAATGCATCAAGTTACTGAAAGGATGATTCCATGTAAATTGTCCCTTAGGAGCAATTGTAGAGCTGAGGAAAGTCTCTCTACATGTTGACATGGAAAGACTCCTCTATAGCAATTTGGTATTGGGTTTCCTCATCAAGCTGAAGATTCACGAAATCTCCATAATCAAATTGATGCCTCTGGTTTAGATGAGTAACGAAATTTCTGGTAAGTTGAGTAGGGTCGCCCCATGGAAGAGATAGGCAAATCGGGCAAATGACTGGAACAACGTGAGCTCTGTGGTTGCTGTTGCAATGATCCAATAAACGCTGTCTGGTCATGTTTACTTCTTCGCACAGAGGGCAATCAAAGGTGGGCTGATCGGAAGGACTTGCTTGCTCTTCTTGATAAGCCTCTGCATTTTCTGAGGTGGATGCCTCGCTGTTGCTGTTGGCCACGGATTCTGGAGACAGTTGGAAGCTGGAAACAGCTGAAGAAGCTCCGAACTCATCTTGGTACTTTTCGCAAGTTTTGTAATGTTGTCTCATGCGATAGAGTTCGACACGTTGAGAACAGCATCGGCAATTACCACGAAAACTTCTCATGATGTTCTCAAGGTCTAGGGCCCTCTCTGGACAAGCTCTTTCTCTTCTGGTCACATTTCCACGGCAGAGAGGGCAATGAATCCGGCTCTCCTTCATTGCAGACAGGAAACATTTTCTGCAGAAAACGTGCTGGCAGGCTGAGACCCGAACAGGCGTTTTGAAGACTTCTTGGCAAATCGGACAGTAGAAATCATCTTCGGTGTAAGATGTGGAGGAGGCAGACTCTTCTTCCTCGGCCATGGTGGTGACGGGTGGAGGCCCAAGGCGATGGCGGCTGGCGGGCTGGCGGCAGCCGAGGTGGGTGGTAGCGACCCGGAGCCTGACTCCCTCAGATCCTCCAAGCGGCGCACTCCGCGGCAGATCCGTAGACAGGTGGCTCTGTGACGCGGTCCGATTTTGGTCTGTTTCTGCCGGGCGGTTGACTGAGCTTCGGATCAGTGGATCCCCAGACCGAATGGAGGGTGGCGCTCAGTTCTTATGGGCCTCAGAACCTGCCAGACCCGAGGAAGGTAACGGGGATCCCTTCCACTCCGCTAGCAGCTTTCCTGCGGTTGAGCGCTCTTCGCCGCTGCTTGCCTGGCTGGTGGTCACTGCGGAGTGGATAGCCACAAGAGCCGGAGGCGGGGTCACTAAGACGGCCTCCATAGCAACCAGCGCGTCGCGCCTTCAGCTGGTTGTGACGTAAGCTGCCAGGTCCGTTTACTTTACTAAGATTTTTTTAAAGTCCAGCTGGGCCTGGTGACACAGGCTTGTAATCCCAGACAGTAAGAGAGGCTGAGGCAGGACAATCGCAAGTTCAAGGCCAGGCTGGGCAATTTAGGGAGCCCTTGTTTGGAAAAACTAAAAAGAGGTCTGAGAATACGGCTCAGTGATTCGGTTGCATGCCAAAGATGCTAGGTTTAATCCCTAACACCGCATAAAGTTCCCCAAGTGCTTAAGTGATTCTTGTATGTGGCCAATTAAGGACCACTGCTATCAAGCTACTGTGCGTAACAGCAAATTGGCTCTTCTACCTGCACCAAGTTTCTTTACTCTTCAGCTATGCACACACACTCACAATTCCTTGTGAGGCTGTTATCTTCATTAATTCAGCTTTTCAGTCCTCTCCTTAATGGGAACTAAGAAACCCATCAGTCCTTAAACTTGACAGGTGAGACCTATATATACATCTAAGGCAAAAATCTGCAACCTAAATAACTGACCTCTTATCAGACCCCTGCTTTAGAATTTTTCTATGCAAACCCAAGCAAGAAATTATGCGATGTTAACTACATGTGAGCTTGAGAAATTATTTGTTCTGAGGCTTAGGCAGGTGAAGTGCTTTTCTCTAGTGTCACCCAACAAATCAGTGATGTGCTGGATGCTTTTACAATATTGACAACCTGACCCTTTGCCATCAACACACATTTCTAAATGGAATCGGTGTCCCTGGTCATCTGGAGCCACTGGCAGTGATAGCAGATGTCATAGATTTTATTTTTTGTTCACTTAAATAATTCCCACCCAAGCATTAGCTAAAAAGATACCTTTTACCTTTCCCATCACTGCCTGTCCTTCTACATGACAGCGCCTAGGCTTCTGGTTACCTATCTGGGGGTGCTCAGGTATGCCAAATCCAAAAGATGAACAGAGAGAGGGAAGGGAAGAAGTGTTGGAGTACAAAAGACACTAAAAGGATAGGTGATTCTAGTCCAAATTTGCCTCCTGCCTGACTTTATTCGAACCATGGAAACACCAAGAGCCTCTGATAGCTCACCTGTAAAATGGCACCTTGAGCCATGATTGAAACAGTTCACAGACTTCTGGAAATACCAAATAAGATCCTGTTTATGAAGCTATCCCAAACCTCTCTTCATACTCACAATGCTCTTTCCTTGTTGTGACCAGTTACTGGATGTGCCTGTGAAATCAAGGGAAGAGAACAAAGCCAGAAACACATCGGTGGATGATTTCTCTGTGGAACTATTTCCTAGCAAAGAATGTCTTGTTAACCAGCTACCCAATATGCTGTAACATATATTTCACAATTTACCCACTTCCTGTAGGATTTCTAAAATAATTGGCCTAGGATATTTCTAAAATGTATTTCAGGCATCTCTGGATTTATGACATGCATATATATTTCTACCATGGAGACTTAATTCTCACAGCTTCATGCATCCTTCCAGACTATGGGCTTCCATTACTATTTCTTTCAAAATCATAAGACTTGTTAGGAAATTCAAGTCTTGAAGCATAAGTGATAGGAGCAATATCCCATTATTAACCTGGAGGTGACAGCTTAATAGCCATTGGTAATAAATTTGGGGATTTTCCTCTCTGGCTCACAGAGTAGAAATGGTTCTAGATTTGCTGTTCAACTTCAGCGAGGAGGCATTGCTGCCACCACTATTTTATTTGTTTGCTTGTTTTGGTTTGGTTTGGTTTTTGAAACAGGGTTTCTCTGTGTAGCCCCTGGCTGTCTTGGAACTCACTCTATAGACAAGGTGGGCCTTGAACTCAGAAATCCACCTGCCTCTGCCTCCACAGTGCTGCATTAAAAGGCCTGTTCCACCATTGCCAAGCTCAAGCCACTATTATTTTAAATGACACTGAAAAAAAAAGCTTTCCTACCCCAATCCAAAGTGAGCAGAAAGAAAGAAGAAATGGCTCAAGTAGATAGCAGTGGCTGCCCTCACAGCAGAGAGAAAGAAAGTAAATGTTTCTCCTTATTTCCTTGATGCTAAGGGTTACTAGATGACCCAGCTCTGACCCAAGAGATAGAACTGAATTTTTTTAATTCTTTCCTCTTCCATGGGGTATACTGCACTAACAATATACAGTCAGACTACCCTTCTTGAAAATTATTTGAATGATTTTTTCTGTCTGTGATTTTGCCACTAATCTACTGTAACCAAATTTTATTTAGGTTTTGATGTTAGGGGAAAAGTTTGTATACTTTGTTTAGAGGTGTGAAAATATTTACATGACTCCAAAGCCAAATATAAAACAGGGTATAGAAGAAAGGTCAGTCCCAGGTTTCATGTCACCTACTCAGCTTCTTCTGTCCTGTGTGTAAGCCACTTTAAATGTTTCCTCCTGGATGGAGAAATGGCTCATGGGTTAAGAGTGCATACTGCTCTTCCAGGACCCAAGTTGAGTTCCCAGAACCCAAATAATGCAGTTCATCACCACCTGTAACTCCAGCTCCAGAGGATTCAAGTCTATCCTCTGGCCTCCTTTGGCATCTGAATACATGTGGCATACACTCAAGCAAACAAATATACATAGACATAAAAATAAATCTTAAAAAAACTTACAAAAATGTTCTTTATGTGGGTCTTACAATGTAGCCTTGGCTTGCCTAGTACTCACTATCTAAACAAGGCTGTCCTCAAATTTGTGACAATCCTCTTGGCTCTGCCACCTGAGTACTGGGATTCCATGCATGCACCAGCACACCTCAGCCCCCTTCTATATTTATCAGTGGAAATTCTATGAGAAAAGTTTCCTTTTCCATTAATTATTTTATCAAAACTTTATTTATATCAGCATAGACTTGTGGAAAATTATTGTTTATTGAATTTTATTCTGTGATTATTTGTTTAGCATCTCATATTGTCCCAGATTAGTGTATTGGAGGCTTCACCAGAGTTGGTAAAGCCAAAATCCCACATTCAGAGACCCCAGTGCAAGTAGACTTGGCCACTTGTCCCAACATACCAAAGAGATGTGCCGTAGTGAGGAACAGAGAAAGGAACATAAACATGGCCACATTGAGAAGGACAGATTAATAGACTCAGTGCCCGCCCCGCACCCAGTCTGTCTTCAAAGAGGTGACAGGAAATTTAAGTTTTCATAGGAGAGGTTGAAATGAGGGAAGACGGTTGGTCAGGCCAGTAGCCTGACTGATCATTATCTCAGTTCTTCAAGGAGTTCAGGACAAGTTGTTATCACTGTCATCATTTGAGGGGAGCAATCTGGCTTCCCTAGGATGATTACTCCTGTCCGAGAGTACAGCTTCAGTTCCTATTATGAGTGTGTGTGTGTGTGTATGTGCGTATGTGCGTGTGTGTGTGTGTGTGTGTGTGTGTGTGTGTGTGTTTAAAAACTGTAAAGTAAGAAAACAAACAATTCAATAAAAATTAGCATAGACACAGGCCTATAGGCATAGCCCTCAGGAGGCTAAGACAGGAAGTTCAGCATGAGTTCAAGACCAGCTTGGCCTGTATGTAGCAAGACCCTGTCTGAAGAAAAGGAAACAAAGAAGACAAATAGGCAAAATATTTGAAACACGTCACCAAAGAAGATACACAGGTGGTAAATAAAGCACATTAAAGCATAGTCGACAATGTTAGTCCTTTGAATATGTAAATTCAGATCATAATGAGATATCACTATGCAACTATTAGAATGATAAAATTGGGCCTAGAGAGGTACCTTGACAGTTAGTTAAGAGAAATTACTACTCTTGCAAAGGATACAGGTTTTGTCCCCAACACCCACAGAGACAATTACAACCACAGAAACTCCAGTTCTAATGGATCTGTCTTCTGATATCCATGGGCTTCTGCATACACACAGAACACAGACACACACTAGAGATCATACACATAAAATAAATAGTTTTAAAGAATACTCCAATTTTATGACACAAAATATGATACTCTCAAGCACTAGAGCCAGGATGAGGAGGAGCCAGAACTGTCGTCCTCGCCTTTGAGCTCTGAAATGTCATGGGAAACACTCTGGTAGTTTCTTATAAAGTCCAATACACATTGAACACACAACTCAATAAATCTGACTTCTGGGGATTTGTCCAAGGCAATGCAAACTTATATGCACACAAAAATCTGCCATGGATATTTATATTGGCCTTATCCATAACTGGAGAATGCCAGTATCTTCCATTAGAAAATACATTAAGCAAATTTTGGTATAGCCATACAGTAAATGTTACTTGGCAATAAAATAAGACAAACACTGAGAAATATCACAATGTGAATGAATCCCGAATGGTGGTGAAAGAGGCCAAGCCAAAGGACTACATCCTCTCCGATGTACATGATATTTTGTGGAAGGAAAAATTGCAACAGCAGAAACCAGATCCTGTTGCCAGGAGCTAAGGTTAAGGTAGAGGGTAATTAGAACCAGGCAGTGGGGCCCAGCAAAGGGGCTCATGACTCATCACTGTAATACCGACACTTAGGAGGCTGAGGAAAACTCTCCATCAGTTCAAGGCCAGCCTGAGTGACAATGACTCCTAGACTGAACTATAGTATAAGACTCATCTCAAAAAAATTAAATAAATAACAGACACAAAAGTAAAAAAGAGATTGTCCAAAGGAAGAAAAGAAAACAATGGGAGACAGAGAGGAATGAAAAAGTCAAAAGTACATGAGAAGTCGGGCAGTAGTGATGCACACCTTTAATCCCAGCACTCTGGGAGGCAGAGGCAGGTGGATCTCTGAGAGTTGGAGGCCAGCCTGGTCTACAGAGTGAGTTCCAGGACAGCCAGTTACAACAGAGAAACCCTGTCTTGAAAAATGAAAAAAAAAAAAGTACATGACATAATTATATGAAAAAAATCTTCATGAAACCTACTACTATATAAAATTAATATTCATCAAAAATTATGAAATCAAAGACAGGGGCCTGGGGATGTGGTTCCATAATAGAGTGCATGCTTAGCTTGCCTGAGGCCTCTGGGTTCTGAAGTACTGAAAGTACTAAAAAGTACTGAAAAAGCAAAGCAAAACAAACAAAAAGCTAAGCATGGTGGCACATTCCTATAATTTCAGCACTTGGGGGGCTGAAGCAGGAGGAAAAGAAAGGAGGAAAGGAGGAGCAAAGAAAGGAGGAAGGGAGGGAAAGAGGGATAAAAGGAAGGAAAAAGAGAAAAGATGAGAGGAAGAGAAGGAGGCAGAAAGGAGCCTTTTGTAGAGAGAAATGTGTGTCTTATTAGTCATGGTAGTTACAGGACTGTTAAGCTGTACTATGTCAAATCTCATTGTTCAAGACACCAAAAAGATAGAATTTTCCTACATATAATTTATTGTTCAGGGAGAAAAAAAAGAAAATCAAGGAAGAAGGCAGATAAATAAAATCAACTTCTAAAACTGCCATCCAGATTCTGTCTTGTCAAATACTGCCCACGACATTGTAACTATCCAATTTATTTATCTATAATGACAAGTATGCCTTTTCTGGAACTATGATTGTGGGCCCTGAAATAGCCTTGAAACATCATGTGGACAGCATCCCTTGTGTGTTTGGGACAGGGTTTTACAAGCGAGTATGAGCAGAGCAGCTGCTTTTCTTTTCTGCTGGTGAAAAGTATAGGACATAAACCCTGTTAGGAGGCTTTCGACCAGAGCTCTGGAAATCTTAATTGAAGAAACACAGGTGGGCTGATGACACCCTCTGAATAGAAGGCAGGAAATCTTGCCCAGCTTTGTTCAAGCTGGTGAGTCATTCTGAGTGAATCTGTTCAGAACAGCAATTCCTTAGGGCAACGGGCATCACTCATTACTGACGCTGGGAAGAGATGCCAACCCACTCAGAGGCAGGACTTTCTCCCCTGTCCCCTTCTAAACCTGAAAGCAGGCATCTTCTTATCCTTCTGTCCTTCTCCCTTCCCTGATCAGGCCTCTCTATCAAGCATAGATCCCTCAGTGCCCATTTTGTACTGATCAAGCTGAAGGCTAGTCATCTACAGTCTGGGGATACAAACAGGCAGCAGATAAAAGCAAAACTCCCCCTCTAGCAAGGAGACCCTAACTGCTTGGAGTCTGACTCAGTGAACTGTGGTGCTTAATCCAACAATAAGAGCCTAACTCCTAATGAGCTCTGGTGCCTAACCCCAAATGGCCAGTCTCAGGAAAGAGAAAGGGTGCTATAAAACTTGCTTCCTGGTCCCTGAAAGATGGGTCAGCTGGGTGGTCAGATGGGTGCTTGTAGGCAAACCTGCCTAGCTTAGTTAGGTCCCATGTGGTGGAGGAAAGAGACTCTTAAAATTGTCCCCTAACCTCCACTTACATACACACAACAAATAAACATACTTTTTAAAAACAAAATTACTTACTTCCTAAAGAGATAGTGGGTGAACTACCTATGCTTACCTCTTACCTATCCAAATAGAATCCCACACAAATAACCCCTGAGGTAAGGCCAAGTAGTTTTACCACTATAAAAGGACCCCATTATCCCACTGAGAAGAAACACTAACACTCCCCCCCCCCTGTGTGTGTGTGTGTAGGGGTGTGTTTCTGTCACAGCACCTATTCTTTAAACTCTTATTTCAGTTCTGGTCTCCTCCTTAGGCTCCTCTTTCTCATCTCAGCATTTGTTGCCCTGAGTAGGGAGCTCTCCTCTTGCCCCCACTGTTTATTTTTTCTTTACTTTTACTCTCCCCTCATTTCTTTTTACCCTGGTGTTTGTGGTTATCAGCTGAGGGGTCCATGTGCAACTAACCTCTGGCTGGGTTAGACAGGCTGCCTTGCTGTGACTCCATATTAAGGAATTCCATCTGGCATGTTGTGTGGCTATAAGGGGCTACTTTTCGTCCTTCTGGGAGCCCCCTCACTTTCAGTATGTGGCACCGAGACAGGGACAGCTGGCCCAGGGTGAGCCCACATGTATTGTGAGGACTCCCTCTCCCCACTTTCCCTCATTCCATCCCCTATCCCAGCACTCACAGCTACTCTTCAGAGCAGGAGGTAGCAAGACCAAATGCTGATAGTGTTGTGACCTGCCATTTTCCATTTCCAGACAAATTTCCTGGTTCTATAAGTAACTTGGTTTTCACTTTCTCCAGAACAATGAGTCCTTTCCCCTCACAACTGATTTGTGGTCAGTTTCAGTTTGTGAGTCAGTCCTGACCAACAGGAGGAATTTAAGGACTAAAACCAGGTTTCACTTCCATGGGCTAGAAGGGTCCTTTTTCTTGGGTACCCCTAGATAAATTCACACCTCAGGAGTCAGTAAAATAAAATAGTATCACTCCTGACAACAGGGGTCATCTGTGGCCCCTAATGGGGCACCTTCAGGAAAAGTATTATCCTCCAATAAGACCCACACTGGGTCTTGAACCCTATAGCTCTCTGACTCACCCTAGGGATATATAGTCTCAATATTGTTCTGTTTGATTCCACAGGCCCTAACCTTAAAATGTCAAGTCTCTCCCCACTTTGTAAGTGGGCCTCAATTCTAGTTTCCTAATTGCCTGACCATTTTCTAGAACACTAACTAATTTACTTCTTTTTTTCAAAAAGGTTTGCTATATTTTTAATTATGCATATGTGGGGAGTGAGTATGTGCATATAAAAGGCTAGAAATGGGCATCAGAATCCCCGAAGGTACGGTTACAGGTGATTGTGAGCCACCACGTGGGTTCTCGGAACCCAAACCAGGTCCTCTGCAAGAGCCACAAGTGCTCTTAACCACTATCATTGCAGCTTCTGGCTTACTTCTTCAACCTAAGTCTAGATCAGGGATTCTCAACCTTCCTAATACTGTGACCCTTTAATACAGTTCCTCATATTGTAATGACATCCAACCATAAAATTATTTCTGTTGCTACTTCATAACTGTAATTTTGCTATTGAGTGGAATCTCAGTTCCTAAAGCCATCAAAAATACATGTTTTCCAATAGTCATAACCCACAGGTTGAGAACCATTGGTCTAGCTAATAAGCTTTACTTCATATCTTTTGCCTTCACTAAACGTCTCTTGGCATCAGGTTAAACTGTATGTATTTTAGATGTAAGTTTTCTAACTTGTTTCTAAGAGTGTACCTTGATTAAATGTAATTATATGTTCTTTGAATTTCTTTTTAGAGCATTCATAATTATTAATCTCATGATTAGGTGTCATTTTGTCTGCTGGCCTATCTGTCAGTCTATGTGTATGATTTGGTATCTTGGTTATCAGTGTTATGTTTCTCTATGCTCCATTTAGATATATGTTATGTGTTATGTTAACATGATAAAGTCCCCCAAAATCCTTAATTTAAATATGTCTAAATGTAAAAAAAGGGGAAATTTAGTCTAAATTCCTTTTAATTCATAACTTAAACAAATCTAACAAACTAGTTGTTTTAAATACATATGGAAAAAAAGATAACTTACCTCATACAAACAATGTCACTAGACAATTTAAATGTTCAATAGACATGACCAGTAACTGACAACTTAAGTTTTAATATCATTCTCCAGCTAGATCTGTTATGTGAAAGATAAAAAGAGATTAGTTATGCCCTACATCTAAGATTTTATTGGTTTGAGGTTTGTTTTGTTTTGTTTTATATCTGTCTGTCAGTCTGTCTATTTGTCTCACTATGTAGACCTGGTTGTCTGGATCTTGCTATGTAGACCAGGCTGGCCTCAACTCAGAAATCTGCCTGCCTCTTCCTCCCCAGTGCTGGGATTAAAAGTATGTAACATCATGCCAGGCAATGGCTTTGTTTTTTGTTACTGTGGTTATATTAATCTTAAAATTATATGAGGAATTTTAAAAAGAAAAACAAGAGAAAAAAACTAATGCGTGTGAGAAAGAGATATAGAAATTTACAAGAATAGAAGTAAATCTATTAAATCGCTGGTTTAAAAAATGCTTTGAGATGAGAAAGGATTTTACATTTTATCATGATTATTGCTTATAGTTTCTACTGAATTTTTCAGGCTCCATACTCATCAAGGACATTGAGTCTTAATAAAGTCAGAATTAATTAAAAAACCTCCTGGGTTTTGGTCAAGCTGCACCTAATTGTTATACAACAGCTAAATTTTAAACCACAATTCAAACTTCAATACTGGCCCTGGAATAGTCATACTTAAGAGGCCAAAACCAATGCAGATAAAAGAGCTAAGAGAACAGTTAATAATTTGGCCCTTGCCTTCCAAGGTCAGCTAGCTCCCAGGCAACCAGGCTGACAACAAAATACTTCTCAAAGGGTTCTGTAGCTCCAGTAAGTCACCTGCATTCTTGATCAGCCATGGAGACTACTGGGGGATAGCCTCTAACCAGTGTACATTCTGCAAAGAGAAGTGAGTCATTACAGAGAAAATCTCCACAATGCTTCCAAGGGAGGTCACATGGTCCAAAAAGCCATAACCCATCCCAAGAAATGACAAGATGGGTAGATGAAAAAAGTAATCCCCAAGGAGCATTAAATGACTACTAAAAAAGTTAATTTTTGGCCACCTACATGACCTTAAGCACCCAATAGGAAAGTACAACCAATAATAATTAATAATATTATAAAATAAAATTCTACCAGCCTCCAACATGAATTATCACACTGAGCTGGTTAAGTTGGGTACCCAGTGTTCTTAAAAGCCCCACAAAGATGGTCATTCCAGCAACCAGCTTCAGCCAGTTGAAAAACCCTACAGACCTTTGCAAGTGCTCAAATGGCTGTCAAACTCCAAGGAGTTACTAATTATGCTTATCTGTCTAGGATAAAACCTATATTTATTTCATAAAGCACTCAAAATGAGATATGAGGCTGCCTTATTAGAGCAATAAACCAACCAAGGACTTCCATTCTCTCTTCCAAATGGTCTTGAGGGGCCTTGATACATTTTCAAATTATTAAAATCAGAGATAACTTGATAACACTTAAGGTCAGCTTTACTTATGTCCCACCAGAAAAAACCCCTCCTTCACTACCATAAAAAACTTATTTTGGCTGGGGAGATAGCCCAGTGGATAAAGGTACCTGCCATCAAGCCTAACAGCTCATCAATCTCTGGGACCAGCTTGGTGGAAAGAGAAAACTGGCCTCTACCATCCAACCATGTACAGACAGATACACACATATTAAAGAAATAAAATGTAATTGAAAATGTTTTATTTATTTCAAGGTGGCCTAGTATGATTACTAATATACATGGGCTCTGTGTATGTAAAATTCCAGCTCTAATGTTTCATCTATTATTGCCAAAAATAAAAATAATAAATGTCCAGCACAGCTGGGTCTATCATACTCATCCTCAGGCTTGTCCTATACTGGCTGGGCTTTTCTTCAATCTTCAGAGAAAATCTCTTAACTTCTCCTAGGCAGGTGGCTCAGACCCCAAAGGACCCCCAGGGGATCCCACAGCACCACTGATAGACTTTAACCACTAGAGTCTAACGAATCATTGCTAACCCTGTCTCCTAGGTTGGCTGTGTCTTGCCTCATACAGGCTCCCAAAAGAAATAAACCTCAAGCCCTCTGCATCATGACACAAGCAGGCTTTAGCCTTCCTGTTTACTTCCTTCATGAGTTAAACTTTTCTTTTCTGCCAGGCCTATTGCTCCATCTTTGTTTTGCCAGTGTTTCAATCATTGATAAGATAGACGTGGCCACAGTTTGTCTCTCCCATAGTGCATATTCATTATTAAAACATTTATATCAACTCTAGTCTTATAGATACTTTTATCTCATGCGTTGGATTAGTTGTTCCAGGCTGAGCACAGCCCAAGGCCACAGCCTGCCTGTTCCTGCATTTGTGTGCCCTGTGAAGTTAAGTTGGGGTTTTTTAATGGTTTTTAATGACTGGAAAAACATCAAAGAACAATAATATTTCATGAGATGTGAAATTTCAGTTTTGGTGTCTGTAAATAGAGTTTTCTTGGAACACAGGCACACCTATTCGTTTCTGTATTGTGTGTGACTACTTTAACAGCAGTTTGAGTCAATGGCAAAGTTGAAAAACTTCTAGACAAGGCACATGACTTAAAAAGCCTAAAATATTTATCTGGCCTTTTGCAGTTAAAAAAAAAGTTTGCCAACTACTAATTTGAGCTTTCTTATTCTGCTGTCTCTATGTCAATGTCCATACATTTATAAAAAGGCCCAGTGGCTCCCCTCCATGTTCCTTCATGTCACCATAATGTCATAATTTCTGGTTACTCCAGCACAATACTTTATGCTGCAGCTAAGCAGGATAAATACACATAGCACCATAAGAGGGAAAGAAAAAATGGAGGGAAGAAGCAGATTCCTTGTTTCTGAAACTATCCAATTAAGTACAGTTAGAGCCCTTTGTATTCATTGGCTGTGTACTCACATATTCAAACAACTATTGGCCAAAAATATTTGGAGGAAAATGTGTCTGTACAGAATATATACAATGCCAGGATTCCCTCAATATGAGAGCTACATACATAACACTTACTTTGTAGTAGGTAGTATAATTCATCTCAATCTGAGTTAAATTATAGAAGATACATATATGTTATATGCATATGCTGCAGCATTTTACAAAAGGGACTGAAACACCCATGATTTTGGGTATGGAGAAGAATCCTGGAGCCAGTCTTCTGCAGATCCTGAAAGATGACAGTACTCCATGCACTTACCTTTTTTTTTTTTTTTTTGACAGTACTTGGAATTGATCCTGGCATCCACCACTGAGCTACTGCCCCATCACTACATATTCTTATGAGAAATTTCTGGTGCCCCAAACTATAACTTTTTGCTAAATATTATTATTTGAATCACTTAACTCAAAGAACAGTCCATCAACTCAAGTTTCAGGTGCTTCCAATTTAAAGCAAAGACCTGTTCTAGGTACTTGTCTATTCACCTATCTACACTCTAGCATCACTCTGATTTCCTTCCGGTACTAATCACATTATGAGGCCAGATGACACAGCAAAGAATGCCGCATCTAGAGTATTATTCAGAATCCAAATATCTGCATTTAAATATTGGTCCCATCACTTACACTGAATGGATTCTCTAACATCTTGAAGCACTGATGTCCTTGTCCATAGAATGGGAATGAAAATTACATCTTATGGGACTTCTGTATTGTTGTAATAATTATATGACTGCATCATGCTTAGATGATGATGATGATGATGATGATGATGATGATGATGATAATGATGATGGTTTTCATCTTATCTTCTGGCTTCTGTACCTTCCTCAGCTTCACAAAAATAATTTAGCTGCTATTGGGAAAGTCAATCTATTAAAGTTTTTCTCAATCAGTGTGGACAGCAGATCATTAAAAATATCAATTGGTTAAACTTTTTGATTAATTATTCCTATACGCTCACTTGACTAATATTTGGTCCCTAAGCAAAGACTAAGCAGACTAGATTGTTTTCATTCTGTGTTAACAAAAAAACAGTCTCATTTTCAATTAGCAGGGTCAAAGATATCTCACTAACCAGAGATGAGGATCAATTAATTATAAGCTATACTGCTATAAAGAGAAAATCTTTGCTTCCTTTCCACAGTCTTATTATCTTTGAAAAAGAAAAACATTATTGGTCAGGCGTGGGAGCTCCTGCCTGTAAGCTTGGCACTTGGAAAACTGACATAAGAGGATCACCATGAGTTCAAGGTGAACCTGAGCTGCATAGTGAGTTCCTGTCTCCAACAAAACAAAACAAACACACAAGGTTTGTTGGATTTTATAAGATTGAAAGAACAATTTAAAATTTGATTAATAATTTCCATGAAGGGGATGACAAGATGGATCAGCAGGTGAAAGTACTTACAGCACAAGCCTGACAACATGTTTGAGCCCTAGGAGCCAACCTGGAATGGGAGAATCGACTACCCAAAGTTTTCCTCTGACTCTACATGCATGCAGTGGCACCCATGTGCACACACAAACATCACACACACAAAACACAATAATGAATAAAACAATTATTTTATAAACTAGCCAGTGAGATAACTCAGCAGGTAAAGGCACTAGCCACCAAGCCTGGTGACCTGAGTTCAATCCCTGAGACCCACATGGTGGGAGGAGAGAACCATCAGCTTCTGTAAATTATTCTCTGACCTCCACGCATGCACCTGAACATGGACATGCACGCAAACATATGCAGACACAATGAATAGATAAGTGAAATGAAAGAATTAAAAATTAAGAAAATATTTCCTTTGAGAAAATACCTATATTTAGGATCATAGAGGGAAAAACAAATAGATGGTGGAATATCATGTAATTCTAGCTGCCGAGAAGGCTGAGACAGGAGGACTGTAAGTTTGAGGCTGTACTTTTTAGTTGGGTTTTTTTGTTTGTTTTTTTTTTTGTTTTTTGTTTTTGTTTTTGTTTGTTTTGTTTTTGTCAACTTGACACAAGCCAGGATCATCTGGGAAAGGATACTTCAATTGAGAAAATACCTCCATCAGATAAGCCTGCAGGCAAGTCTCTGGGGCATTCTCCTGATTGATGTGAGAGGACCCAGGACACTGTAGATGATGCCAATCCTGGCCTGGAGGTCCTGGGTACTATAAGAAATAAGGCTGTGCAAACCAGTAGGTAGTGTTCTTCATCAATTTTGCTTCACTTCCTGACTCCAAGTTCCTGCCCTGCTTGATCTGTTGAGTTCTTTCAGTGATGGACTATGTTCAAAACTTGTAAGGTTAAATAAACACTTTCCTCTACAAGATGCTTTTGGTCATGGTCTTTATTACATCAATAGAAACCTAATATTGAGGTCACCCTGCGTGAACTAAGACCTTGTCTTGAAATAAAATTAAATAAATTAGTGAGAGAATGAATGAACGAATGAATGAACCAACAGAACAGAATGGTATGTAACACAGTGACAGAGAACTTATCTAGCATATCCCAGTCCTTGCATTCAATCCACAAAAACCAAAATAAATAAGAAAGAAAGAAAAATAACAGAAAAAGAGACTAATACAGCTCGATATAGTTGGTGCCATGAATCATGTCAACTCTGATGCACAGAAGGGCTGATTTTATTGACTCTGGAAAATGAATGTTACCTTTTCATATTCAGAAAATTTACCATTCTAAGCACTCTCCAAAGCATTTTCTTTGATTGCTGATTAGTTGTTGTTAATCGAGAGTTCTTTGCTTGTCTGTTTGTTTTTGGAGACAAGGTTTCACTCTGTAGCCCAAACTCACAGCCTCAGTCTCCAAAAATGTTGGTATTATCAGCATGAGACAAGCTACCACAGTGGCTTGGTTACTGATTTGTCACTGAAGTACTAATACAATGGAGCATTGGTTTGCCCTCAACAGAGATTCAAGACTATAGAAAAATGGGGATTACACATGCCTAGGCTTCCTTTCAAAGACTGTGCCACGGGTAGAAGGGATATGTTAATAATGACAGGTAGTTCCAACTGAAAAGCTAGTTACAAGTAGCAAGTTCAATGGAAACCAATTGCACTGTCACCTTTGACTAATGTATTTATCCAAATGTCCCTGATGGCTTTTAAAAACCCATTCAATAACCATTTCATAGATAGTTCCTGAGTTTTAGGCCATGAGATAGCACTGGATGGACTGGCACTAAACTGGGAGACAGAGGCCTGGGACTTGATCTTTGATCTGACACTAAGCAGCTGTGTAAAAAGGCCATGTGTTCACTAATATGAGCTCATTTCAATGCAACTCTTTACAGGTGGCTTTTGACTGTTCTTGACCCCAGTTAGGAGGCCATTTTCTTCTGATAAGGCAGTGAGTGAAAGTGTTGAGGAATGATATCCTCTCGGTATAAAATGGCCATTGCCCTCTTGAACTCCCAGTAGCTGTAATTCCACATACAAGAACTGCACAAGATTGGATCCATTTGTGTTCCATCATGGGGGAGGGGAGCTTGTGAAGCCTCACCCCTCTTCAATGATAGGCAGTTAACAGTTTAGAGGAAGGAGGCTCACAGGGCCTTGCCCTCCCAGAGGATATAAAAGCAGTTAACTGTTGTTAGAAGGAATAATCACACAAGACTCCACTCCCCTCTGAGAATGTATAAAGAGATAACTATTGCTAGAGTGGAGGCTTACAAGTGTCTCCCTCAGGATATATAGGCAGTTAACTATTAGGTAGAAGGGAGAGATTCATGAGTCCCTGCCCTTTTCAAAGATGTACATTAAATTAATGGTTGGAGAGGGGGGGGGGAGAGAGATTGATTTTCTTCTCTGATGCAGCCACTTCTAAGTTGCCCATTCTGGTACAAATGAGCCTTCATTCATGCTTCTGTAAATCATTCTAACCAAACTCATTGGCCACTTCTGGCATGACTAGACCCTTGTTCATCTCCTCAGTAGAAGTTCACACAAAAGTATGCTCTCAACATGGGGCATGCCAGAACCAAAGCTGAGTTGGGAAGGAATGCTCGCTTGAATTGTCTCTGCTGTGAGCAATGAGACATGCATGCAGTTGAGGCTGAGCTGTGTGAGGGTGGAGTGCCTGCAAGGTCAGTCCCCATAGTGCTGTCCCTTCCCGTGTTGCATGGAATGGCACGTCCTCTTGTTGCAGTGGCAATTGTATTGTCCTCGCTGTGGGAAAAAGACAGGCAAGTGAGGCTGCTCCTTCTGAAGGTGGGCATTCCAGGAAGGCCATCTTCTCTAAGCGGTATGGAGCGATAAGCCTCTCTGATGAGAACATGGTGACAGGTCTGAAATGGCTGTTGGGTTGAGAATGTATTCCAGCCTGTGAAAATAGCACTACAGTGTGGCATCTTAAGCAGTCTGTGGTGTCAGTCACAGGGCCCTTGCTCTGGGCGATACAAATGCAACTGAGGCTGAGCTGTCTACCCAGAAAGAAATTACTTGCATGAGGGGAAAAGAGACAATGGGAAAAAAAGACCAGTGGCTACTGTCCTCTGCACTAACTTCTGAGCTGGCAAGGAAAGCGAGGATGAAAGAAAGAAAAAAGAGAAGGGCACGGAAGGAATGGCTTGCCATTTCTTATAGCTGGGGAAGGGGTAACAGAATGATTAAAATTATATTGGTGTCAAACAGCCCTTTCTGGGATTCCTGAATTTGGAAACCATTGGGAAGAATTGGACAGCAAAGATAAAGTGAGGTTGAGCTAGAAAGCTTTGGAATTCTAAGAGATGTTGGTTAGAAGCATGGCTTAAAAAAACAGCCTCTCTTACTATACTGAAGATTTTATATAATGCAAATGTGATAGTACTCATAAAATCTCTCAGCCATCTGCTTGTGGAGTTTCTTTTCTATAATTGGCTCCTATGAACCAGTAGTAAATACACTACCCTATCCCCAGTGAAGACTATGCTCCCAACTGAGCCTTAGCCTCAGACAAAGAGAGATCCACTTTGTTCTTTAGTGCCTGAGATGATTCAAAGTAATGACCTCTGAGAACAAAATAAATGGAGGAGGGAAAATTAATAGGACAAAATTCTGAAGGAAACAGATGTGACCAAATACTCAGGTGGAGAGTCACTTTATATAAAAATATATTTCTGGCAAAAGAAAGAATAATAAGACACTAAAAGAAATACAACAGAATTCTGAGACAAGGACGGCATTTTGAAGTATACAGAAGGGTAAATGGCAGATCTCAAGCTAATAGCTTATCTTTTCTTGGAAGGAAGAAGTAAGAAAATCTATTGAAGTTTAGGTAAAATGTCTTAACATCCATTAATAATAGAACTGACTACCCAGTAAATTGTATAGGAAGCCTACACAATGTGACTGAAGTATTTTGCTTCCTTCATTCCTCCTTTCCTTCCTCTTTCTTTCCTTTTGTGTGTGTGAGAGAAAGAGAGACAGGAGAGGGGGGAGGGAGAAAGGGAGGGGAAAGAGAGAGAGAGAGAGAGAGAAAGAGAGAGAGCGAGCCAGCCCCCACGGAAACCAGAAAAGCATCAGATTCCTCCAGGAACTGAAATTACAGGTAGTTGTAAGCTATCCCAATGTGGGTGCTGGGAACCAAACTCAGGTCTTCTGCAAGAGGAATAAGTTCTCATAACTGATGAGCCATCTCCCCAAATCCTGTTTGCTTCTTTTTGAATTGGGATCTCACTATGTAGACCTGAGCAGACCCAACATACAGTAATCCTCCTACCTCAGCCTCCTAGTTCTGGAGTTACAGGTGTGTACTGCCGTCCTCGGTTATTTTGAAAGAATTTGAAAGACTGACAACAAATTACTATTGGGCATGCTGGCAATAGAGATGAGGGTCTTTATTATGCTGTTCCCACTAACTTCCCTATGTTTGAAATTTTGTAAAGTAATTAATTTTTTAACTATAGGATCATGTAGTTATTGTCCTTGCTTTTGTTTTCTAATGAAACTAATAACCTTGAATTTTTATTTGTAAATTGGGGGTCAGAATATTTTGCTTAGATCAATGGCTCTCAACGGAGAAAGTATTGTCTATCTAACTCAAATCTACTACCACCTTTATTGAAATTTTAGTCAGTTCAAATGTACCTATAAAGTCCTTTGTGAGGATTTTTAAAACAAGTCTGTCACATAACTTAGTCAAGTTCTGAAGTAATTTGCTGATTTTCCCTAAAAGTACATTGTTGCTTCTTAGAGTAGACAGTGCCTCCTTGATTTCCTTTTTTGCATCTTATTTTACCCAACTAATAGTCTGACCATATTTGGCCCAAGAACATTTAAGTAATAAGCCTAATGCAATCAAAGGCTAAGAATTAGTCTCAACATTATAGTCAGTGCTCAACCTTTGCCTACCAGGTATCTCTCTAATACATAAACTTGTATCCAAGCCTGGAATGGTAGCATATGCCTATAATCCTCTCACTCCAGAGGAGGAGGCAGGAGGAGCCAGGGTTTAAGGCCAGCTACATTAGCGTGTCCAAGACCTGCCTGATCTACATGAGTCCCTGGCTCAAAAAGATAAAATAAAATCATAATAAAATAAGATATAAAATACCATGCATATTTCAGTGGCCACCAAACCATTCAGCATTGTTTCTTTAACTGTGAGCTGTTTGTAGTTACCAGTTTGAACACTACAGATTATTTTCAGGCTTGGAATAGCCATAGGATTTCAGCAAGGGCTGGAGAAGCAAGCTCAACCTTTGTGTGATACCAAAATACAGTCAACTGAGGCTTCCAGTAAGTCACAGAATCAATAACCAACACCAGAGCCTCTTCAACAAGGGTACACATGAACTGGCCATAGTTCTAGGGAAAGACATATTCCTTCCTTTCTCCCTTCCTTCCTTTTTTTGCCTGTGTAGGCCAACAGTTCTCAACCTGTGGGTCATGGCACCTTTAGTAGTTGAACAAACCTTTCACAGAGATTGCCTGAGACCATCTGCATATCAGATATTTACATTATGATTCATAACTGTAGCAAAATTACAGTTATGAAATAGCAATGAAAATAATTTTATGGTTAGGAGTCCACCACATGAAGAGCTGTATGAAAGGGTTGTAGCATTAGGAAGGTTGAGAACCACTGGTTTAGACAGTGACTTACACTACTGCCCAGGTTGGCCTAGAGCTCACTATGTAGCCTAACTAGGCTGACCTAAAACTCCACAGAATTCTCCTGCCTCAGCTGGGATTACAAATGCTGGGATTACAGATGTGGGCCACTACATTCTGGTTCTATCTCTCCTTAAAACTTATTATTATTTAAGAAAAATTGGCTTCAGATTGGATTTCTCTTCAATCCTTTGCACAGTGATGCCCAAGTGGAGAGCAACACGGGTTTCTGATCTTACTAAATTTCTTCGTAGTGGGAAAGCATTGAGCTGGCTGAAAAAATAGCTCAAATCTCAGAAGCCTATTAGACTGACATGCACTCATGTATGCTCCGCAGCTCTAATCAACAACTCATTTATATTCTCAAGTATTGAAGGAAGCATATTAAGAAAGGATGTTCTTGCTCTGTACAAAACTGTTCCATTCCAACAGCAAGAAAGATTGAAAGAGCCAAGAAATACCTTGGAAGCAGCTACTTGATTTCCTGAAGCACATCAGTGATGTCCAGAATTTATCAAGGTCACGGTTCCACATCTCAGATTGGGAAATCGACTAAGCAATGTGCATGGTTTTGAACTTTAATCAATACGTTTTTCTGTCTTATATTAAGAATAATGAATTGTCATCAACAACACATATCTCAACCCAAAGCCATGCTGAGAAAATAGCTAGTAGGTTTATGAGAAATGAGATAGCAATCAATACAAAACATTTGGAAGCCTTTTTTAATTTTATAAACCTTATTATTTAAGACAGCTTGCAAATAAATAGAAGGATCACTCACCAAAATTCCGCAGACACAAACTCTACACAACTCAGTGAACTTCTATGCAGTTAGGATTGACATTCAGAACAGAAGCTGCAAAGCTTCACAGAAGACTAAGATACTAGATGAATCTAAAAAGTAATATAGCCTACCTTTCTAGTCTTAGCTCTTCCAAAACTACCCATGTGATGGCTCAGCTGCTGTTCTGGCAAGGGCAAGAAGTGCCAGCATAGAGAGCTCAAAGAACATAATGGCTAATGAATTTGAACAGGAGAGAGGGTGGACAAGGAGGGAGGGGGAGAGATTGATGAGAGTGAGAATAAAAAGCATGAACTGAAGGTATCAGGGCAAAAGACACGATACAGCCCTTGCTGAAAAGCCATATTATTTCTTTCATATCAGAACACAAATGTATAGACAGAAAACAGGACATTTTTCAGCCAGATAAACCTTACCAAACAAAATAATGCTGAGCTAAATTCACTCTCAATGACCCTTGACAGTAATTTGAGGAATGCGAAAGAAAAATTACTCTATCAAATGACAGCAGTTCCTGACACCAGTTCCTCCCTTGGCTGACATTAATCATGAACTACTGTCCATAAAGGAATTTTAGTTAACAGCAAAAGAAAGCAAAGCCACCTTACCTTAGTGCATTACCAGACAGTGGTTTTTGGATTCATTTGCATGGACTACAAACAGTCAGGTGCGCTGAACTTGATTTTGAATGTTGAAAGGATTGTAAAGATCATCGTGATAAATCAGAAAAGAGAGAGACTTTGAAGTTGAGGCCAAAGTAGGATTGAAGGTGAGTTTGTTCCCCTGACTCCCTCTTTTTATTAGTGGCTATAAATTATTAGCTCAGTGTACATAAACTCTCTTAGTGACCAGAGAAGAGTTATTTCATCCAATTCTTTGCAATTTTGATGAGTTCCCAAAAGATCTAGCTGAGAGGTCAGTATAGAGGGGGCTGGCAAGATGGCTCGGCAGGTAGAGGCGCTTGCTGCAAGGTTGAATGGTTTGAATTCTATTCCCAGAAGCACACATGTGGAAAGAGAACTGGCTCCTGAAAATTGTGCTCTGACTGCCACATGAGTGTCATGGTGTTCTTGCAAACACACACCCCACACAAAAATAAATAAATAAATAGATATATGTTTTTTAAAAAGTGAATTTTGGTTAGGCCTTGTGAAGACGACCCTCATTGTTCTGCTAGTTTCAAATCATTCCAGGGGAAAGATTTGTCCATGGGCTGGCATAATCATATTCACAGTCCTGATACTTATTGGGTTCATGTAACACAGATTCATGACCTCAGGAGGGGCAGGCCTACCATTATCTAGCTTCAATTCATGTTAAAAGAACAAGGATAAAGCAGACATGATAGCTCATGCATTGTGCTGGTTAGTTTTTGTCAACTTGACACCAACTAGAGTCCCCTAGAAAGAGGGAACTTCTTTTGAGGAATTGCTTCTATTAGATTGGCCTAGGGTGTCCGTAGGTCTTTAAAAATATTGACTGATGTGGCAGGGCTTAGTTTCTGGGCCTCTTTGTAGAATAATGCAGGCGATTAGAAGAAGGCTATGTGTCATGTTTTGGTGTCTGTGGGATATTCATGTGCCTGGAGAGTGTTGAGGTGCCTGTTTGGCATTCTAGTGCTTCCATGATGTCTGGGAGCCTGCATGTTTTGGCAGTGAAGCTCAACTTCAGGTTGAACTTTGTCATGTTTGGTCTCAGACTAGTATAGGCCAGGTGGATGTCTGTGATCAGAGCTGCTGGCTGCTGCCTCCAAGAACCATGGTGATGCCCATGATCCATGTTCCTACCATGCAGGCTTGACTGAATTTAAGGGCACAGGGGTGGAGGGTGGACCAAGGAGGAAGTGGAAGAGAGTGTGATTAAGATACATTGTGTGAAGCTTTCAAGTAATTAATAAAATTATTATATTGGAAAAAGATAAAACAAAAGCAAGCTGAGTGGGCCATGGAATCAAGCCAGTAAGCAGCCTTGCTCCATGGTTCCTTACTTCCAGCTTCCTGATTACAGTTTCCAGCCCTGGCTTCCTTGATGATGAACTGTAACCTGTTAAGTGAAATAAGTCCTTTCATCCCCAAGTTGGTTTTGGTCATTTTTTTTTATCACAGCAACAGAAACCAAATTAGGGTACACATATAGTCCCAGAGCTTGAGTACAAGAATGATCAGGGATTCAAGGCCAGCCTCAGCTATACAGTGAGTTTTAGGTCAGCCCTGACTATGTGAGACTCTACCTCAAAACAAACAAACAAAGGACTAAGGATATAGCTCAAAGAATAGAGTGCTTGACTAGCTTGTAAAGGGTTCTGGATTTGACCTCCAGCACCACATAAAGTTGTGCATGGTGGCACCCACACATATAATCCCAGAATTATGGAGGGGGAGGCAGGAGGATCAGATGTTCAAGGTCACCCTTGGCTATATGGTAGTTCAAGGCCAGCCTGTGGTACATGACACCATGTCTCAAAAAAGGAAAGAAGAAAAGTGAAAAGGAATGATTCATGAACTAAGGCATAAAAGCAGCATTGGTGGAGAGAAAAGACAAAGCAATGGGCCCTTAGAGCATCCAGAAGGAGTACAGAACATTGTGGAACCCTACCTCCAGTAAATTTGTGGTAACTTTGTTACTGCAGCAATTGGAAACTAATACGCCAACAGCCTATGAAGAAAGATGAGGCCAATTTACACCTAGTCCCCAGATGACAAAAACTCAAATCCTATCTCTCTCGTCAGTAAAAGTCTACTCTGGGATTTGCTTTGAGTCCTCATCTCAAATAAAAGGAAAGCCCAGGTCTTTCTAAAACTTGCCTTATTTGTCTGTTGCCAATTCACTCCTCTCATGATTCCAGGGCTCCCTCCACATATGGTACTGCTGGTCACACTCACTCTCAAGACCAGATTTCTGTGCATTCCTGCTTTGTTCATTTCTATTACTTTGCCCAAAGTGTAGTTCTGATCACTATCTTTCATTTCCAGAATGCAACCTGGAATGATAAGATAGTAGTAGAAGAAATAATATGTAAAAAGGAAAAGAATAACCAGTGATGTTGAAACTATATATTGAAGAAGTTATAACATCTTAAGGATTCGCACACACATGATTAATAATTAGTCAACCCTGAGGAGAGTGATGTGTGTTCTTTGAGTGATATGGATCCTTGTCTCAGCTCTTGGTGAGCTTAACTCCAGGGCTTAGATTCATAGAAACCCAATAGCCACCAAAGCCACCCTTACCAGTGGCTTTTGATTTCAACTTCTCATACCCAAGAAGAATAAGGAAATTCAGACAATGAATAAGTAGGGCAAAGATATTTACTTATATTTATTTAAATTGATGTATATGTGTATGTGCACCACATGCATGAAGGAGCCCTTTGAGGTCAGAAGAGGCATTGACCCAATCCCCTGGAATTGGAGTTAGAGGTGACTGTGAACCCAAACATGAGTTCTGGGGATCAAACTCAAGCCCTCTTCAACAGCAGCAAGCACTCTGAACCATTAAGCCATTTCTATTGCCCCAAACATAGATTTATTAAGGGAAAAAAATGAAACAAAACTCTTAAGAGTGGGAGGGGCTTCAAAGAGGGAATACAGTCATCTTGACCAATAAAGTGGTCTTTAATAGGGTTTACTGTGGGAACTGGATGGAAATCAAGGTCATTTTTATTGGGTTGAAAATTTCTGAGCTCATCATGGCAAGCCAGTAAGAAGTGCACATGTTCTATGTATGCTTCTTCATCTCAACTGCTTGTCCATTCAGGAGAGATGTCAAGCATACTGTGTGACTAGCTCATGATCTACAATTGGTCCTGCTCTTACTGCTTAAGGGAAGATAGCTCCTGCTTTGAGAGGAGTGCAGGAAGTAGGCTAGGGCAGGGAAGGAGCTAAGAGATTGTACACTCTTACCAGGACCTCAACTTCAACCTGACCCCACTGGAATATATGAAGTACAAATCGCCCTAGAAGAAAGACCTATGTGGAAAGCAGAGGCCACAATTCAGTCTTTCATGGACCCAGTAGTCAGGAAATGGGATAGCATTAACTCATAGAAAAGGAGATTCCTATTGTGGTAAGAGCACCTTTTCAGAGATAGCTATGAGCTGTGGACAGACAACACTCCCTGAAACTGATGGGTTTCACAGCCCTTTCAAGGGAATTTAACTTGGCACCAACAGTATCCTTTACAGTGGCATATAACAGAGCTCAAAACTAGTCCTTGAAGATGTACTATGTGTGTGTGTGTGTGTGTGTGTGTGTGTGTGTGTATTATATGTACTATGACCACTTCCAGAAAGCTAACCTTATACTGTATGTCCCCTTCTCTTCCCTGGAGTCAAGGGCCCACAAACATTTCCTTCTCCATTAAAGACATCACCTTTGACTGGACAGATGGCTCAGCAGTTAAGAGCACATACTCCTGTTGCAAAGGACTCAAGTAAGGTTCCCAACACTCACATTTTTGGACTCATAAACCACTTGTAATTCCAGCTTCAGGGGATCAAATGCTCTCTTCCAGCCTCTGCAGGCACTTGCACACTTGTGCACACAACCCTCCCCCCACACATACATGTATACACATAGTTAAATCATTTTAAAAATAAAAATAAATGAATCACCAAAGCTTTGTTAGTTCCAGGATTTTCCAAAATGATTGAGAGCCCTCACTGTCCTATTATCCCAAGAATCACACTGGAACACAACAACCCAACATTAGTATGTATTTCTAACTACAACTCACATAAAAATTGGTAACATGCATATACAATGTTAATTGTCCAATTCATATTTACCAAGTTCATAGGCTGGGTTTGATTCATTTTTACTCATCAGAAACTAGAAACCAGAAAGAAATGATTCTTCCTGAAAACCTTCAGAGCTCTGTAAATACCTTAATTTGGGACTTCTACACATAAAAGGAATAAATTTCTGAGGTGTTAAGTCATACAGTTTGTGGCAGTTTATTACAACAGCTGAAGAAAATTTAATGCATAGGTTTTCTTGCTATTTCTCTCATTGAATTTTCAAAGTCTTAGGAAATATTTATATGTATCTGCTTGAATATTCTTAAAATACCTCTGAAAACATAATTAAGACACTGACAGCACTAGTTGCCTTATGGAAAGGAACACAGTACCTTCAGGATAATAAAGACATTTCCTCAAAAACAATTAATCATGTGACGTTATCTGCTTTAAGAAATAAATGAAATATACAATTTTCAAGTCTTACTCTCAAACTCAACCTACCTCACAACCTCCCTCTTCTTCCCAAAGGCCATTATCTACATTATTTTGTTTGTTGGTATTTTGTTGGTATGATGAACTATTTGAAGCAAGCTACATTTGGAGAAAAGTTTATTTGGGCTTATGGTTCTGATTGAAGAGGCCATACTGACTATGACTTTCTTCTGACAGAGTCTCAAAATGACTTCACATGGCAAAAGACAGAGAATGAGAGTGTATCTTTCTGATATCTTCTTGTTGCAATAAAGTCACCAGGATTCGATTGTAGTGCGTGTGGTGGGGGTGGTTAATTCTAACAACTTGATCTAAACCTAACCACTTTCCAAAGGCCCCCACCTCCAAATGCCAAAGTCATTAAGTTTCTAACTTCTTACCACCTCACAATGGGGATGGCATTTTACCACTTGAAACCTTGGAGAGGGCTCTAAAGCATATCCAAACCATACCAATACACATTCCTTTTTTGTTTCCTTTGGTTTGAAACAGGGTCTCAACACTTTAGCCTGAGGTGGTTTGGAACTCACTGTATAGCCCAGACTTGACAACTTACCAGTGGCTACACCACTGGAAAAGAAATGTGTCCCTTCTCAGCATCTCTGAACGCATCCTCCTGAGTGCTGCCATTAAAAGTGAGCCACCACATTCAGCCCATTCCATTTTGTTAAGAAAAGGTACGATTCTAAGGTGCATCTCCTTTCACAGATGCCCCACAGTTCATAGCCATTTGCTTTTTCTTCATCAAAAAAATGTGTGAAAGCTTGTCTAGTTTATCAGGAAATATCTTTACTTGTCTTCCTGCAAGTTATTATCTGAAGATCAAAAATGTTCACGAGGGAAAAAAAAAACATACTGAAAGGTGAGATAATGTTGCTATCCACAATGTCTCTTAATTACTGACTTAAATGAAAATTCATTGTCACATATCCCAGCCAAAAGACATGTTTTATGGGTAGAAAATTTAAACAGGTGATTTAAGAACAAACTAATCAAACAGTTTGAAACTGAATATAAAAAGCTATGCATAGTTAATCGCATCTCCAGAAGTGTGAGACAAAATAGGCCCAAAGGTCTTTCAACATCAAGTGAAGAAGGACATAATGTAACCTGTGTACTTCAGTGAAATGCCCCATAAGACAACGTTATATAATAGCAATGAGCAATACATGTTTCATGAGTTAGAAAAAATTTAAAGTACAAAATAGAGAGCTAGAAGAGACTTTGGAGTTATCAGGTCCCCTGTCCCTATGAATCTCTAAAACTGGAAACCAAGCCAGGACTCGTGGTGTACACTTGTAACCCAAGCACTCAGGAGGCCCTGGCAAAAGAATCAAGAGTTCTAAGACAGCCTGAACTACTGTTACGGAACACTGTCTTCCGGCATAACGTTACCATTATCCATCTTAACCAACACAGTGGTGATACAGTTATTCGGGATCACACACACTCTTATAAGTGACCTGGTGACATCAGGGTGTGCCCCACTTTGCGTTACTCCGTATCATGCAAAACAGTGGTTTTCTTAAGCTGTGCCTTACCTTTAGTGACTTCAATTTACAAAGTAGCATTTGGCTCATTCTAAGTGCAAACACAGAAGCAGGGTGGCTCAATGATTAAAGTAGTCACTGTGCTAACAGGAGGACCTGAGTTTGGCTCCCTAACATCCATGTAAAAGCTGGGTGTGGCAGTATATGTCTTATGTCTTATACAGAAGAGGGGTGAATAGAAACAGATCCTGGGTATTTGCTGGTCAGGCACTCTAGCTGAAACAGCAAGCTCCAAGTTCAATGAGAGACTCTGTCTCAAAAAAAGAAAAAAAAGGTGTTGATGGGCCCAAGCTTATACAGGTAATCATAGTTGCTGTGTGTGGTTCATGTTTTCAATGGTCATGTCATATCCAGAAGGCAGCATTTCATAGCACTCTCTTCACCCTCCAGCTCTTACAATCTTCGCATCCTGTTTCCAAGGCCTTGACCTATGTGATATGATGTCCCATTTAGAGCTGATCACTCAACAGTCACTTATTCTCAGCACTTTGATCAGTTAAGTGTCTCCACAGTAACTGTTGCAGAGTGCAAAAAGAAGCTGACTAAAGCTGAGAGTAGCTTTAATCTACGGTTATAAACATAATTATTCAGAAGGCAGTTCAGTGGGAACAGCATGTCCATTTAGCAAAATAACAGTAAAAGCATCCCCAGTAGAGCTTATGACCTCCCAAGCCACGGAGCTTGTGGCCAGGTTTATAGTACCAGGAACAAACTCCTTCTCTTTTAGGAGCTGAAAATATGCTTCTGGGGTTCAGAGCAGAGGAGATAGGAGGTCTCCCCATAACATGTAGTGCTGGGGCTGCAAATCGTACCTCCTGCACTCTGCTACCTCCAAGGTGGGGTCTCAGCTCCACTCTCATCACTTTGCTCCACCTCTCAAGTGCTAGAACACATTCTCTTGCCAGAGCTGGTTTCTCCATCCTCACTATTTACCACTGCACACCTTGTACCCCTCTAGCCTTCAGTCCTGCTTCTTCTAGGTGTCATTTACATGGTTTCTTACTGCAAACCTGCTACCTCATGAGACCCTGTCTTCTTCCTTTATCTACATCTTTCCCAGGTAAAATACCTTTGTTTCCTTGCTCATGTCCTGAAAAGATACCAGGACCCCTTTGAGCCATTCTACTCTATTAGTAGCCTTGGCTGCCAGAAGGGACCCCAAGGCTTTACAAGATGAAATCCAGGTGGCCTTTATCCTCAGCTCTTCAGAATAGGTCCTCTCCTAGTTTTACCCAGGAATCTCTTTTTTTATTATGAATCTCCAGAAAGGCCCCTGGAAAAACTATAGGCCATTGTCAGGGAATATAGCTTAGTAGCCCCTCCTCCCTTATAAGGGGACGGGGTATAAGGGTCTTTGTCCCTACTTCCTGGACATTTAAGAGATTATATTGGGGGCAGGCCTCTGAGTGAGTGTATCGGGGGGGGGGAGGTTATATTACTCTATGGTGGCTCTCTCTAGTTTCCAATACCTCACATTATCAGATAACTAGCAGGGCTTAAGCCAAAAGAATCTCAGCATTCTCCAACACCAGGACTATACTACCTGGAAAAGCAACCATAGGTTTCAGGGAGAAACTCCTTAGGTCTAAAACTTATCAGGAATTGGACTGCTGGATGTTCTGGAGGAAAACACAGGCAAGTGGAGGAGGGAATCAGGGATCTGGCGTGGTGATCCAAGGAGACAGACCAGTTGCCTGTGGATCACAAAGGAGAATCATCTATCCTGAAGGATGCCTAGAGAGCTCTGGATGACCCCTTTAGGAGATCCAACCATATACAAGAGGGGCATGCCCAACCATGGTCTAAAGGAGGCCAAATAGAGCTCCCTATACTTCCAAATAGGAAATTAGGCCTCCGTCTTACTAAACACCCTTTAGGGGCATTCCTGAAGAACTGAGTTAAACTTGACCCAGGTTTTCTAAAAAAAAAAAAAAAAAAAAAAAAAAAGAGTTATTTTCTTCTACAATTCAGAAGGTATAAGGGAGGGGCTAGAGAAATGTGGCTGCTAAATGGTAGTTTAAACTCCAATACCATGTAACAGCAGAGTTTGTTTTGTAGGGGGAAGGGGAAGTGGAATGAAGTCTCACATGTTCAAGCTTTTCAATGCCTTGAGTAACCAGTCTGTTCTGTATATCAAATATTGGATTGACCCCTTATTTATGACCAGAAGGGAGTCCCTCACGCCATCACCCTTGCCCTCCTTGTGCCTGGGAAAGGAGGTCTAACCCACTGAGGAGCCTTGGAAACCTTCTAAACCATCATTTTCACCACCCCTTGCTCTCCTTATCCTGGGGATCCACAAAAACTGTCCTCCCTTGGAATCAGGAGTTGATTTGGGTCCAATTCATGGATATATCCCTATCTCCTTACAAGATCTGAAATGGATAAAGCAGGACCTAAGGAAATTTTCAGTCAATCCTGACAAGTACATAGAGGTCTTCCCACATTTCACTCAACATTTTGAGTTGACTTGGAAGGATACTGCCATTATTTTAGGACAGATCTCAACCAGATCTGAAAGGCAAAGGATCTGTTCAAAGGTTTAAGGATAACTTAGATATTTACTATGGACACCAGGACCTACCCTGTTGGGAATACAGCAGTTCCTTCCAAGGACCCTGATTGGGACTTTAACCAGGAAGGCGACTTCAGAGAGCTTGTCTAGTGGTAGGACCAAGAAATATCCAGACCAAGCCCCCTAGTTATATTAAATTGTCTACCATAGATCTTGGGGCATAGAAAAAATCTCACTACCTTCCTGGGAAGGTTATAAATGTTCTTATAAAGCATATCCCACCAACTGCAGGCAATGTAGAAGGACAGATAATTCTTAAATATAAATTTATCACCCAGTCAGCTCTGGACATTCACCAGGAGCTCCAAAAGTCAGTCTGGGATCTGGAGGCTCCTCTTGATGACCACCTCTATTTATTCCATTTGATGTCATGAAGGAAATAAAGGCCCAAAGTGAGAGTGTAAGAAGAAAAGAAAAGCCCAACTCCTGGCCACCTTCAAACAAGAAAGGAACCACCCACATCCTCCAGGCAACTGCCACATACACCACAGACCAGGTCATTAGAAACAACAGTGCCCAAATAAGAGCTATGGAGACCATGCCTAAAATGTGGCCAAATGGGACATTGGCAATGGGACTGTCCTGAGAGCTAAAGGAGGCCCAGGATGGACATGATGGCTGAGTTCCTTTTGACCTTCCAATGAGGCAAATGGTACCTGCTAGCACCAGTACGTCTATTTCTATCAAAAGGCAAGAGACAAAGTTAACCCTTGAGACTGGTGCCTCCTACTCTGTTTTTACTTTCCTCCTGGGAAATTGATCAAAGCTTATTATCAGGTAATTGGAGTTGAAGAAAAGTCCAAGACCCAACACTTTATGGTCCCTATCTTTTGTCTCAGAGGAGCTTGGAGTTTTATTCCTTCTTGGTAATGACACAGTGCTGTCCTGCTCATCAGATAGGGTATCCTAACAAAGCCAAGAGGAAATTGTTTTTCACAAATGTTATAGAGACATCTTTCATTTTTTCAGACTTTGGCTCAGATGTCATCCTCTTTTCTCTCCACAGTGGAGAAGAATTAATTGGAAGTTGACACAACTATCTAGGACACAAGGCTCCCTGGTGAGGCAAAAACTCTGCCTCTAGTAAAAATTCAACTAAAGAACCCTTCCATGTTCTCCCATGATAAATAGTGCCCTTTAGGCTGGAGACAATGCCAGACATCCAACCTATACAGCCTCATGTCAGTCAGCTTTTTCAACATGGGCTTTTGGTACCATGTACCTCTCATGCAACATCTTCATCTTAGCAATAAAGAGTACTAATGGTGGCCTCAAGATTGTCAGTGAGTCTGTTATTCTCCTCTTCCTAGTAGTATCAATCCTTAGTAGGAAACCAATGGTCTTCAATATTAGAACCAAAGGATGTCCTTTACTACATAGCAGTATGTCCAGATTCTTAATATCTATTTGCTATGTGAGATTCTTACCCACTAGGGAATACCAACAGTGGCTTGGGTTGTCCTGCAGCAAAGGTTCCTAGGCTTTTGGATCGGAGAGATTTGTCCCTGCTGAGTGGGGATATTTTACAATATGTAGCTAACCTTCTGATTTATTCACCATCTTATTGAGACATGGCAAAATGCCATAGAAATGACCCTCAATTTAGTGGCTAATTGAAAGTACTGAATCTTGAGGAAAAATGAGCAGTTATTGTCTCAAAGAGTAGCATACTTGTCTTGTCCTCACTCCAAGGTAACTAACATTCTCTCTCAATTACATTCAGGAAATTTTCCAGCTGTCATTCCCCAACTTAAGGCCTTCTTAAACCTGAATGGCTACTGTCACTTGTGGATCCTGGAATACGTAAACTGACAAAGCCACAGTATAAGGCCCTAAAAGAAGAGGAAAAAGAACTCTCTAATCTGGACCTCAGAATAAAGTTCCTCATTCAACCAATTGAAAATGTCTCTTTTACCTGCCCTGGTCTTTGTATGTCCCTGAATGAAGAAGAGTAGCCTTAGGTGTTCTCACTCAGAAAGTGGAGTCCACTTCATAGCCTGTGGGACATCTATCAAAGAAATTGGGCTCTGTGGCCCGTGGTTAGCCTTCATTGGCTACAGTATCTCTTTGATACTGTAGGAACCCAAATCTCTTTGAGGGAAGCCTTGCCTATATACTCACACCATCATGTCTCTGATCTGTTAAAAGCTATTCTAGCTTGATGATAGCAATGATATAAAGGTAGAAAACCCAGCATTAATAATCCAAAGATATACTGTCATCAGTCCATTCATTCAGCCTGTGTCCATTCTCAAAGGATATAGAGTCACCTCTCTCTGATGGCCTGATGTTTTTAGCCTATGTTAACAGACTGGACCTTAAGAAAAGGACCTCTTCTAAATGTATACTCACTGGTTTATAACCAGAAGCTATTTTCTTCACTATGGTGTCTGTAAATCCAGTTATGCATTGGCTGAGGTTACTGAAGCCAGGACCCTACTGGGGAAACCTCTGCATAGTTGGTTGAATGGATTGCTCTGACTAGGGTATTTATCCTGAGTAAAAACAAAAGAATCACCAAACTCACTGATGCTAAGTATGCCTTCCTGGTCTGTCATGCACACGTTGCCATTTTGGTGGGAAGGGGGCTACTAACAGCTTTTTTAAAAAAAAACTCTGTAAAATCTGGGTTTCACGGGCAGGGGACTTATTATCAATATTTAACTAAATTGATAGTGCATCAAAATGTCTTCTAAATATCTATGCTTCTTATAGAAAAAAGCTTCTCCTAGCCTTAATTGGAGAAGCGTCTCCTTACATTGAACCTCAGTGAAAGCAGAGACTCATGGATTCCCAACATGTAAAGAATATGCCATGGCTGTAGGTCCAGCTTTAAATAAGACATTTATACCGCCCTCTCCAAGGCTCAGGAGATATTGTAGAGCGGGAGCCAGAAATTATGTAAGAATGGGAAGATAGCATAAGGATCTGCGTCGACCATTCTGTAGACTCCATATAGCCATCACAATCATTAACTCACAACAGCTGTGGTCACCTGCACTGGGCCCATACATGACTGGCCCTATCAATCATCAGTCACGAAAAGGAGAGGGCTCACAGGGCCCTATTCCTTCCTTCTGAGCTATTGCTGTCTACTAATAGATTCTAGATGAAGGAGATCCATTGTCTTCAGCTGTGTGGCCACTGCTGCACCCACCAGGCTCCCACAGATAATTCCAAAGCCATGCCTTCAGGAAGATGGCCTGGTTAAACTCAGTGGGTCACAAAACAAAACAAGTAGACATGAACTTAAGAGAGATATTTATGGGGAAAGGGGGTGGACAGGAATGATTAGGAGGCCAGGTGAGAGTGGTCAGTGTGTACTTCTTATATGAGCAAACTTAAAAATATTTTAAATGGGTCTCAGATTATGGAATTTCTCTGGATAGTAGCCATTCCTATTGAAGCCATATACTGCTGGGGCCACTGAAATGAGGCCTCTGCAGTAATTCAAGGAAACCATAGGGCCAACCAAACAGCCAAAACTGCAACAATGGACCCTAAAGACCTAGAAATGCCCTTTACCCCAGACCAGTCTAGTCATGGATGCCAGCTTATACCCCCAAAGAAGATAATTGGGCCACAATAAAGGGATATGTCCATTCCATACATGGTAGTAGCAACAGGGTCAGATTCTCCTTCAGAACTTGCAGTGGAAGATTCTTAAGGGAGTCCATGATATTTGATATTTCAGCAGGAACAAACTTCACTGAAAGATCTTTATAAGGTTATCTATCAGCTCTCTTAGTTTGTGCCTAAAATAATCACAGAATGGGAGGCCACTTTTACTGGTATCCCAGCTCAGAGACATGGCAAACACTCAGGAAAGACCAGCAATTGAATTTCATTCAAATATCCCCTTGTCATGGATTTGAATGCCTGTTTATGATGATTGATGTCTTTACTGGATAAGTTGAGGCCTTTCTCATTCAGATAAGAAAGGCTACAGAAGTAATAAACACAATTTTTCAGGAAATTATACCTCATTTTAGCCTCCCTCCACCCATTTCAGCTTGACAATAGACCTGCCTTTGTCTCTGAGGTCACATAAGATGTTTCTAAATTTGGGGGCATCTCCTACTATTTATACTCTTCATGGTGGCCTTGGTCTTCCAGTAAAGTAGAATGGGCCAATCAGTCCCTTTATAAAACCAAAATAAAAAGAACTTTGACAAGCAATCTTTCTGCCCTGGAGAAAGATGTTCCCTCTAGCCTTACTCAGGGCCCAGATTATACCTAAGCACCCTAAAGCTTAGCCCCTATGAAGCCCTTTATGGGAAGATGCTTCTTAAAAATGAATTCATCACTAATGAGAATGAATTGGACCTTATTTCATTCATCAAAAAGCTACGATAATTTCAAAGGGACTTATGGGCCAAAGAAGGTGTGTGTGCAGTAATCAACAAAACACGGTGCACCTATTTCAACATTTTATTCACTTACCTATAACAGACTGAATACTAAGTAAAATAGACTTCAAAAAATCACACTCTGTTCCTAGAAGTACCCACCCAGGGGGAGACAGATTTACCAGGAAACTGGGGTTCCATTTTTTAGTTCTTAGTCTAGTTGAAAGGATAATTTTAAAATGGACTCAGAGGGGAGCTTGAGGACCATTTTGTAAAAGAGTTTGAGAGAACCATGACAGCAGAGCAGGCAACAGTACATCTTGACAACTTCTGGGAGGAGGGAGAGGGGAAAAGGAAGACAGAAAGTTGTACCTTTGAGTTCAGATCTGCAATGGTGATCTTCAAACCGCTGTAGAAAGGGCAAGGAATGGTCCTCAGAGAAATATATGAAGCATGTCAAAGCACGCATGCTTAGGATTTGGGCTGGTATTTAAAGAAGAGTTAGGAGAATAGGGGAACATTTTACTTTTTGAGAACTTAGAGAACAGGGCAGCCTTAACAAGGAAATTGGCAAGCAACTGCACTGAGGGAGTGGCTCCTGGGTAAAGAGGATAATTATTCCTCCTATCTCCTTAACGTGCTTTCTAGTGAATCAGCTTTCCTAAGGGGGTATCTCTCAGCCCAGTGATTGTTAGGCCCAGTTGGATTAACTCTTTTTTTTTAAAGTAATTAATAAGCCAGGAGGTGGTAGTGCATGCCTTTAATCTCAGCTCTTGGGAAGCAGAGGCAGGAGGATCACTGTGAGTTTGAGGCCAGCCTGGTCTACAGAGTGAGTTCCTGGACAGCCAGAGCTACAACAGAGAAAGTTTGTCTTGAAAAACAAACAAAAGAAGTAATTAATAATCTTTTATTTAAAGAATTATAAATTAGAGTTATCATTAAGAAATATAATCTTATCAATCTTTCTCCATTATAATCAAATTCAACCAGCCGAAAACATATCATATAGCATCAATCTTACTTTATATTCCCCTTTTGTTCCCTATGACTATTCCATGCCAGTGACATAGAATAGTGTGTGTGTGTGTGTGTGTGTGTGTGTGTGTGTGCAAAAGAGAGTGTGAGAGAGAGAGAAAGAGAGAGAGAGAGAGGTGGAGGGAGATAAGAAAATTAAATCTAATATCATTGTTGAAAACAACAAATTTGAGAGCAACATGTGGGCTTAGATATATTCGCTGATCTGGATTAGTCCTCAGAGAAACTACTTCATTGTTCTTGAAATTTTGGTAAAAGAATTTTTATGATAAAATTTCTCATTCCTATTCCATGCCATGTGTGATATGCTGTTTATTGAACAGATGTGACAGCTCTTTGTTTTGTTGGAGAGGCTACAAGACTTGGGAACAGTTCACATGCACTCCTGGATAAATGACTCCAGACAGAGATTCATTTTTTAGATAGAGTCTCCTTATGTATTTACTGGCTACCCTGAAACAGATATCCACCTGCCTCTGCTGACTTAGTGTTGGAATTAAAGTTTTGCACTTTCACAAACAACAGAAGATATATATATATATCGTATAGCATAGGTTTTTTTAATTCAATTATTTAAATTTACAAATGAGATTGTGAACCCATGCCTGATTCTGCAGGGTAGGGCAGGAACCAGAGAGAGACTGGATAGCCAGGAGAGGATTTCTAATGATATCCTGCTCTACTAATAGATTGATGCCTAGCCCAATCTTCATCAGAGAGGTTTCCTCTAGCAGTGGATGACATCAGATGCAGAAGCCCAGGGACAAACATCAGGAAGAGCTCCAGGAACCCCAGGGAAGAGGGGGAGGAGGGGTTGTGGGGACCAGAGGAGTCAAGGACATCAGGAGAACAATCCCCATGGAGTCAACTGACCAACACTCTTGGGGTCCCACGGAGCCTGAAGTGACATATGTAGAACCTTCAGGGTCCCCTAGATATGTCTTGTTGTTGTCTGGCTTGGAGTTATTGCAGAGATCATACAGTCTAGAGTGTGTGTGTTGGGGGGGGCATGTCTCTGACTCTTTTGCCTGCCCTTGGGACCCATTTCCTCCTGCTGGGTTATCTAGTCCACCATGGGTATAGGAATTAGTGCCTAGCCTTGTTCCATCTTGTTATACCCTGTTTGAGCAGTAACCCTGGGAGAACTGCTCTTTTTGGGGAGAAGTGGGGGTGGGGATGAGTGGGGGTGGGGGTGGGGAAGGTAGATTTGGAGGAGAGTGAGAGATGGGGGAGCTGGAGGGAATGAAGTGAGGGAGAAAGTGTGTCATAGTGTATTACACAAAAGATGAAAACTAGATAGATAGATAGATAGATAGATAGATAGATAGATAGATAGATAGATAAATAGACAGACAGACAGACTGAGCCAGTTGGATTAACTCAAGGCTGAAGATAATGCTGAGCAATGCTCGTGGTAAATCAGAGCACCCTGTTTCTGCCCAGGTCCAGTAGTAGGATCCAGATTCTATTCTTTTGACCAGGATGAAGTAGTTTTCCCATAATGGGCCTCAACGAAGCCCTGATATTTGTACTGTTTTACATTTTTTTAAATCTTAAGTAGGAACAATTGTGATACTTTCCTTTCTAGTGTTACCAAGGAAACAGAAGGTAGCATCCAAAGCTGATCATGAGGGAGGGGCTTCATCCTTATGGTCTCCAAGTCTACTAATGCCTGCCCTACCTACCCAACAACAGGGGAAGAGGTAACAGGGAAAAGAGAAATATAAGCTCTCATGACTGCTCAGATTTGGGCCATTGCTCTTTTTCTAAAAAATAGATTCTTGCTCTAAATAAGCTGGTTGTTTGTACTACTACTGTGGTCTATATGAATTCTTCTCTTTTGAGAGCACAAGAACCAAGACTGATGCTATGATCAAAAAGAAAAAAACTGGAGACCGCCTCATAACATTATCAGACTCCCACCTGAGGGTAAATAGACATCTGTTCATGTCACCACAGGAAAATGCATGAAATCTTCCTTTGGGGCCTTTTCTATTCCAATGACTGGCAGGCTCATTTGGATTAATTCTTAAGGACAATAATATGACGTGCTCTTTACCAAAAAGCCTCCTATGCTCGATAGTAATTCTATAACCTTCCAGAGAATTCAGAAAGTCATGTATCCACGTAGAACCAGAGCTACAAAACAAATCCCATTATTTTGACCAAAATTTATAAAAACAGAGCAGATTAAAAAGAAAAATGAATAGCAGGGCATGGTGTCATACTCCTTTAATCTCAACCCCAGGAAGACAGAGTCAGACAGATCTCTTAAGTTCCAGGCCAACCTGTCTCCAAAAAAAGGAAAACAAAAAGAAGAGTAATCTCAGTAATATGACATCTGAAAAGTTGGAGCTGGAGAGATGGCTTAGCATGTAAGAGCCTATACTGCCCTTGCAGAGAACCTGAGTTTAGTTCTCAGCAGTAACTCCAGTTCCAGGCAATCTGACACCTCTGGCTTCCTCAATCACCTGACTCAGGTGAACAGACTACCATAAGTTGTCCTTTGACCTCCATACAAGCTCTATGGCACACACACACACACACACACACACACACACACACACACACACACACACATTTATAACTTCGAATAATAAAAATTTAAATTTAAAAACAAAGAAAAAGAGACCTAAGTTCTGTTTGATGGCTTAGTGGGTAAAGGCTCTTGCTACTAAGCCTAACAGCTTGAGTTCAATCCCGGAATCCACATGATAGAAATAGAGAACGGACTACCATAAGTTTGTCCTTTGACCTCCACACAAGTTCTATGGCACACGCACACATGCACACACACACACACACACACACACACACACACACACACATGGATACATACGTACATACATAGACATACGCACATGGCCGCACAGCAATAGCAGCAGAAAGATTATTCATAGCACTATGCCACAAGATCACACAATAACTTGCTCCCATACCTTTTCAGAAATGCACACTGCCTTCAAGACTGGGGGCACACCCCAAAGACTGTGCTATCTATAGTATACCTACCTGAATTCTATAGGAACCCCACTCTCATGAGAGCTACAGATAAAATGGGACCCTCACGCTCCAACATATTAAGCTCTGTGTCAAAACCCACTAAACATAGATTCCCAAATAAAACAAACATCAACAAAACCCAAACAAACAGCGAAGCTGTACTTCAAAGTTCAGCTGGACTCAACTGGACATCAAACAACAAACCCATACCCCAGGGCACACTGTTGAGAGAAGGTTCCAACTGGGGCTAACCATATTAAGAAGTTAGGTCAGCCTCACAAAGACAAGTATCCCGTGGTTTTTCCTCATTTGTGGTATCTACTTGTATAAAATCCTATGTGCAATGATGACATGAAAGTAGATGGGAAACGATGTAGTGGTACAAAATGTAAGTGGAGCTAATGGGAGGAGGAAGAAGCAAGAACGAAGAAGATCAAGGGGTACTGGGGAGAAATATACCCAAGGTACGTTATATACTTGCATGAAAATGGCATGGAATGATCCAATATAATCCACCAATCAGTAAGTCAGCAGAGAAGGCTATTCCCAAAGAAGTCCCTCACATAAAAGTATGGATATCAATCTAAACAGATATAGTAGAAATCTTAGCATAGACACACCAGAAATATGGACAACTCATACTTTTAAAGAATGAGGTTAAAAACAGTGGAAACATTCAGAGGCTATAAGTAGACAGCCGAGAGGACTAGAGTAAAGTTGAAATCCAAGATCTGGAGGGCAGAATCTAGATCAAGATTCTGACAAAGAACCAAACAGAAATTTTGGAAATGATAGGTTCAATAAATCCAGTGAAAGGCTAAAATGAAAGATTCCCTAAGAGGTTAGATCAAACATAGAAAATACACGAAGGCGTAAAGTCAAAGTTTCTAGAGAAGGATACAACTGGATGCTTTGATGAGTTCTGCAGGCAACATATAATACTAATTTTACATCTTGATAACAAGGGTCTATATCCTTTTTTAAAAAAATTTAAGTCAAGCCCTGTGCCTGTAATCCCAGCACTTGAGAAGCTGAAGCAAGAGGATCAGAAGTTCAAGGCCGCTGTTCTACATGAGCTTATATCAAAACAAAACATAATGAAATAGAATCTATCAAAAAATAATAGGGGCTCTACCTGTTTTGGTATCATGCCTGTGTCCTGGACTTCCTGGAAAGAACAAAGAATGGGGGTAACAACCCCTTCCTTCTCACTAACAAGTTGCTCAGGAACCCAGAGAGAATGCTTCAGGACCAGAGACAATTGGAATAGGTCTCAGCAGCCGTACTAATCAGTACCATTAGCATGCCTATGCTTAGATTACCATGCCTATGAGTGTGTGCATGTGTGTGCGCGTGTGTGTAACAAGAGTGGAGAAGCAGGAGTCTAGCTTAGACCATCACACCTGTTGTCACACCTGTTGTTCTTCTCTGGTTCTGAGGAACAGGGAAAAGAGGAAAGATTAAAAACAAAGGAGCCAAACAAGCCTGGTGGTGCAGGCCTGAAATCTCAGCTATTTAGAAAGCCAAGGCAGGAGGACTCTATGGCCAAGGCCAACTTGGACAGCTTATCTAGATCTTACTTCAAACTGGAAAAGATAAACTAAATGGGCAGAGATGTAACTGCCTGGTAGAGCCCTTGCCCAGGATATGGAAGGCCTCTAGATTCAATCTCTGGCACTGCCCCAAATAAAACAATACAAGAGAAGATAAGGAAGGAAGGATTTCTCTGTAGCAGATATGAGAGACAAAGATTCTGGGGTTTGAGAAAGCAGGGCTCTTCTGAGGCAAGAGGTGAAGAGGAAAAAATATGTATCTTATTCCTGAGAAAGGGCTTCATCATCAAGAAAAGGGTCACTGTGGCATTCAGAGCACAATGCTTCCCCTTGGGACAAAACTTCCAAATTGATGGAAACAGAGTGGGAGGACAGAGATAAGGAACAAGCAGAGTAGCCATTGTTTGTCCAGAAATCCCAACATTGGGATTCTTGTTCATGAAGAATTTAAGTTACAGTGTTTGGGTTTTCCCACAGTCCTATCTGCCTTTTTGGGAGCAGTAGCTCAGTCCCGGGTACTCAGCAAAGTTGTCATATTATTGGGGACAAGTTTAGTGAGATACCTGTTGGGTTTGTGGGGGATTTTGTTTTGCTTTGCTTTGCTTTGTTTTGAGACACAGTCTTTCTATGTAGGTCTTGCTGGCCTGAAACTCTATTATGTAGCCAGGCTGGGCTAGAACTAACAAGAAATCAGAGCCTGCCTCTGCTTCCTGAATGCTAGGATTAAAGACCTGAGCCAGGACACCCAGTTCTTTCTTTTTTAAAATGAATTTAGGAATGTGAAAGGGGCTGGGAAATTTATTTGTGGATTAGAGATTGAAACTTAGGCTTCACACACACATACCAGGGAGTCACAGCACACATGTAGTCATGCTGGGCATTTTACATGGATACTGGGCATTTAAACATAGGTCCTCATGACACAGCAAGAGGTCTTATCCACTAAGCCATCTCCCCAGCTC
This sequence comes from Cricetomys ansorgei, assembly GCA_026225945.1. NCBI lineage: Eukaryota > Metazoa > Chordata > Mammalia > Rodentia > Nesomyidae > Cricetomys > Cricetomys ansorgei. The sequence goes on from JAMJFZ010003396.1 coordinate 7,800,437, forward strand.
AGAGGTGCCCATTTTGACAGTCTTTTAGGAGAAATCTTTCTTTGAGGATTTGTTTTATTTGGTTGTTTTGTTTTTTGGTTTGTTGTTGGTTTTGTTAGATACAATGGATAATCTCAGTGTCCCACGAAAGAACAGATGAAGAAAGTGAAAATAGCTTAGCAAGGTAGTTTCTTTTTGTTAAAGGGGTTGGCTAGGACTCAAACCCAGAGAGCAGACTCATTTGGACAAGATAGCTCCTGTCTTTTATCCTTGATGTAGGTAGTAACTGCATCTCATGCCATTGTAGGGAACTCAACTTTACAATCTGATACGGTTGGCTAATTGGCACCAAGGGAAAGAGGAATGTCTAGGAAATATGAGCCCTTCCAGGCAACTACTTTTGACAGTAAAAGAAAAAAGACTCTGCCAGTTTGTAGGCAGAGTCTGTCATAGTTCAGGCTTGTCTCCAACTAGCCATATAGCTGAAGATGACCCTGGACTCTTGACTTTCCTGCTTCTATCTCCCAGGTGCTGGTTTCACAGGCAAATGCCAACTTGACTGGCAAGAGAAGCCTTTTTCAAGATCTCCAAGTCTCTTCTGGGCTTTTCTTTCAATCTAGCTCATAATATAAACATTGAGCACTGCTTTTAAGAAGTAAATTCTATGCAATATTTCCTCAAATGTGCACTTGCTGTTTCTGAGCTAGGGAAGCCAACCTACAGCTGATTCACTCCTATCCCAAAGTTTGATAAATGATACTAGAATCAATACAAGGGAGAAAATGGCACAGATGAACACCAACATTAAAATACAAGATCAAATCAATTGTTTCACACTTTTAAGGTACCAACATGAATAGGAGAGCTTTTTTTTTTTTTTTAAGAAAATGATGCTGATCTTGGTATAGTGGTGCAGATCTGTAATTCCAGCCTTTGGGAGGTGGAGGCAGGAGCATCAAGAATTCAGGGTCATTCTTGGCTACACAGTGAATTAGCAGCCAGCCTGGGCTACAGAAGTAAACCTAGCTTCAAAACAAACAAGCAACAAATGGGCAGACAGAGAGACAAGATGATATTCCTGAAAGTTAAGGATATTAATATACTTTATAGATAAAAGTAATTTAAAGAAATAGTAGAGTTGAAGGAACAGTAAAGTCTACAATTATCACTGGTACTCACATATACCAGACCTGCAGGACCAGACAGGCCATGGTCGGTTACAGGAGTCTGAGGGAACTAGCAGGAAAGGACTTACCAATGTCCTCCTCCTCCCTGACACATGCCAGAACCCTGGGAAAACTGGCTGCAGAAGCCAATGTCTCCTCTTCTCTCCCTCATAGAGTTCCAGGTGGAACCTGCTAGAGCCAGAGGAATCTGACAAAGTCACCTTTCAACTCATAAAAGCTGTGCCAGCAATTCACTGTATAAATGTGTGCTGCTCTCAGCCTTGGTCAGAGAAGCATCTTTTAGCAATGGCTGGCAGTTAATGCAGAGACTCAAGGGGGCAAAGTGCTGAGAATAAGTGTTCATGAGTGTTCAGTGATAAGTACCATTTCTATATCAACTCACTTTCACCAAACCTCAGGGAACATGGTGGAAGAGGGGGTAGAAAGGGTATTTAAGAGCTAGAGGATGGGGAAGACAGCACATGACCATTGCACTCATGAATCCACCATGCTGCCAAAAGACCTGCACACGATCAAAGCAATCAACATTCTAGCATGGTGTGTGGAGGGGCTGACTAAACCCCACCATAGCTGAGGAGCTATGGATGGATTGATGGATAGATGGATGAGGGGTGGACTGACAGACTTAGCTTCTAAGCCCCCAAATTTATCTAATTAGCTGTATAACTATCACTTCTCTGAGACTCGGTTCTCTAAACTGATTGACCTTGAAATCCTTTCTGAATTTAAGGTACACAATACCTAAAATGTTACTGACATGTGAGTTTCTTTTTAGATTAAAAAGTGTGTGTGTGTGCGTGTGTGTGTGTGTGTATGTTTTGCCTGCATGTGTGTCTGTGCACCATGTGTGCCTGATGTACATGGAGGCTAGAAGAGGGCATCAGATCCCTTGCAACTGGAGTTATAGATGGTTATGAGCTCACACATAGGTGCTGGGAATTGATCTCAGGTCCTCTAGAAGAACAGCAAATGCTCTTAAACATTGAGCTGTTTGTTTGCTGTGGGGTGTGTGTGTGTGTGTGTGTGTGTGTGTGTGTGTGTGTGTGTGTGTAGGTCAGTGGACCATGTGTATGCTGATGTGGTCCTCAGGCTCAACAGGTAAAGGTACTTATCACTGAACCATCTCACCAGCCCTGAAAGTGAATTTCTTTAACTGTAAACACTATGAATGTTAACTTTAACAGGCTGTTTTAAGTCACTCTGCTACCCTTCTGAAAATGTCATCTTTAAACAGATTCTGACTGTGTGATCTTCTGCAATAGTTGCCAAACTTGGAGTACCTGGGCTCCTACAAGTATCTATAGTTGCCAAATAGCCAACATGAGTTAGAAAGAAACACATCTTGATAGTCTATGAATATATTAAATGAAGTTTTAAAAAATGTTACCCATGTGCCCTTCACACCACACCCCCATCACAATTTTCAAAGTAATGGTTTGGTTGGATTTAGTGCACTGTTAAAACTAAAATTTATATCTTTGGGTAATGTCTAATGCAGAACATTTTATCAAAACTGCTTATTCTGAATTTATAGAATAGCCATGTTAGGGCTGGGGAGATGGCTCAGTGGATGAAGTGCTTGCCACACAAGCATGAGGATCTGAGTTTGGATCCCTAATGCCCACATAAAAGCCATGCATGGCCATGCCCATCTGTAACCTTGCTTAAATGTGAGGTCTAGGCTCAGTTAGAGACCCTGTCTCAAAAAGTAACATGGAGAGCACTAAAGGAAGACACCCAGCATTGGCCTCTGGCCTAATAGTGAGTGCACCAGCACTCACACACACACACACACACACACACATTCACACACTCAAGCCTTGTTGCATGTCAATTTGTTAAAATTTGACTAAATCTTAAATGTGTCTTTATTCAGAGTCCATCCAACTCATAGCCAAGGCTTGTCATCTATTTATGTATCTAAAACAAAAATAGAATTCATCTTATCACTCAGCATGCCTATGAAATCCAAGATTAAAATTCCCTACCTGTTCTCCCATTCAACATCTGGATCTGAACTATAATCTGCCTATAAATAAGAAATGAGAATTTTGATCAGGCAGCTTTGCAATCTGTTCAAAGTAGTCTGGGAATGCTTGATGGCATCACAAATCTCTACGTAAATTAACTGATGTTAAGACAGTTTAACTATTATAAAATACTTTATTATAGTCTGTGTCCCTTTAAAACGGATACTTTCTAATGAAATAATATAGCCAAAGTACTGACTTAAAAAGCAGTATATGGAATTGTCCTTGTAAAAAGAAGCTACTCTTGTTGTAGAGACCCGACCCCATTATTCCTTACAGTTCCTCTTCCAAATCTCTGGGGCAGGAGTCGACTAACTATTCCCCATAACCATTTCTATTTCTCTTTGGCTTGCAAGAAGCTTGAGTTTCCCAGTCTCCCACACAGCAGATTCCTGGCCAGCAGAATGTAGCCCAAAACAGTGCACTCTAACTTGGGTCTCATCCACAAAAGCATACAAACAAGGAAAACTCCCTTGGAGCCAGGCACCAAGGGGGCAAACTTATAATCCCAGCACTGGGGAAGTGGAGGCTGGAGGCTAAGAAGTTCAAGATCAGCCTCAACTACATAGTGAGTTGGAGGTCATCCTGGGCCAGGATGTCCCAGAAAGCAGCAAACCTCCCACATAAAACCCATTTTGTCCCATTTTGCTCTCACATGTTGAAGATGGCAAAGTTTGGCCTCCCTCATTTCCTGAACAGTCTGTGTGGAGCAAAGCCCTTCTTGACTTTCTTCATATTACTCACATTGTCGACCATATATATGACATATTAGTAAAAGAGAGAGAGCATCATCTCATGCCTCAGTTTTTGGTGCAGAGCACACTCCCAAATGTCCTCACTAAAATTTTACAGTGGGTAACTATTTAGTCCATTTCTGTTTCTTTTCTTTTTAGATAGGGCTCCAAAGCTCTCTAAGTAGCCAAGAATGACCTTGGCCTTCTAATCCTCCTGACTCCTCTTCGTGGAGTTCTGGAATTACAGTAAACTGCCACCTCTGCTTTTATGTGCTGATAATTAAGCAGGGCTGCTTGCATGCTAGTCAAGCACTCTACCAGCTGAGCTACATCTTCAGAGCCAGGTGGTGAATCTTTCTTCCCCATTTTTCTTCATTTTATTTTTTTAATTGTGTGTGTGTGTGTGTGTGTGTGTGTGTGTGTGTGTGTGTTAAAGACAGGGTATCACTATTTAGCCTCGGCTGGCCTAGAGCTCACTATGTAGACCAGACTAGCCTCAAACTCATATAGATTCACTTGCCTTGGCCTCACTAGTACCGAGATTAAAGGCATGAGCCACCACTCCCAGATCATTTTTCTTCATTTTAAAGAGAGATGAGAAATGGAGAGATGGTACCCTGATGTTGCATTAAATTTCACCTAACAGACATCAATCTTGCATATTTGAATGCACAAATCAGACAAGCTGCAAGAATGGGGGAAATGCTTAGGGGCAGCAGATTGTTCACTTGCAGGCTTTTTTAGTAACAACAAACCCTGCCCACTTCAAAGGAGTGTGTTGGCCTAGTTCCTCACAAAAGCAGGTGCCAAGATGGCATACAACAGGCAAGGATTTTCCTGAGAGACATGCCTGGGAGATGAAGTGGAGGGAAAGCCAGAGATGCTAGACAGTTACCAGATCGAAATACAAACCTGAGCCTGGAAAAAAAGAAGACATGAAGAGCAGCTTGGGTGGAAGTGGCTGAAGCTGCCACAAGATTTAAGGAATGTTTGGCCAAAGGAATGAATCTGTCTGTAGGTGGAGACTCATGCTATTGTCCACTCCCTTAAGAGTTAACCCAGTTGGACACCACAGGACTACCCCTCAGGAAGGCAGGCTCACCTTAAGCTATGCTGAAGAGAGAGGTGGAATAATTATCCCTTTAATGAAATGATGTACTTTGCCTTCCCATAATTCCAGCTCCTGGATGCAATCCCTACAAGCCACCAGAGATTTTGTTGGATCTAGCTCCCCATTCCCTATTCTTCTCTTCAGTCTCTTTCTTTTGGATACTTATCAAAACCTAAGTATGCTTTTTTTCTCGTACTTCAGGTCCTCTTCCTCCTCCTTGAAAGCTTCCCTCCTCACCACGTGGATGCCTGCCACCCTGTGGCTGACTTCCATACTGGCCTAACTCAAAAGCATGGCTGTTTTTTCCTTCCAGTCTCAATCCTCCTCCTCTTGGCAGTTGCCAAGATTTCTAGTCTGCTTGCCCTAGGATTTTTCTTTTAAACTCTAATAAAAATCATCCTCAAACTTCCATTTGAGTCTGTTATTGAATTATTTTTATTAAGACTAAGAAGCCCAAGAGGGGAGCCCCTCTCCCAACTTCCCCACTATCAGTAAAATTCACAAAAGATGTTTGCTAACATGGAAACCTTTTTGAAAAGTAAAGCTATTCCTGGGAAGTCCTACTGTTTGTAGACAATTTGAGGATACAGTTCATTTGGTGACTCCTTGCTATACACTGTACAGTATATAGGAAGCTGAGAAATGCATTCATTAAGTTGTACATAAAAACTGCCTCAACTCTTTTCATAGGAGAAGAGAATAAATTTGGAGCATGTATTCTTTGACACAGATATTTCTTGAGCTCAGATTTGAAAAGGTTTTAATTAAAAAAGACTGATGAGGTTTACTTCCTATGCTACCAAATGAATGAATATTTATGAGAGCCATTGATCCAGTTCAGTGGCCATCCATAAATTTGCAAATATTGTTTATTGGTTGCCTTGTGTGTGTGCTTCTTTATTTTTTACTTTCCTTTATGGGCAAGAGTAAATTTTACTATTATTTTTTTAAATTATATTATAGGCATCTGGGCTGTCTGCCAAGCCTATAAGTTTCCTTCTCTGAGAATTGCTCTCTCAACTGTTAGTCCCCAACAGTTATAGTTAAAACCACCTAAGCCATCCCATGGCCCTCAACTATTGGGTTACAGAAGGGAAATACACCAATCAGGACAAACCTATTTCTGTCTTCTAAGAACCTGCAGCTGGACTAAATGAAGTTATGCATACCTACAATACCAGAGAAGCTGAGACAGGAGGATTGCCAAGAGTTTGGGGCCAGCTTGGGCTATATAATTAGCTCCAAGCCAGCCTGAGCTACAGTGTGGGGCCACATGTCAACCTGTACCACTCAAAGAAAAGAAAGGAGGATACGGAGTTGGCATCAAAATCAGTCACCACTAGTCATTTAACTGAAGATGTAAACTCAGAAATAGAGGGGAAAAACTATCATCTGTCAAGTTTATAAGACCAAGGAAAGAGCCAGTTTCTCCACAGGAAAGAAAAAATCTAACTATTCCCCCTCTGCACCAGTTTAGTTGTAGTTATGTGGATCACTGCCTTCCATGGATATTTTCTCAAACGTAATATTCAGATCAGTGAACCAGAAAGACCATAAAGCTCTGCTGTGGCTACTGTCAAGTTCTTTCCCATGTATTTTCATTATTATGACCTAAGCAATACAATTCTAAGCCCGTCCCTTTGCAGTCATTTTATGTGGTATACTAAAACCAACATGAAATTTGATAAATTAGTGTGTATATTCACCAGACCCCAGACTGACAAGTATATTTTGGGTGAGAATGTTACTTCCTGATACATCCTGCCTGCTTTATGTTCACATGAGTATTAAAAGTTAAAGGTGATGCTTAGAGTTTGTGTAATCAGTTTGGCTTATTGGGCTGATTTTGAACAATTGAGCTCAATTGGTGTTCTTGGTGCATGGGTCTGGAAATGATATGGATGAATAAGTCATGGTTTCTATCCAAGAACTTGAGTATGATTTGTGGCTCTCAGACTATAGTATTCTATATGCACAACAAGTCATATCTAGCAAGAAAGAGTTAAGATTTCTTGGTTGAAAGAAGACTCAGTAGTCTGGAGACAGAAGAGAGGGAAGGTGACATTGATTTCTTCCAAGACAGAAACATATTCAAAAGGAATTTTCCCTCCCCCTCCCTCTGATCTGGCTTTATCTATTCACTTGTGTTTGTCTGCACTTGGTGTTCAAAGATAGCTCCAGTGGGGGGAGATAGAAAGAAAAACAACTCAAGTGACTACTTTTAGGTAGTTTTCAAATCAAAGGCTCAGAATTATGTCACGTTATGAAAGGCTATAAAAATTTTAGTGCAGGTACAAGAAAGAGCAATAGCTTTTCCTAGCCTTCTTCTTTCACTCTGGTATACTCTCCTATTAAAACAAAAACAAACAAAAATAAATAAAAACATTGAGTTCTCTGCCTTCTGGAACTTTCTGTCAGCAGGAGGTAAGAAATCACGTAAATTGCTGAAAACAAATGGTAATGGGCAGTCATTTCTTTTATAATGGACCATTAGATTATTGTATTTGCATGTATCATTAAAATTTATTGCAAATTCTCTAATGGAATGACAATTCTGGAGATATAGTCTGCCTGATACAATTAGAATGTAGACGTGTAGGAGAAGTTGCTACAGATTGCCTTGGGCGGGGGAATATGTATCCTTTGCTATGAAAATATCAGCGAGAATAAAAAATCTATTGTGAATGCTTTTGTCCAATTTAACATTTTCCTCTCATAAAAATCATCTTAGGATTTTCATGTTAGCCAGTGATTTGAAGCCAAGCATCTTTTGGAGTGAATTTCTTTCTTTAATATGATACATGGAGTAATCAAGATCAGGGACATTATCTTCTTTATTCTTTGATGGAAAAGATAAATGATACTAGGGATGATTATCAGTGAATGGTAAAAGCAGTGTGTGTGTGTGTGTGTGTGTGTGTGTGTGTGTGTGTGTGTGTGTGTATGCAGCTTTCCAGAGTTGGTTCATTCCTTCCACTATAGGGGCCTGAAGATCGAATTCAAACCATCAGACTCAGCCACAAATGCCTTTCCTCTCTGAACCATCTCACCAGCCCAAGAATTGTAGGCACATTCATATGAACAGTGTATCTTTATAGCAGAGGAGAATCAGAACTGGACATAAGGGGATAAGCTTCCTAGTGAGACAGGATGAGCTCAGCCTTCTTCAGAGATACTCAGCTTCCTAGTGAGACAGGACGAGCTCAGCCTTGTTCAGAGATACCCACAGTTCCAACACACAGGTTTGATTTCTTACGAACAATGCCTGATTTAATCTCTGTCTCTTTCTGTGTATGTGTGGATGTCTTTTGTCTCTCTGTGCCTCTCTCTCTCTCTCTCTCTCTCTCTCTCTCTCTCTCTCTCTCTCTCTCTCTCTCTCTCTCTCTCTCCAAAATCTCACTATATATACCAGGCTAGCTTTAAATTTGCAATGATCCTCCAGCTTCTATCTCTCTGGGTGCTGGGATTACAAGTTACACGTTCCACATGTCACCATGCCCAGGAAATACTTCTCTTCTCATCTGTATTTTGAATTATTTGGTTTATCACTCTCTATCTCCAAAAGAATTCCTCCTGTATGAATACTGCTCCCTTCTATTCTTTCAAATAACATAAATTTCTCTCCACTCCCTGCATTGTTATCACTTGATCCAGGAAAATAATAAAACTACATAGAAGTCAATTTCAATGTCATTCTGCAATAAGAATAATCAGGAAATACCTCCTGCAGCCTGTAATTTTATACTAATTTTTAAGTGAACCTAAGAATATTGGAGAATTCATTTTGTATTAGCTCAGCACATTAAATACAGTGCATATATTGTCTAAAAAGGCCAGAATAATAAACAGGAGAAATAAAGCTGGATTTTTAAAAAACTGACTTTTACACGTATTTTAACTACATGAATAATTCAAATCTGTCTCCTGGCACCAGAAAAACATTCCAGAATATTTTTTCAGAGATGCATTTTGGTTATTTGAGATTTCATGACACAATAAGTCTTAGAAATATTCAAATGGTTCATTAAAAGTGAAAGATTACTAGCTCAGGGGATGCCAGAAACCCATAAGATGTGACTTAAGAAGAATATAAGCAGTTCCCCCACAAAGTCAGATGTAAATATTTTTCAAGTTATATTTGAAGTGCCTGTGGTATACCATATTACAAATGAGGAAATGAAGTGTGAAATTAAGTGAATTGCTGAGTGATCAACCAGTTTAAGTGTGTCAAATGGAATCGTCACCAAATTAGTAACATAGAGATAATTACTCTGAAGAGAGCTATCCTGGAATTCACAAACTTTTCAAACAATGCTGAAACACACAAAGCTATGTAGATCAACATTTTCTGCAGATACTTTCCCAAATATCACATCCAAATAAATGAAACATTAGGATCATAGGTAATGGAGGCCCTATGTCTGGTACTTTCCAAACCACCCAGTTGGAATATTTGGTTTTAGTTACAATATGGAACATCTGCAGCTGATACTATCATTATTATCACCAATTTTCAGCCATTATCCAAAGGGAGCAATTGATTCAGTCTTCTGAAGCGTATATGGCTGATTTTGAATTTGAAAGATGTCTGGGCTGACTCATGAAAAGAGAATGATAACTAGGAGATATGTTTTCATTTGAAAATATGTAAGTTAGCAGCAAGAGCCATGTTTGTTAAATTGCAGACACAGACAATGAGTAAGAATCAGGGATGATTATAGAGTATCCATGGTTACAAAAAAGTGTTGTCAATACCCATTGTTCTATTTATACCTTGGGAAACAAGCCACCAGGTTTCTATAAACACAGTAGAAATTCATTCATTTCCACCCTAATCTTATAAATCTCCAATTTTCTCCACGATAAAGGAACTGGACTCTAGAGGGTAATGGGGGAATGTGTCAGGTTATGTAGAATGTACCTTATGTCTGGAGGAAGCATCACCATGGTTGAAAAGAAAGTAAGATAAAATGGAAATAATGAGACTCCCTAAAATCTCCAGAAGGTAACTTCATGGGGAAGAATGACCCCAAAAAGCTGAACTTCCACGGTACCCACTCAGTTTTAGACACAAAACAAAAGAAAAATTTGGGTTAAATGCACGGGGTGTTGTTTTTGTTTGTTTGTTTAGAAAGGCCAAAAAGAATGAGATACTAAACAAAACCATCTGTTTCAGACCTGTAATCCCTGCAATTTGGGAGGCCAGGGCAGGACAATCTCAAGTTCAGAGCCCATCTGGGCAACTTAGTGAAAACTTGTCTCAAAATTAAAAAACAAAAAAAGTTGCTGTAAGAATTCAGAGTGGGAAAGACATGTGAATTCAAAGTGCCAAATTTCTGGTATGTTCATGGAATCAGAAACACCAGATACCTGTGCAAGTCGAATGGCAGAAAGCTGAGGAAAGGCCATCTTGGACAGCAGATATGGTCTGCTACAAATGGGGGGATTCATTCAGTTACTATACCCTGAGCAGGGCTATCGTCCCAGCCCCAGCACCTTCTTCCTCGTGCCTCTGAAACCCCTGGCAGCCATTCACTGTCTTGAAAGGTAAGAAAATGATCCCTGCCAGAACACCTGTGGGCCCTAACATACGCAGACTGACAGTGAAACATCCAGGCCCTGTGTGCTGTACCTTACACTGAGGCCCATCTCTTGACAATCTCTCACATGGATTTCACTAAACAAGGCTTTATTGAATCTTTGTTCATAAGTTGACTTAAAGGGCCCAGGTACACATTGTGTACATTATATCATTTCATCTTCAAAAGAAACCTATCAGAATTCTATCGTTATCTCTAGTTACAGATAAAGAAAGGAAGGTATGAATATGTGACAGGAGCTCCATTTTATCTCTAAGTTTAACAAAAGTTGAATAAGTTCTAGGTGTGTCACATATTTTTGATGACAGCACTTATTTCTGTGAGTTTGAAGTCAGCCAGGTATATGTAGTGAGTTCCAAGCTAGCCAGGCTACATAGTGAGACCCTGTCTCAGAAAAGAAAATGTTGAATAAAATGTAGTGTTTAAAGTGGGGAGGGGGTCACAAGACCCCTTTCTGAGGTGCTCTTGGCAGCTAATGGTTGCTGGAGGAGGGAGGAAAGTTGCCAGTGCTCCTGTAAACAAGCCTTCATCCATGTTTCTAAAAGCAATCCTAAACTCAGTGGGTCAACAAACAACAAAAAGAGACACAAAAGAAGAGGTACTATTTGAGAAGGAGATGGAGACAAATAAGAGTTTGGGAGGGACACAGAAAAATGGGAGGTAAACATGAACAAAATGCATTACATATATGTATGAAATTATGAAAAAAATGCATAAGGATTGCTATCTATCTTCTACTCTCTCTCTCCCTGCCCCCGAGTCTACTGTTAGCCCACTTCTGACTTTTCAGAATCCCAGGAACTTGAGCACATGTAATTAGATAAAAAGTCTTAGTTGGTCTGGCAAACAATAGAGATTGGAATGAAAGAGAAGATGCAAGTCAGGGTGATAATGCCCTAGCCCTCTCTGTTATCAGGTAGTACACAAAGAAGCTGTTCGCATCCCTTCAGTGGAGGTAATGACTTCTAATGGATGATCCAAAAATCTCTCTCCTCTTGCCCTCCAGATATAAGGAAGTCATAGCTCTACTGCTCTATTCTTGGGTACTGCATTCTCTTGTTCAGTTTCCTACCATTCCCTCTACCTTTGCAAACACTTATTGTTAAAATTCTCATGAAATTACCTAATTTAAACATTCCATATACTTCCTCCCAGAACTACAGCTGCAACCTATTCTCCACTGCCTACAAAGTAGAAGAGAATAGTAGCAAGTCACCTTTCATTGCTGTGACAAAATACCTGAGAAGATGCCTTGATGAAGGAGGAAAGGTTTGTTTTGGCTCCCAGTTTCAGAGGTTTCGGTTCATGGGTAGCTACCCTACACTGAGGCAGAACAGCATGACAGAGAGGATAGAGTAGAAAGTGAAGTGGAGCAGACTGTTTACCTCATGGTAGCCAGTAAATAGAGGGAAGAGGTCAGGGATAAGATATACCCTTCAAAGTCATATGCTGGTAACCCAGGTCTTCCAAAAGCCCCACCTCCTAACAGTACTTTCAGAGATTATATCATCAAAGGATTAATCTCCCTCAGTGACCAACTTCTTCCAACTGGACCTTAACTCTCAATAGTCCATGCATCTACAAATTCATCAAAGGATAAATCTGTTGGTGAAATTAGAGTCCTCATGATCCAATCACCTCTAACAGCACCCCTAACTTAATACCAAGCCTTTGTAAAGGGCACTTCCCATTCAAACCATAACAAATATCTTCTTCACTACTAACACACATGCATCTCTGTTCACTAAAACCCTCTAGAATCATATTGTTTTGAGATCACCCCCACCCCGGGTATATAATAGTTACAGAATAAAGGTGGAAAAGAAAGAAAAAAAAAGACTCACTAGACGATTTCACAATGAGTCGATTGATAATGATATTTTGGTGTGAAAATCTACAGCAGAGTAAGAATTTAGCACTCCCATAAACAGATATCCTTTAGATAATATTCAGTATGTGTAGATAGAAGAGGTAGTATAGGGGATGAAGGGGGCATAAAGATGCTTGGTATTCTGGGCTCATTCAACATTGCCAGGAAGGCCCTTCCTTTCTCTCAGCCATACTCTGAGTCTACCATCTCCATCTCCAAGCAACCATTCTGAGTATTCTTCCAAGCACAGACACAACTATGTGCGAAAGAAAATCTGCAAACATGGTTTTCTTCACGTTGGCAATACCTCCAAGGATGTCTCAGTGCTCTATTGCTCTTTCATCCTCTGTATATCTCAGCCATTGGTACACTGGGCAAATGTCCATGCCTCCTTCCACTCTGGTACCAAAGTAAGCATGGTAGCAGGAGTCCACTTCAAAGTAGAAGTGGTGAATGCCAAACAAAAAGTATGATGTTCAGTCTTCCAGTTATCCTATGGAACTGTCAGCTGGTCTGGTTTCACCAACACCTCCACACGGGTAAGTTTCTTTGTGAAATGTTGGAAAGCACATCAATTTTTATCCATAGCTGGTATGATGGGGGTAATTTAAGAAGTGTTTACAATGAGTATGTCCACTTGAGTGGGTGGAATGATCTATAGCTCAATGAAACTCATGGCTAGAGTGCACCCATTCTTCTTCCCTGTGGGCAGGTCTGTGTGAAGGGAACTTGTGCAATCAAGGACTCTCTCCATGGTTAACAGTGCATATTATTGCTAAAAGCACAGGAGCAATGGTGACATCTTGTGTCAGGTTAAAAAGTAACAAGATCTTGATTCCTCCTGGGTCTCCTGGGAGCATCCTAGCTGAGCTTTGGCAACAATTCATCTTAATCTTACCTTTTCCTTTCAGACGCTGATCAAATAATAAAACAAAGACTCTCAGGTGCAGAGGTGAAGACTTACAGGAATGATGGGGGAACTTCACAAGGCATCTGACTGATCAGTCATTGCCACCTCAATAACCAGATAACAAGGAGTTCTGTACTAGTTCTAAAACTCAGTCTTTCTATCATGTTAGGATACCATTAGCTCTGTACCCAACTACAGTCAAACCAACACAGCCAGAGGTAGCTTCAGAGCCATGAAGAAATGGGTCTATTTTATTGCATTGGCAATTTTCCCCATCTCGTTTCTTTGGCAGCCTTTTAGACATGGCATGACACACCTGGACCTTCTGAAACCCAGCAGATGATGAATGCTGAGATGGTGGGAGCCAGCTGAAAAATCAAATCTCTTGTTTCTTGTGCTCTCCATTAGAATGTTACCTTCTTAGCATTGGTCACACAGAATCAGCTGAGGAGCTTACAAGAGCACCAACACTATACCTGGACCAATCACAGACCAATGAAATCACGATTTACAGGGATTGAGCCAATCTTTTTAAATCCCTGCTCCCTCCCTCCCTTCCTTTCTCCCTCCTTCTCTCCCTCTCAGTTTATTGAGACAGGGTCTCATTTTGTAGTTCCACTGGAAGCCACTTTGTGATTCCTTTGTCTCAATCTCCCAAGTGTTGGGATAGCAGTCAAGAGCCACCGTGCCTAATTGGTGCGGGCTTTTGCTTTCTTGCCCAAGGAACATAGCCACTGTGCTGTGAGGAAGCACAAGCTACATGAAGTAACCATGACTCTGCCCTATCTGAGGTCCAAGTTAACAGCCAGTATCAAACACCAGGGGAATGAACGAGTGACCCTCTGATAATTCAGATCTCCAATCCCCTAATCACGCCAGCTAATGCCACAGTAGATCAAAGTCAAGCCATCTCCATTAATTTTCTTATTTTAAGGCACTGAAGGGTGCTTCCACAGCACTAGATAGCTGGAACAATTTTATCCATGGTTTTAGATGGAGAAATGGAGACAGCAAGAGCAGAAGTTAAGCTACAAGGTAGGCAGACGGAAGAGGCAGAAGCAGAATAGTCTGGGTCAAGAGCCCTGGCCACTATCACTAGTTTGCGTCTCCTGTTCAGCCAGCAACTGAAATCAAGAGTCAATAAAACTAAAACTCTGTAGAACTCTGAAAATAACATGATTTTTTGTGCCTTCAAACCCAGAGCAACATAAGATCAAGAAGGGAACAAAGATCTGCTCTCTCCACCACTCTCTTTTGTTTGTTTGTTTGTTTTGTATTTTGAAACAGGGTCTTACTATGTATTCCTGGTTATCCTAGAACTCCTATGCAGATGAGGCTGAACTTGAACTCACAGAGATCTACCTGTCTCTGCCTCTGAATGCTGGAATTAAAGGCATATGCTACTACTTTCTTCGTATAAGCTGAATAAAAGCCTGGGGAAATATGGTCCAGACATATTTCTTTGCCCATATAATAAAGATAATACTGTTACTTAGTTTCAGAGTTTAATACTCTCCAGAAATGATTATCTTTTTCACCAATAGTCTTTGAAATAATTGATTTAAATTGCTCATTTATAAAGTGAAAGTACTGCACTAGGGTCAGTGAGATAGGTCAGCTAGTCTAAGTCAGAAGGAGAGAACCAACTCCTGAAAGTTGTCCTCTAACCTCCACATGAACATTGTGTCATGTGTGTGTGCATATGTGCATGCATGCATGTGTGCATGTGCAGGCATGCGCGTGCACGCGCACACACACACACACACACACTAAACATCATTTTAAAGGTTAAGTCTACATTGCTTTTAAATTCTCTCCTTTGAAGTTATGTTATGTTGTATAGCATCATGTTTGAAGATTATCTACTTTAGAATTATAAAAACATAGAATTGTTGAACCAGAAGAAAATTTTTAAAGTGTTGATTTAAATATTCATTATTTTCTTTCACTTATGTACTTATCATTGTGGAGAGGGACACACATGCCATACTGGAGGTCAGAGGACAATTTTGTGGAGTCAGTTCTTTCCTTCCATCGTGGGACAAAGGATGAAAATTGAGTGATTAGGTTTTCACAGCAAGTACCTTTACCTGGTAAGCCACTCACTGGACCTTATTTGTTTATTTTAAATATACTTGTTCCTAACTTACTGGCTAAGACCCTATTCTAGTCTTGATTTTCCCATCTCTCTGGTTTTCTTTTCTCAGTCTTTGCTTAGTTCTTCTCTTTTCTAAAATGTCGAATGCTCAGTCCTGGCTCTCTTTTGTTCTCTGTCTCTCCTTCCATGACCCCACTCAAAAGACTTCAAATTCCACATACATAACTTTACCCCCAGCTATATCTCCAGACATATTTCACTCCAACTTCTAGGCTTTTTAATCTTATCATGTACTCAACAGTTGTGTGTGACAGACATGTCAAACTCAGCATCTTAAACCATGGAGCACCACCTCTACCAACTGCCTGCCCCATCTTAGGTGATAGCAATTATTGCCTTTCAGTTACTGAGGCACATCAACTTGCAACTTTTTCATGTTCACCCTAATCATGAAGACATTTTAAGAAATTTACTTTGAAAATGTCCAGGCTCTAACTACTTTGCTGGTATTGCCATGATCAAGCACCCTACCCCTTGCTTAGAAAACAGTAATAGTGTCCCTCTACAGGATGTTTCCTTGCCTAAAGTCATTCTTTCCTTTAACTGTCTAGTAGCCAACATGGACCTTTCTGTAGCCAAAGTGGGATCTTGTCATGTTCTTGGCTCAAAATTCTCCAGTGGCTTGCCCTTTCATCCCACACTCAGTATCCCTTTTGACATTCCACACTTTTATATTTCCATGGCTAGGACCACTGTTTTTAAGAGTTGTATAAAACATTTAATTTATTGATCTTTTGGTAAATTTGACACACCATCACTGTATCCCAACAGAACCATTAATCTTGTAGCTTGGATGGCATTAGCTGCTTCCTTCTATGGTATGCTGAGGAATCAGCTCTCTGCAGAGGCTCGAGAGAAAGGCCTTTGGAGAAATGTGCACATTGCTTCTAGATATTTTCAAAAGCTCTATTCACTCTGTTCTCTTTTTCATCATCCACAATGTTTATCTTCTTAAGATTAATGCTAACAGGTTTGGTTTGGGTTTTGGTTTTAGCCTTGAAGCTTAAAGCTGGCTATATGAAATATGTTTCTGGATTTCTGACCTCTTAATTTGTTCTAAGCCATTGTTTGGGGTACCTCATGTGGCCACTGAAGTTGTAGGTGGTCCCATCTAAGGGTATAGACAGTGCCACTTTTCAGCATGTTATATGGTTTATATATTGCATCTTTTGTTTGTTATCTGCTTGAATATAAGCTCCACAAAGGCATTTTCTTCCTTGGTATATCCCAATAGGCTATGCTTTGCTTCATATTTGTTAAATAAATGAAATAAAATATTACTCTTTACCTTGAAAGCTCTGTAACATACATGAAAAGATACTAGGATGGTTACTGCTTATTGTCAACCTCACATACTCTAGAATTACCTGGAAGAAGGGCCTCTACCTCTCTATGTCAAAGGGGTATCTTTATTCTGTCAGTTGAGGTAGCAAGACACACCAACTGTAGGTGGCACTGTTCCCTAGGCAGGGGATCCTGGTCTATATAGAAAAAAAAAAGGACATAAGTGCTAGAAAGCACTGTGCATTGGTTACTCTCTTCTGACTAAGGATGTAATAGGATTGGTTGCTTTAAGTTCCTGCTGCCTTGACTTCCTCACAGAGGTGACTGTACCTTGAATTATAAACTAAAAATAAACCCTTTCTCCCTTAAGTTTTTAAGAGTGTTTTATCAGAGCAATAGAAAAGAAGCTATGACAGAAACCGTAACTCTATTCACCCTCATGAATAGCATATTCTGCTAGGCCCCTAACTTCTTCATATAAGACATACTATCTGTACAGAGTCTTTCAGTCTACTTACTTTTGCTTGTGAATACCTGCAAGTTGTCAACAGGCAAGTCTCAAATTCAAGTAATTCTCATTGAAGATGTCTGTGGTGCCCTATTCCTTTCTTTCTGTCCTTTCTTTGAGCCTGTAGAGTAAGAGGCAAGCCATAGGAATGGCTAGATTCACCTAATCCATTAGCTTATTAAGTATTACAATATCAGTCCCAGAAGATGTCAAACACTCACTTTTCACACTGGATAGATCACATAGACTAAATAGCAATTAAACTGAAGTGGACATGAATGATACTGTAGACCAACTGGACCCAGCATATGTGTCAGAACATTCTATCCAACAAGAGTATAATAGAGATGCTCCTCAACTTACAGTGGGTTTGCATCTTGATATCCTCATCATAACCTGCAAATGTCACATAAGTCAAAAATGCATTTAACACACATAACTTGCCAAACATCTCATTTAGCATACCCTGACTAAGTGTGCTCCAAACACATTATCCTAACACTGAACAAAATTCATCTAACATCAAGTCTATTTTATAATAAAATATTGACTGTTTCTTGTAACTTACTGAATATTACACTTAGAGAAAAAATAATTGTATGGAAATACTTTATCTAAAATTTTTGCAAATGTATATGAGTGTGGTGTGCATGAATGCAAGGGGACACAGATGGTGGCTGTATGTGCACATGTATGCACATGCTGACATCAGATATCTTCTTCAATCATCCTCCACCTTATATATTGAGGGTCTTATATAGTGAGGGTTTCTCACTGAATCTCAAACTTTCCATTTTGGCTACTCTGACTAGCCAGTTTTCCTAGCTTCACTCCCCAGGGATGAGATTACAGGAGGGCCATGTCCACATGACTTTTATGTTCTAGGAATCTGAATGCCAGTCTTCACATTTGCATGGTGTGGTGGTTTGAATGAGAATGGCTCCCATACACTTATATATTTGAACACTTTGTCCCCAGTTGGTAGAACTGTTTGGAAAGGATTAGAAGGTGTGTCCTTGTTGGAGGAAATGTGTCACTGGGGGTGGGCTTTGAGGTTTTAAATGACTCATGTGATTTCCAGTGTTTTCTCTTCCTCTGTCTTATGGTTGTAGATCAAAACGTAAACCCTCAGTTGTTCCTTTGCTCTGTCATCATGGACTCTATTCTCTAAATCTGTAAGCCAAATTTAATGCTTTATTTTATAATTTCCCTTGGTCATGGTGTTTTATCATGATAACAGAGAAATAACTAAATACTAAATAACTAAAATACATGGAAAACATACCAGATCCACCCCAGCCCTGATTTATCAAAATTTTAATGTTGAAAACTTCAAAATTAAACTATCACAAATCAAGGCCTTCTACACACATTTTTCTCAAGTGCACATGGAAACTTTACCACAATAGATCATAGAATAGGTCATGTAGTGTTAGAAATGAGAATGGCTCTCTTAGGCCCAGATGTTTAAATATTTAGTACCCAGGTGGTGGCGCTGTTTGGGTAGACAAAGGATGTGTGGCCTTGGCAGAAGAATCAAATCTCATAGGGTTCCTAGCCCTGCCTCTCTCTTCTGTTTGTGAGTCAAAATATGAGCCCTGCTCCCTGCCACCATGCCTTTACTTCTCCATCTAACTTTAACCCTCTGGAACTATAAACCTAAACAAATTCTTCTTTCTATAAATCACCTCAGTCATGATGTTTTATCCCAGCAATAGAAAATAACTAATAGAAGCCACAAAACAAGTTTCAACATATCTAAGAAGGTAGAAATCATAGGACATTTTTCCAACTACAATGCTATAAAACCAGAAATCAATAACTAGAGGAAATTCTAACAAAAAAAGTGGAAATGAAACAATGCATCCCTGAACAACCAATTCGTCAAAGAAGAAACCAAAAGGGAAATCAAGAGATATCTTGACAGAAGCAAAAATGCAAATATGCCAAATCCTATGGGATGCAGAAAAAGCGGTTATAAGTTTATAACAATGAGAAAAGAAAGTTCTCCCGTAATCTAACTTTGCACCTGAAAGAACTCAAAAAAAGAACCAAGTTCAAATTAAAGAGAAGGAAGAAAATAGTATCTTTTGGAGCAGAAAGAAATGGAATAGAGCACCCCCCTCAAATAAAACAATAGAAAAGATTAGTAAAATGAAGAATGTGAATTGTTTGTTTGTTTGTTTGTTTTCTGTTTTGAGAAGATAAAATTGAATTGACAAACTTGAAAGTGAAAAGTCTTGAAGAATAAAATTATAAATGAAAGAGAAGATAGCACAACTGACCACAGAAATGCAAAGGCTTGTGAGACTACTGTGAACAATTGTAAAGTAACAAACTGAATAACCTAGAAGGAACAGATAAATTCCTAGAAGTATATAAT
Source organism: Cricetomys ansorgei (assembly GCA_026225945.1). Lineage (NCBI taxonomy): Eukaryota > Metazoa > Chordata > Mammalia > Rodentia > Nesomyidae > Cricetomys > Cricetomys ansorgei. The sequence continues at coordinate 7,820,191 of JAMJFZ010003396.1, forward strand.
CTATCAAAGCTGCACCACAAAGACAAAGGGAATCTGAACAAATAAAATATAAGTAAGGAATTTGAATTAGTGAACATAACCCCCCCCCAAAAAAAAAACCTCATGTTGGGTATAGTGAGGCATAAACCCAGCACTTAAAAGGTAGAGAAAGGAAACTCAAGTGTTCAGGGTCATTCCTTGGCTACATAGAGTTTGAGAACATCCTGAGCTACATGAGACCCTGTCCAAACAAACAAACAAGACCATGGAATAGATGGCCAAAAGGATATAAGAGCAGTGGGGTGGTGGATGATATGAAACACTTTTACTGGCATGATGTGGCCATTGTACTCTTGAACTCTCAGCAGCTATACCTTCACAAGACCTGCATGAGATTCTTTCACAGAGGGGGAAAGGGCTCATGAGGCCCTGCTCCCTCTAAGAACTTATAGGTAGTTAACATTTTCAAGGAAGGGGAGGCACATGAGAATAAGCCTTCTCTGAGAATCTGTAAGTAGTTAATAGTGGCTGGGGGAGGGAGGAACATTTCCTTTAGTGCCATAGCCACTGGTAAAGTGTTCATGCTTTTTAAAATAATTCCTTGCCAATACTCCTGTAAGCCATTCCAACTAAACTCATTAGGTCATACACACAAAACAAAAACAAAAACAAAACATGAAAGTAGAAGGACTACTTGGGAAGAGAAAGGGAGTTAGTGGGAGGGAGAAGGGAATAAGACAGTGTAATGGGGGGATGAGTATGTTGAAAATATAAATGTGTATGTAAATGTCATAATGAAACTCATTATTATGCATAATTAACATATGATAATAAAATTGATTTTAAAAGAAAAGGGGAAATACAAAATATAACTGCCATATGACTCAACAATTCTACCTCTGTATATTTTTCCAAAGAAATTGGAACCAAGATCTTGGGATAAAATGCACCTGTGAATTCCTTGCTACATTATTCCTGCTAGACAAAACATGGAGTCAATGTAAATGCCTATACATAGTTAAATAGATAAGGAAAATGAAATGTATGGGAGCTGGAGAGATGGCTTGGTAATTAAGAACTCCTACTGCTTTTCCAGAGGACTTGAGTTCAGTTCTCAATGTACCCCTGTCAGGTACAATTACCTATAACACAAGCTCCAAGAGATCTAACACCCTCTTCTGGACTCCTTCAGTACTTACACTCACATGCACAAACCCATACATAGACACCACAAATACACATAATTTTTAAATAGTAAAAATAGGGATTCAAAAATGAAAATGATGTATATACATATGACAGAATTATAACAGCCTTTATATAAAGAGGGAAGCCCTGCCATTTTTAGCAATATAGATAAACACGATTATCACACTCATATATGGAATCTAAAAATGCTCAATCTCACAGAAGCAGAGAGTACAAGTGTAGTTACCAGCATATGGGAAGATGTTAGTCAAAAGGTGCAAAAATATCAGGAATGTCAGAAGAATCCATTTTAGAAATCTAATGTACAGTATGGTAAGGACAGGTGACAGTCCTGTATGGCATTCTTGGCATTTGCTAAATACGCAGATCTCAATGTTCTCATTACAAGAAAAAGCAACTATGTAAGGTATTAGACTGACTTTGGTCATGGCAATTGAGTTATATGCGTAACAAGTTATCAAGCCTTAATTCTTATACGTGTACAATGAAAAACCAAGCCAGGAATGGTGACACACACCTGTAATCTCAGCACTTAGGGAACTAAGGTAGGAATATGGTGAATCCATGGCCAGTCTGGGATACACAATAAGTTCTAGGCCAGCCTGGGCTATTATAGAGTGAGACACTGTCTCAAAATAATACTATTAATATTAATGATGATAGTAATTTTTCAAAATGATGTGGGGCTGTGCATGTAACTCAGTGGTACATGCTTGGCACACATGAGGCCCTGGGTTCCATTCTCAATATTAGTACCACTATCACCACAATAATAATAATAATCATTATTGTTATTGTAACAATAGCACAGCCAGTTACCCATGACTGCAATCCCAGTATTTGAGAGGCTACAGTAGGAGGAGTATCATGAGTTCAAGGCCAGTCCAGGCCACATAGAGTTATGTATTTATGACAAGTATGAGCTACAGTGGCCCAGGCCCTGTGTCAAAAATAATAATAATAAACATTATTCCCAGGAATATTTACATTTCAAACATAAATGCTCTGAAGGGGCAAATACTTACAAACTCTCAAGATATACCAAGTCTCTGTTACTCAATATTTAGAAAACAAAATCGGGGCTGGGGAGTGTTTCCATGGTTAAAGCATTTACTGTGCAAGTATGAGAACTGAGATTAGAATCTCTACAACCCATGGAAAGGCAATCTCAGCAGTACATATTTGAAATCTGAGTACTCCTACAAGAAGATGGTCACTAGAGACAAGGAATTTCTGGAAGCTTGCAGACCAGCTAAACTGGCATAAGCAAAGACAGGAGAAAAAACAAGGTGGAAGGAAAGGACCAACATCCAAGGTTATACAGATTTGCACAAATGAGCACATGCGTGCACACACACATAGGCACATAAGAAAACAGAAACAGTATGATATTAACAATACAAAAAGACAAAAAGAGGTTTCCTTTCACTTACTCATTCACTCATTAAATGCTTATTGAGCAGCTATAGGGGCAGGCACTGTGAATAGAGTAAAGCATCTTCAGTAAAGCATAGATCTAAGTTTAAATACTTTATTTAGGGCTGAGGATGTAACTCGGTGACTAAAGCTCATGCTTTAGCATATGCAAGACCCTGGGTTTTGATCCCCAAGTAACCAAATTGAACAAAAAAAAAGCTTTCTGTAATAGTCTTAGAATGCATTTACATCAATTAACTTTTGTTTTCCTGCAGAAGAATCCAGCATGCTGGCCTCAATTATTAGACACTATGAGGAGGTATGTTTTTTTGCCAGTCAAATAGAAAGCAAAAAGGAATTTTATTTAGTAGCCCAGCATGAAAGAGCTGTTAACCCAAAAGACAGGTTTGGAAGAAAAATCTGACATCCTAAGAAAAGCCAATACATTACAGTACCATTAAGTCAATGAAGAATTTTGTTATTCCCTGTTTGACCAGAACCACCAACAAAAGTGCCAGAAATCACACACACCAGAATTGGCCTGTCTGCTCCATCTGAGCTGATCTTAGGGTGGGATCATGAATTACAAAAATGGGGCTGGAAAGCCCCTCTGTCTCTTATTTCATAAGGTGACAACTGGGCCTTTCACATATCTTCCCTAATGTAGTGTGCCACTTAGTGAGAAAGAGTCAGCTCTCTCCATTTTGAAAATGAGAAAAGAAAGATCAGGAAAATCAAGCAGTCACTTTCATGGGTCTATCTCTACTACAAGTTCTGCTGCCAGCATTTAAAACCCCGTGTTGCCTGCTTCAGAGTGGACTATCTGCTGTTTCTTGATTAATAAGGATTTATTATATATTTCTGGCAGACAAGTTTTAGCTATTTTGTTCTATCGGTAGGCCATTGTGGTCAAAGCATGTACCTTAGGATTCAAACATCCTGTACAGTTTCCATCAATAAAGTACTGAATCTCAAAAATTAAGAGTACCTATTCCTAAAATATGGGATCTTTCTGAAAAATAAAAATTAAAAAAGTCAAGTTTCCTGAATGTATGTTATTTTCACTATAACACACTGTCTCCTGGATCCAAAGCATAAGGAGACAGAAATGGCTCAGTGGTTAAGAGAACTAGTTGCCCTTCCAGGAGACTCAGGTTCAATTTCCAGCATCCACATGGCAGCTCATAACAGTTATAACTTCAGTTCTGGAGGATCTGATGCCCTCTTCTGCCCTTCACAGGGATCAGGCATGCATGTGATGCACAGTCATACACATGCAGGCAAAACACCCCATACACATAAAATGAAAAAAAAAATTTAAGTTTAAACAAATTTTTGTGAGATCAAAATATACATTTTGAGAGGCTGGGTAGTTGGTAGCATGCTTACCTAGAATGCAAGAAGCCTTGGGTTTGATCTGTAACTAATTTATGTCAATAATTCCAGCACTCCAGAGGTGGGATCAGGATGATCAGGACTTTGAGGTCATCTTTGGCTACAAGGCAAGAGTGAGGCCAGCCTAGGATATGAGACAATGTATCACAAAACATAATAAATAAATAAATAAATAAATAAATAAGCATCTCTCTAATTATAGGAACAGGATGGAAGTTGTTCTTTGTTCAGAAAAGAAGAAATCAAGATAGGGTTTTGACGGGTTTACTGGTTCATGGAGCAGTTCTGCTGTATATGCCTGGGTGTGAGCATACATGAGTGTGTGTGTCTGTGTGTGTGTGTGCCCGAGTGCATGTGTACTTGGAATTAAACTTAGGGCCTTGGAATTATTGACGAGAATAAAAATAGCGCCAGTGACAATAGAGACAATGAGCAAATCACATTTTTTATTGCAACTCAGTTTCTTGAGGTGATAAATGGGAAATGATGAAATAGATAAAGCTCAAAGGAACAGTAGACAAATTAATCTAGTGTTTATGACAATTTGACAGAGGAATACAAAAAATACTCATATTTTTCATCTATGTTAATAAGACTATGGTACAAATACCCAGGAATGATAAATACTCAAAATATTCATAGGCAGGACTATGGACAAAAGAACTGTGTATCTTCTCAAAATGCAATGTAAGAGCACTAGTAAAGGGGCATGAACATCAGCTACTGCTATAGTTTGGATCTGCCAAAGGTCCACCTGGTAATGAAGCCTTTGAGAAGTATGAGCTGGTAGGAAGTATTTAGTTCATTGGAAATGTGACCTTGTAGGAAATAGTAGGAAGCCAGAGCTTTCCTCTTTTTCTGCTTGCTTCCAGTCAATAAAGTGAGCAGCATTGCTTGGCTCCACACTCCCACCAGGATGTGTTCTCACAAGGCCAACTTAGCATGAAGCAAGAGTTCTTAAACTGTGACACAAAATAAACCATTTCTCTTAATAAGTTGATTCTCTTAGGTCTTTTGTTATGGTAACAGAAAATTTACTAACAATAATATATATAGTGAGTTCCAGGTTAGCTAGGATTATATAGTGAGACCATATCTCTCAAAAAACAAAGAAACAAGCAACATGGGTGATTCAGTGAATGCTAGAAGCTTGAATGAAAAGACATTACATATGGTATATCTTGTTTTATAAAGTTCAAAACAAAACTAAAATTGTTTAGGAATATATGTTCTAAAGATATTTTGTTTTAAAGGAGAGGAATGTAAAATTCAGAATCATCATTATTTTGGTGGGAGAAGAAGAAATTATGAAGGATAGCCATCCTCTATATGCTTGTATTTTAGTATTCTTCACAACCTACATATTGATTATATGTTGTATTTATTACTTTATACATAAAATATCATCTGGTAAAAAGTTTCAGAGAAAAATATATTTTCTGTCATCCTATTGTGGGGAAAATTCTCCAAAGACCTTAAGAATGAGCTGGGGTTGTGGCTCAATAACCAAGCACTTGCCTAGCATGCATAAGATCCTAGAGTCAATTTACAGATACTGGGAGAAAAGTCTTGGAAACAATATTTTTTCATAATAAATTAAAGATTTATAAAAATTCAGATAGTTCAGTGGTTAAGAATTCTTACTGCTCTAGCAGAGGACCTGAGTTTGGTTCGCAGCATCCACATGGCAGCTCATAAACACCTGAAACTACAATATCAGGGAATCTGATACTCTTATGACCTCTGAGGGCTCCTGCATGCAGGCTACACATGCATCCCTCAGGCACACATACACACACACACATACAAAATAAAATAAAATAATAAAATAAATATTTAGAGAAAAATATTCAAGATGCTCTGGACATGGTGATGCATGTCTGTTATTTCAGCATTGGGAGGGGAAGGCAGAGGGATCAGAAGGTCAAAGCCAACCTAGGCTACAGAGGGAGTATGAGAAAAGAGTGAGCTACAAAAAAATCCTGTCACACAGAGATAGGTTGATAGATAGATAGATAGATACATACATACATACATACATACATACATACATATTGAGAGAGATTTGAGAAGCCAGACATGCAAGTAAAGTCTAAATTTTGGTACACTGGACCAATAAGGTACTTCTTCAGCTAACCTTTAAAACAGCCCTCTCTGCTGACACAGCAGTTTCTGAAAGTCCCAAATCACCCTCCCAAGTCTGAGCTAGCCAGCTCCCTTCCACCAGATAAGACCATTTGACAGATCGAGAAATCACTTGGAGAATTTATCTTTTGATTCAGCAAAACAAATCCTCAGTCTGGAACATCAGCCAGACATTTTTCAAAGACTGGGAAAATAACAGCATCATCCACAGCTGGCACCATTCTTGGTGACTTTGATGCTCCTCGGTAAGAGTTCATAAAATAAAGGGGGAGCATTAGCAAAGCCTTTGGGGTTATGAATTTATGATTGAGAGTTTTCCTGAGAACAATTCCCAACATGGTTATGATCCATTTTCAAGAAGCAATGAGTTTCTGATGGGTTTTGACTTGCTGACCATCCTCCTTGCCCATATGTTAGTCTCGAGGTCAGTGAAAGTGAAAGGAGAAGAAGGAGAAGTGAAGACAGGAAAGGGGAAGTGGAGAGAGGAAGGGGAACATGTGAAAAGAAGGGGGAGGACAATAGGGAGAAGGAAGAGGAAGTATCCTTCCTTGGGGATGGGAAGGAGGGCGATAAGTCACATAGACAAAGTTAACAGTATTTACATAAACTATCTCACTGAGTCTCATCCTTGTGAGGAAAATCAAGAAGCTTTGACCCAGAAAAAAAGTTCTAGAGGGTTGGGATGTGCGTACATGGTAGAATGTTTGTCAAAGCCAGGCATGAGATAAGACCTAGGCTTGAATCCTTGAATCTTTAACAGCAAAGCAGGGGGTAGGGGGTAGTTATTTAGAATCAGCCTTAAAATCACACAGTCAGTACATGACTAGATCTCAGTTAGGATTTCCACTGCTGAGATAAAGCACTATGACCAAAAGCATCTATGGGAGGAATGGGTTTATTTGGCTTACAGGTTATAGTCCATCACTGAGGGAAGTCAGAACAGAAAGAAGGCATAAACCTCTGTGGCAGGAACTGAAACAGAATCCATGGGGAGTGCTGCTTACTGACTTGCTCTTCCTGGCTTGCTCAGCCTGCTTTCTTATAGAACTCAGGATCACCAGCCCAGGGAAGGAACCACCCACAGTGGTCTGGGCTCTGTTGCATCTATCATTAATTAAGAGAATTTGACACAAGCTTGCCTACAGGCCAATTGTATTTTTTTCCTCAATTTTCTCAGATGACTCTAGTTTGTGTCAAGTTGACAAAATTGAACTGCAGATCTTTCTTGCTGTGCACCAACATTGCTTCTAGCACCCACCTGGGGACAGCTGAAGTTCCAGAATATAGAACAAAAGCCTTATGGACAGACCTAAAGCAGAGATGAGAAGGGATCACAAGAACGTGAACCATGAAAATGCTCATCTTAAAAGAGATGATCATTTTTGACTACTTTTGCTAACAATTCCCTCAAACAGGAGGTTGCCAAAAGAAAGGAGACAGGCAAGCAACTCTAAATTGCTAAGGACAGCCAGCAAAACAAAATTAGGATGAACTTTTGAAGAAAGGGACTATATTACCTGAAAATCTAAACGGAGAGGAAGGTAAAACTGGCTGCAAAATAAAAAAATACATTTTGGGGATTGGAGAGATGGCTCAACAGTTAAGAACACTGGACACTCTTCCAAAGGACCCAGGTTCTATTTCTAGCACATACATGGCAGCTCACAACCATCTGTAACTCAAGTTTCAGGAAATCTGATGCCCTCTTCTGGCCTCCACAGACACCAGACATAAAGTAATGCACTTACATACATGCAGGCAAAACACCCATACACATAAAAATAAAAAAAGCTGAAGAGAAAAAAAACACATCTCTACTGATTCAATTGTACAGTCACAGAAGAACTGGTATCAAGAGACTCTAATCTGGGGCTATGAAAACACACTTCTAATTATGTAGTGAGAATACTATAAGGCTCTTTTAAAATTTTAAAATAGGGTCTCACACTTTGGCTCAGGTTGGCCTCAGACTCATTGCAATGTTCCTGCCTCCATTTTCCCCAAGTGCTGGATTGGAAGAATCATCCACCATACCCAATTGCAATGCAACTTAAGACTAAAGTAGAAGAGAGTGCAACAGCTCATGCCTATGGTCTCAGTACTAGAAAAGCATGAGTTCAAGGCCAGCCTGAGATACATAGTAGGTACTAGGTCAGCCAATGCTATACAATAACATCTTGTCAAAGAAAAAATAGAGGAAGGATTAAAGTTTTTTTTTAAGTATTTGAAAGGTTAAGAAATTGAGTATAGGTGTAGAAAAAAAAATACCTACATTTAAATGTCTTATTCGTTCCGTGAGCATCTCTTTCTACTAACCCCCATGTTTAAGATGTATGTTTAAAGTATCTTTTAATAAATGCCCCCAAAAAAGAATGAAACTACAAGAAAGTGCCAAATAACCTACCCCTGACTCATTGTGACTCTAGAGAAGGTGCCGAATAAAAACAAAATAAGGGAAGCACATCCATGGAGTCAAGGCTATGGGTACAGTGCTAAACCCTCTCTTGTTTCTTTCCAGTGTTCTGATTAGAATGTCCTACCTATAGGTTAAGTCCCTGTCTGAAGCTGCTCTTTGGTGTTCACTGGTGCCCAGGCCTTGAGGTAAAGGAGAAACGGGAGCTCTCCCTCTTTCTACAGGACCTATCCCAGGTTCCCACTTCAGGTGAGCAGTCGCAGGAAGGCAGAAGACACAAGGCATAGGAGCATGAATCATCATCTGGAATCCTGCCAGGAAACATATGGAACACTCCCAGAGGTAAGTGAGAAGGCTTCATAAAGAACTCTCTATAAGGTCAAGGCTAAGGCCAAGGGAAACAAGACACCATGCACTATCGTGGGCTGTGCAGCATCGTGGGTTAACGACTCCTGAGGAGGGGACTTTGGGAGAGGGCTATCCAGGTACTACAGCTATCAGTGTAGGAATAAAGGCAACAACTATGAGGATTAGTCTTTTTTTTTTTGAGACAGTGTCTTACTATGGAGACCAGGCTGGCCTTGAGCTAACAGAGATCTGCCTCCCTCTCTACCTCCCAATTGCTGGGATCTAAAAGCATTGCACTTCCATGCCAAGCTATGATGTTTAATCTTGATTGTCAATTTGACAGGATCTAGACTTGCCTAAGGGACTACCCTCTGTGAAGGAGTTTCTACATTGGAATAACTTAGCTGGGAAGACTTACTCTAAATGTGGGCAGCAATATTCTGTGGGCCACAGTCCCAAACTGAATAAAAAGAGAAATCGAGCTGAGCAACAGAACTCGTCTCCCTTAGTGACCATGAATGGATGCAATGTGACCAGCTGCCTCATGTTCCTGCTGTCTTATCTCCCTCCGCTATGATGGACTGTACCCCCAAACTTTCTCAAGTCCCTTTTGTCCTGTATTCTGTCACAGCAACAAGAAAAGCAGTACAAGAGCCCACAAGGAGGCAAGGTAGGAGTTATAATATATTATCTGCCATTCTCTATTGTGCTTCGGTAATGTCCTGTGGGAGCTGTCCATTGCCAGAGAGCAAATAAGCCCAAAGATATGGTCCATGAAGCAAGGCAGAGAGGGATGGAAAGTGGACACAAAGGGCAGAGTAGTCAGTTTAATCATTGGGAAATTATGTGTAAGCAAGAACCTAGCTATAAGGATATTCATCACATCATTGTTTGTAAAGGCAAATATATGGAAATTACCTAAATGTTAGACAGGGAAAAAAATCTGTGATACTCATGGGGGGCAGAGGCTGTCTTGCCTATTTTTATATATAAACTCCAGCAATTGGAATAATGACTTCCATGGAAAATACTCATTAAACATTAAAATGTGGGGGTAGGGATATGTTTCCTGACACTGAAAAAATGTTCATGATTCAATTTCTAAAACAAAAAGAAAAGGTCACAAAATTATGTAATGATGATGCCATTTTCCTTCTGAGCTTGCTACATGCATCAATACAGGATGATGGTTTAGGAATGCATATATGAAGACAGAATGACTACTAACATTCTCAGTGAATGAGTAAGACTATTTTGTTTTGTTTGAGGTTGGCGTATGCATGTGTACAATTTGGTTTCTGATCTTTCTGTACCATACAAAGATTGCTGTTGTAATCAGAAAATGCATCTTTTTTCCTCTTTATTCATAAAGCAGTGTTTGTTTTCCTTACCATTTTCTATGTCACCTCTTGCTCCATAACCTTGAGAGTGGCAGCAGATGGTGTGGCAGGCATGTTGATGGAGGGAGGGGAGGGAATCCCACCATATGGAAATCATGACTCACAGCTTTTGCATCTTGCTGAGCACCCAGGACCAAAATACCAAAGAATGGAGGGGTCCCTAGGAAAACCTGCTGTTCTCAAAGCTGCAATCCTAGGAAGCTTTGAATGAGCTTACACACTGGAAGATGATGTTAAATGATTTTTTATTTAGTCTTTAATGCTTTGAAATTTTTATACAGATATATATAATGAATCTGGGTCTTGTATGCTGCTCTCTTACTGCCCCCACTCCTACTGAACCTCTTCGTTCTACTAACAAGTCCTCCTCCCACTTTCTTGCTTGTTGTTTTTGTTTTGTTTTGTTGTGTTATGTCGTGTTGTGTTTTGTGACCCGCTGAGTTTAATTAAGGTTTCTTGCATTAGCATGGGTAGGGGGTTATTTACTGGAGCATGGGCAAGTTACCAGTGACTACACCACTGGAGAGGACGATGTCCCTCCTCCCAATAGCCATTAACTGTCAATAGCTCCTCAGGGACACTTGAAAGTATTTTTAGACTGTATAGAAAGCAAGATAAATAAGCAGGGAAGAGCATCGCTGCTGGGGAAGATGTCTTATTACCTAGTAGCAAAAAGGAGAAGCCTTCAGTTCCTGTGTTATTTTCATCTCAGCCATAAATAATACCTTCCTTTTCTCCATCTCGATTGCCACCACCATCATCCTCATCCCTATCAACATTATTCCCAGCAGCATCAGCCATACCATTACCAGTGTAGCATTTTCCAAAAAGTATCACCATTATCATTAGCTCTGTTCCCAGTAGTAACATTCCTAAGAACAATAAATATGGCATCTGGGTATATACGTTGAAACACAGTGCACATGGCCCTTCATAGCTCAGTAAATTCAAACTGCATTAACTAGGATGAAGACATTCTTATCAAGTGAGCAGATAGCATGATGTTGACAGGCAAATATACTAGATGAAAAATTTATGAACCTTTTTGAAGGGTAGGAACTTCTGAATAATATACTGTCCAATATGTTTATACACATTTATTTGTAAATTTTACAAGTTCTATTGCTATGGTGCAAGGTTGTATGTATAACATACACATAAATTAAAAAGTTCCTCTGCATATTCTGCATGGGAAACAAAACACTGTCCTGAACAACAGTATCACAACCAGTAGTCTTGGAAACAGGCTTAGAAAAGGAGCTGGAAACAACACTAGAAGATCAAATACAAGTGGTGGTCAAGCATTGGGTTCCAGTTCCTGACTGAGCAAAGTCAAGGCCTATATTGTCATACCAGCCTACCACCACCAGGTGACCTCAAGCTCTAGTCGTTTAACATGGGTGGACTGAATAATAAGCAGCATTTAAAGAAAAGCTAACCTTGACAATTACTCAAATGCACCAGATGGTGCCCCATTCTCGCTACTATCACTGTTCAGCATTGCTGTATTAAATTACTGTATTTTCTTTCTAGGGAATTCTTGGAACAAAATAAGATTTCAGAGGGCAGAAGCAATATGTGCCTGTTCCCATCACATTTGGAAATTGCCTTAATACCAAGGCTGGCAGAAATTCTCTCAATTACCTGGAGAGTCTGCTTCTCATCCCTATGGAGACCTGAAGCCTACTCTGGGTTGCTGGTAATTAACCACAAAAAAAGGAGGGGGAGAAGAGACATCTTTGTTAATTCCCCAGTCTGGTTTCTTTTCACTATCCATAGAAAATGATATCATCATTTTAGATCAAATTTTTATATAGAAGCTGTCACCAAAAAATATTACCTACACACATCAGACCTCCCAATGGATATGATTGGGGCAACCAGAATGTACTCAAAGTAAAATAACCTTTGGGTATGGCGACTTTATGGAAAGTGGTCTGATGATGTTGGGACTCAGAAAAGAATATCCGGAGGATATCACTTTGGTATGTTGATACTTCACATTGAAAGAGTTTGAAAAGCAGCAGATATAAGGATAGGCTTTCTCATTAACTCTCCCAACTACCTACTGGCCAGAGCTTCCAGATGTTCAATGTCTTAGAATCCCTTCCTATAATATTTGATCAACCAGAAGAAACTGATGAATGTGCAGAAAGGAAGACTAGAGCTAACACTGTATCCACAGCCCAGATAGATTTTGTCTCAGATCACTATCCTTTCCTGGAACCTCTTAGCCACACTCAAAAGTCATTTGCTCCACCTCTAAATTGCCTAAATCACCTACCACTTCCTTCTCACCTACCAAGTGACTAAGTATCATTGCGTTATGAGATACTTTACTGTGATGTTCCCATGTGTGTAACCAATTTGTATGGCCTTTCTTCTGTTAATCTGTTATCTGTTCATTTTCACAGACTTAAATGGTAGAATTTTCAGAAAACAGAAAGATTCCCCCCAAAAAAATTCCTACAACAAAGCCAAAAGAATAAAAACTTTGGAGTCACACACTTTTAGGATGACTTCCTCTATCTACATGTGTAGCATTGAGCAATCCATGCAACTTCTCCATTATGAAAAGCAGTTAATGAAGTACCATAGACTCTTTTAGGTACCAGGTTTTTAAAGTGCAACCCTGCACCCCAGCTGTTGTTGCATAACTGAATGGAAGGGCATGAAATTTTGAGAATAAAGGGTTTCTGAATGCAAAGAGATAAAAAACCTAATTTAAAATCAAACACATCATGAATCCAGATGTTTCTGGGAGCACTCATCCATGTTGCATTGCACAGCTTCACTGCAGCCTTGGTTCTAAACAGACATGCAAACATATGAACACTACATACTCATATACTGTCACACTGTGAGACACGAAGGATGCTTCCTGAAACGCCTTGATTTAGATTTGAGGCTACTGTATGTTATGAATTTCAGTGTTTACAGTCCACACACAACATTTTCTGCCCTTGTATAAATATAATCGTTTAATTATAGAAAACAAAGACTTAATATTCCCCTTCTATCATTCCTTACCATGTAAGTATCCAATTAGCATAACTATACATTGTATTGTTTTAGAATGATTTTTAAAATTGCTGTTTGAGTTGTTGACTTGAGTTTCATTTAAAAAATAATAATAATCCAAAAGATTTGAGTTTAGGATTAGAATAAAATGTCCAACAATTCTGAAATGGACCTAAGCATACCTCAGCCTACTGTAACAATATATTTATGTGAGGCAGCATTCGCAGCATTCTCAGCATTGATGATTATAAAAAGAAATAGCCCTAGCCTAGGGTCCCGGTCTAGAAACAGAAACCAGAGGTGCTTGGTGGGAATGGATGGAACTGGTGGTGTGAATCTGGGATCCCTACCAGAAGATTATGGGATTGGAGGAAGAACAGGAAGGCAGGTAAGTAACATGTAGTCCTTGGGCAGGTCACAGGGAATGGTGGAGTGTTTGCCTTCGTGTGTCTGGGTTCCCTACCTGGACAGGGGTCCCACACATGGCTGAATAGAGTTGGCATTGTGAGTTGTCCAGCATCACATCCCTCTAGAGCTTTCTCTGAGCAACATCAGGGTACTGCTGTTCCTCCTAGGTGAAGTCCACAGACAAATCCCCAAACTCCACAAATGTGCTCTTTGAGTCATGTAGAGGGCTGGGCAATCACATCATTGCACCCAGTGGTCGCCTTCCTGTGGACCTCCAAACTATGATCCTGCTAAATAGACATAGTATTAAACCAACTTCTAGGGACTTAACAGTTATACTCATAGATTAACACATCTTTCAACCCTCATCAGAGAAGCTCCTATTTGCAACAGATAGTGATTGACACAGAGGCCCACAACTGGCTACGGTGCAAAGAATATGAGACTGGAGAGTGCTTAGCTCACATTACACCCTTTTTTTCCAAAGCTCAGGAATCATTTCTGAAGAAAGTATCGAAAAGGTGTAATAGCCAGAGGCAGTAGATGACTACAAAGAAACTGTCTGATGGACACAGCAGGGAAACTGCATATGTGAGTTCACAGCAGTTATGGCAGCATGCACAGACCTGTGCAAGCTAAAGTCAGATGGAGTCCCAGAGTGGAGAAGAGAGGTGGGAGCAGTCTAGCATCCTAGCTGAAGAGCTATTGGCAATTGATAGCTGCTGGGAGAAGGAGAGTCGGTTTTCTTTAAGAATTTGGCCTCTTGTAGGGAAGAAAAAAAGAGAAAGGCCACACATCTAAAAATATATGGGCAGCACAAATTGGACTTGATGGGTTGTTTTTTTTTCCAAGTACAGGAAGTTGGGTGGGTAGGGAGTAGGAGTGGATCTGGGAGGAGTTGGGAAGGAGGTATGACTACAATCGAAATATATTGCACAAAATTCTCAAAGAATTAATAAAAAATGTAAAACATTCATCAGCTCTGAAAAACACTGAAACAGCTCTACGTCATGCAGTATCAAATATTTAGCCAAGATCTAATTCTTTATGAAGCAATAAGCAAGCAGACTGATCTCATTAGTATGCAAATTTGCTTTCATCTTTGATAAATGGTAATATGATATATATATACCAAAAAATTGTTTTGCTTTTGTCAACCTTTCCTTAAGAATTGTTGTAAGATACATTTGTTTATGATTTGTTAGCAGTAAATGCTTGATTTTTATAGCTGTTTTATATACCTATATCTGGGATTACATAAAAATTTCTGGGGTGACAAAGAGTCATGAATGTTTTGAGAAAGTTCGAAAAACCCTATTTTGGATCACTGAGCAGTGGTAACATTTCTGTTGCATGGGACAGATCATTCACTTACTTGGCACTGCTGGTGAATGTGAGTACCTAAGACATATGTTAAATATACAGATTCTTGAAGCTGCAGAGATGGCAAAGTAGTTAAAAGCACTTGCTGCATTTGCAAAGGACCTAGATTTGGTTCCAAGCATCTGCATGGTGCTTCACAGCCATCTGTAACTCCAGTTCCAGGAATCTCAATACCCTTTTCTGGTCTCTATGGGCACTAAATGCATATACAAACATGCAGGCAAGACACTCATACATACAATATAAAATAAATAAGACTTAAAAAATTTAGAGAGATTGTCGGCTTTTCCCCTGAAAACTAGGATGCTACAAACCCAACAGTAGTCTCTGTTTCTGAACAATATGCTTTGTGGTTGCCACTGTTTATTTTTTTAAATATAGTCTCATGAAGTCCAAGGTGGCTTCAAAGTCCTCATCCTCCTGCCTCTGTTTCCTGAGTTTTGGGATTGCTGGTGTGTACTACCATGTCCAAACAGATCCTGTATTTTTAGGGAAATCTTCTCTACCTTAGGAAGCTCTATACCAAGTTATTTGTTTACCAGTGTTGTGACCATTGATAGCAATATTTTGTATTTTCTGTGCAACCCTCCCTCTCATACGGTTCCCTGGCCCTAGGGTACCCTGGTTATGGATTTTACTCATTTTCTTCCACTGAAGATGCTGTGCTTTCTATTTCACTTGGCCCTCTCATTCTCACCCACTAGTCTGCCTGCTGTCTGCCATCTGTCCAGTTTCAAAGGCCCAAGGGGATGGAGTCACATGAAAGCTTTGGAAGGAAATTGACTCGCTGATTTACCTGCATGTGACAATCCAGTGTATTTCCTAAAAAGTGGTATAACCTAGTGAAAAATCATCCTAAATAACCACAAACCTATCGGGTAGGGGATGTTTGGAGAAAACTCAATTCCTACCATTACCTACTTGGTTAGAGATCTTGTTAAAATGCATATTCTGTGCTCAGTTCTAAGTAAGATACCTGTATCTCCCATTCCACAGGCTCAGGGAACGTCTTAGAAGAGAGGCCAGGAAAGAACTGAAGAGCCAGAGAAAATGGTGACATATTGTAGAACTCTTCTGGGAACGACATGGTCATTGTATTCTTGAACTCTTAGCAGCTGTGATCACCTGCACAAGACCTGCATTAAGATATAAGACATCATGACCCTGGCTCTTGTGTGAGATCTCCAGACAAAGGACCAGCCTTCCAGCTAACATTAGACTTGCCTGGTCACTTACTTTACTGCCTGCCATATCAGAGCTAAGCTGCTGCTCCTGTGGCTATGGCTGCTGCTTGTGGTGCCCTCTGTGATGGGGTGGGAGAGGGCATAGACTGCAGTAATGCCAGAGGGCTGCAGGCACAAAGACCCAGGTGGCAGTATAGATGGATGGTGCTGGGATGGGGTAGGGCCCAGCTGCCTATAGTCTCAGTGGGCTCTGACCCTACAACATGCTGCCAAACCTCAGGAGCAACCTGATTCTGAGCAACAGCAAGATGTCCCAGCAGAAGAATGTTCCATAGGCCGGGTAGAGCCTCCTCCTTTAGGAAGGGGCTTTGAAGACCTCGGGATGCTTATGTAAACCAATATGGTTAGAGTTCCATCATTATTGTAGATACCACCAGAATTTTCCAGGCACTGGACCCTGGCTTCATAAGGCTCTGACTCTGGCAGACAGTCTGGGACCCTGGGTGATATTTGGGCACCTATCTGAAGTGTGGTGGCCAGTGTGGTATCCAGGGGTCCTGCAGGATGCCTAATGCCTATGGGATGCTGGAGAACCTTCATGATGTCTGGGTGTATGTTGGATGGCCAGATACCAGCAGGAGGTCCAGAAAATGAAGATGTCTGGGTGCCTGAGGGATGGATGGGTTCCTCTGAGGTGTTGGGAAGCCTGTGGAAAGAACGGGTAACTGCATGATGTCCAGGGATCGTGTCCATGCATGTCCGGGTGCATGTGGGATGGCAATGCCTGTGTGATGTCTGGGTGTCTATGGGGTTTTGTGGTGCCTGCTGGAGGCCCAAGTGCCTGCAGGAGGCCCAAGTACCTGCAGGACATCCTGATGCCTGTGAAATATCTGAACACCTTCGGGATACCAGGGAGCCTGCGTGATGTCAGTGTATCTGCAAGAAGTCTGTGTGCCTGCAGGATGTTCAAGTACCTGCAGGAGGTCCACCTGTGGGACTCCATGTATGAAGGAGGCCCTGGTGTCTGTGGGAGGTCTGGGTCCCTGCAAGATGACTGGATGACCATGGGTGCCTCCATGATGTCCAGGTATCTGTGGGTTGACTGAGTGCCTGCATGATGCTTAGGTGTTTTAGGGATTCCCTGATACCCATGGGAGATCCTGGTGCCTGCAAGAGGCCCTGGTGCCTGCAGGATGTCTGGGTGTCTGAGTAATGTTCAGGTGCCTGCAGGAGGTTCTGGAGCCTGTAGGAGTTCCTGGTGTCTATGGGAGGTCCGAGAACCTGCTGGATGTCTGGGTGCCTGCAGAAGGCCCTGGTGACTGCCAGATGACCAGATGCCTCTATGGTGTCCAGGTGTCTAGGGGATGGCCAGGTGCCTCTGTGGCGTATGGGTGCCTGGGAAATGGCCAGGTGCCTATGTGGTGTCCAGGTACCTGGGTGATGGCCAGGTACCCGTGTGATACCCAGGTGCCTATATGGCATTCATGTGTCTGCAGGACGTCTGGGTGCCTGCAGAATGCCCTGGTGCTCACAGAATGCCTACAATATGTACTGGTGCCTGTGGAACTTCTGGGTGCCTGCGGGATGACCAGGAGCCTGTGAAATGTCCAGATGCTACAGGAGGACCTGGTGCCTGCTGCATGTCCGAGTGTCTTCAGGTGGGCTGTATGCCTCTGTGATGCTTGGGTGCCTTCAGGAGGTCCTGATGCCTGCAGGAGGCACTGGTGCTATGGGAGGTCCTGGTGACTGCCAGATTACTGGGTGCCTAAGTGAGATCCAGGTGCCTGAGGAGTGACGGGTTTCCTGTGGGAGGCTTTGGTCCCTATGGAATATTGGGGGGCAGAGGGGGAGGCTGTGGGATGCCCTGGAGCTTGCAGGATCCCAGGGAGCCTGCTTAGTTTCCAAATTTGGACAGTGAGGCCCAACTTCAGGTTGATCTCTGTTATGCTTTGTCTCGGGCTAGTATGGGCCAGGTCAAAGTCCACAATCAGAGTAGCCTTCTACCTCCGAAGTCCATGGTGATACCTGCTATCCATTCTCCTGCCACACAAGCTTGACTTTGTTTTCTTTCTTTTTTTTTTTTTTTTTTTTCGGGCACAGGGGTGGGAGAGTAGAACAGGTGGAAGAGGGTGTTGTTGAGATATATTGTATGAAACTTGAATTATTAATAAAAGTGTTATTTTAAAAAGAAAGAATTTCTAAAATAATTTTTGGCACACACATAATTGTATCACAAAAGACAAAAGTAAGGGCTAGAGAGATGGCTAAGAGCACTGACTGCTTTTCCAGACTTTCTGAGTTCAGTTCCTAGCAACCACATGGTGGCTCACAACCATCTATAATGGGATCAGATGCCCTCTTCTGGCATGCAGGTGTACATGCAGATAGAGCACTCATAAATAATAAAATATAAATCTTTTTAAAAAGTGTACTTTTTTTTAAAAGACAAAAGTAAATTTGCATTCTAATGAGATTATGTACCTATTTATTTTTTCATAAAGATTTAAATCTTGGGTGGCCAGTGAAATGGCTCAGTGAATGAAAGTGCTTATTGCCAAGCCTGATGGCTGAATTTGATCCCAGAACTCATAAGGTGAACTGACTCCCACAAATTGTCTTCATGTGTGTGTGTGTATGTGTGTGTGTGTGTGTGTGAGAGAGAGAGAGAGAGAGAGAGAGAGAGAGAGAGAGAGAGAGAGAGAGAGGGAGAAAATACACAAGATAAATACATGTTTAAAAATTAAAGAATTTTAAAAAATCTGTTGTGGCTTCTCCTGGTTTTCTGCTTAGTATCTATAATGCAAATAACTCTTATCTTTACTTCTCCTCATATCTCTCACAGGCACCCCAGTCAGTCAAGGACTTCTTTTCCTTCTTTCATTCAGCAGTTATACAAATAAAGCCACTGATGCATTTGGGGGTCTTTTAGATAGGATCAATAAAGGGTTACCCCAATTGCCTCACCCAATGCCTTCAATCACTTCAAAGAAGCCAGATCAGTCCCCACCCCAATTCCCTAATGGTGTCCTCTTCAGAAGTGGAATGATGAGAACAGGAGGTAGAAACTGGACAGTTAACTCATGGCAGGGGCCCCAAAGCAGCAGTTCTAGAAATGTCCTGAGTTCTCTGGCCAGGAGCACCAGAAAAGACCCAGTCTCTCATCTTCTTAATGAGCAACCCCACCTAGAGGCTACACATGCAGCTGAATGTATGAGTGGGGACTAGAACTCCAGTCCAGACATTGATCCCTTCCAATGATTTTAGGGTTGCCCTTTTTAGAGAAGGTGAACTGTGCCAGTGTCTTCTTTAAGAGTTAATACAGTTAAGCAGGTCCATGACAGAAACACAAGCATCCTACCAGAGTTTAGACCATTGAAAATAAGTCTCCCCCTTAGCCCCTAAAAACCTCTAACTTCCTATAGATCTTAGACAGAGGCTTTCTGAGGGACCATCCCTCAAGAAGACAGGACTACACCTAGGACTTTAGGCTCACCTTAAGGCAAGCTAAAGAGATAGGTGAAATAATTATCTCTTTAATGAGAAGTAAACATTTTTCTTCCTAGAATCCCTGCCTGCAGCACAGTCCCCTTATGAGTCTCCATGAAATTCTTCTGGGTCTGTCCACTTTTCATTTTTCTCTTTGTTGTTCGTGTGTGTGTGTGTGTGTGTGTGTGTGTGTGTGTGTGTGTGTGTACACGCACGTGGTTGTTGGATGCTGGCCAGAGCCTAAGTATGCCTTTTCTGGTGTACTGGACTCCCTTACTCTTTCCCCAAAATCCCCCTCCTTACCATGTGCCCCTTTCTCACTACATGGCTGCTTTCTTCCCTTTCTCTTCTCCATTCTTCTCCTTCCAGCAGCCTCTGCGATTTATAACTTGCCTGCCCTGGCACGTTTTTCTTTTAAAGTCTAATGAAATTGTCCTTAGCTTCAAAAATATAAAAAAGATTGATCTCATCAACAGTCTGTCACAAAAGGGGGAGGATCTCAGTAGGCCCCACATTCTCTAAGAATTTAGAAGCAGCTAACGGTTGCTAGGGGGGAGAGGATCACAAAGCCTCACCTCTGTTTATGGATCTATAAGTATTTAGGGTTTCCAGGAGTGGGGGTGGGGGGAGACTTATTTTCAGTGCTCTAACCACTGGTAAGATACTCATGCTCCTGTTGTACCCAAACAAAAACATTAGGAGCTGGGGAGATAGCTTAGTCAGTAAAGTGTCTGCTGCCAAGCATGAGGCTCTGAATTCTGATCCCCAAAACCAATGTAAAAAAGCTAGGCAGGGTCCTACACATCTGTAACCATAGTGCAGTAGAGGCAGAGACAGGCAGATCCCTATAGCTCCTGGCCTGACAGTCTAGCCAAGCAGTGAGTGTTGGGTTTAGTGAGAAATGCTTTCCCAAAGATAAGGTAGAAAATGATCAAAAGAGGCACTCTAATTCGATATCTGCCATTCATATGTACCGGTGCACATGTACATGCACATCTGAACACACACTACACACACATAAACTATACATATGCACTTTTATTTTAAATAAAAAGATGAAAATATAAAGTGAGCCAGTTGGAAAAAGGAAGATCAGTGGGAGAGGAACAAGAAGGGGTAGTAGGGGATGAATATGACTAAACTATATCATATATACATATGAAAATGTCACAATGAAGCACAGTATTATGTAAAATTAATATAAACTTGCAAATAAATTTTAAATTGTAGATGTTGATGCCCTCTTTTTCAATTTTTGAGTTTAGGGTGGCTCTGTTTTTCTTTTTGTTTTCACTTTTGGAAATAGATCCGGGTACCTTTGAGCTCATTATATAGACCAAGCTAGCCTCAGAGTCACCTTTTTCCTACCTCTTCATGAGTACTAAAATATGTGTTTAAAGATGTATGTGTATGTGTGTGTGTTGCTAGACAGTAAACTCACTGAAAAACATACCAATCCAGATTCTACTGCTTTATACAGTCAGACTTCCTTATCCATGGTTCAGTGTCTGTGAATTCAATCAATTTCAGACAAAAAAAAAAACTACTGGGAGAGAGGAACTGCATCTGCACTGAACATGTACAAGCTTTTCCCCGTTGTCTTAGTTTCTTAATCAATACAATAGAACAACTACTTGCTTAACACTTACACTATATTGGTTAATATAAGGCAACCAGAGATGACATAAATGCTAAAAGAGGCCATTCTTAGGTTCTATGCCAATGGTCATTCTACAGAAGTGAACCGTTTGTGGATTTGGGTGTCCAAGAATCTTGATATCCATAGGCTGCCTTAGAAGATATTTTCCACGTAGACTGAGACATTACCATATTGTATAGGGGTAAGGGGCATTTGAAGCTGCATTTCTCTTTTTAAGATCTATTTTTTTTTCTTTTCAAGAGTGTGTGCGTGCACGCACATGAGCACATGAAGGCAAGTGTCCATGAAGGAAGAGGCATTAGATCCCTCTAGAAATGGAGTTTCAGGCAGCTGTGAGCCACCCGATGTAGGTGCTGGGAATCAAACTCCGGTCCTTTGAAAGAGCATCATATGATTTCAACCACAGAGCCGTCACTTGAATGACTGAAAGTGCATTTTGAATAAACCTCAGAGTAATGGGATTCTTGACATCTAAGGCTTGGAATGTCAAGAGTTGCATAATGGTGAAAAGAGAGAATCAGAAATTTAGCAATATCTATAGTCCAAAGTGATCTTGAATATCTAGAGTACCTTACTTTACTAAAGCCCCAAGAAGTAAGCCTGTTCTCAGTCTAAAATTCATTGTTTTTTAAAAGCAGGACACAGCAAAGAGTCTCAAAGTTTTGTTTATGATTTCTTTTTTGAGACAAGTTCTCACAATGTATCTCTCTGTGTCCTGGAACTCACTATGCAGATCAGGCTGGCCCGGAACTCACAGAGGTCTATATGTCTCTGCTTCCTGAATGCCAGGATTAAAGGTGTGTGCCACCACATCTGGCTATTTATTTAAGACAGGATCTCCTGTTTCCTAGGCTGACCTTGAACCTCAATGTATAGCCAAGGATGACCTTGAAATTCTAATTGTCCTATCTCCAATCCCCCACCCCACACAGCACACACACACACATACACACACACACACACAGTACTAGGATTATGAGAACACACTACCATACCTGGCTTTTAAAATTATACCTCAGAGCCAGAGAAATGGGTCAGCCATTTAAAGCTAGGCTCACAAACAAAATTATACCTCTTTTCCCATAAAAGGTAAGCAGAGGTAGATGTACTTACCTTACACATGATCGACCACACAAAATCACAAAGATAATGATTGATAACACAGTGTTCCTGGAAACATGGGATTTCCATTAGTCTGTGTGCCACTGTCAGCTTCCCCCAATTTAAAAGGTTTTGAAAACATCCAACCGGCTACTGCTGTTAACGTTCTGTCAGAAGTTAAAGCACAGTGTGAAACAGTAAAAAATGAATGGAAGAGCTGGGGACAAAGGAGCAGTCAGGGTATTCTGAAATTCAGGCAGAAACCTATTCATAAGCCACTGGGCTCTACAAAGCCACTGGCTAGTCCAAAGCTTTTGAAAGTGTTAAATTCCTTAGCCTGCTTTTCTTTAGGAAGAGTACCACCTTGGGCATATGAGCTGGAAGCTTCTAGAGCCACTGATATTAAGAATCACAAATATATTGTCTTATTTTTCAGCTCTACCCATCACCTGAGAAAGCCAGCTCTGTCATTACACAGATCCAAAACTGCTGGCCAGGGTAACTGGAATCTTCTGGAACACAGCATAGTGTTTATCTTTATATTTTGATTTTTTTTTCCCTTTGGTTTGTTGCTACGGTGTTTGTTTGCTAGTCATTTAAAACTGCCACCTCTCTTGAGAGAAGCCTAGTTAGATGTCTGGGCTTGAGTCCACATTGCCCCCCTGCTCAGAAAACTTTCCTCCTCTCCCTGGAAACCTGACTTTTTAGCCTCCAGCCATTAAGCTACCAGGCTGGGAAACAGCATCAAGCAATGTCAGCCAGAAATTTTAACTGTGTCTGCAGTTCAGCCTGTGCCGCTGGGAAGATAATATTATACTCAACTACAAGGCCAGTCTCCTTTGTACACTCTAACTCATTAGATTTTAACCTCTTATGACTTTTTGAACTACAAAGCACAAGGGAGGAGTGGCCTGTTAATCTGGAGGGAGGCAATGCATCACTTGTATTGTTTATCTCTTGTATTAAACACATCAGTAAAATTTCTTTTCCTTTCATGCCTTAACTTTTGTTTGATTGCCTTTTTACTTCTTTTTTTATTGTTTTGTTTTGGTTTGGTTTGGTTTGGTTTCGTTTCGTTTAGTTTGGTTTGGTTAGACGCAGGTCTTGTGTATCCCAGGCTGGCCTTAAACTCACTAAGTAATCCAAGGTTAACATAGAACTGATTCCACTCCCACCACCCCACCACCTCACCACCCCACCACTGCTTTCCTCTTCTTCCTGAGTGCTGGGATTACAAGCCTGTGACACCATTTTCAAATTTACAAAGTGCTGAATATTAAGTCCAGGCCTTTCTTCACACATGCTAGGCAAGCACTCTACCAACTGGCTACCTCCACAGACATCAAGCCTTGATTTTTGATTGACCTGTATATAACACACATACAAGAATCACACAAATTGTATATGAGCAGCTGAACGAATACGTCAAACTGACCCCATTCATTGAACTGTCACCCAAACTGGAACTGGAGCATGACAGCATCCTAAAAGTCTTCCTTCTGCCTCTCTTCAGTCACTGTCTCTACTCCACTGTACCAGAGGAACAACTATCCTGACTTTTAACATCCCTTTCATCAGTTAGTATTTTTAAACTTTAAAATTCAAAGGCTGACATTTTTTTGAAATGTAAAATTGAAAGGTAATCGTGACACAGGCTTTTTGAAAGTTGAGTTGTTTTGTTTGCTTTTTGGGGAGGAGTGTTGTTGTTGTTGTCATGGCAAGCTGAGGGTCCTAAAATAAAGTATGTTTGTCAGACCAGTCTGATTGCTGCTATGAGGGGAACTGTGCCCCTTCTCCCCCATTCCTGTGCTCCAGATTCCCAGTGTAGATTTAGAGTTGAACCTCAAGGAGGTAAGAGGGTTATAGGTCATAAGTGAAGGGCCCTAATCAGAAAAGATTGTGACCATGCAAGAAGAGAGGACAGAGGGAGAAGGTAACAGTCTCTATTATAATAGAAAGAGAATCCTTATAATAAAGCAAATTTGCAGAGGCCTTGGCCTTGGCCTTCCTAGGCTGTAGAATTGTGAAAAAGGATTTCTGATGCTTAAGCCTATATGTATATGTCTATATGTTTAAGTCTATAGTGCTTTGTTATAGCAGCCTGCATTGGCTGCAACATTGATTTTCTTTTAAAAATGTAATTTCACCTCCTTTTTTCTTGCAGTGCTAGAGATCAAACTTAGAGCCTACCACATACTAGGTAACTCCTCTGGCACTGGTCGGCATTCCCAGCTTATCTTCTATTTGTGGTATGTTTCCCTCTACTACTATTGGTAATATTTTCTATTAATAAATAGTTATATCACTACATATAGACTTTGGGACTGGTATAAAATACAGAACACAAAACAGAAGTTTTGTTAGCAACCTAGGTCCTCTATGTGTTGAGTATGTGCTACTTGTTCTCTGCTCAATGAGTTTACAGATAACTTCCGTATTATTCAATCCAGACTTTAAGTTATAAAACTGCAGTACAGAAAGACAACTAGGCAAGAGAGCACATTGTATATTTGTATTCACCTAGTAACATGTGCATAAATTATTAGTCATTTACATACTCATCCAACATGTCCTGAGTGCCATCCATGCGCCAGAAACAGAGAAGAAACAGGAATACTGACCCTATTCCCAACCACCTTAGTTAAAGTAAAAACTTCATTTAATGATTTTTGTGGATTAAACCCCAGGCCTTGTGCATGCTGGGCAACGGTCCTAGTACTGACCTATACCCCCAGCTGCAAGTGGGAAATTTTGAGTGAAGTTTGGTCCCGAACACCAATCTCTACAATTAACGCATTGAGGTTTTTCTTTTTCACTATTAAATTCACACACAAAATTAGTACACCCTGTCCAACAAAAAAATTAGTTTTACTAGGGCTAGGGATATACTTCATCCTGTAGAGTGCTTACCCAGCATGCACAAAGCCTGGGTTTGATCTCCTGCACCACATAAATTTGGTATTGTGGTACAAACCTGAAGGTTCAACACTTTGAAGGTCAGAGGCAGGAAGATCAGAAGTTGAAGCTCATCTTCTGCTATATAGTGAATTCAAGGTTAGTCTGGCTTACAGGAGACCCTCTATCAAAAAAGGAAAAGAAAATCAGTGTTATTTGATAAACACTGATACCTGGCACATGCCTGCAATCCCAGCACTTGGGATATAGAAGCAAGAGGATCAGAAATTTAAGGTTATATTGGCCACCTGGTGAGTTTGAGGCCAGCCTGAGCTACAGGAAACCCTGTGTCGAAACAAATGAATGTTAAGCACTGAGGTACAAAGACAAGACAAGATCCGGCTCTTCTACAAAATTCGCAGTTTACGTAGAAAGTTTCAATTATCCCACATCAATGTCAGGTATAAAGGGTGTCTCTTAATGTAGGTTTAGATGCCTTAACTTTAAGCCATGCAATCAAACACTGCCCATGCCATTGCCTTTGAAATCTGCATGGTAGCTGCTGTGCTTCACACTAAAAGTAGACATCCAACACATGTTGTTGATTTCAGAGGCGACTGGAGGATTTTGAAGCATTGCAGGAGTGAGAGTGGTGACAAGAGGTGGCTCTCTTTAATTAACACTCTGTTGGGAAGAATCCCAGGCTCCCACTGGAATCACCCATGCAACCCAAAGGGAGTACAGCGATTCGATTTGCAAGCCAGTGTGACGAGAAGTGTTTCCACTGAGTCATATTTTTCAAAAGTCATCGTTCTCCCCTCCTGTAAACAAATGCCAATTAATGTGTAGGCTGTGACTTTTTTTTTAGAACCAAATAAAAATAACTCAGCGACTGGGTGGTATGCAATTTGCTACGTGTGCTTTTAATTTACAGACCCAGTGCCTGCTTGTCGCTCGTGTCAGGCAAAGAGACAAGAAATAATTAGAAAGTAGACTAATGCGGGGAAGAAGATATCTGTGATATCCGGGTCTTTCTCAGAGCTGCTGAAGCACTGTTTGCTCTACCGCATCCAAATACACTACAAATGATGTCTGCAACCTCAACTATTTAGGCTGAAAATTGGCCAAAAAAGCAGCTGCCACTAGCTTCAAAAGTCACTTTCTCAGCCAGCTCTGATTAAAAAAGAAATCTTTTACGAACATATTTCTTCAACTCAAACAGATTCTTACTATTTTGTTTCAGCTGCACACAAAAAGGAAAACAGCATCTCCTGGCAAGACCATTTGCTAGAAATTTAATGTCAGATAAACAGATGGTGCTGAACAAAAAATATTAGTAGGATATCGACTGAAAGTTCAAATCACGTCAGTATCTGTTGTCTTTAGTCTTTTTTAACAAAGAAGGTTTTTTTTTCCCTCTAAGTATATGACATCAAAATGTAGCTAGTATTCATTTGTAAGGAGGGTGAACAAAAGTGGTTCACATTTCCTTCCTGTGCCCAATGTATCTCTAGGGATCCTTGACATAACAATGAATAACATACATTGTTCACTGTTTATCTCAGGAGCCTAATTTTTTTTTTCCAAGACAGGGTTTCTCTGTTGCAACTCTGGCTATCCTGAAACTCACTCTGTAGACCAGGCCGACCTTGAATTCACAGAGATCAGCTGCCTCTGCCTACGCCACCACTGCCCAACAGAATACAAAATGTTAAAGGCACCAATCTCTATTGCCGGCTGATCCCCTTGAAGCTTAAAGTTTGGGTGCACTCCCTGTGCCCGAGGGCCACACTTCTGAATTACCAACTTCAGTTGGCTAGTCTGGATGCAGACTAAAGGAAGAAAGACCTGGTACAGCAAGGCCAAGTTTCCTGAGTTTACCCCCAAGTGATTAAAACAGTCCCTCTGGCTGTTCAGTGAAAGTCTTATCCCAGAACCAAAAGCCACAGTAACTCCTGAGACAAAGGCTCCGTGATTCAAAGCCTAGATGGGGATAAAAAGCCTCTTCCCTGGGTGAGTCACCTTAAGGCATACATTAGCTTGGTCACAGGAAAGTGGTAAGATTCAACCAGCTCTGACCACCATCTGTTTCTGCCTACTAGCTGACTATTTTATTTCTGACTCTGCCACTAGTGCAAGGCAAAAACATCAGTCAGTGAACATAATGAAAGGCACAAAGCTGATAGCAGTCTATCCTGATACCTGCTGCTAAAGTATTTTGCAAATTGAGGCTATTCCTGCTGGTGCCAGCATCCATAATTGTAAATTAACTTGTCCACATAAATGCGTTTGGCATGATTTCTCTGGGAAATAAAAAGGAGAGCGAGGAGGAGAGGGAGGGAGAGGGAGATGAGGGGGGGAAGAGATGAGAGAGAGAGAGAGAGAGAGAGAAGGAGAGAGAGAGAGAGCTCTTCTTGCATAGTGTAGAGGCCTATAATGCCTCTCAAGAGAATGAGACAGGAAGATCTCTAATTCACAGCAGCCTAACCAACATAACTGAGTTTTCAGCCACGTTGTCCTACACCCATGAAACCCTGTCTCAAAAAAGAAAAATTAAATGCCTGATTAAATTTAAATTTTAATTTCAAATAAATGACAAATGATTTTTTTTTGGTATAAATATCCCTCAAACATTGCTTAGTGTTTAATCTGACAACCTTATTTTCAGAGAAGTATAAATGAATAAATTATTCCAAATGAATTGCTGGAAACAAGATTAAACAGAATAACAAAGACAACATGGCTCACAGTCAGTGGGTCACAGTAAAAATAACATGCACTTTTGAGCTGACCAGACCCAAATTAGAACCTGATTCTTCATTTTTGCAGATATGACCATGGGAAGGCTAGCTTAGAGTCTTCATTTCCCCTTTTCAATTAAAAAAAAAGGTGGGGGTTGGGCATAGAAGAGGGACTTACACTTCTTTTACTGGTCACTGGTATGTGGGTTGTGTGTGTAGCTCTTTCAAGATGAAATTGGGGCCAGGAACTGTGGCTTGGTTGCTAGAGTGCCTGTGGAGAATGCACAAAGCTCTAGGTCTGATCCCAGCACCAAATGTGGTGGGAGTACAAGGCCAGCCTGGGCAGCATGAGACTCTGTCTCAAAATCAAAAATCCTATTTATAGATTCTAGCCTTCCATGCTCTGTAGATATGTCCTGCTGTCACTCAGGAGTCTAAGACCTCCACAGCAGTACCTAACATGAGCACTTTTCTGTCTCAGGCAGCACCTGTTGGGGTCAAGAGGGGAAGAAGAGAAAACTGAGGTTGCCTGGCCAGCAGCAGCTAAACAGTCAGTCCTCTTATGACTGCTGGAACAGAGCTAGCAGCAAGCATTGAACAGAGCAGCAGGCAAAGACCCAGAAAGAAAAGTCAGGCCTAAACTGGCAAAGTGGTGGGGCTTGTGGGATTGCTTCTTAAAATATTCTTTCCTAAAGAATTCTTCTCTTTGCTGGAGTTTTCCACCTTGCAACTGGTATAATGATTTTTTTTTAATAAAATTTGGCCAGGCGGTGGTAGTGCACGCCTTTAATCCTAGCACTCAGGAGATAGAGGCAGGTGGATCTCTGTGAATTCAAGCCCAGCCTGGATTAGAGTGAATTGCAGGACATCCCAGGCTATACAGAGAAACCCTGTCTTAAAAAAAAATGTGGTATTGTGCTTTTTTTTTCCTCCAAAGGTACTTCCTTCAATCTCCATTTCTTCATCCATAGGAGGAAGGGGTGGAGCAGATTAAGCATTTCAGTTTTGACAAAATAGCTAGTTCCTCCTTTCTAAGGCCTTGCAGAAGCCCAACTCCTTGCTGAAAATCTAGATAGCACTCATCTCTCTACCTAAACTAAAACAAAGCGTACTTTGAATATGGCTCAGCGATACAGCACTTGTCTAGCCTATGTGAGGCTCTCCAGCAGAAAACACACACACACACACACACACACAGTATGAGAAGAAATATAAAGCTACGCTACAGACCTACTAAATATAAAAACTCAGTCTGCCATGACAATAGAGAATTTTAAAGGCTGTAGTCGGGCTAGTAGGATGACTCAGCAGGTAAATGCAGCTGCCACCAAGCCTGATGACCTGTGTTCATCTCTAGACACACATCATCGAAGAGAACTAACTTCTAAAAGCTGTCATCCAACCTGCCTTGGTACTTGTACCCCCCCACACACACACACAAATAAACAAATAAAATTTAAAAGGTATATTACCAATTAACAAACATGAAATGGTCAAATTTAAAATGATATTTATAAAAGCAAAACAAACACAGTGTCAGGTGTGATCAAATGTGCCTTTAATCCCAGCACTTCAGAGATGGAAGCACGTAGATTTCTGTGACTTTGAGGCCAGCATGGTCTACAAAGCTAGCTCCAAGTCAATCAGGGCTATATAGTGGTACCTTGTCTCAAGAAAAGCAAACAAATCTATCATGAACCACTTTGTTCATTTAAAAGATCATATTACTTATATAAGGATTACGGGATGATAAAAGAAATATCAGTCTACATGACAGCTGAACAAGTGTTATGTAACTAGTGTTTTAAGCTACTTACTACCTGCAGTAGCTACTTTCTTGAACATTGTCAATTCTTTCTTTTTATCACTCACTTCTTTCCTTGCTTTTCTTATTCTTTCAGTGCTGCGAAATTGAACCTATTGTCTTGAACCGAGTCTTTTGGCATTTGGCACTGACCACTCAACCCTCCAGAATGTGTGTGTGTGTGTGTGTGTGTGTGTGTGTGTGTGTGTGTGTGTGTGTGTGTGTGTATTGAGAGAGAGAGAGAGCACACCAGAGACAAGGTGACACGGACAGGGAGATCCTGGTGGAAGGGTACCAGGAGGAATACACACAGATCTAAATACAGTGAATAGCAATGCATTGTGCTCTTTCAATTACTGCCCTATACATTTGCAATTTTGCAGGAAATAAATAAGCATTCACTTACATCTGAAATCAGAGAAAGTGCATGATGGTTTGGGTGTATAGAGTTTTGTTGCTGGTGATATTGCCTTCCTAATAGATCTTCCTGATAGTAACTTACCAGGGTCAAAACTCACCTCCTGGAGTCAAAGGTGACAGTACAATCTTGTTGAAGCAGCCTCATCCACAGAACTACACACACCCACAGCTTAAAGAAGAAACTTTCTGAATATTTTTGGGAGCTGTCTTGGATTGTTTTTCTTAGTCTTTTATTTCTAATATATGTTCTGCATTTTCCAGGCCTCACATGATTGCAAGCGGTAAAAATTTGTCCTCAAACCTTGAATCTAGAAATTTGGCACTGGAGCAAGTAATTGGCTTTCAAGATGACAAAGCTATATCAGAATTTCCACCTGCATCTCGGCTTTCATTGCATTCACACCAATTTCGGCATCTTAGCTGCAGAAAACTGATAGCAGCATCTTTCCAGAGGCTCATGGAGGACGCGCTTGCAGGTCCAATGCACATCAGTCTGGGTAACTGCTTTAGCAGCTTCCAGCCAATAACCCACTTTCACGGTGAGTAATGGCCATTTGTTAATAAGCCCTTCTATGTCAGTATCATTAGCTGCAAAGTACAGAATTAAGGTGTTTTGTCCAAGAAACATTAACATTTTTCTCGTTTCTTTTTTTTTTTTTTTTTAAGACAGACTCTCATGTATCTGAGACTGACCCAGGACTCATTTTGGAGTCAAAGGTGACCTTGAACACCTCATCCTCTTGCCTCTACCTCCAGAATGATTACAGGAATATGGCATCAGATGGAACCCACAGCCTTGTGCATGCTAGGCAAGCATTTTTCCAACTGAGCTACATCTTCAGCTCACCCAATAAAGTTAAAAGGGGAAAAAAAAGCAAGGGGTTGAAGAGTCGGCTCAGAGGTTAAGAGTATTTCTTGTTCTTGCAGAGAATCTGTCTTCAATACCCAACACACACACACACACACACACACACACACACACACACACACACACACAGTGGTTCATAACCATTCAGAATTCCAGTTCCAGGGAATCCAGAGCCCTCTTCTGACTCCCAAGGGCACTAAGCATGCACACAGTACATATAGATGCATGAAAGCAAAACATATATGGATATAGATAAGATAAATAAATTTTTAAATTTAAGTTAAAATTTAAGTTTAAAAAAGCAGTTATTGGGGCTTTTATATCTTGTTTGATCTGCACTATCAACAGCACCTTTGGCCACTGGTAGGAAAGGAGTTGGGGCTTATTAACAATGACTCAATTAGTGTTTTCTAAGCTTTAGTGAGCTCAAGAGATCCTCCTGACTGGTTGCTTGGAGTGAGCCTCAGGAATGTACATTAAATTTACCCAAACATGTACATCTAATGATATCTGAACTAAGAAATGACCTTGTCTCTGCCACTGTCTTCAGTGGTTTGCTGAAGGGCTGTTCATGCACTTTTCTTCCTTTGTAAGTTTTTAAACTTTTCCCAGAAACTACCCAACTCTCAATTTTTTTAATTGTATGCTATTTCTTAGAAATCATTTGTCTATTGTTATTGTGTGTGTATGATGTGTATGAGTGCATGTGCCACTACATGTGTGTGGAAACCAGAGGACAGCTTTTAGAGTCACTTTGGGTCAGTATAGAAAGATAGAGAACTGTGGGGATGTGAGAAAGGGGTCTGTTGTCTCAGAGTCTAATGAAAGCCTCTTGACAGTTTAGAAACCAGAACTCCAGCACAATGACAACATTACTGTAAAGGATGCCAACACAGAATATTGTTTTCATATGTAGATATTTTATGTTGAAGCAGCAAAGATTCAGGCTTAATACCTGAATGCATATGATCTTAGCTAGAGCCTCATTCCTTTCCTGAGAAATCACCTGAGCATCTCAAACGAAACCATTTATAGTAAAGTATCCTACTGCCCTGTATCCCTAAGAGTTAGACTACTGCCCTGTATCCCTAAGAGTTAGACTTTTACCTATGTATTGCAATCCTATTGGTTCCTTTGGGAACCACCAAGTAATTCAATAGTAACTTCAAACTTCACCAAAACCCTGTATGTGGCAATTGTAAAAACAATGAGTTGTAGCTCTCATTTAGGGAGCCTGTACTTGGGTGTATGTGACTTTCCTCTGAAAGCCTCTTTTTCTCCCAAATCTAATCTTAAGTCTCTTTTAAAATATCTTTAATAAAATCTCCAGGAAAACTTCACAAACTAGCTAGTCCCGAAATGGTTTTCAGTGTCTAACCCACCAATCCTGGTTTGACTAAGTTGATATACCCCTCAGGTTGCTAAGGGTGACAGTGGAGAGCTATGCCTTCATTTCCTATATCCCTAAACTCAGAGAAATCCTCTCCTACTTTTGTGTGGGTTCCAGAGGCTGAGCTCAGACTGCCAGGCTAGCTTGCAAGTGCCTTTACCTGCTGAGTCATCTCACCTCATCCTTTTTTTAAAGAACTACATTATGGAGAGAGAATTTTCTTGCCATAAAATTTTTTATTTGAGGAGTAAATGTTAGTATTCTTTTTATTATATACATACTTATGGAACTCTATAATTTGAATGCTTCCCATCTAAAATTCAGGTGTTAAAGCTTAATGGCCAATGTAATAGGATTAAGAAGTGGGGGGCTACAGTCATGCATATCATCTGGATCATGCCTAATCTCATCTAAACTCAGAAACTAAGCAGAGTAAAGCTTGGTTAGTACTTAAACGAGAAGACTAAGAAGCAGAGCTTTAAAGAAATGACTAGAGGTTCTCATGAGATAGCTCAGATAAGGGTGCTTGCCTGACAGACTGAGTTCAGGCCTTGGAAACCATGACCACTATGAAAGAGGTTTCGTACAGCATCTGGGCTCTCTTGCCCTTTTCATTTCTGCCATGTAGTCACAATAAAATTATCTAGAGCAGTGGTTCTCAACTTCCTAATGCTGTGACCCTTTAATATAATTCCTCATGTTGTGGTGACCCCTAATCATAAAATAATTTTTGTTGTTACTTCATAATTGTAATTTTGCCACTGCTATGAATTGTGATGTAAATATCTGATATGCAGATGGTCTTAGGCGACCCGTATGAAAGGGTCATTCGACCCACAATGGGATTATGACCCACAGATTGAGAACCGCTGTTCTAGAGGATGACTTTCTCGTCAGACAACTGAGCCTACTCTAGCCTTGGTCTTGAAAGTTTCAGTCTCCAGAACAATGAGAAAATAAGCTTTTGTTCTTAATAAATTACCTAGTCTGTGATATTCTGTTATGCTGTCTGTCTAAGTTACCTGTGTACTGATATGACAAAGCACCAATACCAAGGGAACTTATAGCAAAAAGACTTTATTGGGGCTTACAGCTTCAGAGGGTGAGTCCATGACCATCATGGTAGGAACATGGCAGCAGGCAGGCAAGTATAATGCTGGATCACTCACATCTGATCCACACAGACTAGGCACAGAGGTAGCAAACTGGGAATGATGTGTGCTTTTGAACCTCAAAGCCCACCCGTTGGGGAAGTTTATTTTTAGTTATGTTTGAAATTGTTTCATGCACTGATGGGTGAGGGGCTATTCTAAGTCTAGGGCATTTTGAATTGTTTGCAGGTGTTTGATTTCTGTGTTGGTTGTTTAATTGCTAATGATCTGCATGTGCTATCAGTAGAATACCTGAGAAGTTCTGAAAGAATGAATCTACCTGAGCTGAGACATTCGGTTCCACTGTGAATATGGCACTGGCCATGATGGTGGTTCCCTCTGCTAAGGTCTGGCAAAGTTTGAAGGTATGAAATATGCCTCCTTGTCTTGCTGAGCCATCACAACATGGGGCAGGACATCACATCAGCTAATCCAATGTGGAGACAAGGAAGAAGAGAAAGAAACTCCAGACCTCAGAGTCTGGTAAGTACACTCAGGGAAGCTACCAGAAGACAGAGATTAAAGTATTAATTGAAGGCTCCTGAAGGAAGAGGAGAGAGGGGGAAATAAGCCTTTTTGAGGAGAAAAGGCTGTGAAATTAATAAATAAATGAGGAAGAAGGCTTCAAAGTGAGAGCCAAAGAATGGAGACCCTTAGAGAATTCAGCTGCGAGCAGGAAAAAGCAAGATTCTTACTGCTTTTCCTAATCATGGAGCCAAAGCTTCCTCCTGCCTCTGGTAGTAGCTTATTGTTTCACAAACTGAGTTTGTTGATGGCTTTCTGTTTGAGTGAAGCCCAAGCGGGTCTTGTGTTTGAGATCTATGAAAGGAGTTGTGTGTTTCCCCTTAGTGGTGGTGAGAAAGACCACCAAACCACCAGAATGTTTCAGCCAGAGATTCTTCCCAGTAGCCCAGGACCCCCTGATACTGTGGAAGCACCTCAACTTAGAGTCAAAAAGCTGCTTAGTTAAACTGACCAGTTTTTTTTTTCTGCAAACCTGAGTAAGCTAAAGACAAGTGGTGTAGGTACTGGTGATGGTGATGAGAACTCTACCCACAAGAGAACCCTTCCTGCAGACAAGGACCAGTTATTTTTCCAGCAAAACAGGCTCTTAAAATCTGGAAAGTGTTTCTTTCCTCAAGGTCAGCACACAGAATCTGTCTTCCAGAACTGGCCAAGGTTTCATCTTATGCTGGCAGCGGAACTTGGCACTGTAAGCGTCACCCAGGTGGTGCTGGTTTTGAAGGCATGAAGGGACCAGGGAAAGCAACTGAGGCTTGGCACTATGAGAGGCAAGAAGAGGCCATTGGTGAGGGTGAAGCTTCCATAGTAGAGAATGGCCCAGATTGAAGGGATCATGTAAAGAAGTTGAAGGTTGGCACCATGAAGAGAGCCCAGGAGAGGCTATTAGTGAAGGTGCAGCTTCAATAGCAATTGAAGACCCAGATTGAAGGGGTCATGTAAAGAAGTTGAGGCTGGGCACCATGAAGAGAACCCAAGAGAGGCTACTGGTGAAAGTGCAGCCCAGTTGCAGCAAGGGACCCCAGCAGTTTCTGAAGATACTAGTACCATGCAATGACCACCAAGAACAGCAGCAGCAGTGCTGTGAGCCAGCCAGACCCTGAAGGACAAGCTGTGTGTGCTGCAGAAGGCAGAGCCAGATCCAAGCCCTTTGGAAGAGCTTATGGACATTGATAATGTTTTACTGTTGTCCAAGGACATTGTGAAAATCTTGATAGATGTTTGGTTTCATTTGGTCCTGTGCATTCACAAACTCATGATTGTTTCTCTTGTAAATAGTTTTATTGATGTAGTGATAAATTGTGTTGTAGAGGTAAAAAGCAATTTTTTCAATTAGTTTATACAGCAAAGGGGAAATGTTGGGGAAGTTTATTTTTTGTTATGTTTAAAATTGATTTCATGCACTGTTGGGTGAGAGGCTATCCTAGGTCTAGGGCATTTTGTATTGTTTGCAGGCATTCGATTTCTGTGGGGGTTGTTTAATTGCTAATGATCTGCATGTATCAGTAGAATATCTGAGGAGTTCTTAAAGAATAAATGCATCTGAACTCAGACGCTCGGTGTTCCACTATGGAGTCTGGCACTGGCCAGAATGGTGGTTCCCTGTGCTGAGGTCTGGCAAAGTTTACACCTATGAAAATGTCTCTGTGTGTCTCTTGGTGAGCCACCCCAGCAGCAGCAATGAACAGTAGTTCACCCACCCCCAGTGGTACACCTCCTCCAATACCTCCTAATCCTTCTCAAACTGTTCTACAACTTGGGGATACAGCATTCAAACATATGAGGCTATGGAGGCCACTCTCAATCAAACTACCACAACCAGCAAAAGTAGACTAAGATAGTATAAGATTACCATAATTTTGGAGTATTTCCATCACTTCAAAGGGAACTGAATTGCTAGGATTACAACTCCCAAAGACTCATATGTCAAAAGATTTGTCTTCAATGTTATAGCATGCAGGGGAAGAAGCCTTTAAGAGGTGAGACCTGGAAGCTGAAGAGATGACTCAGTGATTAAGAGCACATACTGTTCTTGTAGAGGACCTGAGTTCAGCTCCCAGCAACCACATTGGGCAACTCACAACTGCCTATAACTCCAACTCCAGAGGACCCAGGGGATCCAATACCCTCTTCTGGCCTTTGAGGGCACCTGCAAAAATGTGGTACAATATGGGCAAACAGGCACACACTCATACACATAAATAAAAATTTTTAAATAGGTGAGCCCTACCTAGTATGAGATGATTGGGACATTAGAGGCATGGCCTCTGGGGAGATCAAGGTAAGTTCCCATAGCAATGAGTTGTTATAAATGAGTGAGCTTATCGATCTCATCCTCCATTCTGGGAATGTGTAATGGACCAATGTGAAGGCTCAGAACCAGTATATGGCAATACATTAACCTTAATATCACCAGTCATATAGCAAACATGAATATGTACAGTCTTGTGTTCATTTCTTATGTCTGGTAAGTAGCCATAAAGATAGCCAGGCTCACTGGCATGACTAAAAGGCGCTAAGGGAGTTAGAAAGCTTCCATGAGGAGATGGGAATGAGTGCTTCTCCAAGGCAGCAAAACTCTCACCCAATGTTCACCATCCTCTGAAGATCTCCCCGAGGACCATGGATGCAAGCTGCAATATCTCCTCTCTTGTGAGGCTGCTGCGTATAGCTAAATATCTATACCTCTTGCTATCAAAGAAAGCATACTCCTTTATTGTGTCTGTGGGCATCCTGGACAATCACATCAGCATCCTGCTGAGATTTCTCTGCAATAAGCTGTCCAAAGATTCTTCCAATAAATCTCCTTTTACCTAACTGTCCTTCGATTTTGCTTTGTCATCTGCTGTAAACATCACCAACCTAAACAGCAATGGGTGCTCAGAAATGTAACTGTTATCCAGCTTATGTGACAACAATGCATTCACTATACTTTGTGTAAAATACAAATAGATATATAGCAGGTTGCTACCATGCTTTTTTACCCTCTAGTTCAGGAAAGAGAAAAGAAGGATAGAACTTGTAGGCAGTGAAGTGATAGTGATAGCAAGCTGGACTAGTGTCACAGCACAATAGTCCTGAACCTGATTACTCCAACTGAAGATCTGAAGTTCCTCTAAGCAATAATCAATCAACGAACAAACCAACCCACCAACAACAAACAACCACCCAACCCCGACTCTCTGAGTTTCAACCAATATATACACTAAGCAAAGTTCCCAGAAGTCCCAGCTGCTCATGGCAAAAGAGTTGTACATAACCAAATTATAGCCACTGGTAACGAACAATCTAAATCAAACTCATTATCATCCACTACACCTGGGGTGGGAACAAAAACTTCGTCCAAATGCCGTTTTGTGTTTTCAAAGAAACCAAAATCACAAATACCTTCAAAGCATCCCACTACATAGATATTACCATCTTAACATGAGAACTCCAAACTGCAAGGTAAGGGTTTTTAAAAAACTTAGGATTGGCTAGCCTAACTGACAAAGTATGTACAGTGTAGGAACTCTACCTTCACTTAGTTCTGACTCTATCCTCTATGTTCCTATGAAAAATGGCTATCTTTTTAAGGTTAGCAACTTTTGGAAACTTTCTTTCATATCTTAAAGGTATACAACATAATAGCTTGATATTCATATATGTGTATGTGTGCAGATAATGAGGTGAAGTGAGTATTATGCAGCCAACTTTAATGACATCCACCATTTCATATGTTCTCACTTCATCTTATAGTGACAATGGTACCTAAAACCTACTTTCTGTATAATTTTAATTATACAGCACAATGTTATATTATTAGTTATATTCCCCATATTAGACATCAGCTCCACAGATTTCTCATCCTACATCACTGTAACTTTAATATATCTTCAGTCTATAACCTCCTCTGGTCCTAACAACCACATTTTTACTTTATATTTCCATGTACTAAACTTTTAAGGGAAGAGGGAATGGAAAAATTATAGTACACAGAAGTAAAAGAGGATCAGAATGAAACAGTATATCTTTTTTGGTTAATGTTGTTCATTTTATTTCTATTTAATGCAGATGAGTGTTTTGTCTGTGTGTATGTCTGTGCACCACATGCATGCCTACGCCCACAGAGGCTAGAAGAGGGTGTCAGATCCCCTGAGCTGCCATGTGGGTGCTGGGAATCAAACCTTGGTCGTCTGAAAGAGCAATTAGTGCTCTTAACCACTCAGCCATCTCTCCAGCCCACTGAAACAGTGTCATATGAGCAAGATAGGACTACTACCTGCATGATCTCACAGTAGTTATGGTTCCTGAACAAGATCAAGCCAGTCAACACTCTAGCCTGGGGTGGGTAGGAGCTCATGAGTCCCACCCCCTAACTGAAGAACTATTGACAGTTGAAAAGTTCTAGGGAAGGAAGAGTATGGCCCCCAGTAGGTCAGCCCTCAAGTAGCTGGCCCCATACCCATGAATATATGGGCAGCATTAATTGGATTTGGTGGGTGGGGTGGTTGATCTTATTTGTCGACTTGGCTACATCTGGAATCAACTAAAATCCAATCATCTGGGTCCATCTGTGATTATTTTCTTGATTGGATTATTTGAGGTGAGAAGACCCAGTTTAATTCTGGGACACACCTTCTGGTGGCAGTCTTCATGACAGCCTAAAATGACACAGAAGAAGCAAGCTTTTGCTTTTGTCTATTTGCTCTTACTCTTGATAGCAAGTTCATCCATCCTGATGCTGAGGCATTCCTTCACTGAAATTAGAGTCTACTTCTTTGGGACTCCAAAGTAGACTGAAAACCAGCTGAGACATCCAGCTTAATGGACTGAACAACTACACAATTCTTGGCCTTTTCATCAGGAGACAGCTGTCATTGGACTTGCTATAATTTTTTTAAAGAGGAAATGAAGTTATGTGTGGGAAGGTGTGGATAGATCTGGAAGAAGTTAAGGAGAGAACTGAAGGTGAATATGATCAAGATACATGATATGCATATATAAAATTCTCAAAGAATTAATAGAATACTATACCTTTTAAAGACTACACATGTAAGAGACATCATGCATATTTTTCTGTCTGTATCTAGTTTTCTTCACTTAGCATAATGTCTTCCAGTTCTGTTCATGTTGTTGCAAATGGAAGGGTCAACTGTTTTTAAGGTTGAATAATGTTTATAATTATTTACATATACATATATATTTATCAAATTTTTACGTATCCATCTATAATGAAGATCAGTTGTTTCCACATCTTAGCTATTGTAAATGATGTTTCAATAAACATGGGAGTGCAGCTATCTCTGGGATAGGCTGATTCCACTTTCCTGCAGTGTAAACCCAGAAAGGGATTGCTGACTCATATGGTAGTTCATTTTGGATTTCACATTCTTTCTCCACAATCTACAATCCTACCTCCTGTGTACAAGGTTCCTTCTTGCTACACTCTTCCAATGTTTGTTACCTCTTGTCCTTTTTATAAAAGTGACTCTATTAAGAGGACTCATATTCTTTATGGCAGCAAAATGGTTGTAGAATTCTGTCTCCTCTAATATTTGACTCTTTCTTAATTAGACAAACAGCATTCCTGAATCAGAGAAGAGATTTGGTTCTTTGGGGTGACCTGTTTTGTTTTGTTTTTATTATTGTTATTTTAAAGCAAAGTCTTGTATATATCAGTTTGACCTCAGACTCAGTGTGTATCAGGGGATGAGTTGAACTTCTGATTCCTTTGCCTCCTAATCCTAGTGCTGGAATTATAGGTGTGTGCCAAAATGACTGTTTTATCCAGTGTTAAGGATCATCCTATGGGCTTCCTGTGTGCTAGGCAAACTCTACTAACTTAGCTACATCTCCAGCCCACGAAGCTGCCACTCATTAATAGAGAAAACCGTGAGGTGTACTGCAATGGCCCAGTCTCTTTATTGGCTTAGTCTATTGAGGCAACATGGTGTTCCCTCAAAGAAACAGTCCTATAGTCAGTACACAAATGGCTGCTTTGATGATTCTACTGAACACTCATTGAAAGGTGATCCATGACCCTAGACATATACTGATGCATATGTGTACAGCTGACATGAAAGTATATATGAAACTGCCCAGGAGAACAAAGGATATTAATGATAGGGAGGAGGAGAAAGAAAGTTGAGGGGGTATCAAGGTATATGAAGGGGAATATATTCATAGTACATTATATTATATATGTGAATGAAGAGTCTTATGTAAGTCAGTATAATAAAAATAAAATTAAGTTTAAAGTAAGGAATTGAAGAAATGATTCAGTCAACAAAATGCTTGACATGAAAACACAAATCTTAAGTTCTATTCCCAGAACCTATATAAGAGTCCAGTATTGCACTGGAAAGGTGGCTAAGTGATTAAGTGCATTGTCTGCTCTTCTAGAGGTCCTGAGTTCAAATCCCAGTAACCACATGGTGGCTCACAACCATCTATAATGGGATCTAATGCCCTCTTCTGGAATACAGGTGTACATGTAAATAAAGGACTCATAAAATACATAAAAAATAAAAATCTTAAAAAATAAGAACCAGGCAATGGAGGATCAGAGACAGGTGAATCCCTGGAGTTCGCTGACAAGCTGGCCTAGCCTAATTGGTGAGTCCTAATCCCAGTGAGAGACCCTGTCTCAAAAAACAAAGTGGATAGCTCCAGAGGATTGGCCATCTAGATTTATCTCTGACCTTCATACATAAACACACACATGTGCATATGTGCTTGAATATACATGTGACCCACATACACACAAATAAATGTATGTATTTTCTCTCCCTGCCATGTGTGTGTGTGTGTCACCCCCATCCCCCCAGCACACACACACACACACACACACACACACACACACACACACACATACAGAGAGAGAGAGAGAGAGAGAGAGAGAGGGAGGGAGACTAAATAAAACAACAAGTAAAACAAAATATTTTACCAATACTTGCAGGTCTTTCCACTTGGGATTTAAACTCCATATGGATACCTTTTAGTAGGACTGACTCTGTAGTTTCTGCTTACTGTTGGCAGGGACTGGCCCTCATGTCATGCTAAACACATTCCAGAAGGAGCCTTTGCACGGTTGCATTTTAGTCAATTAGTGGTTTCTTGTTTCCATTTTCAGCCCCTTGTTTGCTCTCTTACATTCTTTTTACATTTATTTCTGACAGGATAACTATCTTTTGTCCTGGCACTACCACCCTCTCCACCTACATGTGAGAATCCAAGTTTCATTTTCCAGTATGTGGGGACGCACTGGCATCTTTTTGAGTGCGTTGGTTGGGGCTGTGGATGTGAAAACTCACAGTGAGCAGGCACCAGTGATGTGCCTGCCTTTAGAGCAGATATTTTCCTCAAAGAAGGCTGTTACATAAGTGTGGTATCCCTGTTTTTCCTAATAGGGAAACTGAGCCCTGGAAAGGGAGCACTAATCAAAGAAAGCTGTATAGCTTCTGCGTCAATTAAGTCACGGAGACCTATAACCAGGCTATAGGAATCCAGTTTTTCAGAGTTACACATACATCAGAATCATCTAGAGAGTTAAATATGTGTGCACATGGGCACACACACACACACACACACACACACACACACACACACACACACGGCTTCTATCATTTATCATTTAAATTTAAATCATTTAAAAAATGGCATTTTGGTAATGAAGTCTTCAGGCAAAAACAGGTGGATCTCTATGAGTTCCACGCCAGCCTTGCTATGGTCTACATAGCAAGTTACATGCTGGGGGTACATAGTTTGAACCTATTTTTTAGAAAATGATCTGTTCATACATACATATCAATGTACCTCGCTCTTATTTAGTTCTCTCACAGCCCTCTCTTATTCTGCATATGAGAGAAAACATACAATATTTTGTGTTTCTCCCCCATTATGATCTTTCTTCTCCCTTTTCTCCTCATAGTAGTACTCCTAGTTTTCTACTTTTGTGTTCTACTTTCATTCCTATTTCACTTAAAAGTCTACAAATGATAGAAAACAGGTATTTGTCCTTTCTGAGTCTGGTTTATTTCACTTAACATGATGATCTCCAGTCCCACCCATTTTCCTCCAAGTAACAATCATTTCTGAGATGAATAAAACTTCATTGCATACATATCTGCATTTCTTTATCCATTCATTTGTTGGTGAGCATAGAGATTCTATTTTGAGTGGGTGGTGCCTGAGCATCTGTATTTTTCCTTCAAAGCCTTTCAGATGTTTCAAATGAAAGCCCAGAGTTAGAACAAATTATGCTAGTATATGCTTCCTCTCAAACCACAGCATGAAACAGCAGAGGCTGCATCTAAAAATAGCTCCAGAGGCACCGGTCCACAATGTTAAAGGAAGCGCTGGCTAATTTCACCTAGGATGTTTCACTCATTTGATGTGTTTATGATAGGCCTGGGCCAGGACAGACAGCACTGATCAGCTCTGGAGATAAGATCTTGTTAATGATCTGCGTGTCCTAGCCAACTTGGCACACACCAAAAATTTCCTTCCCTGTGTCTTGACCCATTTCGGGGTCATCTGTGGTGAATGGAGAAGACTGTCTGGCACATGCAGACAGCTCTTCCCTCAGGCAACTGCCAGTGTCTCTCGGCTTGTCTGCCTGTGGCTTTCTCAAGCATCTGTAGAGCAGCCTATCTTGTGCCCAGGCTGTCCAGGAAATGCTTGAGATTCATCACCTCTAGGGGCAGCCCTTAACCAGTGAGGGACCAAAGTCCATGGCAAAGTCCAGCTTTCTTGTCTTCAGTGAGACTGTTTGGAAGCCTAGCTTCATTTGCTCACTGATTATTTACTCTGTAACTCATCCTTTTTAGTGACTTCCCCTTGGCTTGTATAACATGCTCCCTCTGTCCTCCAGGAGTCCCTGGCTCACCTTCACAGTTACTCCTAGCTTCCCAAACTGAGTCTCTGAGTCTGCTTTGCAAGGCTCAAACTAAAACAACCTCCAAGTGGTTCATTTTGACCTCAGCTCTAAATAAGCATCAAGACAAGGAAGACACTAATTAATGGATAAATAGTATTCAATAGGTTACAAAAAGCCGTCCCCAGCTCTTTCATTCTGATCACGAAAGGAGGAGGGTATTATCTAGCACCACCACAGGAGGGTTTTAGAATGGATGCTATGGGCTTGAAATTCTTGAGAGAAATGTATACTGTTATTACAATGAGACAAGCATAGA
This sequence comes from Cricetomys ansorgei, assembly GCA_026225945.1. Taxonomy (NCBI): domain Eukaryota; kingdom Metazoa; phylum Chordata; class Mammalia; order Rodentia; family Nesomyidae; genus Cricetomys; species Cricetomys ansorgei. Next base: position 7,863,706 of record JAMJFZ010003396.1, read on the forward strand.
TTAATTTTCCATAAATGTGCATACATTGCTGTTAGTGGGCTCCTCCCAAGAAAAATGGCCTACTCAAAGAAACATTACAAATAATTCTATTGTTTATACAAAGGATGTTCAAGCAATTATTGCAACAACATCAGGGCTGCTCTTTTTTTCCTCTTCCTCCTCCTCCTCCTCCTCCTCCTCCTCCTTCTTCTTTAAGTTCTATCATGAATCCATGCTTCATTATGTAAAACTCTGTGTTAAAAAAATGTATGCCATGGAAACATTTTTCATCGAGGAGGGGACAAAAAAAACAATTTAACAGAGATCACAGGCTGGAAATGACAGAGAAATTCAATATTTTTTTTCCTGTCCTGTTACAATTTAAATAAAAATGAAATCGAAAGAGGAAGATCATAGGGGTTGCATGAGAAAAAAGCAATATACTTTGCCATTTCTTTGCTGAGCATTATAGCTTATAGCAGTCTTAGCTAGAAAGAATTTGAAATAAAATTGGCTCAAAGATGGGATATTATTATTTTGAGAATAAGAATGAGCAAAAATGTTCAGCTCTGTCTGAGTTCAAATCCCTAATGGAATGGATAATCAATCCCACACTAAAAGAATTTGATTTGAGCTGTGATGGTCTCTTTCATGGTGAGCCAGGGCTGACTACCTTGCATGTTTCTTCTCACAAAGCAGGACTCCTTAGTACAATTACAGCTTTTCCTCCCACAATTTAGGCCTCTTTACTGCAGTTTAGATGTCTAGTCTTTGTATTTTAAGGGATTTTAAAGTGTTTCCTTAAAATCAACTTAATAAAGAACATGTTAGCCAGGTAGTTGCCGTTTATTTTTATATTTACTTTTAGTTTGTTTGTTTTCCAAGAAAATCTAGATTATGAAATGTGCAAACAATGCCATTCACAAACGATATCACAATCTTTCAGAAAATTTTTCCACTTAGTCCCTTGGTTCCAGACTTCAGTGAAAACAAGCAATTTCTGTCTTATTTTGGGGCCAGGACAGGATCACAGTCATTCTGACAAAGTGAATGCAAAGCTGAGTATCTCCTGATGGAGTGAAAGAGGACAAATTGATTCTGAGGGGAAAAAAAAGAAAAGAAAAGAAATACAGGTAGTGTGTGACTGAGTGAGAAGTCAGAGCAGATGACAAAGACAACATCTGGAGCATTCCTGGTGGCCAGCCCTGCCAGGCTCATCTAACAGAAGGCCATGCAAACTGAAGAAGTAGGATTTCTTTTTTAATTGAAGAATGAGAAACAGGTATGCAGGGAGATAAAAAGACACTGAGAATTAGCTGTGCTCCAGGAAAGTGCTGTGTTTGCTGGTGAGGACACATGAAGACTACTCAGTACAGTCAGCATTTCCACAGCACACAGACAGTTCCCCTTAAACGTGATCATCCTGTGCAGGGAGATCAGAGGCTTAGGCTGGGTCTGCAGTCTGACACTTTCATTCCCAATGACAACAGTGGTAATAATGGGCATGTTCCTATATTGAGCAGGTCCAGATCACAATGCTGATTAGTATGGGATGCCTAAGGATCAACTGCAAAAAGGTACATTGTAAAATATCTATAACTCGGGCCAGTGAGATGCCTCAGTGGGTAAAGGCCCTTTCCAAGAAACCGTGATGACCTGAGTTTGATCCCTATCATCCATAAAAAGGTGGAAGGAGACAATAAACTCCAAAGAGTTGTCCTCTGACCTCCACACAAACACTGTAGTATACACACTCACATAGACATACAATAATAATAATGAACATGTGTGTGTCCTGTGTGTGTCTGTGTGTGTGTGTGTGTGATTCATCTGTTTTTCTGATACCAAGTAATCTGACATTTTCAATGTGAAATGGAAAGATACAATGATCTCTTCAATATTTTTCCTTGGGACTTTTCATCTTGGCCATGGGTTTTTAGATTGTGAATGAGAACGAGTTTGGGTAGAGAGCATACTACATACATATCTCCTTGGAGGCAAATTTTTTAACTGAAAGTGGTGATTGTTACCCAGCACTCCAAAAATGTTTGTTACAACTATTGTCCTCATTTGTGCTTACTTTAATAAGTTATCAAATAGCATCATTCTGGTCTACAAACAACTTCAAGGGTGAAAAATACATGTTTGAAATGCATAGTGCCGAGAGTGACGGCATTTGCATTATTTCTTACCCGAGATCTTGAGATCTTTCTTTAAAATTGATTTTTTAAATTGTGAGTATATGTGTGAATCTGCATAGGGGCCCATGCATGTGTGAGTTCAGGTGCCTTCAGAGTCCACAAAAGGGTGTCAGATCTCCTGGAGTTGGAGTTACAGGCAGTCGAGAGCTGCCCAGAGTAGCTGGGTACCAAAATTGGGCCCTCTGCAAGAGCAGTGTGTGCTTTTAAAACCACTAAACCATTTCTCTGGTCCTGAGACCTTGAGACTTTGTTAAGTTATTTTAGATCATTTATTTATTTATAGGATATCTAGCCCAGGCTGGTCCTGAATTACCTCTGTAGGCAAGAATGACCTTGAACTTCTAATCCTCGGTCCTCTACCTCCTGAGTGCTAGGATCACAGGTCAGTGCCACCATGACCAGCTTGTGCTCCATGTTAGGCAAGCACTACCAACTAAACTATGTCCTCAGCCTCCAGTCACTTTAAAGTGACTCTTTTTTTTTCTGTTTCTGGCTAAGAGTTGGGTCTTCAGATAGAAGGCAAAAATGTCAAAATTAAAGTCATTTGATCACACTTAAGCTTGGAGAGTCATTCTTTACCTGAAAATCTCTATGTAGAAGGCTAACTCTCAAGGCTCTAAGGAGCAAAGAGAGCAAACATGGCTTCAGAAGAGCAGGTTCTCAGGTGGAAACAAATCACTTTTATTACCTTTTTCTTTTTTTTTATTTGCAATTTGTAGACTCATAAATATTACACATAGTTAAAAATTGAATGGGATTCTGTGATTTACTTTTTCATAAATTTTTTAGAGAGTATTTGCCTTGTTCTCTGAAGAGATCATGATATTAAAGATGAAAATATTATATAAGCATTTTGATAGATCTTGAAGGTTTTTTTTTGATGTGGGCCAGGAATATGGCTCAACTGATAGAGTGCTTGCCTAGCATGCACAACACCACCTTGAGTTTCAATCCTCAGCACTGCATGGACTAGGCAGTCCTGTCATACCAGCACTCAGGAGGCAGGAAGAGTATCAAGGTCATTTTCTGTATATGCCAAGTTCAAGGACAGCCTGGGATATATGATACCCCCAGTTTTGGGTTTTTGGAGACAGAGTTTCTCTGTTGGAACTCTGGCTGTCCTGGAACTCACTCTGGAGACCAGATTGGCCTCGAACTCACAGAGATCGCCCGCCTCTGCTTCCTGGGCACTGGGATTAAAAGTGTGCACCACCACCCGCCCAGCTATGATACCCCTTTAAAAAAAAAAAAAACAACTTTTTAAAATGACATAGTGAAATTTTCAGACAAATGGATGGAACTAGAAAAGGTCATCCTGAATGAGGTAACCCAGACCTAGATAGACAAACATGGTATGTAATCACTTATAAGTGGATAATAGCTGTCAAGTAAAAGACAATTTTTATACAAACCACAGACCCAGAGAGACTATGCAACAAGGAGGGGCCCCAGTGGGGACACAAGGATCTCCCTGGGAAGGGGAAATAGGACAGAAGTTTCAGGTAGGCTGGGGAAATTGGGAATGGGAACAGGATGGATCAGGTGGGGGGGGGGATGGAAGGAGAGAATATAGGGAGAGACGACCAGGATTGGAGGATATTTAAGAAGAGATATGGAAACCTAGTGCAGTGGAAACTCCCTGGAATCTACAAAGCTGACCCTAGCCAGGACTCCTAGTAATGGGGGATTGGGAGCCTGAACAGCCATCTTCTGTAACCAGGCAAGTCCTCCATTGGTGGGACTGGGACACCAACCCAGACATAAAACTTCTGAACTATAATCTATCCCACCTGCAGGATCTGCTAGGGCAATGGAGGAAAAAAAACCAACCTACACAAAGGAAGAAGACCATGCCTGACACTGCAGGGCTGGTCAGGAACAGGAGACTGAATAGCCCAGAAACAATTCCTAAGGACATTCTGCTATGCTCATAGATCAGTGCTAGCCCAATTGTCATCAGAGAGACTTCCAGAAGCTGTTGGGAGCAAATGCAGAGGCCCATGGCCAAGCATTGGGCAGATGTTGAGGACCCCATGGAAGATAGGGAGGAGGTATTACAGGGACCAGAGGGGTTGAGGACACCTGGAGAACAAGCCCCACAGAGTCAAGTGACCAGCACTCTTGGCGGCTCACAGAGACTGAAGCAACAGACACAGGGTCTGCATGGGTCTGCACTAGGTCCCCTACATATATCATAAGGTTGTTTGGTTTGTTTGGTGTTCTTGTAGAACTCCTAAAAGTTGGAGTGGGGTATCTCTGACCCTTTTACCTGCTCTAGGGTCCCTTTTTCCTCCTGCTGGGTTGCATCACCCAGTCTTGATGTAAGGGCTTGTGCCTGGCCTTGTTCCATCTCATTATGCCCTGTTTGATTATTAACCCTGGGAGACCTGCTCCTTTCTGAAGATGGGGGGGGGTGAGATAGGGAAGATGAAGAGATGGAGGGGTCTGGGAGGAATGAAGGGTGAGGAGGCTGGGTAGGGATGTAGTATATGAGATTAAATTTTAAAACAAACAAACAAACAAACAAATAAATAAATAAATAAATAAATAGAATTATCTTAAATATAATGCAGTAATTTTTTAAATTAGGTTAAAAGATCTAATAGTAATGTACAGGCCTGAATTGGAGGCAGGCTGATAAGGAATTCAAGGACAGCCTGGGCTACATAGTGAGTTAGAGGCTGACCTTGGTAGGTTACATGAGAGCCTGTCTAAAATGAAATGAAATAACTGAACTGGATTGGGTGAGGTGGCACCTGCTTATGATGCCAGCACTCAGCAGGCTAAAACAAGAAGATTATGAGTTTCAGACAAGACCAGCCTGGACTATATTGGGAGATCAGGTCAGAGAAGGAAAAAAAAAATCATTGAAATGGCAAATGTTGTTTCCCATACTCAAAGGAATAGAAACAAAAAGAACAAAAGCCATCATTAACTATGCAGAGTGTCTGTCCAGCCCTCCCACAGGGATATCAAGACCTTGCCAAGTGTGGTGCAGAAGTCTCTGTACCTTCTCTGTACCACTTTGCTTTGATCAGTCAAGCTTTGGTATAGGTAGGCAGTGAAAGGAGAGCTAGTGACTTCATGTGATATTCTTTGTGACCCTAGTGGCCTGGCTCTTGCAGCTCACTGACGTCCTGTGTGGGTACTTGTAAATCATTCTTTGAATATTGTAAATCACTGCTTGGGAATAGCACCCTACTTGCTTACAGGCAACACTGTCATCTCTTTTCCAGTCTCCCCTTCTTCCCTTCTCCTCTTGGCTCACTCTGCTCCAGCCACCCCAGGTTCTTTTCTTCTGGTGACGAGGATCCAACCCAGGACCTTGTGCACATTAAGGCAAACACTCTATCACAAGCTACAGCCCAGCCTCAAACACTAACTTTTAATTCTTTGCCTTAAAAATAAAAATAAAAATAAATGCCATCATTTCTCCTACTCATCTCCCAAACTCAGATCCCTCTGACTGAAAAGGTTATGGTCCACACCTTAGCCCTCACCTTTTGGACATGGTGCTGGGACCGGAACCTAGGGCTTTATGCATACTAGGCAAGCATTGAGCTAGGGGCCCAGTAACAAAGACATAGTTCAAGTTGGCCTCCAGTGCACCATCTTCCTGCCTCGTGCTTTTTAGAAAGTTGATCTCTATCATGCTCACTATGACTGGGAACCCTCAATTTCTTCACATCTCTGCTCCATATCAAATATCACTTTGCCCACTTGGTCGGAGAGGCCTTCCCCTCACCACTCTATCCAAAACAGCATTGCTCTCTAGCTATTTATTATCTCCTGGCCTTTTTATTCCATTGTATGTCTCCCATCGTTCCTTCCATCCTCTTACCTCTTGGCACTCCTCACTCTAAATATTTATGTGTTTGTTTATTTTTTGATTCTCTGGATCCCTTGGCACACTATGGGTGCTCAGTAACGATTTGTGTAAAAAAAAATTGGGGCTTCAATTCCCTTTCCTCGCTCAGTTGATCAAACAAGTTACTGAGCAACATTGATATGCTAGGCGCTGTGTGGCCATCCAAAGAGCTGGGATATGCTGAACATGGAAAGGGCTGAGAGTCTCTTGAAAGGCCAAGGGAAGGTTTCCATGGGTGTTCCCACTCACAGAGGTACAAGAAATCAAAACTTCTTCTGAGTCCCCCAAAATTCTGAGACAGAGGCTTTAACTTCATTGGAGAAAAGGGTAGCACTTATTATTACCCCATTATTCATTTATCAGTTTATCCATCCATCCTCCCATTCTTTTTCCCTTGCCTCTTGGGTTTATTCACCTTCAGATCAAGCTCTAAGAGCCTGACCCTGAGAGGCCACCACTCAGAGTCTGACACTGCTGGGTCACACACAATGTGACCAACAGGACAGAGAGTGGGGGGACAAGGCTGAGAGCCCAGGCAATAACACTATTTGTACAAAGCCCACATTATCCCTGCTTGTAGATGGCCACAGTACTTAAGAAAGCTGCCAAGTCAGATTAAAATCAATCAAGAATGTAGAATGTGGGTCTTAGGTTCAATAGACAGAACTACTGGTGAGGGAGTAGTTGCCAGACAAAAGCCTCCCTGTCTCAGTGTAGGTTGAAGCAGGGCAATGTTCAGGGAAAGGCTGGTTAACCAACCCAGCATGTAATTGAGTCTGTCCTTTTCTCTGTTCTACTAATGATTCATTAAGCAGACTGTACCGCTCACTGCGATCTAGACTCATGACTTCAAATCAAACAGAGGAGGCCAATTTCTGCAAAGTGTGGGAAGGAAACAGTCAGTGCCCTCAGCTTGACTAGGGCGGGCTACAGAGACTGGAGCCCTGCAATTGCTTTTTTTCTAGGCAAAGTATTTTTGGAAAACTACAGCTTCCGGCCCAGACAGAACATAGGTAGTAAAAAAAAATACCCTCAGCTACTGATAAATACATGACTTAGACTTAGCTACCATTATGGAAATTGTGTTTTAACAAACCTATCAGTAATTATGAAGTGAGGACATTTTAGCTGTAGGTAAATGGTTACATTTGAGAAATAAATGCACACTGGCACTAAACAACTTAAATATAAATATAGTGTTAAGAAATTAAATTTCATGTATTATTTTAAGGTGATGAGGAGAATTGTTGGAAAGTAAGGAGTTCATAATAATATTTGAATTTCATTGTATGCCTGCTGTATCTTAAGTGTTATGATAGGTCCTTGGCAAATTTCATTCTATTTCATCTTCAAACCGCTTTCTGGAATATATGTATGCCATTAAGGTCATTAGATAGATGAGGATACTGAGTTCCTGAGAAATTAAGCAAGCTGACCTAAGAATATAAAGAAGCCAAAAATTAAAGCCTGGGTCAGTGTGACTTGGAGGACACACTGTTTTGCATTTTATTTCCAAGAAACTTGTTCAGAGGCTTTTGTGACAAAGATCAAGTACCTTCTAAAACAAAGTCCAAGACTAAGGAGTAAGCCAATAGTCAAATACTTGCCTAGCATGCACAAAGTCCTGGGTTCTGGCTAGGCACTATTAGAGTCCTATAAGAGGGCCAGCCAGATGGATAAGCTGCACAAGCCTAATTCCCTGAGTTCAGTTCCCAGAGAACTGACTCCATAAAGTTGTCCTCCTCCACAAGTGTACCCCTATATACACATCATGCATGCACATACATACACACAAAAAATAAATTAAATAAACAGCCCTGTCAGAAAAAAAAATGACAATGAAGAAAGTGTGAATTTGTTAGAAATCATATTGAGAAATAATCACTTTTTTCAATAATTATGTCAGCCTTCAGAGAACATTGAAAAAGAGAAGCAGAAAAAATGTAAGGACAGCATGGAAAGAAGTCCTGTGAAAAGCTGTCTTCTGGACACAATATGGTCAGTCCTTGCCTAAACTCACAGCAGCTGTGCTTCCATGCACAAAAGCTACCCAGGATGGTCTCTTCAACATTCCATCATGGATGGCAGAGGGACTGTTGGCAGTTGATGGCTGCTGTGGGAGGGGGAAGTAATTTTCTTCAGTGATGTAGACACTGGTAAGATGCTGATTATCCACATTCATGCTCATGAAAGCAACCCGACGTCAAACTCAGTAGGTCACAAAAGATCAAAACTAAAAACCAAACCAAAAGACAAGAAGATAACGAAATAAAAAGGGGACTCATTAGAAAGAAAGAGGAACTTTCTTTCTTTCTTTAGTGGGAGAAGGATGAGACAAAATGATGGCAGTGAAAAGGACCAAAATCCATGGTGTATATGGATGAAATTGTCCAAGAATAAAAAAGATTAAGAGGTATCCACAAGGCACAGAAAGATCAGAGGGAAGACCTTCAAGAAGATGAAAATCACTTCAAAGCTAAGTCATGAATGTAGATTAAATATAGATAAAGCATGTGATAAGAAGGCATCTTCGTGAACACCATAAAGAAACCTCAAAAAAATGAGCTCCTACCTTGAGAACTTGCATATTAACAATTATAGAAGTAATCCTATGGAAATTTCTGGACACTGACTTTCCAACATGTGCCAGACTGTCTCTAGATTTTCACAACTCATGAAACACTTCATTTCTACTTAGAGGAATACTCTCCCTGTGTCGTACATGGCTAAACAGGAGCATATTTGAAATGGGTTTTTGGTAATCACTGAGTTAAAAGTCCCTCTTAGGTTCTGGCTGGCCAGACCTTCCTTGATCACCCTCAACAACCAGAAGCTCACCTCTACTGCTCCAACTCCACACTCCTAACTGCTATGCTACTTGATACTTGTTTATACTTTATTTGAAAAAGTCTAGTACCTTGTAACTTTCATCCTAGTTTTCTTCTTGGGATTAAAGAAAAGCCTATCTTCCTATGATAACTCCAAAAGGACCTGCCTTGTGCCCCTAAATATTTTATTTCCTGAGCAAACCATCCTCACGCATCTTGTCTGTTGCTCATCTGTCATGATTTATAAGGCTGTAAGATGTGACACTTGTGGAGGAGTTGAAGTTGGTCTGTGTCCTCATGAAATATATTTCCCAGAATTGAACATAATAAATCAAAGTATGGTAAGATGCATCATCAAAGCCCAGAACAGTCAGAATGCTATATTTCTATTTCAACAGCCTAGAAATGCTTTGGTTTGAGTGTCCCCATACCCAACCCATGTTTTGAAGCTTCATCATATTGCTTGGCTGCTGCTGAGTTCAATCCACCAGTGCTCTCAAATAATTTTCTTTCATATGTTGCTATTTACCGAGTTCTCCCCACAATCTTAACTTTTGTTCCAAGGATAGAACACAGAACCAGGTACAATTTCAATTTCACCTTGGGCTGGTGTCTCAGTGGTAGAGAACATACTAACATATGCAAGGCCCCAGATTCAATCCCCAGCATCATGAAATCAAATTAAATTTCACCTTAATATACATAGCCATGTATTTATACATGTATCCTGCTTTATTCCTTCAAAGGTATTGGGTGGTCAATATATCATCTCTGGGCTAATGCTGGCTTCTATCTTGCCTTGCAGGCTGATTTATTGACTTATTCACATTTCCTCCCAGCTTCTTGATCTCCATATATTGGTAACCAAGTCCATTTAGCCCATATCTAAGTTACTTAAAGAGATATTGGAAAAAGACTATTCCAGGAAAATAGCCCTAGTCCATACAGATTTTTGTCAAACCTTGCCAGTACTCAGGCCTTTTTCTATAGGATATTAAGACAGGCTTTGAAAATTCCTTGTGAAAATACAGAAACTAGATCCATGGGATTCCTTTAATCTTCTAGGACAAAAAGACCATCACAAAAGATTCCAATACTTGTTTGTCAAGTGCTTAGTAAAATAATCCTTCCTCTCTTTCTCCCCTCTCTGCATTGACATACCTCTCATTTGATCTCTCACTACAAGATGTTTGAACCCAGGACCTTGCATACGCTAGGCAAGCACTCCACCACTTCATCCCTAAAGCATACCGAGGAGAGCAAGCCACCACGGCACTTTTGTTTGTTTGTTTGTTTGTTTGTTTTTCCAGACAGTGTCTCTCTGTTGTAACTCTGGCTGTCCTGGAACTCTGTAGACCAGGCTGGCCTGAAACTCAGAGATCCACCTGCCTCTGCCTCCCAAATGCAGGGATTAAAGGTGTGTGACACCACTGTCTGGCTTTTTTAAATTCCTTTTTTTTTTCCACCATGGCATTCTTAATAGAGAAATAACATTGAAATCGCAGAGTAATATTTGTATCATCTACTGTCTTCCTGGTTTTGAAAAGTAAGACATATGACGTTTCCTGTCTTCTGGAAATATTCTATTTCCCATATATTGCAGATGATATTTTATGGAATTCTGTTGAAAATTGTTTCCATATTCTTAGATATTACTTATCCAAATCTGAAGATATATATTCTTTTGGGTGTCTTTTTTTGTTTCTTTTGTTTGTTTGCTTGTTTATCTTGCAGGGCTGGGGATGGAACTCAAGGCATTGCATATGGTTGACGAGTGCTCTACCACTGAGATACATCCGAAGCCCAAATAATGACTTTCTAAAGGCCAGTTCCAGGTGATTGTTTTTGTTTGTAGCATTAGGAAGAGACTAATGGTGGTAGGAAGAGAGCACAGTTTCCCCCAAAAGAAAATGGGGATACTGCTTTCAAAATGAATGAGAAATGCTGGGCAAACAAAACCGATTTCTTATGGCAGTGCACCTACAAATGCAAATGTCCTTTAAGACTTAGTTCTATCTAGTTAGTCTTTCTGGAATTACTACTCCAGGTCTGTGCTGTTCTTGTGGTTTGAATTTTTGATTCCCATCTCCCTCTTCCCAGATTTTTATGTATCTTACAGACTGAGCTCCTCAGAGAGTCTCAGCCCTGCTCCCCAGCAACTTTGGGCTCCTGAGGTGCTTCCTCTATGCTGTGGACTTAATGTTTACATCCCCTTCAAATTCCTATGTTAAAACTTCAAGCCTTGATAAGATGGTATTTGGAGACTGGGCCTGAGGGATATAATTAGATTTTGATAATCAAGTCTGCAAGATGGGATTAATGTTTTTATATTTTTTTAAAAAAAAAAAAAAAAGATGCTCAAGAGAGTTTGTGTTCTCTCTCCCTCTCGCTCCCTAGCCCTCTTGCTTTTCTTCCTTAGGACACATTTAGAAGACTGGCAGCTCACCAACCAAGAAGAGAGCTCGGACCAGATACTAGATGGGCTGCCCTGTAATCTTGGCTGTCCAAGCCTCCAGAAGTGTGAGAAATAAATATGTATTTTTGTTGCGTGGTTATTGTTGATTTGGGGATTCAGAAGTGCTGTGCATTGAAGCTGGGATGTGATACATACTAAAGCATGCATTTTACCACTGAGCTGCACCCTAGCCTATTATTGTTTAAGCCACCTAATCTGTGGTATTCTATTGTAGCTGCACAATGAAAGCACTCCACTATTATTGTTAGCGGCTCTAGTACCTCTGCACCGACAAGCCCTTTTGCTTGTTTGTAACACACCATCTCTCGGAAATAGATGTATTCATTCAGTTTTATTGCTTTTGGTAAGCTCTGATGCTATTTCTACAGTTCCTGTTACCAATGTGGTTGAAAATTAGTCTGAAAGCAGAGAAGATGGAGTCATTGAGGGCTTCTGAGGTCAATAAGCTGGGAAATAAATTGTTCCATTTATCAGGATGAGAACTGAATCCTCGTATTAACCTTCCTAATTGCTTGCTTACCTTGTTTTTATACTTTCTAAGTGAACAGGAACAAAGCCACTTGCTGCTGTTCTCATTAACACTAATGATCAATAAGTAGAAAAAATTGCTGATTCTTATATTTTGTTCAACATTATGTATGCTTAATTTAGAGCTTATTAGGGCATTGCCAGTTTTGCTCATTATGTCTTCTACAAGATGAATGTGTTTCTTAGGCAAGTAGTTAACACAAAGCAGCAATGACTGACTCTGTTTTTGCAATCAAGCAAGGTTTTCAGTTGTAGTTACAGCTGGGGGTGGGGAGAGAAGTAAAGTTGAACATTTAATATTGTCTTCTCTTCTCCAGAGAAAGAGGTACTTGTAATAGTTAAGCATGGAGGATAAATGATCAGAGCCAACTTGGGAGCATTTGGCCTGGCACCCTCCCCTAATTTCCTTCAGGTTCATTCTATCCATTAAAATAATGATGTGATGGACTGGAGAGCTAGCTCAGAAGTTAAGAGCACTTGCATTCTTGCACAGGACCTGAGATTGGTTCCCTGTACCTACACAACAGCTCACAACCATCTAATACTCTAGTCCTAAGGGATATGACACCCTCTTCTGACCATGGGTGCCAGGCACATATATATGTGGTACACATATATACATGTAGACAAAACACTCAGACACATAAAATGAATATATTTTTAAAAATTCAATCACGGCACGAAATGTAGGTAGATGCTACAACAGGGATGAGTAGCAAAATCCTTGGGAGAAATGAGAGAAGCCAGTTACAAAGGACCAAATATTGTTTGATTCCATTTATACGGAATTGACAGAATAAGGAACTCGACAGACAGGAAGCAGATTAATGGTTTCCAATGACTATAGGGCTAGATGGTGGGATTGCAGACTGATGGCAGAGAGATATGGGATTTCTTTACAGAGTGATGACAATGTTCTGTCACTGATTGTGCTAACAAGCGCAATGGCCAAAGAGACTGTTATGGTAGCCTACATTTTAAAATATATCTTATACTATTCTTAAAATTTCTGGAACAGACTGCTTTCCTGGGGAATGTTTTCCAGCCAAGTGATCAACAGGTCAATTTAGATTAACTTTTAGGAGAGAGAACCATGGTATACCTTTTAGTATTATTTTCATTAATGTTTTAGGTTATCATCTAAAGATGCTTTTGTTTTTTACCAGAAAGTCTTAAAGCACATAGAAATTGTATGATTGTGGTGGCAGTTTAGAATACCACATCTCTGTCTAGGACCAGAGCTAACACTTGGATCCCATTCTTTTGGCCTGTAATCAAGGTCTTGCGGTCTCATTTGGATGCTGTTTTACAAGATGCTAATTATAAGGGAAGGACCTATCCCCACTGATTTTTAAAGCTACCAAATACCCCTCTCAAGAGTTGAGACACTAAAATCTTTTAGGAGATAAGTATTGAGTTGATCTGGTTACTTATAACAGAAATAGAATATAGAATAATAGAATATAAAGGTTTAGGGTCTCCATTTTTGCTGACTTTCAGCTTTGGAGGGTAATCAGGGGAATCCAGACAGATAGAACTCCATTGCCAGAGGACCATCTGATTGATGGTGGATCAACAGCTGTTATGTACATGAGCTCCAAAGACTAATAGAATCACTATAAATATCATAACACATATAACCTATTTTCACCATGAAAACTCAGAGATCCAATTCCAGAACTGTGCACTGAAAGAGATGGTGGTATCTGATATGGTTTGAACTGGTTTTGTAGACATAAGGCAGATCAGACATGAGTGAAATTATTAAGACTATATACACAGCACTTAACCTTGTTCAAATGACATCCTTAGCCCAATAAATTGTATGAAAATAGAAGCTGGGTAATTGTGCCAATAGAAAACGTTTTGAGTCCAGCAATGTTGTAACACAGGTAAATTACTAAGGTGATCTAGAATTTTTCATCTCGAATATAAAGAATATAAAGATACACAGACTACATAGATATAAAGAATTTATATCTATATATAAAGATGTATAGAATATAAAGAATATAAAGAGATAAAAGGCTGCCAGAAAGCAAAGACAGACACAGGGAAGGAAAAAACAGTGGAACTTTGACTTGTTTGTTCACTTGAACAGGTATTTAAGGTCACTTGTGTGTTGACTTTCCCAAGAGTCCATAGGAGGTATTTCCTCAGGAAGTCTCCTTTGCAAGGTTGAACTAGGGAGTGATAGACCTAGTTAGCAATTCCTGGATAAGAGAAGGTAAAAGCAACAGGAGAGAGTCTCTGCAAAGAGGAATTGACTGTTGGCCCTGAGGGCATTCCCAGTTAGGTTTAATTAGTACCTGTTCCTCCAGTTGAAAAAGGTTTATCTTCTTTCTCCATGGGTTAGGCAGCCTCTGTAACTCAGATCCTTTGATATTGGATTGGAATTCATTGAGTCTAGAGGCAATTTGGTTTAAAGGCTGCATCATCTAGGAACAGATCTGAATATAAAACAGGGTGTTCATGTAGCCCTTACAAAGGGTTAGGCTGGGAGCTGAATGAAGGCCTGTGTGGACTCACTGTAGAGATGATGGTACTATTGTGCGCTGGGGAAGCTGAGTCTCCTGGCTAAGGTTTTCAAAGGATAACTTTAGAGTCTGATTGATATGTTCCACCTTTCCAGAGAACTGAGGCCTCCAAGAGGAATGAAAATAGTAATTCTCAGCTATATACTAAACAAACTGAGAAATAAAGGAAGGACTATTAATTCTAGCTTTGAAGAGATCTTCAAAGGCTAAAATTGAGGAATAATTTTAATGACCAGTGTTGGAGTATTGTAAGTGACTGGCAGGAGGTAAAAGTCTCATAATGGGGGAAATATATTGATTAGAGTTTCAAGTTGTACTCACACTTTAGGCCAGAGAAGGCATTCCTTATAATTAAGAAAAACATGACAGCCCTTTTAATTTGATTGTAACGGTCTAATAGTCACAGGTGGCTATGACTGCCCTACCTGGCATGTCAGCAGCCCATACATGAAAGTTAATGAGGATGCCTGTAAGAACTAAATCACAGTTTGCCTCTTCAGTAGAGGTGATCATGGCTATTATTGTGGGATTTTGTAGAGAGCCGAAGATAATTTGGGATCCTGTTTTTGTTGATAGGTCTGTGCCAATAAAGTAAGTGGATATTCAGAGATTTCTAGAAGAATATGTGGAAAGAATAAATTACTAGGACTGGTAAAAATGCTTGCTGAGCAAGCAAGAGGACACGAGTTCAAATCCCCAGCAGCTACTCAAAAGCCAAGTGGCAGTCTACACCTGTAATCCTAGTGCTGGGGAAGGGTGGCAGAGACAGGCAGATCCCTGGAGCTCATTGGCTAGACAGCTTAATAAACTAGTGAGCTCCAGGTTTAAGGGGAGACCCTGTCTCAAAAAAAAATATATGGTAGAAAGTGATTGATGAAGACACTCAACACCAATCTGTGGTATGTATGCGCATGCGCGCACACACACACACACACACACACACACACACACACACACACACACACACACACACACACACAATTCCATAGATGGCATAAAGGCAGAGTAAAACATTTGGTTACAGGATTCCCATGAATCCCTATTATTTGACAAGAGTTGGGGGCCAATTATCTATAACATAGGGTTAAAAACAGAGTAGCCTCTGGACAAAACACATGGTCCTATCTGTGATTTATCCAAGGCTCATTCCATTGATGTTGATGGTCAGAGGTCAACTGTAGCCAAGGGCTTCCTTGTTCCATGGACACCTGAGGCTCTGGTAGGTAGTAAGTCTGCCAGTGTCTTCCTTGCCACTTTGAGGGCAAGTAGCCTTAGGAAGATATCCAATATCTGGGAAGTTTTCAGCTGATTTTTCTGCAGGAGCAGAACCAATAGGAAATCTTAAGACCTCATGCTGTGAGAAATTCTGTCTGGTTTTCTTCTCTCTCTGTTATCTTTAGCCTCTTTTTATCTGTTCTGTTCTGCTTCTAGATCCTGGTTATAGAAAACAGAATGTTCTGTGTTTAGTAGGCCATCAGTGGGAGTGTTAGGACCCAAAGACAGTCTCTGTCATTTCTTTCAGATATCAGGGGGAGTTGAGGAACCACTCTGTCTTGGAGAAGGGTGTGGCCTTCACAGGAGGAGGAATCAGTCAGAGTGGACTTTTACATAGCCTCCTCAAAGCACTCTAAAAAAGGCAGTAGATTTTTTTTCCATTTAGGCCCCTGGTCAATAGCTGCCAGTTACTGGTGCTAACTGTCTAACATCTAACTCAAATTGCCTGGTTACAGTTGTTTGTGTAAGGCCTGCTAGCTTACTAACAGATATAAAATAGAGGTTGCTGTTGTTACTGTTCACTATCAGCTGCCTTCTCTTCACTTCCTAGAGGCTATGCTCATGTCTTTCCAAATGGCCTCTTCCATTTCAGCAGGGGGAAAGAATCTCTCTCAAGGCTGGAGAGATGGCTCAGCAGTTCAGAGAACTTGCTGCTCTTGCAGAGAACACAGGTTTGGTTCCCAACACCCACATGGCAGCTCACAACTATATGTAATTACAGTTCCAGGAAATTTAATGCCTTCTTCTGAACTCCAAAACCATCAGGCATGCAGGTGGTACACAGACATACATAAATGTGGACAAAATACTCATATACATAAAATAAATCTAATAACATTAAAAAAACTCTCTCCCTTATTGTATTTCTTTATGTCTCAAACATCTCACATTTTTAAAAGTGTACTTACGTGTGTGTGTGTGTGTGTGTGTGAGAGAGAGAGAGAGAGAGAGAGAAAGAGAGAGAGAGAGAAAGAGAGAGAGAGAGAGAGAGAGAGAGAGAGACACAGAAAGACAGAGAGAGGGAACTATGCTGTACTTGTAAAGGTCAGAGGACAACAAGAGAACAAGTCTGTTCTCTCCTTTTACCATGTGAGCCATGAGAACTTAACTCAGGTGGTCAGGCTTGGCATCAAGCACCCTTATTCACTAAGCCATCTTGCTGGCCTCAAATATTTTACATCTGATAAAAGAAAACTCTGATTTTAGAGAGCACCAGATGATCAGGTTCAGACTACTTAGATAACCTCTATATTTTAAGGTCGACTGGTAGTAACCTTAATTATATCTGCAAATTAATTTTTTCTGAATAGTAATTCAGCAATTGGATAGGAAATGGGTGGGAACCAGCTGATAATTCT
The DNA here is from genome assembly GCA_026225945.1 of Cricetomys ansorgei. NCBI lineage: Eukaryota > Metazoa > Chordata > Mammalia > Rodentia > Nesomyidae > Cricetomys > Cricetomys ansorgei. Next base: position 7,880,756 of record JAMJFZ010003396.1, read on the forward strand.
GCCTGTCACGATCCTTTCAGATATACTATTTTGCACATAATTCTGGAGTGACTTCATCTTCCTACTAGCTTAAAGGTGCTAATGGATCTCGGATCATTACCTCCAGCTCCTAACCTTACCCTCAAGTCTTAAGACATGTATCAACAATTCTCACTGCTCTGCTTAGAGGCCCTACATGATTCAGAATGTTGAAAAATGAGCTATCATTTCATCACCAGCAGGACTTCTTTCTAGGTTCCTTTCCCTCAAGGAATCATTTCTCAGTGTCATCCTTGATTTTATGCCCTTTTACCCTGCTGCTGCAACTGCCTTACTTTTTCTATTGCTGTGACTCAAGAGAAGAAGGATTTACTTGAGTCACCATTCAGGAGGCCACAGTCCCTCATGGTAGGGGAAGCATGGAGAGTTCAAAGAAGTGGGCGTGTGTGCTAGAGACTCTTCACATCTTGATGGATCAAGAGGCAAAAGAGGTGAAGATGGGGTGCTCACACTCAGCTCGGTTTCTTTTTTACTCCCACTTTCATCCAGCTCATTAGATTGGTCTGCTTATGTTCAGAACAAGGAATGCCTCTTCAGTTAATCTTCTCTGGAAAATTCTTCACAAGTGTGCCGAAAGTACATCCTTGGACCAACACAGCAACATATACCAAGCAATCCTGCCTCAAAAATTCGCCAACCCACTTCCATTGCTTTATTCTCAGTTCAAGCTACCTTCACCTCTTGCACAAATTGTTCAGCAACCCCATAATTCATCTCTCAGCCTTCACCCCTCTGTTGCAGATTTCCACTCTAACTTTCTTTCAGTTCCTTTTAGCAAACTGCATTCCTTAGCTAGGGTGTGATATACAGTTCAACAGGCAAGTACATCATGCAAGATATAGAAGGTGGAAGTGATGTATCATGGCCAGAGGGCCTTACTTCTGCTATTTCAAAACACTGGCAAGCAAAGTTATGGAGCCATTTGGCCCTCAGTGGCTGCTGTGGAGGGAGTCCAGTGTCCAGGCCCTAGCTACATGAGTGAAAGAGAATTCAGTTTGCTGGATGATTTCTGGACCATGACAAACAAGAAAAATTCCTGGAGCCAGCCATTGGAGACAGAGTCTTAATATCCAGCTCACTGATCTCAGCAGAAGCAACAGATCTCTGGCAATCAGGTTATTCTGAAAAGTTTCTTAGAAGCTCTGTCTAGATTTTGCCACCTATCAATTACAAATCATATTTATACTGCTTCTATTTGTACCCAGGTGCTGTATTTTATCTGCACTTGAACTCTTGACTACTGCATCACCTACAAAGGACCACATCTCACCCACTGTGATATTTTCAAACCCTAGAATTCAAAATCAATGATCATACTATCTTTTCTTGAGATCTTCCAATAGTTCCAATATCCTTTTATCAAGTTGGAGCATTGTTTTACAAGATGTGTTTTTATTTATTTATATGTGTATATATCTGTGTGGGTATATGTTGCATGTATGAAGGTCTCCTTGAAGGCCAAATGAGGGCATTGGGTCCTCTGGAGCTAGAATTACAGACACTTGTGAACCTGATGTGGGTGCTGAGAACTGAAATTGGGGATTGGGGACTCTGGTAGAGAAAGAATATATATATATATATATATATATATATATATATATATATATATATATATATTATGAGAAATGCCTGTGAAGACCAGAAGAAAGCATTAGATATTGGATTCTTTTGGAGCTGGAGTCACAGGCAGTTGTGAGCCACCTGACATGGGAGATGGGAACCAAACTCAGGTCCTCTGGAAGAGCAGAAAGCACTCTTTAACAACTGAGCCATGTCTCCAGGCACCTGAGCATTTTAATCATATATGAAAGGTCTTATAACTTGTTCTTCTCATCCTCCACAGATTTATATTTACTCATCCACTCTCTGGTTATATTTGTCTGGTTATATTCAGGTCCCCAAGACAGTCATGCACCTCTCTCTTTCTGGTACATGCTATTTTTTCCTCTCACCCTATCTTCTCTTGAATAATCCTCATAGGTAATTTTTAGTTTACTTTTGTTTTGTTTTGTTCTGTTGTGTTTTTCAATTTTGGCTTAAGGGCTGTGTCTCCTAAGAAAGCTTCTCTGATCATACCACCCATCATTGTCACTTAGACTCTGGGTTAATGCCCTCCCATGTCCTCACGTAGCATCCTGCCCACTACCTTTGAAACATTTCACTGAACTGTGATTGTCAATTAAATACTGTGGTCCCTCTCTAGTTATGCCACATTGGAGGGTCCATTCTCACTATTCAATGAGTGCCTGGCCTAGACATATGTGCATAAATTAGATGAAGTAATAAAGGATTGGAAGTATTTATTTATTTATTTATTTATTTATTTATTTATTTATTTATTTATTTAGATAGTGCTAGAGATCCAACCTAGGGCCTCACACATGCTAGAAAACTCCTCTACCAGGGACCCACATGTTCAGCCCTAAACTGTAACATTTTAAGTAGGTCTAATCTTTATTGTATTTGTGTCTTAGGAAAATACACATGTGGAAAAGGAACTGTGATGGAGCTGGCTCGAGGGGAGGGGCTGAGATAGAAAGTCCAGTTTGTTGGTCAATCAGCAGCAATGAAAGGGAGACTATTCCATAAAAAAAATGTAATATGAAAGAAATGAGCTGGGCAAAGTGGCTCAGTGAGCAGGTAAAAGTAGGAGAGAACAGACAGCTATAAGTTGTCCTCTCACCTCCACATGCAAGCTATGGTGTGCGTGCGCGTGCACACACACACATTAAATAAACATAAATAAAAATAAAACAAAATAATAAGACAGGGTATTATTACATCTTTTGGCATTTCAAGTCCATTTAATTCGTATTTTTTTAGTACCTACACTGTACAAAGCTTTGGACTTAGTTATGGGGCATTGCATTTGCTAAGAAATTCTAATCCTGGTGGTTGCATGGATTTTGGCTAGCAAGCTAGAGATATAAATACTTTAACATCAAGTAGAGTAGTCAGAGGTAGCAGAATTGGAATTTATGTTTTGAGAATATGTGGGGTTTTAAAGTTTTCATTTGTTCTGTTTAAAGTTGATGGGCTAGTAATCAGTGACATTAAACATAGTGTACTTTGATGAGAAGAGCATTGCTTGTCTGAAGAGAGATCATAGGGCTTCTTAAATTCTTTATCACCCACTGTCTCGTAATATGATCTTGAACAAATTGTTTAACTTCTTTGGCTTTAATTTTCTCATCTGTAAGATGAACTTTTTGAATGAAACTACCTTTAGAATCTATTATTTTATGTATTTGTCATATTTAAAACATGAAGTAGCTCTAAAACTTTTTCAATCACCTGATTAGAATGTTATTAGCACATATGAAATAATGCTAATATCACTTTAAGTGTGCTAACATTTTCCTATAGTATTTAGAAGATAAGAACATAACATGGCCACAGACCACAATCTTTGATGTCTTGATTCTAAGAGATGGATGATAATAGTCACCTTTGCCATTTTAAGACAATTTGCTCAAATGTGCTTCCCACTCTGCTTTCTCAGCCCTTCCAGCCTTACGTTTTTCTTTTTATTTTGCTTTTATGTATTGCCTGATAAGAATGCTAGTCTTTGTTAGAGGACTGCAAAAGAGAACTTCAAATAAGCATTTTTAAACCTGCTTTGATAAATGAGTCGTTTTAAATTCTGTACTCAAACTGTGTGACAATTGTCTTCAGATATCAGTGGAAGGAAGACATATGAAGGCACACAAAAAATAGGATTAGAATCATGAAAAAGAGGTATTTCATCATCTGATCTTCTCTTTGTAACTAGGCATGCAACAGCTTACAAGAATGGACAGAAATGCTAGCAGCTGTAACAGATGAGCCCAGGAAGAGCAGTGACTTAAAATCAAGCCATTTCTCCTTCATTTACAGTACAATTGATGGCAGGAGTGATGATGCTGGTGATATATGCCTGCCCCATGCAGTCTATCATTCAGGACAGAGACTCTGTTATTCTCATGCACAATCCATGACATCCAAGGGCACACTAGCTGTTCAGATATCAAAAGCAAGGTTTAGGAGGTTGGGAGAGAGGGGTCTTCCTTTTTGACTGCTTTGTGGGTTGTTGTTGATGGTGGTGGTGGTGGGGTTTTGTTTGTTTTGATGCTTTTTGACACAGGGTATTACCAAGTAACTCTGGCTAGCCTATAACTCACTATGTAGATGAGGCTGGCCCCAAACTCATGGAAAGCTGCCAGCTTCATCCTCCCAAGTGGTGGGGATTAAAGCCATGTGCCAGCATGCTTGTTGATGCTTTGTGTGACTAGTCTTAGAATCTTTTCTGTCCACATTCTGATAGTCTGACCTCAGCAACATGGGCACATCTAATTGCAGCAGAGGCTGAGGAACAGGGTCTAGCTGTGTGCTAATGGAAAAAAAAAAACAAATTTTGAGTTCTACATGCTGGTCTTTGGGCTCTGCCTTACCCAGGGATATTGATTCTTTCCAGATAATCCCTTTCAGTTTCTGCTTTTCTACCATGCCTACACTTGCTGATAAAATATTTTAGAGCAGATTCCAGTCTGCCACGAACAAGTGGAAACTATATTCAGAGTGTTGCTATTTATCAAGTATGATGCAAGCTTCAGGTTTCTTTAAACAGTCTAATATGTGCCTTGGAATCTTATGGTGTGTTACATTGTACAGAGTATATAGTGACCATATGTCACCCTGGATGATAAATAGATTTAGTTTCAGGTTCATAATACTAGGAATATCACTTCCTTAATGTTATCAGGTTTAAGAGGTCAATGATTAAAAAGAGATCAGACTTTCACTTTCCTTTAGGCCATTTATCTAGGAAATTAATCATAGCTATTAACTTTAGGAACTTTCCTGTAAGATACATAGCTTTTATTTGATGTGGAGTAGTATTTCTCAAACAATGGCCCCTGAAGTGTCATCAGCACTATTTGGTAACTTGATAATACAATTTTTCAGGTCTCAGTTCAGACTCTGTCATATATATGTGACTAGCCTTTGCCACAGTTTGGCTAATGAGGCCTAGTAATCGGTACAATCCTCTAAAAGAATATTCTGGAGCCACTAATCCAGTTATTTAGTTGAGTTAGATTATTGGGGGGGATTTTATTTCAAGATTCAAATCAAAAAAATTATTTCAAATTGTTTTTTCATCTTTTGTACGGTGTGTGTGTGTGTGTGTGTGTGTGTGTGTGTGTGTGTGTGTGTGTGTTGGCATACATGTAGAAGTCAGAGGATAACTTTGGGTATCAGTTCTCACCTTTACCTTGCTTGAGCCAAGGTCTCTTGCTTGCCATTGTGCACCAGGCTAGTTGGCATGAGAGCTTCCAGGCATTCTACCTTTCATTCCTCCTCCCTTAGGAGTGCCAAGATTATAGATATATGCTACCACTTCAGGCTTTACATGGGTTCTGGAAATTCAAACTCAGGTTGTCACCTTTGTACATCAAGTTCTGTACCCACTGAGCCATTTTCCCAGCAAATGGAAACCTCTCCCTCTTTTCTCATGTTGCTGTGATTTAAGTGATGTAGTAAATCCACAAAATGAGAAGACTGCTGCCCTTAAGAGTCCTGAGACATCATGAGGACATAGTTTTCAAAAAAAACTGTCAATCATAAAGATCTAAAGTTTTTTTTTTCTTTTTTGGTTTTTTGAGACATAGTATCTCTGTTGTAACTCTGTCCTGGAACTCACTCTAGACCAAGCTAGAACTCACAGAGATCTGTCTGCCTCTGCCTCCCAAGTGCTGGGATTAAAGGCATGAGCCACCACTTCCTAGAAGATCTCAAGTTCTAATGAAGCATGTTCAGTGGCTTCCTTAAAAATTGTAGTCATACACGAGATTCATGACTTGTTTCTTCAGTCATCCAGGGTTTGTCTTCAAATGATGGGTGTGGTGGTTCACAACTACAATCCCAGCAGTAGGGATCATGAGGCAGGAGGACTGTTATAGGTTCCAGGCCAGGCTGGGTCAGTGAGTTCAGAGCCAAATGTGAGATTCTGAATAAAATAAGTAAGTGGGGGGAAAAGAGGAAGAGGGAAAGAGGGAGAGAGGGAGGGAGGGAGGGAGGAAAAATTCTCAGAATTCTGTTTGCTTAAGGACTGGGTCAATATTGAATTTATCTTTATATCCTATTACCTTCTAACAGAAATAAATATTTAGCATTTATGATGAATGAATGGGTAGTCATTTCATGGATTAAATACCTTTGACTACTGTTCTGGAATAGTGTCAGCTGTTTTAAATCACATTTGGATACTTTATTCTAGTTAAGTATTATTAAAGAATACTGACTGCCTTAGGTGTATGACCAGCCATTTCTGCAGTTTAAGATTTTATCTATCAAATATTAAGACTAATACCTCCAGTTCCTCTAAGAGACACAGAAAAAGCTTCTATGAAGGCTGTGCTGTTCCATTTCTGGAAATGTCTTTAAAAGATCTGCTACTGCATGTTAACATTTACAGTGACTAAGCCAGGCTTTGTCCCCCTGGTAGCATTGACATTTGAAGCTGGGTCATTCTTTGTTACGGGCTAACATGTTTGCTGCAGGAAGTTAAACAGCACCTCTGACCTCTGTCCCTCCACTGGATGCCTATAGTATCATGGACTCCCAGTTATGACAAATCAGAAATTTCAGACACTGTCAAGGGAACCCTGACAGATAAAACTGTCTGAGCAAAATTACTAATAATTTTGTACAAAGCTATAGAAAATGCATATGTTCTACATTTCCCTTTAGCTCACTGTGGAGGAGGATGGACAATGACAGAACTATTTTGAAAGGATCACAGTTCACAAATCTTCATCATTTTATATCCATTTTCTCTTTAGGACAACTTTATCATGGGGTATGCAAATTTATAAACTCTAAGCATCTTTTTTGCATATAACTTGTATACTGACTTAATGCTGAATTCTATTATTGAGTAATTTCTAAGTAATCTAAAGGCCAGCAAAAGGAATTCTGTAGGAGTCAGAACTACAGAGTGTACCACTAACTGAATTGTTTTTAGCTACTCCATGATAATATGTCTTAAGTCATTTAAAAATTGAAATAAAATATACTAATCTCTCTTGTTACATCCTACCTCAAGATTCTATCCATGGAAATTCACCATTGCTTCTGGAATCTGTTTCCTAGAAGAAACAAGCTAATAATTTAACTTCTGGGCTTATTTTCAGACATTATTTCAGCATTACTATAACCTCTCCTTACTTCTACTTGAATACTCCATATTTTCAATTTGTTAAGTTTTTATTTAAATCATCAGTACTTAAATATGTCGATAGTGTACCCTGATAGTGTACCTTATTGACCTCCTTGTGTTAATGTACCATTTCATTATCCATGTGGTCATGTTTTAGTTACTTTTTTAAATGATTTTTAACTTTATGTATATGGGTGTTTTGCCTAAAGACGTATCTGCACACCCCTTGTGTGCCTGGTGTCTAAAGAGGCCAGAAGAGGGTGTCAGACCTCTGGGAACTGAAGTTACAATTATGAGCTTTCATATGGGTGCTGGGAACTGAACTTGGGTATTCTGCAATAGTAGCCAATGTTCTTAATCAATCTGCCATCTCTTCAGTCCCATGTGGGCATGTTTTAAACATTGCACTTTCCCCGCTTTTCAATTAGCCATGTTTTGAGATGGAGCAGGCATAAAAATGTATAGGTGTCACAAATTTAACAGGAAACTAAAATTATTTTTTAAAACTTTAGATAATATAATTTTATAATAAATTTTATTGCTAAAAAGTAGAATCTACTTTACCTTCACATCTTGTATTTAGCATACATGACAGCAAGGCAATTTTTTTTTTCTTAATTAACAGCAGGGCAGTGGCGGTGTACACCTTTAGTCCCAGCACTAGGGAGGCAGAGGCAGGTGAATCTCTGTGAGTTCCAAGCCAGCCTGGTCTACAGAGTGAATTTCAGGATAGACAGGGTTATCACAGAGAAACTCTGTCTCCAAAATAACAAAAAAAAAAACAAACAAATGCAAATTCTGGTTATTAATTTTTCACACATAATTTGTATACTTTTTGTATTAACATAAAGAAGGCAGGATCACCCTGAAAGCAAAGACAAATGAATTAAAAAATAATGTATTGACATGACAGATGAAAAAGATGGTAGGTCAGAAGATATATGCATATAACAAAGCCTACAATTTGAGAAATGTGGAAATCAAAGTCAAGCTAGTTAATTACTAACCAAGATGGCAGCCGTGTTTCTTTTTGTCTTTCACAGTGAATGCACTATTAGCACTTAGTAGTAAGACTGGGGAATAAACCATCTATAATCTACTGAAAAAGACCATCTGCTTCTATAAATTTTGTTCTCAAATACTTGCCAAAGGAAGAGAACGTATTAACAAAATAATAGGCCCTCCTCTGTTAATTGCAGGTTGTTTGCAGTTTTGCTGTTGCTATTAGAATTTAATAAGCCATTCCTTCTGCTAAATTAATAAGCAGCCAAGATTATATAATAGCTGCTTTCAGCTGCTAATTATTTTCCCATAATTCCTTCTCTCCCCTAGCCCTCCCCACCTTTTTTCTTTTTGTCTTTTTCTTTTTATTTATTTATTTTTGGCTAGCAACAGAGATGAGACTGCCAATATGTCATTAGCAAGTCTCCCATCATTTCCAAAGGTATCAACCAACATTAGTAATATATCCAATGAGTTTAAACTTGGGAGGTAGCTATCTCAGGAGGACATATGTGTTTTGTACACAAAATGAAAAGTCAGTGTTTGGAATTAGAGGGCAGGTTTTCATTGTGGAGTATTAGTGCTATCTTTGAACTGGCTAATCACGTCTGTTTCCTGTATTAAGGGAGAAATAGGACATTGGCATTTCAGGGGCATGTTTGGACAGGAAACAGAGAAATTTGGGCAGGGGGCCTAAAGACCTACCAAAAGCCAATTCTGAGTTCTGTTGACCACTTTAATATTCCAGTATATATCAATCACACACATTATTTGGAATCTTTCCAAGTGGCATAGTACTGCTGAAAAGGGAAGATATTCTAGTTATACTTTGTTAAACAAAGGCATTGTAAAATGACCTCAAATTCTTATCATATATGATCCTATTACATTAGCACTGTATGACACAAAAATGAATATTAATCTCTAATAAGGGATTTCTTTAAAATGAGTAAAGACAGCTTCGTTTAAAATTTAGCATCTTTTTCTTACATTGCTCAATTTAAAATTCCTATTCAGTAACCTCTGCAAAGGAAGGCATGGCTGAACAAATGCTCGCTTCTGGATTTTTTTGTAGGAACGGGGGTGACTGGAGTAATGTATAGAATTAGACATGGGAAATCCATGACTGTCCAACCAAGGTCACCTAATCCTGTAGGTCTCCACTCCCCTCATCTATAAAAGATGAGTTCAACTAGATGATTCATCCATTCTATCATTCAAATAAAACATGGACATCCATTATATGCCCAGAAGTAAGTCAACATTTCAGCTTTTCATAAGTCTATCATCATTTTATAATTTTATTAGGCAACTCACATTTATCAGTAGTGTTAAAGACCAAGCAGGGAACTAGATTGTTAAAGGAATAAAATCCAAGATGCGCTAAATAGAAGCATGTGGGTAAAAGAGGGATTCGTTGTTCCGGGGCTTTAAGGTGAGATTTTATGTATGTGACATTAGAGAAGGACATGCCAAGCAAAGCGAGTCATCAGTAAAGCTAAATTGGAACCCGGGCAGGGGGAGGTTGGGGGAGAGACCGTGAGAAGGAAGCAGGATCTGGAAGACTAAGAGTTGTCTGTGCTTTTGCAGCAGAGAGCGGACCGCAACTCATCCAGTACGCTGCAGCAAGCTCTGCAGAGGCTCTTGCAAAGCTTGGAGAGAGAAGTGTCTAGGCTAGCTAGAGCTGTAGCAGTAGGTTGGAAAGGAGGGGGCCTCCCTGCAAACGCGGGCACGAGCAGCACGAAAGCGCTGACTTGTTTTCCCCAGAGTTGCAGCACTCCTGTCCTTCCTCCCACCATCATCACCGATCGTAACACCTCCCCTTCCAACCCTCTGAGAACCCAGAGAGCCATTGGATCTCGAAGTCAGCTCTTTGCGGTGCGGACCATCCTTAGCCTGCACCACGGGGTCAGCTAAGGGCGCCGCGGAACCCCATCCTCCTGCCACTAAAGGAGACAGGACAGCCGTAAGCGCCGCGTCCAGGCGGCACGGGCAGAAATACGCAGGCGCGCCAACCACAGCTGAAGCCGCTTCCGGGTCACGTGGCCACACTTCCGGCCCTCGTCACGCCTCCCTGCGGCCACTTGACCAATCGGCTCTCTCGCTCTCGCCGGCAACTGTGCTGACTCTAGAGGCGGTTGGCGCCAGCTCGGCAGTTTGGCGCGCGTCCTCTGGCCCGCCTCTCCGCTCGCCGCAGCCCGGGCTCCTCCTCCGTCCAGCCTCCGAGGCGGGGTCTGTTGGCTCGCCCTACCCTCGCCGCCTAAGCCTGCCCTCCGCCAGACGGGTCCCCTCCCCGCGGCACCACGGCTTCCCTTCAACAGCACGGCGACGGGGGCTTCCCCTCAGCAGCAGCCGGCGCCTCGGTCTCCGCAGCCGGCCAAGCTCTGCCGCGTCCGCGGCCCGCTGCTGCCGTAAGTGTCCTGGGGGTCCGCTGAGGTGACAAGGATGGGAAGAGGGAGAAATGGTCCGGCGCGCCCCCCACCGCCCCGTGAGCGCCCCGACGACCCCACCCCGAGTCGTCCCGGGGCGCCGCGCCCCAAAACTCACTTCTGGCGGCGGTGGTGCCCCTCTCTCCACTCTGCGGCGCGCCGGTGATGCGGGGGCCGGTCCTGGGTTCCGCCGGTACCCCGCGGCACCTGTGGTTCGGCAATTGCCTCAAGTTTGGCGGGGCGTTTTGGGGAGGGGCCAGGGGTGGCAGCGACCGAGGACTTGGCGCCCCTGGCGGGCCAGCGGATGCCATTGTCTCTACTCCGCTTCTTACCGGTCACCTCGCTTTGGGTAGTGATGGAGTGTGGCCCCTGGAGGCGGGGAGACGTCCTAGACTGCGGGACCCCAGGGATGCTGGACGGGAGCCCACTCCAAGGCTTAGCCTATTGTTGTTTTTTGTTTTGTTTTTGTTTTAATACCAATCTGGAGAAATCGTCCTGGGATTTGCAGCAAAATCAAAGCGAGGGAAAGGAATACTTATGCCACGGGTTTTCGTCCCATGTTAGCACATTATTTGTTTTAAAGAAAATGCGTGCTTTCTTCGTCCTACAAAGTGGCAGGGCGGATACTGGACCGTAGCTAGCCTAGAGCGCACTCCTGCCTTTAGCAAACCCTCTATCCTTGTCTCCAAGATTTAGGAAAATCGGATCGGATCTTTCCAAGTTCTGGTAACGGTTTGCGTTGAATGTCCAGTTGATGCTTTACTTGCCATCCTCTTCGAATGCCGTGTTTTCAGGACTTACATGGGTGGCGCATTGCTATCAATGAATTATATAGCGTGTTATGTGGGATAATAGCCAATTTTAACTTTATTAAAGTTAAATGGCTACGCCATGAATTTCCGGATGTTTTCTTGATGCCTTTTTGGGTTATTTCGAGGTGAATTTCCTGTCGAAATTAGAGCCAATTTGATTTTATATTAGTTACATAAATTCCTCCTCCCGGTGTTCAAATTTAAGGTGGTGTGGTGAATATTAAGAATCTGCCTTGGGGTCTTATTTGCAGTGTCACTGTTAAAGGAAATTAAAAGGGTTAAAAAAGATCACATATCCGAATTTTACCTTCAAATTAGCTTTTCAGTACAGCTCGTTTTTACCAGTTGAATTATAAGATACCTGCCTTAGAAAACGTAGACTGACCAACAGACATGCAAATGCTAAGTAAATCCATACAAATTAGCTTCAGTATAAAACATACTAGAAGCCAGCATACATTCAAATGTGTTTTTAAAGTAGTTATTCTATGCAGTGTCTCAAAATTTTGTTGTTTTAAATTAAGTATTCTGTGCAGTGTCTCAATATGAGTAACTTTTAGTTAAGCTTTTTAGGCTTGTATTCTCTTTCACATATTACATTAACTCAGTTCTTGAGTGCTTATTTATGTTGGATTTTATAAAAGCGAAATGCAAACATAAAAATCAGGCTTTTGTTAAGAAAAAATGTGTTGTTTGTGAGATCTTTTTGATTAATACTCTGTTTTGCTTAAAATATGCTAGCATAAATTGAGGAGAGTGAATTAAGTGATAAGCAGTCTGTCTGCAAGAAAGTCAGCCTGAAACTGGAATGACCTCAGTGTGAAAAACAGTTGGTCTCCTTTTTCCTAGAAATGTATGTAAATCAACTACCTGATGTCTACAATTGCCTTTTCATGCCTGTCAAGTGTGGAGTGTGTAGCACAGGAAGAAAATTGTTTCTTAAATTATCAGAGATAATCTTGTTCTTCAAAAATTTCACTCCAGCTTACCACCTGTTCTTACTGCCACACACTCTCTTCCACATATACCTACATACAGTAAGAAGATCTTTCCAAAAGAATTTCCTGCTATTATAAACTGCATAGAAATGTTGATGGCTTACTGGTCATTTGTCAGGATGTTTACTGTGCCCCCAAAGCAGCTCTGAAAACCATGTGATCTTAACTGTTGATCCTAGGTAATTGTATGTAATCTTGATTTTATTTCTCTTAACAGATGCAGTTCATGTTGCTTTTTAGTCGTCAGGGGAAGCTGCGGCTGCAGAAATGGTATGTCCCACTCTCAGACAAAGAAAAGAAGAAGATCACAAGAGAACTTGTTCAAACCGTTTTAGCACGGAAACCTAAGATGTGTAGCTTCCTTGAGTGGAGAGATCTGAAGATTGTTTATAAAAGGTATTGGGTTTTTTTTTTTTTTGTGTGTGTGTGTTTTTTTTTTTTAATCAGAAAGGTGCAATATGGTCAAACATTAGGGTTATTTCTAGTGAGGAAATTGCAGACCTTTATGTCAATAAACAAGAATTAATAAATATTTAAATGAAATAAGTTTAAAGGAAAACTTTCCATTTAAAAATAAATAACTGTAGTTTTGATTGCTTGCCTTAGGATGAAATGATAGCAGCAGGGGAATCGTTTTAAAATTAATTATATAATTAAAGACAAACAAATATTCATGCTTGATCATAATTTTAAAAAAATTTCAGTGAATTCATTTCATTGCATGGGTAAATATGGTCAGTATTTTACATTTCTAAGTAATTTGCTAAATTTAGGCATTCATAGATAACTGTAAAAATCCTTTCCACAAACCTATAAAGTAATAACTGATATTTGACATTCCTTTTATCTGACTTTTAGAGTTTTACTTATAAAGATCCTGGGCACATAGACCCTATACAGATGTTTAAATACTTTGTATATATACAGGATCTCTTTGCTAGTAGTACTTATTAAGTTGAAATAGACTCGCTGTGGAGGAATTGTGCTCAGATATGATAATTTTACCAAGGGTATGTATTTTTTAAAAAGTGATGCTGCAAAATAATTTGTAGGTTGGCTTTTTACACCATTTTTTTCTCTAATGCTACACATCTTTATTTTGTTGGTAACCAAAACTTTTCTCAAAATTATTCTATACAGTTTAAAAGAAATATAATTTATTCTCTTACAGAACATTTTTTGAGGGAACATTACCTTATTTCTTCCTCATTTCTGGTCCTTTTTGAATAATTTGTTGAATTAAGGTAAAAATATTTCTTGTATGGGGAGTGTATGGAAAACTAACAGTATGGAATGCAACAAAGGTAGAGAGAAGTCTAGTTTTCTTCTATTTTCTATCACTACATTCCAAGTATGGATGGGTTTTGTGGTGGAGGAGGTGGCAGGGGGAAAATAGAGAATAGGACATAGAGATCTTCTTATGTACTTTAGACTTCTCTTTATTTCATAGTGAATTTCATAGTTTGAGTAATTTTTGTAACCAGTGTTTGGCTTAGTACTTGTTGAGAAAGATCATAGAAAAATCATAGCATTTTAGAGCTGGGAGTTGCCTTAGAACAATCTACACACACACACACACACACACACACACACACACACACACACACACATACAAATAAACAATCGTTTTGCCCAGGGATAAAATCTTGAATAAAACAAGTAGAAAGAGAATTGGTTTTGTGGAATCAGAAATCCTGTACCCTGGCTCAATTGGTCTCTAATCTTTGCACAAGAGACAGGTCTTGAATTTGAAAAACATAGTTATTGTTCAAATTTCAACTTATAAAATATGAGAATTTGTGAAGGGTGACTTGGCCCAACGTTATATACTAGTGATGGGCATGAGGCTCCACCTTAAGTCTTAGGTGTGGAGGCAATGGTTTTAAATGGGTGTGGAAAGGAAGATTCAATTTGCGCTTCTGTAAAGAGTGCAGTAAAACAGTGGCTGGGCAGTGAAAGGTGCTAAGACTGGCACCTGCAGGATCAGTAGGGGACTGCATGATAATTGGATCCAACTGGAAAGAAGACCAGTTAGTTACCTAGGGAAGTTTGAGAAGACTTGGTCACCCTGAGAAGCAGGGAGAACAACCAAGGAAAGAGGGAGTGGAGCCACCTCTATTTCTAGAGTTTGGCTTATGGGATGAAAGATTAACTAGAGAATTCAACTAATTTGGGAGCAAGTTGATGTGGCCATGTTTGTCCACTTCCATTTAGAGAGGCCTAGCTGGGATGTGGTAGGCATGGAACTTGGAGGTGAAAATTAAACAAAGTATTATATAACCAGCAATCAGGTGCAGGTGGAAGGAATAAAGTGGGGTCCTGCAGATTTAAATGAGAAAGAAGTAAAGGAATAGTGTTAGGTCAGTAACGTCAGGGAGGCAGAGAGATTTGAGAGAACTGTAATATCAGGTGTCGCATGAAGTTCAGTAAAAATAAAGAACTCCTAGAATCTTATAGTGAGTATTTTATGCATTGCCTGTTGCCAGAATGTTTTGAGTGGAGTAGAGACAGAATTTTGATATAATGAGGTGAGGGTAGAGAGGTAGAGAAATTGAAACAACATGTATAGAGTATCTGGGAGAGTTTTGCCAAGAAGGACAGAAGAGGTGGTAACTACCTATAGCTGTGGATTATGGATTCCTGGGCAGGGTTTATAAAAGGTGTGTGAAGTTTAAGCTTATTTCTAGACAGTGAAAGGAGTCCCCCGTGTGGAGGAGGAAAATCCTAGCAAGAAAACAAGCCTGTGAATGGACCATTCAGAGGAAAAAAGGAAACAGCAGCTTGGAGTTCACATGCTTGCCA
The DNA here is from genome assembly GCA_026225945.1 of Cricetomys ansorgei. Taxonomy (NCBI): domain Eukaryota; kingdom Metazoa; phylum Chordata; class Mammalia; order Rodentia; family Nesomyidae; genus Cricetomys; species Cricetomys ansorgei. The sequence goes on from JAMJFZ010003396.1 coordinate 7,896,036, forward strand.
CTCAGCCTATTCCTGTTTGTCTTGCTACCTTTTTCAGAAATTATAAAAGAGAACTTCAACCTGATCTGACATTTAGGTCAATTTTTTTTCAAATAAAATTTAGACTTAACAAAAAGAAAAATAGCTTTATTGAGATGGTTCATATGCCAAAGGCAGAATGTGTATAATGTTTTCCTATATGCTTTCTCCCATTTTATACTGAAAGCCTCATCTACTTCCCGCTTAATCATGTATTTTGTTATTATCAGGTGATGTGTTTGTTGACCGTGCTCCGGCTGGAAGATAAGACCTTTTAAGCCAGAGAATTTCTACTAAGCTCCTAATAAATTCTGCTCTAGAACTTTCACTGTTCCTCTTAGCATATGTTTTTTTATGTCATCTTTGTTCACTGGTCCTGTCCACATTCTTCACCCCTGAGTATTTGGCATACATATTTTCCCTTTGTGAGAGAAAGCAATGTGGGTGTATGGGTAATATAGTTGACAAGGCAGGCTGAAAATCTGAGGACTTACCTTGTGTTCCCATATGCTATTACCTAGTTTTGTGAATTTTGAATATGTTGCTTTGCCTTTGTTTCCTCATCTTTAAAATAAATGCTCCTGAAGATCCCTTAGAGATATAACATTATATGTCTAGTTTGTACAGTATTTCATAGTAGAAGCAATTGAATTTAGGTCTTTCAAAATTAATTTTAAAATGCATCCCATGTTACTAGCCTGAGAATTTGTTGAAGGGTACTTATTGATTTTCTTTACTAACAAAAGAAATTTTAACGACATACCAGTGGGTATTGAGAATAGTTTAGCTACATTCACGCACAGTCAGCTGATATTTAGCTGACTGCAGAGAAGTCATGTGTTTTGAATATAAGAATAGGCACTTTCAGATGTTCTGAGTGCCAGTAATTAGAGTAAGCCCTAATCCATGGTGCTAAAAATAACTAAACATACCTCTCTTGTTACTAGTCTATTATTAATTTTACTTCAGATTTAGACTTACAAATATGTACTAAGAGAACAAAATGAGCTCATTATTGAATTTTAAAGCACCATTTGGTCCTAAAAATAGAGAATACTCTTCAGGTTCTCTTGGTAATCTTTTACTAAATCTGTATAGCATTTTTTTTTATCTCTTTCCCTTCTTCAAACCTCTTAATATATTGTGAGGAGCATATTTTAATTTTAGCCAGGTGCAGGATTATTTTAAAACAGTTCACAGCTGTGATTTTTTTAATAGAAAATTTGGGCTCCAGGGCCAAATTTATGTTCTGAACTGGTTACTCCAGCCCAGGTCTCCTATTAGTACATGTAATAATGATATCTTGATAGGGATGTTGTGAAGAATAAGATGGTAAAATATGTAATAGCCTTCACTAACATTTAGTGCCTCACTTAGAGTGTCTCCATGATATGCTATTGTTTTTCTGTTTCTTTCTTCCCTAGTTTTCTGACCAGGTTTTCTTATCATGCTAATAGCTGTCTATTCACCTGGAAAGAATAGTTCTTTAAGTTGATGTGCCCCCCCCCCCATTCTTAGTGACATAAGTGTTGGGTCTGAAGTTGCCACTGAATTAGGTATAGGACACCCTGGATTTGATCTCTTGTAAGACAAAAAAAAAAAAACTAAACTAAAATTAAGTACTATTGGAAGAGTTAATTTTTTTCTCCTTAAGGTATTGTTGGTTGGTATCTAAACATATCAGTCTTGCTCATTTTTAAATTCATGATTGGTATAATTTAGGACTGTTTTGTGGTTGTTGTTTAAATATTCATTTGTTAAGAAAGAGGAAGTATTGTGGATAAAGCTTGTGCATATACTTGATGTCTAACAGTAGCATGGGAGAAGTTTGAAAATGAAGAATCTTACTCCAAACTTACTATTAATAATCTCTATAATAGAATTATCTGTTACTCTGTTCATAGAAACAACTTCAATCTATCTTTTGGTCTGTCCTTTTTATATTGTTTCTTTAATCTTTAGTTTTCATACTTCAGAGAATCTCGTATATCATTTGTGCCAGGCTCTCCAGATGCTGTTGTGGAGCATGGATTAGGGAAGGTGGAGAGTTGCAATAGCCCATTGTAAACAAAACAAGGTTATCATGGGAACAAGAGGAAGTTCTTTGCTCAAATTAGAGATGGTGACCTGTTTTGTCTTCCCTGTTTGTCTTACTGAGGATAAGGGAACACATTGAAATGTCTACTATGAGAGACCACAAGCTTGCAGATTTGAGATATATTGTATATATTGTCCTCAATAAAATGTTCTAAAACATTGACAGTATCTTCAACAAACCCTTCAGTTGGGATATATTGACAGTTTTTTTCTCCTATTTGCTTGTAATTTGAATCAATCACACTGTATATTTTGTTCTAATTAAGTAAACTTAAGAAAAATTGGCTCAATTATATTTTCAAAGGCTCAGAAAGCAACCTGAAAGGAAGAAGAGCAAGATCAATTACTCCTTCTAAGTGACATGATTGAATTTTTCATTTTCTCTTTTCTTTTTGCCTGTGTTTTCCAAAATTTCTCTTGTACATCTGTTACTTTTGTAATCTAGGAGAGAAAGAATTTGTTTTAAAAGAAGAATAATCTTGATTATAATAAGCACGAGGACTTTTACAACAGAACATGAAAATATATTTAGAAAACATGATTATAGGGGTAATGTTTTTTCTGTGATTCTGTTTCATTACAGATATGCCAGTCTATATTTTTGCTGTGCTATTGAGGATCAGGACAATGAACTGATTACCCTGGAAATAATCCATCGTTATGTGGAATTACTTGACAAGTATTTTGGCAGTGTGAGTAGTAGTTTAGTTTTTTATCGCGTCTCTAACAGGCTTATTATTTGAGGATTCTTATAATGTGTAAGAAGAGGACAGGACTGACTCTTATTGTCAGTGCATCTAGTCAACTTTTAGAATCTCTGGCCCCACAGATGTACTCAGTTAATTATAATGGTGAGAATAAGTTTTAAAATAGTAAAATAGAGGGGCAGGATAGGTAGGGTCAGTTGATGAAGTGCTTACCACCCAAGCATGAGAACCTAAATTCAACCCCCAGTATGTACATAAAAAGTCAGTGCTGGCTCTTGCTGCTGCTGCTATTGCTGCCGCTACTTCAATTTTGTGTATATGGCTGTTTTGCCTATGTGCTTGTCTGTGTACATTTAGTGTCCACATAGGCCAAAAGAAGGTATTTAATCCCCTGGAAGTGGATGGTTGTGAGCTATAATATAGGTGCTGGGAATTGAACCTTGGTCTTTAACAAGAGCAGACAGTGAATTGCATTTCTCCAGTCCTGGGTTTTGCCTTCTAATTCCCTGGAGGTGGGGGTGCGGGTGGAGGTGGGAGTTGGAGACAGATGGATCTCCAGATCTCAATCACTGGCCAGCCACCCTAACCTAGTCTGTGAGGTCTAGGTCCCAGTGAGAGACCTTGTGTCTAAAAACCAGGTAGATGGCTCTGCTCCTGAGGAACAACACTCATTTGCATACCAGTACGTACACACACAAAATAGAAGAGTTGTGTGACCTTAGCATTCAGAATTATTAGCAACTTAATCACATCACTCAGGAAATAATATATTTAAAGATCAGTTTTTATGTGTGGAAAATTATTAAGTTGACTACATTGGGAATGTGCGGAGCCAGGTCTTACTTGTAGGCATTGTGTTGTCAAGTACTTGAGATTTGAAAATTAAGCTTACTTAAATCAATGGTGCTTAATCAGCAAGGTTTTCATTTTGAAAAAAGATCAATTCAATCTGATCAGATTTTATTCACTACCTAGTAGTTAATAAGCACATTTGGCTTAAGTTTTAACTGACCTTGTTTTTGTTTGTTTGTCTTTGCTTTTTAGGTGTGTGAACTTGATATCATCTTTAATTTTGAGAAGGCCTATTTTATTTTGGATGAATTTCTTTTGGGAGGAGAAGTTCAGGAAACGTCCAAGAAAAATGTCCTTAAAGCAATTGAACAGGCCGATCTCCTGCAAGAGGTAAGCTACTTAGGGTCCTGAAAAGGAACTAGCATGTTTCGCTCTTGCTAGGAAAATCTCAGTTATCATTCCTACAAGATTCAGAAATTACTTCAAAGCATGCTTGGAATGTAGTGTTCATATGCAGTCTGACTGGAATATGTGTCAATCACATCAACTCAGTTATCTATGATGGATGGTTCTCTGAAGATGGCCTGCCAGTCAGGCTGACTTAGAGAACAGACTACTTCAATTAAAATAAATAAATGAATAAATAGATAAATAAATATGTATATTAAGAGGGGGAAAATTGGCCAAAAATAACAATCATTTGAGAACTTCTCATCCTTTGTTTTGAATTACTTAAAATCCTCCCCCACCTTTTTTCATTAGTATGGATAATTAGGAGTTGATTGTGAGAATATAGCATTTCCTTTCCAAATTGGTTCATGTTTTCACCTCATGTCCATTAAGTGCAAATGTAGCCAAGCAAATGTTAGTGTTTTCTAATTATATTTTTGTATAACCCTCTGGCTTTGTGTTAACAAAATTAACTTAAAATGAATTTGTATTTCTCTTTGTTCTTTTGAAATAGCTAACCATATTCTGTCAATACTATTATATTCTTGTCTTAATTTCCATATCCTAGAACCATAGCAACCATTTCCCTTTTAATTACCTTCACCATCAGCTAATCATGTTTGATGCTTAGGTGCCAAATTAAATTATGGTTTAGAGCTAATTGTGGTTGTTATAATACAGAAAGTTTAGCATGGAAATGGGTTAGTAAAGAAAAATTAGGGTGTTTCATTATATATGACATAAATGAATATGTGGGGTCCATGGGTTTATTTACTAGAAGTGTTGAAAGTAGATTTGTATTCCTAGTTTATCTTAACTCTTTCTTCTGTATTACATATTTATTAATTTTTAATTAGTAAAACAGACTTTAAATTCATTTTTTAGTATGTCTGAAATGGCTAGCTTTAAAGGAATGACTAAGGGGAGAAGAATAACTGTAATTCTCTGTTATAATTTCTTTACTTTTGGCCTCTGTGATGGAGGGAATTCCTAGTGAATCCTCTATACCAGTCAGCTGTAGGGCCTGCTTAAAGTTGTGTTGATATCATCCAGAATCTACAACTATTACATGTGAGACAGCAAACTGTGCTTTTAGTGATGTTGTAGTTATCAGAAAAATGGTTGGTGAGTGCAAAACTGAAGTATTTCAGTGGCAGCCCTCATACCCTTACCATCTGCTTTTTAATAGTGAAATGATCACAGACTTTTTCCTTGTGTGCACAGTTTGCCGCAGTGGTTTATTAATTGATTAGAAATGTGTCATTTTGGAAGTTTGTAATTTTAACATCAGGTATGCTGACTCCAAGAATACATTCTACTCTTATAAAATTGGTTTTAAAGTTAGTGTTCCTTTTGTTTATTATGCAAACTTAAGAAGAAAAAGACACTAGATCAAGCTGGGGATGTAGCTCAGTTGGAAGAGTTTTCCTAGCTTTGCATGAAGCCCTAAGTTCAGTCCCCAGCTCAGCATAAACCAGACATGATGGTATATACCTGTAATCTTAGCACTTGGGAGGTGGAGACAAGAATCAGGAGTTCAAGGTCTGGGCTACAACATTTTGAGGGACACCTGGACAACCTGAGGCCCTGCCAAAAACAAAAGAAAACAAAACAACAACAACAAAACTAACCAAAAGTAGGGCCTAGGATTAGGAATTGGAAATTCTTCATATTTGTGTCTTGTCTTGACAATGTTTAATTATTACAGAATTATAATCACTTGTGTCAGAACTTAGTATTTCTTTTAAGTTTTTCATCATTTTCTGGTTAATTTTTTGTTGTTTTTAGGACATTTTTAAAGCTCTTGAAGTTCAGTTTTTTATTTTAATTTGTTCCTAGAGAGTAATGTCTAGGGGACTGATATCTCCTTGTTCTTTGGTTACTTTTTAAATGCTACTGGGAAATTGCTCCATGCTTTATACTAGGACAACAATATGTTTATGTGATAGTGTGTATTTACCTAAAAGAGGATACAAAGCATTATTATAGTAGTATGTGCTATTTATTACTTCCTAGGCCTGAGGATGTTCACTGTTGTCATTATCATTAGTTAGAACTTTTTATTGAATGTGTAGATTTATAGACAGTATTTTCCAAAGTCTCTTCTTGTTAGATTAATCAAAGTGCCTAGGTATATAACATCTTTCTAGGTCTTATAGTTTGAGATATAATAGTCTTGTTAGTGTCTTGAAGTGATTTTTTATTTCTAAAATTGTTTAAGTATAGTTATTTTAGCTAAATGTATTCTAAAATTTGCAGTAAAGGTACTAAAAACCTGATTTTATTGTAATTTTTCATGTATTATGACTTTTCTATTTCGTGTCAAACCTTTATTTGAACTATTTTAAGCTCTAAAGATGATTTTAAATTAGGTTTATCTGTTGGCTTATGAGTATATACTAATTAGAATAATTCTTATTTTAGATCTTCTTATAATTCTATTCTTATTGCTATTAAGAAAATTTACTGAAATTTTCCTTTTGCCCAATTTAAATAAATATGTAAGTTAGGTGGTCTTTCATTTTATGGGGAAACAGCGATGGTCAGTAGCTAAAGTAGATTTTCTTCTTTTATGCTACAGTTAGTAATAACAAAATAAATGTATATCTAAATAATAACTGCCAAAATATTAGCAAACATTGTGGTTTAATAGTATATTTTTCATATTTGACATTTGCAGACCAATTCTGTGTTTATACCTTTTGGTTGCATGGATTCATAATTAGCTTTGGGAGGGAAAGCTCAGAAATTGGTCCATTATCCAATTTTTAATATTTGACTGTTGAAATTTAAAGTATGTCATCTCAACATGCCACTGGTACTAAAGTTGATTTTTAAATTAAAGTATGACATGCTGAGATTACTAAAGTTATATTTTTACAATGCTTGAGACTTTCTCATATACCTAGGTTTTGGGTGGTAAGGTGAGGGATAATGATGTAGTTGAATTTATTTTATAAACACATAAATTGATAATGACAAAGGAAATAATAGTGTGTTTTTCCCCTGTGAAGTAAGGCACTTACCAGTTTTTTTCTGCTCCTTAATTTTATAGAGCCAGAATGAAGAATGGGGAGGTTTGTCTGAGGATATCTTATGATAAAGAGCAGTCTAAGACTTTAGTTCCTTTGACCCCCAACTTATTTATTGGTAACTACTAAATTTACCATTTTTGTGGCATGGATAAAATGGCACTATGCAGAGACTGTTGCACGTGAGATGATTTCAAGTCCTTGCTTGATCTGTGAAGATCAAATAGTTAAATATTAGGCACTGGGCTTGTTATAACCCTAGCGGTAGATGCATGATGGTGTTGATTCAGTGCTTTGAGATGTGTCAACCTTTCTTATACTAACAGCATCATTTTGAAATTCATGGGGATTTTTTTTTGAGCTTTGTTTGCTGTTGGTATTGTTTCTCACTAAAGTAATCCTTGAATTGGAAAAGAAGTGAGGTGCCAAAAGCAAGCACTGTACTTAAAAATTTGCTTCTACTTGAGGATGATCCACTTTATCAATAGATTCACTGGATTTGCAGATGTTTGTCTCATCTAGAAAGTGATAGTCTATGGAGAATTACTGCTGCTAAAATTGATTTTTTTTTAGTGCTGAGGCCTGCATGAAATATCTTAATAGTATGCTATGTCTTTGTGAGAATAATCATTAATCTGTGGGACTGAATAAAAATGGAAAGGTAAGAATCTTGAGAGAAAAAGTTATTTCTTTAAAGAAATGAGGTTTTTATAATAAGGTTAAGCAAATAAGTATTTCTTGAAGTATAACAGATTTTTTTTTCAAAATTAACTTTGCTAATTAATAATATTTAGGCATGCTAGTGAGACTCAAGAATATCTTAAATTGTTTTAAAAGCATAGCTCTTTTGAAATATATACAATAATGTTATTTAACCGCAAAATAAGATTTTGTTATAAACCTTTTTTATGATTTGTTTTAATAAGACAAACCACCTGTAATTCTTTTGTAATTACAGCTCTTTTCATGTTAGAACTTTTAAGCCTAAACCTCTTTCGTTAATTGGGTTGCAAGTTAAGGCTATAGTTATTAATAGAACAATGTTTTAAATGTAGTTTGGGGTCTGCTAGAACAGATTCTGGAGAAATGAGTTTTTATTGGTGCTTGAAATAGACAATCCAGAAGTGTCACTGTAAAGTATCACTGGGATGATAAAATCAAGAAAGCAGCTTCAGATACAAAGCTTCATGTAGAGAATAGAGAGGTGCAGCCTTCAAGAGACTGACCAAGAACTGCTTCTCCAAAGCATACTTATTGATAGTTACACAAAAACCAATTTAGGGTTGGGCAAATTTCCTCATACCAAAACTTTTGATCTACATGCTGCTTGAAGGAACAAATGACTCACACAAACTTCAGTCTCTCTATTGCCAGGAATGTCTTGTAACCAGAGTTACGTGGGGCTGCAAGCCCCTCAGAAAAACAGCTCCGTCAATCACAGAAAACAAGCAGTGATTAACATGGATTTCTTCAAAGCCGAAGTATGTCTAAAAATAATTTCTTTCTATCTAGTAATTAAACCAGATATAAAAACTTACTAAGGCTTCTGCTATACAGAAGCAGGCAGATATACAAGGCAGAATAAATCTCGACCTTTAGTTTTACTTTTAGTGCCATACAATGTAACTAGTGTTGTTGGTTTCCAAATCGTAATCATTTTGTTCTATGTAGTTTTAGTCAACTGTTTTTTCTCTTTTTGTTTGTTCTTTGGAATTTTGAAAACTTTCTCCTTGTTTCTTTTCTAACTCACAGTGAACCAGCTCTGGCTACTCTGAGCTCTTTGTTTCTTGTTTGTTTTTGCAGTGCTTTAGGATAAAACTCCGGGGGAGTGTCCATGCTAGACAAGCCCTCTATCACAGAGCTCCATTTGGCTTTTTGTAGCGATTAAAAGTTGGAATAACTTAAACAGCCAATTACTGTAAATCTGATCTTGAAACAAATTTTTTTTTCTAGAACCCACAGTAAGAAATGCAGTTTTCTATCACAGTGTATATAAAGTACAAAAGTCATTGAATAATGTTCTCATTTCTTGCTTTGCTTTCTCAAATTTTATAATCTGTTCTATTTTTTAATGCCATTCTTAACCTACATAATTGATTTCATGATCCTAAGGTTAGGACCCGCTAAGAGCATATTCCAAGTGGTCAATAGTAAATTTTTTTCATTTAACAGTACTTGATGAAAAATTTAGGTTTGAGTTATTCCCCTGACAATATAATTTGTTTTGTTTCCTCTGTTGCTTTAAAGAAATTTTAATTCCCATAGTAGAAAAATTAGTAAATACAGGCCAACATGCTAGACTATAATCTTACCCACCAGGCAGAGCCAAAGATTAACTCATTGACTCTCATGAGAATGAGGTGGGGTAGTCATGCACTTCCTGGGTACATTGGGCTATGCATGCCTGGATAAATTCCTGGTTGTCACAGCAGTGCATTATGACCGGCATCTGCTAGGTAGAGACCAAGGACCCTGCTAAATATCCTATTCTGCACAGGACACACCAAAGAATTATCTGGCCCCAAAAGTCAGTTGTATCCAAACTGAGACACCCTGACTTAATTTAACACCTTGAAATAAAAATTTCATGTTCATGTATGAACTGTTCTAGCTTTTCAATAGTATATGTAGTGTTTAGTATAAATAATGGCTAAAAATTAGTCAGAAATTCAAAAGAGTAAAAAAAAAGACTAAAATTGTAAAAGGAAGGACATATGTTAAAGAACACATAAATGGCTATAAAAATCACCCCTGTGATTCATACAAATTACCTTGCCTGATAACTAGCAACTGGGGAGATAATCTATGGTTGCCTTTAGAACCTAACCCATAGTAAAGCTTATGGGATGTCACTGAATAATCTAATTTCCTCGACAACAGCTAGATCTGTTCACTTTTATTAAGGTAATTGAGTTTTTATGTGAAAACAGGATTGAATCTACCCTGCAGGCAGGCAGAATACTATTGAATTTTCTGCCAATTTCCTCATCCACTTTAGGATGTGATCATTTCTTAAAGGAAGAATAAAGTGACCAGAATTTACATATACAGACTTCATTTTTGTTCTTTCTTACCCTATTTGTCTTGAAGAGTTAGTTTGAAATTCTGATTCTAAGAAATCATTTGTTTAGAAAACTGATTAAATTTAAGGTATTTCTAGGCAAATACAACTACCGTAGAATAAGCTTAAAATATTCCCTAGTCTATATTTTTTGTTGTTTTAGTTTTTAAAGTATAATTAACTGCAAGAGAAAGTAATTTGTCCTTAGTATGATTATCAGGTTTTAGAGTAGCATTTATAAGACAGAATAAAAAAGTTATTCCACTTGTTATTTTTAAGGCAAAGATAATAGAAATAAATGAGTAGCACAATAGGAAAGAGCAGAGGATGTGACTAAGTCAGGGATGAGCAAAAAAAGTCTTTACTAAGGTAATACAAATTAAAAATACCAACTAACCCTTTTTAAATTTTTTCTTCTTGCAATAGTAAGAGACATTCTTCTGCTTGTAAATGCTTAAACTTCTATTTTGAAGAGTTAGTTTTGTGCTATCTATTTCATGATGAAACATGTACCTTTTGTCCCATTAGTTGCACATCCAAGAATTTTATTCAACCGATAAATGTATATATACCTACATATGTTTGTATGTATGTGCACCAAGACATAGGCTCAGCATAATATTAAGCAATTGGAATTTATCCAAATGTCCACCAGTGGAAAATAAAGGAAGAAAATTACAACACAGTCATATCTGCAATTGCTAACATAACTGTAAAATAAGTAAGACTAAATTTCTGTATAATGATATGGAAAGATACCAAAGGTATATGAAATGACAAATGATCAAGGAGCAGGATATTGACTATCATAAAGCTCCTCCCACCATTTTTCAGAAATGGAAAACATGTAGTTAATATTAAAAAATTTTTGGCGGAAGAATGTTGCTGTGTGAATAGGAGTTCACATTGTGTTACTGCAGATGGTAAAAAGCTGAGTAGAATTTTCTAAAATAAAGCACTGTCAGCTTTTGTCCATTTTTTTACACTAACCATCTGAAGCAGCCATAAAGCTCTTGCTACTCATTACTAGCTTAATATTAAAGAAAATCAGTAGAGGATTAGAGAGATGGCTCAGTGCTTAAGAGCATTTGCTGTTCATCCAGAGGACCCGAGTTCAGTTGCCTATCAGGTGGCTCACAACTGTCTGTAACTCCAGCTCCAGGGGATCTGACATCTCTGGCTCTGTGAGCTCTTGCACTTCTGTACATATTCCCACATGCAGAGACACATGCCTACATATAATTAAAATAATAGAAATAATTGAAACATAATTCTAATGAAAAAGAAAATCAGTAGATATTCTTATTAGTTCACAAATGTTTATGAAACAGGACTACACCATGAGCCCTGCCATCTAAAAGTTGTCTTATAAACAGTTTTCAATCCTTCTATTTTTAAAATGTATTGCTCAAAAGGACCATTGTGTTGTTATTAAAAAAGGAATTTTTTAATAACTGCAGTATGGTAATAAACTTGAAATCACACTTCCTTGTATTTGCTTTTCATTAAATATAAATTATTTTCTGTTTTACCCCATTGAACTAGAATCAGGAGAGTAGCTGTTCATTCTTGGATCTAATACCATTAGCTTACTTAAGCATCTTTCAAGTTCAACAGGATTGAAGTTGATAGAATTGCTAGTTTAGGAATGTTTAAGCTTCCTGGTTACTTTTACTTGTGAGTCATGTCATTAGCTTAGTATGGTGAATACCTAGGAAGTTTCATGGAAGTAGGGTTTGTCTTTTCTTACACAGACAGATGGTTTTAAAAACAGATCTAAATTGATTCTTGTCTGCTGTGTTGACATCTTAATCTTGCCACACTACATCTAGTCCTTTTTGTAGCTTGAGAATGAAAGTATTTTTAGTGCAGAGGAAAGTTGAAAAAGGCATGTATACTGGGGAGAAGGAGCTCTTGCAAAGAGTGATGGTTATTAGGAATAAAGAGAAAAGTATACTGTATTGGAAGGGAGGATGGGGTGGAAACAAAATCACTGGTTTTAGGCAAAAAACATCTCCTTTGTTATAAGGCACTTGTGCCTTTTCACTTCATGAGTTAGATGAGTAAAACTGAGAAAGTTCTTATTTTCTTGAACTTGAAAAATGACATTTAGAGGAAAACCGCTGGGGATTGGGAAGAAAGGAGGTAACAAGCAAAGTGTGGCACTTGGCAACAGATTCAATGAAGAATAAATTAGTGCTGAACAAAGGGATTACCCAAAAATGAAGGCTAATTTCAGGTTGAAAATAATGCATTTGTAATCCTTATTCAGAGAAATAGATCTTGACAAAGAATCTGCACTAAGGTAAATTAGTGGTTTATATTTGTGTAATGCAATTGGATTGCATTTTTTCTCAGTACTCTTCTGGCCTTTATTCCTACTTAATTTCTGCACAAATCACTGGCATTTTAGTATATTTAGAAGTTCAGTTTGATGAGACACACATACACACACACATATATGACTGTTTCCAAAGATGCCCATGGGAAGAGCAAGATAGTAGACCTAGCTGCATGGGGTCTCTTGTGTGCTGTGATAGGCGCACATCACCTCCCCTAATTCTTACATATTTATTACTTAGAAAATGTACTGGTAGTATAAGAGTCCAGAATACTGAATACTGAAGTTACTGTACCTATGAGAGAAAAAAATCTTGGTCAATTACAGACATAGTTAAATCTTTTACCCCAAAACCAGCTTTAAATGTTAAGTAGTCATTAAGGCACTTATTTATAGCAGAACTTCATCAGATGTTAACGGTCTGAACTGGACATTTCCTATTATCCTTAAAGTGGTTAAAGGATACGATTCACTATATACTGCCATTTATTTTATTTTTGTTCATTTTAGAGGCTTTTTTTCCTATGAAGAATATTCTTGACAATTGATGGGTGCTAATTATTTAAGTACAGTAGTATGGACCCTTGGCTTTAAAAAATAGTTTGGCTTATCATCAATCCTTTCACTTTCCAAAGGGTAGTTAAAAAAAACTTAAGTGAAAAGTGATGGCAACACCTGGGGTGGCCACATTTCAAAATTGTTCATATACCATTTTTGTCCTCATACGTCTTCTCCAGGAAGGAATGACTGCATATTCAGCCCTGTTGGGAAACCACCTTTCTCCTCCAATGGGCATAAACCTTTTGATGGTTGTTTTTCATATAAGATGATATAAAGTTGAGAAATCAAAAGTTTAAAAACTGTAACATAAAGGCATAGAACTGGTATTGAAGTATAAGGTTATTTGAGACTTAAACTTTTCTTGTTCTCTCTCCAGAAAACAGAGACTATGTATCACAGCAAGCGTTTCATTGGGTATAAGAAAGCGTACTAGAATACGTGCTGGAGTACAGACATGCATCAAAATGTAGTAGGATATATGAATTCAGTTTTAATTATAATTTTGTCAAGTTTATTATTTGTATTTTGGCATTATTTGGAAAGTTAATTGCATTTAAGTCCCAATGAAAAGCCCTTATTATTTCATTAAATTGATGCTTTGCAGGAAATTTTGCCCTATAATAATCCATAATTGGGATTATAATTTACATTTTACACAGAATGTTGAAATGAGAATTCAGAAAGTATTTTTAACTACAGCAAATCAGTAATGCTGTGAGTACAGCTGTAGACTTTACTTGTGCAAATGAAAGCTTCTATAAGAAAATGAAACATTGGGCATTTGTGATTAATATTACTTTACTTGTTTCATCATTACACTGTTCTGAATGGGAAAGGGGCAACTTTTGTAGCCTAATATTTTAGAGTTTCAACTTTTAAATTCACCTAAGATGCTGTAAGGTCCACTTATGACCCTACCTTGGGGTTATTTTGTCACTTTTTGATGTGAGAACATCTAACATCTTGTTAGATATATTTGTAGGCATAAACATTTAACAAATTTGAGGAATTCCTTAGAATCATTTTGAGAACTTTAGAAAAAAATAATCTTTAGCCTCAACTAATAATAATCTTTAGTCACATTTTTTTAAAGCTAAGTCAACAATTAAAAGCTTTCATAGGTGCTTAACAGTATCATATGGTGACTAGTTATAACTTGTTCTTGGGGAAGTTTTTTTTTCTCTGGAATCTCTCCTTAGTGTAAAATAGGACCCTGATGAATGTAACACACTGGTGAAAAGGGAGTATTTTGCCTCTAGTTAGCATTGACTTAAACTGTCAATCTTTTCAGATTAGTAGTAAATACGGTGCTTTAGAATTCTGTAGAATGTACGTCATCTTGTTTACTGTTATATACCATGAACTTAAAAAAGATAAATCTAAACTGGGCATTGTTTAAGAACAGGTTCAGCCACAAACCAAAGAACAAAAGCAAACCTGATGTTTTAGATAACTTTACTGTGAACTAAACATTCTCAAAATCTGATTGTGTCTCCATCAGCTTGTATACTGTGTGTAAGAATGTATGCATTTCTTTTGTAGCCACGCCATGAATATTTTAATGTCCCTGTGTACTAATGACTGCTCATCGACTATGCAGAATTTCAGAGGAAATAGCGAACTGATATACTTATGAAAGAAAATGTCCTCAGCTTGGTGACTAATTCTCCTGTTAAATGATCATAGAGCATCTTAAAGCTAGTACTTTATGATTGTATTTTTATCTGTGCACATTCCTAATTCTATTTTCATTCTGTATGTGATATTGATATACAGTTTATTTCTACTACTGATTTCTTCTTGACAAAATAAGACTTGTAAATATTTTGATTACTATCCTAAACACATACAAGTTATTGTTAGTAAATCACTTGTGATTAAACTTATGAGAGTATAAGAGGAAGACCGGGCAATCACAAATGTTTACCAAAGAAAATACAGTTAAGAACTCAGGCAAAATTAGCAGCACCACAATAGTTAGTGTAGTCTGGTCTTCCACTGTTGAAGAAAGCCAAGATGTATTTAGCGTTAAGATTATCTTACAGTCTATATGAGCTAATATGTTCGACTGTATCACATAAAAGTGTAGGTTTAAGCAATATAAGAAAATTGTACAATTATATAAGGTCTAAGGTTAAAACATTCAATTTTCAAGAAATTTTGTAGTGCCAATATTTATTGAGCCACATTTATTCAGTATCAAACAGTCCCTTTAAGAATGATCAGAAAACTGTCACAAAGTCTCCTGAAATGTCTGTTCCTCAGTAACAACCCTTTTGAAGCAGTAATATTGAACTTAATTATATACAAAAATTCTGATATTCATATTCAATACCTAAACTTTTATATTTTATTAGTTAATGGCTTTCTAATCAATATATTAAGCCTTCATCTAAAGACGTATTGCTGTGTTAACTATGGTTTTATATTTTAGAATACTAAAAACTTTTAATATTAATTTTATATAAATATGCTTTTAAAAACACTTAGCATATTTTATTATAAAAAGTACCAGATAATTCACTGTTTATATCTAGAGAATTTAAAGCCTAAGTAAGGTGTCATTAAATAATAACTTCAGAGGCATCGTAGTGCATGCCTGTCATCCTAGTACTTGGGAGGCTGAGGCAGGAGGAAGATGAGTTTACTGTGTTACCTAGGGAGTCTCAAAAGACAAAACTTAAATATGCAAAAAAATCCCTCCAGAAGATATCCAAACCAGTTTCCCACTGAAAGAAGATCTGTGAAAATGTTTTAGGAAATGTAGTATTAGGCAGCTGTACAGATCAACTATCTCTGTTACCATTAGAAGCATCGCAAAACATTGGTCTTTCATTTCCATTTTTCCCATCCCCCACCCTACATGTTGTTCATCTGATTTTAATGTTGCATAAATATGCATTGTCTCATGCCTGTTTGTTTTGGATGCTGTGTGCCGAGCTGTAACAAAATGTTGCGCTTCTTTTTTTTGTGGGGAGTAATCTGTATACAGCTGCTTGCTTTAAATTAGCAGATTCTGAAACAGCTTTTCTTGCATGTCTAAAATAAAAGTATTGCATGTACTTTGTCTCATGTGAATGACTTTTTTCTTCTCCATCCTTTTTGATAAAATAATATTTTATATTTTCATTTTTCCAGGTAATTTTTTAAATTGTGGTTTTAAAAAATAACATAGAATTCATCATTTCAACCATTTCTGAGCCTACAGTAGTGCTAAGTATAGTCACATTATTGTACAACAGATCTCCAGAACTTTCCCATCTTGCAGAACCAAAATTACATAACTCACCAGCCAACAACTTCCCATTTCTCTCTCACTGAAGGAAGGCTCTGGTAACAACCATTCTATTTTAATCATTTCCCTAAATAATTTTGAGCTACAATTTTCATGTGGACTTGTAAAAATTATTTTTTATTATAAAAAACTTGTACAAACATTAAACCCATCCAGTCTTAAAGGAATAAAACATGTAAATTAAACTGGGCCTTTTAGAAAATGCCCATATTTTAAATAATGCATATTTAGAAAGCAACATGATTCTCCTCAGACCACAGGCAGTGAGCACCTTGGAGAAATCTGATCGGCTCCAGGGAATAGTTGTGGGACATTTTTAATCTAAATAAACTGAGAATATAAACTTACTGTATAGAATTCAGTGTAGGGATCCTGTAACATATTAAAGGTTTCATGAAGTTTTAAAATGACTAAATATTAAATGGAAGTAACTTTTAAATTCACATATACTTTGTCTCATGACTTTTTTCTTCTCCATCCTTTTAATAAAATAACATTTTATATTTTCATTTTTCCAGGTAATGTTTTAAATTGTGATTTTAAAAAATAACACAGTTCACTGTTTTAACCATTTCTGAACCTACAGTATTAAATGGTTAAGTGATTCAGATGTCACTCTCTGTGTATTTAATGGTTAAAGAAAGCCAAACATTTTTAAGCAAAAGAGATTGGCATCTATCACTATTGTTAGGCTGTCTTAAAAAAAAAAAAACAAAAACCTATCATGAAGGGCTCGAGAGATGGCTCAGCAGTTAAGAGCATTAGCTGCTCTTTCAGAGGACCCAGGTTCAATTCCCAGCACCCACATGGTAACTCACAACTGTCTGTCACTCCAGTTCAGGGCACCTGACATACTCACACAGACATACATGCAGGCAAAACACCAATGCACATAAAAAATAAAACTATCATGAAAACATCTAGACAGAAACAGACAATCTAATACAGAACATTCATACATCATTTAGCATCAACAGTTACATCAACTTTACATCCACTTCTGTCCTCAAGCATAAGCCCTAGACAAACTCATCTTTAATGCTCCAGTATGTTTTCCTAACAGAGATGCACTACATCAAACAAAATGGACAGTAATTCATTTTGCTTTATGGCTGGCTGTTTTTGCTAATTGTTGGAGGGAGGTAAATGCCCTCTTATAATTTGTTAAACACAGATTCCAAAGAAATTTTATATCATATGGTTCATAGCCCTTGATCTCTCAATGTAGCAAGCTTTCCCTACCCCCCATTTCTTTGCCATTAAAACCCCCAAACAGGCCTATTTAGGTGATTACATTCTGTGGCAATGTTTACCTTTCTCTTTTATCCTCCATCTTTCTCAGATCTCTAATCTGATCAGATTGAAGTTCAATGATGGAGGGGTGGGGCAAGTATACTTCATAGATTATACTACCTTTTGGAAAAATGTCCTTTTTCACTAAAGCTGATTTTCACCCCATTTCTCATTACTAGTAAAGCATACTAACAGGCATTCTAAGAACGTTTTTAGCTATGGTATTGAATACTAAATGCTTTTAAATCCCTTCATTTAGATTTCAGTTGTATAACTATCAGCTAATATTTTTTAGAGCACTATCTTTAAATCAGGCATTGAGCCTTAAACTCAATCTCAGCACATGAAGGTAAGTACTATTTTTGGAAAGAACAGATTTTAAGTCATTTAAGATTACACTATGTAGTGTTTCCTACCATTCAACCTAACATTCTAAGGATTCTTGATTTAATACAATTTTTCTTTTCCTTGTTTTGTGCTATCTCATAATTAGGATGCAAAAGTAAGTTTAACAAAATCTTACATTGCTTTCATCTATTAAAGTATCAGTATTGTTTTTTAACTACAAAATTGTTAGTAATAGCTAACTAACCACTGACTTATATGGCCCTTTTCTTATTTTTGTGGTGTACAAAATTGCCACTTGGGAAGTTTCTAAAATAACTTTTTTAGATTTGGCTGATTTGTCTTTGACATTTAAAAACAAATATTCATTCTTACATTAAGACAAAAAAGCCTTTTGTTTCATAGTGTTTATTTGGTATGTCATCTCCACTAGTGCCAGTGATTGCCCAGGGTAGTTCTGGGAAGATGGTTGTTTCTAAAGCGTTGCAGTGGACAGATAAGGAAAAACTACACAAGGGAGACATCTCACTAGCTAACATGTGACAAGACAGAACACTGAAAGTGTTAGATGACTTACTGGATACTTTGGAAGGGGATTTTTATTTGGAAGACATTTTGAATTTTAATATTTTAAATGTTTTCTGTATATAATTTCATAACATTGCTAGTGAGTTTACAGTAGGCTTAATTGCCTTTTGCGTTATAGCAATAATACCCAGCACAGTTGTCAGTAGTTAGGTATTTACTAAATGCTGAAAACATTCTTCTGATGTTTTAGGTAGAAATCTCTGAAAACCACTGGCTGTCCCTAATAGATTGCTCCTGTGACCCTGAATTGCCTTCCTTATAAGCATGCCATTCATGTGAGCTTTTCATATTCTTAAGACTCTCTCCCTGTATTTGCTTACCAGAGTCTCACATTTTCCCTCCACAGGAAGCTGAAACCCCACGTAGTGTTCTTGAAGAAATTGGACTGACATAATTGTCCTCCCTTGCTGATGACTTCTTGTGGCATTTCACACACTGTAGATGGTCACTGCCTCTCATGTCCATGTTAGTTAACAGTGTAAGATGATGTCTTGTCAGTATTACTGTTTTGCTAAGCTGCTTCATTCAGGCCTACACAATTTTTTTTAAAGGGAACTTTCGTTAATCAAGTGATAAATTAAGGGACGTAAATATGAATTAGAAAGATATAAAATATATATATATCATTTCTGAACATTTTAAAGTTTAAAGGCTAGTCTCATAATTACGTGCATATATAAAAATGTCTATATACATGTATATCCAACAATTTGGCAAAATACATTTACTACTGTATTTGTAAAAGGAAACAAATTATGTGGAACCTGGTTTGGTGAAACCGAAGGCTAGAGTAGTATTTCAGTATATATAAGAATAAAGGGAATTGACAAATCACAGATCAAATGAATGAAAATTTATTGAAAATTTTAGCAACCAAATTTATACCAAAGACCCTTATTGGATACAACATACATTAAATCAAAAGGAATATAGATGCTTTTAGAGGACTGATGTAGAATGATGATGTTTTACACTAAAAGTCATCAAGTATTCTGAATGAATGAGACAAGGAACAAAGACTTTCCTAATCTTGAGCACATAATTTCTAAGGCCAAGGAACATTTGACTCCCAAGGTGGAGTTTTCAGTGACCACAATCATGTAGTTGTTTCTGATGCCCCCAAATAAAGGAAGACCATTACCAGGTATTCTTCATAATAGTATGTTGCTCTATTTGTGACAAAGTATTACATAAAGTTATCTAAAGCATGAACGTTCCTTCTGGGATCGCTTGTTAAGCCAAATTTGTTTTGCTTCCCTATTGCGTCCTTCCAATTAGAAGTGCTACAAACTTGACAGCAGTTCCCTTTCCTTTCATGTCACTGCCTAGTCATCGGAAGTCTTATAACAATTTAAAAGATACCTTTCATGTAGCAAAGTGAGAGTTGAGTGAAGCAAAATGGCATTAGTTGGCCCTATATTTTTTCAAGCTATATAAACGCTAGGCATCTCTTTTATACATACTGACAACGTACCTGAACACACCTCCCTAATTCCTACTATCCATTGTATATGCTAGGCTGGAGTAAGCTTTGCTGTGATTGTGAACAACTCTCAAACACTGTCTTATCACATCACCAATTAATGGTAATAAATGTTCTACAAACTTTGTGGTGTGCTTTTATCTCTTTCCAAAAGTTTTGTCAAACTAGGGAGAACTGCTGAAGGAAGGAAGGGTTCTATTTTCTTTTTTTCCCTACAATGTTGACAATTCCTCTCCATCTGACACTCCACCCCCTGCACTGGAATGTGTGGTGGTTGTAAGCACACATAAAAATGGCAGAAGAGTCAAGGAATTTTCATGTACTTCAATCTCATTTTTAAAAAGTTACATGGATTCTATGCTATCAAGAACTTACAACACATTTATTTTCAATTAATAAACACCACTTTTAAAACCTTGATGCAGTTGACTTTTATATACTTGATTTAGCAACTCAGATTATTCCAGATAATCAAATGATATCCAAATGATGAATCCTCACCTCCTAAGTACACGGAAGTGCTAGCACATGCAACAGAAACAAACTAATATTTGCTAACTGTGCTGCGTAATGTAAGCAACAAATCAAAGTTTCCAGTTATAGTAGCAGTATAGTTATGAGGCCTTCTGGTACTGCAAATAGGAATTGTTGCATCCTAAGCCTGAGATATTGAAGAAAAAGGAAAGGATTCTCAGCAAATTAGGTTGAAAGAGACATTTGTAGGTTTAAAGGGCCTTTGTGAATGCAGCTGTTCACTAAAAAGCCTGTGGGCTTCTGTCAGTAATGCAAGGTTGAGTCATAAGTAGTAATCAGGTTTATCACAGACACACACAGGCACCTCTTCATTATAGTAAATGTAAGCTCAAAGTCACTATCAGGGTAATGACCCAGTCAGGTTTTCTAAACTTTCCCTACACTCTCTGTACTGCCCCATTAACATTTGAGGGGAACGTTATCACTTGTCCAGTTGTCTTGAGGTCAAGAAGATGGATTTTGATCTATTAAGAATATTCAGCTTTAAGACTGGGAATGTACCTCTGTGGTAGCACCCTTGCCTATCATGTTTGAAGCCTCAGCATCACACATACAAAATAATCTTTACATAATCTTGGCTGCAGTTTGAACAGTATTTTTAAAATTCCAAATTTACTTAAAACTATTCAGGATTAATGAACTCAGTGAATCTACAATCTATCCTTTTAGTATGAAGCAGACATTAAGAATTGAATTTTGAATTGCATTGTGTTAAACTTTTTCAACATTTTGTGATTGTTTTCTTTTCTTTCTTTTAAATGAGACAGTCTCACTCTAGCCCCATCTGGTGTATCAGCCACTGCACATGACCTGTATGCATCTTTACATTATTCTCAAATGTCAGATTGCTAAATGTCACATGACACTGAAATTCGAGGCCCAAAGCATGACAATGAAAGTCCATGAGATGAGAACATCTAAGCGAAGCTAGGGACAATGCACATGAACCTACTTAGCTCTCTCCTCTTGTCACCCTTCTGTGATTACTATACCAGTACTGTTTTAACAGTGGATGGAGTCAGTAGTAAAGACTCTGATTTTCTGGGAAATGGCAAAATGCTTTACCTCTGTAGAAAGAACTGTCACAACACAAACAAAATACACAACCTGACAGCCCCTAGGTGAAGGAAGAACTGTAAATATAGAGAAAGAGGAGTATGGAAATGGGTACTTCAACACTTAGAAACAGGAAATAAGTTTTAGAGAAAAAAAAAAACATTTACATATAGAATATTTTAAAAGGACAAGAAAAAGAATGGCCACTAAGTAGAAAAGAAATAGCAATATACAAACAACCACTTAGTTTGGCCTAAAACTTGCCAAACTAGCAATGAGCAAAATAACTTTGTGCTGTGGGAGCCACAAAGTCTATATTTTTTTGTAGCCTTCCTTGAAGGCAATTTGGAATTGCCTTCCTTGATATAATTTATTCTAAGAAATTGATCAGAAATGTGTCGAAATAGTTAAGGAAATCTAAATGGATCACCTTTAAAAATCCAATAATAGGGATGTCATCAAATAAATTGGTAGATGTACTCGTTATATAGTCAGTAAAAAAAAGAATTATGGAGATTGATGAAATGAGAGAATTGAGTGAAAAACACTAAAGCCACATTCAACCTTTGAGTTAAAATATAAAGGGTGTTGGGCCGGAGAGATGGCTCAGCAGTTAAGAACACTTGGCTACTCTTCCAGAGGACCTGGGTTTGATTCCCAGGACCCATATGACAGTTCACAACCATCTATAACTCCAGTCCAGGGCATCTGATACCCTTTGCTGGCCTCCATGGGCACTAGGCACATGAATTGTGCAACAAGTACATGTAGGCAAAACACCCATATGTATAAAGCAAAAATAAAGGGTGTGGACACAAGAAAAAAGGTGGGCTGGCAAGATGGCTCAGTGGGTAAAGGTACTTGGTATGAAAGCCTCATGAACTCAGTTCAATCCCTGGATCCCATTGTGTAACTGATTGCTGAAAGTTGTCCTCTGACCTCCACACTTGTTGTGGTACACTTACACAAACATACAAAGAAAAATATAAAAACGAAAAAAAATACTAAAGCATAGCTCCAGTGTTAACTGACGCTCTCAAAGTTAGGATTACAAGTAATTTCATGTTATTATATATACAGTTTATCAAAAAGTAAAAGTATTATTTACATGATAGTGTTTGGCTAGCCTTGTCAAACTATACACGTGAGTAGCTGCCATAAAAAGACAGGCTGATATTTTAAAACAACCAAGTTTATTTGGTTTTGGGACTCTGGGTGGTTTTGTCTCTACTACTTGACTTTCTCCTGCCACGACTCCTGGACCTTGATGAGTTGGGGCTGCGACTTCGGCTCCTGCTCCGGCTCCAGCTCTGACTCCTGCTCCTGCTCCGACTCCTGCTCTGGCTCCTGCTCCGGCTCCTACTCCTGCTTCTGCTCCGGCTTCGACTCCGGCTCCTTCGGCTCCTCCGGCTCTGGCTCCAGGGACTATGATCCCTTCTTCTTCCTCTACTTGGTGAACTGCGTCTCTCACGACTCTTCGTTACATGTTTGTGAGATTTCCTCCCCCTGTGATTACTCTTGCTCTTCCTGTCAGACTCACCGTTTCTTTTGTAGGAGAGGTCTGGACTCAGGCTCCTTCTTCTTCTTGACCTGCCATAGTATTCATCATAGTAGCTGGTCCTTTCCCTCCTCTCTAAATTCTTACCAAATGAGCTAGTCCAATCTGGAGACAAGTAGATGTCTCTATTAGCTTCCCTAAATTCATTGTTGGGATTTCTGAACACGTGAAGAAAGTTGCAGTGTTTTCCTCTTGGACACTGTTGTACTTCAAATAAGCCTGTGAGGTCAAGTGAAGAGGCAGCGGTTATTACTGTGCTTTACTGTAATTCACTCTTTTTCTGAAATCAAAAGATGAATCTCTGAAGTCTTGGTATGTCTGCACTGTTTCTTACAGTGTATGATGCAAAGGGAACAGATAAACTGATGTCCTGGTTTGTTGCCTACAATGGCAAGAACACTTAAATGCTAAAAGGCACCCTGAAAAGGTCGCAAACCAGAAGTTTTAATTAACCAGAACATCTATGCCTTGTGGTGTCAGCAAGTACAACTGAACAAATGGTGACTACATGTACCATCCATTGATTCAACAGCGACCCCTAATTAACATTGAAGAACTGGATTTTGGGGTCCCTATACTAGCATTTTTCTGAAAGCATATGCTGATCAGGATAAGGTCTAACATGGGGTGGGGGGGATCCTGTAGTGTTCTTTACATAATAAGAATAACACAATACCCATGTTCAGCCTAGCTACATAGTGAGTTTAAGGTCAGCCTGGGATACATGAGGTCATGTCTCTAAAATACACAGACAAGAAAGAAAAGAAAGAAAAGAAAGAAAGGGAGGGAGAGAGAGAGAGAGAGAGAGAGAGAGAGAGAGAGAGAGAGAGAGAGAGAGAAAGAAAGAAAGAAAAGAAGGAAGAAAGGGAAGGGGGAAAGAGGGAGGGAGGGACGAAGGGAGGGAAGGAAAGAGAGACAGGGAGGGAAAGGAAGGAAAGGGAAGGGAAGAGAAGGGACTGGTATATAGAATCCACCAAACATCCCTATAACTGAATAATAAAAAGATGTATCATGATTAAAAATGGGCAGCTACCTAAATAGAGATCTCTCCAAAGAAGATATACCAGAAGTCAGTAAGAAGGACACAAAGAAAGTTAGTTATTAGTCACTGAGAATGATAACTAACGCTATTTTATGTTTTAATGAAGTAAGACTCCTGGTGTGAATGTTTCAAAGCTATACCCAAGCATTTTACTGGAATCACAATACAACTCTAGGAACTAGCAAAACTAACTGCCTAAAAGGGAATACACTGCCATCTTGTTCATCTGCCCAGCCCTTAAACATAGGTTGTAATGGTGGTTCTCATTTTCCTAAGCAAAGAATTCTAAAATTCCCTGTTTAGAATCTTTTTATTGTTATTTTGTTTTGTTTTGTTTTTTTGAGATAGAGTCTCTTGCCCTGGCTGTCCTGGAACTCTCTCTGTAGATTAGGCTGGCCTCAAACTCAGAGATTCACCTGTCTATGCCTCCCGAGTGCTGAAATTAAAGGTGTGTACCACCTCGCCTGGCTTTTTTATTTATTTTATGTATATGAGTGTTTTGTCTACATTTGTATATGTGTACCATGTACATGCCTGGTGCCCATGGAGGTCAGGAGAGGCTGTCAAATCCCTTGGAACAGAAGTTACAACCAATTATGGGCCAACATGTAGAAGCTGGGAACTGAACCCTCTATAAAAACAAGTGCTCTTAGCCCAGCAGTGGTGATGCATGGCTTTTAACCCCAGCACTTGGGAGGCTGAGGCAGGTGGATCTCTGAGTTTGATGCCAGCCTGATCTGCAGAGTGAGTTTCAGGACAGTCAGAGTTACAACAGAGAAACCCTGTCTTGAAAAACTAAACAAAAAACAAACAAACAAACAAAAACAAGTGTTCTTAACCACTGAGCCATCTCTCTAGCCCCTCCTGTTTTATAATTTTAAAAATAATTAATTCATTTATTTCAAGACAGGGTCTCATTCTACAGTCCAAGCTGGTCTTGAACTCACAATCCTTCTGTCTTGGCCTCCTCCTCAGTTTGGGACTGAAGGTGGTACCATCCATGCCCATCATGTTTTGTTTTTCTGTTTTTTGTTTTTGTTTTTAATGACAGCATCCATTAAAAGAAGCCTGCTAAAGATTTAGATTTAC
Organism: Cricetomys ansorgei; assembly: GCA_026225945.1. Lineage (NCBI taxonomy): Eukaryota > Metazoa > Chordata > Mammalia > Rodentia > Nesomyidae > Cricetomys > Cricetomys ansorgei. The sequence continues at coordinate 7,921,378 of JAMJFZ010003396.1, forward strand.
TTGATAAATTGTATATTTTTTACTCAAGTTTTATGCACCTGAGAAGGAAGAGCAGAGAAACACAGGAGAAGGCAGAAGCACACCCCTGAGGTGTTAGAGCTTTGTGTCCCTAAACCTGGGGAACTTCCATACTGATTTGGCTAAGCACACTTTTAGAAATCAGGAAATGATGAGACCTTCAAAGCGGCTGGTTACTCTCTGCAGTGCTGATTCATTTCCTGGTTTGGTTGCCACTCGCAGATGACTCAGTGTAACTGAGAGCAGCCAATGTACAACTTAACTGATCCGCACCTAATAATGGTCTCGAGGAGCGTGACTTCAGGTAATGTGGGAAATGTTAGCCACAGGAAATGTTTGTGGTGTCTATGATGGAAGATTCCTTAGTGATCAAGACTAAAACAAACACCTCAAGTGAGGAGAGCCAAAGAATAGAAAACACCTTTGAAACTGCAACATGGATAATGTGGGTATCTTTAGTTAAGACACTGCACTGTCACACACAGAACTCAGGACTGATGATCTGAGGACTGAAACTCAAGCCCTAATAACATCACCAATATATTGTAACCTCAATCATTTCATCCAATCATTTCTTCCACAGGCCTGTTACAGATCTAAACTGTGTTGTCCTTTATGTCTCCACTCTGTTCATCTGTGGTATGAGACAAAAACTGATTCATCCCTTTAAAATAGTGTTCTCCCTACGAAGATTCCTTTGTATAGTGCAGCAGTGGGGAGGGGTACCACTATATTGACTTTTACCACAAATTGCCATTTTCCACCGGGTCACTGGGCAGAATTCGCACTGAAGCTGTCGTCCTGCATACCATCGTCCATTAAAAAGAGAAAAAGCCGCTTGACAGTCTTCTTCCCTTGGAAGCAAAAATCAAAGGGTGTGCTTTATAGTAACTCTCATAGGCAGAGCAAACCTATTATGAGTTAACCCTCTTGTTCATTTACTATAGAACTACCATGTTCGGTTCTTGTATTGTCTAGGAAGTCCTCAGAGCATTCAGGTTCCCACAGCCTGGTTTATGTCATTAACCCTCTGAGAGGCTTTGTTGCATGGAAACTGGCCGGAGTCAAAGCTTCTTAATCTGTAAGATTGGACCATTAAATCTGCAGAATTGTTTCTCCTTGTTAGAACTCATGCTTTCTTAGCTAGGAGTGCTATTATTCTTATTACAATGGCTAATTGAAGCCATTAGCCATGGCACCACTTAGAGAAATGGCAATACATGCAGGAATGATACAGGAACTACACTGCTAACTGATCAAATGCACACTATTTGGAGCTTTAGGCCCCTTGTACCTTAGATTGGTATTTTCTACTCTCCATTCTAATTAGCCCTTTTTAAGTTTGTATTTTAGTTATGAAAATTATACAATATAACCATATTATAAAAGAATGAAAACTACAAAGTATACAAAGAAGGAAATAAAAGTGTACTATTTTCAAATCTTGCCTGTTTTTTTGCCTCTTTATATTGACATTCTGAAAAGCATCATGCATAGGAAAGCTACATATTCGGTAACATCAGAAAAACATAATACAGTAACTGATGAAACATACTTACGACTGGTATTGAACATACACATTGCCCCTCAGATGAGGTTCCAAGTTGCAGCTGACCTAAGGAACAAAGAATGCTGTCACACACATACACAAAATGTTTTCAAAAGAAGCAAATTATCAAATGCATTTTGTTCAGGCTAATAGTCCCTCAAAGAGTCCAAGATAGGCTAGCATACTTTCCTCTGAATTCAAGGCATACCTAAGTACCTAACAACATTGCAGACCTCAACTGCCTGATCTCTATTGGTACTTGTCTGCTGTTTCTTAAACCCTGTTAGTATGAAATGTTTCCTAGATATATAAAAATAAAATACAGGGGTTAGGGAGATGGCTCAGCAGTTAAGAGCACTTGTTCCTCTTGCAGAGGAACTGGATTTGATTCCCAGCACCACATAATGCCTCACAACCATCTTCAATTCCAGTTCCAAGGCATCTGACACCCTCTTTTAACCCTCATGGGCACCAAGCATACACATGGTATACATGTATATACATGCAAAGCACTCACATAAAATGAAATACTAAGTAAATCTAAAAACAGAATACAAATCAACTCATAGATGCATCACTCTGAACTAATGATAATATTACCAGAAAATATGTCATACACATAAATATATACTAACCAAAATGGTATATATAAAAATTATGTATATGTATACTGATTCAGGTGTGTCCTACATATAGCCTCCTGTGGGCTACATATTGGCAGTTATGAATGTGGCCCAACACAAAAATCACAAACTTAATTAAAACATTGTGAAAGTTTTTTTTTTTCAATTTGATTTTGTTGTTGTTTTGTTTTGTTGTTGTTTTTGTAACTCTACTGCAGTTCTCAGGCATGAACTCTGTAGATGACATTATATCACACACACCTGCTGGTATTGTTTTGTACCTTTAAAATTTTTTTAAACTTTTTTTGAGACAGGGTCTCTACATAATCCTGGCTGTCCTGGAAACCACTATTTAGATTAGGCTGGTCTCAAACTCAGAGATTCACCTGCCTCTTCCTCCGGAGTACTGGGATTAAAGGAGAGTGCCACTATGGCTGGCTCTAAAATCTTTATACATGTGGTATTCTTTATTCTTTTTAAAGATGTAATACAAGCTTAACAACTCAACCACTATATACTAGATATATCAAATCATCACATTTATGTATCTGCTCATGACATAGCTTCCAATCTCCCATTCACAAAGTCATCTCTGTCACTGTAAGGACATCTCTAGTCTATATAAACAGGAGCATGCTGATTGATAGGTTTCCAAATCACTAGGCAGTGCACCAATACATATCTTTTACCTGATCTTAAAAGTAATAGGATTTATACCATATAGACGTGAATAATACCTCATTTTTATATATGTTGTCCCTACAACATTTGATCATTGCCTTCAGAAATGACAAATTTGGTTTATATAAAATGACATACAAAAAGGTCCTTTAATATTCCTACTAGTGTTTCGCCTTTATCTTCAAAATGAAGCCATACTGTTTGGTTTCAGGGTATTGTTATTAGGGGAACAGGATTATTAAAGGGGAATAGGATCCTACTCAATTGGTAATACCATCTTTTTAGAAGGAAGAAAAAAGGCCTTAGGAGTCCATGTCAACCATACCGAGGGACCTTAAAAACCATTTAAATCAGTCAGACTTGGTGGCACACGCCTAAAATTCCAGTAATAGTGAGGCTGAGGTAGGAGGACTACTGTAAGTTCTAGGCCAGCTTAAGCTGCATAGTGAAACTTTGTCTCAAAATAAAAAGTGGGGCAGCATTTTGCCCAGCATGTACAAAGCTCTAGGTTCAATCCCCAGAACCACATGACTAATAATAATTTAGTCCCATGGTTCCCAAACACCTACTGATTTTCCATAATTTAATGTGATCATTTCTATACCACAAATTTACTAAACAGCTTTTCATTTGTAAGTGCCAATGTGATTACCATGAACCCTATCATCCTATTTGCTCTCTAGAAAAATAAAAGCTGTGGTGAGTGGGTGCAGCCTGCTACACGTAATAATACAACTTCCACTAACCTCCCTGAAAACCACCCATCCCTCCCACAGTGGTGCTGGGGATAGAACCCAGAGCCTTCTACATGCTAGGTAAGCACTCTATGACTGAGCTACCAATCGGAAGTTCTGAAAACAATTTCACCATTACCACTTCACAGAAGCAGTAGGATCCAGGGGCCCCATGAGGGAAACCACTGATGTAAGCCAATCTCACTGTTGAGCTAAGGAAGAGGCACACAGAGGTAAAGTGACATCTGAAGAGCAAACCACTTCCTCCTGGTCTGGTGCTTGCTTCAGTGCGGTACAATGCAGACATGACCATACACTTCCACGTGCCAAGTAGTGAGAAGACAGGAGAGAAAATTTTTAATTTGTTTTACATTGATTTATTTGTGTGTGCATGCCACGCTCATGTCACAGTGTGCACATGCAGGTCAGACTTTGCAAGATTCAGATCTCTCCTTCCACCATGTGGGTCCTAGAGGTGGAACTTCAGTTGTCAGGCAAGAACCTTTACTCACTGAGCCACCTTGCCCGTCCAAGAGGAAAACAAATTTTTACTTCTTTTTTTAATTTAAATTTTATTTGAAAAAAAAAAAAAGAAAGAAAACTCCTACTCACCTCTCCATTTAATCCTATTCTAGTGTCCCCCTTTTCTCTTTGTAACACTGTGTTCTATTTCCCCTTCTTTGGAAAACAAATTTAAAAGAATATGTTTTAAGTCTAAAAAGCAGATTTTAATCTCAGATTTCTGGAATATCCGTGGCTCTTGATTATTGCAACGGTATACTTTCATTTCTGACAGCAAGAAAAAAGCCCTACAGCTTTATTCCCACAAAGGGCATTTCCCTTGTCCCCATATAACAAAGTCATTTGGGTTCAGATATGATCAAATCACAGACATGGCAAGAGGCCTGCCTACGGGTTGGTTATCACTTAACGAGTCCCAGGAACACCAGGGGCCATATCTTACCTTGCTCAGTGAGTGAAACTGAATGACAGTATATATAATATGATTGAGGCACTGAAAGCCAGAAGGGAGGAAACCATGTCCACCACAGACAGCAGCTAAGTAAAGGCTTGGATGGCTAGGTACAGCAGGCCTGATGATGAATTCAACTGCTGTAAAGAGCTGCAGCACAAAAACACTAAATAAGGGTCCTTTCTAACTCAGGACCCAGCATTCAGAAAGCATGCTTACCATTTCCTGTTGTATCTACATGGCACTGGCCAGAGTAGGAGTAGAAAGGAAGAGAATCATGTGACCTTTACCAAGTGCTAGCATGCTCAGCCCCAGGCCAGGTGTATACTGGCACATGACTCCACCCAGGTAAACAGCCTGAGCCCCAGCTCTGTCCCTGGATCCTGTATTTCAAGGGAAGGTGTGTCAGGCCCCTTCCCAGCCTGTACGTACCTTAAACTGAATCACTTTTCCCACATTCTTGAACTCAGGCAGGACATCATGGTAGAAGTCTAGGAATTGTTGGTAAGTCTCTTCTTCACTGTATTCCAGGCTTGAGTCAGGGTCATAGTCATCTCTCCTGCACTGCTCCATTCCAAATGTTGTAAACATGCTCTTAATAAGCAAGGTGGGACTTGATGTGGGGAAGTTGTGTTTGCGTGAACACCTGCAGGAGAAAGAGAAGCAAATTCATTTGTCCAACAATTAAAAGTCACACATTAAAAGCTTACCATAAACTCCAACATCAAGACTCAAGTAACAAGGTTGTTTAAACTTAACTGTAAGATAATGAACATTGCTTGGATGCCCAATTACGGCACATAAGAAAACTGTCCTAAAAATAACTGATTTCTCATTAAAATACAAAATTGGGAATGGTTTTCAAGGTCATATGCCATTCAGGAGCCTTTGAATATGTTCACAAAGATTTCTACATGTTGAACCATAGGGAAAAGGGAGGGCCCAATTATGTGACAGATTGCAGTGACAGGAATAAGATAATGGCCACGAGACTCAAGAAGGCATAAATTAGCAATATAATTTGCTTCTACACAATTTTCAACTGATAGACATGCTTAGGGAATACAGCAATCTGGGCCAGTGAGGTAGCTCAGAGGTTAAAAGCACTTGCTGCATAAGCCTGATGATCTAGACTTGATCCCTGGATCTCCATATTCTTTTCTCTTTCTTTCTTTCTCTCTCTCTCTCCCCCTCCCTATCTCCCTCCCTCCCTTCCTCTGTCCCTCATTCCTTTCCTCCTCCCTTTCTGCAATAATAATAATAATAATAATAATAATAATAATAATAATAAAATTATTTTTTTAAGCTGGGCATGGTGATGGACACTTTAATCCCAGCACTCAGGATGCAGAGGCAGGCCAATGTCTGTGAGCTCCAGGCCGCCTGATCTACATAGTGAGTTCCAGGCAAGCTAGTGTTACAAGATGAGACAGTATCTCAAAAATAGATAGATGGGCAGATGCTAGATAGATAGATAGATAGATAGATAAAATGATTTTAAGATTATTTTAAAGAGAAAATAGGGTAATCTATAATCTATTTACTGAAGTATTGTCAATTTACATATAGCACTTTAAAGTTTTCATGCATTTTTTTACATTTTCCCCCCACCCTGTAACAACCTGTGAGACAGAAGGTACCTAATGACTGTGAAAACAATTTCTTTTCAGTTTAAAATGGACCTAGGTTAAGCTGACTAGACTATTCCAGAGTAATTTTTTTTTAAAAAGCATATATCTTATTTACTCCTTTCTCCTGAAGTATGGTACTAGGAAGGGCAACACAGTTCTAAGTCCTAAATAAAATTTTCCTGGTTAGGGTTCTAATTCAAAATTAGCAAACTTTTTAAAGGAAAGATAAACGTAGGGAGAAACTTAAAAAGTAGGGAGTACTTCGGGAGAAAAAAGTGGTACAATGGCTCTGGCCTGGACAATGGCTCTGTGGTCTATATAGTGAGGTCTAGGCCACCCTGAACTTAAGAGTGAGACCCTGCTGCAAAACAACAACAAAGTTGTCATTAAGAAGTCTCCGTAGCCTAGCACCCAAAGTGCTGTTCTCAGCCTTAGTCAGAGAAACATCTTTCTGTAGTGGATAGTGGTTAATAACTGGTCAAAGTGCTAAGAATAAGTGCCTATAAGAATGTTCAGCTCTAATCTGCTCCAAGACCGAGGGAACATCACAGAAGGAGTAGGAAAAAATATAAGCACTAGTGGATGGGATTGAATGTTGTGAAACACTGTTTCCTTGATATAACATGGCCAGTGCACATTGAGTTCATGTGACTCACAGCAGCTATGGTTACCTTTGCAAGATGTGGTTGTTTGAATGAGAATGGACCCCACAGGCGCATACATTTGAATGTCTAGTCCCTAGCTGGTATGTTGCTTAGGGAAGGACTAGGAGGTGTGGTCTTGTTGAAAGAAGTGTGGCACAGGGGACGGGCTTTGAGGGGCTTTCAAAAGCCCACCTTAGACCCAGGCTCAGTCTCTGTCTCTCTGTGTGTCTGTCTCTCTTGTCTGTCTGTCTGTCTGGCTCTCTCGCTCTCTCTATATATAGCCTCTGGATCAGGATATAAAGTGCTCAGCCACTGCTCCAATACCATGTCTGTCTGCTTCCCACCATGATGATAATGGGCAAACTCTCAAACTGTAAACAAGCCTCCAATTAAATGCTTTATTTTATGAGTTGCCTCGGTTATGGTGTCTCTTCACAGCAATAGAACACTGACTAAGATATAAGACCTGCATACAATCAAGCCCATCAACACTCTAGCATGGATCAGGGAGAGGTACTTATGGCCTTGTCCCTGGCAGTTAACAGCTGCTAAGGATTGCAGACTTCAGGGATGTAGCCACTAGTAAGTTGCCAATAATTCAGTAAAATAACCTCATACCCTTGCACATGCAAGCAACACTAATTAAACTCAGCAGGTTATATAAAAAAGAAAAGACATGAAAACAGAGGGAGTGAGAGGAAGATAAGAGAGTAATAGAGGTGAATATGATCAAAATACATTATAAACATGTGTGAAATTGCCAAAGAATTAAAAAACAAATGATAACCAAAAAGTTTAACAAACAAAAGCAAGCATCCACAGAAATGCTTAGGTTAAGTGTGTCTCTGCCTGGCATGGTGATTAACATGCCTGTATCCTAGCTACTCGGGAGGCAGCGATTGGAAGATGAAAAGATCGAAGTCAGCCTGGATTATAGACTAAGATCTCATTTTAAAAAAGGAAAGAAAGAAAGATAGAAATGAAGGAAGGAAGGAAGGAAGGAAGGAAGGAAGGAAGGAAGGAAGGAAGGAAGGAAGGAAGGAAAGGTGTTTCTCTAGCATCTAACGAACCTTAACAGAGATGATCCAGCTGTGTTAACTGGAGCAAATGATCTAGCTTCTCCGAAAAAGGGAAACAGAACAGTGTATTTGTCTGAAAGGACTGTGTTGACTTTTATAACCACTAATTTCACAGTTTTATGCCACAACTAATTTCTTGAACAATAGGCAACTTGTTCTCACACTTTGATAGTTATGATGGTAAAGTCTCATATGCCTATGACAATGATAAGAAACGATCACAAATAATTTAACTGCTGCCTGTATTTTTTTAATGACTGTCAGAGATGGAGTCTGAGAATCTGACAGGCCATGCCCTTTCCCAGAAGGAATTGTCTGTCAAGTGTTCATAAAACTATTTAATATACCAGATGGTGGTGGCGTGCACCTTTAATCCCAGCACTCAGGAGGAAGAGGCAGGTGAATCTCTGTAAGTTCAAGGCCAGCCTGGGTTATAGACTGAGTCCTAGGACAGCCAGAGTTACAACAGAGAAACCTTGTCTTGAAAAACCAAAAAAATATATATATATATTTAATACACTCATCCTTCTCTCACACCCAACAGAAGGAGAATCCTACATCTGGTTTCCAGAGGTCTTAAATTTCAAGGAAGTGTTAGAGACACATAAATACGAGCAGCTGGAAAACCTTAATTGCAGCTTGGTTCAACTACCCATGCAAATGTGAACTAAAGTTGGGGCTCATTTATCTCTGGTAGATCATCTGTCCAACATCTTTTTTTGGTGGGAGATGTTTTATACAGATCATTGTTTTGTGTGTGGATACACCTATGCCAAGGCACAAGTGTGAAAGTCAGAGGACAACTAATAGGAGTGAATTATCTCCTTTTACCATGGAGATCCACGGATCCAGGAATTGAGGTCACCAGGTTTTGCAGCAGGCACCTTTACCCACTGAGCCATCTCACTGGCTCTTATGCAGATCGTGTTTTACTATTTCTTGTTGAGACTGAATTTTCTTTAGAAAAAAATGTTTGTAAAGACACCGAAAGGAAGGTAGCTTCCTTCCTTCAGTTCCCCAGTTCCTCAAAAGGAGCCTTTCTACTTCTTACCAGATTCTGAGTCCTTTCACAGACATTCTGGCCATCCACAATTCCAGCCACCAAATCCAAAAGGTGTTATCTATTATATACCAATCCTGGGGCATATCAGAAATACCTGAAAACATCTCAAAACTATAGTTAGCCTAGTCCCTAAAATTCTGATTTACTCAGTTTGAGGTAAGACATGATTTTGTTTAGCCTTTTTCCTTTTTACATGATTCCATTATGTATCCAGGGCTGAGACTACTATTCTCTTTTAATTTTTAAAAAGATTTAATTCTTAATCATGTGTACTTTTGCGTGTGGTGGGGCATGGCATCGGTACAGGTGCCTGCAGAGGTCAATAAACAGTGTTAGATCCCCTTAAGCTTGACCCACAGGCCATTATGAGCTGCCTGATAATGAGGCTGGAAACTGAACCCAGGTCCTTGGGAAGAGCAGTACATACTCTTAATTGCCAAGCCATCTCTCCAGCCCCAAACTATTTTTTCTTGAAAAATAAAAACAAACTGAGTATGGTGGCACTCAACTGTAATCTCAGCACTTGGGAGGTAGTGGCAAGAGGATCAATAGTCCAAAGCCAGTCTTGGCTACCTAGAGAGTTCAAGGCCAGCCTGGACTCCATGAGACTGTCTCAAGAAGCCAAATGATTACTGGGTGTAGTGGCACACACCTTTAATCTCAGCACTCAGGAGCCAGAAGGAAGGAGATGGATCTCTGTAAGTTCTAGGCCAGCCAGAAATACACAGTGAGAATTCAAAAAACAAAAGAAAGAAAGAAAGAAAATTCAGATTATACCCTCTCTTCCATGGAATGAGTGCATATTAATGATTCTGCCTCAGACAGATTTGCTTACCAGGAAGTATTTGCTTACTTTGACTTATACACAGTCATACCATAAAACATCATTACCTGGCATTTAGCAGATTTCAACTATTTGTTAAATGACTGAAGACATCAATACTATGTTTCCATGAGTCTTACCTTTAAAAAGAAAAGTAGGAGAGCAGGAATCATGAATATATTGGAAAATGGCAACAATATCAACAAAAATAAGGACCAATGGAAGCGATGAAAATACCAGTGGACACCCTGAGCCATTCGCCCAGCCCTACATGTTCCCCATGCTCATCTCAGTCTTGCAGTCTCCTCAAAGAGGCAATATTCTGTTTCACCTTCATTTCATAGATAAAGGAATTAAGATGTAAAAAGTTTAAGGAACTTCCCACTGGCTACAAGAGCCAATTTCTGAACCCAAGGAGTCTGTTCCTAAGTCTGAGCATATTGACTGACAGTGGTGAATTAAAAGCCTATTCCTCTCCTTGCTGCAATCCTATCTTTCATACATGTCCCTATATCTATGCCAAATTGAAAAAGACTAATTGGGGCACAAGTTTACCCTTGAAAAGATATGTTGGCTATTCTAGTAACTTCCAACATGTAATTTCCCCCATCCAAGTTGTCCTCTGGGGACTCCTGTGAGCATGAAAGAAACCAACTAGCAAAATACCTTCCTTAAGTCTCACTGGGGCTACAAACCAAATTTATGGGTAGTACCTATGGCCAACACAAAACAAACTCAGTGGTATTTGGGGAGGGTTTTTTTTTTTGTCTCATAACGCTTTGTCTGGGTATCTTTTTTTTAATCTTACAGGTCTTTTGCTTATATATTATGGTTTCTGATTTTGTGTTTTTATGGGATTTCTGTGTGTGAGGATGTGTGTCTCTGCATCTGTATGTGTTTTTTGTGCTTTTTCTTTGGCTCTTTTTTCTGTTTGTTTCCTTGTTTTATCCTATTTTGGTTTGTTTTTAATTTTTAGATGCCTGTTTGTGTTCTAAGAAGAGAGAGAAAGAAAGGGTGTGAATTCCAGTGGGTAGGGAAGTGGAGAGGTTCTAGGAGTTAGAGAAGGGGAAATCATGATCAAAATATATTGTATGAAAAAAATCTGTTTTCACATAAAACAAAAACAAACAAAAAAAACACAAAAAGGTCTTCCTAAGGTTATGGAACACAAAGGATCACTCGGTGAAGTCCACCTAGTGAGTAGGGCAAAGGGGCACCACATACCCAATGGCGACAATTCACACTGAAGCCTACGCCCTCTTCCAAAAACTGGACACCTTCCATCATTTCATTCTGACACAAAGCAAAATCCATTACCTATCTCCAAATCTGCAAGCTCCCGTTTTACTGTAGAATGGGCAATTGGCTCGATCTTTCTCCAGTACTCTTATATCCGTGGGCGGTTCTGGGTTCTGCCAGGTGCCACCATTTTCCAACTGTTAAAAATAACCATGACTTTACTGGTGATGTTAAAGCCTCTGAAAGATTGTTTCTCCAAATAGTCAAATATTTTAATCAAGAACAAAATGGTTTCATATATAGACATGCATAGTTAAGTTACAAATAAGGAATCAAAACCTTATAGCCAATTGTTCAGAAACATGAGCTGTATTTCTCTCTTGGCTCTCAGTCATTTTCCTTGATTGGGGGTCACTTAATGTTTACCAGATGCAGTCACCAAAGTCTTCTTTCTATCCATCTATTCTGAAAAGGGTCCATGGATGTAGGGAGCCACCAGAAAGAAATACAAGTTACTCTGAATCAAGGTGGGTAAACCAACCATTTGGGGCCAGAAGTATGTGATGTCACTTACACACATTTTAAGAACTTGATACAAGCATAGACCATGGAGTGATTCAATGCCATCAATCATCTTCTGCTGTTATATAACTGAAGGGTTACAAAAGTGATTCTCGGTACGCAGAAGTAAAACAGCCTACCACAAAACTCATGTCATTGGAACTATTGTTCCTAATGAAGTATCAACTGATCTCAAAATAATTTTTCTTAAGATAGGGTATCTCTATGCAGTCCATGCTGGCCTCAAACTTGTGGTCATTCTGCTTCAGCCTCCCCAGGGCTAGGATGACAGGAACGTGCCACCTATAGCTATCTTAATGTGTTAATGAAAGTTTTGAAAATACCTCATTTTCAGCCTGATCCAGCATCTTCTGCACAGCTTCCTATAAGTGGTGCAAACATAGAACTAATGAAAACCAGGATGTCAGATAAGCCATGTCTGGTTTCTCTAGTTAAGAATCTCATATATGACAGCACACATGTGAACACACACACAAAAGGCTTCTCATTCTGATTTCCTTTCTAAGTATATATCTTCTAAAAACCTTTCAAAAGATATATAGCTTAGAATTTTTATTCAAATACAGAATTTGAATAGACAACATTGCAAATATTTAAGTCATAAATAGCTTCAATAACATATTTGTACATAAAGACCATGTTCTAGTTTTTGAGATACTAATGACTATTTTTTAAGTTAGGTTAAACATCACAAGTATTTAACAGAAAGCAAAAACATAACAGGATGAATAATAGTTTGGATTTAGGAGAAATTTCAAACTTTCGGTAAGATAAAGGAAGTCCAACAAGGTAGCAATGAATCTTTAACAAGTTGGTTTTAAATACATCCAAAGTTAGGTTCCTTAGTGCCTCAAAACCATACATATGACTGTGTTTAGCTGCTTACTTGGTAAGTCTGCCTAGTCCTGGCAACTTGAAAGTCATCATAGCTTAATGTGATCAAAACAGGTTCCTTTAGGGTTTGGTTTTGGCTGGGAGTTGAAGAACAAACTTTTACCACTTTTATCACTTTTACCACTAAGCTATACCCCACTCCACAGAGCTCTTGATCTCCGAAGTCTACCCAGCCCCATCACCCAACCTAAATATCCTCAGTAACTGATACTGACATTTGCCCATCTGTTTAAATAAAAACAAACAACAACAACAAATACCTAAAAACATGACTTCAATTCCCTTCCTTTTCCTTCTTCGTCCCACACAATTCTCCAGCTAGAGTCCTGTTAACTGTGTGCTTATCTGTTTGAAGCTCTGTTCTCATCCAAACCACCATTATCTTCTAACTGGTTTCCTATTTCCTCTCTGGCCCCTGTTCTTTGTAGAAAAATTAGGATATCTGTTGAAAGTAACATTACTAAGAGGACAAAGTCACTCCTTGTTTGAAAACTCTCATTACGGTATGGTTAATAAAACCAAAGCCCTTTAAATCTAAGAGGCTCTGCCTCTTCTGATTCTCCCTACTTTCTCCCATGCCTTTGCCCTAGTCTCCAGTGGTCTCCAAGTTTGAGGTACCACCAGGTCCCCTCCTCCCAATATCTCTACATTCAGGTACTACTTGTCTCAAACATCACTTCCTCAGAGATTTCTTTGGCCAGGTACTCCAACCATCCTCATCCTCTTCATTTTATCACACCACTCTTCTTTCTTTACAGAACCTAAGGTTATCTTATTGTATGATCTGTTTTGCTGACTTACCCTCTGCCCACCCCATCCAACCCAGAAAAATCACTCAAGGAGAGCTCAGACTGAGCTTTGCACTGTCTCTATCCACCAGAGAAGCAACAAGCACGTAAAAGAGACACACATTGCATAGTCCTCTATATATGCTTAGAATCAACTTTATTTTACCAACTTGTCCTTAGCCAGACTCCCTTTAAAACAAAAGCATTTAGAAGAAGGCTTAGCTTTTACCTGATCCCTCAAAGTTGAAGAATATTGTACTGTTAAACAGGAATTGATTCATCCCTGTAAAGTATGACAAGCTCCAAACAATTTTTTGTGTCCCTAACACCCCCATCTGGAAAGCAGTACTGAAACAAGGGTACCAAATATCTGCATTAGAACTGCCGTCTGGGACACAAAACTGATCGTGGAGACTGCTGCTACCTTCCATGACTAGAACGTGAACACAGAATTTCTCCTCACTATAAGATGAGTGACCATGGAATGTCATGACATTCAAATTTGGTGATGCTAAAGGAAAAAAAAAGAGAATATCTTCAAGAATAAGTCAAAGAATAATGAACTATATACATTGTTGAGGACCAGCAGCAAAACAAACCAATCTTTTAAAAAGAATCCCAGAAAATGTACAGGAGATATACATATGCATTACAGAGTTTCTTTTTTTAAGCAATGGTGGATATTATTAAGGAAGGGTTTTAACACAGATTTAAGCATAAGCATTAAGTGACAGGGAGAGAAACATGTTAGAAAAGGACAGTAGTATATCTCCTAGAGTGTGCACAGGTTTCTCAAAGAGAAGGTCTCCTAGAATTTCTTAAATGACTGTCATTTGCTTTGACAACAAAGTTAGATAGGACATCAGGAATCAATAACAAAACTATTCCTTACTTCCTTAATGTCTAACATCCTGACACTGTTAAACTAATTTTTGCTAAGACATCATAAGCTATTAATTAAGTCTCTTATGAATTAAGTGTGGAAACTATTCAAGATACTATGCTTTTGTGAAGAACTCAACACATATACAGCAGAACCATAGGAAAGTTAACACTTGCTACAGAGTGGTACAGAGCATAAAGCAGGGCCAACTGCTGGGTTTACAGAAATGTTTTACTAGAACACAGCCACATCCATATACACACTATGTCTGCTTTAGGGTGCACTGGCAGAGTTGGATGTCCGTAGAAGCCATATAGACACCACAGCCTAAAATATTGATTATCTGCCCCTTAAGTAAAAAGTTTACCCATCTCCAATATAAAAGGTAAAATAGTTAGGTAAAGGAATCTGCCACTGCACACGACCCAAAGAAGAGAACCATACGGTAACTAGTCTAGTGTATTTCTAACAAAAACTGGCTCCATCTAAGTGAACAGAGCACGAGCAAAACATAAAACCAAACCCAAGCCCTGACATGCCCACTACTGATTGCACAAACCCTTCACATGCACACGTGCACACTAAGAAGATACGCAGGGCTCTATCCTCCTATGACAGAAGTCACCTCTCTTTCTCTCTTCTCCTGTTGTTTCTGCTCCTCTTCCTCTCGCTCTTTTCTCTGCTGCTCTTCCCATTCTGCCTTTAATTTTCTCTTTAAAGAAAAAAAAAAAGAAAAGGTAATTGTTTTTCCATTGACTCTTAAAAACACATAGCTTCCAGAGTAAATGATTGAAGTTTTAGAAACATTGCTCATTGGAAAAACAGACAATATCATTATTTTAATGTTAACAACATATGTTGTTCTCTTTTTGTTTATACAATAGTGGGGATGGAACCCAAGGCCTTGCACATGCTGAGCAAGAGCTCTGTCACTGAACTATATCACCAATCCCAAGTGAAACTTTTTTAAAAAGAGATTTTATTTGTGTGTGAGTGTCCTGTGAATGTATGTGTGTATGTTGGCGGGGGAGGGAAGTGCAGGTGAGGGGAGGGTAAACACGTGCAGAAGCCAAAATAGAATGGAATCACTCAGAGCTCAAGTTAGACAGTTGTGAGCTGCCATGTGGGTGCTGGAACAGAACCCAGGTCCTATGGAAAAGCAGCAAGTTTTCTTAACCACTGAGCCATCTCTCCAGCCCCATAACAACTCTTTTAAAAATCTATTTAAATGTATTTTACTTTATGTGTATTGGTGCTTTGCCTGTGTGTATGTGTCTGTACCATATGTATGCCTGATCCCTTGAAGGCCAGAAGAGGGCATTATATCCCCTGGAACTGGAGTTATGGAGGGATGTGAACCAACATGAGGGTGCTGGGAATCAAACCCAAGTCCTTTAGAAGAGCAACCAGTGCTCCTTACCACTGAGCCATCTGTCCTGACAAACAGCAAACAGCTCTTTTTGTTTTTGTTTTGAGACAGGGTTTCTCTGTTTTAATTCTGGATGTCCTAGAACTCACTCTGTAGAGCAGGCTGACCTCAAACTCACAGAGATCCACCTCCCGGGTGCTCTGCCTCCCGAGTGCTGGCATCAATAGTATGTGGCACCACCCGGAAGACAAACAACTCTTAATGAGACTTATTTCAGTTAAGTACTTACTCAGTTAACTGGCTATTTAATACCTTACCTCTTGTTCTTCCTTCCGTTTTCGAGCTGCCTCTTCTTTTTTCTTCTTTGCCCTGAATTCTTCTTGTGCCTTCTGTTCCCTTAGTAACCATTCTTCATGTAATTTTTGTCTGGTAATATAATGATATAATCAGTAAGAAACCAAATGAGGATTAATCTAGAATGTATGAAAGACAGGAAAGCAAAGCATGACATGAAAATCTTAAGGTTTTTCTATAAAGCAGTGAAGATATGAACATAGCATTTAGAAAAGCAGCTATCTTCCAAGACAGAAATAAGTTACAATTCATACCTCTACCCTTCATAAGCATTTATGGTTGGGACGCCTTTTTTTTTTTTTTCTGTAAGAAAGCAACTGATTTTCATTTCAGGCAAACATTTCAAAACAACATCTATGTGAAGGTTCACATTCATATTGCATTATTCTTCCTAATCTATGCATTCTTTTCCCACTGACACTTCTTCCTCTTTCCCCTCTTTTATTATCTATCTGTCTATCTGGTTTTTCAAGACAGGGTTTCTGTGTTGTAACTCTAGAACTCATTCTGAAGATCGGGCTGGCCTGGAACTCAGAGATCCACCTGTCTCTGCCTCCCCAGTGTTCACTAAAGGTGTTCACCACATCTGGCTAAATCTACATTTACTAATTTATTTTTACATCTTCTTTGCATCTTTTCCTAAAACTTTTATTTGTATGGGTATGAATGTTTGTCTGCATGTATACATGGGTATCATGTGTGTGCCTGGTGGCCAGAAGAGGCCAAAAGAAGGAATGGGAGTTACAGATGATGGTGAGCCACCATGTGGATGCTGGGAATCAAACCTGAGTCACCTGAAATAGCAAAAAAAAAAAAAAAAAAAAAAAATCACTGACCCTTCTCTCCAGCTCCCTTAAGACTTTTATTTTAAAGACATGCTCACAACTCACAACATAACTTATTCCCAGCAGTTTAAATGTTTGAAGGGAAATCACAGGGATCTCTCAACTCAGTGGAATAGGAACACAAAGGTTATAGAGAAAGATGCCAGGTTTTCTTTTTAAACCTGTAATCATGAGAGAGCTGGAGAGATAGCTCAGAGGTTAAGAACACTGGCTGCTCTTCCAAAGGCTGGGTTCATTTCCCACCACCCACATGGCAGCTCACAACTCCAGTTCTAGGGGATCTGACAACCTCACACAGACATAGTATTATGCTTCCTAATCTATGCATTCTTTTCCTACCAAAAAAGACATCTAATTTTAGCCTGTCAGCTATAGAGTTAAAAGAAGTTTTCTCAAGATGCATTTTTTACAAGATTTTATACAAAAACCCTTTACTTGTTAGTAAAGACTGGTATTACAATGAAGTAACAGTTCACTTTAAGTGTCTCAGTACTGACCTCTCTTCCTCCAACCGCCTTTCTTCTTCTAATTGCTTTTCTTCAGAAAAAGTATCTTCTTCCTCCTCTTTCTGTGACAATTCTGTAGAAATTCAAATTAAATTGAGTATTACAAATCCTTTGTCAATTATTCATGGAAAAATGCATAAATCTTTAATCTTTACAATTATGGTAAAAACCTAAAATTAAGGCATAGTGGTGCATGCCTTTAATCCCAGCACTTAGGAGAGAGGAGCAAGTGGATCTCTGAGTTTGAGGCCAGCTTGGTCTACATAGTAAATTCCAGGACAGTCAGGGCTAGGGATCCTATCTCAAAAAAAAAATCTTAAAAAGAATAGTAGTTGTGAGCCCCATGGAGGAGCTAGGAATGGAACCTGCAGTGTTTGTTTGTTTACTTATTTATTTTTAATTTATTTTGGTTTTTCCAGACAGGGTTTCTCTGTTTAGACCAGGCTAGCCTTGAACTCAAAGATCCACCTGCCTCTGCCTTCCAAGTGCTGGGATCAAAGGCATATCCCACCATGCCACTGGCTGCAGCCAGTGTTCTTAACTGTCCCTCCAGCCCTCATTATTTTTTTAATCAGTGATTGCATAATGACACTCATGGCATGGCTATACAAAAGGTTCAGAGAAAAAAAAAGAGAGAGAGACAGAAGGGGGGAGACGGAGGAAGGGAGAGCTTGAAAATATTTAACAATTTGTCAAGTTTATATAAAGCACTCATGAATATTTAACTGTCCCTTTTTTTCAACTTTGTGTACATTGGATTATTTTGTAAATAAAAACGTGGTAAAATAGTTTGAATAGATAAAAACTATACATCTTCTATTCAAAATTCAAATTAGAAGGGTAAAAAAGCAGTGACAACAGAGACATGTGGGAGGAGACAAATGAAGTGAACTTAAGAAATTGTAACAGCTCATCTTCAGGCTTGAAGGAAAAGGATTTTTTGTCATCAATAACAACAGTTTACTGTTTTGTTGTTGTTGTCTTCCTCCTGAGCCAGTTCTCAAGTACTAGCAAGCATAGTCTCCATGATATGGCTGGCAGTCATAATAAACTAGCACTGCTGTGTGATTTCAACCCTCTTTTCTGCATTTGTAAGTACTTTTACCATTTGATAAACATCAAATTTTATAAATCTACTGAATTTATCAATCTAATACATAAGTATCAGGTCCTGTCATGTGAAAGACAGATGGCATGTGGCTACCTGTACAGATGCAGGCTTTCTACCTCGAGTGTAGGCAGGAAATAGAGGGAGCAACTGGATGGGCACGTAGCTCAGTTGGTAGAAAGCTTGCCTAGCATGCAGGAAGCAATCAGAAGCAACCTGGCATGGGTGGCCGTACTCCTGTCACCCCAGCACTGGGAGTACGGAGGCAGGAGGATCAGAAGTTCAAAGTCATACTCTACTACATTGCAAATTTAAAGCCAGCCTGTTTGAAGCCATATCTCAAGGCGAGAGGGTGCAGGGCCGGAAGTGGGGGAGGGCAGGAGTGGAGGGAGCAATTTCATACCCAGAAGAGAGAAGGCCTCTATTACCTGCATCTCTCAATCGAGCGAGCTCCTGCCGCCGTTTCTTCCGTTTCTCCTTCTTCAGGGCAGCCCTGTACTTCTTATGGCTGGAAGATTGTAAAGCGTATACACCGTGTGAGCGGCCGCACACAGGGCGCTGCACTCTCAGATCCCGGCCTACCAAGGACAGAGCTTGGAGGCGGAGGAAGCAAGCAGGCTTCCCGCGTGGCAATCCCTACCCCCATCACTCCATCCTCCCATCCCTACAGCAGGTGTCTTCCAACCCCTCCACCTGTTCCCCTCCTCGCCTCCCCGAACCCGCGGCTGCCCGGTACAGCCAGCGATGCTGGCCAGAAGCGGATTAAGACTCGTCCCCACGCGCGCGGCAACGGCCCTTGTCGCCTCAGGTCTTGATGTGATGTGCATTACCTCAGTTTCACTGGAAACTCAGCCGGCCCTGACGCCGCCATGTTGCCGCCTTCTCCTCGCCCGCAGCAAGGTCTGAGCGGAAGTAGCCTCACGGATGACGAATTCAGTCGCCCACTCAGCGCTGCTACCGGGGGCGGGCCCAAGACGGAAGGAGGGAAGTTTCCTCCCGCAGCTAGTCAGCCAAGCACCGCGACCTGAGGAACTGTCTCCTCACCGAAGCCGCCTCCAGAACTCTTCCTCCTCACAGGACCCGAGCCTTTGCTCCTCAGTGCCTCTTCGCCGCTATAGCACCACAATTGCCCTCTGCGCCATCAAGCGGTGCCCGGAACTCAAGAAGTCTGACCCCGCCTCCCACGCCCCAACCGCCCCGCCTCCACTCAAAAATCTAAGTGCTGACTGGCACAGCTTCTCCTTGAAAGACGCCTTGAGACCCCGCCTCTCTACGCGGTTCCGCCTATCAGCGCCTCAGACAGAATTTAAGACTGCCTCCTCGTTACACAGCTTGTGGCTCAGGCTGCAAAGGTGCCTGGTCTGTCACACAGGTGTTGCCCCTAAGGCGCTGAGAGGGACGGACACCTATGTTATAGGGTGCAAGGGAAGGTGATTTATGGTGCTGGCGCTTGAATTGAGTTTGAAAGGAAGATGATCTTTACCAAGGGAAGAAAGAGAACAAAGTTCAAGGCCAATCTGCCTAAACCAAGAGGAGGTGAAACTGGAATGTGCTGGAAGCAGTAATTTTTTTTTTTTTTTTTTTTTTTTTTTTTGTCGAACTAAAAGTGCAAGTCGAAAGTGTCTAGGAATACAGAGACAGAGATTGTCTGGGCTTAGGTTATGAAAGAGAGACCAGTATAGTACGCCATGCCTTTGTGCAATGGGGAGGTGTGGGGCTGGAAAGAGGGGTTCAGCTGGTTTTTTTGTTGTTGGTGGTGGTGGTGGGTTTTTTTTGTTTTGTTTTGTTTTGGTTTGGTTTGGTTTTTCGAGACAGGGTTTCTCTGTTGTAACTCTGGCTGTCCTGGAACTCACCCTGTAGACCAGCCTGGCCTTGAACTCACAGAGATCCGCCTGCTTCTGCCTCCCAGAGTGCTGGTGTGGGCCACCACCACAGGGCTTCAATTCATATTTTTTATTTTTGGGGAGGGAGGAGCTCAGCTGACAAGAGCGCTTAACTGTTATTGCAGATGACATGGGCATCTACAAGATGATTCACAGCCATCTGTAACTCCAGTTCTAGGGGATCCTGTGCTGCACACGTGCATTGCACAAACATACACATAAATCTTTACAAATATACACATATGCAATAAGGAAATGTTAAATTGTAGCAGCCTCCAGGGCTAGTTGTATTCTGGATAAATTGTACTTTGCAATACAAAGAACTAAAAGATTAAACTAGCAGGACAATGTAGTTCACATCTGTAATCCAATATCTTGGCATTTAGGAAGCTGAGGCAAGAGGATCCTGAAGTTCAAGGTCATCCTTGGCTTCTTAGAGAGTTCAAGGCCAGCCTGAGCTAGCTGAAACCGTGTTTTTAAAAAAGCAAGAAAAATTTAGTACTGTATCACAATAATCTGAGTATGAGGTGTGATGTGGAACTAGACTGAAAAAAGTAAAAATAGGGCTGGCAGATGGTTAAGCAGGTAAACGTGCCTGCTACCAAGCCTGAGGACCTGAGTTCCATCCCCAAGGACCCACATAGCAGGAGAAAATCCACTCCCACAAAGTCTCCTTTTACTTTGGCACCCACACACACTCCCACAGTAATAAATGAATGTGAAAAGAAAAAAAAGAAAACCCTTGCTAATAATAAGACCTTGTTGTACATATCCAAAGTTAGAAAGAAGACAAAAAAAAAAAAAAAAAGAAAGAAACAGAGAAACAGTGTTTCTATTCAACATGCATTAACACCCTCCATCTTTTGGAGGAATATTCCCTTGGTTTGTACAAAACAAACAAATTAAAAACAGGGTTTTATTCATATCTCATTCGGCAGTCTTCAGGTGGAAGCAGGTTCTGATAACACGAAGAAGCTCCTACTTGCTATCCATGAGCACTTGCACCGGACTTTGATGGCAAGGCCTACATGAAGATCTTGGGGAGGTAGAGATTCTTGATGACCAGATTGGACTTCTTGCCCTTGCCACTCTTGGGAGCATTGACCCACATCTCCTTCACATTCTACAGCAACTTGTTGCAAGGCTTATCAAAGACCTTTACCCAGGCCAGGAGATTCTTATTGTGTCAGTTGATGAACTCTTGATTCCTGTTTTGGTGTGTTTTGTTTTGTTTGAGACAGGGTTTCTCTGTGTAGCACTGGCTGTCCTGGGACTTGCTCTATAGACCAAGCTAGCCTCAAACTCAGGGATCCTCCTGCCTCTGCCTCCTGAGTGCTGGGGTCAAAGGCATGTGCCACAAGGCCTTGCTTGGTTCCTGTTCCTAACCCAACTGCCTGAGCACAGAGAACAGTGTAAATCCCAAATCTGACCGAGAAAGGAAACCATTCCCACAATGTTTGATTGAATTGTAAACAAGTCTTTAATACTAACCAGTAAAGGTGGAAGCTCGCCAGGACCACATGGAGATTCCCACACACTGACACCTGTGGGATCCCTCCATGATGGTCAGGACCTCGTGGACATTCCCCCTGGAACTATTCCATAATGGCCAGACCACATGGAGATCCCTCTAGGGCCTTTCCCCCCTCCTGCCACTGGGAAAATCTGCCCTGGAGGTTTAGCTGGTCTACACCCATTGCATTTGCCTCCCTCACTTTTTTTGTTTTTTTTTAATGTGTGTGGGTGTTTTGCCTGCATGCATCTATGTATACCAAATTCATGACGGTTCCTATAGAGACCAAAAGAAGACGTCGGATTTCCTGAAAGCTGAATTACAGATGGTCATAAGCTGCCACCTGGGTGCAGGGAATTCAACCCAAGTACTCTGGAAAAGCAGCCAGTACTCTTAAAGGCTGAGCTATCTTTCCAGCTGTCTCCCACTGCCTCTCACCCCCACTGCCTTTTTTTTTAAGTTCTTACATATCCCAGACTGGCCTCAAATTCCATAGGTAGCCCAATATGACCTTGAACTTCTGATCTGTCTTCACCAGCAAGTGCCGGCATTATAGGCTTTGACACTGTGCTAATTTATAGCTTGCTTGCTTCCTTCCTTTCTCTTCTCTTTCATTCCTTCTTTCTCTTATAGCTTTGTTTCTTCCAACTCCAAACTTGCAATCACTGATACACTCTGTTACTAAACTGCCCCTGCCCCTCCTAACTCCTTGGAATCTTTCAACTGAAAGTCAACCCCTGCAGAAACCTCACCTTTCTCTCTCTTACTAAAACACTTAATAAGCCAGATGTGGCAATTCATGCCTTAGTCCCAGCACTCAAGAGGCAGAGGCAGGCAGATCTCTGTGAGTTCAAGGCCAGCCGGGTCTACAAAGTGAGTTTCACGACAGCCAGGGTTGTTACACAGAAAAACACTGTTTCGAAAAAACAAAAGACACCTCTCAACAAATGCTTTCTTTCACCTCCAAGTTTATTTTGTCCAGCCTAGGGCATTGACTTTGGAGCTGAATGGGCCAGAAAACACAATCTTTAGTTCTTAGTGGTTCGAAATGAACCCTTTAATGTCTAGCCTTTAGAGTTCTCATCTGTAAATATCAAGATGTAAGAACAGTGCCTATTTTAGGAAACATTTTATTGTGAAGATTGAATAAGATAGCCTGTGCTCTATGTGCACAAATGCTTAGCAATTGTATCTCCAAACTTCAGCAGTGTCATTACCATCATGATTAGTGTTAACATTTCCTGACTGGCCTACCAAATGTGGATTAGCACTGTTGGTGCCACATTCCCATCTCATGTATTTCACATCTATCCGGGTATGCTGGACTGACTTTTTTCACTTGTCTGTTTCCTATGTTAAAGCTTTTTGCTTGTTTTATTTTATTTATTTATTTATTTATTTATTATTTATTTATTTATTTATTTTTGCGAGCAGGGTCTCATGAAGTCTCAAAACCACTAGGTAACTGAGTATGACTTTGAATTCCTGATCCATCTGTTTCTACATCCCAGGTGCTGGATTAAGGGTGTGTGCCACATGCCTAGCCCTTCCATAAATCTTAACTTTTGGTGAGATTTGGCAAAAATAGCCCAAAACTACAAATATCTCTGGATGGCACTGATGATTGCAGCTGTGTGACTCACCAGTTGTACAAATCCCTAGGACTACGATTTGCTCTTCAAGTTGCTGCCATTCTGAAAGCAACAGGGTTTTAGTGGCTTGCAACATGCACTGCATGTGACTGTCACTTTAGAACAAGAAGCATATCTTCTAGGAAGATGTTCCAATTTTTTAAAAAGACACAGATGTAGATTTTGTTTTATTATGATTGATACATGAATGTAAATCTCCTTCGATTGGAATTAGACATTTATTTTCGACTTAAGTACTGAATTCATTTTCAGAAAAGAAGCTTGAATTGCTCAAGTTAATTTCTTTGCAGAAGGAGCTCTGAAAGCCAATTCCATTTCCAAACTAAAATTACTGTCATTTGAATTCAATAAAGAAAGACATCTTCTTTAACTTTTGGGAGATAGGGGGCAGATGCCTAGTTTTAGAATAGACAACCTTATCCTAACTCATGTGCAGGATAGCTCTCAGTGTGATTTTTAATCTGCCCAATTCTCCCTCCTGTCTTACCTATACTTTCTCAGAATAATTGTAGAATCTGCTGGCAAGGCATGACTACCCAAAATAGCCTGGACCTTGTTCCTGCCCTTCCTTGGGAATGTCCCATTTCAGATTAGGGGGTAACTGATCTGGACAACCCAAACTTTATTCCACTCCATTCAAAGCACAATGTCATCTAAATTTTTGCCCACTAAGTCTCACAGCCCTTGAGGTATACAACCTGGAGATGGCAGCTTTTGGGGGAGGGGCCCTCAGCTGTAATAGAAATGAAGCAGATGAAGTCCAGATTCTATCTGCTCCAAGAAGTTTCAGAGGATCAGCTCACAAATAAACCTAGGATTCACTTGTACCTTGTACCTACCTGTGAGAAATATGCCTGCTTTGTCAAACTTTCTACATAAACATGTTCTGTTTCACCACTTAAATGAGTTGGGAATGTCTGCACAGTAAGCCTTTCCACACTGGATAGTCCTGGGAAAGAAGAATGGGGCTGGCAGCCAGCTCTGTCTAGGGCAGTGGTTCTGAAACTTCCTAATGCTGCAACCCTTTAATACAGTTTCTCATGCTGTGATGACCTCCAACCATAAAAATATTTTTTTTGCAACTTCATAATTGTAATTTTGCTACTGTTATGAATCCTAATGTAAATATCTGATATGCAGGATGGTCTTAGGTGACTCCTGTGAAAGGGTCATTCGACCCCCAAAAGGGTTATGACCCACAGGTTTAGAACCACTGGTATAGTGACATCCAAAGACTGTGCACTGGGTTCTGCACAGGGAGGTGAGCTGTGAGAAACTGGCTGGTTCTTCTCATTACTGCTTCTCTAATAAATCCCTTGTGAGTTTTCCAGTTGGTATCTGATCTCTTAAAAGGGTGTCTTGTTGATTTTACAGATATCTTACATGTCAAAACAACTAAGAGGAATGAAAATCCATTAAAAACCATTTACATTGTAAATAATAATAGGTGTGTGGAGGGGCTCAGTGATCTACTATTTAATGGATACGAGCTACAATTTTCATGAAAAACTCTTTCTTTGGCTAGGGAGGTAACTCAGTTGGTATTGTACTTTTCAATGACATACACAGTTCTGGGTCCACATTGAAACTGGGCATGGTGATGTTGTGGTGTGAATGAGGAATGTCCCCAATAGGCTCATGTATTTGAACACTTGGTCCCCAGTTTGGTGGTACTGTTTGGAAAGGCTGTGTAAAAAAACCTTTAAGAAGTGGAGCATTGTAGAGGAACACTTGGAATTTTTATGTTAAGAAAAGTTTTTTGGTTTAACTGACTAGTCACTAGAGGTTCGTGTTCCCACCCCAGCTGTGGTAGAGTTGTTGGAATTGGATTTGGAATGCTTGATTCAGGTGGCTATAATTTGGTTAGGTACAGTCATTCTGGCACCTGTAGCTTGTCTTTGGGATTGCGTGCCACATGGGTTTATGGGAACTTTTGGCTTAAGGCATAAAAGAGCTGAAGCCCCGAGAGTCAGGGTGGGTGTTGGTTGGTTGGTTTGTTGGGTTGCTGTCATTAGTAAGGTAATTCCTAAGAGAACAGAGGTCTCCTGGAAGAGCAGCCAGTGCTCTTAACTGGTGAGCCATCTCTCTCTATCCAACCAATACAATTTTTAAAAGAAAGTTCTTCTACAAAGGAGGGTTGGGTGGGGAGGTAGCTCAGATGGTGGAGTTGCTTGCTTAGCATGCATGCAGCTCTGGGTTCAGTCTTCAGCATCACATGGTGCTTGGCATGAGTGTCACATGCCTGCAATCCCAATACTCGGGAGGTAGAGGCAAAAGGGTTAGGAATTTAAGGTCATACACCCTCGAGATGCTGAGGAGATTTAGCCAGGAGTACCTGCTTGTGCCATGCCAGAAGACCTGTGTCACAGCTGTGCCCTCGACAACCAGGGAGGACAGGGGCAGTGCCCATGCCATGAGGCCTGGCTAGGGCACTTCTTTGCTGCTTAAGCCCAAGCTGGCAGGCACCATGTACATCAGCCAGTTCATAAAGTGCTGGTATGAATGGTAGGTTGATGGTCAGGATGTGGATGGCTTCTAGGCAGACACAGAGGACGAGGAGGGAGAGAAGACAGTGACTTTATGATCATGGATGTGCTGGATATAGAGAGTGAGAAAGGGTCTAAATTCCCTGCACCTGTGTCCACATTTTGCAAATAACAGGTGTCAATTTGAAAGACCCAAGGACTCTGGAAGAGGGCAACCCAGGTGATAGAAAGTAAAATGCAGATAGAAAGTAAAATTCCTAGAGCTCAGGGCTAGAAGGGAGCATGGCCTTGGAAGCAGTCATCAATCAGTGCCTCCTTCTCACCATGGAAGAACCCTTCTTTGGCAGAGGCTCTGGAACCTTCCCGAGCTGCTGTTGAGGGCACAGTGGGGATGGTGCACCTCCTGAACAGCACTTGAACTCCGAATTGACCATCAAGCTGACCTGTGGTCTCTAAAACCACTATGGCCAGCACAGTAAAGATCCATAGAGGCAAGAAGGCAGTAGAGTTCAACACGACTAAGTAGCTGGTGTTTCAAACTTTGAGAGTCTGACCCAAGTAGTTTATTTTAGGCATATTTAAGCATAACAAAATTTGGTAAAAACTTTTCTAATCCTATATGCACAATAAAGCATACATAAATCTCCTTGAGGAACAAAGTAAGCTAAATAAAAATCAGATATGACTATATCAAAACTCTTTGTAAAGTACATGTGACACCTTCCATTAAAGATGGGTTCTATAGGTTGACTGAGAAAAACAGTTATGATAAGGGTCACAGACCAAAGGTCACCAGGCTATTAAACACATCTTTTCCCAGCCTTGGGGCAGATAACAGGTTATGAATCCCTTTATTTGAAGGAGCAATCATCTGTGCTTAACATTCCAGGTTCCCTAGTGCTTATCTGAGAGCACAAGAATCTCCTTGCCTCCTACACTGACCCTCTCTAAAAAACATTTTGTCTTATTTCATAATACTTGGGTCTGGAGTCTAGAGGATACCCAAGGAGTTCCTTCCTAGCTGTAGAGATCCCCAGAGTTGTGTACTAATCTACCCTTTAAATAAAGCATTATTGATAGGTTTAAAAAAAGAAATTGAAGATCATCCTCAGCTACAGAGTGAGTCTGAGGGGGCCTGATATATATATAAAATAGTGTTGATGATGATGATGAAAGCTGAAGATTCCTCCATGAATGAAATACAATGCTTATTTTATAGATGGTAGCAGAACTTCTTCTCTACCCTTCAATCCATGGCCTACTATGTGAAAATGTACAAGTATCTGAAATAGGGTTTGGAAAGATGGCTCAGTGGTTAAGAGCATGACCACTCTTCCTGAGGACCCAGGTTCAGTACCCAGCATCAACATGATGTTCCAAAACCATCTGCAACGCCAGTTATAGGGGATCCACTGCCCTCTTCTGGCCTCTACTGGCACAAATTACACATGTGATGCATATACAGACTTGCAGACAAAACATATAAAAACATATAAAATGAAAATAAATCATATAAGAACAAGTTTCTGAAATGTAAAAGAAGCCTTGTGTTAAGATGGAAGGGAAAAACACTGATGACTAACTGGCTCTGTATGGATTGTGGTACCATAGTATTTTGTTTGTTTTATGCTTCCAGAAACCACAGAAGCCTATGAATTAGAGAAACTATGGACTCTATTTTCTTATGCCCAGTTAGCTCAGATAACACCAGTGGGGGCATGGTACTCTTCACAGCCCACATGACTAGATTCCAGGGCCATGTAGATAGTGATCTCCAAGTAGAAGTACCAGAAAGACAGAGAGAAAGGATGCTTGTTTGGTTGGTTTGTTTATTTTTGGTGCATAGTAGGTCATGGCATTGAAGGGAAGGAAAGAAGTTCTGCTACCCACTACAAAATAAGAATTATATTTCATTCCAGAGGAACCTTCTGCTATCATCATCATCATTATTACTATTACTATTTTAGAGAGTTTCATGCATACCAGGATCCTTCAAATGCACTCTAAGATATATGGTAGCAACAAGATAACTTGGTCCAAATAAAAGCCACTTTTTCCTGGGTGTAGTATGCTTGATGGAGATTAGAGGATTTGGTAAAGGTTTTGGCACAACACACACACACACACACACACACACACACACACACACACACAGTCACTCAACTTTTAAAAACATTTTTAAAATGTATGTGTTTGTGCATGAGCTTAAATGCACCACATGTGTTCAGAAGCCCTTGAAGGCCAGAAGAGATCATCAGATCCCCTGAAACTGAATCACAGGTGTTTGTAAATTATGTTAGTGCTGAGAACTAAACTCAGATCCTCTGCAAGAGCTGTGCTTTTAACTACCAAGCCATCTCTCCAGCTCCTTATTCTAACTCTTAAGATTTAGAATTAAATTAGAATTAAGCTCTTCTTCATGTTTTAACTTGAAGCTGCTTGTGCTGGCTAGTTTTATGTCAACTTGATAAAATCTAGAGTCACTGGAGAAGAGGAAGCCTCAACTTAGAAAAAACTTCCATAAGATCAGGCTGTAAACAAGCCTGTAGGGCATTTCTTTTAGTGATTTATGGAGGGGCAGCCCACTGTGGGTGGTTCCATCCCTGGGCTGGTGGTCCTGGGTTCTATAAGAGAGGAGACTGAGCAAGGCATAAGGAGAAATTCAGTAAGCAGCACCCCACCATGACCTCTGCATCAGCTACTGACTCCAGGTTTCTGCCCTGTTTGTGTTCCTGTCCTGAATTCCTTCAATGATGAACAGTGCTGTAGAAGTGTAAACTGAATAAACCCTTTACTTCCCAACTTGCCTTTTGGTCATGGTGTTACATCGAAGCAATAGAAACCCTAAGACATGCTTTCTATATAATCCCAAGCCTTTTGGTAAAATATCTGACCTTCAATAATGCAAAAGAAATGCTAGCTATAGTAAAAGTCCTTGTTTTCTTATGATTACAAAATATATTTTCTCTTTTATTCTTTTAAGTTTTTATTTATTATTGTGTGTATCTATGATGTGTGTGGAGTTGTGTGTATGCCATGGAGTATGCTTGATCAGACAGAAAATTTGTGGGGTTAGTTTTCTTCTTCCACCTTTATGTGAGATCTGGGAATCAAACTCAAGTCATCAAGTTTGCAAGGCAAGTGTCTTTACCCAAACGATCTTGCTAGCCCATGATTACAAAATGTATTTTCTATATAGAAATTGATAATAAGTAGGCATATCTAAAGATTAGTACGAACTTACTCACTGAGAAGACTGAATACAAAAATTCACACCCACATTTTGAAACAAAATATACCTAAAACTATGGCCAATATTTAGCTAGGAGTTACCAGTCTGGGCCCCTAAAGATGTTTTCTGAGAAGACTGGGCTTTGTGTGGTCAGTGTCCGTGCCTTTGGAAGTTGTTAACATTTTGACTATAATCCCTATTTATAATTCTACATAATTATTAATTGATGAACATTAAAAGATGACTAAAGCTGAGTGCAGTGGCACACACTTGTAAATCCCAGCACTTGAGAGGTGGAGACAAGAGAATCAGAAGTTTAAGATCAGTTTCTGCTACCTAGTAAATTCTAATCCACCCTGGCTACATGACCTTGTTTCAAAAAATAAAAATCATGGCCAAATGTGTCAAATATAATAACTGAATGAGGTGCCTTATAGCTATAATCCTAGCCCTTGAGAGACTGAGACAAGAGGATTACTATGAGTTCCAGGCCAGCCTGGACTACAGAATGAAACCTTGTCTCAACACACACACACACACACACACACAGACACAGACACACACACACACACACACACACCACACACAACACACACAGACACAGAGATATAAAAACACACCACAATTATCAACAGGTTGCTCTTATGAGCAAATTGCATGTCCTGCTGGTATGCCAATGACACTATTATCAGTCAAAAAGCAAATGCATTTGATAAGACAGATGAAAGTTGGGCATGGTAGCACAAGCCATTAATCCCAGCACTTGGGAGGCAAAAACAGGCAGATCTCTATGAGTTCAAGTCTAGAGTGGTCTACACAGTGAGTTCCAGGCCAGCAGAGGTATATAGTAATACCTTATCTAAAAAAAAAAAAAGATGAAATACTCTGAAACTAATAAATGTACATTTGAGTGCCATTTTTAGATCAGCAGATCCAAATGATGGTAGCTAAAAGTGGAATTGGTACTGTAAAATGAGATAATTTAATGGTTTGAACAAAAGTGGGGCATTGTTAAATAAAATTCACAAGAGCATTTTGTTGCAGGTTTAGCTCCTGTATTAGTCTCAGACAGAAAAATCAAGATGTGTCACTCACATTAAACTTCCATTTCACCAAGGAGAAACTAAACTGTTTATCTGACTTTCTGAGAAATAGAGATTAGAGAGATTTAGCAGCTAAATCCCAAATAGGCCATTTCAATTATCGTTGTAATGAAGATTCTTCTGCCTTAATCCTGTCACAAGAAAAGGTAACCTAAGGTAACCTGATATTATTTGGCTATAGGTTTTTGTTTGTATTGTTTTGTCTCCTTGTCTTTGCTTTGCAAGGATAGGAATTTTGAAATGTTGTTACAAAAAAAAAAGAAGGGGGAAGAAACAGAAATGTATACATATAAGTATTATTAAATGCAGCGTTTTAAAATAATCTAGTTAAATTTTAAGCTAATATGCATTATTAAGTAAGATGCTATCTAAACATAAATGTCTTAGGGAGTAACTGGGCTGGCTGCTGGCTCTGGCTTCACTTGTATATTGAGCACATAATCATGGCGGAAGGATGAGCGAACAGTGCGATTCATCAGTGGCTGAAGTGGGCGGAAGTTGTCCACCATTCTTTCCTCTTTCTCTCCCTCAGAAGTGAAAAGTAGGGTCCGAAACTGCTCAAGCTAGAAACAGAAAACATTAAAAAGACCAATCAAAAATCAGCTTTAGTGTATGGATAAATTACTTTCATTTTGTTTGTTTTGAGACAAGGTCTAACTGTATAACCCTTAGAACTCATTATGTAGACCAGATTGATTTCAAACTCCCAGAGATCCACCTGCTTCTGTCTCCTGAATGCTGTGATTATAGACATACACCACCACACCTGGCTTATTTTCATTTAAATAATTGTACAACACTTTGTCTCAAATCGGATTCAGAAAGAGAACTTGTTTCTGAGTGATATGTCTTCACCCCTTGACAAGGGGTTAAACAACATGTTGTATGACATTTAAATGTCATGGTTGTATGACAGCAGTAGGAAGTGGTAAAGCCAGCCAAGTTTTTGGGATCTGAAAATTAGGGACAAAGGCCCTGGTTCCCACATATTAGCTGTTTGCCAAAGGAGATCATCTATTTGATTCTGAGAAACATCAATGGAGAGAAAAAACTAGAAAAATTTTATGTACAAAATGATTCCAGTTTGTCACAAAATTCTGCATATTTATAAAGATAAAAGATCAGAAGGATTTACCCAAGTAATTAATAATACTGACTGCCAAAATAACCAGTGATTAGGATTATAAATGACAGATAATATTTAAAAGGCCTTATTAGCACATATTAATTATACATAATAATGGGTTTCATTATGAAATTTACTTACATGTATATAATATATTTTGATCCTATTCACTGCTACCCCCAGCCCCATTACCTCCCACTTCTACACCTATTATATAGGGCTGTCCTAGAGCTAAAAGGGGGTTGAAGCTCGCTTTGAACCCTGTAATTCTCACCCTGAGAGTGGAAGGCATCCCAGCTAGCTCCAATGCTAAGATCCTGCCTCTTTAAAGGAATGTGGCCTGTTGATGCTTATCCAACTACTGCAACTAGAAGTTCTTGGGCTGGGTTCCTCTCCTTATAAGGTCTCTTCCTCTAGCTCCTGTGAGACCTCTGCCTATGCAAAGGAGGTTTTCTCAGGACTTTGGCCCCAGCCAATGACAATACAATCACCCAGGTCTGATTGTGAGCCCCCCACATGCAAAGGAACAAATCTTAGACCACTGCCTTAATCAATGGTCCTTCCCTCTCTACCCTATAAATGTGATTCCCCTTGCTTCAATGAACAGAGCTGTTCACTGACACTGCCTCTCTGGGAAGTCTGTTTCCCTTTGGCTCTGACTGAAGACCTGCCATAGATCCACCATGCTGAGCTCTTCTTCTCAGAGCTGACTAGCTTAGCTACCTCCTAGGGAGGGGAGCAGACAAAAGAATCAACACTACTGATTCTTTTTAAAATAAACTACCAGCCCATCCATATCCAAACCAAAAGACAGCATTGGAATTAACTATACCATAGGCTGTAAGCCTGGGAGCAATGGCTATTAAATACCAACAAGTCCAACACAACCAATGTGCTCAACATATCAAGGCTGATCTGACACTGGTACAGCACAGGATCAAAAATCTCTAGACTTGAGGTTGAAGATACAGCTCAAGTGGTTAAAAGCACTGGCTGTTTCTGAAGGTCCTGAGTTCAATTCCCAGCACCCACATGGTGGCTCACAACTGCCTATACCTGTAGTCCCTTGGGGGTCCAATCCCTTCTTCGGGTGTGCAGGCATACATGCAGACAAAATACATTAAATAAATAAATACATACATACATACATACATGAATAAATCTTTAGAAGAAAAGAAAAACTCTAGACTCAGTAGGACTCCCTGGCAACCATGGTATTATAAAATAGGTGGGGATTCGATTTCATTCTTTATGGCAGAGAAGGGAGAAATCTGTGCTATGTTAGTGGAGGAATACTGTTTTTACATGAACTTATCAGGTTTTGTAAAGGAGAATGCCAGACAGCTAAAGGAAAGACTAGAACCACAACCAGATATCCTCCATCAGGCTGGACAGATTTGGGAGACACTTGGGGAACAAGAATAAGCCCCTTTATTGGGCCCCTTATCAAGATATTTCTACCTCTAATTTTCAGTCTCTGGGTTTTAAAATTCCTCCCTAATCTGTTGCAGAAAGCCCTTACCTGCTCACCTATCACTCAATTCCTCCTGACTGAGGACTACCAAGCCCTCATAGTCCTAGAACCAGATGATCACAAAAAGCCAATATACAGTGTTGAGGAATCAAGATACCTCTAAGTCAAAAGATCCTAAAAAAAACCCTGTTCTCTCTTTCTTTTACAATGACCTCCCCCAGAACAGTTAAAAAAGAACTGATGCCCTGTCCCCTGCTTCTTTTTACACTTCAAGGTCTGGAATGACAGAGGGCCTAGATATAAAAGCAACATTTCTATGAAATTACAGATAACCTTGTTCTTCCATATCAGTCAGCCACAATCCAGAGAAGAATGTTTGCTGGGACAGCCTGTCTCCAAAGATAATCTGTCTGGCTTGGGCAAACAAATTCAGGAAGGAGGGTCTGCAAACACATACAAAGCCCTCCATCAACTTCCTCATTCCCAAGCCCCCCACCTATCTCCATAAAGGGTCCCAGCTAGACTTTTCCCTACACAGAACCTCTATCCTGTGGGAGAGTTACCTGCCTTTGGGGGTTTGAAATAAACAGTCTCATCTATTGAGGTCAAACTCTGGTCTCTTTCCTGCCTTCTATCTCTTTATGCTGTGCTCCAAAATCTAACACTTTCCCTTTCCCAACTATTTTCATGTCTTTTAAAAAAAAAGTTTTATAAGGCCCAATGAGTCACTTTTATTAGGGTCACTTCCAGGAGGGTAGACACCTTACCAGTGGCCACACCACTGAGGAAAGTGTCTCTCCCACCACTATTAATCATTCACTGTGTTCAGGTAACATTTTTTAATTACTTAATTATCTATGTATAGTGGTTAATTTTTGTCATTTTAGCACATAGGCAAGTTTATGGGGGTACTTTCTTGACTAATAATTTATTTGGGAGAGGACCTGGCCCATTGTGGGTGGTGCCATCCCTGGGCTGGTGCCATCCCTGGGCTGGTGGTCCTGGACTGTATTAAGAAAGCAGGCTGAGCAATCCATGGAGAGCAAGCCATTAGCAGCATTCTTCCATGGCCTCTGTTTCAGTTTTTCTGGTTCCTGCTTGAGTTCATGCCCCAACTTCTCTTAATGAGGGACTATAAGCTGTAAATAACAAAATAAACCCTTCCCTTCCCAAGTTGTTTTCAGACACGGTGTTTATCACAAAAAAAGAAAAAAAGAAAAGAAAATCATCTAGGATACTATGTTAAAATGTATTGAAAATTCCTTACACAGGTCACTGAGCCTCTGGTTTAGCTTTCAGTGTTATATCAATTTTTAAATATGAAGGATAGTAGTACAGCAGACTGAATATGTAGGTCATAAAGGCCAGGCTTATGAGCAGTACAGGTCTGGACTTTGTCATTTCTCTGTGATTTATGTTTGTAAGCTTCATCATAAAGAAATGTTTAAATGTAGTCTAATAAACTACTTGTGTTCCTTCAGATCTCTGTTTTTCTTTTACAGTTTAAACAGCACCATTTATTTTGAACTATGAAAGGATTTCCCTGTGCCGAACTTTTATGATGCTTTACTGTTCTGCAATGCCAAGGGTTAAATATGGGGCCTCGATTATGCTAGGTAAACAGTTTACCTCTGAGCTGTATCCCCAGCTCCAACTATGCTATTTTTTACATTCAATATATTAAGAATATGTTTCTGTATAAAGTTTGAATGCTAAATTCAACTCCCCTTCTACCACCAAACATCATCCTTACCACATTTTATAGAATGTCCTGTCCTTTTTCCTCACTGAGATGTGATTCTACCTTCATCATGAAGTAAATTCTCATATGTAGTTAAATATATTTCTGAACATACTACTTTCTTCTTGCAAAGGCTAATTTACTCTATCAATTAGACGGGGCATGTGCAGATAGCTGGTGAAGTGTTATGTCTAAATGTGTCTATGAGGGTGTTTCCCAGAAGAGATTAGGATTTGAGTCGGGAGACTGAGTAAAGCAGATGGTTTTCCTTTATGAGAGGGTGTCAGCCACGGTGGAGAGCCTGAACAGAACAAAAAAGTAGAGGGTTAACTTTGCTCTCTGCAGACTGCTTTTTTTGTTTTATTTTGAGAAAGGATCTCAAATAGCCTAGGCTGGCCTTGAACTGCTATGTAACTGAGGGTGGCCTTGAACTCCTGATCTTCCAGTGGCCACCTCCTAAGTGCTGGTAGTATAGGCTGTGCCACCATACCTAGTTTGTGTGGAATCACAGAACCTACTGTTTTGGATTAAGTTCTTGCATTTGGTCCAAGTAGACTAACAAAAATCAAAATGGAGGGGCTGGCTGTGGTGACTCCCAGCAGTTGTGAGACTGAGGCAACCAGATCTCTGTAACTTGAGACAAGCCTGGTCTACAAAGGGCATTGGCTCTCAACCTGTGGGTAGCGACCATAGGAAAACACATATTTTGGATGGTCTTAGAGACTGAGACACCACTAAATATCAAAATTACAGTTATGAAGTAGA
Source organism: Cricetomys ansorgei (assembly GCA_026225945.1). Taxonomy (NCBI): domain Eukaryota; kingdom Metazoa; phylum Chordata; class Mammalia; order Rodentia; family Nesomyidae; genus Cricetomys; species Cricetomys ansorgei. Next base: position 7,956,739 of record JAMJFZ010003396.1, read on the forward strand.
AACAAAAATAATTTTATGGTTGGGGGTCACCATAACATGAGGAACTGTATTAAAGGGTTGCAATATTAGGTTGAGAACCACTGATATAGGGAGTTCCAGGTCAGCCAGGGATGCATACATAATGAGACCCTGTCTCAGAAAAAAAAAACAAAAAAAAAAAAAACAAAAACAAGATGGAGTCGCACTAGTCTTCCATTTCACCAAGGGGAAACTAAACTGTTTATTAGAAACAGAGATTTCAGAGATTTAACAGCTAAATCCCAAACAGGCCATTTCAATTGGTATTTTAATGAAGGGATAACCTATGGTATCCTGATGTTATTTGGTTGTTATTTTCCTATTTTGTCTCTTTTTCTGTGCTTTTCAAGGGCAGGATCCACAATGCCTGGCTTGACTGCTTTTGAATTGAGCCATCAATCTGCATCTGCACTGGGAGCTCCTACTTCTAAGGCCTTGAAGGCAAGACTATAATATACACCATTGTCTTTCCAGCTCTCAGGCCTTTGAGCTCACCCTTTGTGCAACCTTCGGGTTGTAGATAGCAAACCAGAAGACTTCTCAGCCTCCAAAATCACATGAGCATAAGAAGCCCTTGTCAAGAGAACACAGTCTAATTCATTCTCATTTTCCCTTCCTTCTTCCTCTCTCCCTCCCGCCCTCTCCCTCTTCCTACCCCCACATTGGCCTTGTTTCTATTTCTAAACACTTTTCTTGATTGTTCTTATTATTTCTGTGCCAGTACCACAGCATTTAGTTTTTGAAGCTTTACAGTTTTGTGAATCTAATCACTCCTTTTTTGTTCTTTTAGAAATCTCCCTGGCTATTTATGCATATCTTTTTTGACTCAAATTTATGTCTAGGGGACTGGAGAAATGGCTCAGTAGTTAAGGGTATTTGCTATTCTTACAAAGGACCCAAGTTTGATTCCCAGCACCCGTACTAAACAACTCATAACAGACTAATTCAAGCTCAAGTGAATATGACTCCCTTTTCCTGACTTCTAGGGGCACCCACACACATATGAGTGCACATACACACACAATTAAAAGCAGACTAAAATGAGGTTCAGTGGTTAAGATCACTAGCTGCTCTTGCAGAAGACCTGGGTTCAGTTCCCAGCATGCACACATCGGCTCATAACCACCAATAACTCCAATTACAGGTGATCCAACACTCTCTTCTGGTCTCCTTGGGCACTAGGCACACATGTGGTATACACACATACATGTAGGCACACATTCATATATGTAAAATAAAAATAATTTTTTTAAATAAAACCTTTAAAAGGTAGTATATCTACTTAAAATCCTATTGGCGTATTTATTGGAGCTACATCAAAGTATGGAGAATAAGCAATTCATGGAAAATATGACAAGGTAAGAAAAACTGACATCTTTATAATGTCTTCCTAGTCAGTAATAGGGTATGAATGTAATTAAGTATCTTTCAGCATACTGGAAAATTTTAAGTTGTATTGTTAGCATCCCTTGTCCAAACTACTCAAAGGTATTTATTCTGATCATATCTATAACTATCTTCCACTGTATCTTTATATCATTATGTCTTGTAGCTGGCATATTTGATATATATTTTTATTTCCGTATATTAACATTATACCTCACCAATTGCTAAATTATCTTAATTTTTTATTATTTTTAACTGTTTCCCTCATTTAGTTTTATTTTCTAATCTGATCATATGAGTCATTTCTACACATTTTTTTTTTTGGTTTTGGCTTTTGAGACAGGGCCTCACCAGTGTTTGGGATTAAAGGCATGCACCCCCACACTCAGCTCTATAACATATTTTTTTAAGAGAGAATGTAAATCTGGATCCAAACTTAATTAATGACATAGGATATATGCTTGCCTTGATTGTATATGGCCGGAGATATCCAGATAGAAGGCGGGAATACCCAGACAGGAAACAGGTAGGCAAGAGATGCCCAGGTAGGAAATACGTAAAAATACGTAAAATACACGTGGTCCTGATCATCATGGAGGGATCCAAAAAGGGGATTTCCATGTGGTCCTGGCCAGCTTCCACCTGTACTGGCCAGTATTAAAAGCTTGCTTATAATTCAATCAAACTTTGTGGACATGTCCCCCACACTATGAATTTGGGATTTACAAAGAGAGTCTTTGTATACTGCCCAGCCCAGTTTTGAACAACTAGGCTTATGTAATCCTTCTGCCTCAGCCTCCTGAGTAGCTAGGACTGTAGGCATGCATAGCACATAGCTAATTCTAGAATATAATTTAATATAAAATGTAGCATGGTAACAGTTATTTCCAATGGGCATGGTGGAGTGTACCTGTAATTCCAGCATTTGGGAGGTAGAGGTAGGAAGATCAAGAGTTCAAAGGCATCTTTAGCTACACAGTGCATTGGAGGCCAGTGTAGGCTACATGAAACAAACAAAATCACTTCCATATTAAACACAATTGTTAGTACTCTGTATCCACAGGTTCCACATAAATATTAGAAAAATACTGTTGGCAGAATACAGGAGGCAGAATCAGGAGGATCAGTGTAATTTCAAGGCCAGCTTGGTCAACATCATAAATTCTAGACCAATCAGGAAACTGCTTATATTGAACATGTACAGATATTTTTCTTGTCATTATTCATTAACCAATATAATAGGAAAATTATTTACATAGTATTTACATTGTATGGTAATATAATCTTAAAAAGTAATGTGGAGGTGATTTAAAGTATATAGGAGGATGTGCAGAGGCTATATTCAAAGGTTAAAATTTTATGTAATTCCATATAAGGGAGCATCTGCATGTTTTGTATCTTCAGGGATCTGGAACAAGTCTTCCACAGCTACCAATGGATGATAGTATTTACTTTTTAAAAAATATTTATCTTATTTTTTATTTATGAGAGAGCAGGTAGGTGTGTGTGTATGTGCACGTTAAGTGCTCGTGGTGCATAGTACCTATGAAGGCCAGAAGAGGGTGCTAGATCCCCTGGAGCTGTTACAGGTGTCTGTGAACTGTTTCGCCTGTCCTCTGGAGAAGCAGCAGATGCTCTTAAATGGTGAAACATCTCCCAGCTCCTTTTGAACTAAGATCGATTGGTCATGTTAAGAAAACCTTTATTAACTGCATTTTATTACAAATTATTAAGGACAGAATAGAGTTGAGCATGTATTTAATCCTAGCACTCAGGAGGCAGAGGCAGGAGGATCTCTATGAGTTTGAGGACAGACATGTCTACTTAGTGAGTTCCAGAACAGACACGGCTACATAGTGAGACCCTGTCTTCAAAAAACAAAACACAAAACTAAACTAAAACAAAATAGAGGCTTTAGGGCCCTTTCCTTCAACTCATTTAGCTCACTCCTGTTTGGGGGAATACTTTTTTTTCTTTCTTAATAAACTGTCTCTGTTTCTATTTCTTTAATAAAACATAATAAAGGCATTTACAAATGCCTTTTAAGAATCTATGGAAATGAGGGCTGGGAATGTGGCTCAGCAGTAGACTGCTTGCCTAGCTTGCCCTAGGTCCTAGGTTCAATTCCTAGGACCACTAAGAAAAAGAATTTTTTTTTCTAGGTAGAGTTACTGCTACCATGAATTGTGTTAGTATAATAATAAACAATCCCCCTGGGGCTGAAGAGATGGCTAGAGTTCAGAGTATTGGTGACTTTTCCTCGGGACCTACATTGCTTGGCTTACAACAGACTGTGACTCCAACTCTAGAGGATCAGACACTCCTTGCAAGTACCCACACCCAAATGGCATACGCTCAACAGACACACATGCACATATAAATAAAACAAAATAAAAACTCAACAGTAACAGCCATCCTTCTTTCATTACCGCAGCATATACTGCTCCTGATATACTGCTGGATTCAGTTTCTAATATTTGATTTTACCTTCTTTTTTTCATTTATAAAAGTCTAAAGTTCACTTTGGTAGGGGCATCATTTGTGGTGTCAGTTATCTTGGCTTCATAAACAGAGTTTGGAAGGTTTTGTTTGTTTATTGTGGAAATGCTTTATAATCAATATACATCCCACGAAACAAGTATGAGAAAATATTGGAAAGTATCTGTTTGACGTGGGGGTGGGGTTACTGGGGATTGAACCTGGGACTAAGCTAGATCCCAAGCCCAAGAGCAAATATTAATTGCACTTTAGTTGTAAACTAAACAAGACTTTGTTTACAGGTATAGTAATTATCACTTCAACTGACTTTCTAAGGAAATAATAGATTATAGGTTTAAGGCAATATTAAATTTTCTTCACAGTCATTGTTGGAGTCTCTTTATCCTGGGATTCTATTGCAAAATTCCCTTAAATATTATAAATGTTCTGGATATTTCCAGGTTTCACTCTTCCCTTTACCTGGGTCTTGATTTTAAATAGAGATTCACAGTTACAGAGGAAGCACACAATTCATAAGCAAATATAAAAGCAAATAGTTTATGTCCTTCTATGCTTTAAGTCTTTTTTCTGGTTGAGGCTGGGGATATATTCCCAAATGCTTGCCTACCGTGTGCAAGGCCCTGAGTTCAATCCCTACTACCGCAAAAGAATAAAACAAACACAAAAATAGTTGAGTTCCAGGCCATCCTAGATTACATGAGACCTCTCTTCTCCCAAAACAAGCAAGCAAACAAAAATGATGATTTTTTGAGCCCAGCTAGAACAGGAAGACTAGCATTTCCTCAGGTGGAAAATGTGCAAGGAATACCTGATCATGATCAACCTCGACTGGCTGCTTCTTAATGATCCAGGTAACAGACTCTGAGAGGGGAGGTGTAGTCAGAGACCCAGAGTAGGTCCAGTAATCTGGGCAAATAGGCATCAGACAGGAAGGGTCAAATGACCCAAATTCCGCCAGGGTGTCCTGTCCAAAAGAAGGAGTTACTGAGTTATTATTTATTGTTGAAAGTCACTTGGGTATCAAAGGGTGAGACAGTGATTTTCATGGAGTGTCCAGGGACTAACAGTGGTACAGGGGAGGTCCAGGGACCCTGGGAAGCTTCTGAAGCAACCATCACTACTTAACACAAAATTGAGCAGTGTATTTTTGATAGTTCTCCCTGAGAAAACAGCAAAAACATTTTCAATTCTATTGAGAGGTATTAGGTCAGTGGGTCTTAACCTGTGTGGGTAACCCCTTTGGGGGTCACCTGAGATCATCTACATATCAGATATTTACATTACAATTCATAACAGTAGCAAAATTACAGTTATGAAGTAGCAAAATAACAAAACAAGTTTGTGGATGGGTGTCACCACAACATGAGGAACTGGATCAAAGGGTCGCAGCATTAGGAAGGTTGAGAACCACTGGATTAGGTAATGGCTGCTCATAAACAGAGAGACTTCTCCTCAAGAGAAACAAACACATATCTGGTTCTAAAACTAGCACAGTGCTGAGGGTATAGCTTGGTGGTAGACAGCTTGCCTAACATGTTCAAGGCACCAAGTTCCATCCCCAGCACTGCAATGAAAGAGAGGGGTCGGAAGGGAGGGAGGGAGACAGGGAGGGAGGAAATGCCACAATTCTGAGCAAAGGAAAAAAGGAAGCAGACAGAGGGGGGGACAGGAGGAACAGGAATAGGAAGACAAGGAACAGAGGAATGGTGTGCTGATTTCCAGTAAGCAGCCCCTATTGGATTCTGAATATTAAGGAGTTCATCTGGACAGTTGAACAAAGGACATGGGGCTTTTCACTTCTAGACAGGTTAAGTTTCTGTAAAACTTTTCTCCCTGCCTATTTATTTGAGGTATCTAGAGAAAGGAAGGCTGCTCTGAGTGCTTCTACAAGATGAAGAAGGAGCTGGTGTCTGGAACAGAGTGGATTCCCAAGGCAGCAAGTACTCAGGAGCATGGCAGCAAAAACAGAGAGCTCCACCATGATGATTGCTCCTGTGCCCTGCAGTGTATCAACCATAGGATGAGCATCATCAATACCCCATGATCCACAGATGCTCTCCTGCTGAAGCAATGTTGAAGACCTGAATACAGTTCATTCAATTTGTCTTCCTGTTTCAAAGTGTGTTTTCTACTCTTAGATTCAAATATAAAAGATACTTCAAGTGATGTAAGGGGGGAAATTACCTTGTGCCTAATTGATGGCAAAGTGTCCACCAATTTCTGTAGTTCTCTATGATGTTTGCCTAGCTAAAACAAAAAGGAAGAAAAAATGTTAGATAAAATGGCCATCTCTCACTGTAGAAACTCAAATAGAATGTGAATCAAAATTAACCACCTGGTGGTTACATATAAACAAACCACAGGACTGAAACTAGATTTCAGCTGGTAATTACAAATATTATAAATATCACAAAATTAAATTAGACTCAGAACAAAATGAACAGGGTTTTTACTGACAAGACTAGTGTGTCTATAAAGAAAAGTGCCTCCTGCTCCCATTAAGTATCATTTCTTACACTGAATTTAAGTTGATGAAATTATAAATCACCCTGTATTTTCATTAACCCCTACCCCAAGACAGGGTCTTACAATGTACCCTGAGCTGGTCTCAAACTCTTGATCCTCTTGCCTCAATCTTCCAAACGAAGTACATTTCAAGTGCTAACTTGCCCCAGATGGTTTGTGTATCATTTATTTGGCTGTGTATAATTTTTAAGATTTATTTCTTAATCTTTATGTATATGTGTGTGTGTGTCTGTGTAGGGATATGTGCATGTGTAGGCAGATACCCATGGAGGACAGAAGAAGGTATTGGATCCATTGAAGTTGAAGTTATAGGCAGTTGTAAGTAGTCTGATGTGTGTGCTGGGAACTGAGTATCAGTCTTCTACAAGATCAGTAAGCAGTCTAAACCGCTGAGCCATTGCTCTAGCTCATGGACTACATTATTATACCATTTGAAATATATTCATAGTAATTATTTATTTTAACCACTGTTTATTTTTACCATATACTACCATATGTGAGTCTCAGTATGTAGTCCTGGCTAGCCTCAAGCTCAGAGATCCACCTACCTGTACCTCCTGTGTATTGGAATTAAAGTTATGTGCCACCACACTTGGCCTGGTATTAATATTCTTTTTAAAATATTAATTATACAGAATAATGTATTTCACTGTGATATTTTCATAAACATATATAATATACTTTAATTATATCCAGTTCCCTTTTCCCTCCCTCCTTCTCTCCTCTCTTATTCGTCCTAATGTGGTTTTGTTTTGTTTTGTTCCTTCAAGATAGGGTCTCTTTGTGTAACTCTGGCTGTCCTGGAATTCACTCTGTAGATCAGGCTGGCCTTGAACTCAGAGATTTGCCTGTTTCTACCTCCTGAGTGCAGGAATTAAAGGCATGTGCCACCATGCCTGGCCCAATGTTCCCCTTTTTTTAAAGATTTATTTGTATTAGTTTTAAGTGAGTGTGTGTGTATGATGTGTGTGTGTGTGTGTGTGTGTGTGTGTGTGTGTGTGTAGAGAGAGAGAGAGAGGGCTATGTGCATATGAGTGATATGAGTAATGTGCATCGGAGGCATTCCATGCCCCTGGACCTTGAGCTACAGACAGTCATAAGTTGGTGGAGGTAGGTGCTGGGAACTGAACTGGGGTCTTCTACATGCGTATTATATGTTCTTAACCACTAAACCATCTCTACAGCTCTTTTTTTTTCTTTTAATTCTAAATTTCCTTGAAGTAAATAACTTACATTGTAATGTTCTATCTTTTCAGTTTAGGATACATCATTTGAACTTGGTGAGATGATTTTTTATTTGTTTGAGACAGGGTCTCTCTCTGTAGTCCTGGATGTCCTGGAACTCATTATGTAGACCAGGATGGCCTGGAACTAGAGGAGTTCTGCCTGCCTCTGCCTCCTGAGTGCTGGGATTAAAGATGTGACACCATGTCCGGCTCGAGTTTTTACCTTTAAAAATACTCCTATCACAGCCAAACCGTTTTCTTCGAGAGCTGCATCCTCAAAGCTTTCAAATTTGACTGCATTCCAATGTACCAAGTGCAGCTGAAACAACAGTAAAAGTGGGTTTATAGATAACCATGTGGGATTGCTCCAAAATAAACTGACAGCCCCATCTAACATGTAACATTTAATCTTATTTCATCACCCAAACTAGGGCCACTGAGAAAATTATATGACAGTCTGGTGCAAAATGAGATCCATATGAAAAACGGGAAGAAGACATTGTGACAAGAATAGCAATATTACTTTGGAAGAGAGGGATTTGTTAGGGGAGAAAAAATAAAATTCACATAGTAAAGTAACTTTGCAGTGAGGGATCAACATTTCTTCATTCCCATCCTGATTTGCATGAAATACTAATATCCCAAATCCATTTGCATGTAAACGAGAGAAGATGTTTACATTAAGAGAAATGCATTCTCCTTGTGAAAATTAGATGGGAGCTAATGACAAATTTCTTCTAGGAGGGTTGATCACTTAAAAAGCTTTCATTTTTAGCCTCACATTTAAAACTAAATTAAGGGAAAAGTTGCAAGAAGAAATTCTATTTGCAAGGAGAAAATCCATTTCCTTGTGCTCAGCTTACATTTCCATATCAATCATCCTTTACCCATCATTCTGAAAGCACTGCATGCATTATCATCACCTAGCCTCCCAAATGAGTCACTTTAAGGTCCTAGTTAGCTTTCTCCCCTGTCCCGAAGAGGATCCCAACTGCAAGTTCTGGTGCCTTGGCACTTCGATTTCCGAACCATTTGATAATCTTCCTGTTTCTCTCCCATCCTTTTGCCACAGCCTCCCTTTGGCTCCCATTATTTCCCACTTGGATTAATCCAGCCTTGCAGCTCTACGGTAGCTTATGGCTTTAGGAATGATCACACCCAGCTCAGAATTCTGAACTAATTCAATTATAATTTTTTTTAAATATTTATTTTTTTATTTTATGTACATGAAGATTTTGCCTGCATGTATGTCTCTGTATCCTGTATGAGCCCAGTGCCTTTTGAGGCCAGAAAAGGGTATCCGATACCCTGGAGTTGGAGTTATAAATGGTTATGGCACCATGTGGGTGCTAGGAACTGAACCTAGGTCCTCTGCAAAAGGAACAAGTACTCTTAACCACTGACCTATCTCTTCAGCCCCGGAATTCAGTTTTATAATCTTAGGGTTTATTTCTTATATGCTATTTAGGATGGATATAATCTTTGTATGTTTAAGATGGGAAGGGTCAAGTATGTCCCTGAGCAAGGTAAATAGGATTTAAAGCATCACTTGAGACTTCCTGATAATTTCTTTGAACTAGAAACCTCAGAACTATCCCTACTTTTCCAAACCCACTGCTCTTCGGGACCTTTTCAACACACCTCTGCTGTTCAAGCCGGGTGTGAACACCTTTAATCCCAGCACTTGGGAGGCGAGGTCAGAGGATCTCTGAGTTCAAAGCCAGCCTGGTCTACATAGTGACATCCAAGACAGCCAAGACTACAGGAAAGCCTTGTCTTAAAATGAATGAAAGAAAACGAAACATACCTCTGCTGGGTAGCATTTGCTGTCCACGGTGTGCTCGGAGCCCCAAGCATCAATGGCCCCCCAGTGAAAATGAAACTGCTTCAGTCGGTAGCCGTGTTCCAAGGGTCCTCCCTCAATCACTGAAATGACACATCCAATAATTCAGGGTCCGTGGGGGGAAGGTGAACCCTGTCCTTGAGTCATATGGAGTATGCAATATCACATACAAGTACTTATAAAACTGTTTTCCACCCAGAAAATACAGGTATAACGATATGGCCAAATAATATCAAGATTGAATCACATATCAAACAAAGGCTACATTTCAGCTTATTTTGATTAATTAATTAGACACAAGATCTCATGTATCCCAGGCTGGCATCAAACTAACTATATAGCCAAGGATGACCTTGAAGCTAATCTTCTTACACCCACTTCCTGAGTGCTGGGAGTACAGCTTGACTTATTTTTACATCTGTGGTTATTGGGCCCAGTTTTCCATTGTGTGAAACAAAATGCAAATTTATCTTGGTGTATTTTTCCAGTTCAATTGGATAAAGCTAAACTATGCAGACAAAAGGTATTATATATATATATATATATATATATATATATATATATATATATATTTTTTTTTTTTTTTTTTTTAATTCATTTAGGACAGCCTTCCCTCAAACTTGGAATTACTCTGCCTCAGCCGGCTTTAAAGGCATGTTCTACCACATTCATTCTCATTGAAAAAAAAAAGTAACTACGTGTGTGTGTGTGTGTGTGTGTGTGTGTGTGTGTGTCTCCCATGAATGCTAAGGCTTGCCAGCAAGCATATTTACTGCTGAGCCATCTCACCAGCCCCCATTCTTTTTCTTTATTTATACACTAACACTCCTTTTCAACTTTTGAGGTTTTGTTTTGTTTGAGACAGTGTCTCATCATGTTTCCCTGGCACTGCCATGACTGGTCTTTTCAACTTTGGGGCTCTTTTTGTTTGTTTGTTTGGTTGGTTGGTTTTGGTTTGCTTTTTTTAAGGTTAAAAAATATTTTATGTGTATAGGTGTTTTGCCTGTATGCTTGTACACCCCACTTGTGTGCCTGGTGCTTATGGAGGCCAGAAGAAGCCATCAGATCCCTTAAGACTGGAGTTACAGATGATGGCAACCCATCATAAGGATGTTAGGAAGCAAACTCAGGTCCTCTGGAAGAGCAGCCTATGTTCCTAACTGCCACCTCTCCAGCCCCCTCTTGTTAACTTTTGAACATACTAGTATTTCTTTTACTTTTGTTGAAATGGAATAGGACATTTGCAAGTCAAAAATTATCAGCAGGGAGATGTGGCCCAAGAGTCACAGTTTCAGGTAGATATGCAAGTTATATTTTCAAGATCTATTACACAGCATGGTGGCCATAGTGAATCGTAATATCTATTCAAAATGTCCTAAAAGAGTAGATTTTAAATGTTCTCAGTACAAATAAATGGTATATGAGGCGATGGATATGTTAATTAGCTCGATATCATCATTCAACAATGTGTACATATATTAAATATCACACTATATCCCATTAATTTATACAGTTATTGTCAATAAGTAAGAAACACAACAATTATCACCCCGCTCCCTTCAGACAGAATAAACAATGTGAACTATCACACAGTTTACCACTGACTTTAGTGATGAATGATAAATACAATTTGTTTAACTTTTTTGGACACCAGTGCAATCAGTACAATATAAGAACATTCAGGAGAAATAAAAACTTTTATAAGTTAGTCCTGCCAGGTTGTGCTGGCACAAGCCTTTAATCCCACCACTCTGGAGGTGGAGGCAGGCAGATCTCTGTGAGTATAAGGCCAGCATGGTCTACATATTGAGTTCCAGGCCAGTCAAGCTACATGGCAAGACCTAGTCTCAAGAGGTGGAACAAAAAGTCACTCTTCCCAGCCCTCAACTTTGCTAAAACAAATCAGCTCTTCATTTCTTCCATCTCATCAGACTCTAGCAACATCTGTACATGATCAAACCAATCCAGCAGCACTACAAGCATCCATCTCATGCATCTTAATGATCCTCAGAGTTAACTGTGTCATCAGCTACATAAATGACGGAGTCTGGCTATCCAAGGACCAAATACGCTGATGTATCATGCAGTGGTTAGCTCTTTATCTTATTGGCCTCTGAAGTTTTCTCACATAATTAAAATGTTTTTGCCAGGCGTGGTGGCACACACCTTTAATCCTAGCACTCAGGAGGCAGAAGCAGGGGGATCTCTGTGAGGGTTAGGCCTGTCTACATAGTAAAACCCTATCTGAAAAAAATGTGGGAGGTGGGGAAAAAAAGAGGCAGGTAAAGTCACCAAGGATGATTCTTCTTTGGAGGGCAGGGGTGATATAGCACTAATGACCCAAATCATTAACTTAATAGGAGCACATTACTACAATGAACTGAAACAAAAATGCCCCTTCCCCTAAAAATAAATTCTTAAAAAAACAGGGTTTCATGTAGTAGAGACTGGCCTTGAACTCACTATACAACAGAGGATGACCTTAAACTATTGATCCTTCTGCTTCCACCTTCCGAATGCTAAGATTACCCATGTGTCCCACCAGGGCTTTTTTTTTTTTTTTTTTTTAAATGTGGTGCCGAAGCTTGAACCCAGGTTTTTGTGCATACTAGGCAGATATTCTACCAAGTAAGGTACATGTCCAGCCCATTTTTCTAAAGCTCTAAATTGTAAACATTGTTTTGTCAAGTATTGAATCTAATCTTTTGAATAAAATGGAAGTTCTAGTCCTAAGTTAAATGACCAGTGCAGAGAAAAGGGCCCGTTTTTCTCTCCTGTCCCTAGGACAACACTGAGAATACATCCTGGACCTTTACTGTATGTTTCCTCCAAAGATGATGCACAAAGCAGAGCAGAGATGTCAGCAACATAGTGGCTGTGAGGGGAATGAGAGACAGAATTGGTTGGTATGTTTTCATTCACTACATAGCATTGGTTGATACCATATTAAACACATTTTTTCTTCACATGCCAAAGTTTAAAGCTGGACAATTTCAGGGCAAGGACAACAGATATCTCAGTGTTTAAAGTGCTTGCACCCAAGTATGAGGACTAGAGTTTGAATACCCAGAACACATGTAAAATGCTGGCTGCATGGGTGGACAAGGTGACCCGCCTGTAATTCCAAACTAGGAAGGCAGAGACAGGAGATCCCCAGAACAAGCTAGCTAGCAAGACTAGCATTAGTAGCAACCTCTGGTTTTGACTGAGAGACCAATCAATAGGGAGGAAGGACAACTGAGGATGTCTCCTGACATCAACCTCAGGCCTGTACATGTGCTACCAGGAGTATGCAAGAAACATGCATACTGCACATACATGAAAAATGGAAACACAACAAAAATTAAAGCTGGACAATTTCATGCAACAATACACATTTTCAACCTGACTTGCATCAGTGGGGCTTTCCCATGGCCATGATGGGTACACAATTTCCCTGGGCAGCAGGCTGGATGGGTGTAAAAGCTTCCCCTTTGAAGTAGACCCACTCATTCTCCATTGCTGTTGTTTCCCTCAAACTCTGCCTGTCTTTGCTAATTCTCATTACCTTCCTGGCCTGTAGTTATAACCACATTTGTGATCCCTGGGCACAAAGAGGTTAGAGGAGCAGCTTTGGCTCCAGTATTACTAAGTTATAAAATCGTTAGTGTGTGCTTAGCATTATATCTATGTAAACTGTACAGTGTGGAGAGGCAAGGCAGAGAAGAGTTCTACTATGTAATGTGGTTGGGAGGATGTACTCTGAAGGAAAAGAATCTCAGTTTGAACCAGTTGGCTACCTTCCATTGAGACCCAGTAGGCAAGGAATTAGATATGAGGTAACCAAGGAAACAGCAGCTGTATATTGGGAGTTGTGTCTCTTGGTTAGGGAGGGAGTTGAGATGTGAGGAAAACAATGGAACTGAAACTGTTCACTAGTAACTTAGCCTCCTATGGTTCTAAATGCCCTTCTGTAATTACACATCACTGAAGCTGCAGTTAGGTTTGTCTGAGTATCCGAAACCCAGGCCACAGGAAGCAAAGGGACCAGCTGCCACCCTGCTTGCTGGCTTGCTTGCTTGCAAAGCCTGATGAACTTCCTCAGTTACCAAACACGCTCACTAATAAAGAATCTGCTTCCCTACACCCTCCAGGTTTCATATAGTATCACTTGCATTGTGAGTTTTTAGAAAAAGTTTTATTTTTATTTTATGTGTATGAGTGTTTTGCCTGCATATATGTGTATGTGTACCACATGTGTGCCTTGGTGCCCACAGAGATCAGAAGAGAGTGTCAGATTCCCTGGAACTAGAGTTATTGATGGTTGAGTCACTATGTAGGTGCTGAAAACTAAACCCAGATGCTCTGGAAGAGCAATACATGCTCTTAATCACTGAGTCATTGCTCCAGCCCCACACTGTGGTTTTGACACCCCCCCTTTAAGAGGCTTTTAAAAAAAGACCATGGCAAGAAATGCTCTAAAAGGGAGATCTAGTCCACCACGATTTGAGAGAGGATTAAAGGTCACCTTACTTCTATAAAAATGCCACCCACCTCATAAGTATTGATTAAAATGTCTTTAAAATTCAGTGCAGTGCTGGTATCTGACTTTTGGTCCATCTTGGCTTCTCCATTCTCTTCTGAGTGTATGGTTTGCTTTACTTTGCTTAAACAAGGTTCTGCTTGAACTGTCTGCATCTTACCTGAATTCTTTCCTTTGCAAAGACAAGAACCAAGGAGAAGCCTTACCTGGTAACATCACTCGCGTGTGCCAGCAATTTCTAACTTGATTCTCAGTAGTTATTCCAATCCCTGGTTATTCCTAATGTTGATGTCCCATCCCCTGGGTGTGAGCTAGTGCTCATGACTAGCTTTTAAGGGAGGAAGGAACATAATGTCTCTTTGGAGATTAGGTTACAAAAACATTGTTATCCTGCCTGCCCTCCCTGACTTTTCTCACATTCTTGTTTGCAAAGCTTGATGAAGCCTGCTGTCACATGATAAGTGGTTCTATAAGGAAGTCTTCAGGACAAGAAAATGAGGTAGCCTCTAGCTATTGTCAGTTGAGTGAGTTTAAAAAAGAATCTTTTGTCTAAGGAACCTTGAGATTAAACCCCAAACAGGACTGATATTTGCTCATAGCCATGTGAGAAAATCAGATGGAGAGCAGCCAGCTAAGCTGTGTCCAGATTTCCAATCTATATACATGGTCTGTACAACTTTTCACGAACCACCTCCTGCTACACCTTTGAACTTGCCCTACTGCTACCTCCTTCTTACAATTGACACACAGTACAACCATCACACAACTTCACCACTCTGTCAACATGTAGACCTCTTTGTGTCACCTCTTCCAGGAAGTCTTTTCCTCTGCTACATATACATACCACTGCCACAGCAACAGCCCCTCTAAAGTGTCTCTCCACCACACTATAAACTCCTTAAAGGCAGGGACTATACTTTCCTCCTGTTTCTCTTTTGAGTACCTGGCATGACTTTGTGCCTATGCTAAAGCCCTGGTAGGAGAGAAGACATTCTTAAGAATGATACTTGTGTACCTCCACTCTTCAGTAAGAGAAAAAGAACTCTGCAAGGCCTGGAACAGCATCTTATATGCACCCCATGACCACCACCACCACCACACACACACACTTTTGGCCTGGATTTAAAGAAAAACTGTCCCAGTATCCCCTTCAACAAATGGAGCTAGGAAAATATCCACATATAGAAGAAAGAAAGTTGATCTGTTTCTTCCTGTATAAACATCAATACCTCAGCAGGCATGGTGATATATGCCTGTAATCCTAGCAGTCAAGAAGTAGAAACAGAAGAATCAGGAATTCAAGGCTACATGAGATCCTGCGTCAAACAAATAAGCACTCTTTGTAGAGGGATATTTACTCCTTTAATCTGGCAGCATTGCTGCTCTAGGGTAGAAATAATGTTGGTACACACCTTTAATCCCAGTATTCAGAAGGCAGTGATGGGACATGCCTTTAATCCATAAGGGAAGCAGAGTCAGGAAGCAGAACTCAGAAGGAGTCAGTGTCAGACAGGAAGTGACGTCTAGAGAGTCAAAGTGTAGGGCAGACAAAGAGTTGGAAGAGTTGGCAGAGTGACCTGGCATGAGGACATGCCCAACTCTCATGATAGAAAGCAGGTTCTCAGTTCAGTCTAGGCAGACAGAGGATAAGACACAGAGAGGATAAGATACAGAAGCAATCTGAGGTATCTGTGGAAGAGACACAGAGGCAATTCAGCAGAATAAGTCAGTATCAGATGGGAAGAGTGAGTCAGTTTGAAGCCGAATAGAGCAGTTCAGTCTGAGGCAGCCAGACAATCAGCCAGAGTCTGCCAGAATCAGAAGAGTTTGGTCTGAAACAGTCAACTGGCTCAGAAGGTCAGTTTGAACCAGTCAGCTTGGAGCCAGAACAGCGAGTGAATTGAGTTGAACCAGGAGAGTCAGTTGAGTTCAGTACAGCTCTGAATTCAGAAGGAGCTAGTCAGAGTGGCTCAGTCAGCAGTAAGCCTAGGAGGCTTAAATGTTCTAGATTGTACAGAGGCTGAGGATGAAGCCTTGCAGTTCTTAAGTTTAAAAGTAGAATGTACAGAGGCAGAAATGCTCCAGGGCTCCAGGACTATTCCGGGGGCTGGGGGTGGGGGTATTTCTTTTTTCCAGATGTTTTTTGTCCAGATATTCTATCACAGCAACAGAAATAAAATAAAATAAAATAAAATAAAATGGGAACCAGATAACAAAGCCATACTCCCAAGAGGACAGTGGTATGACATGCTCACATGCCTTCTATCCTAAATCTGTAGATTTATGGAAGGTAAATTGTGTTGCCTCTTTTGTCATCCCAGATTTTAGTAGAGTCTTCTCTCATGTTTTTCTTGGCCTATCTAATTGAACCTTCATCAATTTTGTTGATAGTTCCAAAGAACCACTTTTTCTGCTCAGCTTGTAATCATGTCCCTTCTTCTTGCTTAGGGTTTAATTTCTTCTTCTGTTGTAGTTTCTTAGAGTAGGAAGCTAGGTTCAGCGATGGTACAATGCTCTTCTCTGTTATGAGCTTTTTCATCTATGAATTTCCCTCCAAACACTCCTTTCCTTAGAGCTGCATCCTAGAAGGTCTGGGAGGATGCTTTATGCCACATACCTTCCCTGACTCTTTTTCCTTCACTTTATTCCAGATCTTACAACATACTCTGAAGCAGCATTCCTAAGGGCATTTTCATTTTGTATTGTATTTTGAAATTCATAAATTAGGTTTTCCCCTAGAACTGTTCCTTGCTGTTCCTCATTTCTAGGATGTCTTTCCTTCCTTTTATTATTTTTCTTTACTTTTTATGTTCAGTTGCTCTATTTTTGCTCCTCTTTGAGTGCTATGAATTTAAAAAAAAAACAGGATGAAGAAATAACAATGAAGAATAAGCAGGAATTAAGAGGCAATCAGTCACTGAAAGAAAAAAAGAGGGAGATAGAAAGTTAGGTACTTATTGGAGGTTGATGGTATTCTATAGGTAATAATAATCAAGCACTATAAAAGAGCTGTCATTTTTAGTCCTTTCCAAGAAAGTGAAAAATAAGCAACTTCTCTAGATTTTTTTTGCATGTTTATAGAAACAAATAACAAAACTGTGACTCACTCCCAGAGATTGACTCACTCAGGGAAACAAGATCACGGGGATTTTAGTCACGTAGGTTTGTAGTATATAAACATCTATCATGATGAAAATATGAGTCATTTGTTTTCCATCTGAGATTACCCATGCAAGTGAACAGAATAAGGCTTCTTAAATCTACAGTTCAAAAGAAAAAAAAAAACTTAAAAAAAAAACATCTATTGAAGCCAGGTTGTGGCACACTTGCAATATCAGCACTTGAGAGGCAGAGGCTAGAGGATCAGGAGTTCAAAGTTATCTTTGGCCACATAGAGAGTTGGAGGCTAGCCTTGACTACAGGAAACCCAGTCTCAAAAAACAAAACAAAAATCACAGCTATTTAGCTCTGAATGCTCTTGGACTTAACTCATTTGACTAAGAAAAATCATTGAACAACTTCCTATGATTCCCAACTCAACACAGTGGTGATAAATTGCCAGCATGCTAAGTCTATGAAGGGCTTTTAAAGCTGACTAAGATCATCAGAAGAAAAGAAAGACTACCAGGAACTGTGATATGACTGAGTTCTGAAGGGACTTCACAATGTATCCAGACTGAATGTGTGAGGGTAGGCACCCACAGCCAGGTCTGCTCACTAGTTTAACAAGGATTATGGTCGAGCTATAACACAGTCACAGGGAAAATAGGGATTTAGTTTGCTGTTTTGAAATTTTCTGGAAGTCTTACACATGGGCTAATATAAACTTCCAGTTAAAATGAGAACAGACTCTAGAGTTTGGGGGAAAAATATGCAAAAAATGCCCACAAATCTGTAAGGAAAAGAAGCAAATTCCTTACTTTGAGACATGTTAAGTAACACATTCAGGGTTGATGGTGCCGTGTCATACTATAAAGAATTAAGCAGAGCAAGGTGGAAAGATGGCTCAGTGGGTGAAAGGATTTGCTGTGCAAGTGTTAGGACCTGGGTTTAATCCCTAACATGCAAAAACTGGGCACAGCTACACATGCTTACAACCCTAGCATTGGAAGGCAGAATGAGGGATCCCAACAGTTCAGTGGCTGATCAGCCTAGCTGAAATGAAAGCTTTGGATTCAGTGGGAGACCCTGTCTCAAGGAAATAAGGTCACTAGCAATAGAGGAAGATATCTGACACCCACGTAGGACAAAGCAGAGAATGGGGACATGGAGACATTTTAGTCTAAAAGGACAAGTTTGAAAACTTCCTGAATCATAGCAAAGAATGATGCTAGAAGGAGGATAATCAGAGACAGAGAGAGACAGAGAGACAGAGACAGAGACACAGAGATCATTCCAGGTATATTACATTCTGATGAGTTAAATGTGATTAATAATATTCTCCTTAATATGATGATTCACATAAAGTCAGCAAGCAGAGGAAAACTTGTACATATAGAATATTTACATACAAAATAATTTCTAGCAAAGTTAAATATTCTCTTTTATACTGGTTATGGAATTTAAATGTAAGTAATAAAATATCACCTATATTGATGGCAGAAAATGATCATAAATTTTTTACATATATTCAAAAAGTAAAATCAGTGGGTTTTTATTACTGTTAAAAAAAAGAGGTCAATAGTACCATTGAAACTGCCCAGTGTGTCCTATTTTGATATAACATAGCTCCTTTCACTACACAAATGATTATCAGATCTTGCCTTTACCTGATTTATCTGTAGAATCTTCAAATTCCACGAGAAAAGAGTACCCATTATTCCAGATGTGGAGGCAGGTGGCCGGGTCATAAGAGATGGTGAGTGGTTTTAAGTCAGGGTCATAAACACTATCCCTCCATCGGATGTTGATGGGTGACTGCCGATCACCCGCAGGAACAAGGTCCAAGTTCTCCCAGAGTGGAGGTACTAGGAGAGAGCAAGCCCAGGCAGTTAGCAAAAGCAACCACTATCTAGCACCACACATAAGACCATCCCATTTGTGAAGAACACAAAGCAGCTGATACTCTCAGAAATTAGCGATTTAGGCCTTAATCAATGGCATAAAACAGATCAGAGCAGGCTAGAGAGCACCTCGTGGGGGAGTCTTCATTCTGTTATCTCATAAAACCAACCCATCTCAGCCTGTCTGCTAATGTCACTTGAACCCAGTGCCATCAGCTCTGTGGAATCAGCAAAATACATGGAGATTAGAGTGTGGAAACACTTTTCACAAAGGCTGCTCTTTGTTTCAAAGCAATTTCTTGAACTCCACCCACCTAAACTGGTTTCAAATACAAAATCAAGTGAACTTTCCATAACGGATTTTATCTCAACAAAGGAAACAGGGTTAGAACTGTTGGAAAGCAAACTTAAATTTTGTATTGTGAGTTTCCAGGTTGGTGCAGCTTGCCTCCTAGAAAATGATCATGCCACATAAGTTTGCATACCAGGTGCATGCAAGTGTGCATTGCTGAGGTCCCTAAAGTTTACAGTTTGTCACTAGAATGTGGACACAATATCCTAAGGTAAACATATAAGTTTGTCCCAAACAGGTACTGACTATACAGCTTGTACTGATCCTTCTTCCATAGAGCCAAGCCCAGGTCTATGCAGCAATAAATCATCAGACTTCATGACAACACAGAGAGACATGTTGAGCCACCCAGAAATGATGAACAGAACCCACATCTATTAATTTGGGGTGGTCTTCCTGGTCAAACTGGATGGCTGTATGTAGAAGAATCCAAATAGATCCAAACTTATCACTCTGCAAAAAACTCAAGTCTATGTCTATCAAAGACCTCAACATAAAACCAGATACACTGAGCCTGACAGAAGAGAAAGTGGGGAAAAGAGCCTTGAGTGCATTGGCACGAAGACAACTTCCTGAACAGAACACCAATGGCTCAGGCACTAAGATCAGTGATTAATAAATGGGACCTCATGAAACTGAAAAGCTTCTGCATGGCAAAAGACACCATCATTAGGACAAAGTGACAGACTACAGAATGGGAAAAGATTTTTACCAACTTCACATAGGATAGAAACTAATATCCAAAATCTATAAAGAACTCAAGAATTCTCAATAGATGAAACTCAAATGGCTGAGAAACGCTTAAAGAAATGTTCAACATCCTTTGTTTTCATCTCACACCTATCAGAATGGATAAGATCAAAAGCACAAATGACAGTTCATTCTGGTGAGGATGTGGAGCAAGGGGAACACTCCTTTATTGCTGGTGGGAATTTTTTTTTGTACAGTCACTATGGAAATCAGTGTGGTGGTTCCTCAGGAAGACAGTAATCAATCTATCTCAAGATCCAGCTATACCCAAAGGACGCTTCATCCTACAGAGACACTTGCTGCTCTATTCATAATATGCAGAAACTGGAAACAATGTAGATGTCCCTCAACAGAAGAATGGATAAAGAAAATGTGGAGTTTTTTACACAATGGAGTATTACTCAGCTATTTTTAAAAATACATCATGAAATTCACAGGCAAATGGGTGGAACTAGAAAAAAAAATCATCCTGAGTGAGGTAACTCAGACCCAGGAAGACAAATATGGTATGTATCCACCTATATGTGGATATTAGCTGTTAGGTCAATGATAACCAAACTACAATCCACAGAACCACAGGTGTTATGGATGGAGTAAAGGACTAGGGGGAACAGATAGGTCGTCCTAGGAAAAGGAAATAGAATAGATAGTTATGGATAAATTGGGGTGCTGGAACAGGAGAATCAGATGGGGAGGGGAGGGAAGAGGGGCTAAGGAAGAGAATATGGGGAGAGATAGCTAAAATTAAGGGCCATTTGAGAGGCAGTATGGAAACCTAATACAATAGAAACTTCCTAAAACATATATATATATATATATATATATGAAGGCGATCTAAATGAAACTGTCATAAATGCAGGGAGACAGAGCTCCAACTGAACATCTCTTGTCACCAAAAGAAGCTTCCAGTACTGGGGTTGGGTTACATCTAATTGAGTTGTTGGCCAATAGGGTCTCATGGGAACTCCCAAACAACCCAGGCTGTTGCCAAGACTACAGGTGCTGTCCACAAACTGATGGCAAGGCCTTATTGCTGAAGCCAATGCCTACACAACTCATTGAACATATGGAAATTGAGCTGGTACCTACATAGAGTCTTCACCCCTATGTTCTAGCATCTGTGATACAAGTAGGTACTCTGAATGCTATCAAAAGAGAAGCTTAAATACCAGCCCAGCCACAAACCCTTTGATCTGCAATAGTGTCTTGCCTGCAGGATATGCTAGTCTAATGGTGGCACAAAGCTTGTGGGAATAACCAACCAATATCTGATTTGAGTTAAGGCCCACTCCATTAGATGGAATTCATACCTGATGCTCCTTGGATGACCAAGAACCTGAGCCTGGATGGTCCAGGGACATAGAGTAAAACTAAATACTACTGTTCTACTGAAAAATAAAAAAACAGCAGTAAAATTACTCCTAATGACATTCTGCTCTACTCATGGATCAGTGTGAGAAGCTTCTTTTGCAACAGATGGGAACAAAGAGACCTGCAGCAAAGAGGAGGGAGAAAGAATATAATCAACAGAGAGGGTAGAGGACACCTAGGAAACAAGACCCAATGGATCAAGAGGATCACCGCACATACGAACTCACAGAGGCTGAAGCAGCATGCACAGGGCCTGCACAGGTCTGTACCAGATGGGGTACTAAAGCTGAAAGAAGCGAACACGTGCCTCCATCTCTAAACCAGAAGTTATCTTCAATTGATAACCATTTGCAGATGGAAATTTAGTTTTCTCCAAGGGAGTCTCACTGGGGAAACAAACTACTACTAAGGGTAAGCTGCATGCCCAGCAGTAGATGGCCAACAGGCGATGAACTCACCAGCATCTTTTCAGGTTCTTTGTCTCATAATGTTGTACAGGGATTTTTTTTTTTAAATCTTGTTTTAAATTTTTTATTTTATTTATATATTTTTCTCCCCTTTTACCCTACAGGTCTTTTGTGTTTATATTGTGGCTTACAGTTCAGCATTTTTATGTGAATCCTGAGTGTGCGAACAAGTGGATCTCTGCATCTATATCTGTTTCTTGTGCCTTTTCTTGAGCTCTTTTCCCTCCGTTTGTTTGTTTTGTCCTATTCCGATGTGTTAGCTTTTGTTTTACCATATGATATTATGTTATATTATATTTATTAGAATCCCTTAGAAACCTGGAAGCCTGTTTATTTTCTAGTCTGGTCTACATAGTGAGTTCCAGGACAGCCAGGGCTATATAAAGAGACTCTCAAAAGAAAAAAAACAAATAATAATAATAATAATAACAACAATAACAACCAAAAGAAAACCAGGCATGGTGGTACATACTTTTAATCCCAACACTCAGGAGTCAGAGACAGGCAGATCTTTGAATTCAAGACCAGGCTGTTCTACAGAGTGAGTTCCAGAACAATCGGGGCTGCACAGAGAAACCTTGTCTCAGAATACTACTACCACTACTACTATCACCACTACTACTACTATTGCTACTACTACTACTACAACTACTACTACTACTACTACTACTACTAATAATAATAATAATAATAATAACAGAATCCTGTTTGTTTTCTAATGACAGACAGAAAGAGGTTGGATCCAGATCAAGGGGAGGTGGAGAGGAACTGAGAGGAACAGAGGGAGAGGAAATGGTAATCAGAATATATTGTATGAGAAAAAAATCTATTTCAATAAAAGGAAAAAAAAAAGCAGAAGCAACAAGGATGGACAGAATCAAGGCCAACAAGAAAGGGGGGAGAAAGATGGGATTGAAGGAATGGCTTCCTGGTTAAGAGTGCTTGCTACTCTTTCAGAGGATCTGAATTTGTTTCCTAATACCCACATCCGGGGGCCCACAATCACATCAAACTCCAGCTCCAGGGGATCTGACTCCCTTTTCTGGCCTCTGCAGAAACCTGCACAGTTACACACACATACACATAAATAAAAATTAAATAAAATCTTTTTTTAAAAAAAAGCAGAAGTAACATAAATGGACAGAAGTTGGTAGCAATGACTTGTACTTCTTGCCTCACCACTGAGTCTAAGGGTTTGCTGAAACTGCAGTCTAGGTCAGGAATTAGAGACTAGATAACTTGGAGACAATTTCTAGATGTCCTGCTCTGTTCATAGATCAGTGCCTAGCCCAGTCCTCATCAGACAGGCCTCCTCCAGCAGCTGATGGCAGCATATTCAGAGGTCCAGGGCCAAACATCATGCAGAGCTCGGGGGATCCCTGTAGAAGAGGGGAGGAGGAATTTCGGGGACCAAAGGGGGTGAGGACAACAGGAGAACAAGCCCCATTGTGTCAACTGACCAGTACTCTTGGGGGCCTACAGAGACTGAAATGGTAGGCACTGAGCCTGCAGGGTCCCCTAAATATATCTTATGGCTGTCTGACTTGGTGTTCTTGCAAAACTCCTACAGACTGGAGTGGGGGAATCTCTGACCCTTTTACCTGCTCTTGCTTTTACCTGCTGTTTGGACCCTTTTGCTCCTGCTAGACTGATGGGGGGAGGGTTGGGTGGTGGGGGTAGCATTGGGGGCCAGAGGGGAGATCTGGGTGAGAGGGAAGATTGAGGAGCTGGGAGGAGTGGAGAGAGGGAAGGAGGGAGAAGGTCAGGATGTGTTATATGACAGAAGAAAAAAAGATAGATGCCTTGTTAGTCAGGAAAGTCTCTCATATACGTCAGTATCATTCTTATCCTCCTAGTAACACAAAAGCAGAATCTTGTCTCCGGTTCACTATTATGGAGAAGATATTTTACTTCCTTTTGGTGCCCTCTCAAAGCTAAAATTGTCCAAGTTTTATCTTTAATTTTTGCTTGCTTGTTTTTTTTTCCTCCCAAAAGTGTCCCAACAATGTGGATATTGAGTTTTCCTGAGGGTGTAGACAGGTTGTTCTCAACACCAGGAAGGATTCAGACCGCTAAGAGCCATTTGACAGTTTCCAGAAGCTTCAAAACAAAAGTGAGCAGGGTTCTACTGACCTCTACTGGACAAAGGCCGGAAATACTGATAAACACCCTTCCCAGCACAGGATGGACAGGCTCCCTGAAGCAAGAATTATCCTGTCTGAAATGTCCCTCCCTAGTGCCAGAATTGAGAAACCTTCACCTCGAGCCAAAATGTATATGCGAACTCGAAGTTTGAGTCACAGCCCACTCTGTTTCAAAGATTCTTTCCCCAAGGAAACCTCCCATCTTGTACTTCTGACATCCTCAGACTATGCCTAATCACTTGAAGAGTCATAGTGTTAAAAAGCCAGAGTCTCCTGTGAAGAGTAGGGAAGAACTGGAATGCTAATTATCAGGTCCCTAAAATGATGTTCTCAGTCATCTTTAATTATTCAACATTTCATTCAGATGGGAACTATAAATTCTCACATCCATACAAGCAAACATCAGTCCAAGAAAATTGGGCTGGGCCTACTCCTTCAACTGTGCAACTGTCCTCTATAATGCCAAACTCAACTGATAACTTTTGTTTTACAAGTCTAACTTCCTCAGACTTTATTTCTTCCTATTCGTCCCCCCTCCTGTTTACTAATCTAAACCACTAAGAGTGGAAACTCTTGATCACTGTCCTCTTAGATATCATTTGCCAATGGCTTGCTTTTCAAAAGAAACACTCATATTTTTATTCTCTCTCCTTTTCTTTCCCCTTTTAAACAAAAAGCAAATGGAAATAGCTTTCTGGTCTTTGCTGATTTTTCCCTTGAAATAGGAAGACTATGCTGTGTTCTGAAACAGTTTATTTTTACATATAATAACTATATGTGATTAAATAAATTAAATAACAATTTATTTAATAATTTAATTAAATAATTAATATATAATTATAAATAAATAATTTGAATTAAATAATAAATATGTAATTAAAATAAAAATACATATAATAATAATAATGCTGAAAATAAGACAGCAATAATTGTGTCAATCACAGGTCAATTTAGTAGAGTCAGATTGTCCATAAGAATCTGTAATTACTCTGGTGGTGGCTCAGTGGTAGACTGTTCATCTTCCATGCATGATACCCTAGGTTCAATTCCCAGGACTGCAAATAATAGTCATTATAATAATAAAAGATAATGACAAATAAATAAATAAATAAATAATGGTAATAATAAAATATGCTGCTGATAACATCAACAATTATTTATTTTTTTAAGATTTATTGTTTTATTTTTATTCATATGATTGTTTTGCCTACATGGCTGTCAGCATACTACATGTATCTCTTTAGCTCCTTAAAACTTTAGATTATATGTTACCATGTTGATTCATATCTTTTTTTTTTCAAAAACAGAGTCTCACTGTGTAGCCCTGACTATCCTTGAACTCACTATGTAACACAGACCAGGCTTGTCTCAAACTCAAACAGCGACCTACCTGCCTCTGCCTCCCCAGTGCTAGGATTAAGGGTGTGTGCCACAATACTCAGCCATTTCTAAATTATGACACTGATTTCCCCTCCCAACCTTTATTCACAGGTATAGTTACAATTGTATGTGTAAATATCTGCCTCTTCCACTATTCTGCAAGCCAACCTGTCTTTCAATCAGTATGTGTGGCTCAGATGAATAAGAGAAAGAGCATCACAAAGGTAATGAAGGTGACACGCTCAGGCATGGAATTAATATTCTTTAACAGAGACCTACGTGGTCTTGGGCCTTTTTCTGCCTTGTGAGGGCAAAGAAAGAAGATGCCATCTTTAAAACAAAGACCAAACTTCTGCTAGACACTTATCTTCTAGTGCCTTGTTCTTGAACTTCCTAGCCTCCAGAAGTGAGAAATCAAGTGCTGTTGTTTATAAATCACTCAGTGTACAGTTTTGTTATAGCAGTGTGAATGTGGCACTGAGACAGGCTCATTCTACCTTTTGCTTTATGTCTCATTGCCCCACTGGATTGCCACACTCCTTCTGGAGGATCTTTCGGTCACTCCCTCGTTGCCTTTCCCATGACTACCAGCCTAGTTCAAGCCTCTACAACCTGGATGTACTACAAAGTCTCTTGGTGGCATTCCCTCATCGTTCTCACCCTTCTATGCCTGTGTCCTGACATTTCTGACAATTTCTGGAAATGATTAGCTTCATGTCGTGCATGTGCTAAAGACTGTCCCTCTAGCTGTAGTTTCTGGGGCCTGGTAGGGTTAACTAGGCTGCTCCTACTTAAGCAATGCCATCCCACCCCTCCCCTTCCTTCAAGGCTCTTTCTCCAAATGCCTACCTACACAGACTTAGCTCTCTTTTTCGCTCATGCTTAACTGCCCTTCTTTTTCCCTTCTACTTGGGGAAATAATTCCACTTCATGTCTTACTTATCTCCAAGCCATTTTCTCCTACCATCCAGATCTTCCTTTTCCAAAATTCACTGTATTCACTTTCACAACATTTAGCACCCAAACATGCGTTATGGAATATGCACTTTCTTTATTTTCTCAAATGACCTGTGTCCAAGCCATGGAAGCTCTGGACTGCACTTTTTTATATAATCTCCTGGGTTAAACTTGGTACCAGGAACAGTAAAGGAACTAAATGCTTGTATTACTCAGAGGGAAATACCAAAGAGTCAACCTGAGCTTCACTGTTCTTACTTCACACCCATGCTGTCTCTCTATCAGGCAAACTGCTTTACCCCCTGTTCACCTCAGTTCACATGATCAGATCTGCCGGTTTCTCACCCATTTTAAAAGATTCTACCAAGGATGCAACTCAATCAACAGAGTGTTTGCCTAGCACAAGTGAAGCCACAGCACCTCATAAACCGGGTATGGTGGTGCATGCCTGTAATCCCAACAATTCAGATGTGGAAGCAGAAGGATCAGAAGTTCAAGGCCATCCTCATCCACATAGTGAGTTTGAGGTCATCCTGGGCTACAGGAAACCCTGTCTCAAAAGAGAAAAGAATCTACCAGATAGGTCATTCCTGAGAGCTCAGTCAACCCCCTTCCCAATTAACCCAATTAACCATTTGTCTACTCTTACTCCTCAGCACTCACTTGCTTGTTAAATCAAAACTTTACTACACAAAGTCTCACCAACATGACTGTCTAAACATGACTTGAACAAGGACAACAGCAATAGATGTGCTGCTGTGCACAGAGGAAAGCTCACATGGCCTCAACTCCAGACAAAGATACAGCAACTAAGGAATGTGAGAGTGGGGGGAATTGTCTTTCCTGGGGAAGAACAAGTGATCATCCAATACCAAATTGTCAGCCCTGAAAACATACATAGGAGTAACATTATACAGACTGATAAGGTTGTACTTACATACTTAGGAATGAATTTGAAAAATAGCAAGGAGGAGTATGTGGGAGGTTTGAAGGGAGGGAGGAAAGACGAGGGCAAATGATGTAATTATAGTATAATCTCACAAACTAAAAAAAAATAAAAGGGGGGTATTACAGTTATTGGCCAGAAAGAAAGCAGCCTTGACGCAAGTTGCTATTCCCTTGAAGCAAGGCTTGATAGCACTTGGGAAAATGTCGGCAAGATTTAGAAACCCAGAGTATCTGCAAAATAAAAACATGAGGAAGGGGCTGGGCAGTGGTGGCGCACACCTTTGATCCCAGCACTCCGGAGGCAGAGGCAGGCAGATCTCTGTGAGTTCGAGGCCAGCCTGGTCTGCAGAGTGAGTTCCTGGACAGCCAGATTTACATCAGAGAAACCCTGTCTTGAAAAATCAAAAGAAAATAAAAGAAGAGAAAAGAAAAAAAAGAAGTTATAAATTATTGATATCGAACCTACATAGGATACAGATTAAAGGAACAGGGCCACCTGAAGCATGGAAAGCTCTGGGACAGGAAGAGAGCCTGTAAAGAGATGCAGTTCTCCTCCTTCCTCCCAACTCTCCTACCTTCCATCCTTAGGCTCTTTGAAGTTAAATTTAGAATAGCTCAAATTATTGCTGTGGTCCCGCTCTGTACCCCAGCTTTTCAATATGA
This sequence comes from Cricetomys ansorgei, assembly GCA_026225945.1. Lineage (NCBI taxonomy): Eukaryota > Metazoa > Chordata > Mammalia > Rodentia > Nesomyidae > Cricetomys > Cricetomys ansorgei. The sequence continues at coordinate 7,984,794 of JAMJFZ010003396.1, forward strand.
TACCAACTTAGCCCATGTGGCTCGTGTAAATTGAGATGTGCTATAAATGAATGACACTAAGGTATTTATCTGAAGGCTTAGCACAAAATCATGCAAAAATTTACTTATAGTTCTTATAGTGCGTTCATGTTAGAAATATATCATTGATATATTAGGTTAACTAACATATATTAGAAGGATTAATTTATCTAATTTGCACTTTTAAAGTTTTTATTACTTATTATTTATTTATTGAATGTATATGGATGCTTTGCCTGCATATGTGCAGTTTGGCCTACTTATATGTCTGTGTACCACGTGTGTGCACAGAAACCAGATGTCAGGTGCCCTGGAACTAGAGTTATAAACGGTTGTTCGCCATCACGTTGGTGCTGGGAATTGAACCTAGGTCCTCTAGAAGAACAGCCAGTGCTCTTAACCACTAAATCTCTGTAGCTCTTATTTATACTTATAAAATGTAGTCATTAGAAAACATGGAATTACATATATGGCTCATATATGTGGCCCATGTTGCATATCTATCAGACAGAGACATTTATGAATAATTCTTACACTAATTATGTGTTAAAGACATCAACATCTGGAATATACTGGATTAAATAACATATATCACCAAAACTAATTAGTTTCCTTTTCCATTTTCTAACCCATTAGAAAAATAAGAATGACTTTTGTGGCTTATCTCCCACTTGTCGGACAGCACTGCTCTCTTCCATCACTGGCTTTCTATCCTGTCATTTTCATGAAGGCTGTGCTTTTCCCAAGGAACCTAAGATCGTCTTTGTAGGCTCTCATCTTAAAATGGGATTCACAGGCTCTTCCTAAGGCTTTACCGACAATCACAGAAGCACAGATTTGCCTTGCCAGACTATCAGGGTTGTGGGGAAAACTGCTTCTAAACTGACAAACCGCTGAAATCACATGACATTATCAGCACAGGGAATAAAGCCTTCATTTCCTGTGCTTAGCTCCAGGGCTTCTTGTTAGTCCCTGGGGGCAGAAGATAACCCCAAGATCACCAAGAGATTCCAGGGACATCTCTGCCTCAAATACAGTTTGAAACATCCGGGTCCTGTATCACCCACGAGTTATCAATGAGTTTTCATTTTGTTTTGTTTTTGAGGTAGGGTCTCACTATGTAACTCAGGCTGGCCTAGAACTGTAACCCTCCTACTTCAGATTTCTGAATACTTGTGCTAGAATTACAAGTGTGAGCCATTATGCCAGGCTTTTGAAAACTTTAAACAGGCTAGAGAGATGGCTCTGCAGTTAAGAGCACTTGCTTTCCTTGCAGAGGACTCAAGTGTGGCTCCCAGCACCAACATCGAGTGACTCACAACCACATACAACTCCAGCTCCAGCAGATCTGACTCCCTTTTGACCTCAGAAGGAACACACAAACATGTGGCATGCCAGAAACTGAGTATTGTCCTTACAACTCAGCGGGACGAGGATGAGCTGGCAGAAGAGGAAATATGCTCAGGGCCCAGCAAAGCTTAATATCCATCTGCCTGAAACAAGGTTGGGACTGGGTTACATGCCAAGAGCCAAATAAATGGAAATGATGTCTCATTTTCCCTCCAACCTAGAAACAAGGACATGTCTCATTATGTGGGGGAATAATGAAGGGAGGCTAGCACTACTGTCTGCCACAAACTGTCCTAAAGACATGGCACATGGGATTTTAGATGTTTAACTTCCAACCTTCTGCTAAAAAATAAAAGAAGAAAAATTTAGTAGCCAGATTAATATGAATAATTTTTTCCATGTCAGGTTAGGCCTTAGACCACAAACTACCAGAATTCACAGTAAGCCGGTCAGGATAGGATGTGGGCATGCATGTAGGAAGCCACACCCAACAACCAGAAACCTATGACTCAGGCCAGTTTCTTTTAATAATAAGACACCCAGTGCTGAAGGCAAGTAAGGGAAAATACAGTTAATATATTTATAGAGCAGTTTCAGAATCCTGGGCTTAAGCTATATTAACAGCATCAATGGCAAGCATTTTCTTTTGGCAAAAAGATGGGGTCAGGAGAATCCTCCATCTCAGTGAAGGCCAACACTCAAAGTCTGCATGGAACTTTGTTTTGTTTGTTTCTTCAGATAATGGAAATTTTCTCTTAGGTGCTATCTGCCCATAAGCTCAAACAAACTGTGCCACAAATGTCCACATCATCCTTTCTCACCATCTTATCCAGGGGCCAGTTCTGTTCCCTAGAAATCATTGAGAAATGTCTACAGACACTTTGGGTCCTTATAACTAGGGAAGGGGTGCTACTGGGACCAAAGGAATAAACATGCCCCCCACAACCGTACACCTGTGCCAAGGTGGAGAATTCCTGCAACACCATGACATGGACAATAAACACATGTCTCCAAGGAAGCAACAGTGAATTGAAGGAAAACCATCACCTGCCGCCTCATTGAATCTCCCATGTTTGCAACAGAGCACAAACTTGCCAGCTGGTCAACTAGAATCAGCTCTGGGCTTATGACTCCAGATAGAATATTTCAGAGCACGAAGACAATGACTCACTTACAAAAATTGATATGAAAGTCTGTAAACGTAAGATCCACTGGAACAGTTTGTAGTCTGTGTGGGTTGACCTTAGTCAAAAGGAACAATAAGATATCAGACTTCAAGACATTTCAAAGTTTTCCTAGTCCTAGCCCTTGTCCACTTTCAGCATGACATTATTTAGCATGCTAAAACAGGTCTGTTTGCTGTCTTTATAATCATGTTCACAGTTCTTTTGTTGTTGCTGTCGTTTTCTTTGTTTGTTTCGAGACAGGGTTTCTCTGTTGTAACCCTGGCTGTCATGGAATTCACTCTGTAGAGCAGGTTGGCCTCGAACTCACAGAGATCTGCCTGCCTCTGCCTCCCGAGTGCTGGGATTAAAGGTGTCTGCCACCACCACTCGGCATATTCACAGTTCTTAAGGTGTATAATGCCACATTGATAACTACCAATGTGATAACTACTAAGGTGATTAGCAACCAACCTTTTCACTCTCTTAAAGGAGTGAGTACTCACAGGCTCGGTTCCGGGTTCTGTAAGTGCAGGTATAGAGACTGCAGGATCTCACTGGCATTGACCTCGGAATCTGGAACCTTCTCCACAGTAACGTACATGGAGACGCTTGCAGAATCACTCTCAGGTGGCTCATCACAGTCATCTTTAGCTTGGGACCTCCAGCAGTGACTAAAAGCCTCCAGGGAGCTGAAAAACCTGGAGGAGGACAGAGGAAGAAAAGCTATACAGACAAGGGAGTGAAAAGCCCAAGGGAACTTCTGGGAGAAGACAGCAGAGGGAGGGCTAGTTCACACCCTGGTGTGGGGGCGGGGCAAATGAGAGTCAATAGTTTATTCACTCTTGTTTTCAAACAGAGTGCCTGGGTGGCATGCAGAGTTCAGGGGACTGACTCACGGGCGTGGCCATTTCCTCAGTTGGCAAAGGTTAGGGGCCCAGAGAAAAGATTCTTCTTCATGCACATAATGACTGTGGTACCTGCTGTTCCTTAAATTAAAAGAAAATTTATTCCCTCAAATCCCAATTAGTGATCCAGTATGATATTTACATGTAGGAAGAATTCAATGATCAATGCTCCTTTCAGACAGCCTGAATTAAAAAAAAAAAAATGTTCCTGGCTCACGAAAAAAAAAAAAAAAAAAACAAAAAAAACAGATACATCCTGCCAAAATAGTTTATGGGTGGTTTTGGAATCTAGACTTATATGACTCTTGCCAGTTTTTAGTGTAACACTAGCCCCAGAGCACAGGAACAATGGACATACACATATAGCCTTGAAGCTTGTCTCTACCACTCACACGTTCACACTGAAAGTCTCAGAAGCAACACATTCCAAGGTGTTCACTGCAGAGTCCTCAGATTATGGTACTGTCAACTTTGAACATTTCCCTTCCAGCAGTCCCTCGCCCCTGCTCCACTATTGCTTCACTGACTTCTCCTTAAAACCCCTATCCCTGTAACAAGTGAACAAACAAGTTCTGAAATTTAAAAAACAACCTGTTTCAAGGCCACATGCATTCCTAAAAGCATTCTCCTGCCATTGACACCTGGTTAATTCCAGCCCCTTAATGCGACTGACTACAGAAGCACTTCCTTAAAGCTTCCCCTGACAACCAAGTTCAGCAGTTAGCCTAACACCCTCTTCCGGGTGCTTATTACATTTGAATTAAGTAGTTGATCAGAAATGGAGTTTACAAGTCCATTCTACCCAGAACCTAAGCCCCATGGTGGGAGGGGTTGTGTCTGTCTTGGTCATAGCTGCATCTCTTAGGGCCTTACAAAACATAAGTTTGGGAACTGAAGAGAGGTTCTGCAGTTAACAGAACTGGTTGTTCTTCCAGAGGACACGGTTCGATTCCCAGAACCTACATGGTGGCTCACAACCATCTGTAACACCCTGTACCAGAGGATCCATAGCCCTCTTTATGACCTCTATAGACACTACATGCATGTGGTGCACAGACATAGATGAAGGCAAAATAATTTTACACATAACATTTTTTTAAATTAAAATATGAATTTGAGGACCTGAGCAGGTTTCCCTGTGGTAGTGAAGTTGTTGATCCTAAATATTATTATTTTTTATCTTATGTGCATTAGTGTTTTGCCTGCATTTATGTCTTTATAAGGGTGTTGGATTCCCTGGAACTGCAGTTATAGACAGTTACGAGCTGCCATGTGGGTGTTGGGAATTGAACCCAAGTCTCTCTCCAGCCCACTGATCCTAATTTTAAGAACTGTGGCGTGACAGCCAGCATGCTTTGGAACAGTACTAAAGGTCTTTCCTAGGGTTTTATTTTATTTTATTTATTGCAGTGTTAAGTATCCCAGGGTCTCAAGTATGGTAGGCAAATGCTTTACCACAGTTATAACCCCAGACCACATGGTTTGTTTATATTTTTGATATACCCTTTCAGAGGAGTATCTCATATAGGACCTAAAAGATCCACAAAGTCTTGCCTGGTCTAAACAAGAAGCTACTAGAGTATGAACCTAGTCTAGGCACTAAAGGCTGGGAATTCTCCAGGGACTTTTTATAGTTGTTGTTTCAACATTATTATCATTTCCTTTGTTCCAGACACTGTATTGAAAACTGTGATTCTAAGGACGGACAGAAGTCATACAAAGAATAAATTCTAATACATGTTATTATGTGATGCTGCTAGAAGAAAAGAACACTATCCTATCTCTGTTGCTGTATACTTCAGGGCAGGAACTCAAGCATGAGCTTGAAGCAGATATCAAGGAGGAATGCTGCCTGATGGCTCGCTTGCTTGCTTGATGACTTGCAATGGCCCAAGTTCAGCTAGCTTCCTTATATAGCCCAGAACCACCTGCCCAGGGAATGGTACTACCCACAGTGGGCTGGGCCCTCTGAAATCAATTAATAGTGAGGATAATCTCTCATAGATTGAGACACAACTTGATAAAGGTAATTGAGACTCACTTTTCAGGTGATTCCAGGCTGTGTCACATTGACAGTTATTTCTAACTGGGACAAACTCACATATAAAGATATACATTAGCTTCTATCACCACTGCTGATTAGAAAAAAACTAAGAAAACATGCCATCGGTATCTGTGTCAAATAAGGAAATTGTGGTGAACAAGTACATTTTAAAAAAGGAAATGGGTTTATAACTTCTACTTCAAATTCAACCTATGCTAGACTTGTTAACTGGTGTGGCATGCTGAACATCGGTTGGGTTCTGAGTGTTTTGAAGATAGAAAAATATTGATCAGCCGAGAGGTGGTGATGGTGGTGGTGGTGGTGCATGCCTTTAATCCCAGCACTCAAGAGGCAGAGGCAGGTGGATCTCTGTGAGTTCAAGGCCAGTCTGGTCTACAGAATGAGTTCCAGGACAGCCAGAGTTACAACAGAGAAACCCTATTTCAAAAGTGGGGGGGGGGAGATTGATCAAAGCCAGTATAGTGTTACATGCCTATGATCCACAACACTTTGGAAATGGAAGCAGGAGTATCAGAAATTCAAAATCATCTTTGGTTACATAGTTTGAGGCCAGCCAGGGCTACATGATACCCTATCCCCAAAAGGGGTATGGGGGACCTCTAGATAGCTCAGTGGGTAAAGGTGCTTACCATACAAGCCTGGGGACCTGAGTTTGATCCCTGGGACCCGGAAAGGCAGAACTGACTTCTGGAAAGTTGTAGAACTTGTCTCTCACTGACACATGTGTGCACACACACCCATGCATAAAAAGATAATAAAAATGTAAAATAATCTTGTTCAGAATGACCACCTAAAACAACCTAACAACATGTCAGAGCTGAAACAGAATGAGGGAGTTTCTTGTCTATTGTAAAGTCAAATGCATTGTCTTATATAAAGACAAATGAAGCACATGTAGCATTGACCATGGGAAATGACAGAGACAGAAGACAGACTGATGGCTGCTAGAGCATGAGTGAAAGGCAAAACAGCAAGTGGCCACTTACTGGGTAGGGGTTTGTTTTTGAGGTAATGGAATATATTGGAACCAAATAGAGGTGGCAGTTGCACAAAACTGTAAAGATTCTAAATGGAATTGAAATTTTCACTTAGAGTTAATTTATTTCTTGTGACTTTTTCCTTCAATGCTTGCATTTTATACTGCAAAGAACCAGGGGAAAGATGCAGCAAACCATTTCACAGAAGGGTGTTTATCACGCCACAGTTTCTGCCATGTTTGGAAAAGGCAGCTCTCAAGAGTTTGGCCTTGGCTAGGCAAGTCAGTAAAGACAAAAAAAACGAAGAAGGAGGAAGAGGAGGAGGAGGAGGAGGAAGAGGAGGAGGAGAATTTCAGTTCACCAAAGAATCTGTATTAATGGTACAAACCTATAATGCACAATGTACAGATCTATAACTTGAGAGGGGGAGGTAAGATTTCTAATTTGATGCTAGTTTGGGCTATCCTAGTGAGACTCTTTCTAAAAGGGAGGCATCAAAATAATAAATGAAAATATCTAACATACATAAAAAATAAAATTGTGCATATTTACAGAGTACTTTATGATATTTTAATGTACGTGTATATAATAACTGTGTCATTTTATATAAAAGACTTAGGCATCTCCAGATTTTGGTTTCTGAGATCACATGGTGGAAAATACTATATTAAAACCAGCTATGTATCCACACTCTATTTCAACATTCATTTACCTATCCATTAATAATCATGTTTTATTAACACTCCCATTCTCTTTCTTGGCTTATTTTAAAGATCGATCTATCGATCTATCTATCTATCTATCTATCTATCTATCTATCTATCTATCTATCTATCTACCTGATGTGTAGCTGTGTGCACCACATGTACATAGTACCTTCAGAGGCCAGAAGGGGTGTTAGAGTCCGCTGGAGCTGGAGTTACTTGTAGTTGTGAGCTACCTGGTATGAATGCTGGAAACTGAACCTAAGTGTTCTGGATGAGCAGCGAATGCTCTCAACTGCTGAGCCCTCTTTCCAGTCCTCTGAGTTATTTAAAAGTAAAACTCAGAAATAATATTAATTTGCCTATGACTGTATTTTCATAGGAAAATATCCTCACAATTCATAATTTCATCTCTATAAAAACATATGTAAATGAGATCATCTCTGATGGTGTTTATTATAGAACATGAAAACTATCAGTTTTTCAAAATGCTAAAAAAATGGCATAAAGTTCAATAATCCTATAGACCTCAGTATCAACCTAGCCTTTAGTGTAAACATTTTAAACTTGGGTGAAAGTTCAGATAAAGAACATTATATTCTTACATGGAAGTCTGTGTTTAACATGAACCTGTGTGATGTGTAGTAGCTGCACTTCAGCGGAATATAAGGGTTATGTGAACTGAAGAGCATGAGGGTTAGGCCTAATGTGCGCGCTTAACCTTAAGTAAGCACTCAGAACCAGAGGAGTAGGAAACAAATTTGTTCAACAACACTGTGAGTTCAGATAGTGCAAGCAATGAGAAGACATTCTGAAAACTTTAGCATTACACGAATGCTATAAAACTTAGGATTATTCAAAGTCAAAATGGTATCCATGATATCAGTCCAAAAACTAAGAATATAGCATTTTTGGATTACATTTTGCTTTGTTTTTTATCCTTTGGCTTTTTGTTTGTTTTGTGTGTGTTGTGTTGTGTCTGTGTTTGTATGTATATGATTTTGCTGTTGTTTCTTTGTTTTTGGTGGGGTTTTGTTTGTTTGTTTGTTTTGAGACAGGGTCTCACTTTGTATCTCTGGCTGGTCTAGAACTGGCTATGTAGACCAGACGGACCTTGAACTCAGAGATCTACCTGCCTCTGCCTCCTGAGTGCTTGGATTAAAGACCTGCACAACCATGCCTGACTTCCATTCCCTTAGGCTTTTTTTGAGACTACATAGTGAGCTATGTAGTCCAGTGCAGCCTGGAACTCACTATGTCATCCAGGCTGGCCTTGAACCTGCAGGGAATCTTCTGCCTCTATGTTTGGGATTCTAGGCATGCAGCACTACACCCAGCAGTTTGGGATGATTTTAAATGTCATATTTTTATAAGGCCAATAACATCAAACAACTGCAACCACTCTGGATTTTTTCTATAAAATGGATTTGATACTGAAATGAAATTTCAAAAGCTAACAAGAGATCTAAGGAAAACTTGCTTAGCTCTGTGTTTTCTTTGAATTGAGTCTCATACCCACACTGAAGCAATAGTGAAGTAATCCGATGAACAGCAGTATACTGGGGTACTGATGAAGGAATATGCTCCCTCCCAACCCCCTCAAAGTTTGCCATCTATAAGGAAAAACAAATATTTGCCATTTTAACCAATTTAATTCTACCAGTTCAAAAGCACTAAATACATTCATAAAGTTGTGTCACCATCACCCCTATCTGTACTCAAACCTTTTTCATCATCCCCAGGGTAAACTCTGTAACTCTGTAATACCTCCTCCCCACCCTAACCCCACCTCTTGGGAAATTCTAGCCTACTGTAAGTCCCTGTGTATCTGCCTATTCCAGGTACCCCATATAAATGTAATTATAATATTTCTTCTTTTGTGGCTGGCTTACTTTATTTAGTATAACAGAACAGGAATCTCTTAATTAAAGCTGGATGCTGTGGTAGCTACAGTTCAGTGCAATGAGAACACAAGAGGCAGGGTCGCTAAGTTTTAGGGCAGAGGCATCAGAGATGATTGAACAGGAGGAGTGAAAGAACAGAGAAAGACAAGGCAAATTTCAGGCAGAGTGATGACATGAGGGGTTGGTCGAGCACCAAAGGCACAGAGGACAACTGAGGTCCAAATGGGTAGAACTTAACTTTATCTCACAAACAGTGCTAGTGTTGGGGGTGGGTATGGACAAAGACTACACAGACAAAAAGACCCCTTTCTTGCTTACAGTGTAAATGCTATGAGAGACTTAGTAACTTTCAGGAAGTTAATAGCAGGTGCAATGTATACTCAAAAGAAGTATGCCAGTTCAGCCTTCAAATGGAAGGTTTTGATAAGATAAGGCCAAGGGTATGCCTGCTGGGCACAAGAATTGTACAGATGGATGGCCACACACATGGCCAGAGCACAGGGTCCTGCACAGGCACTCTCTGGGGGCCTTAGATCTGTTAGGCACAGTTCCCATAGAAGTCTTGCCTATGGCTTGTTCCTCACACAGTCATCAGGAAGTCCTGAGGTGAGGCTGAGCTGTTTGGGAAGCTGAGAATAAACTAGGACCTTTGTGACACCTTGATGAATGTCTCACACTCAACAATGATCCTGTCATGTAACAATGTCCAGGCTGATGATCCATTACACCTGGCCCAGAAAAGCTCTTCCTATGTATCTGGATAGTGGCTTTTTAGGGCTGGGGTTCAGGAAAGCTCTAGATGATCTGCTGTCACCCTTACTCTCTTGTCATTCTCCAGAAGGGCCTGCAGTGCTATGGAAGTCTGAACCTCTGTTGCTGATCTCACGGACTCCTCAGACTTTCTTTTGTGTTATACAAACAAAACAAATGACAGAGGACTGAGGATGTAGCTCAGTGTGCTTGCCTAAAATGTATGAAGCCTTGTGTTTGATCCTCAGCACTCTATAAACAACAAGGCATAGTGGTTCAGGCCTGTAAGTCCTAGTACTCAGAACTCAAGAGGTGGAGGCCAGAGGATCAGAATTTTAAGGTCATCCTTGGGTACATAGGGAGTTCAAGTCCAGCCTGGGTTACATGAGACCATATATATATTTCTAATCTCTGTTTTGAAACAAGGTGAAAAGATATCTGAACCTCCTTCCCATCATCCCAAATCTTCTATTAATACCTGTAATGGCACTGGCCTGGGCAGATACCAGGGCATGCAGTGAAAGGCAGGGATGGATGAGGATCTGAGATTGATTTGGGAGAATAGAAGTTTCTTAGAAACTAGAAGCCTTCTGGATGCCATTCCATGTAATGGATGGTTTCTGATGGCTCTGACAGCAGAGCACAGGATGGGCAGCAGCAGGTAGAGTAGAGCCAGACAAATCAAGGAAGAGTTGATTATTTCAATCACCCTTCATTCATTTTTATTTTCTTCAAGATAGCAATTGAACATCTATTGAATGTCAGATACTCTTCTAGGATCAGGGGGAACAAAGCAAAGTTCCTACCCTTGTGAAGCTTATGTTCAAATAGGGAGAAATAGATAGTAAACAAGTAAAGTGATAAGTCAGTTGTAGAAATAATTAAAATATGTTCAATAAAATAGAGACCAGAATATACTGAATCTGGAGTACCACTGGGCTGGGAGTGTTGTATTTGGCCTCATCAATAAGGTGACATTGACAAGGACTGAAAGGGGTAGAGAATGTTTTAAATAGCTATTGAAAGGAGGGGCATCTTAGGCAAGGCAAAATGTGCAAAGACCCCAAAGTAGGAACATAACTAACCTATTAAGGGGGTAGTAAGGAGGCTAATGTGGCCAAAGCAAAGTGACCAAGAAAAAAAAAGGAGGAGATCAGATCTAGAGGCAATGAATGCCACATATAGTAGACTTATAGACCATAATAATGGTTCTTTTTCTAAATCAAGGTAACCTTGGCATTGTTAACCAGAAGACTCTTGGTTTTAAGGGGGTGTCCTGTTCATTTTAGGGTATTTCCTGGCTTCCAATAGACGTTTCTTAGGTGCCAGTAGAAGCTAGTAGCACCTACACTAGAGTTAGAAAAACAAAAATGTCTCCATACATTGCTAGATGCTGCCTGGTGGAAAAGGTTGTCCCAGGTTTAGAACAGTGTTCTCAGTGACATGAGGACGAAATAAAGATTTTTGACCAAAGAAGTAGCAATCTGATTTATATTTATATAAGATCACTCAGTGTTACCTATTGAAAGTTGCCTTGGAGCTGGGTTTGGTGGTACACATCTATAATCCCAGAACTTGGAAAGTTGAGGCAGAGCTATGAGGCATGGGCTACGTAGCAAATGCCAGGCCAGTCAGAGCTACAGCAAACAAAAAAGCAAACAACAGCAACAAAATGGCCCTGAGAGGTCTGGGACTTGTAGCTCAGCAGTAGGATGACATTTTGGTATTAAAAGGAAGGCAGTAGGGTTTACAGTCAATGCACAAATAGAAGACGGCACCATGATCGTACAGCTGGTAGAATAAGAATGAGCCCCCGAACAGAGAAACAGAGCCTGGCATGAGAAACAAGGGGAAATGGGTCTCATCATCTATTGCACTTGATTGGAGACACTAATGGGGGAACTAAGAGGAAAGGCCAGGATTAGTTGGCAACGTAGTTCTGGTGCGCAGGCGCAGTTACAGAGCTAGACACAAAGGAAAATCAGACCCCTCAAAGAGTTACAGGTGTACTGAGGGAGGATAGCAGAAATGGACAATTAAGGGTGCAACCAACTGCAAAGGAACAATGAATCCAGAGAGAGACTGAACAGAGGTGGTCAGGGGTGAAGAGACTTGCAATAAAATCTGAAGAGATCAAAACTCTGTTTAACTAATGCTAGGCCACAGTACCTGTAGCAATACTGTTGAATTTTTTAAAGTTCGGGTCTGGAGTCAATCCCTTCTGTTAAACAGAAAGTAATAATTTCTTGATAGTTGGTTATTTATAACTTACTTACTGAAGTCTTTATATTGTCCAATCTTGTTAAATAGTAAATAGTGTTTAACTATCAAACATACCACATCTCAATGATCTACCACCACATATTACCGTATTTCATGAAAAATCCACCCCTGTTTACATTTGTTCATAGAGATGCATCAATGCACCACAGGGAAGCTAAACTTTCCATATATGTTTGCCCTTTTCTATCACTGATTATTTATGTAGATTCTTGGATTTTATTGATGGTTTGCAGATTTAGAAATGTGTGAAAGGAGAAAATGTAAAAAGCTATTAAAGAATCATTCATAAATTGTGTATTTACTGTGATAAGTAGCATGAACTCTGCCTGATTAAACTTTCTCTGTGCAAAACAGACAGCAGAAAGAAAACGTACTCTGAATAAAGGTTACAATCACATTGAAAGAAACTGCTTGTTTCTCATCAGATTGACTCCTGATTTCAAAAGGAAGCAGGCCTTTTGCAACTCCTTAAATCTGAATTGGAGATTATCTTGCCAAGTCTTGATGGGGAAAGCTTAAACTTAGCTTCCTCCTCTCACCCACTTCTTCCCTGGGAGTGTGACTCCCATCTGAGTATGGTACCCTTGCTGCTTTGGGCCTTCAAGGAATTCTAGCCTGATTTTTAAAGGATGTCAATTAAGGAGGAAACTCCCAAGAAACAGAAAGGTTATCCACTCCCAACCTATTTGTGAACATTAGCTACTCTGAGCAACGTATAGGGAGGGACTGCTCAGGGATCGGTGACAGTTTCACTCACAAGAAAAATGGGGCTACTTTTATTTATAATCCAGCCAAGCTTTTAAACATCAGCATGGACAGAATACATCAGATAATCAACAAAGGAAGACCAGGAAGCAGAAAGCAAAGCAGCTTTCAATGGTTGAGAAGGCACAAGTTCTCTCTGAACTAAGGTGTACCCATTAGCTTCTAGTGTTTCTCAAACTTTCTCAGGGAAATACGTGGAGAGGGAGGGCACTGACATTAGAATTAACGAACTGCCACCAGTCTCAGAGAAGAAATACTTAACAAGAAATGTCGCAAAGAATGGCAGCCACCAACAATTCTGTATTTTGGAGGTATCACTCCTCTAGGTGCAGGGCGGGGCACAAAAGTTAAGGCAAGGAGTAATTTCAGAGTAAAAAAAATTAATTTCTGCACAGCACAGCTATGACAGTGCTCCACAGCCCTAGGGATGGCTGCCTGTCCCCAGCTCCTGGCATAGAGGCGGTGGAGATGAAAAAGAAACACCACGCTGATCAGAGAGAGTCTTGACGTATTATTATTATTGTGCCTCAGTTTCTGAACGCAGCCTCAGGACTGGTAGCCTTTACCCTCGTCTCCAGTCGTTTCTTAGCAGGCTGGACTTTCTTACTTAGATCCAACCAACTCTGGCAACATGCCTTCACAAGGGACTGCTCCTCCTGTGTCCCCTGAAATTCTCTCAAGTGCAAAAGAACTGTGAAGGAGCCTGGTAACTTCCAATAGTGGAAAAAAGGGCCTGGGGCAGAGAGGACGACGCCCAGTCCGGCCCACGGGAACTGAGGCAAGACTCACAGAACCAACAGCTGTCGCTGCTCGGAGACCGGGATCAGTGAGGTGGAGGGTCCTGGGGACAGTCATGGCCCTCTCTGGGTCTGTACATCTTCCCTGAGTCTCCCACTCTACTCGACTTCCCATCCTTACCTGGACTTTCTCCAACAGCACTTAACAAGTGCGACTCGCAAGTTAGCTTCCCAGGACCTGCGACTGGCGAGTGTCCATCAAAACCTCGCCCACTGGCGCCCGCGCCACGCCCCCTAGAAGCCACGCCTCCAGCCCTTGGAGCACCGCTTAAGTCATAGGGACCGCCCTAGTCACGCCCCATTAGACCTGGCGTTCCACTGCTCTCTGCCCTAACACACCCCTCCTACTTAAGCCATGCCTCTCAGCCCAAGCCACGCCTCTGAGCGCCCCCTCGCCCCCCCCCCGTCCCCCCTCCCTGCCCAACCCTGCTTCTCTCTCTCTCTTCCTGCCTCAGGCATCCTTTCTGGGATAAAAGCAACATTTCTTGGATAAAATTAGGCTGTTGGCCTATAAGCCTCCTCTACAAAGTGACTTTCCTCAAGTTTCGTCCATCTCCAAGAGTACTAGATTTTGACATGCTAGCAACAGGAAAGAAATGCTGGACGAGTCTTTCCCACCACCTTTCAGCTCAATTTACCCAAGTTTCTAAATATCCTCTGAACTTGAACCATAGGTTCACATTCCTTCCAGCCAATTTTCACACCCTTTAAACTGGGACTGTGAAATTGTGCTTCTAGTCCTCTGGCCTTATCTGACTTTAAATGCTAAGCAGAGGCACCAAATAAGCACTCTCCTCTATTTCCTGAATGCTCTTACAGATGATTTTTCTTAGGCGAGCAGTACCCTCTTGCTATGTAGGGACTGAGCATCTTGACATTAATCTAACTGAAACTGGTTATGGCTCAGTGTTCTGAGAGTATATACTCAGTTATCCTTCCTCATTCCAGCCAAAGAAAATGTGGAGAAGTCACAACCAGCTTGCTGCCCTTGTACTTACACCTCTGATTTGTTCATTCAAATCACATTTATGGTGTAGATGCTCCTCTGGCAAACAAGACAAACATCAAGGACTTATGCTTGGGTGTTGCTCCAACTCAGGTTGAGATGTGACCAAAAAAAAAAAAAAAAAAGGAAGATGTAGCAAGGAGTTGATAGGTGAAAGGGGACTTAATAGTCACAGGTCCTTCTCCTTCTCCTCCTCTTTATCATGAAAATACATTTCTTTTCTTAATTTTTTTTTGATTTTTTAAAATAAAAATTCTCATATGTGTGAGTGTTTTGCCTGCATATATATATATATATATATATATATATATATATATATATATATATATATAATCTACCATATGCATGCTTGGTACTAATGGAGGTCAGAAGATGGCACTGGATCCCCTGGAGTTGAAATTCTGGATGGCTGTGAGCAGCCATCTGAGTACTGAGAACCAAACCCTGGTATTCTGTAATTACAAAATGTGATCTTAACATCTAAGCCATCTTTCCAGCCCCTGAAAATACATTTCTTTAAAAAAAAAAAGCTTTCAGGTATATCACACAAGAATCAAAAAGTTTATCTTTTTTTAAAAAAGTATCACATCTATAGCTCACTCCTAATTAAAATTACTTCTTAAAGCAACTGTCTTTGCTTACAAATAGAGCTGCAGGCAATAAAATCTAACATTTCCTACTGCTTACTGTTGCTAGTACAAGTATGGATGGATCTCAAACCACATCTTAGATAGTTTAACATAAAGTACATAGATAGTAACATGCATTAACTTTCTCATTTCGCAGGTCTTCTCAATTCCATTAGCAAGAATATTACTGGGTAGCAAACACAGAAAGACATTTTTATAGTACTTAGTACACTATTTCATACAACATTCCCATAAATCTTTTTCACGTGCACACAAAAACACGATTTCTGCCCTCATATCTGTAGGATTTGCTGGTTGGCTAGACTTCTTCATACCTCAATAATAAAGACATCATGATCGCATATTATAGAAGAACATTTAATCATTTAATCCAGTGGCATAGCTGCTCTAGCAAAGGATCACATTGAAATGTCTTTGTGATAGCTAGGAAGGGATCACATCCAAAGGCCTGTATGAAGGGATCACATCCAGAGGCCTGTACGATCTGGATCAAATGCTCTGAAGGCAATGGTGGTGATGCCTTTAATCCCAAACTCTGAGACTGAATCAGAGTGAAGTCTGAGATTGAATCAGAGTGAGGACACGTCTAACTCTCAGGATATAAAAGGAGGCTCTCAGTTCGCAGACAGTTCAGTTTAGCAGAAGAGTTTAGTAAGGGAGTTGGAGAATGAAGCAGTCAGCTAATAGACAGATGGAGAAGCGAAGAAGTAAAGAGCCAGTCCAGAATAAGCAGAAAGAAAGCAGAGATTCAGAATCAGATAGTTTACAATTTATAGTTCTGAGTTCACAGTACAGCTCAGAGTGAAAAGAGGTAGTTCAAGAAGACATAGTCACAGTGAGCTCAGACAGTAGTAAGTCTCAGAGGTTGAAACATTCTAGATTTAGATTTGCAGATTAGATTGCATGGAGGTCTAGTCTAGGTCGAGTCATGTATCTTGAAGATTAGATTGTACAGAGACTGAAGCCTTCTAGGTCTAGGTTTAAAAATTAGATTGCATAGAGGCTGAAACCTTCTAAGACCAGGGATTGATTTATGAAAGCATAAGCTGTCTTTTGCCATAAACTCATGAGAATAATATAATAAAATCAATCCTTACATCAACAGTTATAGTATATCAGTTCTTTTTGCCTCCTCTCCTTCTATTCCATTTCTGGCTTGAAGATGGTGAGAATAGTCAAACTGTTGTCCTCAAAAGAGCACAGAGAAAAGAACATATTACAACAGAACATTTGATTAACCTTATCTTTGCCCTGAGAACCCTGCGTCATTTGTAACATGTTTCAATTGCAATTGTGTGAAAGAACTGAAGAACATAATGAGGAATTGTGGGCTAGAGCTGGAAATTGTGTAAGAGAGGATAATTAAAAAAGAGTAAGAACAAAGAATTTTATGAGTAAATGGTGACTCATGAGAGAAAAAATAATTGTGGAATAAAAAGAAAATGAAGCCAGATACGATGGCACACACCTTTAATTCCAGCAGAAGCAGGAAGCACTCTGGAAGTTTGAGGCCAGACTGGTCTAGATAGTGAGTTTCAGGCCAGTCAGGCTACCCAGTAAAACCTTGTCTCCCCAAAGAGTTTTGAGGGTTGGCAGGTAGTAGGAAAGTATGGGAGAGAGAGAGAGAGACTTTGCTCTGGGGCAGAATAGAAGAACATGGGAAGAACAAATAACTGTAATAAAGGCAATTTTTTGTGAAACTTCCCATGTAATGGTTATAACTTCATTAACTTGGTTGGAGCACAGTGTCCAGATATTTGGTTAAAAACTATTCTGGGAGCTGAGAGAGATGGCTCATAAGTTATGAGTACTTTCTGATCTTACAAAGAACCCAGGCTTGAGTATCAGCACTCACATAGTGGTTCACAACCATATGTAACTCCAATTCCAGGAGAGCCAATGCCCTCTTCTTGCTTCCTCAGGCACCAGGCACACACATGGTGCACAAATATATATGCAGGCAAAACACCCATACACATATAATACATATATACTTATAATACATATATATAATCATATAATAAACATATAATAAAATCAAATAATTTAAAAATAGAAAACAGCAGTCAGAAACAAGATTTAAAAGTAAGAAAAATTCAAGCTTCTGAACACAAAGGGAAAAAATCTTTATTAAAAATGGACTGACAGGTTGACTCTATGTTTCATGTGCTCATATCAAGAGAGTATGGCAACAATTTTAAGATTCTTCCAGAGTTCAGAACATTAAAGCCACAGCTTGGTGTTTCTGTATGGTTCATTCTTATTGTCAACTTGACTGAATTTAAAGTCAGAAGATGGTAAAGCATACCTGTGGAGGTGTACAAGAGTGTGTTTCCGGAGAAGATTGGGAAGACTCACCACAAATATACACAGCACTATCCCATGAGCTGGTGATTCACAGTTAATAAAAAGGCAAAGGAGAAAGCAAGCCAAACACTTGTGGCCTAGTTAGTTTTAACTGTCAATTTGATGGAGCCTATAGTCACCTAAGAAGGGAGTCTCGGTTAAAGGATAGTCCAGATCATATTGGCCTGTGAGCATGTCTGTGAGGAACTGTCTTGACTGTTAGTTGATGTAGAGGGCCAAGACTACTATGGGCCACACTATTCCCTAGGCAGGTATTCCTGAGTTATATAAGAAAACCAGCTAAGCATGGGTCTGCAATTGAATCAGCAAACAATGTTCCTCCATGGTTTCTACTGTACTTCCTTGGCTGTGAATTAGTTCCTTGGTTGAAGGTAATGCTGCATGGAATAGTTAGTAGGTCTGGCTTCAAGTTCCTGCTTGGATCCCCTTAATGATGGACTGTGACCTAGAAGTGTAAACCAAATCGATCTTTCCTCTTTTAAGTTGCTTTTGGCCAGCATGTTTTATCACAGTAATAGCGGGGAAATTAGAACAAGTAGAATTCCTCATCTGTCTGTTTCCTATCTTACTATGTCTGCTTTGCTCTGCCACACCCTTCCTGTTGCAATGGACTGAACCCTCTGAAACTGTTGGTGAAAATAAATCTTTCCTCTCTTAAGTCGTTTTTGTCAGACACTGCGGTAACAGAAACAGAAAAAGTACCCAATACAATTTGTTTAATTGATTTTGTGAAGTATGGTGCTTCTTAATCTTTACTACAGAGAAAAATTTCAAACTCTCATGAGGATGATATTATAAAATAAGCAGAGAATATGTATCTTAAAGAGTTACAAGACCAACATAATGGCTTAGTGAGTAAAATATGCAAGCTTGAAGATATAAGATCAATTCCTGGAACTATTGTGGAAGGACAGACAGAGCTGATTCTCAAAAGAATTGCACATGAGTTCCTTCAAAGTGTGCCATTGTTACTGTTCAAATGTTCCTACATAATTAAATAGAGTACACAATTCCAGAATGGGCTGATTTAATTCATGGTAGCATTTAGATTATTGTGTCTTAGGATGGCAAGTAGGTTTCAATTCACATTTCACCTTTTGATCTGTTTATAGTAGCTGCATGAATAAACTGTGTTGTGAAATTCTGTGAGTCTAGTCTCAGAAGAAAAAAGTTCTGTGACTGATTAACAATGTCTACTGGGTACTGGGTGAATAGTTGCATGAAACAACCTATATGGCATCTCTGATTTGTAGCAACAAAGTTCTTGTATAACATCTTTTATAGTCCTCAAAAGCACTTCTCACCATTAGGCTGTTGATAGCTACACCATGGTAGAGAGCTCAAAATCAACATAACTGGCTAACATACAAGGGTAGCAATGTTGAGATACTGAATAATTTACATGCTTTATGTATCAATAGGGAGTAATTTAAGGTTCTGTCATAAAAATGACAGAATCTAAACAAAAAAAAGTATTTGGCCTGTCTTAGTTACCTTTCTATTGCTGTGAAGAGACACCATGACCAAGGCAACTAAGAAAGAGTTTAATTGGGGGCTTGCTTACAGTTTCAGAGGGTTAGTCTATGACCATAATGTTGGGGAGCATGGCAGCAAGTAGGAAAGCATGGCATTGGAGCAGTAACTGAGAGCTTATATCTTGAGAAACAAGCAGAGGCAGCGAGAACAAGCAGGGAACTAATTGGAAAGGTATGTGTTGCAGAAGTTTATTTCTAGTTATGTTTAGAATGCTTTGGGGGAAGGGCTGCTTTCCCCCAACATTTTATATTGTCTGCAGGTGTTGGCTTTATGTAAAAGATGTTTGATTCCTGATGATCTGCAGGTATTCACTGCTTTCTGGCAGAGCCATTATCAGTGAAACACCTGAGGAGCTTCTGTGTCAATAAAAACCCTTGAGATCAGACTATCAGTGTTCCACTGCCCAGTATGGTGCTTGCCATGACAGCCAGACCTCTGGCTGAGGTCTGAAAGGTTTTCATTTATGAAAATGCCTCTTTGTCTTTATTGCTGAGCAACACAGTAGCATAGTATTACAGGTATTGGCTTTTGAAACCTCAAAGCCCACCCCCAGTGACATACCTCCTCCAATAAGGCTACACCTCCTCCAGCAAAGCTTCACCTCCTAACCCTTTCCAAAGAGTTTCACAAACTGAGGACCAAGCATTCAAATATATGAGCTTATGGAGGCCACTCTCATTCAAACCACCACATGACCTAATGCCCCCAACACTTCAAGGAAGTTTGGATGTGCATGGCTAAACACTTTGGAGTAAACTCCAACAGTCTGCCAAATTAGTAATTGTAGACAAAAACCCCTGACTCCTATTCCTATGCACGGCTGTGAGAATTTTAGACAAACAAGCATAATGTGCCAATATCATGGAAAGATTTAAACATATTCCAGAAGTAATGTAAATGACCGAATCTCTTAGGAAATAACAAAAAGTTCAATTTGGTCATTAACGTATGTAACTGTCTATGACGCAATGCTCATTCACAGAGTAAGACTCATAAACAAGTACTTGTAAGTGCTTTAAATTCTGACTTTAAGAATATAAAGTTGGCTGGGCAGTGGTGGCACATGCCTTTAATCCTAGCACTTGGGAGGCAGAGGCAGGAGGATCTCTGTGAGTTCCTAGTCTACAGAGTGAGTTCCAGGACAGTCAGAGTTACAACAGAGAAACCCTGTCTTGAAACAAAACAAAAACAAAAACAAAAACAAACAAACAAACAAAAAGAATATAAAGTTGAGTCAGGTGTAGTGGCACATGCTTTTAATCCCAGCACCAACGAGGTAGAGGCAGGTAGATCTCTAAGATTTCTATGATCCTTCCCCTCATATTTACACTGAAGCCATTCCCACTTTCAGATCTTCACTCAGACCCACCCCAGGGCCAGTGTCAGAGAATCCACTCTGTCCTCTAAGAGCTGAATCCAACCTGACTTCATTCACAGATTTATCTACACCAACCCCACCCATTCCCATGATCCGCTGAGCCATCTACCACCCAGTCCCTCCAAGTCGGCCATGTCCTACCTCTATTGGTTTTATTTTCACAGTTTCCTGTGAGCTGTCATTCTTCAGCAACTTAGCCTTTACTGCTGGTCTCTTGTGATTAGCCTCTTCTTTTTTAGGATAATTTTTAAATTGATAGTTCACTAGCTTTGGTTTCTCACCTTTGTCTGTGTCCCTAGCATTTTTTTTTCACATCCTTAACATTCCTTTCTTGTCAGCATGAACTAAAATTTCCTGGAAAGTAGGGCCTACAATTTGGTGCATTTTTATATTTCTCAGATCCCATAAGTATTTGATGATTGAGTATGGTGGACTAATCCTAATCTACAAAGCCCAAAACTGATGGGAATGATGTAATGATGTAAAGAAGAGAATATCACATGAAACTGGCATATTCAAAAGACTCATCAAAAAAGAAAAGCTGGGTGTCTTATTTAGGGTTACTGTTGCTGTGATGAAACACTATAACCAAAAAGTGAGATGGGGAGGAAAAGATTTATTTGGTTTATGATTCCACATCACCTTTCATCATCAAAGTCAAAGCAGGAACTCCAACAGTGCAGGAACCTGGAGGCAGGAGCTGATGATGCAGAGGCCATGGAGGAGTGCTACTAACAGGCTTGCTCAGCCTGTTTTCTTATAGAACCCAGGACTACCAGCCCAGGGTGGTACTGCCCAAAATAGACTGGGCCCTCTCTCTCCCAATCAATCACTAAGAAAATTCCCTACAGGCTACAGCACAATCTTATGAAGACATGTTCTTAATTGAGGTTCCCTCCTCTCAGATGACATAAAACTAGCCAACACACTGGGTATGTTGGCACCTGCCTTTAAGACCCATTATTCAGCAGGCTGAGCTCTGCAAGTCTGAGGGTAGTCTTGTTTACATAGTGAGTTCTAGTACAGCCAGGGCTATGTAGAGAGACCTTGTCTCAAAAAACAAAAACAAAGTAACAAACAAAAGAATATAGTACTGGAGGATGGAGAAATGGCTCAGAGGTTAAAAACACTGGCTGCTTTTCTAGAGGACTTGGGTTCAATTTGTAGCACCCACATGGTGTCTCACAATTGTCTGAAACTGCAATTCCAGGGGATCTCATGCTGTCTTCTGGTCTCCAAAGCCACTGCATGCAGGCAAAATACCCATATACATCTGGAAATAAGAAAAAAATCTGAGACTATAATGTTGGTGAAATTACACTTAGTTTGTCTGAGTTAATTTTTATTTCCAAGGAGTAGTGATTAACTTTCCACGAAGTAAACAAAAAAGTTAGTCTGCAGGGGAGAAAAATCAAAGTTCATATTGGTTATGGTATTAATTAACCTACATAATCTAATTTTGGTTGAGTCTTTGTTGTTGTTGTTGTTTTGAGACAGGGTCTCATGTAGCCCAGGTAGGCCTCAAACTATATATAGCTATGGATGATCTTGAATTCCTGATCTTTTTCCTGCATCCATGTCCTTATAGGCTTTGATAAACCCCCCTCTCCTTTCTTTAATTCATTTTTTTTATCTTTCTCTTTCTTTTTTTCTTTCTTCTGTTGGTTTTTTGAGATAAATCTGTGAATGAAGTCAGGTTGGGTTCAGCTCTTAGAGAACAGAGTGGATTCTCTGACACTGGCCCTGGGGTGGAATGTGAGTGAAGATTGGAATGTGGGAATGGCTTCAGTGTAAATGACAAGTGGATGGATCATAGAAATCACAAAGAGCAGTCCATTTATAAGCTAGGTATTCCATAGCCAAGAGCTGAGGGACTGGCAGGCTAGATGTGCATCAGACAGTCATAGGAGAGCCAGTGTGGCTCAGGGGGGCAGGAAGGAAAGAGCCAGGAAATCTGTAAAATGGGTGAATAAAAAGGGGACTCGAGGAAAGAGAATTTTAGCTCTAAGAATCAGGTGACCTGGACTTTGTGCTGCCTCTGTGGGTCTCAGTTGTTTTACTTCACAAAGTATTCCATGGGTTAAAAGAACATATCAATGTTTCTGAGGGTGGCTAACCAATTCTGTATGCTTATGTGGTGTTTCTTTTACTTCCAGATGGACTCCCTTTTGTTTGTCTTCACGAATGTGTCTGGTTTATGTCATTCAATATGACGCCTTCTATTTCTGTCTATTTGACTATAAATGACAGGATCTTGCTCCTGTTCATGGCTGGATTAATGCTCTATCTCATGTATGTACCTTGTCATCTCGATCATGCTCATCTGCTGATGGGCACCTAGGCTGAGTCCACAGCTTGGCCCGTGTGGTGGTTTGAATGAGAGTGGCCCCCACAAGCTCATATACTTGAATGCTTGGTTCCCAGTTAGTGGAACTGTTTGGGAAAGATTAGGAGGTGTCACTGGTTTGAGGACAAAAGCCCATGCCAAGCCCAGTCTGGCTCTCTTTCTGCCTGCAATTTGCAGATCAGATGTGAGCTTTCACCTACTTCTCCATCACCATGACTGCCTGCCTGCTGCCACACTCCTCACAATGATGATCATGGACTAACCCTCTGAAATTGTAAGGAAGTGCTCAATTAAAGGCTTTTTACTATAAACTGCCTTGGTTGTAGTATCTCTTCATAGCAATAAAACAGTAACTAAGATGGCTACTGTGTATAATGCTGTAGCAAACATGGCAAGGACAATGTCTCTTTCACATACTGATTTCATTTCCTTCAGGGGTATAGCCAGGTATGGATGGATCTTAAGAAAGTTCTGGTTTTAGTTTTTTTGAAGAATCTCTCCACTTTGTTTTCCATGGTGTCACTGTTAATTCGCATCCTTTCCCACAGTATATAAAGTTTGGTTTCCCATTTCTCATCATCTCAATCAGTACTATTAGTATTTTGATAATGGCTATTCTAATTGCAGTGAGATGAAATCTCAGTGTACTTTTGGTTTGGAATGAATGAGTGGATGCCAGGGACACAGGACCAAGGGAATAATTGAACCTTTCTGCAGCCTCCTCCAGCCCTGCTCTCCTGCTCTGTTTTTTAACTGAGCCATGCATGCCCTTAGCTGTCCTGGCTATATGACTTTCCATCTGCTCCTTCATCTGGATTCCATGAAGATAGCACAGTTATTACTGCCCACTAGGTTTCCCTGAGCTAGAAGCCTTAATGGTCCTTATCTGCTTTTTCTTCCCCACTCTCACTGTCCTGGAAGCCCTGCAGATTCACCTTGTAAAGGTTTCTTGGTCTATGTACACTACTATATATGTACATGCCTCCATTACTGATTATTGGTTATGGCTTCAGCTTAGAGCCAGCCTCTTCCTACACCCATGCAACATATTTGTCCTAGAAGCAATTCTAAGTATACTTCTCTTCCTGTAACCATCATAAGCATTTTGATGATCACCTGGTGAGGTCCAAACTCCTTAGCAGAATCTGTAAGAGTCCTTGTTGCCTACCCCAACCCTGCTTCCCTGGCTTCTCCTAACACCCTTACCCCCAACTCTAGTCCCTTGCTACAGATTCCCCAAAGAAGACACAGATGTTCTGCCCTGGTTCTCAGTATTGGTTCTCCTTCAGGTTGCTTTCTCCTCTTCTCCCACATTGGCCTAGCTTACAAGACCCAGCATGAGGACCGCCTCCTCCTGAACTTCTCACTGATGCTCTGAATTCCAGTGGTAGAATTTTTTGTGTTCCTTTGACACTTCATGGTTTTTATGCTTTAATGGTGCTAGGGATTAAATTCAAGGCCTCAAGTATACTAGGTAAGTGCTCTTTCAATAAATTAAATCCACAGCCCCACATTTTAAAATCTTCAGTGTACTGCTCCTTCATCTGAGCTATCTCTGCCATATTTTTAAAAATAAAAATTGTCATTGTCCTCACTTATTTGTAAATTTTCTATACTATGCTTTTCAGGGATACCCATCCATCTCTCTGACTGAGACAGAGCTGACCACATACAGATGCTCAGTGAATATTTAAGATCAAGTTTAGTTAACTTGCCTCATGTAACATGGGCTGGGAATATAGCTCAGTTGGTAGAGTACTTGCCTAGAGTACTGAAGCCCTGTGTTCCAACCCCCCCAGCACTGTGTAAACTGTGAATGCTGGTACATGCCTATAATTCCAGCACAGGGGAAGTGGAGGCAGGAGGAACAGGAGTTCAAGGTCATCCTTGGCTAGAGAACAACTTCAAATCCAGCTTGAGATACATGAGATCCTGTATTTTAAAAAAACTGTAATAAATAAGTAAATAAAATGTCTAGTAAGTGCCAAACAACATATCAGATACTTAACAATGGAGGCTCAATATGAGCCTATTGGCTTTAAAGTGAAGCCTACAACAATAGAAACATAAGGATATGATGAACAAGTCAGCATGACCATGTAAATAATGAGGGACTTGTCTATACTTATTATAGGATTTTTAAAGGCAGGGTCTGACTTTGTAGCCCTGGCTGGCTTAGAACTTGATATGTAGACCAGGAGGGTCTCAAACTCACAGGGACCCTTCTGCCTCTGCCTCCAGAGTGCTGGGATTAAAGGCATGCAATACCATGGATGGCTTAAAATCAATAACTGATAAAGATAATTTTAGTGAAGTAGTAATGAAAGGATATTTCAACGAAAACATATGTCACATATGCACATATGTGTGCTTATGTACTTTTTTGAGACACAATCTCCCTATGTAGCTCAGGCTAGGGTCCACTCTGAAATTCTCCTGCATCAATCTTCTGAGTTTTTGTGATTATAGTCTGAACAATTATGGTCAGCTACTACATATTTTTTTAATAGTCATTCACCAGATTCTGTGGAAGAGAAACTTTCTCATTAATAATAAGAAAAATGAAGCCAGGTGTGGTGGATAGTGCACACCTTTAATACCAGCACTCAGGAGGCAGGGCAGGTGGATCTCTGTGAGTTTGAGGCCAGCTTGATCTACATAGCAGGGTCCAGGTCAGCGAAGGCTATATAGTGAGACCCTGACGTAAAACAAGCCCCTACAAGAGAAAAATAGCAATTGAAGAGATGGCTTAGTGGTTAAGAGTACTTGTTGCCTTGGCATAGAACCTGAGTTCAGTTCTTAACACTCATATCAGATGGCTCACAACCACCTGCAACTCCAGTTCCAGAGTATCAGATGCCTTCTTCTGGCTTCTGCCAGTACTCTTATGCACATGTACATGTATATACACATACACACATACATATACATAAAAAAATTGAGAAAAATTTCATCCTGTTCTGATACTACAATTAAACAAAACATTAAAAACAAATTGGATACAATGATGTACTGGAATACAGGTACTCAAGATGCTGAAGCAGAAGGATCACAGTAAATTCAAAGCTAGCTTGGGCTATAGAGTAAGACCCTGTTTCAAAATCTACAAACAACAACAACAAATGATCCACAAAAGAAGAAAAGTCTTAGTGAATAAATATTACTGTTAAAAATGAGATAAATTTTAAGGTATGTGTAGAAGACATGAAAAATCAGGGTAATGACCATATGACAAGTTGAAAAGTGAACTAAGAACCTGAAAAGAATGTCTATATTTACAGAAACGTATGCACAAAACTGAAAACAAGGAACATGTTGAGAGAGAGAGAGAGAGACAGAGACAGAGAGAGAAAGAGAGAGAGAGAAAGGATAGACTATACAGTTTATACAAAGGAAATAATCACTACCCTTCAACATACAGTGATACTCAGCTCTACTACAAAACAAAGAATTACGAACCAGTGAAGGATTCATATATTACTATACCATAGTTTTGCCAAAATGTAGGTTCTGAGGATTAGTAACATCTGGTGAAGGATATCAGAAATATCATACACTGCAAACAATGTTTATGTTAACATATCCCTTTTGAAAAGAGTGAACACAGATTAAAATCTTACCTTTTGCACACCCATTCTATATGAAGAAATTGAGTTCAGAGGCCTGTGTGGTCTTGATAGAATGTAGAAAGAATGTTTAGAATATTGGTACACACCTTTAATCCCAGTAATCAGAAAGCAGTGGTGGTCCCTGACTTTAATCCCCAAGATAGAAACAGAGTATGGAAGCAGACACAGGAAGAAGAGCTCAGAAAGAATCCATGTCATACATGGAATGACCTCTGAGATAAGTCAGTGAAGAACAGGCAAAATGACTAATCAGAGGAAGAGTTAGCAGAGTGAGTCAGAGTGATGACATGCCCAAATCTCACGATATAAAAGCAGGCTCTCAGCTCAGAGCTATCAACTACAGCAGGTAGTATGAAGCAAGCAGTCTGAAGCAGGCAGGCTGGGGGAGAGACACAGAGACACAGAGGAAGCTTGGCAGAAGAAGTCAGTATCAGACAGTAAGAGTGAGTCAGTTTGAAGCCTAGCAGAGCAATTCAGTTTGAGGTAGTCAGAGAGTCAGCCAGAATCTGCCAGAGTCAGAAGAGTTCAGTCAGAAACAGTAAGCAAGATCAGAAGGTCAGTTTGAACCAGTCAGCTTGGAGAAGAATTTGACTCAGAACAAGAGTGAGTTGAACCAAAAGAGTCAGAGTTCAGAAGGAGCTAATCAGAGTAGCTCTGTCAGCAGTAAGTCACAGAGATTGTTTAGATTGTACAAAGGCTGAAGCTGAAGCCTTCCAGTTTTAGGCTTGAAGACTAGATTGTACAGAGGTCAAAATGCTCCAGAGCTGCAGGACTAGGACTGTTGATTAATTAGCCAAGGAACAGTCTTTGAATCTGAATCAACATCTACATAAAGTAAACAAAAATGAACGATCCCCTTTGTTTGAAGAGGTAGCTGTCTTAGGATGTGTACCTTCCCAGTGAGACACAGATAAGGACATCCTGAAATATTTGTACTTTCTTCATCAGAAAGGAAAAGCAGTGGCATATGCTTCCCAAATTTGGTAGCTTTTCTATGAGCTTGATAGTTTGATAAGAAAAGGCAGAAAGTTTAGCCAAGACCCCCCATCCCTACCCCCAAAGACTCAGTTCTCACTAACATCTGCTGAATCAGACAGCTATGGTAGGGGAGTGGGATTCCCCACTTTGACTCAACTAAGAGAATAATGTTTTGAGCTAGAGTCTGGAAAAAGACCAATAAGCCAGTACACTTCCACAAATAACCAGTAGGAGATGGCCCAAATCATGGATGTTAATTATTAAGCCTTTTAGGTGGTGCATTGCTTATTTTCCTGATACACTAATTCTGGCCACAGAATAACTTTGCCACCTGCATTAAGTGGAGGTTAAATGTTTTTCCTGAATGCCTTGTTGTAGGGTTCATCTCCCACCCTCAGCATTTCATTTCCCTTCCCTCCCCTCCCCTCCCTTCGCTTCCCTTCCCTTCCCTTCCCTTCCCTTCCCTTCCCTTCCCTTCCCTTCCTTTCCCTTCCTTGTGACTGTTAGGTATGTTGAACTCTATCAACAAGGAACATAGCCTTGAAACTTAAAAACAGGTAAAGAGTTTCGTGTGCAAGCCTTCGGCTTGAAGGATTTGTTATTTCTCTTTAATGACTAGACATAGGAGGACTTGAAATTTAAGCCTGTTATAGTTTTGAATTTGAAAATAAAAATTAAACTGGGAGCCATGGCATATATGCCTGTAATCCCAACAATAGGGAGATAGAGTCAGGCCAACCTGGGCTACTTGGTAAAACCCTATCTCAAAAAACTAAAGGAAGAAGAGGAAGAAAAGGAGAAAGAATTAACCATCTATGTGAGTGAAGGTCAATTCCTAGTAATTAATACTTGGGGCCATTTAAATATAGATTTGTTTACTGTTCATTCTAGCTGTGTTGTCTCTGGTACATTTTGTTATCTGCTGCTCCTTTTAGTATTCAATAGCCACTTCTGTCTAATGGTTTCCATGCTGGATATCACAGACACAGAACATCCCATCACTGCAGGAAGTTCCATTGCACAGCACTGTTCTTTGACTTTGGAAGGGGCAGTTACTGAGACAGGGTCTCACTATGTAGCCTTGGCTGGCCTGGAACTTGTTATGTGGTGCTGTGTCCTGCATCACTTGGGGACTTAACTGAAGAAATGATGGAATGAAGAAAGGACAAACACATGTTCATAGAGCAGAGTTGGGGTCTAGTGGGCCATGTGCTCTCTGATGGAGACACACCACCAACAGCAACAAGAAAACTCAGTGCATTTATTTTATACATCTAATCAAGGAGGCAGGTTTATGTAAACAGCTCAACAAGGAGGCAGGTTTAACTAATCTCAGTAGCAGGCCTCTAAGGGGAGCAAGCTCGGGGTGCACTCCTTGGGGAGCAAGAAGCTGTCGTTGATACTTTCTGTATACACTGTCAATATTTGCACTCAGACCAGAAGAAGGCTTCGCCCTCCGTCTGAGCTTCACCTGCAGGAGACTTTGCCAATTCCTAGGGGTCTGAGGCACTACAGTCCTTGACAAGGCTATGTTCACATCAACAACACACATTTACTTGGGGCTTCTTCGACTCCCCATAACATACTCAGATTGGCATCAAACTCACAAGAGATCCATCTGCATCTGCCTCCCAAGTGCTGGGATTAAAGGTGTACATGGACTATTATTACTGAACTCTAGGGCTGACCTAACCCAGGTACTTCACAAGAAAATGCTTTTAAAGTGAGACTTTGGACCTGGCCAGCTTTGGAAGATAAAGCAGTAAGTAAGCAGAATGTCTGCTGCTCACTTTTGTATGTTTCTAATAACACTGGAATTGATTAATATACCCTTATGCATAATTTTTTATTAAAATAATTTAAATGTAAGTGCATATAGGCTCCAGAAGAGGATGTCAGTGTCCCTGGAGCTAGAGTTACAAGCAGTTGTAAACAGCCTGATATGGGTGCTCTCTAGCCCTTACATAGTTACCTTAGGCATGAATAAATTATTCCTAAGGACTGTAGTGATGGCTGTGGTTAAGAGTACTTAGTTTAATTCCCAGCACCCACATTGAGTGGTTTACCTTAACTTCAACTCCAGGGAATTTGATATCCTCCTCTGGCCTCCATGGGCACCCGAACACATCACACACACACACGCATATTTTTTAAAATTACCTTTAAAGACCTCCATCTCATGTTTTATTAAAGAAATATTTGCCAGGTAGTGGTGGCACAAACCTTTAATCCCGGCACCTGGGAGGAAGAGGCAGGTAGATCTCTGTAAGTTCAAGGCCAGCCTGGTCTACAGAGTGAGTTCCAGAACAGCCAGAGTTACAACAGAGAAACCCTGTCTCAAAAAACCAAAAAGAAAAGAAAAAGAAAAGTACTAGATTAAAATAGAAATGCTTAATAAACTGATATTGTTTCAAGTATCTATTTTTTTTTCATTTAAAAATATGTATAGGTGTTTCGCCTGCATGTATGTCTGTGCTGGAGGATATCAGAAGAGGGTATCAGCCCTGGAACTAAAGTTACATATGATTGTGAGCTACCATGTGGATGCTGGGAATCAAACACAATTCTTCTGGAAGAGCAGCCAGTGTTCTTAATTGCTGAACCATCTCTCATACCCCTGCTTCAAGTATTTAATTTGTATTACAAAATAGACATCTAAACTAATGACAAAACTAATGTGACACTTGCTGGTGAAGTCACATGTGAGATGTAAAGATGTGTTCAGTTCTATTTTATGCATTTACTGAGTAGCAACTATGTGGCAAATATGGTAGGCAGCTGGGCTGCTATGAACATTTTTATGAACATATTTCCCACATCTTTCTTTCTTGAGGATTTATTCGGAAGTAGAATTGCAAGTCATGCATTTAGTTTTAGCATCTCTTTCCTATTATCTCCTAAGCTATATGTTTTCTCCTTAGTTTTCTCCATTCTCCATTTTAGATTCCTATTAGAAAATACTACCTCCAGTGCATGAGCTTTCAAGATAAGTTGGTTCTACTGGCAGGACACCCATCCTCAAACTATGCTTTGATCTCAGAAGCTTGGGCTGTGTTTTGTGAAACAAAGTAGGACTCCTACCCATCACCAGATGACTCATGTTACTGGCTTGAATAACCCATGATAAAACAGGGGACCAGGTCAAATAAATTCTATAATATCCAAGGGTCAATTTAAGTCTATGTTCTGACAAGAGCTGGCTGATATCTTCATCTTTACCTCCTTCTTTCATTCTCAACCACACACATTCACCTCTGTCAAGGATCCTTCCGTATCTGAACAATGTATGCCCATTACAGATCAGCAATGGTTTTTCTGATTTTCAAGTGTTCTAGTTTCATTCTATTACTGTGACAAACACTACAATAAAAAACAACTTAGGGGAGAGTTTATCCAGCTTACATTTCGAAGTCACAGCACACCACTGAGAGAGGTCAGGCCAAAAACTCAAGGCAAACATTTGAAGCAGAAACCATGGAGAAATGTTCTTTCTTGAATCACATTCTGTGGTTTTTTGAATGAAAATAGCCCCTGTAGGCTCAGAGGGAGTAGCACTACTAGGATGTGTGGCCTTGTTGGAGGAAGTCTGTCACTGGGGGTAGGCTTTGAGGTTTCAGATGCTTAAGCTAGATCCAGAGTCTCTCTCTTCCTGATGTCTGTGGATCCAGACGTTTAACTCTCAGCTCCCTCTCATGAACCACATCTACGTGTGTGCCACCATGCTTCCTGCCATGACAATAATGTCCTAAACTCTGAACTGTAAGCCAGCACCGATTATATTTTCCTTTATAAGAGTTGCTGTGGCCATGGTGTCTCTTCACAGCAATAAATCCCTAACTAAGACTACACCTAGCTTTACTATACAACTCAAGACCACCTACCTAGGGAAGGGTGCTGCCCACAGTGAAGTAGACCCTCCTATATTAACATCAAGACAATCCTCCACAGACATGCTTATAGGCCAATTTGATATGGATAATCCCTCAACTGGGATTTATCCTCAGGTGACTGTAGGCTGTGTACAGTAGACAGTTAAAGCTAACTCCAACATCTAGGTTGTAAATTTGAGATCTTGCTATATTTCTGCTCTTTTAGCAGGGAAAGGAACAAAGGGGAGAATGAAAGTTCAATAAATTTTTCCTTGTATTTGTCAAAATAGATTTGAGTAAAGAGAATCTTAAAATTATCATAAAAATGAAGATTTAATGGTCTGGGGATATAGTTTAGTAGTTAAGAGTGCTTGACTAACATGAGTGAAGCTGAGTTCAGTCCTACCTAAACTGGATGTGGTGGTACATGCCTGTAATTCCAGGACTCAGGAGGCTGAGGCAGGAGGATCAGAAGCTCATGCCATCCTTGATAACATAACAAGCTCAAGGTTGAGCCTAGGTCACACTAGACATGGTTTCAAACAAACAAACATTTACATTTTATTTCTATTTCAGAAAGTTATATTTTCCTTGCCTAAAGTTATTTAACTCAAGGGAGTTAGTTCATTGCAATGTAAATTATTTTTTAAAAATGCATTTCTCTGAAGCTGGAGAGATGGCTCTGAAGCTGGAGTTAAGAACACTGGCTGCTCTTCCAGAGGACTAAGGTTCAATTCCCAGCACCCACATGGCAGCTCACAGCTGTAACTCTTGTCCCAGGGGATGTAACACCCTCACACAGACATACATGCAGGCAAAGCACCAATGTACATTAAAAAACTAGTTTTTAAAATGCATCTCTCTGAAGCTGGGGAGATGGCTCAGTGGTTAAGACTAAAGCCTGCTCTTCCAGAGGTCCCAGGTTCAATTCCATACATGGTTCACAACCATCCAGGGCATATGATACCCTCTTCTGACTTCTGTGGGCACCGTACACACATGTGATACATGTATATGTGTGTGTGTGTGTGTGTGTATACACACACACAAAACATTCACACACATAAAATAAAATTTAAAAGTTTTTTTTTAATTTAAATACATCTGTCTACGCTGGGTTACATCTATAATCCCAGTGTTCTTAATGAGACAAGATGGATGGATGGATGGTGGAGACAGGACAATGACCCAGAGCTAGAGGGCTAGCTAGCCTGGAGTACACAGTGTAGCAGCAGAAACAACAACAGCAACCCTGTCTCAAAAGCAAAGTAGAAGAGGACCAACTTCCAAAATTTGTCTTCTGACCTCCACATGCCTGTCATGTCACCTGTGTATCCCCACCTCTCTCTCCCTCCCTCCCCTCACTAAATAAATAATTTTGTTAAAAACACACCTATTGAAGCTAGAGAGATAGCCTAGCAGTTATGAGCATTTGGTATTCTTACACAAGAAAGACCTGGGTTTATTTCCCAACAGTACCCACATGGTGGCTCACATTCATCTGTGACTCCAGTTCCAGGGGATTAAACTCCTTCCAACCTCCGTGGGCACCAGTCATGCATGTAGTGGATATATACACATACAAATACTCATATACATAATATTTTAAAAGTGTATCTGTTGTGTAGCTTACAATCATCTGAGTTTTGACAAAGATATCAAAAACATACACTAGAGAAGTGACAGTTTCTTCAACAAACAGGTACTAGGGAAATTAGATATCCATGGGTATATAGGTAGAAGGATGAAACTAGATCCCTTTTACTTTGTACAAAAATCAATTCAAACTGGAATAAGTGTTTGAATGTAAGAGCTGAAACTTTTTTCGTAATAATTTTATAAATTACTTGAGTTTCATACAATGTATCTCAATCAAACCCTCTTCCCATTCCTCCCCTGGTCCAACCTACCACCCCTGTGCCCTCAATACTACTACTACTACTACTACTACTACTATTGATGATGATGACGATGATGATGATGATGATAATGATGATGGTGATAAAATTAGGTCTAGCCTATGTGGTTGGAGTGTGGATCAAAGGAATCACCATGGATTTGGAGGCAGCAAGCCACTTGATCATGGCTCACATTAGACTGAGATCAAGCATCACCAAGTTCAACCTGAAGTTGGACCCCATCACCCAAACACACAAGCACTCCAACATCACACAGGCACCCAGACATCACACAGGCACCCGGGCCTCATGCAGATACTAGAGACTCTCACAGGCACCTGGTCATCCCTCAGGCAGAGCTGAAACTCTTAATGGGAGAGGTAAACAACTGGTGTGGGGTGAAAGGAGAGGAGTGAGGACACAGAGCTGAAACCTCTAGGGAACAATCTAAGGGAAATACTTCAATACATTGGCACAGGTTTTCTGAAAAGGACTCCAATAGCTAGGAAATAATACTAAGAATTGACAAGTGAGATTGCCTAAAATTTTTAAGCGCTTCTGTACATCAAAGGAAACGATCAGTACAGAAGAAACAGCCTAGATAATGGGAGAAAATCTTGGCAGCTATACATTTGACAGGGACTAGTAGCAGGAATACATAAAGAACTTAAAAAATTTAATGACAAAGATCATCTGATCAAAAGACTGGCAATTGAAAACTGGGCATGGTGGCACACAGCTATAACTCCAGCACATAGTGTAGAGACAGGAGGACCAGAAGTTCAAAGTCATTCTCAATTACACAGAGTTTGGTGGTGGCCTGGGCTACATGAAACCTGTAATAAATAAGTAAAAAACAAATGGGTAAAGCGAGCTATTTCCTCCAGGTTGGACATGACCATTGCTGTCTTGGCCTTGGGTCAGAGTAGCTGCAGCCACACCTGGAAGACCCTGGCCTACTGACATTCCTTCATGAAGGGAGGGACAATATTCACAAGGAGCATCCTTAAAATCTTTTTTATTATTAATTTTTATTTATGTTTGTGTCTGTATTGAGTGTATACCATGTATGTGGCTGCCTGTGGAGGCCAGAAGAGGGCTAGAGTTACAGGCAGTTGTGAGCTTCCTGATAAGGGCCTTTAGAACAAGATCTCCAGTCTTCTGCAAGAGCAGCAAGTGCTCTTTATTGCTGAGTCATTTCTCCAGCCCCATCCATGAAATCTTAATGAGGCTCTTCTCCAAGATAATGGAAGAGGTAAACAATTTTGTGAGGTGGCAGGAAAAGAGTGGGTAAACACACGCTTTGCTAGTATATAGCTGATTGTAAGTTGCTCAGGGGACTCCTTGGTGGTGAAACTGTCTATGGGTCACCCAGTAAATTCACCGATTCACCAAGATGGACTTAAACAGGATCCTTTCTTTGGTCTGTTGGTACCCTCTCTATCTGCATTAATAGACATTTCTTTATATTGATTGCCCCAGGAAACAACATGTGAGAGTAAATGCACAGAGAATTCCCTATAAAGATGAAAATACAAATGGGTAATAAATATAGGGAAACACACTCAACATTTTTTATTCCTTTCTTTTTTAAACATTATTTTTATTAATTATTTGAAAAGTTCATACAAGGCTGGGTGTTGTGGTGTATGCCTTTAATCTTAGCACTTGGCAGGCAGAGGCAGGTGGATATCTATGAGTTCAAGGCTAGCCTGGTCTACACAATGAGTTCCAAGACAGTCAGAGTGTGAGAGACAGACAGTGAGAGACCCTGTCTAAAAAAAAAAAAGTTTACATAATGTAGTTCGATCATATTCACCCATCTTCCCTAACTCATTTCAGATCCATTCCCACTTCATGTTCTCTCTTCTAAACAAACAAATTCTCTTGGATGTGGAGCCTGTCCTGATGCATGAATCAACCTACCAGAGGTCATGCCCTTAAAGAAAACTGACTCTCCCTATTCCAGTAGTTATCAAATGCTAATAGCTCCTCACTAGGGCTAGGACTTTTTGCCTATCTCCTCCTCTATGCCAGGATTTTTGTCTGGCTTGTCCTTTCTCAGATTTTGTGCATGCTGTCACAATTTCTGTAAGTTCATATGTGCAACTGTCCTACTGTACCCAGAAGGCACTGTTATCTTGTAGTCATCCACCACCTCCAAACCTTACAAGCTTTTTCCTCATCTTTTGTGAAGAACCCTGAGCCTTCCCTCACAGCTGAATCATTCACGAGGGCAGGCTGGAGAGATGTCTTGGTGGTTAAGACCACTTGCAGAGGATCCAGGTTCAGTTCCCAGCACCCAAGTGGCAGCTAACAAACATCTGTAACCCCAGCTCCAGAGGATCCAATATCCTCTTCTGGCTTCTGTAGGCACTGCATGTACATGGCACATAATTATCCACCATGCAAGCAAAAATACCCATACACATAAAATTTGAAAATATTTAATATATATGTTTGTATAAATGTCTATATATATGTATATATGTGTGTGTGTATATATATGTACATATATATATATATATGATGAAAATAGAATGAGGAGTATTTGGGAAGAGGAAGGGAGGGGACCAATAGGAGGGGAAAGGAGGACAAAAAAGGGGGTGAATAAAGCTAAGTACATGATTCATGTGCATGAAAACATCTTAATGAAATCCATTATTTTGTATAATGAATACATGCTAATAATAAAAAAATCCATCTCTGAGCAAAATAGTCATAAATAACATATGAGACATCCCTTCAGGTTTTCAGTGGTCAGTGAGAATGCCTATGAGAGGTTGTGGTGATGTCACATTTTGCTGATACCTGGAAAAGCTATAGATACTGTGTGTTGAAATTACATTTTGACAGCAATCTTCCTTTGAGATTTCATATTTACATATAGTGACTAAGAGAGAGATGCTGGTGGAAATTATCATGGGTTAAAGACTCCCAAACCATGCCTTGGAGCCTCCTGCCACTCTTTTCACCATTTCATGAAAAAGCAGCAACAAACTATATAGGCCACAGTTACATAAATGACAGATCTTGCTAGGCCTATGGCACACAAAATTTCTCAAGGCATTATTGGCCATTGTAATTTTGTAAATTATCGACCATTGTAAGTGTCCTTAGGTTATGCTCTTTAAGGTGTCTGTAGCCCACTGGTGAGAATGGAAGTAAACAAGCTACAGAGGAAATTAACTATTGACTCCCTTGATAATGATATGCAATGATGAGGTTTCTTTTTTGGTCAGAAGGTGGCTTCTCTGTGGAGGAACAATTTAAACTGAAACAGGATTAATGAGGATCCTGCAAGGGGAAAGGCTTGAGGCAGAGAAATTGGCTCTTGGCAGGATGCCCTGGATGGAGACACATGCTGATCAGGCTGCCAGGTCACATGAGATCAACAACACTCCTGTCAAGGGGGATGAGTAATGAGGGCTGCTTAATGAAGTAGGATGTTTAAGATGCAATTCAAGTCCTGGACTGGATTCCACATGCACTGCCATAAAGAAGGCTACAGTTATCCACGATCAGCCTTGTCCTGTGGGAAAGGGAACCATATAAAGCAAGATAAGATTGAAAATCTTCTCTAAGAACAAGTGGATCACAGTAGACAGATGGAAGACACCAGTAGCTTGGCCACTGAATCAATCAATCTGTTAATCTGCTTTTCAGATTAACACTCTACCAACATGGGCAGAGTGTACCCTAGATGGTCTCTGTTATGGGGTGAGGTGTTTCCCCTCCAAGTTCACATGCTGAAATCCTAATTCTCCTCATCTCAGAATGTGACTGTATTTGAAGGTGGGGTCTTCAAAGAGGTAATTAATGTAGAACTGTGGTCAGTAGGCTGGACTCCAATCCAATAAAACCATGGTCCTTATAAGAAGAGAAAGCTGATATAGATGTGAACACAGGGATAAGACACCTGTATATGTGGGTTAGCCTGGGGAGCTGCATTGCTGCTGTAAGAGCCACAGTTGAAAGCAATCTACTCTGAAAGCCTGCAATCCATTGAGCACAGATTAAAATGATGGGTACCACCAGGTGTCAGCAAACCACAGCCTGAGGATCAACTACTTGCTCATTGGGTAGCAAGAGTTTGATATTTTAAATGGCTTAAAATTAAAGAGATCTGGAATACCTGAAAATTATCTGAATTTCTAGTTTCAGTCTTCACACTCATACCACCTCATGCTTTTTTGTTATCTGTTGTCTAGGGCCACTTTCCTACCACAAATATGGAGTCTGATTGTCCCCAGAGGCCATACCTGCAATCTGAAATCTTTAGCTTCTGACCCTTTCAGAATAGCTGTTGCCGAAACAGAATACCATAGTCTGATCCTAAGGGAAGAGAGTCTACCTAGGAAGGGGATATGCTGAAATGATCATTTCAACAACACATTGTAAGAATGCTTTTAATTTTATTTTCTGTTTTGAGATTGTATCTCATGTAGCTTAGTCTGGCCTTGAACTCTCTAAGTAGTCAGATGAGAGTTGCCTTGAACTTCTTATTCTTCTGCTTCCACCTCCTGAGTACTGGGATTATAGTTGTGGACCACCCATGCTTTGTTTATACAGTGCTGGAGATCAAACCCAGGATAAACAATATAATTTTCAGAATCTACTGAAGAATGAAAAGTGAGATCTTCTTGTTTCAAAATAATAAAGAATTTCAAGACTGTGACAGCTGAGCTTTAAACCTAAGGTGGAGCCCTTGTGAGGAAAGGCAAATTTGTGACTGTACAGGTCTTATGCCAAGACACCAGCCTAGCTTGGAATGATAGGCAGGTGAACTTAAGTATGAAATAAGACAATCTCCTGGAAATTATTTTGTGTGTGTGTGTGTGTGTGTGTGTGTGTGTGTGTGTGTGTGTTTCCCTCCCCAGCTTCCTTTGGAGATATGGGATCAAGTGATCTTACCATTTGAGCATCTCAAGGACTACTCAGGCATCCTACTCATTGCATCTGGCTACAAATCTTCACATCAAATTGTCTTCTTGTTATTTGCTATATTTTCTTTCTTAAAAACACTATTACTATTTACCTATTTAGTGTGGGTGTGTGTGTAAATCTGTGCCTTGGTACACATGTGGAGGTTTGAAGACATCCTGTGGGAGCTGGTTCTCTCCTTCCACCATGTAGACCCCAGATTTGAACTCTGGCCATCAGGCTTGGTGGCAAATGCCCTTACTGGCTGAGCCATCTTGCTTGCCCTGCTCAATTTTCTTAAAAGCAGAATTCAAGCTGGATGAAAAAATAAGTTGGTAGAAGTTTCTAATAATTTTCATGGGGCATGGTATTCAACATTTGCTTAGGTCTTAGATTAAATACAGCAACTTGGAAGGAGGGCTGGAAAGGTAGCTCAACAGATAAAGTTCCTATCTTGACTTTGATTCCCAGAGCCCATGTAGAAATAAGCCTGGCACACTAGCATCCCTTATAATCCAAGAGCTGAGGAGGCAATTAGAGTCAGGTTGATTCCTGGCATTCCCTGGTTAGCCGAGCTTACATGACAAGTATCAGGTCAGTGAGAGACTCTCCTTCAAAACATGGTAGATGCCTCCTAAGATTGCCCTTTGTCCTCTACATGTGTGTGTACACACACCCAATGGAAAATGAGTGTTTCCACCTATTTTCAATAAGATTTAAACCAGACCTACCACAATTATTTCATGGGAATTTCAAATTATCAAAAGAAGTTTCTATGGAACCTGTAAGTTTAAAGTTTCATCTATTTCCCTATTTTCTATGCTAAGTAAGAGGGAAAGATTATAACACAGTCAAGCCTCTTTCTGAGTTAAATGGTATAAACCATATAATAGGTTTCCCTCGATTTACTTAAGGATGAATGTTGTGATCTACAAAGGAACAACATGTTCTTGTACCCACAGCAAGTTAAGGGGATTAACAATCTTGTGCTTATAAAACAGCAACCAAGCTCCCATTCAATTCTTTTGATTTCCAGAAACAAGAACCTGATTCTTAGCACTCCTTGGATACTGTTGTCTCTGTCTGGTCCCACCGATGAGAAATAGCAGTAGAGCCAATTTGCTGAGAATTAACTTCAGGCCAATGCTTCTCACGCTTAAGGAAAGGAAGTAAGCATTTTTACTTCTTTTTAGTTTCCTTAAAGAAGTCATTTGTATATGTTAATATGATTTATGGATTAAAAAAATAATTGGCCAAACAATTAGTGGATTCATCAGAGCTAGCCATATTTAACATCTTGAAAATGCAAATTTTATATGTTGATGTGTTACTATCACTGCACTTTATTACACTAAAACAAACAAACACAAGAACAAAATATCAGGAGCAGGGGGTGTGGCTTAGTTAATAAGAGCACTTGCCTAGCATGCATGAGGCTTTAGGTTTGATCATAAGCACTATTATAAACTAAGTGTAGGAACGTATTCCTATGATCTTAGCACTGGTGGATGGAAGAGGATCAGAAATCTAAGGTAATTCTCCTTACATACTGACTTCAAGGCCAGCCTGAATTACATGAGACCATATGTCTTAGTCAGTATTCTATTGTTGTGAACAGACACCATGACCACAGCAACTCTTTTAAAGGAAAGCATTTAAATGGGGCTTGCTTATAGTTTCAGGGGTTTAGTCCATTGTTAGCATGGCAGGAAGCATGTCAGCACTCAGGTAGACATGGTGCTGGAGAAGGAGCTGAGAATTCTACATCTGGATCTGCACACAGCAGGAAGAGAGCCACTGGGCCTGGCTTGAGCTTCTGAAACCTCAAAGCCCACCCTTAGTGAAGCCCACACTTCCTCTTCCCTCTCTCATTGCTTACTTTAGCCAATAATCAGTTTTGCTTTCATCGGGTCTTGTAGAGAAAAAGTCCAGAATCATGGGATCCATCAAGACTCACCAGCTGGTAAGGGCACTTGCCACCAAGGCTGACAACCTAAGTAAGATACCCAGAACCTATATGGTGGAAGGAGAGAAATAACTCCTACAAGTGTTCTCTGACCTCCATATAATGTGTTTACCCCCACCCCCAAATAAATACAATTTTTAAAAATTCCAGAAATCATGAGTGTCAACTTCATCTATCAATTCATTTCAAAGAGTGCCCACTTGCACCACCCTTCAGGAATACAGAACCTTACAGCACAGGGCAGAGCAACATCTTGTTCTCATTTTCCTTGGCCAGAGAAATCTGTTCCATTGCCAGTGAGCAAACTATTTGATGGTTCTCTTGGTGATTCTGTGGCTGATAAAATCTTCAAAAGTATTCTCTGCTCACACACCATGAAGTTCAAAACAGGAAAGGGATTTGAGATCCTCCTGACAAAGGCTTTGGACAAGCCAGGCAAGAACTAGAAGCCTTCTATCTTCCCTGTCCTGGGTCCATTCTTAGATAAGGACATAAGCTTTGTGAGAATTCTGGTATCTTAAGAATTACGGGCTTTTACTTCAGGCTTTCATGTTCTAGTAGGGTTGGGACTCATTGGCTTTGGTCTTCAATGGTCTCTGCATCACTATCACCAAACCATTATTATTTCGTCTTTCACCTGCTTCTCATTATTATCCTCTTCTTCCTCCTTCCTCCAGGAGGATATTCCTATGGTAGGAAGATGTCCCTTGTGTTGTTTTCTTTGTGAATTAGACACAAGTTGTCCGGGAAGAGGGACCCTCAATTGAGAAAATGCCTCCATCAGATTGACTGTAGAAAAGTGTACAGGGGCATTTTCTTGATTAATGATTTTTGTGGGAGGGCCTACTGTGGATAGTGCCACCCCTGGGCAGTTACTCCGGAGTTGTAGAAGAAAATTGATTGATCCAGTAAACATGGTATATCTGCTTCACTTTCTGTCTCCAAGTACCTGCTTGAGTTCCTGCCCTGGCTTCCCTTCATGATGGGCTATAACCTGTAGGATTTGATAAACTCCTTTCTCTCCAAGTTGTTTTTTTTGGATTTTGGTCAGTGTTTTATCATAGCAACAGAAACCAAACTAGGACAGATATAGCTCATGGGTTTTTTTTTTGTTGTTGTTTTTGACTATGTCTTTGCCAGTATTTTGCTGTATAGAGACACCATGACCATAGCAACTCTCTTAAAGGAAAGCATTTAATTGGGGCTTGCCTACAGTTTCAGAGGTTTAGTCCATTGTCATCATGACAGAGGGCATGGTGGCATGCAGGCAGACATGGTGCTGGAGAAGTAGATGAGTTTTACATCTAGATCCACAGGCAGCAAAAAGAGAGAGAGAGACTCCTGGCTTGGAATGGGCTTTTTGAAACTTCAAAGCCCATCCCCAGTGACACACTTCCTCTAACAAGGCCACATCTCTTAGTCTTTTCAAATAGTGCCACTCCCTGGTGACCAAGTATTAAAATCTATGAACCTATGAGGGGGATTCTCATTCAAATCACCACAGTTTGTTTCTGTTTGTTGAGACAGTCTCAGCATGTAGCCCCAACTAGCATGCAATTCACTATGTAGAACAGGCAGTCTTTGAACTCACAAAGTTTCCTGCCTCTGGCTCACTGGGGTTGAAATGAAAGACTTATCAGACCAAGTCAGGAAGCAAAATTCTGTATCAAGTCATCTATGATAACAACTAGAACTTGTTTTTTCAAATAAAATTTTACATTTCATTATTTGTGTGTGTGGGGGGGGGTGGATACAGGCAAACTTTTGCCACAGTGCTTGTGTGGAGGTCAGAGGACAACTTTTGCGAGTGCATTATTGCAAGAATTTATCATCTATGGTTTCTCTTATATCCAGTTTGTTTTACAACATGTTGGCAACTTTTCAATAACAGTTTAGCTCTTGCTAAAATATACCTATGCACCAATTTATAAGTAGTAATCTATACAGACATGTTATAATTTGAAATTTTGTATTTCACAAAATGTAGCAGTTCCTGTGCAACAGTGGCTCTCAGTGTGGTGTCTGAGGGTGCCAGAAGAGGACGTCAGATCCCTTTAAGTTATAGGCGGTTTTGAGCTACCTGATACGGGTGCTGGGAACCAAACTTCATGTCTTTGAAGAGCAATGCACAGTCTTAACCAGCACATATCTCTCCAACCTCAAGCCTGAGGCACTTTAGTATTCATCCCTACTCATGGACTTTTGAAACTGTATGGAAACAGTTTGATTTCAATACTTGGCTGGAGGTCCTTTGAAAGGGAAATATTGCTGGCTCACAGCAAGCAGAGGTCAAGAAGGTTGCTGTAAGGCTGTGTGAGTGACCCCCAAAGCAATAAGCTAACCTCAAATGTCAATGATGCCAAGGTTGAGAAAGCCCACTCTGCCCCTTCACTCAGGTTCCCAAAGGCTAGCCACAACATAGCAATCAAGGCAAAGGCATTAAATTGGATAAAAACAATTAAGAAAGTTCAAGATCATACTTAGATTTCCCTAGCTTTTGTGCTAATGACCTTTGCC
The DNA here is from genome assembly GCA_026225945.1 of Cricetomys ansorgei. Classification (NCBI taxonomy): domain Eukaryota; kingdom Metazoa; phylum Chordata; class Mammalia; order Rodentia; family Nesomyidae; genus Cricetomys; species Cricetomys ansorgei. The sequence goes on from JAMJFZ010003396.1 coordinate 8,027,542, forward strand.
CCAGGATTTGCTCCTTAATCTTCCCCAGTTTATGACACTTTCCCAGTCTTTGCTTTCTGTGTGTGATCATGCTGCTTCTAAAGGCTGGCCACACATTTTTTAAATATGGCCCTTTCACATGGGGCCATATTAGATCTTTCTATCACATTCCTGTTACCATTTGTCTGTTGTAGAAGTTTATTTTTGATTGTGTTAAAAATAATTGCTTAGTATACTGTTGAATGAGGGGCTGCCTAGGTCTTGGCATTTCATATTATCTGAAGGTGTTGGATTTGTGTGTGTGGGATGTTTGATTGCACATGATCTGCATATGCTAGCAGTAGAATACCTGAGGAGTTCTAAATCAATAGAAACACCTAAGTTCAGATGCTTGGGGTTCCACTGTCCAGTATGGCACTTGCCATGATGGTGATTCCCTTTGCTGAGGTCTTGAAGGGTTTGCACATATAAAAATGCCTTCTTGTCTTCTTTGAGGGAGGTGCCACTGTAGGCCTACTACAACATTTGTCCCCTTCATGGGTGTCTTAAAATGGGATGTGCCAGGCCTTCACAGAGGAAAACCATCCTGTGGTCATTATGTTTCCATAATAATTAAAAGTCCCTATGAGTGAAGCCCCATTCTCTGATTTATTCCTCACCAAGCTCTGGGAGATGAGGTATGAACTTAGGCAAGTATCTAAACCCAGTAAATCTCTTTTGTGGATTGTTTTGTAGCTCTGTATGTTCTTTGATATGCTTCAGTCTGTGGGAGTCAGCCTTTTGGTGCCCTGGGTAATTCATAATAGCTACTTGGGCTGCTAAGCTATGTGTCTCAAGTAGAACCAGTATTTAATTAGATGTTTAACATCTTTCCTGTATCTCTTTCCAAATGTCTGTATGTCAATGATCTATCATGAAAGTATATTTTGGATTACTACACATTTTTTCCTTGCATCAATTATAAAACCCTAGTGACTACACATAATTCAGCCTTTTGTGCAGAAGTGTCAGTCACTTGGGAGAGTATGGGCTTGTTACCTCATCCAGAGTTAACAATATGTCCAGCTCAATAGTATATTCTTTCACTGAGCTGCTCCCAGCAAGAAGTTCCCAGTCATAAGCCACCAGCACCAGAGCTTACAAATCTGGTCTTCTGGAACTGACTGAATCTAAAATTTCTAATCAATTATGTTCCAAATCAAAATCAACTTCCATTACTGGTACCTGGATTTAGAGTGCTAGGTGAGTAGTCTGATATTCCCCATTCACTCTACTGTCAACCAGAATCCTCTTTTCTGTTCTAATAATGTCAACACTTGAAGAAGTACAAACTTCATAATAATGCCCCCCTGTGGGGAGCCCCACTGACCTTGGGCTCAAATTCTGCTGTGTGCCTTTGGTAAATCTCATTTGGGACAGCTGTTGAGCAAGGCTAAGTCATAAAAAAGACAAGCCCAGAGACAGCTCGTTTCAGGGAAGTCAAAGATTACTTAAAGAGATCTTCTTCTTAGTCTCACAAGGCAGGATGACTGTTTTGTGGTTAATTAACTTTGATTTATTGTAACCATGTGACTATACCTATGCCTTCTACCTCATGATCATTTACCTTGTGCCCCTTGTGATCGTTGCCTTGGAAACCGCATGCATGCCTTTGGTGGAGAAGGTATAAGAAACTGAGAATAAACCATAAGGCCAGTTCAGCCCCTGTGAACTCAAGATATAGTATGTGCATGTTCTGGTTTTCAGTCTACGTGCCGATCCAGCACCATCCAGACTGGTAAGCTGGCCTTATTACCCCCAAAATCAACTTCTCTGTTAAACTAGAGGCTGAGAATGAACTAAAGTCAATAACATCCTGTAGGCCAGCCGCACTCCCTCATACCTGAAAATGGGTACTATCTTAAGGAGTATCTTCCTATCTTCCTTCTCTCTAATGGGATAGATGCTCACTAGCCAAACTGAGTGCTATGCCAGGTCTTAAGAGTGCTGGAATGTTCTTATTTTTCTTTCTTATGGTAGAGGAAACATAGTTCCAGTTGGCTCCTCCTCCCTGATGGGAGTATAGGGAACTGTGAGTTCAATACAAACTAGGGATGGACTTAGAACATTACAAAAGCAACAACAAAAAATTCAAATACCAGAAATATAGCTTTTTCTTAGAATCTTCATTCTACAATAACATTAAAGCTTCTACATAAGAAAGTACAGAGGCACTCCTATGCTCATTGTAATATTAAAACACACACCTAGGGGATCTATTTAAGATGCTAGTGTGCAGGGGGGTAGGAAAGGTTGGAGAGATACATTTAAGAGCACTGGCTGCTCTTCCAGAGGATCTGGGTTCAATTCCTAGCACTCACATGGCAGCTTATAACTGTCTGTAACTCCAGCTCCAGGGAATCCAACACCCTTACACAGACATACACACAGGCAAAACGCTAATGCACACACATAAAAATAAATCAATCATTAAAAAAAAAAGATGCTGGTACTAGGCATGACAGTGCACACCTTTGATCCCAGCACTCAGGAGGCAGAGGAAGGCCAATCTCTGTGAGGTGGAGGCCAGCCTGGTCTACAGTGAGTTACAGGACAGCCAGGGCTACATAAAGAGACCGTGTTTCAAAAAACGAAAACAAAAACAAAAAAGATACTAGTGATATATAAGACAGAGGGTTATGTGTAACAGATTATATTTGTACAGAAAAGCCCATGATATGTAAATGAGCCCAAACAGGCCACAATAAGGCAACATAAAAACCCTAGCTTTTTTGTGCAGCAGGGCCCTTTGAGCTGTTAAACTTTCTCCATGCTCTACTCTACTTCCTCCCTTGCAAGCATATCTTTTCATAATGAACTATCTTGCTTTGCATTCCCATCCATGTACAATTTGTTTTCCTATCAATATTCAATTCCTGGACACAAGGATTCTGAAGGTGGCCACCAGAGCCTGATATCAGCCAGTATCAATATCAGAGCCCTAATAAATTATTTCCCTTGGCAGACTGTTTCTTGGCTTGTCAGTTTTTTTTAAAAAATTTCCTTTACTCAAGTAGGAGTCAATCTTTGGGTGTCCTCCACACAGTGTAGGATTGCTACTTGGGCTGGTGAGGCAGTTCCCTCAAGCAGAACTAATATGTCCATTCAGTGCTTAAGTCTTTCTTTCCACATAGCTCCATGTGTATCACAAATGCATATTAGCAAACTGTGTAGACACCTGTAGAGTGAAGTTAATTCAGCTTTTTGCAAGAATAGCCCAGCTGGCAGAGCATGGGCTTCAACTACATTATGGCCAACATCACTACAGTTTCCCTAGCACTGCAGTGCCTCTTCCACGAAGCTGCTCCCATTGGTGAAGTTCCTAGTCATCAACTGCTAGGAGCTGTTCTGACTAATCCAGTGTACTACAATAAACCATTCTTTGCTCGTTGAGTTCATTGGGCAGGTTTGCTCTATCTTTCCCCTACGCCCACCCTGAAAATCAGCTTCAGATTCACCAACTGTACAAGTGAAAAACTATGATAAGCAAAATGAGGAAACATCACAATTGCCTTTCCTTAGATTATACAACTCCATATGAAAAAGAGAATTAAAGATTTCACAAAAGGAAGAAAGAAGATAGAGGTAGTAAGATGAGGTGGTCCCTGTAGGTGTCATAGCAGACAGGGAAATGATCTGTGAAGAGGTGAGACTGAAAACTCAGCTCAGCTTGACTTAGGCTGGATCAAACTTCGGAAGTTGATGCCAGGTGGTTTATTGCCAGCATATGTAAACAGAGTAAAATTTGGGAAAAAGTTTAGGCTGCCTTGATCTTGTCGGGTCTTCTGCATGTCTGGTGCCAAGGCATCAGCTTTAGGTTTTTCTGGTGGGTCCTGCTTTTCTCCCTGACAGGTGACTAAACTATTGGCCACTAGCTTAACTTCAGGGAAGGAAAACACAGGGCATGGGTCAACACTTCCAAAGGCAGAAACATACAGAATTTCTGGGAGAGCGGTAGAAGGCTGAACTCAACTTTACTGAGGAAATGGAGCTACATATATAGGTCCCTGTTATCCAGGGACGTCATTGGAAGCTCATTGGTTATGACAGTGCAGGTACAACAGTCCCATTTACAGATTGGGGGCTGCAGCCTGGACCTAGGTATTTTGGGGGGACCAGAGAGAGAGACCTTATATGGCTATATAGGGAGAGGCGCTACAATTCCAGATAAGCAACTCTGCCAGGTCCCATACCTTTGAAAGGGTGGTGCCTTGCTGTGAGCAGACAGTATAACTTGTGGCCTATGAGAGCTGTTGGGGGAGAGGCCAAACTCCTGCCGCTCTCAGAATGAGAGTTCTGGGTTCTAAGCATGCCTCACCTTAGCTCCAGGACAGTCCCACATGCATGCATGCATGCAATCACAGCTGTTGAGAGTCCATGTGTGCAAGAGCCTAGGCATATCCAGTAAATATTGTTTTGATGCAAAAGTCCACTAAATCTGATTCTTACAATGTTCCATGCCACTCCTTTCCTGGGTATGTGGAATATGTGTACATATCTGTTGGTGTGTGTACATATCTGTTGGTGTATGCACATGGAGGGCAGAGAAAAGAAAGAGATTGTGAAAGGGATAGGCAAGAACACCATTCCAGCTTTCACTTCATGGTCACAACTCTTAACAAATCCCAGCCCAACCAGTCTACTCTGTTACCTGTTATTCCAAGGAGGCAGGACACACTCCTCCACCCTGCACACACACATACTTTTTGATGTAATCAAACTGACCAATGGGCTAAGGAATGCCCTAGCCCATGACTGCCAGCCAAGGCTTGTTCAAGCTATGTACAATGGCGTCACTAGAAGATGGACTGTCCATCAGGTTGCACTGGTACCTCCTCTAACCTCTGTTAAAATCCCTTGGCCATCACTTTGATCCAATGAAGGAGCCTGAGTTCTTGGCCCCTTGACTGAGCCCCACTCAGCTCATCAGAGTTAATGGTACAATGACTGGTAGAAAAATCTTTTTCATACTGGACACAGGAACCTCTTTTCCCTATTCACTAAATGGCATGGGCCAACCCAAACAACTAACTTAAAAGTAACAGGATTCTCAGGCATTCCCCATATTCCACTCCATAGGCCTACGTGGGTTTGCCAATTTGGTAAATTAATCATCACCCATTCTTTTATCCTAATACCTCAATGCCCACTCCCACTACTAAACCAAGATCTCTTTTCTAAACTTAAGGTTTGTATACATATTCCATCCTCCCCCCAAAATATCCATCATTTTCTTCCTTAGCCTGGGCTTAGGCAATGCCTCTGCCTAAACTTAAACCTACACCCATAGCCTCTTACCTTTAGTTAACCCTTGAGTCTGGGACACCCCGAACCCTTCAATAGCTGCCCATCATAATCCTGTCCTCATAACTTTGAGAAACCCTTCTAGCTACACTCTAGCTTCACAGTCCAGGACCAGTATTCTCTCACCCTCACCATGTGCCATGGACTCAAGCCCGTCATTGATTGAGAAGCTACTGAAAGTAACCCTTTTAACTCTCATCAACTTCCCTTACAACACTACTTTTCTAGATGTCAAAAAAGTCAATGGTACTTATCAACTAGTTCAGAAACTCTGGAAAATCAGCCAAGCTCTCATTCCCACTTTCCCCATGGTCACTAACCTATATAAGCACCTCTCTTCCATCCTCTCTTTGGCTGCCTTCTTTTCCATGTTTGATCTTAGCAATGCCTTCTTTACTATCCTCCTGTACCTGTCCACCTGTAAGAGCAAAAGTTATGTTTTAAGTTTTAATTACTGGGCCTAAGAGATCTATAAAACAAAAAGACAGATGATCACATAATCCTCACTGGGTCAAAGACAGGTAAGTTCCTAGAATGCTGGGGCTGCTCATATAAGATAACAGGCCATGTGTTTTCAATTCCCTAAGCAAGCTTAGATAATCCAATGATACCGGATGTATTTGATCACATGGAGTCAGGACATTCTTAGGCTTGCCCTTGATTGGACACTGGCAAGAAGTACATCAGGATATATGTTTACTCCTAATTGGACCTGATGGGAAATACATAGCCTATGGGTTCTGCCATTATAAGCCTCTGCTAAATGTGGCTCGTTGCCATTTTGTGGGAAGTCCAGAATGGTCCTGGCCAGACTCCATTATTACTGGCCAGTATTTAATTAATTTAATTAAAGCTTGCTTCAAATTTGGCTCAAAAATTGTGGAAGCAGTCTTATTCTCCACTTGTGGGATTAACACTCCCAAGCTCTTTTTGCCTTCATCTGGGAAGACCCAGACACCCTGTGCACACAGCTATTTGTCTAGTCTGTTACAGTTGCAGACAGCTCTGTTGGTGGGCTGTGAGATTCTCAACAAGATGTCCACACAAGATTTGTCTTTCAAATATGCTGTCTATTCACACAATTATTCCTTATAATACCATGCTAATTAACATAAAAGTGGAACAGGCATCTCACCAAACAGAGAACAGTTGGTCGGTCAGAAACCTGCTGATCCAGGATTCCAATCTGACTGATACAGGGTTCCACTTGGGAATCTTCTCTGGCTAGGATGCTTCAGGAGCTGTGCATGAAGTCCTTCTGTTGTGGTAGGCCAGGAGGATGGCACTGGTGGAGATTCAGAAAGTTCTTGAGATGCCATGTTTTAGGAATATGGCAATGCAATCCTAGGGGCCACTTCCAAAATCCCAAGTATCCCCTATCATTTTATTTGTATAGGGAGTGACTCTCAGTTTAGGTTCACTAACATATCAATGCTGTCTTGGGTTTAGTTCATCAGCATATCAAAGCCCATCTTGGACTTGACTACTTATGAGAAGCCCTGTGGCTGGTTCATTAACATATTAGAGCTTGCCCTGGGGCCTAGGTCCTAGCTGAGCTGACTCTTCCTCCTATCCTTCAGGCATCACATTATACTAAGTCACACAAAATGGTTTTTAAGTTATACAAAATGGTTTCATTTATGTTCTTAACAACAGTCTTGTCCCAGAGATTCTAAGACAGTCCTCATTACTTTGGGCAGGCCCTGCAACAGGAACTCACCCACCTAGATTTATATCCTAGGTTCCTTCTCCAGTATGTTAGACAATCTTCTCTTATCCAGCCAGTCCACAGATGAATCTCCAACACTTGTACAATCTTTGTCAACTCTCTGGCCTCTTAGGGCTAGAGGGTCTCCCAAGACAAGGCTGAGATTTGCCAATCTAGGTCACCTACCTGGGCCTCTCAATCTCACGAACAGAGAGAACTATATCCCTGGACAGGGAGAAGGAACTCCTTGCCTCTCTCCTTCTCCAACCAAATGTGAATGGCTCACATTATTAAAATTTCTTCCGCATTGGATCCCCAACTTCTCCCTCGCTGCTCAGCCTCTCTATAGGACATTAAAGGCCCAGGAAGAGCCACTTCTATCACTCCATCCCTCCTTTCTCCCAGCAACCTACTCAAGTCCACTGTCTCCTGCACCTCTACCCTAGCTCTTCCAGATCTACACAAGCCCTTCTCTCTCTTCCTATAAACTAACCAGAGGCAGGCCTTTGCAACTCCTGTTAAGGGTGCGTGTGTTTGTGTGTATGACACATATCAGACAGCTATACATGGTCATTAGAGGCTGGCTGCCTTGGCTCCAGACTGTGACCCTGCTTGTTACTGAGGCAAACAAATCTCACTTCATCACCCCCTACATATTCTCATTACACACTAACTCAAGAGCCTCAGCCACTGTACTTTCCTAACACTCCTCCCATTCAGAGTACAGCTTCTCTATGTTTGAGACCTCAACCTCATATCTGAGCCAAACCCCATGACATTGTTCCTTAATAACCCCCCACCCCCTACACATCGCCAACTCCATTGCCCTATCTTTGATTATCCCCTACAGGAGACCTCCAACTGGTTTTGTTACAGAATTTGAGACCACAGGGAAAAGACCACAGATTCAATTCAAATTGTAATTAGTCAAGTTTATTAAAAACTGCTAGCAGAACGAAAGCCTTTAGGCTAAATCGAAAGTGTGCTGGCAGAAGGGGCTAAGGTGAGGGCTTTTAACCATTCTGTATCAGGTGTCCTCCTAGTAGAATAGAGTTTCCTTAGCTATCACATCCCCCACTGGCTCTGTATTATATGAATCAAACCACTGGTTTGTGTTGAGGTACAGGTTGATGCTGAGCCCATAGGGCTAATATTTTAATGGGACTGATTCTTCTTTTAATGTATGTTAGCAACCAATTTAAAATACAAGAGCAAATGGTAAGCCAATCGTAAGGGCCTAAGAAGCTATTTAAAAAGGGGGGGGGGCCCAGCTGTTGGAACACAGCCAAAGGAATGACACATGGCAAATAATGATTTGGGGAACTATTGAGAGGCTCCAGGAAAAAAGGCAGAGGGCCTTTTACTTCAAGAGCATTTTTCTTCCCTGGATTGTTCTTGGATGTGATTTCATGCCTCCTGTGACAAACATTTTTGCATTCGATCTATAGGACACGTTTATTCTTGCTGGATGCTGGAACATAGCTATAGAGCCCAATTTGGTGAAGGGAAGCTAAATGATTATAAATTGAAGAGTTAAACAAGTACCTTTTCCTTAGAGGTCACCCACCCAAGGTGAGCCTAGTTTCCTCTGGGTTACAATAATTTTCTGGTAGGGTTGTAGTTGGGGTGATAGGAGGGGTTGACCCCTATCCAGACATTTAAAGGAGACCTGGGGCCTAAACAAAACTAGTAATCTCTTCCCAGGCTGGGGAATGTATGTTGTATCCAATTATATAATAACCTTAAGGTCTTGAGCTCAGGGGCACCATTGCAGACTTTAACTCTGTTCTGGGGTAGGGTTGATAGGTAACAGACTTTGATTGTGACTGTGGATTGATTTATTATCAAGGGTAAAGTGGTCTGGAAGGAAGAATAGGGAAAGAAGACACTCCAGATTTTGGTTAAGGTAGCCAGCTTTTTCTGGGGCCTATAGGATTGGCTTAGTTGGGTGGTACCTTTCTCTTTATAGTGAATTCTATACCAAGACTATTTCCATAATTTTAAAAGTTAATCACAAATCCCTAGGTCTGGTCCATAAGCCAATATTCGGTGCTCAATTTCTTCCAGGTCGCTATCTTTAAAGTGAAGGGTTTGCAATCCCTGGAAGGATATACCTGTTGAAATGGAGATATATGGGTCTTTAGGTACACTCCGGTCAGACTTAGTCTCATAGCTCTGGGTACAGCAATGATAATCTCGTATCTATTTATGACAATGTGTAGGTCCATCGGCTGTGCATGCATAAACTGGTGAGGACCAGAAGGATATTTTCCATATTTTGGTTCCACACCCTTGAGGAACTGGACTGTAACATGACCATAAGTTCATTCTTGTCAAAGAAATGGCACAGGTCTAATCTAAACACAGGTAGGGAGGTAGCATTCTAGAAAACACCTATTACTTTCCCACCTGCAGTTTAAGACAATTCCCAAGCCCAGACTTCAACATTTTTAGTTGGTCACACGTGGGAGTTACCCTACCAGGATTCCCAGTATTAGTGTTAGTCTGAGTTCTAGGTGCAGATAAGTCACAGCTTTAGAGGGTGCTGGGGATCTCACACTAGCCTCCATTTTCACCTTTCTCCTGGCCACTTGTGTCTGTCTTTGGATGGGAATGGTAGATTGAAGCTGTGGTCCTCACTACCATGACGGCCAACGGTGTCATCAGAATTGTAGGATACAGTCCCTTCCAGGAAGGTTCCAGAGTCTTGGGTAAGTGGTCAGACCCACACCAAGTCCCCTGGTTGGAACTTGTGTGCTGGTTCAATCAAGGGTGGAGCAGGTGTGGAGGTGGTGAGAGCTGACTCTGGATGTCTCTATGGTTATCTGTTGCAGTGCCTATAAGATCTTGAGGAAGGAATGATTAGACATTTCAATAATCTGTGGCCTTCCGTTGGCAGGGATAAGTGGAGGCAGTCAGCCAAACAATATTTCAAATGGTGTCAGTTTGTCTCAGTACAGGGAGCACCTGATCCTAAAAAGTACAGTAGGGGGCGATTCCGTCCACTTCTTGCCAGTTTCTGCCCAGAACTTAATTTATTAACATTTCTTAAATAGTCTTGTTAGCTCTTTCTACTTGCCCTGAGCTCTGGAGCCTATAGGTACAGTTTTAGTCCAATTTGCAGTGCTTGCCGGTACAAACACTGGGTGTTTCTCAAACACCCAATGCTGGTTTTCCTCCGCTCGGGTTCACCTGGGTGCAGAGAGCACAATGGTGGGTAATCTGTTCAACCCCTTCATCTAGGTGGAGTAGTTATTACCTGACCCTGATTAAGTCCTTTAATTTAATTGGTCCCAGGTGTATGTTCTGATGAATGTGTAAAGACAAGGGATGGCCCTAGGGCTCTGGTAGGATGGGGTGTCTGTCTGGAAGAACTTGCCAGCCCTCCATTTTAGTGGACCCCTGCTGTCTGGCCCAATTTTCTTCCTTGCCGGTGGATGTGGGACATTCCAACAGGTTTGGTGCAGGCAGGAGGATGAGAAGCAAGGAAGAGCCTAATGTTTATAACAGAGCTCTACTGTCTCTGTTGCCACTCTTTTTGCCACAGCATCAGCAAATCTGTTGCCTTGGGCTCTAACCAAGGACCTTTTTGGTGTCCTGGACAGTGGATAATAGCAAGCTTCTCTGGCAACCAAATAGTTGCTAGAAGAGCTGAAATCTCTCCCTCTCTCTCTCTCTTTCTCTCTCTCTCTCTCTCCCTCTCCCCCTCTCTTTCCCTTTTTTCCCTTCGAGGTCAGCAGGTCCTGTTCTTGGTACAAGGTACCATGGACATGTGCAGTGGCAAAGGCATACTGGCTATAGGTATAGATGTTGACAGCACGACTATCTTCCCAATTTAGTGCCCAGATCAAGGCTATCAGTTCTGTCTTTTGAGCGGATATCCCCTGAAGCAGAGATTGGGCCCAAATTACCCCTGTGTCACTACAGCCACTTTTGCACATCTGACCCCATCTTGTACACAATTGCTCATAGGTGAATAAAGTCATGTCTGCCTTCCCAAGGGGCTGGTCTTGGAGGTCCTGTCATTAATACTGTAGATGGTTGATGACCTAAGCACAGTCATAGACTGGTTATTCTTCAGGGTCAGGCAGGAAGGATGCTGGGTTTAATGCTGTAGGTATGAATTTGATTCTGGGGGCATCTAAAAGCAGAGCCTTGTTATACTAGGTGAGGTGTGCATTTGACAGCCAGTGCTCACAGGTACTTCAATGGAGTGCAGAGAGGTGACAACCAACTCCTGCCCTAGTCAAGTTTATCAGTTTCCTTTAGCAATAGTGCTGCGGTAGCAATGGCCCAGCTGTAGAATGGCTATCTTGCTGTAACAGGGTCTAGGCATTTAGACAAATAGGCCACAAGCCTTTCCCAAGGTCCCAATGTTTGAGTCAGTATACCCATGTCATTCATCAGGTAGCTCAAGTGCTGAGGCTGACACCAAGGCTTCCCTGAGTTTTTGGAATGCCTTTTCTTTGTCCTTCTAGCTCAAGGGTCATTTCCTCCCAGACTCTGGTATAATGGCTTTGCTATTCTGCAAAGTTGGGTATCCATAGTCTGCAGCATTCAACTGTTCCCTAAAATTCTCTCATCTGCCTTTTATTCTGTGGCTCAGAATTCAGAATAGCTTGGATCCTTCCTGAGGACAGAGTCCTGCTGCAACCCTCTCATCAATACCCCAGATAGTTACCTTATTGGAGCACAGTTGGGTCTTTTAGGCAGATACTTGGCAGCCCAGCTGCTGGAGCATTTCAAGCAGTTCCTGGGTATCTTGAGCTCGGTAGCTTTCAGTGTGTGTACAGCAATGAGAAGGTCATCCACATACTGCAAGAGGGTGATATCCGGATATCCTTGGCAGTACTCAAACAGATCTACACTGAAAGTTTCATGAGTAGGGGAGTTCTTAAATCCCTGTGGTAGTTAAGTACAGGTCAATTGAGTGCTTAACCCTAAGGGTCTATCCATTCAAATGCAAATACAGGTTGGTTCATAAGCACCAGAAGCAGAGAGAAAAAGGCATCTTTTAGGGCTAAGACAGTGTATACAGTTTTTCCTGGATCCAACTGAGAAAAATATAAGGATTTGGTACAGTGAGGTGGATATTTCCACTCTCTTATTTACATCCTGAACAGGACTTTGGTGCCAGGGTTAACAACAGAGAGTAGAGTGTTCCAAGGTGAGTGGTAAGGAACCAAAATTCCTGCATCTCTAAGGCTGCTGATGTGCTTGCTTTAGCCTCTCTCCAGATTAGGTATTGTTTTACTCTAAAAGGCAAGGCTGAGCTCAACAGTTGAACAATAATTGGTGGCTGATAATAAAGCCAGTCTAGGGGAATTGGTCTCTGCCCTCACTCCAGGGAACTTTAGCATTAATTTTGTTAGGAGGGGGTTGTCTGCTCTGTTTTTCAGTATTAATTTCTGTCACTTTATATTCTTCTGATAAGGGGCAAGTTACCAGGATTTCTGAGTATGGACTCCCAGGTCCAGAGTGGTGCTGTTCTCATGTAATGTGATGGTGGCACCAAGTTTTCTTAACAAATGTCTACCACTCAGGAGGTATTGACAATCTGGCATAACAAAAAAAGAATGAGTCACAATACCTTGTCCAAGGTTCACTACTCAGTTGGTGATTCAGGCATAAGCGCTAGTTCCTGTGGCCCCTTGAATGGTGGTTCTTTCCTTAGTAACAGGGCCCAGAGGTTGGGTTAGCACCAAATGAACTGTGCCCATATCCCACCAGGAACCAGAGAGTTTTGCCCCCAATTTTTCCTGTGATCACCGGCTCCTGGGGGCTCATTGGTATGGAGCCCCAACCCCATCAATCTGATCCCCTCAGATTTGAGGATCAGTTCTCTTTTGTCTGTCTGTGAATCTTTGGTTATTCATTTTTCCTGTGCTTTCTCTCTACAACAGGCACAGTGGTCCTTCTCTACCCTGGCTCAGTACTGATTTGGTCACCTGAGGTACTTTCAGCTCCCTTGGATCTTTCTTTGATCACGGCTACCATTATCCTGGCCAGCCTCCTTTCTTCTCATCTGGATCTCTATTGTTAAAAATCTTCTGAGCAATCTCTAATAGCTGTGATCTATTCATTCCTTCAAACTCCTCTAGTTTCTGTAACTTTCTGTGAATATCTGGGCCCGACTAGGTAACAAAAGCAATATTAATAGCCTACTGTTTTTCTGGGGCATCAGGATCAATGGGCATGAACTCCCAGTAAGCCTCTTAGAGATGCTTCAGGAAACCAGCAGGGGATTCCTGATTTCTCTAAATTACCTCAGATACCTTTGAGAGATTAGTTGGCTTTCTAGTAGCTGCTCTCATTCTGGTCAGGAGGGCCTGGAAGTACATGTCTAGTGCCCAACACCCTGGTCAGTGTTGGGATCCCAGTTTGGTAGAGTTGAGGGCAATATTCTCTCAGCTCTTCTTTCTGCACAGAACCCCAAGACCCCTGGGCCCATCACAGTCTTCCTGGCTCAATCATGATTCAGTCCTTTTTCTCAGCAGTAAAAAGGGTACCTAAAAGCTGCTTACAATCAGCCCAGGTGGGTTGATGGGTAAAAAAAAAGTTTCTAACAGACTGATAATGGGCTGAGGCCTCTCAAAAAAGGAAGGGTTCTGGATATTCCAATTATACAGATCATGGTTGAAATAGGAACATAGACTAGGAAAGGTTTGGGCCTCTATGCCCTGTTGGCCCCTTCCTCCAGTGGGGGTTAGCGGTTGCCAGAGAAGGAGAACAGCTGGCTTTTGGCTCAGCTGGAATGTAGCATAATCCTGTCACTTCAAATATTCAGAGGTGAGAGCCAGTCAGGCAGAGCTGAGGGCAAAACCAGACAAAGGTGAAAGCAAATTGCAGTAAGTTCTTAGGACATGAGGTGGAGTCCCCTTCAGACAGTCGGTTCCTGGACTGGTTGAATGTGTGGATCATAAGATGGGAGAATATCCTCCTCCTCCTCCTCCTCCTCCTCTTCCTTTTTCTTTCCCCTCCCCCTCCCCCAAAGGGGCTAGAGTGCTGGTATTTTACTAAGGTTCTTACTCAGCTTCTGGCTCATTGACTTGGAGTCTAAAACAGAAGAGCCCACCTCACAGAACTCCTGAAAGTGTTGGAACATGCAGCTTAGGGGCAATTTAGCTGTGATGGGTCCAACTCCCATCCCTGCAACAAAACTTGAAAACACAAGTCCAACAGATAAAAGAGGAACATAAAAAGACAATACAGTCCACACAGTCAGAGAAGACCCAACTCACACATGGTGCCTACCTTCACTCATATACCAGAACAAGAAGGACAGCAGGACATCTCTGTCCCACAGACTGAGTCTGTGATTGCACCCACCTCCCCTATATCTCTCCAAATGTCCAGACTCCAAACCAGAACAGAAGAATTCACCAACTGGTTCAAGTTTCAGAGCATGTTGGCTGGCAATTCTTACTTTTGTTTTCAATTTGAACATTTGCAGTAGTCAAAGTCTAGGCTCCCCAGGCCTCTCAATTCCAAAAGTGTGTTCACCCATCTAGGGCTAATATGCCCCCAGGCCTCTCAGTTATGAAACTTGCTCCCCTCTAGGGCCTATCCCCAATTAGAAACCTTTAATTTATGGCAGCTGTGGTCTTCGGCTCCCTGGGCTTCCAACTCTACTTCAGACTTGCTCTCACTTGGAACCTATCCCAGACCCCAGGCCCTGAGACTGGGGTCCCTAGGGCTCTTGCTGGAACCTCCAGAAATGTTATGGAATTCAAAACACCATGAAAAAAAAATCACAGATTCAATTTAAGTTGTAATTATCTGAATTTATTAAGAACTGCTAGCAGGGTGACAGCCTTAAGCCAAACCGAAGGTGTGCCATCCAGAAGGGGCTAAGGGAAAGTTTTTTTTTTAAATCTATTTTTATTTTATGTACATTGGTGTTTTGCTTGCATGTATGTCTGTGAGAGGGTGTGAGCTTCCATGTGGGTGCTGGGAAATGAACCTGGGTCCTCCTCCAGAAGAGCAGTCAATGTTCTTAACCCCCAGCCATCTCTCCAGCACAAGGGAAAGGTTTTTAAAGGTGGAGACTACAATTACCTTGTTTCTGTGGAATTTGCAGCTGTGTGAGAAACTTTTTCACCCTCCTCAGCTACTTGAGGAATTGTCTCGCTCCCTCTGTACACAGCTATAAAGGAACTTTCTCATTCCCCTGTACAGAGCAATAGCAGGTTTACAGAAGCCAGAACAAGTGGTTAATTATCTCACAGCAGTTACACCATTCTGGGGAGGGTACAGGTTAGAGCAGAGGACAAAGGCTACTAGGAGGGCACCTGGTACAGAATACAGTTGCTTTAGCCATCATTTATAGATGGTAGCATCCTAAAACAAGTTCTTTACACCACAAGGTATGCTATACTTTAAGGAAACTCAACTGACTACTCCAAGTCCACACATAATCAAAGCCAACCCTCCCCCTGCATAAAGTTCCCTAAGAAGCAGAACTAACAGCTTTCACCTGAGCTCTCACGCTTGCTTCCAACCTCATGGTCAATTACTGACTGCAAATACACCTAGAACATAATACACTCCAACATCTTAGTAACAGGGCTTCCTGATGCAAAAGGAAACACCAATTATTAACTGCCTTTTGATAGAGGAATTCCTTGAAGCAGTCTCCTTCCCACCCAAGTGGCCATCATTTACTATAGAGGACACTGAAAAGACAAGTAAAATCTCTTCTTGACAGCCAGGCTGATCAATTGGCTCAACAGTACACACTGTCATATCCAGATCAAGTCCTAACAATAAAATACCATGCCCAGTACCAATCTTGTATACACAAATTACCCTCTTCCCACAACCATCACCACCCCAATAGTTGACACCTTTACCTATCTACCTTCCCTATTTCACCCTTCAGATCAGACTCTATGGTTATTTACCCTTCAAATCCACTGATAATCTATTCCTAAAGCTGACTCCCTTGAGTCCTGCCAAAAGACAAACCATAACTCCAACTATTGCCCCCCATATCTTCCATCTCACCAAATGAGGGGCCAATTACTACCATAGACTGACAGATACAGACTTTACTTACAAGCCTCCAATCAGAAGACACAAGTATTTACTGGCATTTGTAAATACCTTTTCAGGATAGGGAAAGACTTTCCCAATCAAAAGAAAGCATTTATGTTCATCTACTCCTCTCTAAGATTATTCCCCATTTTGGATTGCCCTCCTCCACACAGTTAGACAATGTCCGCAAATTCATCTCCAACAAATCCCCTAGAAATGTAACATCCCTTACCACCCTCAATCCTCAGGAAAGGGTGAAAGGACAAAAAGGCCATAAAAGATGCTCTCACAAAACTGACTCTAGAATTAAAATAAGATTATATAAAACTCCTATCCTTAGCTCTGCTCAAACTCTGAGCCCAGGCAAATAAACCCTCCCTAATCAGTCTGTTTTAAGTCACATAGGGGAGGCCCCTCATAACCCTGGGACGTGTAACAGACACCCCTACTTCCTTCCTATGAAAGTCTCCCGTCCTTTCTCCACAGAGCTTTGGAAACATACTGACTCCATCATGCCCTCTACCCTACCCTAATGCTCCTCTTCCTGATCTGGAGATAGGAGATAGGAATTCTCACCAACTGCTTTGCTCTGATCCTTTCCCTTCCAGATACTCTGGATGCCTGAGTACATCCCAATTTCTGCTTTTCCTGGAAGTGCTCAAGGAAGACCTTTTGTGAATCTTGGCCCAATATAGACTATTCCATCTCTTCTGGAGACCATTGATAACCTTTGGTTACAGGAAATGTTCCAATTCTTCTTCCCCAAACCGATAAGGCCTTTTCAACTGCCTTTCCAGCACAACTACAGACCCAGATCCTCCTTTAGTATCCTGAGCCCCATTGCAAGCCTTCCAGCTCCACCAACTCCTGACCTGGATATGCCTACTGCTGATGGATGGATTGGCTGAGTCAGATGGATGTGACTCCAAATGACCCCACCAGGTCGAAATGCTACCCACCACCAACTGGCTTGGGAGGCTGCCTTATACCATGGTGGGGGGTGGGGTGTCAACAAAACTAAGTGTCTACTTTTGGGACCCTGTCTTCTCTCCTTCAGATGGTTCACAGAAAGCTAATGATAAATATCAACTGACAGTCCTCCTGGCCAATACAAAAAAGGGCTATACCATTGGACCCTGCCACAGCCATTTTGCAAGGCCCATTTTGCCAGTCTAAGGTCAATGGGGAACACACATAGTATATAGACAAGTCTACCAAAATGAAATAGATGGTGAATACTGGTCTTTTCTCGAAATCTGCGAATGCTTCACCTCACTATGGCATGTGATGGAACCTCCATAGAAGGACAAGGGTGATGGAGAACTTTATTTTTAGTTATATATAAAATAATTGTTTTATGCACTGTTGGGTGAGGGGTTGTCTAGGGTGTCCTGTATTGTTTGCAGGTATTAGATTTCTATCAGGTATGTTTGATTGCTAATGATCTGTACCCGAGGAGTTTTGAACCAATAAAACACCTGAGGTCAGACACTTGAAGATCCACTTACAGTATGGCACTGGCTATGACAGTGGTTCCCTCTGCTGAGTCTGGCAGGGCTTCCACATATGAAATATGCCTCCTTGTCTTCTGTGCTGAGCCACCCCATAGGTGTACAACTACAAATGGTGCACCAATGTGGGGCAGGAGGTCACACCAGCTAACCCTACGTGGAGACAAGAGAAACTCCAGATCTCACATAGTCTGGTAAAGTACACCCAGGGAAGCTACCAGAGGATAGAGATTAAGGTATTAATTGAGGGCTCCTGAAGGAAGAGGAGAGAAAGAAAGGAAATAAGCCTCTATGAAGAGAAAAGGCTGTGTAATTAATAGATGAGGAAAAAAAGCTCCGGGGTGAGAGCCACAGAATGGAGGCCCTTAGAGATAAATAATTCAGCTGGGAGCAGGAAAAAGCAAGGTTCTTACTGCTTTTCCTGATCATGGAGCCAATGCTCCCTCCGGCCACTGGTGGTAGCATACTATTTCACAAAATTAGTTTTCTGATAGCTGTGTTATATGCGTATGAGGCTCAAGATGTTGTTTGAGAACCACGGAAGGGGTTATATGTGTTCCCCTTAGCGGTGGTGAAAAAGAACACCAAACCTCCAAACCGCCAGAATGTTTCACCTGGAGATTCTCCCCACTGGCCCAGGACCCCTGTTGCTGTAGAAGCCTTGGCTTAGAGCCCAAAAGCCTCTTAGTTAAACTGAACAGTTTTTTTTTCTGCAAACCTGACTAAAGCAGACCAGGCACTAGTGATGGTGATGAGAACTCCACCCACAAGGGAACCTTTCCCGCAGACAAGGACTAGTTATTTTTCCTGCAAACTAGACTCTAACTTAAAATCTGGAACATGTTTCCTCAGGGCCAGCACACAGAAGCTGTCTTCCAGAACTGGCTGAGGTTGTATCTTGTGCTGGCAGCTGAACTTGGTACTGTAAGAGTTACCCAGCTGGTGCTCGTTTTGAGGACATGAAGAGGTCATGGAGAGCAACTGAGGCTTGGTACTATGAAAGGTCAGGAGAGGCCATTGATGAGGGTGCAGCCTCATTGGTAGTTGAAGGTCCAGATTGAAAGGGCCATGTAAAGAAGTTGAGGCTTGGCACCATGAAGAAAATCCAGGAGAGGCTATTGGTTAAAGTGCAGCCCAGTTGCAGCAAAGGACCCCAGCAGCTTTCTGAAGATGCCAATACCATGGGATGACCACCAAGAACAGCAGCAGCAGTGGAGGGGAGCCAGCCAGAACCTGGAGGACAAATTGTGTGCTGCAGAGGACAGAGCCAGAGAATGATCCAAACCCTTTGGAGAGCCCAGAAGATCATGAGTTAATTCCAGATAATTGGACATTGATGTTTTTTTGCTGTCCAAAGACATTATGAAAAATTTGATAGATGTTTGGTTTCATTTGGTCCTGTACACTAGCAACCCTTGTGATTATTCCTTTTGTAAACAGTTTTGCTGGTGTAGTGTTAAATTGTGTTGTAGAGATAAAAAGCAATTTTTTGATGGCTTATACAGAAAAGGGGAATTGGTGCAGAAGTTTATTTTTAGTGTTTTATGCACTGTTGGGTGAGGGGCTATTTAGGGCGGTCTGTATTGTTTGTTGGTGTTAGATATCTGTGAGGGAATGTTTGATTGTTAATGATTTGCACCTGAGGAGTTCTGAATAAAACTCCTGAGCTTAGACTCTCAAGGTTCTGCTGGCAGTATGGCACTGACCATGACAGTGGTTCCCTGTGCTGAGGTCTGGCAGGGTTTGCAATTATGAAAAATGCCTCCTTCTCTCTTGCTGAGCTGCCCCAACAGTAGGCATACAACTACACAAAGGGTTTCTATGTTAGGTCTAATGGGGAGAGTATACAAGGGGTTTTCTGGGAACTAAAGATAACAAAGCCTCAACATCGGGGAAAGGTCTCATAATTTTGGGACAGGATGGTGTCAATGCTAATGATCTTCTGGCTAGTCATCACTCCAGCCAATGCCTCCATCCCTGTGAGCAAAGTCAACTCACATAATCCATGGGCTCCTGTTCCATCCTAAGACAGGGCCTGCAACTTATACAAATTTGGTCACGATGTGCCCTTAGTCAAAATGTTCCAGCTTGGAAACTCCAGCCATGCCTCATATGTGTCCAAGGTTGACCTAGAGATAGGAGAAGACTGTTGGATTAGTCTAAAGGCTAGCCAAATAACATGTACCAGAGTGCAAATCTCCAAACTGACTCAAACCAACCAGTCTACCAATGAGCCCTGCCAAGTGAGTCCCCCAGTCTAGACATTAGGAAATCAAACAAATTGTACCCAGTTGTCTCCCAAAGCCAACACACCAAATGGCACCTACTTTGCATGCCAGAACAGCACTCACACTTGTTATCCTGGAAATAAATGTGCCAGACTTTTTCACTCCAGACCTGGATATACAGACTACCTCTTTGGATCACTTACACCCCTGCTACACCCCTGAACTCCAGAACTTAGCCCTGTCTCATCAGGAAGCACTCCCCACACCGCACCCCGACACAATGACCCTATTCTAACCCCTATGCAGATCTGCCTATAAAATCCCCCTGACCTGAACCTCTTGCCCAATTCTGTACCCCTTCAGAGTTGGGATATGCTGGGCTAAACTTAGTTTGACCTAGAGACTGTCTGCTTTGATCTTCAATCTTGGCCAGGGATGTTCTGCTTGCTCACACCCTACTAGAACTCCCAACTCCTATATGTTCTGCAAACAGCCCAGTCAACACCTGCAACTTTGCTACCCTCAACTTCCTGGTATATGCCTGCCTCAAAGGCCCCCTGAGCACACAACTTCCATTCCACAGGAAGGTGTGGCCCCTTGCTGTTCCAATAAATAGTCTAAGCCTGTTGAGATAGTCTGTCTCTTCCCTGCCTCACTTTCTGTCTCATTTTCCTTACCAGAATGAGAGTGGTCCAGTGCTTTACTTTTAAGAAATATCACTGAAGGGTAGAATCTTGGCTAAGAGTAAAAGTAGGAGAGACATAAATGGACTGAAGTTATTAGCAATAACCCTCTGTGTTATATGCCCCACAACTGAGCCTAAGGATTTTACACCATAAGAATGTAGTTGCTTCAAAGTCAAATCCCTAAAACAGTTTCTCTGCTGAAGCCCTGTGGGGAGGAGAGGGGTAGATGAGACAGTCTAAAGAGAGACTATGGGGGGGGGGGCTGGAGAGATGGCTCAGAGTCTAAGAGCACAGAGTCTAAGAGCTCTTCTAGAGGACCCAAGTTCAATTCCCAGCACCCACATGGTGGCTCACAATCGCCTGTAATTCCAATCCCAGGGGATCCAACCCTGTTTTAGGGCTTCTGAGGACATTTTGCATATATGGTGCACGCATGCAGGCAAAACACCCAAACATAAAATAAATACAATTTAAAAGAGAGACAGTAGGGCCCTGCTGTAAGACTCACCTTTTTTCACTTGGAGAATTAGAATCCTTACAGGCAAGGAAGGTGACATCTACAAAGGGCTTCTACTTCTATATCTAGGCACAAAGAACTAGGAAAGGCCAATAATGGATGGGGAATCTTACACTCCCCCTGAATCACACGCACAAAATTCCAGACTGTTTTCTCCTTTTAAAATTGAGGGGGGCAGTATCATTACAACTCCATTTTCCTCAGTTCAGACCTAAAGAAAAAACTTTCTCCATAACAGAGAAGAGAAGCAACCTGTGGTCCAGTTCCCTTTCACCCAGGAATGGAGCAGATAAACCACCACAGAGCTAAATGTGCCTACATTCTAGCCTTTGTCTGCTGGCTCCCTATAAATTGTTAAAATGGCCACTGACAGGGTAAGAAGGAAATTAAACTAGTAGGTAACCGAATAGACTACAAAGTATGTATTAATATGAAAAGTAAACAAAGCTTGCAGGACTTGATTATCACAATGATTCACTTGTAAACTAATCCTTTACACTTGGGCTCTAATTTCAAAGAGACATCTATCCTTTAAGTATTAGTATGTCAATAGGACTGCAGGATGTTCCAGGGGGTGGCAAAACAGCAGAAGAGTCAGAAGAAATCTCTCTAGAGGAGAACAAAGGACTTTAAGAGCAGAAAATTTCCACTGTTGCCCTAGAAAAACCCAGGATCTGAGGCTCTCTAGGAAAATGGGGAGTGCATTTCTGTGAGGCATGTGGTCTCTACCCCATTTTCCCAAGCCTAGAGTTGAATAAAACTACCATCCTCACAAATTGCTGCCTTCTGTTTTATAAAGGTGCTTAAAATAAGCCTACAACTTAAAACTTGCCCCAAATCCTTTTTCCTTTATCCATTTCTGTTTCCTGGTTTCTTCTGAAATACAGGTAAAATATGATGAAGGGTTTACGGACCCATGTGCCTGGGAAAGCTATTTCCATAAAAACAGAAACCTGCTTATTCTCATTCATCTACACAGAAGAGATGATTCTCTTGCTTTGGTTGTTAAAAATAGAAATTCAAAATCATACCCTTGTTTTCCTTTCCAGGTGTGAGTGTGTGTGTGTGTGTTTTGAAAGGTGGAGGTGGGCACAAGTGTCCCACCAACATTGACACTTAACTCTTAGAAAAGTCTAGACCAGAGGTTCTCAACAGAAAAAGCTATCTTGTCCTCAAAAGACACTTGGAATTTCACAAGTAAAGGTACAGCAGTGCCATCTAGTGGGCAGATGCCAGAGATACTGCTCAATATTCTAGAATATACAGGAGCATTCCCACAAATTTCCAGCCCAAAATTTTTAGTGCCACAGTTGAGAATTCCTGGTCTATGAAAAATGAGGTCTCTTTTTTAAGTTTAGAGAATTTTATTATAATATTATAGTTGGGAGCATAAGAGAAAGAATGTAGAGAGCTATTGAACAGCAGAAGCCTGTCACAGAAAATACAGTACTATTGAACTGCTAGTCTAGGAGCAGAAAGGGGACTCATGGTAGAAAGGGGACTTCAGAGAAAGAGAAAGAAAGCCCAGAGTACCAGGAAAAGTATGTTCAGGCTTCTGGTCAGTACCCAAAAAAGATGGAAAGAAAGGAAAACCTACGTTTTTAGTTAGAACTCAGCAAAGTGGGCACAGGACTGCTCTATAAGCAGTTTTTGAAAATTGGAGACTTATTATTCACCTGTATAACACAATATTCTTTTTATCTCTGGAGAGACCTGAAGCTGGTGCTTTAATTTTTTTCAGTGTAAAATAATTTGCTGTTTAGAGAACTTTGTACTTCAAAAACCACCGAGGACACAGATTTTATTTTTTTTTAATGTATTTAATTTTATGTGCATTGGTGTGAGGGTGTCAGATGCCCTGGAACTGGAGTAACAGACAGTTGTGAGCTGCTATGTTGGTGCTGGGAATTGGACCTGGGTCCTCTGGAAGAGCAGCCAGTGCTCTTAACCACTGAGCCAACTCTCCAGCCCTAGAACACAGATTTTAAATGGCACACTATTTTAATAGTATAATTTGATCAGAATGGCCATCTTTCTAGGAATTCCCTGAATGGGTCTGGTTCTTTTTTGAAACCCGATCTCTCTGCATCCTAGGCTGGCCTCAAACTCTAAACACCTTACTCAGCCTCTCCCATGCCACTACATGAAGCTCCTGATTTTGTTTTAAGGATGCCTGTCATGGAGACTATACATCTCCCCCTCTGGCATACAGTAACTGAGAGCCTCTTCAAAGCCAATGAATAAGGTCTCTTTTAAAATTGGGAAAGAAATGGAACTGTCAAGAGGTCCCTGTGATGATGCTCTAAATCATCTATAAACACTCACCACTTCAAGAAATGGAAACTGTCCATTCTCTCACACATATTCCCAGCAGCCCAAGAGACCTGGGCATACCCTTTCAGTTGGCCTCCTCTGGCTATAATGTTTCTATCATGTTTGCCCTTTGGCGTACAAGTTCAGCTTCATTTGTATTTTACTTCTCCCTACTCACCTCCTCTTTTACTAACTTAACTTAAACCTGATTGGAGGACTTCCTTACCATCTTCTTGGTGGACCCAGCTTTTTGCCAATGGCTTGTTTTTCTAAAATGATACTCTCATTTCCCCCTCTCCTCTTCTTCTACTTAAAACAAAAATCAGTGTGAAACAATTTCCTGGTAATTCACTTTCCTTTAAAATAGAATAATATGCTCCCTAGTACTGGGATCCCAGGTGTGAGACATGTCTGTCTTGCTTCTTTCTAAAGGTACAGGTATCATGAGCATTAACTGGAATAACACTAAATTTGTACTATTTCCATTCTTGTTCACATCTGTTAGACTTCATTAAGAATTAACAAAGTAAAATTTAATTTCCTATAGTTTAGGACCTTATGCCTTATTTCTTTTCTAGGTGACTAGGCAATTTCAATAGATAATACATTAAATGGCACTATTTTCATCCTTGGGTAAGTAACACGTGTAAGCTGTTAAATTATAAGTCAGAGTGGTCAACAGTCACAGCCTGTTATCTAAGAAAATAGCATACCATAATCTTAGTTCACAAAGATGACTTTTAGCAACCAGAGATACAAGCACAGAGCTCAGGGATGCCCTGAAATGTCAGTTTCCATAAATAAAAACAAATAATAAAAATCACAGAAAGAAAAACTCTCACTCACATAAAACACTATTAACTAGATAAACATGACCTTTCCATTTTAGGACTAATAACATGAAGTGCCAGTGTCCTGAATAAACCAGGCTAGGTAGAACGGAGGTATAACCAGCAGCCAGAAATTTGTTTTGGTCAGGGCTAATTCATTTCAATGAGACCACAATCGATGCTGGAGAAAATAAACTGGCAGTAACATTATGTTCATGTTGCAATTTCAAGGCATCAGGTATAACTAAACTAGCATTGGTAATGAATTTATTTTCCTACATTAAAGCGTAAATTGCAAAGAGAAAAAGCTGAGAAACCTGGACTCTTAAAGCAATATTTGAAAACACCACTTTATTGTTAATAGTGGAAATACATTAATCATTTAAAAGATATTAGCCATTTCATTAAAATCATCACCATCCACATATACACAAGTTTTGAGTGTGTACCCTCTTATCTTAGTAGTTTTCTAACAGTATCTTTCTGTTCTCTTAGGGGAGATTCAGAAATGTCTTGAGACACTTTTGAATGTGATCATTTTGGAGAAGATGCTACTGATAGTTCAGATATGCCCTTCAACAGCTACAGTGCCCAGGGCAGCACACAACAATGGAGAATAATTACCTACTGGGGCTAAGATGGCTCCTTGATTAAGAGCTCTTCCAGAGGACCTGCGTTCAAGTCTCAGTACCCACATCAGGCTGCTCACAACTGCTCACAACTGCTTGTGACTCCAGCTCCAGATGATCTAACGCCTTCTTCTGACTTTAGTAGACACATGCAGAAGCCTACACACACACATATACATACAGTTAAGAATAATTTTTTTAAAAAAAAAGATTACCTCCTATATAATATAATCACTTTAACTTTTTGTGTGGTGTTTTCACGACCTGGACATAACTTCCAAGAAAGGAATGAGGAGGGATGTGAGAGAAACCACTACTAATTCACCTGATTTTCCATGTTTACAGTAGGCACATACTTACAAACTGGATGGCTAGAATTGACCCTGAATTGCTTGCAAACATTAAAATCCAACATCTGAACAAGTTGAGATCCACAGAAATAATCTGCAGTGTATGGACTAGCCTTACCAAAAACGACAACTTCAAACAGGATATACTAGATTCTAAGGTACTTGAAACTGGCCGCAATTCTTGTTCAGTTTTTGCACAGCATACTTTTAGCATGCTAAAACTTTTTTTTTAAAGCCTTTTTCGGTGAATACTAGTCATGCTCACAGTTCTTCAGGCATAAAATCCCACATTGGAGTATCAACATCACCCTAGGTATATATGCTTAACATGAAGTTTTTATAAACCCCATAAGCCTTTTTGCTCTGCTTAGGGAACTAGAGTACTCAAGGGCTCAGCTCCAGGTCCTTTAGGTATAGGTACAGAGACTTCAAGAGCCTTGGTGGCAAGGATTTCTAAACCAGAATCCTCTTCACAGTTATTTGCAGGGAGCTGCTTCAAGAATGATCTTTAGGCTAGTCATCACTACTTTAGCTTATAATACTAATTAGATATCAAATAATTTGCAGGAACCTAAACCATATAGGGCAGAAAAAAATAAATGTAAACAACAGAAATTGAAGACATGTGGAAATCTCCAAGTAGGACAAACTAAGTACATATGGAAGTGAATGCTCTAAGAGCAAGATCTCTCTCTTCACCTTCTCCACTAACGATTTTAAGACGCCTCACTCTACCTTCCTTCTGGTAGTTCCTTGGCCTGTGACAGAATTAACCATGGGGCAAATGAAATGCAATGCACTTCCCCCTTCCTGTCGTTTCTGTAACATATATTTTCACTTGCAATTATTTTGCCTTACTTGTATTACAATTCTAAGCAATGGTGTCTGCCTGCTGTCTGTCTCCAGAAAGAACAATGTACAGAACTGTGCCCTTGTTGCTTTTGACGTTTTGGTGAATTCCAAAATTCTGACTTTAAAACACCTGAAGAAAGGAGAAAAATAACAGAAAGGTTTCAAAAGTATTGAAGAAAAGCTACAGAAAGTGGGGGTGAACTTAGGTTCACTGTAGGCCCCCATCTGGGGCTGTGTACATTTACTTCTCCAAGAGATGGACAGGACTTCTTTGCCCACTAGGAACTTCTGATTGTTCTACACATGCCTGCAAAACTTTTGAATAGCAGAACAGGAATTGGTAGACTGTAAAGAAAGCAGGAGAAAAAGCAAAAGTCGTTTTCAGGGACTGACACCTAAGAGATTATCCAAATTAAAGTGTACATATTCAATTATTTCGCAAGCTTTCTCAGTAAGAAACAAACGAGGTAGTAAGGGGTTTCCAGCAGCTACAGCCCAGTAGCTTTTAACACCGAATGATGAGGATTCCGGCCACCTACTATTTGAGAAGTTCCTCTTCTCTCGCTCTAGGGTAGAGCACAAAAGAAAAAAGATGTAAGAAGTTGAGGAGAGATGGCTCAGACTTGCGTTCCAGACACATCTGTGTTATTGATGCCTACCCTGGAGAGGGCGTTGAGTATCTATTCCCCTGACACAGTCAGGAGATATCAATAATGCAGATCCGGCGGAGTTTCAGCTCCTTCAGCCTCGATTTCTAGAAATGCGGTGTCATGTAAATGGACAAAGGTCGTCTGGTAACCCTTTAAAGAAGAGAGCGCACTGGGAACTGGGAACCGGTCGTCCGACCCCCGACCCCCACTCTATTCCTAGAAGCTATGCCGGACCTCCGCTGTACTAGTGGGCCTACAACTTACGGGTATCCCTGGATCATGGTAGGCATGATAGTATGTGAAAGGGCCAAGGGGGAGTCCTTTTCCTCTCAGACAAGCCACGCTACCGTGTTGCAAATGCTACGGAGTCGCCCCGCTCTTACCGGGAACGAGCTCCGTGCTGCCTAGCGACAGACTGCTTCATGCGCGCGGCCATCTTGGTTACACCTACTTACGTCACGCCGCTACGTGAGATCATGACCCCTGGCCAGCCAACCCTTTGGCACATAAACCGGAAGTCCTGCCCTGGCGGGGCTTGCCGCGGCAGCGGCAGCGGCAGCGGCAGCGGCCGCACTCCGGCGTGCTACAACGCCGGCTTTCCACCGCCGCGCCACAGATATACCAATGGCCCGACCTTGACCACAGCCAGGAACTAACTTGCTCAAGCCCTTGCCCTCTGGCAACGCCAAGCTATCACGCTAGAGCATAAGGCCCCGCCCACATCACTAGCCTGCTTCCTTCCGTAGTCACGCCTTCACGTTTCAATAGACGCCTAGGCAACGCCTTTTCCTCTGGGCTGTACCACCTGCTTCTCCTGACGGGTGGAGCCGTTCCCATGGTGCCCAGCTGGCTGGTTCATGTCACGTCCGCCCCCCACCCCCACCACGGTGTTAGACACTGTTGCTGGCCTATTATAGCGACACTCTGTCCCCGCACGCATATGTGCCTGCGTTACATCCTTGGCACCTCGTAAA
The DNA here is from genome assembly GCA_026225945.1 of Cricetomys ansorgei. Taxonomy (NCBI): domain Eukaryota; kingdom Metazoa; phylum Chordata; class Mammalia; order Rodentia; family Nesomyidae; genus Cricetomys; species Cricetomys ansorgei. The sequence goes on from JAMJFZ010003396.1 coordinate 8,055,148, forward strand.
TTCCCAGATTACCTACTTTTAGGTTCTTCTACATTGGCCACACCTCTCTCGCCAGACCGAGTACCTTTCTTAAAGGGACACAAGTCCCTCTTGAAAACAGTCCAAACTTCAGATACTACTCCTAAAAAAATTACTTTTTCTTTGTGTTTCTGCCAAACCGAAACACAATTGTAATCTATGAATAGAAACCAATAGGAAACAAATCTGCTTGCCCAGTCGTAGACCCGTGTCCTTGCAGCTCCGATACATGCCCTTTAAATCAGACCTGGAGGGCCAACAGGAACCGTGTTTTTTCTAGCCTCTCAGAACGCTTTAACTGCTAGGCGGGTATGTGGAGTAAGTACACAACCCTTCACGTCCTGATATATTCCCCCTATGGCTTTTCCTAGGTACCAGTTCAACCTCATACTATGGGGCTGTTGAGACTGCAAAACACTTTCATCTTTGCTTGAAGCCCCCTTCCTACTCTGCCAGTACTCTTTCTTACTTTATTTACAATTTGGGGCCCACAGAGACAGTGATCACCTACTGAAGTCTCTCCCTGTCTAAAAATCTCTCAAAGGGCACGCCAGGAGGAAAACACATCCCATTCACTATTCGTTCATATATTCAAAACAGATTTATCTAGGACTATCTTCTAGTGAAAGTACAAGAACCCTGAAGGAATCCTGAAGTTTCCCTGCTTAAAAAAACAAGATAAATGAAAGTGATGTGTTAAGGGAGTGGATAGGTGGAACAGCGCTTCATAACTGCTGATCTGTTGATCCAAATTAGCAGGAGTGGTTGGAAGCATGGAACAAAGAGGGCTACTTCCATAGTATTTACTACTGTCCCTTACACAATTAGTTTGTCATTAAATATTCATTGAAAATATCCTATTTTCATTTGTGTGGAGGTTACAATTTTCTTCTGTGGCACAAAGATTAGCTACATATGATTCTAGATATGCCAGCAGTCAAGTTTTCATGATCACTTTTAAATATGAGTTTCCTTCTCTCCCCATTTTCCACCCATTTCTGGCTTGAAGACTATGTATATGTGTGGGGTCACAATCCTGACTTGAACAAATTTTAAAACATTTTTATTAAGTTCACCTTAGCCTTGAAAGCTCTCGTTTATGTTTCAAAATGCCAGCTTTTTTTTTTTCCTCAAAAATTTACTCACAGGTAAAAGGACCACCTCCACCCTGTACGAAAGACTGCTTTGATTTTGGTAGAATTAATTACCTTTCATTTTCCAGAGATGGTTTGAAGCAGCCTACTAAAATGCACACAACATTCTACAAGAGAAATACTTTAAAGAATTGGAGGGAAAATTCACTGAGGGAGAATAAATAAGGTATCCAATTTCAAACCCTCAGTCCAGATCAGTACCTGAAAGTGGACAGGAGAAGAAGTTCTAAGCTTCCAAAAAAGGCCACAGAACAGAGGAAATAGCCATTATTTTAAGGTTTTACAGTATTCATAAAAAACAATCAAGATTTGGGTTTTGAAAAGCATACTTTTTAACTCTTGTCCTGAAGGAAACTCTGATTCCTTCTGGGGACTAGGAGCTAGACAGATTCCCTGATAGGCAGGCAGATAGGAAGTAGGGCTGTGACTAAAAATAATAATGATGGTGAGTTTCCAAGATGTCTAACTTCTTCCTCAGCCTCCTCACCAGAGACAAAAGATTGGCATCTTAAAACAAAGGCCTAAGATGGATCTCTGTAAGTTCTGGGCCAACCTGGTCTACATAGTGAGCTCCAGGCCAGGCAAGACTACATAGAGACACCCTGTCTGGAAAAAAAAATCCATTGGGCTTTTTTCTTTTGCTAGTAAGGCCACTCTTAGAGTCCAACAAGTTCAAGGCCAAGCCAGAACCGGTTTACCTCAGACTTGTGGACCTACCAGCCTCCCTGTCTTTATTCAAACTGATCAATCCTGAATTTGTGGAGGAAGACCCACCCAAAGACCCTTAAAACCCACATCCCTCAAGGAGAGACTTGGATTCAGCTTCCCAAGTCTCCCCTCTGTTTTGCAGAGGATCTTTTTGTCTGTGTGCTTTGCTGTGTGTGTGTGTATTTCCTCACCCCTAATAAAAGCCTTTTCTTTCCTTGCTGATTTTGTCTGCTGCTGTCTGCCATGTCAGATTTCTCCTAATGCTACCTAGAGAGTTTCCCTGCCTTTTAACTCTTTAACTGGCAGAGAAAACAAATCCACTCAAGATTCCTAGCCTGTTATGCTGTTATGAGGTTAAGTGGGAAAAAAGTGTCATATGTAGTGATCCACTGACCCCCTTAATGTAAACTGGTACCACAATTACAATAAATGAATTTTAGGAACTGTCCAGACTTTCCACTTCAACTGAGTGCCTAGGCCCTCAATGGCCCAGCTTAATTCAAAGTTGCATTTAAGTCATCTTTCCATTCCCGTGACTACAAATGAATCTCATCCATGTTAGTCAACTGAATAACTAATATGGGAAGTAATGTTTCCTTTACATCAAAAGGAAAATAATCCTATCATCAATTGATAATGTCTAGCATGAGCAAAAAATGTGCAAATGTCTGAAAATAACATATTTTATATCTCTGATTTATAGTAATAGGGGTCAAATGTGTGGCCCCCTCCATGTGTGTGTGTGTGTGTGTGTGTGTGTGTATGCAGTACATTGAATTATTTCCCTTGTAAGGCTGTTGATGAAATTCAGATAGTAGAGGGCTCAAGTTCATTATTGTTGGCCAAATCCTGCATTGGAAACTCCAAGATGTTGGTTAATTCACTTGCCTTTTGTTTTATTTGTTGTTGTTTGTTTTGTTTTCTGAAATAGGGTTTCCCTCTGTAGCCCTGGCTGTCCTGGAACTAGCTCTGTAGACCAGGTTGGCCTCTAACTCAGAGACCCACCTGCCCCCAACCCCCAACCCCTACCCCATCCCACCCCACCCCCACCCCTGTGCTCCAGCGTTGGGATTAAAGGCGTGTGCCAAGGCCCCATTCACTTGCCTTTTATATCTGAGAATGAGAGTAGTTTAAGATGCTGTTTGGAGACTATATAATTTAAAAGTTATATCACCTGATACCTCCTACTCACTTTTGTAGAGGTTTGCATAAGAAGTGTGTATAAAGAGGCCTAAACATGACTGGATGACCTCCCCAACTAGTAGCAAAATTGAGAATTAAGGCTGGGTAATACTACTCCATAGAGCATGGTGGCAATAAATTCAAGCTAAAAAAAAAATGTCATGACTTCTGCAAGTCATGACAAAATTGTTAGAACTGTCCAGAGACAAAAATTACAACAGACACAGTCATCAGTGTAATGGACTTTTATTTGTGATTCATGATTCATGTGATTCAGCTTCCCTTATTCTACAAAGTAATATAAAAGTTTGCACTATGCAATAGCAAAACAGTCGTTTTTGTTAGATAGAAACAGAGACCAGATTAATACACACACACACACACACAGACACACACACACACACACCAGTTGACTAACACCAAGTTCCTTTAGAGTACTTTTAGTAAGGGTTAATAAAGCAGAAGGGATTTCCTTACCTTGTATGCCGACTCAAGTCAACTAGAACCTCAAATTTTCAGGAAAAGCTGGTCTGTTGAAATCTATCTCCTTCCTTAGGTTTCAGTTGAATCACGGCATTTCGAAAAATGACTCCATCTTGATTTGGCTTGGCTCCTTGGGCCTCATGCAGGTTCTAAGTCCAAAACAATACCTTCCGTAGACCCTGCTTAACACACCCAAGCAACAGTGGAAACAGATGCACAGAAAGGACAAAATGTCTGTTAAGTGTTGCTTTTAGTACATACAATTCATTATAACATCTCCATGCCCAAGATGAGACACAAGCTCATTGAAAAAATTGTCCTTTAAATTCTTCTCTTAAAGCTGGATATGGTGGTGCACATGTTTGATCCCAGCACTTGGGAGAGCAGTCTGGTCTACATAGTGAGTTTCAGGACACTCATGGCTATATATAGAGATCTTGTTTTTTTAAAAAATCCCACCTTAGAAAAGTTGGCAGATTTACATTTACCTGTTTTCTCTGAATTAATTTTTATTTCCAAGCAGTAGTAATTAACTTTCTCTGACTAACAAAAATGTTAACCTGTGAAAAATAAGACAAAGTTCATCATGATTAAGCTATTGATTAACTTACAAAATTTGATGAGCTTTTAAAATAGCCTTGTATACAATTTCCTCACCTTACAACGAACATGGGAGCATACTCCAGGCAGGCCTGCTACCCAGGATCTAGGAGGAATTCCTCAAAACAAAACAGATTCCATGCTTTTGTTTACTTTTTTTTCTTTTTTGTATTAGTGTTTGTGTGTGTGTGTGTGTGTGTTTTGATTTTCATTTTTTGTATTTTTTGTTTTTGAGAGAGAAAGAACATGAAGTTGGATAGTTAGGGAGGTGGGGAGAATCTGGGAAGAGTTAGGGAAGGAGAAAGAATATGATCAGAAAATACTGTATAGCTGGGCCGAGATGGTGCATGCCTTTAATCCAAGCTCTCAGGAGGCAGAGGCAGGCAGATCTCTGTGAATTCAAGGCCAAGCCTGGTCTACAGAGTGAGTTCCAGGACTGCCAGATTTACAACAGAGAAGCCCTGTCTCAAAAGACAAAAAAAAAAATGTATAAAAATTTTAAATAAAAAAATGGACATGATGGGGTGTAGACAACATTTCAAAACTGTAGCATTCTTTGTTGATCAAGGATACTGGAAAGTGTTTTATTCTAATTAGTTATGTAAACAATGAACTGTCAATGTCATTTATAGGACTTCTTCACCTCCGGGGTGTCAAGCTATCAGAAGTTCAGTTTTCAGCTCATATTGGTCAGTTCAGTTTTGTGCAACACTGAGACACTTTGGGGCTACAACATGCGAAAATGAGACTGTGCTAGGGAGAAGCTTGACTTTTGTGGAACCTGGAACTAAATCACATGGGAAAGAAATGGATGTACAAGTGTGAATCAAGTGCTTTGAGAATACTGGAAAAGGAAAGAACAAAAAGTGAGTGGGTTACATGAGCCAGTCACAAATCCATGCAAAAAAGCAAAACAAAGGTCCCTTAAAGGAGATGATAGTAAGACAGACTTGGAACAATGGCTAAGATGTTTAAAGACAAATAAAACCTCTCAGGATTCCAATTCAGGAAATCTTGTGGAAACAAATGCACATGGGTGGAGGTAAGACTACGGTCAAGTAGCAGGAACAAAACCTGGGAGAACCCTCCAGATGAGAGTGGGGGATACGGATCAGTGTAGATGCTTCTGAAAAGCCATGTTTGTTCAGATTTTTAAGGCACAGAGTTGAGTTTCTCTCACGTGCGCACCGGAATGAGTATGAGTGTTTGAATGTGGAAATGGCATCTGTATAAATGTCAAGGACAATGGGAGGTAGGAAAGGGTTTTCAGGGCAGTGCATTCCCGGTATACACATACTAATCATAAGCTATTGAATCAGTGGTGTATGCATGCTCAGGGCTCCAATAATCAGGAAATTACTCTTTCTCATTACCTATGTTAGTAAAAAGAAAAATGAACTTACTTTAGTGGTAATTACAGGACTGACACACATATGAACTCACAGAGACCTTGGCCACATTCACAGAGCCTACACAGGTTGAAGCCAGATGGGGTACCACTGCTGATAGGAGGAAATGGACATAGCTCTCATCCAAGAAGCCAAATGACAGACACTCATAAAGGAAAAATTAGTTTTCTTCAATGGAACCTCACTAGATATACAAACCATACTTAAGGGAAGCCCCAAACTTAGCAATATGTGGCCATCACAGAACCAACTAATGGGTATTTGGGGAGATCTTTTTTGTCTCATAAAGCTTTGTCTGGGCATGTGCTCCTGTGCTCGTGTGCTCACGTGCCTGAATACACACGTGTGTGTGTGTGTGTTCTTTTCCTTACTACTCTTTTGCTTATATATTATGGTTTTATGTTTTCTGATTTGTGTTTTTGTGGGTTTTCTATGTGTTTGTGCACTCTTGCATACACACGCACATTTGTCTCTGTGTATGTGTGTGCTTCTCATTTCCCCGCTCTGTTTTGTTCTGTTCTTATTTCTTTGTTTTGTTTGCCTGTTTGTTTTCTAAGAGAGAGAAAGAAAACATGGATTTGAATGGGTGGGGAGGTGGGGAGCACCTGGGAGGAAATAAGGGAGGGGAACTGTGATTAAAATATATTATATGAAAAAAGATCTATTTTTAAAAACATCCACCACAACAACAAAAAAAGCAAATGATGTTCTACAATCTTTTAAAAAAAGCTTATTTTTATTTATATGTGTGAGGGTTTGGCCTGCATGTATGTCTGTGTGCCATGTTCATGCAGTGCCGAAGGACATAAGAAGAGGGAGTTGGGACCCTTGGAACTGCAGTTATAGACAGTTGTGGGTTACTAGGATCATGTGAGTGCTGAGAACTAAACCCGGGTCCTCTGCAAGAGCAGCATATGCTTGTAACCACTGACCCACCTGTCTAGCCTCTATTATACCATCTTTACAATGAGCATAATTTTACATACCCAACCTTGGCGCACATGTTTGGTTCCCTTTTAACTCCTATTCTTCCTGCGAGAGCTCTTTCTATTAACCTCAATACAAACAAGGAGAAAAAATTACTAGACAGCGATCTAAATGATATTTCTAAAACTTCTAGAACATTTAGCAGCATTAGTGGCCTCTTCATTTGATACTAGTAGCATGTTCCTTTTCTCACATTTGTGGCAATCAAAAAATGTCTTTATACACTGCCAATATCCTTCAGAGGACAAATCACACTGATTGAAAATGTCTGACTTGCTGGCAGTGGCAGTGCATGCCCAGAACTCTGGATGTAGAGGCAAGTGGATCTCTGTAAGTTTGAGGTCAGCCTGGTCTGCATAGTTAGTTCCAGACTAGCTAGAGCTACATAATAAGACCCCATCTCAAAAAGAAAAGAAAGAGAAAATGGCTAAATCAAAGTAGAATATTTTTGCAGAATAGACAGAAATATCTTGGTTTCCCATGTGTTTTAATTTAAAGAGAATAGAATCATTCCAGTTGTAACAATGAAACAGAATAAGTTCCAATTTTAAAGGAACATCATTCCTCCCCACCTCTTGCTTTATTGTGGGTAAATGAAGCTTCCATATTCCTATGAATTTTTACAACTTTAGTGAGATTTAAAAAATCTTATACCAGGGATGGCAGTACACACCTTTAATCCCAGCATTCAGGAGGCAGAGGTAGTCAGGTTTCTGTGAGTTTGAGGCTAGCATGGTCTACATAATGAGTTCCAGGACAGCCAGGGCTCTGTATAGAGACCCTGTCTCAAACAACAAGAAAATAACATCCTACACGAGTCAGAAGAACAATAGACACATTTCCATTTTGTGACATCTCAAATTTTACTTACTTCTGAGCTGGAGATCAATAGTTATATGCCTAGAAAGTGCTAGGGTATAAAAAAATGGAGAGATCAGTGTTTTTTTCCTGTCACCGGATATTGACTGCCCTTTTGAAAGCTCATGGCAACGATAATCTAAATTTTTTCTTGATGCTTTCTATGCATGTACATTTGGAAGTAAATTGTGATATGCCATGATTGAAATTCTTTTATTTGTCATCATTACTAAAAATTTGTGCATCAAACTGGACCAGGTGGTGCAGGCCTGGAATCTTAGCTACTTGGGAAGTTAAGGCAGGAAGATCAAAGTTTAAGGACTGCCTGGGTATATAAGTGGCAGAGCATTTGCATGGCCCACTGATTCTCAACCTTCCTAATGAATGCTGCAACCTTTTAATACAGTTCCTCATGTTTTGGTGACCTCTAACCATAAACTTGTTTTTGTTGCTACTTCATAACTGTAATTTTGCTACTGTTTTGAATTGTAATGTAAATATCTGATATGCATATGGTCTTAGGTGACCCCTGTTTTAAAGGGTCATTTGTCCCCAAAAGGGGTCTCAACCCACAGGTTATAGGCCCTAGCATATATGAGTTCCTGGGTTTAATCCCCAGCACTACAAAATAGATAGACAGACAGACAGACAGACAGACAGACATAGATTATCAAGAGGAGAGATGGAAAGCTGGTAAATGTAACTGTTCCCTAGTCTGAGGACCTGAGTTTCATCCCCAGAGTCTGTACATAGTGGAAGACGACAAATGACTCCTGAAAGTTGTTGTCTGACCTCCCCATGCCACCCCATGGGACACACACACGTACACACGCATGTACAATGAGGTAAATAAATGTAACAAATAGAATAATTTTAATTGAAATGAACACCAAATCAGTGAAAAGTTTTGAATATTGCAAGAGTTATATTGAGAAGCAAGAACCCTGGCATCTAATTCTGTTTCCCATGTATTTTATTGAGATCATTATCAAGTCACTTAATAATAAGTTTGTTTTCACTATTTTCACTATAACAGGTAACCTGTGACAATTTCACATGTGAGCTCATATTATTGGCAGTGTCTCCTGTTTGACATTTGTGCTTTTGTCTTTTTATTTGTGTGAAAGGACCAATAAAAGCCTATATTCTAAAAGGTTTCATTTGGATTGCTGTTTATGTTTTGCTGTAGTAAACACTTCTTTTAAGATAATCACTGGGATAGAGAGTAAAACTAAAACTGTACTTGTAAACTTTATGGGGGGAGGGTAGCCTGGAGAGGTAGCTTAGCATGGGAACACACACACACACACACACACACACACACATGCAGTGTCCGTGGGTTACTGAGGACTGTGAGCTGCCTTGTGGGTTCTGGGAATTGAAACTGGGTATATGTATACATAGACTCAGGAAGAAAAGGCAGGCAGATCTGTGTGAGTTCAGGACACTCTGGTCTACATAGTGAGTACCAGAACTGCCAGGACTCATAGTGAGACTCTGTCTTGAAAAAACAAAGAAACAAACAAAGAAAAGAGTTTATATAATGCAAATAAATTTATTAAAGTAGCAGCTGGTTCAACACTATATTCATAATGAAAAAGCAGCTGAAAAAAGTGCAATGTCGATTACTGATAGGCTGGCAAGATGGCTCAGCAGGTAGAGGTGTTTGTTGTGCACAACTTGTTGTGGAAGTTTATTTTTAGTTATATATAAAATAGTTTTGTGTATTGTTGAGTGAGGGTCTGCCTAGGCCTTGGAATTTGTATTGTCAGCAGGTGTTGGATTTCTCTGTGTGTGTGTGTGTGGGGGGGGGGTGTTTGATTGCTTATGATATGCACCTGAGGAGATCTGAATCAATGAAACACCTGAGCTCAGATACTTCGGGTTCCACTGTAGATCAAGTGTGGCACTGGCCAGGATAGTGGTTCCCTCTGCTGAGGTCTGGCAGAGTTTGCACGTATGAAAATGCCTCTTTGTCTCTCTTAGTGAGCTGTCACAGCAGCATACTATTACAAAGCTGAAGGCCTGAATTTGGTCCTTGGATGGAAAATACTGGTCCCTGAAAGTTTTCCTCTGACTTCCGCACAAGAGCCAAGGCCCATGTGCTCCCTCATTTCTCACATACACATGATTAATAAATAAAAAAGTAAAAAAACAAACAAAAAACCCTTGCAACAAACAAATAAAACTTGCTGGCCAGTGAGATGACTCTCAGCAGGTGAGAGCTGTGCAAGCCTGTGGACCTGAGTTTGATACCTAGAACCCATGTAAAGGTGGGAGAAGAAAACTGACTCCACAAAGTTATCCTCTGATCTACACATGTGTACCACGGAACTGCACCCATGTGTTTCCACACACATCCCATCCCATTAATAGATGGTTGTGAGCCACCTTGTGGTTGCTGGGAATTGAACTCAGGACCTTTGAAAAAGCAGCCAGTGCTCTTCTTAACCACTGAGCCACCTCTCCAGCCCAAAGCATCATTTTTAAATCAACTTTCCAGATTCTGTGGAATAGCAGCATTCCTTTAAAGAGGTTAGAAGACAAGGGACTATGCTCAAGTTCCAACATTAACCTTGTTCTTATTATGCTACTATAATGAGTCAAAACAATATTTCATGTGAACACACAAGAAGACCCAGAGCTGTCAGATAGTGACATGCTTGTAAGTGTAGCACTTGGGAGGTGGAAGCAGGAGAATCAAGGTTCAAGGTTATACTTGGCTACTGAGTGAGTTTGAGGCCAATATGGGCTACATGACATACTGTCTCAAAAAAAAGTAAAAAAAAGAAAAAAGGAAGAACAAAGGAAGGAAGAAAAGAAAAGAAAAAGAAAAAATCCAAAGCAAAGAAAAATGTGTGCCATTATTGAACTATATCAGCATTAGTCATTCATACTGGTGGTATTAGGTGTATTTAAAACCTTTGTTTTTGCTTCTTTATTTTACTATTTTGCATGTATGAGTGTTTTGCCTGCATGTATGCCTGTATATCATGTGTGTGTAATGCAGTGCATATATATATATATATATATCACAAAAAGATCATTGAGAAGCAATTGATTGAAAAGGGAAGACACTTCTCCTTTGGAAATGAATGTTGTGCATTGGCTAAGACTCAGTATTCTACTGTTACTTTTACTGCAATCCTAGTCACATCCATATAAGCAAGAGCATATGGGAATTTATTAGTTTTTGAAATGCAAGACTAAAAGCAAATTGAATCAGATGTCTGTCTCTCTAACACGCCTTTGTACCTTGATTGAAATGCTTTGTTAAATCTCTATCTCTGTGTGTATTGACTTTTCCTTTCCAAGATAACTTCATCTAGTCTATTTTTTCAGGGTTGGAATAGTTAGGTCAGCTCTTTCCTTTGGGAAATTTCCATTGCATTTAACAGTGACATTGCTAGAATGACTGAACTTGCGCAGCTGCCTCTTCCTCTGGGACAGCTCTTCCTCTCTCAGCGTCCTTGGTCTCAAACTGGAGGAGATGCTAAAAGCCTTCTTAGGTGGGTTGAGCTAACAGAAAGGGGCTATTTCCAACAAAATCCTACCCTTACTATGTCTCTCAAAGTGCTGCAGAAGTGTCACTGTTCATAGCTTCCTCCTTGACACTTTTCCCAAATGTCCTCCTATTTAACATCAGCATTGTCTAATCTAATCTTCCCATTCACGACTTTCCAGGAAGGAAGTGCCATGAGGGGAGAAAGGAAACCCCAGGCATAGACCCCAGAAGACTTGTATTGGCACTGTTGGTGGAAAGCCCACCCAGGGAGTGCTTTTCATCCTTAGTATCTTAATTCTCAGAGTATCTCAGGGTTTGGTTGTAACTTCGTTTTGACCCATTGGGACTAGAGACACTGACTGACTCAGTGTAATGGTGACAAGGTTCTGGGTAGGTTAGGGTGTCTGGGAAAGGGACAGCCATTCTACTCATGAGATTGCTGCCAGCGACTTTAGTACCTTGGATACCTCATATGTGAGATGATTGTAACTGTGAGGCCAGAGACCTCTGGCCCTGGGAATTAATCCTAAACTCTTAACAGGAACTTAGGCTTTCTCTACTCAATACGATAATTATTGAGTACTTTCCAGAACTCCCTGTTCCAAGAACTAGCCCACCCCAGAAACCATAAAACAATTATTGTCAGGCTTAATTCAAGGGCACTGTGACCCAGCCCAAATTCCCAAAACTAAAGTATGAGAGGCAGCTGTAGCTGCTGCCTAATAGCCTTGGGCAAGGGACTTTCCACGTTGACTAAGACCCTAAGTGTACATTTCCTGGTGCCCACCACCTCGGTATATGCCAGCTCCAATCAGCTTAAAAGTTAATTGGCCCTAACCTATCAAAATAGAAAAACAATTTGGGACCAATCGACTTGTACCAAATCGGTTTTTATGCCTAGCAACTGTCTGTATTTTGTGTAAAAAGCTTCATTTTCTGCTCCTCAGGGCCGCTTCTATCCTGCGTGTTAGAATGGCCCCAGCGCTGGTTAATAAACCTCTTGCTTTTTGCATTGATTATCCGACTGTGTCTCTCTGTGGGTGCGTCATCAAGTTGGGGTCCGGTTCAGGAACCCAACATAACCACTGTAAGGATTTGAGAAATAATCCAGGGAGCCTAGTTCACAGTAAGCAGCTCCTAGTCACTGTTAAATAGTTGCGCTGAACAATGTAGTCACTAGCACAACTTAAACTATAATAAATTACAGTTTCTTAGTAGTTCTATCCCCTCTTAAAGATGTTGGCATCCACTTGTACCTAGTGGTATCAGGACAGAGCATTATTGGTGGCGGCATCCTCCTCCTCCTCCTCTTCTTCCTCCTCCTCCTCATCATCTAATGATTATCATATAGGGCAGTGAGGCTTCATATCATTAATGTTGTGTTTTAGACAACATCCAGTCCTTAGGGTTCAACACAACCATCCCCTTGTTGGGAACTGTTTATCCACCAACATTCTAGGAACTGTACCCTTTTCTTACCAAAGATGAAAAGGAGTTTATATTTGTTCCCAAAATATGATAGCCCATCTTAATCAGGTAGGTTATCCCGAAAGGGCATAAGGTTTATGCCAAAGAAAACCTCCAAGGAGGACTCAGTGCTCTCCAACATGAGCTTACCTAGACAACTACAGAAGGCATGGGGAGAATTCTGATTATGTCAGCAGAGGAAACATTCTTCTGAGGTAGAGTTTGGGGAAAAAACAAGTAATCTGTTTCCCAAATAGATTTTCGTAAATAACTGACAGGAGATGGTCCGCTTCTATGGAAGTATTAACTGAACTGATGGGTGTTAATCATTAAACCTTTTAGATGGTGGCTTGCTGATTTCTCTCATACTCTAATCCGGGTCACAGAATGGTTAAAGCAGCTTTAAGTGGAGAGTGGATTTTTTTTTTCTCAGTTTGTCTTCTGTTTTCAACGCTGAAAGAATGTTGTGGCTGCTCTTTTTCCTGGTGACTGCTATTCATGCTGAACTTTGTCATCCAGGTATGTAACCTTGAAGCTTAAAAAATAAATTAACAGTTTTATAAATGATTGAGAAGTCATTGAGTGAAAATAAAAAGCTATTGTTTTTTTTTTTTTTTAAATCTGAGGATTTGTGGCTTGAATGTTGAATCTACGATTCTTAGGAAGTTGAAAGAAAAATGTAAATTATTTAATATGATTTCCATTAAAGCTGCAGGGATACTGGGACAGATGAATTATTGTTGTCTGTTATGTTCATCTGGGCTATAATAAACAATTAGGATTTATCAGGCTCTGTCTTCTCACAGTTTATCTTAACTTACCACTCTTTGGTTTTTCCCCCTCTCTGGCAGATGCAGAAAATGCCTTTAAAGTAAGACTTAGCATCAGAACAGCACTTGGAGATAAAGCAGTAAGTGAAATACCTGCCCGTTCATTTCACATTTTGTTTTCTAATAGCTCTAGGCTTTCTCAAATAAATGGCCTCTCTGCATAGTGATCTTATGATGAGTCTTTAAATCTGATCTTTCCCCAAAGCTAGATTACAGTAACTTTTGAATCACTGATAGAATGGTTTTGCTTAAAGTACTTGATCAGTAGTGAGTGATTGAAAATACGTGGGAAAAAAACGTGTTGCACGAAACAGTTTTGAAAACTCAAACCTCTCAATACAGCAACGTGGAGCAAAGGGGCCTGTCTGCTGTAGGCACATATGTCCAGGTTGAGTCTGTCCTTCACTGTTGTGGGCATTTAGATTTTATCAGCCTGCTTTCTAGTCATTAAAAAGGAAGACTGGTGCTAGCTACATAAAAGTATCTCACAGTACAAAAATTTTCAGTTCTGTGCAAAGCTTCAATTCTTCCCAGCTATGAAGGTGACAGTATGGAAACTATGCTTATGGAATAAAGGAAGTTAAAAATCCTCACAGAGCCTATACGGAGTAGAGGAATAGTAAACATCGCTGAATTAAGAAGACGCTATTGTCTAATTCTAGTCTCAGTTTCCCAGTGTGGTCTGCATTTTTTTTAAACTAGTAGGTGGTATTAATGCCTCATACTACAAACAAACAAACAAACAAACAAACCCCAGATTGTTAAAGGAATTCAAAGGTATTCTATTTGCTGACCAATTGGCTGGTATATTTTTCATTATCATCTGATAAATAATAGTTTTTAAAAATAGTAAACATTTACTAAAACCTTATTTTACTTTCTAGTGGGGACTCTTCTAAGCACTTGACTCTTGTCAGCTTATTGAGCCTTTACCTCTTTGAGTATAGGTTTGCTCAATCTCCTGGGATGGGTGAGAAAACACAGGTCCAAACACATATGTGACTCTTTCAAGATCTCAAGCCAGTAAATGGCAGAAGTGAGATTCAAACCCAGGCAATTTGACTGCAGAGACCCTGCTCCCTACCAGTGTATAAAATCTCTTATCCCAGGATCTTTAGAGTTTGCTGGATGCTGGCGGATGCGATGGCAGGTAACACTGGGTTTGTCCATACCTTGCAGAGCTTATAATAGTGAAAGAGTCATTTGTCCATTAAATATTCAGTAAGCCAAATGTAAATGCGCAGTCTTGAGAAGTATTACAGGAAGGAGAAGTATACAGGGGCTCTGGACTTGACAGGAGCCTCAGTACCAGGCACTTCTGCAATGTCCAAAGCATTAACAGACACGAGGGGAGAGAAGCAATGGCAGAGGACTGTCTTCTGTGAATGTTAGCAATTATCACAAGAAGGAGCTTAGTGAGCATGAAGGATGGAAGGGAGACCAGGATGTCTGGAACTGAAACTGTGAGAAAGGACATGGCACTTAAGGACCTTGAAAAAAAGGTGGCAGCATAGGGAATATGTGCTGTGGTGGTGGTGGGCTCAAGACAGAGGAACTCTTTAAAGCATCAGATGCTCTTGAGATGCCAAGCTCATTGCGTTAAGCAATATGAAGGTCGATGAGGTGTTTAGAGAGAGCTGGTTATGTAAAGTGGTGGACCTAGAAGTCAGATATTGGAGGGAGTTAAAATGAGTAGGATACGTTGGGGATGAGCATGCAGAAATATGTAGGTAACTCCTCTAAGACCTTCTGCTGGGGCAGGAAGCTGGGGTTGCACTTCAGTTGGTAGAGTGCTTGCCTAGCATGTGGGAAGCCCGGGGATCCATCTCTAGTACCCCATAAACCAGGCCTACTAGCACTCAGGAGGTGGTGGCAGAAGGATCAGAAGTTCACAGTCATTCTTTACTACACAGTGAGCCTGAGATACAAGAGACCCTGTGTCAAAAGAAAGAGAGAAAAAAAAAAAAGAATTTTGGCTGGGAAAGGTTGGAAGGGGCTAGCAGTCGGAAGATGAAATAGAGTCCTAGGTTTTCACTGTTTTTTCCTGGGAACAAGTTGATCATGAGTAAAAGTCAGCAGACAGGCTCCAGCTGGACTTCAGTACATAGAAGAAACTGATGCTGTTTCAAGCGGAGCAGGAGGAGCAGAAGCATTCCTAGCACAGAACGATTAGCCATTGTCAGAAGAGAAATGTCTGGCACCTCAGGAGAGGAAGTGGCTGGGATGTGTGTCAGTGGTGAAAGTTTTGTTTCTTTGTCTTTGGAGGATGAGGGAGTTTAAATCGATAAGCTGAGACATTATCTCTAAATTACAAAACCAGGGCTTAGGGATTTAACTCAGTGGTAGAATGCTTGCCTAGCAAGTGTAAGGCCCTGGGTCAGTCTTCAGCTCTGTGGGTTGGAGGGGTTATAAAATCCAGAGCCTGTAGTGAGAGTCCAGCTAAGAGGGAAAGTACTATGATTGGGGGAGGGGCATAGGAGGTTTGAAGCAGTTCTGGGACAGACAATTGTCTTGAGCCAAAGAGCTTATGGAGAACCCTAAGAGGTGATCAGGTAACTTGGGGGGTAGGGCATCATGAATTTATAGATAAACAACAAGCCTGTTTAGTGACTTTCTTGTTACTTTCGATTATTCAACTAAAATGTGAGGTTTCAGTATCCTTAGATGTTGGCAGAAAGAAAAGTGACCCAGGGGACCTGAGGCCTTGATATAAGTGTTATTGAAACGAGGAAGCAAGGAATCTGAGGTGACAGGTAAATACAAACTAACATGCACTACATGGTCTGTGACGTCACAAGGAGGCTCTAACGATGCATTCAGTTTCATATTCTTAGATGTCTATATGCTGAGTATCTGGACAACAGGTACATAAAGTGCTACAAGCCCTCTTGAACATGTCTTTTCTGTGTGTTGTTTTGGTCTGTGGGTATTAAGCCAGAGATGTATCTCTTTCCTTATCTTTTCTTCAGTTATACATTTTAAAAAATCATTATATGTGTTGTTTGCTTAGCATGGAAACTGTCTCTGAAACACTTTGAAAGCCCTAGCAGGAACGTGACGTGACCATTATACAGGCATTTAGTGTTTCCCTCCACTTAAGACGGTTCTGTCGCCATAGTACCCAACACAATGTAGCACTAGTTAGTCCTTCCCTGATCTCAATATCTGTGAGCTTTCCTCTGTGGCTTAAACTGCACTCCTGCTGACAGAGCTCCTGCTCATTTCATTTTGTAGAGGAACTAAATGAATCCTTTCTAAGGTCCAAAACACAATTTAAAGCCATACTCTGGCAAGTTCTGGCTAGCATCTTCGTTTTTGTTTGGTATACTGACATTCTCATTTATACTTGATCAGGTTCCTTCCTCATCTCCACATCCTCACAACAAGGCTTCCCTGTGTGTGTGTATATATACACGCACACGTGTATATATAAATGCATACACATTTGTAATATTGTATATAAAACTATATACACATGTAAGATATATATATTTATTTTTTAAATAGAGGTTTAGTTTTATTTCTCTCTCTGTATGAGGGAGAGAGAGAGAGAGAGAGAGAGGGAGAGAGAGAGAGAGAGAGTCAGTCTATGGCGATCAGAAGAGAGTGTCAGATCCTCCAGAGCTATAGTTATAGGTGATTATAAGCCGCCTCACGTGGGTGCTGGGAAATGAACTCAGGTCCTCTAGAATAACAGTATGTACTCTTAACTGCTGAGCCATCTTGCTAGCCTTATATGTATAATTTTTTATTAGACAAGGTCTCAATATGCAGTTCTGGCTGGCCTGGGACTCTTTCTGTAGACCAGGCTGGCCTTGAGCTTGCAGCGATTCTCCTACCTTTCTTACCTCTGTACTAAAGTTAGTGTAAGCCTGCGTCACTGCTTGGCAAGTGGACAGGCTTTTTGAGTTGCTATTTTGTTTTTGTGATACTAGGGATCAAATCTAGTACCTCATGAATGCAAGGCAAGCATTCTACCAACCAAACTATTTCCCTGGCCCTGAGTAACATTTGTCTGCTTTTATAAGTGGACCAATTTTGTTGTTTTTTATTTTGTTTTGTTTGTTTTTTGTTTTTTGTTTGTTTTTTTGATTTTTTTTGAGACAGGGTTTCTCTGTTGTAACTCTGGCTGTCCTGGAACTCACTCTGTAGACCAGGCTGGCCTTTAGCTCACAGTGATCCACCTGCCTCTGCCTCCCGAGTGCTGGGATTAAAAGGATGCGCCACTATTGTCCAGACACTGGACCATTTTTTTATTTATATTTTGTGCTCAACTATTTTATTGGACTATATCATTAAAAATAGGATCTATGCCCTGAAATGGTTTAATACATTTTAAAGCTTTCATAGTATAAATAAAAGAAAAAGTTCATATGAAGTTGGGAGGGGAAAGCGATGATATTTGAGGAGTTAGAGAGAAGAAGGGGTATTTTTTAACTAAAATACATTATATTCTTCTATAGACTTCTCAAAAGTATTTTTGTAAGTTTAACTTAAAATATCTAAAGAAGGGCCAGTAAGATGGCTCAATAGGTAAAGGCACTTGCCATCAAGCCAAATGACCTGAGTTTAATCCTCAGGACCCATCCCCATGGTAGAAGGAAAGAATTGATGCCCCAAGTCATCTCTGATTGCTATGTGTGTGTGCGCATGCGCACCCACGCATGCACAAAGTAAATACAAATGTAATAAAAGTATTTTTAAAAGATTGAAGAAAGGTAGCTGGGTGTGATGATATGCATGTGTACTTGCAGGCCTTGGGAGGTTAGGGGGGGTGGATTGTTTAAGTCTAGGAGTTAAAAACTATCCTGCACAATGTAGTGAGATCCTGTTTCAGAGGGAAATAGGAAAGGAAAAAACAGAAGGCAAACAGATTTGTTTCAGGAGAAAAAAAAGATTGAAAGAGTTAATATTTGAGGTTGACATTAAAAAGCAACACTTAGCACTTGCACATGAAATAAAAAAGAGACTAAGTTTTCTTCTTGATGGCATCTTATTGCAGCGATGTTAGACAGGACTGAAAGAAAGGAGTGACGTAGAAGCGATTGAAGAAGGTTTCACTAATACTAAGTTATGGCTTTGGGGAGACGGCTCAGTGAGTAAAGAACCTACCACACAACCATGAAGATCTGAGTTCGGATCACCAGCAGCTCTACAAAAAAGTCTGGGTGTGGTGGTAGATGTCTGTAAGTTGAGGACTGGGGCTGGGAGCACAGACAGGAGGCGCTTGGGGCTTTCTAGCCACTCAGTCTAGATAAATGGGAAGCTTCAGGTTCAGTGTCAAAAAGTAAGGTGGAGCCAGATGTGGCTCCAGCACCCAGGCGGCAGAGGTAGGCACATCTCTGAGTTGGAGATCATCCTGATCTACATATCTAGTTGCAGGCCAGCCAGGGCTAGGATCAAGACATTGTTTGAAAACAAATAAACAAAAAAACGAGGAGAGGGATAAAGGAAGACACTCAACATCTACAACCTCTGGCCTTTACCTTCCTTACTTGGCATGTATGGGCACGCGTGCCTGCACACGTCCATACAAACACACCTACACATATACCACACATGCACCCACACAAATAAAATGTTGAAATAAAAAATGAATAGAAGGTGTACAGATATTATGAAAGTATTTAGGGAAAAAAAAGAGTATACCCTTCTTGTCTGCTGTTGTTTAGGGTCACCTTTTCTTTACTTAGCTTTCATTCCTCACCACCAGAAGAGGGCAAGAGTAGTAACGATAAAATATGTTTTTCCATCTCATAATGAACCCAAATCCTAACAATGTTCTCATGATATACCAGGATGAATTGTCCAACTGTCAAGTTTGTTGATATGCTAGTGACATTGCAGAGTCCAGAAAAGAAAGTACAAGAGGAAACAGCAAACGCAGAATCACAGAATGTCTAAGATTGTGAACTGCCATGGTCTCCAGTGCATGAGAAACAAGGAGAGAGAGAGGGAGAGTGATGGTACACACCAACAAATGGACTCTTTTTTCCCACCCTGTTTCATCTATGTGTTCTTTTTTTCTTTTTCTTTCAGTATGTCTGGGACACAAATGAGGAATATCTCTTCAGAGCAATGGTGGCATTCTCCATGAGAAAAGTTCCCAACAGAGAAACAACAGAGTAAGCCAACAGCATGAACTCTCAAGTGCTCGTTTGAGATAATGCATTATTTCGCATTTCTGTATTGAAAATAATTTAGTAGACCACAGATTTATGGGACTAGCATCTCTGTTTATTTTTTCAGTATTTATTTACTTATTTATTGTGTGTGTGTGTATTTGTGTTTGCGCGTGCACACCTGTGCGCGTGTATCATGGTGTACAAGTGGAAGTCAGGACAGCTTGTGGGAATTGCTTCTCTCCTTCTGCTGTGTGGATTCAGGGGATCAAATTCAGGTCCTCAGGCTTGGTGGCAGGTGTCTTTACCCACAGGGCCATCTCCCCAGCCCTTGTTTTGTTTTGCAACTCTCTTTGTGATCTCGTCTGGCCCAGAACTTGCTGTGGAGCTCAAGCTGGTGTGGAACTGATGGCTGGCCTTTCTACTTCAGCCACCACAGTTCTGGGATAACAGGCATGAGGCACCATGCCCAGCCTGGGCCCTGCATTTTATGAAACATTTAAAGGAGCTTTTGCAATGGGGCTCAGTTTACAGATTATATCATATTCCCTTTGTTCAGCAGGCAATCTAACTATCAATGTCCATGATCAAAATTATATTTGATGTCTTTTATGTCCTAAGATTTCCACATTCCTATTGTGGAAATCCTATTGTACATATATAATTTTTCTTGCATAGAGCTAGGTAATATCAAATAAACCTAGTCTCCTTTAAAAAGTAACCTAAATATGCATAGACTATTCCTGAATTGGTATATATCACAATATCTTGTTGATTTTTTAAAAGTACTTAGTACAAACTTTTAATAGGTTTTTTGTTATCTTTTTGATTTGTTTTTAAATTTTATTTTTTAAAATTTTTTAATTTCTATTTATTTATTTATTTATTTATTTATTTATTTATTTTTGAGACAGACTCTCACAATGTAGCCTTGGCTGTCCTGGAGTTAGCTATGCAGACCAGGCCGGCATGGAACTCACAGATACCTGCCTGCCCTGTCTCTCAGGAATTAAAGGTGCTTGCCACGATGCCTGGGCAGTTTAAATAGTTTTACATTTATTTCCATATTGTTTATAGTGCTTTTTTTCTTTTTATGTTTGTGATTAGGGTATCACTACTGGTGGCTCTCTACTTTCTCCCCCGCGCCTCCAGTTGAGAGGCGAAATGACTGGTGAGCTGGCTGGAGCATCTGAGCAGAGGTTTCCATTTCTCTGGGAGCAAACTTGTCCTCTCTGGTCTCACCAGGCTTTCCTGGTGCTGCTTCCTAGTAGAACTGTCAGGTTGAACTTGCTGTATCCAGTTAAGGAGCATTTAGATTGGAAGGTGCCATATTGTTCAGCCTGCTAAGTGTCTTATGTATTGCCCAAGCATGTGATGATAACCTATCTCAGTTCAGCTCTACCAAAAACAGTTATGGTTGAACTTATTTCATTTCAGGATTTTTGTTGTTTTGAGATGGTATCTCATGTGGTCCAGGCTGGTCTTGAATTAATTATGTAGCTGAAAATGATCCTGAAATCTTGATCCTACCTTATCAGCCTCCTGAGTACTGGAATTACAGGCATGCATCTCTCCCATCTAGCCTTATTTCAGGATTTTTTAAGATTAGGAAGAAAATTTGCATGAGAATTAAATTGCCTCCAACTAATCCTTTTATATTCACCCTCTAATCATTGTACTAAAGAGTCTGACTTCTGCAATAATTCAGAGACTGGAGAAGAGGATTCTTACCACTTGATTTCTCCCAGATTTCCAATATCTGTTGTGAGTATAAAAACTGAAAGGAAAAATAAAAGGGAATCTGGGCATCATGGCGCACACCTTTGATCCCAGTATTCCAGAAGCAGAGGCAGGTGGATCTCTGTGAGTTTGAGGTTAGCCTGGTCTACAGAGACAGTTCCATGTCTCTCTCTGTCTCTCTGTCTCTCTGTCTGTCTGTCTGTCTCTCCCTCTATATATATGTGTGTGTGTGTGTGTGTGTACATACATATATACTTATATACCTTATATATGTTAAGAAATCAAAGAGTAGATTTCAAGGAAGTAAAACAAACACATGAAATCTATATATTTATACACACATACATATTTAAGATAGGCCTTTCCCTCTTTATCCTTATTTTTATTTTAATTTGTGTGTGTGTATACCATATGTACGAGTGCATGCACATATGCATGTACCTGTGTGTGTGTGTGTGTGTGTGTGTGTGTGTGTGTGTGTGTGAGTGAGAGAGTGTGTGTGTGTATACATGTGTGTGAAATCCAGAGCTTGGTGTCAAGTGTCTTCTTTTGTTTTCCACCTCATTTTTTGACATAGGCTTTCTCACTGAGCTTGGAGCACAAGGATTGTCTAGACTGGCCAGCCATCAAGCTCCCAGACTTGCTTGGCTGCTGCCCCTACTCTTCCAGTGCTGCAGCCACAGACACATGCCTTTATGCTCAGCTTTGCTCTGGGCCCTGGGGACCTGAACTCAGGTCCTTATGCTTGTGTGACAGGCACTTAAACAACTGAGTTACCTCCCCAATTCCCACACATGTACATTTGAAAATAATACACTTTCAAAAGAGAAAATTTAAATTTAAAATTTAAAGAATGTATGTATGTAGAAAAACAAAAATGTGCCCTAAATTCTCTTTGTGCTTTATCAAATTTTAAAGAAAAAATATATTTAATGACATTTAAAACTATTCTTTGAAAAAGGCACACATTTATGCAATGTATTTTGATCATGTCCATCCATCATTACCTCCCTCCCATTCCTCCTAGGGTTATAATTTTTAAGAATAAAAATAAGGGAGATGGGTAGAGGGCTCAGCAATGAGGAGTGTATATTGTTATTTCAGGATACATTATTAATTCAGTTCCCAGCTCCCACATAGAGCAGCCCACAACTTCCTATAACTCCAGCTCTAGAGGATCTGCTGAGCTACTCTGGCCTCTGTGGGGGCATCTGCATGCATGTGAACAACAATCACACAGACATACACATACACATATACATGTAATTAGAACTAAAAAATAAATCTAAATAAAAACAAAGTGATTATGTTACAAAACCTCAAAAGGAAAGAAAGCTCTGATCTCATAATGGTAAAGTCCCTTCTGTTTGTTAAACAGCTCTATTCGTCAGCAAGTTCTGTACTTTGCTGTGTTCCTGGCACTGTGACTTCCCCCACGTGCTTACATTTCACTTGGTTCATGACTTTGTTCAACCAAATATTTCTCTTCTTAGGTAAAAGTGATGAGCTGTATAAGATTTCAGAATTTGAGGAATTTGCCCATGGAATGCTTTCCTTCAGAATCTGGGACAGTGTGGTGGTGGTCTGTGCATATCAGATCTAGTTTATTTGAAAAGTGATTCAGCTTTGAACACATACCCAGGCTATATTGAAGTTTTTTGCTGCTCATTGTGAATCTCCCAAAGTGTAAAACTAGATCAGTGAAAGTTTTTCTGCGAAAGTCAAAGGGTGACAGTGTGAGGAACACATTTGCCTCCATTTGGCCTGTGGGGTCAGCCTAAGAAGCACATTGGTGAGGTGGTAGCCACAGAGTAAGTGCCCTGTCCTGAAAGCCTGCTGTGTGCTTGTAACAGGCCTGACAGAAGTCAAGATGTTCTGAAGAGATGATACCTATGCCTCTCAATTTGACTAATGGGCCCCAAAGAAATGGGAATTTCCCCCAGGAATCTCATGCTAAGAGAAGGAAAGGGCACCAGGGCACTGGGCCAGGGGGGAACTTGTCTCCTGAAAAGACTTCTCACAGTTCTAAGTACTTGTTAGACCACCTTAGAGATGAGACTGAAGCCCAGACAAAGATGGGCAGGTGATGGGTAGGACAGAGACAGAATATGCATATACTTGGCCCTCTATTTAAGCTTTGATCTCACTTTAAGGCCCCCAAGACAGACTTTGGGGCTTCCCTGAACTCTTTGTCTCTGTTCCAATGTGGCCACATTAAATAAATCTCCTTTTCTACTTTCCATTTTTAATTCTACTCTTTTGTTTTACTGAGGATTTGAGCCTGACTTGGGCTACAGGTTCTGTCTCTATTTCCAATATCATTTAAGCTAGATTTACTGCAATAGGAATTCCAAAATGTTCTAAGTTGTTTTTAAGGAAACTATGGTCTAGTTAGCAGTTTAGTCTAATTTTCAGGAAAATAGACATTTAACTACGTATTACACAAACATTGGCTTTTAAGATATTTATCACTTTTAGCAAGCTAGGTAAAAGTCTATTGCAGACATTGCTTTCTCTTTCTAAGTGGCTCAGAGCATATAATGAATTTCTTGCTTTACTTAATTACCCAAGGATAAATCTTGTGACCTAAAAAGGAACAATGTGTTCTTGTATCCATGGAAAGGTAAGGGGATTACTAGTCTCGTGCTTGTAGCCCAGTTCACTTTTAGTCCCAGTTTTCAGAAACAAGAGCCTAATTCTTACCACCCTCGGCTTTGTCTGGCTTCATTGATGAGAAATAGTTATGGAGCTAATTTGCAGAGAATTGTCTTCAGAGCAGACTCCATACATTTAAGGAGACAGAGGGAACATTTGTGGATTCTCTGAGTTGCTGAAAGTAGCCATTCATGTAGATGTTAATATAATTTATTGATAAAAATTATTGGTCAAGGGCTAGAGAGATGACTTAGTGGTTAAGAGCACTTATTGCTCTTGTGGAGAACCCATGTTCAGTTCCCAGCACCCACATGGTAGTTTACAACAATCTATAACTTCAGTTCCAGGGAACCCAATGCCCTCTTATGACCTCCACAGGCACCAACATATGCATGGTATATAATGCATACATACATGCTGGTAAAACACTTAAAAAAGAAAATCAATCAACCATTTTTTTCATAATGATTGCTAAAATAAATTCACATGGTTCCTTTAGACCCACCCATATTTAAAATTTGGAAAATATAAGATTTGTACTTAGTTGTGATAATAAAGTATTTCAATTTATTTATTACATCAAAATGTTATGGTGGAGGTTATAGTCAACACCTGGTCCCTCATCAACACCCAGCATGGATGAGGACCCTCATCCTTCTCTGAAGAGCTATTGACAATTAATGGTTTGCTAGGGGCAACCCATATTCTGCAATGGTGTAGTCACTGGTACTGTTGCCTATGCTCCAATAAATAACATGCGGATACAAGCAACCCTAGGTAAACTCAGTGAAACTTGTGCACACACACACACACACACACACACACACACACACACACACACACAATGAAACTAGTAGGGGGATTCATTGGAAGCAGAAGAGCTGTAGTGGGAGAAGATGGGTATAAGAAAAGCTAATGGGGAGTATAACCAAAATACATTATATACATGTTTTTAAAAATGAAAAAAAAAAAAGCCTAAGCCCTGGCAATCCTAACAAGCTAGGCTCTCGGTCATCCTCAATAAGTCAATTAAAGAGACAAATAATAGAAAAAAAAGCAGAGAGATTTATTCAATGTGGCCGCATTGGGAAGAGGAACAAACAAAGAGGTCCAGTGGCGCCCAAGTTCATCTTTGGGATCCTGAAATGAGGTTTAGGTTTAAACTGCAGCATGGTGTATGCATAGCAAGGCAGTCCTGGTCCAGGTATACGACCATCATTCACTCATCACTGGGCTACAGTCTCCAGCAAGGTGCTTTGACAAGTTATCAGAACCGTTAGTAATTCTTTCCTGGGAAACAACCGCCTTCCCTTCCAGGCACCTGTGATTCAGCCTATTATTTTCCCCAGAATGAGACCCTTGGGGGGAATTCCAATTCCTTGGGACTCAGCCTCCTGATAGCTAAATGGAGGGTCAAAAGTGTTTGTCTTTGAAATATTTTCATTGATTCCAGCAGTGTCAATTACAAAAACAGGTGTGTGTGTGTGTGTGTGTGTGTGTGTGTGTGTGGTGCGCATGCACATTCTGAATGTTGAACCCAGAGTCTTGTACAAGTTAAGCACATGCTATGTCTGTTGCGGGCCGATGATACCCAGGCTGTGGACATAACCAGCTTGACAAGGATCCTGGTTTTTCCCTTAGCTAGGAGTCTGAAAGCCCACCAACTGCTTTGCCCCTTTCTCATCTTTACTGTATGGTGACAAAAGCCTCTCATCAATAATATTGTCTATTTTGGCCTATTAGTGTAAACTCAAATCAATTCCTGGGCTGGATGGGAGAAGAACACTGCCATCTCAACTCTAAGTAATTGTAACAGTCTTACTAGCCTTCAAGTTTTTGGCATGTGTGAATACTATTATGCTTTCTGTAGATATATAAAAAATTATTCTTGGTAAAACTGACCTTCCCATAGAGACAAAGCCATAGTCAAGATCAGAAATGAAGACTAGACAGTATGTCAGCAAGCTTTAAAAATCAAATAGATAATTCACCCCTGAATGCCTGCCCCCCTTTATTGTAGCAAGTATACAGACCTAAATTCAGCTATTCATTAATAGACTATTGTGTTAAGGCTACCCACTAAAATTAACCTTGAAGATTAGAAGCCTGCAGCTAGGAGGGATGAACACTCTTGCATTGATGTATGCCTGAACACCTGCATTCTGTTAGATAAGAAGTTAGCAGTCTTGCTATTTCAGTCAGGACAGCTCTCTGTCTGGGGGGAGTCTTGTAATTTTTCCCCAGTGTGTACATATTGTTAATTTTTCTCTCTTAACTTTTCTAACTTCTAATTTCTTTATTTTATTATTATTAAAGAAATGGTCTTGTGTGTCATAATCATCATAAAGTGTATTCTATGTGTCTCACTAAAGCGCATAAGCATGCCAACTAAAGGGTCCCATAAAAGAGTGAAGTACTGCATTCACTCATCATAACTTCGTTGTTTATTCCCCTTCCGGAGACTGAGGAATCCCGTGTGGACTAGAGCTGGTGTCTGCTCTTTAGGATTTTTAGAAGCCCACCTGTTCCCAGTCTGTAGGGTTGAGAGTACATCTAAAGGCAGCCAAGGACTTTCCTTTTTAGAAGATTCTTAAGTACTTTAACGTACATTTTTATGCCAGTAGATTCAGTTTGTCCATGTTTTACACCATGATTTCCTCCAACCCAGTGTTTTCCCCAAAACTTTACTGGGGGCGTGCTACCCTCGGAGGAAAGAATTGTTTATCCTGACAACTGTTTTAATTAAGAAAGAAAAAGGTCTACCTTCGTAGAGTTACGTTGGGTGCCAGGCCCTGGGATGTGCCCCCAACCAAACTTCTTTTATTTTGCTTTGTTTGTACATTTGTTCATATGCCCACCCCACCCTCTCTGTCCCTCCCTCTCTATCCAAGCTCACCTACCATGGTGTGTCTGTGGAGGCCAGTTTCAGTGAATAAAATTCAGCTAGATCCTCATGATTGGCAGCAAATTCCCTTACCTGCCAGCTAGCTCCCAATACATATTTTTAAAAAGATTTTTTTTTTTTTTTTTTTTTTTTTTTTTTGCTGGGTGGTGGTGGCACATGCCTTTATTCCCAGAACTCGGGAGGCAGAGGCAGGTGGATCTCTGTGAGTTCAAGACCAGCCTGGTCTACAGAGTGAGTTCCAGGACAGCCAGAGTTACAACAGAAACCCTGTCTCAAAACAACAACAACAACAACAACAAAACCCAAAAAAGATTACTTTTATTATCTGTAATTACATGAGTGGGATGTGTCTATGTGTCCAGAAGAGGGCGCCAGATTCCTTGGAGCTAGAGTCATAGGTGGTTGTGAGCTACCTGATGTGGATGCTGGGAATTCTAGGCTTTTGCTAGAGCTGCAAGTGTTCTTAACGGCTGATCCGTTTCTCTAGCTCTATCTTTTTGTTAAAAATAGATAGTTCTACTTCAGTTGTTTCTACAAAATGATTATTCTGTCCTTCAGGGGATGTTTTGCAATGCCTGGAAACATTTTTTTGACCATCACACCTGGAGGCTGAGTAGAGACCAGATAAGAGAGAATATTTTTCCCCACAACAGAATTATCTGGCTGGATTGTGCTGAGTTTTTTCTTTCTTGTAGCATATGGGATAATATCCCTTTGATAGCATGTGTCATATTTACTTTGCCCACTTCCCCTTTATTGATAGACATTTACATTGTTTCAATTCTCTGCTTCAGTAAAGAGTACGACAAAGACTATCCTCATCAGTGTCTCTGTTTATGTGTGTGCATGTAAGAATTTCTCGTAGTTATACTCCATCTTCTAGAAAACACTTGCAGTTATGCTCCAGAGTTGCTCCACCCATTGGCTTGCTCATAGCTTCTTGGGATTCCATTTCTATGCATTTTTCCAGTACTTGGCATTATTTACATTTAAATTTGAGTAGGGGGCTGGAGGTATGGGTTAGCAGTTATGAGCATTTCCTGCTCTCCCAGAGGACCCGAAAATGGTTTCTCAGCAGCTCACAACCACCTGAAACTCCAGTTCCAGGGGATTGGGCCTTTTTCTGGACTTCAAAGGCACCTGCTCACAGGTGCATATACCTGTGTGTCATATAAACACATAAATAAAAGTTAAATACACCTTTAAAACGTGTTTAGCAATTTGAAAAGTTTAAAGTAGCGCATTTGAAAAGCATTTTACGTGTTTTGATTAGTATGGCCAAATAACAGAAATTATTCTCAACCCAATACAGCCTACCTCCTTTCCCCTCAAAATGGAGAACCACGTTTCCTTAGTCTTCACCTCCCTAAAGTAGAAATATTGCTTTTTGGCAAGCATGTCCAGTTCATTTTGGTCATATTTGTATCTTTGTTGCTTATTATACAGAGCCACACATTTTAGAAGACTAAACTTGACAGTTTTCTTGCCAGCAGAGGTCAGAATTGGTTTGTGGTTTTCAGCCAGTGCTTTTTATTTATTTATCCATTCATTCACTATTTTTTGGCTTCTTATCCCAATGATTATTGAAATGTCTGGAGACACTGTTGGTTGTCACTACTGTTTTCTACTGCTCCAGAGCCCAAGGATTAAGGCACAATATGTAATCTGGCCCCAAACTTCAACGGTTCCATGTGTGGAAAACCATGGTGCAGTCCTGTAGAGAGAAAGAAATGATAATCTTAAAAGAAAAAAAAAAGATGATAAACTCAGATATAGTTAAACTTTATTACTTACTCGATGAGAACAAACAATTAATTACACAAAGTGGGTACACTGCGTGTTTGCTTCCAGGCAGGTGTTTGATCCCAGGCAGATAGCAGGAGTGGACTGGCATGGGAAAAGCCAAGGTTCTGATACCAGCAAAGTCTCTACCGTGGGCTTCTCAGGGTAGGGAAAGGTTACCTGTGAGGCTTTCTAACCCTAGAGTTAGGGAAGAGTCACTAGGATACAAGGGCTGCGGCCTTGAGTGGGACGAAGCAGAGTGGTAACAGTCCATGGAGGCCAGCAGGGTGAGTGTGCTCAAGGGACAGTGGCCCACTCTTTATGTCCCCAGCTCCTTTTAGCTGTCCAGCAGAAGCTCTAAGAAAAAGGTATCTCGTATGCACAGCTGGCTGGAGAGCTGGAGGGAAGACTGAAGGAAGGCTCACAGAGATGTATAGCCTGAAGCAGGGCCCTATGTTCAGAGGCTTCAGCCTAGGTAGGAAGGGACAGGACACTCTATTTCTGGTGACCAGCTTAAAGGCAGATATAGCCTGGTCTTGGGGCTCCTGCTTCCTTCTTGTAAGGCAAACACAATCAGTCCTTGGGTGAAGCAGCAGGGGCAGCCTCTGAGGACAGGGACTTGGACTTGGAGCTGAGGGTTTCGGTGTGAAGTCGAGGCTAGTGAACCTCGAATCTCAAGATCTGATCGCACAGAAGGGCTACTAGCTTCCATCATCTAGGCTTGAATGTTCTTGTAAGGAAAAGCAAGGTTCTGGTCTTTTCTGTGGAGGTGATTGGCATGTGTCTCATTCTTGTGGGATGGATGGATGTTCATGACACATGTTCGTATTTTTTGCACTTTTCTTTAGGAAATGGGTAACAGCATGCAGGGTTTACATTTTAGCACCAGCCTTGATGGTTTTATGTGGCCCTTCTTATAATTTTCAGCTTTCATCCATCATTTTCATTTCTTTGAATATTAATGTCATTTCTCTTTTCCCTTTTATTGGCAAACCTATAGGTAGAGAATAGAGCATGTCATATTTCCAATTTGCAGGGGAAAAGCATGTGACTAAAGATCACAGGGTCAAGAGTTGCTAGTAACTGTAGCACTTATGTTTGGGGGCCTGTTAAAGGTGACATAAAAAAAAAACAGCCCAATCTTCTCATGAACTTTACCCTCAAAGGTACATCTGGAAGGCACTGCTTGATGATCCCAATGATGGTGTAGGGAGAGACAAGAAGAGATAGAATAACCATTGAATGAAGAGTGGACCAACAGCTTTGGTTGGGAGAGTGAATGGACAGGACATCTACAGGCTTGAGACAGGCCACATGCTGAGGAAGCAGGGACATTGTCAGCCAATAAGTGATGAACAACGTTCTACACTCATGCTCTCTGCTGCCAAATCATACCCTTTTTGGGCAGATCCTTTAGGGAATGATCCTGAGTATATAATTTTGAAATAATTGGGATTTCTATACAATTTTCATTTTTAATATAATATTTTATTAGTTTTAAAATTTTTTAGGAGAGTGGCATCGAGACAAGGCCTCTCTGTTATGTAACTCTGGCTGGCCTAGAACTCACTCTGTAGACGAGGCTGACCTCAAACTCAAAGATTCACCTGCCTCTTTCTCCTAAGTGTTGGGATTAAAGGCATGTGCCACCACATCTGTCCTCTTTGAGAGTTTTATACAATGTATTTCGATTACCGCCACTGCCGTCCCACCCCAGCTCCTCCTCTAGCTCCTCCCAGGCCCACCCACACCTCTTCCCAAAATTTTGTGTCCTCTTAAAAAAAATCCAAGTCCAGCCTGTGTTGCCTGTATACTCATGGGTGTGGAGGCACCCACTGCTGTGTGATCAATCTACCAAGAGCTGTTACCTTAAAGAAAACTGACTCTCCCTGGTCCAGAAGTCATCAACTTGTCAAAAGCTCTTTAGTTAGGAGTAGGGGCTTGTGAGCTCCTTCTGCTCTGTGCTAGAAGGCTGGCTGGATCTTGTGCAGTCTTGTGCAGGCAAACACAGCTATTGTGAGCTCATGTGTACAGTAGTCCTGTCATGACCAGAAGACACTGTTTTGCTCCAGTCTTTCCTTACCTCTGGCCCCTACAATCTTTCTGCCCCCTCTTCCTCTATAGTCCCTGAGCTTTGGGGTAAGAGTGATACAGATGTTTCCCTTTGTGGCTAACCATTCCACTGACACTTATTCTCTGTACATTGATCAATTGTGAGTTTCTACATTAACTGGCATCCATTGAACAAAGAAACTTCTCTGGTGAGGTCTGAGAGCTGTACTAATCTATGGGTATAGGGATACAAATTTAAAGAGCAGTTGGTACTGTGTCCATTTAACAAAATAATACTAATAGCTTCACCCTTGGGGCTTCTGAGCTTCCCAGCCATGGTTCTTGGCCAGATCTGCAGTACTAGGCATGTGCTTTCTTCTGAGAAGCAGACTTTAAATCCATTCAGAAATTGATTTTCTTATTTTCATAAGATAGTCTTTCTAATCATAGAAATGACTTGTCATACATATCAAAGATCCCTAATGAGATGGTAATCACATTGGAGTGAATAGTTTCAGGCCATTTGTGAGGATATTATTATAACGTATTTCTTCCATCTCTGCAGAATTTCCCATGTCCTGCTTTGCAACGTAACCCAGAGGGTATCATTCTGGTTTGTGGTCACAGACCCTTCCAAAAATCATACCCTTCCTGCAGCTGAAGTACAGGCAGCCATAAGGTAATCATCTCCACATATGCTGTCTACTGATCCATCAACTCGCTGATGAGCACAACGAGCTCAACTATTTTCATAGATACAGAAGAGATCTCACTCCACTCTGCACATGATTCACTGGCGTGTCAACTATTCCATTCAGTTCATTGTCATCAGAGATTAGTGTAGATCAGTAATTTTCATCCAATAGCAATTTGCCTTCAAGGAAACAAATGGCTGGCAAAGTTTGGACACATTTTTCTTGTCACAACTGGAAGAGAAGGAGGCACCACCCATACTAAGCAGGCAGGAGCTAGGAATGTTGCCATTCTCCCTGCTATGCACAGGACAGCACCTCCCTCAAAAAATTATTTGACCTAAAATGTCAATGGTCCTGTGGTTTAGGAACCCTTTTCTAAGTATTAACTAAGGAGCCGAACTCGTGTATGTTGCTACCATATCTACAATGACTTTAAAAATGGAATTAAACTTTATTAGCATAGATTCATTGTACAAAGTAATAGGTCTCAGTAGACATTTTTATACATGCATACGACATACTGTGGTCATATTCACTCCACCTGTTGCTATTATCATGGTCATTTAAAAATCTGTATGAGAGCAGTCACATGTATGGAATGAGGTGTGGACATGAACAACCAGTTCTAAAGTGTATGTTATAGCTCTGTTATGAAGACTGGAGTAATTCAAACCAGGTCTTGGCTAAAAAATATCTAGGGTATCTGATTTCTAGGGGGATGAGTTCAGTGGTAGAGCTGATATTCTGTATCTGACCAGAATTCCAATCTACCTGAGAGGCAACAAAGTATGTTCCCAGTGTGGACCAAGTTAGTGGGCAAAGAGTAGATCAGGCAGGGAGATGGAGTGAAGGTACAGAGTAACTCTTCATTTCCTTTTCAGTCATAGCTCAGTAGTGGCATTCATCATTTTGGGGAAAAGGTTTACATTCTCATACTTAATCAGGATTAGATTATGAGGGAGATGGTTTGGTAAGTAAAGCACTTGCCATGAAGCATGAGGACCTGAATTTGGATCCTTAGAACCAACATAAAACCAACAAGGTGGCCCATGTCAGTCATCCTAGGGCTCCTACATCAGGATGGGAGGCAGGAGCAGGGGAGTCTAGTGAAGCTCAGAGGGCAGCTAGCCTGGTGTGTCTCGTGGTGAAGATTGAAATTGAAGACTGACATCTGAGGTTGTTCTCAATGACCTCCATGTGCACCAGGGCATGCACACTCCTAAACACACACACACACACACACAAACACACAACTAACCAACTAAATAAATCAATAAAATAGAGCCAAGAATTTTCTTCACCTAGTTTGCAAATTCCAGATAGAAATGAACCTTTTTTTTTTCCAGCTAAAGAAATCTTTCTACCAACCCGACTGTTACCAGCACTCAAAATGCAGATTTCCTTTCCCCCAGGAAAACACCTTTGCCTTTAGACTTTCAACTCCAGAATGGCCATTGTGTGTAGTCATACAGAAGCACTTTTAAAAATATTTTAATTCAAAGAAATGGCTGGTATTTATGAAGGGTCATCTTAAATAGAGTTCTGTTATTCATTCCGTTCTAGATGATATCTCTCAGGAAATAAAATGCTGGGGATGGGGGGCAAGCAGAGCTCAAAGGTCATGATTTATGTTGGTGGAGAGACGGGTCTGTTCTTTGTTTCTAATGCTTTAATTTACCATTGTCTTTTAGAATGAATAGGAACCGGATCAACAATGCATTCTTTTTGGATGATCATACTCTGGAATTTTTAAAAATTTCTTCCACTCTAGCACCTCCCATGGATCCATCTGTGCCTGTCTGGATTATTGTATTTGCTGTGATATTTTGCATTGTCATAGTTGGAATTGCTCTACTGGTTCTATCAGGAATTCGGCAACGAAAAAGGTAAGGTTCAGAGGTTTAGAGGAAATGACTTAAGGAATATTTACCTATTTTCTTATGAAAATAGTTTAAGGTAATGCCTAAAACTTACAAAAGTCACCAGGCAGTGGTGCTGTGCACCTTTAATCTCAGCACTCAGGAGGCAGAGGCAGGCAGATCTCTGAGTTGGAGGCCAGCCTGGTCTACAGTCATAATTTACAAAATAACGGTCATAATTTTATCCCTTTTTGATGTTTTTAGGCTTCAGTGTCTCTTATTTAATGAGGTTCTTTCCATTACTTTCTTTGTTTATTCTATTTTATTCTCTTCATTATTGTGTGTATATGTCTCTCTCTCTCTCTCTCTCTCTCTCTCTCTCTCTCTCTCTCTCTCTCTCTCTCTCTCTCTCTGTGGCGGGGGTCAGAGGACAACTTTATGCAGTCAGTTTCCTCCTTCTCCCTTTATGTGGGTTCAAGGGATCAAACTCGGGTCATCAGGCTTGCATAACAATACCTTTACCCAATAAGCCACTCCACTGGTTTTCCTCTATTGTATACTATATGACTGTCTTGTATCCAGACTTGAGTTTAATATCTGTGTTCTAGTTTCCTTTCTGTTGCTATGATAGAACACTGAGCAAAAGTAACGTATGGGAGGGAAAGGTTTATTTCCTTTTATGGGTTATGGTCCGTCACTGAGGGAAGTTAAGGCAGAAACTCGCAGGCAGGCACTACGGAAGAATGCTGCTTGCGGGCTCACACTTTTGCTCTTTCATAGGCCTATGCTTAGCTAGTTTTCTTACAAAGCCCAGAACAGTCTGCCTGAGGAAGGGTGCTGGCCAGAGTGGGCTGAGCCTTCCAAATGAATTAACAATCACGACAGTCCCTCACAGACACGAATACCCACAGACAAACCCGATAAAGGCAATTCCTCAAGCGAGGCTTAGCTTCTCAGATGACTCCAGGTAGTATGAAGTTCTGTGTTGCAATTTTGTAAGCTGGACACACAGATAAAAGCACACTTTGGGTAGGTGGAGTTAATCGTTTGGTCGTAATCGACATGTAAATGTCCATAGTTGCACAGATGTTTCAAGGTTGCCCTACCTTGGCAGGCCCAGGGCTTGTAGAGCAAACTCCTGTTCTGGATGCCCAGGCTGTGCCAGTCTTCTACTAATGGAGACTGGTCCCTCATGTGCTTGTCATCATAAAGAGCCCCATTGTTTGTGGCTTTTGAACCAACTCCCGGAATCAAAATCATCTGGAACACTTGTTTACAGTGCAGTTTCCATGGCTGACTCTTAGATTCACTAAATTAGACTATTTTAAGGAGATACATTTTGGTACCGACCAGGTTGTTCTAGTTTATTTAGTTTTCAAATGTTCAATTTACCAGCTTACGTATAGGATCCCATTTCTTGAGTTCATTTTCTTGCATCCAAGGAGACAAGCTACAATGTCTAAGTCATTGATAGTGCTTTAAAATTGAATTTCAGATCAGTGGCAATTACGGAAGCAGCAGCAAGGAGAGGAGACGGAAGTTCTCAGCACAATGAAAGGCAAATATATTTTTATAACTATCTCTAATTCAGAGAGAAAGAAGATAACTTTCTTGATTTCTAAAAAAATAATTTTTATCTTTGTAAATTATGTACATTGGTCAGGAGGGTATGTGCACATGAGCGCAGAAGCCTGAAGAGGCCAGAGACGTTAGATCCCTCTGGAGCTGGAGTTAGAAGTTGTGAATCCCCTGATGTGATACTGGAAATCAAACTCCAGCTCTCTGCTAGAGCAGTGCGTGCTCTCAAAAGCTGAAACATCTCTGTAGCCCCCAATCTTAGTTTTTCACTAAACCCATCAAAACTTTTCTGATACAGAGACAGAACAATTCTGTGATGTGGTGCTCATGGGGACATACATTCTAAAATCACAGGGCATGGTTTGCAAAAGGATTCATATACAGCTGGGACATGTTGGGTATGTTTGATCAAGTATGTGTTGGATTACATGACTCTCCTCACATTTACTACTTGTCCTGTGTGTTTCCCTATTTACTAACAGAAGCGTTTTAGGTTTCAACTCTTTCCATTTGTCTCACAAATGATAAAAGAAACGCTATGGTATAAATGTGATAGATCTCTATGCTTTAAACTAAGCCCAAAGATTAGGGTCAAGTGGTGACTTGCTTGATTTTTCTGGGTGATCATGACATGAAACTCCAACTTATTTGATATGAGACATGCATTTGTTTTGGGTTTTAGAATATCAAGACACATTCTCTTGCAATATTTGAACATCTATGTTTAGTACTTTAAAGTTTTGTGTTAATTCTGAGATAGTATAATTCTGTGGGTTCAAATGATTTAAAACCTTTTTGAATTGATGTCATTTGCTTGATTCCAAGTTTCCTTACTAGTACAATATAATGGAGGAGTTGAAAGAATGAATTCAGAGATAAGCTGCTTAAGTTCAAAGTATTGATCTCTTAGATTACAGTCTTACAGAGAACCCATTAGCTGTATGCAAATACAAACACGGAGACAGGGAAACTGAGTTTGGGGGAATATGGCTTTGTGGTCCTAGAGTCATTCTGGTTGAATTTACCTTTGCTGACTGCATCCAGATACCCTTTCTAGACTGATAAGCTAAGTATACTGGAAATAATTAACCTGATGGGATAAAGGACTTAGTACAGGAGAGTGCTTAGAATGGTACCTGTCATACAGCGAGTGCTTAGCAAGTGTTAGCTGTTACTATTATTTTATTATATTGCCATTTGTTGGTCTTTCAGCTAGTTTGTGATGGGATCAGCTATCCCCTTCCAAACAGATTCTGCAGTAATATAATAATTGGCTGCGTAGCATTGTAATCTGTTGCCTGGGAGAAGTGAGACTGTTGTTGCAGCTCTGCCTTCACAAATTCATTTCACATCCAAACTACAAAAACAGATGGACAAATCTTTTGTGTAAACTTGGAAAGCATCAAAAATTATCAAATACAGTCAGGACAATTATGATAACCTTCCAGAGGGAAATTGTTTATGTGTTTTAAATTTGATATTCTCTCTAGTGATTTTTTTCTTTTTGGCAAAGTATTGCTTCAAAGACGAGGAGAGGGTACAGTTTGAAGTGGGGAAAGCCTTGGTAATTTGGCTTCTGTGATGATGATAAGGATGTCCATTTTCTTGAGACATCATCTCATGTGGCCCAGCCTGGTCTGGAATTAATTATATAGCTGAGGATGACCTTGAGCTACTGACCATCCTGCCTTTGCCTTCTATATACTGAGATTACGGGTATGTGTGACCATGCCTGGTCTGAAAACTTTTGTTCTAATTATAGAAAAGTAGGTACTGTTTCTTCAGCCTTGAGGAAGAAAGCTAATGAAATATTCAACTTGGACCAGCAGAGAAGGCCCAGCAGGTAAAAGTAAATAACCTGAGTTTGACCCCTGGGACCCACATGCCAGAAGAAGAGAGCAGACTCTTGGAGGTTATTTTTGGACCTCCACATTCATCCCTGACCCACAAACCCCCAGCCCCCACATACACTAAATAAATAAATATAATATAATAAAAGTTTTTTTAAAAAAGAAGCATCTAATAAACCCATTCATATGTTAAATAAAAATGAACACAGTTGTTTGTTGTGTTCCAAAATCGTGAACTGAGAAGACCCAAAGGGACTATGTGGCCATTTAAGTTACTATTCTGCTTCTACGGAGAGGCATGCTAAACTCATCTAAGATGGATGCATAGTTAGACTTACTATTGAGGAAATGTCTCAAGCAAGGCTTTAATCTTTCTGTTAGTTTTGTTAATGGCAACATTATACTGATCATTCAAAACTCTTGAATTGGCTGAACTAGCATTCAAACTAGATAAACTCAAATACTAATTGTGCCACTTACATATGTGAACTTGATCAAGTTACCCGATTACTATGTGTCTCAATTTTCCTACATACAATAAGAATGTAATATTTTACTACTCATCTCCCCCCTTTGCTTTGATACCTTTTGTGTATGTGTGGGGGGGAGGGGGTCCGAAGAGTTTCACTGGGGTTGCTTACAGGAGTATGGGTGATAGGTTATTTACAGAAGCATCAGTAGCTTGTCAATGGTTACATCACTGAAGAAATGATCTCTTCCTTCCCTAGCAACTCTTAACTGTGTATAAATCCTCAGGGAGAGAGTGGGGCCTTCTGAGGCCTTTTAGATATGTACATTTCTAAACACAGCAAGGGAAAAGAGTTAGCATGGAAATCTCTCATTTGATTTACACTTTTATTTGTAATACAATTTATGTGAAGAATTTTTTTTATTTTATTTTATACAGGGTCTCATTATGTAGGCTTGGCTGTCCTGGAACTCACTATGTAGACCAGGCTGGCCTTAAACTCATAGAGATCCGTTTGCCTCTGGCTCCTGGATATTGAGATTAAAGGCCTGCACGACAACACCTGGCTTGAATGTGAATGTGAATGTGAAACTATTTAGAGAATTAAAGCTCTGTACAAAAGGGAAGGTTTATAGAAATCCAAAATACACTTTGATTCGCTGCTGACCTTATAGGAAAAGGAGAATAACTAGAAACAAACCAAGCAAATTTAGTAATGACTTTGCTCAGCTGTGAACATTAGCTAGGGTTCTATGTCTCAAGTCCTTGACCTTGCTACATTACTAAGAATAAGATTATGATCCCCTTGTAGGCAGGCCCATCTGTATTATCTGTGTCCGTGCCTTCTGTGATCTGTACGAAAGCTCCTATCACAGAATGAATGATAATAAAGAAATAAAAAAATGCACATATAGTAGGAAATCATTGTGTATTTTGAGTAGAGCCTGGTGCATCTAAAATAGAATTCTAGGCCAGCTCCTTTCATGAATCATGTTCCATTCTCAAAGAAAAATTACTACATATATTTGAAACTCAGTTTTCATCATCTGAAAAACAAGAATAATAAAATCTGTATTACACTGTAGTGAAAATTAAAGAAGATCACGAATAGGAAGTATCTAGTGTGACTCATGCCATGGAGGAGATTCTTATCACCATGATTATTCTTACTATTGGCCAATGTTAAAGAACTTTCTTATTGTGTCAGATGATTAGAATGTTAACAGAGAAGCTCAATCCCCAAGCCTGTTGACCCCAACAAACTGCAATAGCCCACGAAGTCATTCCAGTAACACTGACATTTCCCTCAGGAATTATTTAGATGGATCATTAGGACTGCTCCAATTGCCAATAATTAGTTCTGTCCTGTTTGAAAAATGTGTTTATCTTTTCTTGTTTTCCTGGCCATTCTCAGAGCTTTAGCTCTTGGGATCTATTTTGTTTGAAGAGAGACATAAATACCCTTTCTGTTTTTACTTATCACTGTTTTAAAATCTCAGAATAGAGCATATCTGGTCCATGACACACTGTAGCCTCAAGGACTTCCTGAGATTTCTTGCGTCCTCTTTTTTTGATCCCATTCTCTCTGAATTTATGGGGGATACCCACTCTGAAGGCTCCTAGGAGGTAGTTTCATCATACATTTGTTTCTCATTCCTTCAAGGATCACCTGATATTGCAGGGGCAGTGCAAGTCATTAACGTTCAATTTTATTTTCAGGAAAAAGAACTCATGTTTTTAGCAGAACATCAAATCAGAATAATATAGAGAGACAGTTAAGTTTTATTATCCTTAGTAAGAGCAAACACATGGGCACTGGATCAGTTTATTACAGCACACTCCATGAAATGTGACAAAGTGCTATAAAGTTGTTAGATAACCTTTGAGCTGCTTATCGTGTCTACCAACTAGCGAGCGCCTGACACTGCAGTTTGTGATGCCCAGCAGCATTAAGACTCTGAACAACTGCACCCAACGTCACACAAACAAGATGTACCTGATTCGTCTCCAACAAAGCTCAATTTGATAACTTTCCATAGGATTTCCCACCAACTCTTTCTAGCTGGAAAATGATCCTTCTTTGAAAGAAGATAAACTTACCTTCTCCTGTTTGTATCTTTCTTTGACTTATTCCCCATTCAGTGTGGTGTCTGATGGCTTATTTTTCCTTTGTGGTTGGAATAGGGGAGGCCGAATTCCTTGTATGTTCAGCTCTCCATCTTTCTTCTTCCAACCCCACAAAACTATGTTTTACAGAAGAAACTGGCCAGTAGATACAGATCATTGTTTCTCAGGCTACACTTGCAGTGTATATTTCAGTATATTTACGTATGTATGTGGTATATATGCTTATATACATATATGTTGCATATAGTGTGTGTGTGTGTGTGTGTGTGTGTGTGTGTGTGTGTAAGTATATCCCTGTGTGTGTGTGTGTTCCTCATATTACAAAAATCTACCATGATTTTTTTTGTTTTTAGACAAAGTCTTACTATGTGACCCAGGCTGGCCTCAAGCACACTGTGTAAGTCTAAGCCGGCCTTGAATTCACAGATATCATCTGTTTCTGCTTCCTGAGATTTAATGATGTGAACCACCACACTGGCAGGATTTTTGTCATGTAGATTCTTAATTCAGGGTAAACTTTGACTGTTGAAAATCTAGTGTAATAGAAGTTGTTATTCACTCCAGGCCCAAAGAATGATTTTAGGGGGAGTTTACACTAAGGAAATTTTGTTTATTTATTATTTGCCTCTGTGTGTGTGTGTGTGTGTGTGTGTGGCACATACACGTGCACATAGGCCACAGTGTACGCATGAGGTCAGAGGGCCACTTTCAGGAGTCAGTGTTCTTCTACTGTGGGTTCCAGGGACCACACTCAGGTCATTAGATGTGCACAGTAAGTGCTTTAACCCATGGATCCATCTTGCTGTCCCAAACTACACAGTTTGTGAGGATCATTTATAAATATATATTTCCTAGTAGGATTTCATCCGTATGAAAAATAGCTTCTTTCTTTTTATAAAGCATTAAAAAGAGAGGGAGGATGGGTGAGTGTGTGATTTTCCTCTTGACTGAATCTTTTCTTTTAGGTGAGTCACTGTCTTCTACACTCAAGTCACAGTTGTTAGCAGATGTTGGATACTGTGAAAGGAGGGATGTTATTAACCATTATAGATGTTAGCTCCTTTTACTTTTTGGAGGGCATAGAAAACGATGGTGTCTCTGTCTACAGAAGGAAGTGTTGAAGCGTTGTAGGTCTTCCAGTGGGTGAATTAACCTGGTGGGAGGATCTTTTATAAATATTCATTTCCTAGTAGGATTTCATTCCAGGCAAACTAGAGGCACCCACTTCTCTTCCCAGTAGCACAAGTAGCTAGTCTTAGTCTTTCACAAAATGCAGAAGAAAAAAAAAAACTTAGTATAGCTTCTTTTAAAAAAATTTTAAAAGTTGCTTTTTTTTTTTTTTTTTGTTGAGACAAAGTTTGTTGTAACTCTGGCTGTCCTGGCACTCACTCTGTAGACCAGGCTGACCTCGAACTCACAGAGACCCTTTGCCTCCTGAGTGCCGAGATTAAAGACATGAGTCATGACTGCCCGGCTTACTACTTCTTTTTATTCCAAAAAGATGTTTTCATTTTTACCTTATGTGTATGAGTGTTTTGCCTGTGTACATGCATGTTCATTGAGTGTGCACACCTGGTCCCCATGGAAGCCAGAAGAGGGCACCAGATCCTCTAGAACTGAAGTTAATGGCTGTGAATTGTGAGCTACCATGTGGGTGCTGGAATGCAACCCAGGTCCGCTACAAGAGCAGCCAGTGCTCTTAACTGCTGAGTCATATCTCAAGCCCCCAGCATTACAGCTTTCCATATTCTGAGGAAACATCCATTATGTTTGTTTTCTATATATCCTTTATATAAATTGAGAATAGCAAGATCCACATGGGGTCAGAGCGTCAGAAAATTCAACATCTAACTCTGTGATGTAGAAATGGAATGGCTTGGACTTGCAGCTGTGAGTTATAATGTAATTAGCAAAGTATTTTGTGAGTTCCAAACCCTGACTTACAAATGAACACTACTACTTGGTAATGAGTAAAGCCAGTCAGTTTGCAGCAATTCTTTTATTCAAAGTCATTTGAATTGGCTTTCTGATATTTCGTTAATTTGAGTTTCACTCATTTTTGTCAAATTCCATGAGAGGAAATTATTACCTTTTGAAATTCCATGTGTTACTAAGTTCGCTTAGAGCTAATTTTTTAAAAACTTGACAATGCACCGTATATTTCTTCATGTACCTTCATGCAACT
Organism: Cricetomys ansorgei; assembly: GCA_026225945.1. Lineage (NCBI taxonomy): Eukaryota > Metazoa > Chordata > Mammalia > Rodentia > Nesomyidae > Cricetomys > Cricetomys ansorgei. Next base: position 8,096,368 of record JAMJFZ010003396.1, read on the forward strand.
TGTCTGTGTGAAGTTATTTGCATGTAAATTCATATGTGTATACATATATTCACATACCTATTTCTATACAGTTATTCTAGTGTTGGAAATGAGACTACTGTTCGTATATATATATATATATATATATATATATATGTATATGTATATATATATATATATAAAAATTTGGAATTCTTATCTTGATAGTCTTTTTACCTCATCAACAGATCAACAGTTATGGTTCCTGAAAGTGCATACCCTCAATTATTTCAACATTTTCAGTTTCCTATGCCCCCTTTTGCTCTCCACATTTGTAAACAAGACCATATCGCTTTCTCATTGTAGATCTCATTCACTTACTCTTTTTTTTTTTTTTTTTCCGAGACCGGGGTTTCTCTGTGGCAATTCTGGCTGTCCTGGAACTCACTCTGTAGACCAGGCTGGCCTTGAACTCACAGAAATCTGCCTGCCTCTGCCTCCCGAGTGCTGGGATTAAAAGCATGTGCCACTACTGACTCACTCTTTTTATGTGCTTTTAGGAACAACAAAGGACCACCTGGAGTGGATGATGCAGATGACAAGTGTGAAAACATCATCACGATTGAAAATGGCATTTCCTGTGATCCCTTGGACACAAAGGGTGGACACATTAATGATGGCTTCTTGACAGAGGATGAGCGTCTCACCCCTCTCTGAGAATAGCAGTTGCTACGAAGCTTTATTTGGTTTCACCATTCTTCTTTTGTGCGTAAGAAATTTTCAATATGCTTGAATGTGATAGACAACGAATTATACCCACAAAGACAACTGAAGGCATAAGGCATTGACTTCTCGAAATATTCTAGATTTTTTTCTGATAACTGACTGTATAAGTGTAGTCACGTGTGTTTGTGGTTATTGATTTTTAGAAATAAAGTAAGGGCTATAAATAGATTTCACACTTTGAAGTCAAAAGAAAAAAAATGTTTCTAGTGGAGAATAGCTATAGCACGACAGAGAAATAATTAGAAGTAGATTTTTGAATATTGTTTATATTACTCTGTATATGATGAAGTGATGAAAAGTAAACATGGAATGGATAAAAATGGAAGTGGAATTTTATTCTGTTTTCACACCAACAGTTGCTTGTATATTTTCTGCAATCAGTCTTTAGTAGGGTAAGCAGATCTACTTGTTGACTATTTATAATTTATATAAGTCCCTATCTATGCTAATTTAATAAAGCACAGATCATCTCATTTTGATTGTCTGACTGTGATTTGAGACTTATTTTCACACTGTGGAACATAGTGAGTCTAATTTTATTAGTTATATTTAATTTGATCTTCAGCTCTGGAAATATATGTTGGTTTTATTTGTGTACATCTTTTTTTTTTTTTTGAGACAGGGCTTCTCTGTGTAACATCCCTGGCTGTCCTAGAACTTGCTTTGAAGACCAGGGTGGCTTCGAATTTTACAGAGATCAGCCTGCCTCTACCTCCCAAGTGCTGGGATTAAAGGCATATGCCACCACACCCTGCTTTATTTGTGTACATCCTTGCTTGCAGACACTTTTAAATTTTCAGACGTGAGTTTTTAAATTTAAACTAACCTTTAAACATGCACAAAACACAAAAATTGTATACTGTTAATTTTTAACGTTTATTTTAGTGCCCGTGATATGTGTGTGTGTGTGTGTGTATGCGTGTGTGTGTCTGCATGCGCATGTGCTATGGCATGTATGTGGAGGTCAGAGGACAATTGTGGGGAATCATTTCCTCCTTCCATCACATGGGCTTCACGAATTTTAACTGCGGTTGTCAGGGTTGGTAGCAAGCAGTATAACTCATGGAACCATCTACCAGCCCAATCTGTATATATTTATGTACATACAATATATTCATGGCAATATATCAACAACATATTCATAACAATACGTTGTATGCAGCATGTTTTTTTCGAGGCAGGATCTCACTACGTAATTCTGACTGGCCTAGAACTTACTGTGTAAACCAGGCTAGTCTCAAACTTACAGAGGTCCATCTACCTCTGCTTTTAGAGTGGTGGGATTAAAAGCACACATCAGAACACTCAGCCCTAGCATGATGTTTTAATATCTATATACAACTATGTAATGTTTAACTCAGATTAAACATATCTGTCTCCTCAAAAATAATTTCTTTATGATGAAAATATTCAAAATATTTTCTTCTAGGCTTTTGGAATACACAACATGTTATCATTATCTATAGTCACCCTACTGTGCAATGGCATACCAGAACTTCTTGTACCAGAACTTCTTGTTCTTATCCAACTATTACTTAGTTCCCACTGATATCAGCCCACCTCTCTCCCTCCCTGCTACTATGGTAATAATTTTTCTGTGCTCAACTTCTCTGTCTCTGTCTCTGTCTGTCTGTCTCTCTCTGCATGTGGTATTAGGGATTGAACCCAGGACCTTGCATAATCTAGACAAGCACCACACCACTGAGCTACTGCCCCAGCCTTCTCTACTCTCCACATCTATGAGATAAATGGATTTGTTCAATTTTTTTAAAGTTTTATTTATATGTTATGTGTATGATTGTTTTTCCTGCACGACTGTCTATGCACCGCTTGAATGCAGTACCTGAGGAAGCCAGAAGAGGATGTCAGGTCCGTGCCTCCCCCCCCCCCCCCAAATCCAGGAACCAGATAATTGTGGCCACTGTGAATGAAACCAGGTCTTCTGGAAGAGCAGCCAGTGCTCTTCACTGCTGAGCCATTTCTCCAGCTCGCTAAAGAACACGTTTATATCTTACACCTTCTTAAGTTGTACACTCTAGGAGCACTCTAATGCGGTATTATATATAGAAGTCTTTAACAGTGAAACATCATCTGAATTTACTCAGTGTATTAGCAAGCAGAATAAGAGACATGCACTCCAACAAGGTACATATTGTTTTTAATTGGTGTATGTGTGGCATTTGAGATATTACAATGATATATGTGTTTGTGTATGTGCACACAGTGTTAAAATTTTATATTTTATTGGCCAGCTATTAGGAAAACGTCTTAGTTACAGAAAAAGATTAAGTACCAGTTACAGCTTTTATTTTGAAGGCATGAGATGAGCTCATTTCGTCACTAGCAACATTTTCTTTACTGTTTATCCGACAAGGAGGGCTTCCTCTCACTGGGAAAGGTCTGCTCCACCAAACACCTTGTTTGAGAAGCATTTTTTTATGCTAACAGAAATGTGCCGTAACCTTGACAATCACTGTAACAGCAAAATGGAGCTTCTGCCTCCTGCCTTTGACAAACACTCTGGGTAAGAGAGGAGTCAATCATCAACCACACTTTTCATTTTTAAGGTAATGATCATGTAATGTGCCATGAGGGAAAGCATCGTGAGGTGCTATGTACTGGAAACCAAAGGTTTTAAAGCAGGTGGAAATGGAGCTATTTTTCTACTCTCTAAGTCCTTAGCAGAAACACTTCATTGAAACTGGAAAAACAGAGCACCTGAAAACCAATGTAATGGTAATATCTGAGCCTATTTAAATGCCGGTAACTTGGTCTTTGAAAATAAACTTTTAGCATTCGTGTTTCCCATAAGAAGTAACTAATATAAACCATCACAGAAGGAAAGAGTGCTGCTGAGGTGTACCTCAGTGGTACAGTGCTTGCCTACCATGTGGGAGGTGCGAGGTTCTGGGTTTCACCCAGAGCAAAACATATTACCCCCCCATACACACACGTAAGGTGGGCAATGAGTTCATCAATTTAGAATAATAACATATTTCAGATACTAATATTGTGAACTGGGAACATTTACTGTCATTCCTGGGTAAGTATCAAGGAATAGGAGCAATAGGTTTGAAAGCAAAAAGAATAAAAAGAAACTCAAGGTCCAAATTAATAGACTCTATTTGAAGAGTCATGAAGCTCCTTAATAATATTTTGTATTTATTTTATATTTTTGTTCCATCCCTTAAATGATCACATACAAAATCCTTTTCTTCCTTTCTCCTTTCCTTCCTCATTTCTTCATTCTCTCCCCATCCTCAAAAATATACCTAATGCTTTTCACTCCATTCATAGAATCATGCCAGATTCAAGAAATATGAAGAGAGAAAGATGCCAAGACCTGTAACAGACATTGACCTTGGTAAATTAAAAAGTAAATTTATCAGCCAGCTGCAGTGGTGGCTGCCTGTGGCCTCAGCTACTCAGGAAGAGGAGGTGGGAGGATGGCTTGAGCCCAGGTGTTCAAGAGCAGTCAAGGCATCACAGAAAGACCTGTTCACAAAAAGAATCCAGTCCATGTTTGCCTTCTCTGCTTTCCATTTTCTCTGTAGCCCTGCTTGCCAGCTTCCTTCTGCACTCTGAGGATGCTGCTCCTCTAAGGTCACTGAAGTTTTGTTTGCTAAAGTCACAGCTTTCTTAGTCTTTACCCCTCCTGAATCTCTATGAAGTATTTTACAGCATCCTGTGGATAAAGCTCAGGATTCTCCCCGCCCCTCCTTCCAACTTCACTCATTCTGGTCAACCCTTCCACCACCTAGCTATAACCTTAGCTTTCTTTCTATGCTGTATTTGAGACAGGATCTCACTAAGTCATTCAGATAGGCCCTGAATTCTCTCTCCATCCAGGCAGTCCTTGGATTGGGATCCAACCTGTGTCAGTCTCCAGAACAGCTTGGATGAGAGGCCTGCATCATCATGCCCAGCTACATTGGCATTTATTTCGTTTTTGACCAATATGTCTTCTTTTTCTTTCCACTGCTTTTGCCATCCAAGCCTCTGATAAGCATCATTGCTTTTTACATTTATTGATTAAATTGTCTTCCAAGTAAACATCCATTTGAAGCTTTTATCCATAGCTGGACAAATTGTTTTGTTATAAGTCATCACACATTGCACCAGGTCAAATGCTAATGACAATTTGACTTTTTTACATTGACTTGCTTGCCAGGTACCTGGGGATGAGTCACTTGTCTTCTTTCTTCATCACCTGTGCCTCCTACGAGCAAGGTTTCAAAGGTCCCTGGGAGGACAGGGTCATACAAGCAGAAGAACAGTTCTTATATTGACAGTAAGCCCTTGGGGCTTTCATGTGGGATAGTTACAGGTGACCCAACTTGCTCTCTTAACAGCTAAAGAAAATTTAAACCGATGAGTAGAGAACCTAGAAACTACTGCCTCAAAAGTGGCAAAAGGTAGCCAATGTTAATACCTTGGCCATCATTTTGAGTGACTGGGGCTTTCATTTAATTCCTATCCCACATTATGTTTGCTTGCTGGATTATCATCTGCATAGCTACAGTGGGAGAATAGCAAGGCTGATGTAAGTACCATGATTGCAGAAGGTAGTACTTGGACACGAACATTCTAGTAAAGCAGTACACTAAATACTGCATAGGAAACTCTGCTGAGGAATAGAACAGAGTTTTGTTTGGGGGGTGGGTGGGAGGAGGATTGATGGTCTTGGGAAGGGCCAGAAATCATCATATTGGTAGTTTTCTGAGTTTCTTAAATTTTTGCATGCGTTGACAAGTGAAATAGATTCCTGTCTGTGTATTCCCTTCTACCACCTCCTTTGACAGATTTCCATACCTTTCTAATCAGGGACTTATCTTACCCCTAAGATTTAGCCATTGTGGATATGAATACTAACCTGTGTCATAAAATATTTACTTAAATAAACCCCTCCTTATTTTGCTTTGTGGATTTAAATTGGGCAGTTTCCATGTCACTTTTTATAAATCATATAAAAATATTATTCACCGGTCTTATTTTATTCACTTAGTTTTATTGTTTTTTTGTTTGTTTTGTTTTTTTCAAGTCAGGATCTCACTATGTAACCCTGACTGACCTGGAATTCACTATGTAGGCCAGGCTGACCTTTATTGTTCTTTTAAAAATTAACAATATTTATTCTGTCTGGGTATGGTGGTGCACACCTCTCAGCACTTGGGAGGCAGAGGCAGGCAAATATCTGTAAGTTTGAGGCCAGCCTGGTCTATATAGTGAGTACTAGTCTAGTCAGAGCTACACAGTGGGACCTTGTCTCAAAAAATTATTTATTGGTTGAAAATTTCACACATTTATACAATATAATTTGATCATATCCATCCAACATTACCTCTCTCCATCTCTTCCTGGTGCATCCACCTCAACGCCCTCCTAACTTTAATGTCCTGTTACTAATAACCTCCTGAGTCCAGTTTGTGTTGCTCAGATGGACATGGGTGTGTGGCCATCCAGTGAGCACCTACCAGTAGCCACATCCCTAAAGATAAGTGGCTCTCTCTCCTTCAGAAGCCATCAAGCTCTAATAGCCTCTTTGCTAATAGTCTCATGTCTTATTGTTTTTATTTCTTTCTTTCACTCAATTTACAAAAGAACCCCTTGGGTGGATAAGGCAAGGTGTTACTCATTTTGCTTAACAAAAGGAAGAAATGGAAGTTAATGGATTTAAGGATCTTGTCCCAAATCACACAACACTAAAACATGTTCACAGGGTATGTTGGAGGAGTCATAGCAACTGATTGTGTGTGTAATATATGTGCATGCACATGTGTGTGCAGGTGCTTGTGACTCTACATACACATTAGGAGGCTGGGGCTGGGGGGCATAGGGTGTCCTGCTCTATTACTCTCTCTACCTTATTCCTTTCAGACTGAGTCTCTCACTGGGCCTGGGGCTCAAACACTTTTTCAGCTAGGGTGCCTGATTAGTAAGCTTCATGGATTCTCCTATCTCTGCTCCCTGCATTGGGTTCACAGGTGCACATGGCTGTATATGGATTTTATGTGGATGCTGGGAATTTGAATTCAGTTCCTCATGCTTGTGAAACAAGCACTTTGCCCAAGGACTCATCTCCCTTATCCTCCCTCCCCAACTTTTAAATAAAAAAGTTGCATCTGTTGGGGCTGGAGAGATGGCTCAGTAGTTAAAAGTACTTACTCTTGTAGAGGACCTGGATTTGGATCCCAGCACCCACATGGTGGCTCACAACCTTCTGTAGCTCCAGTTCCAGGCAGTCCAATGCCTCTTCTGACTTCTGTAGGCTTCTATACTCACATGTATACTCAGGCATATATCCATACACATAGAATTAAATAAATACCTATTAAAATTGCATTCACTGTGTGTGTGTGTGTGTGTGTGTGTGTGTGTGTGTGTGTGTGTGTGTGTACGCACGCACACACAATGGTGCACAAGTAATGGTTAGAGGATAACTTCCAGAAGTAGGTTCTCTCTTAACACAATGAGGGACTTGGGATTGAACTCAGGTCATTAGGCTTGTCAGCAACTGCCTTTATCTGCTGAGATATCTTAACAACTATCATTTTGATGTCATGATGTTTTTGAGACAGGATCTCCTATAATCCAAACTGGCCTTGAAGTTGCCATATAGCTAAGGATAGCCCTGAACTCCTAACTTTCCTATATCTGTCTCCCAAGAGCTAACATTGTGAGCATAAGTCATCTTGTCCAGTCTTGTTTCTGTTTTGACTACTTTTGTTCTACCTTTATCTTATTCCAGTTAAAAATGCTTTGTCATCAGCTTCTCTTCCTGGAATAATTGGAGCATATCATGCCAGGTGTACACACTTAGAGAGGGCAGGGGCTGGGAGGGGCTGCCTGGAACCCCACGAGAATGGAGATTGTTTGCCAGAATGACTGTTGGTGCAAGCCGAGCACATCACTGAAGACTGAGGGCTACAACGCAGAGCAGAAGCAGAATCTTAGACAGTCAGGGTGTGTCTCGCAACTGGAATGGCTGAAAAGGAGGGTGTTGTTTTGCTTTAGAATTTAGATAGCCTTGTGGATAAGTGACTACTGCAAATTCCTGCGCCATGAACTGAGTGGAGTCGTACTCTCCTTGTGCTTTTCTTGTCCATGGTGCAGAGCATGTTTCAGAGGACCTAGAAAAGCTGCATCCAGAACTGTAACTCTCCTCATCCTGGTGCCGAGAACAGTTTAGAGGAAGAAAACCTCAGTGTTTCCTGTTAAAACAGAAAATTAGACCACACCGTTCCCCTTTCTTGAACATCTCCTACTTACTTCTCCCAGGGGAAAAGCCCAAGTGCCTCAGAGGTGAGAAGGCCCCACACATTGTGTCCTTAGCCCCTATAAACCCTCCATCTCTTTTTATCACAAAACATGGTCATACATGAAATAAAGGTAGAAAATCAGTATAACAAACATGTGCCTATCTACTGTCTTTACTGAACTACTAACTGGTAAGTGGCCCAATAAAAAATTTAAGGGACCCTGTAATCTGGGAAGGCTGTGAGCCAGGGACAGAGGATCTCACTCTTCTCCCATTATAAATAGGGGTGGACTTTATTGACTAGGGAACTAATATCCTTATACCAGCAATAGAGGTGGCACAGGCCACAGTGGGGAGGTCACAGTTGGCTGTAGTCAGGGCTTATATCAGAGCATTGTTTATCTGGAACTCTGGCCCTCCGTGCTCCCTCACTCTAGTCAGGGTTACACTCAAACCCTCTGAGCCAAGGAGCAATCAATGGAACCTTCCAGAAATGCAGCTTATACAACCTCCTTCAGTAATGTGTATCAGTGTTTACAACTGTCAAGCAACTCTCAAGGCTAAACATGAGCTTGTGCAGTGTCCTCTCAGTTATTTCCTCCTGTTCCTGTCTCAAGAGATGCTTCGGGATCTGGTTAATGTCTTTATGTGTTGACGTCAACAAACTTAAAGGCCAAAACACTCCACTATTTCCATCTATTTTTAAGTATCATAGTTAATTTTCTCCTTAAAAATCATTTTAATTTTTCTGAGCTTCTTACAAAAAGAGGTGGGGGTTGAACTGTAAAGCACACTCACAGGTTAAAGCCCATTTCTCATACTAGATGACACAGACTAGGCACTAACCAGAATGCTGAGCATTAAAATGTGTTTTGGAGCGCTCAGAAAGGTAACATCAACTGACACATGCTAATAAAGCAGTAAAAGTGTCTGGCACACAACAAGCACTCAACAGCTTTTGGATATTACCATTCTCAGCAGCAGCAGTAGCAGTTTGTATGATTCGGTTCATTCTTTCCCTCCAAAAATGTACTTGACTTCTTACGCTCCTACTGACATCCCATCAGGGAAGGTCTTGTAACTAAATAGTTCAGAGCTCACTCACATCATATTTTATCTACATCATCTGAAATGATTTTCCAACACAGATTCTGTGTGTTCTGTGTAATTTTCACTCTCTCATCTACTTCAAGTATTAGTGTTTGTTAACATCATATGAGAGGTTTGTACCTCTGGAAAACAATTTGATACTGCTTTGAGGAACTCTCTCTCCTCTCTAACCAGAGCTTTGTCTTAGTGTGCATTCTTTTCTGGTTATATAAGATTCAGTTAGCATGCAGAAGCTTTCAAATGATGTTGATACCAAGGTGGAAGTGTTCCCGGACAGAGGTGAAAGTCACAGGCATGATCTTGGAAGTTCTGTCTTCTATGTTTAAAGTTCTCAAGAACCCTAATATTAAAGTTGGTGTGAAGTCTCTACAGAAACTCTTCCTCAGAATATTCACTTTGTACAGTGGATAGCATAAGTAGATTACTTATAATGACCTTTATGAAAGACATCCTTTCCTATTTCCTTAAGATAGAACCAAGGCTGTGACTGGAGAGATGGCTCAGTGGTTAAAGAGCACTTACTGCTCTCCAAGGGGTTGTGGGTTCACTTCCCAGAACCCACGTGGTAGCTGACAACTGACTGTAACTTCAGTTCCAGGGGATCTGACATCCATGTTTTCTTGGCTTCTGTGAAGACCTTCATACACACAGTGCACATAAATTCACCCAGGCACACACACATACAAAAAAATAAACAAAAGCCTGAAAAACATAGAACTACTCTCATCCTTAACCAAGACAATATCTCTAATTGACATCTGCTTGCAAAGGAAAAATTGGTTTTCTCCCGTGGAGTCTCACTAGTCATATTAACGACCCTGGAGGGTAGGCTCCAAGCCCAGTAGTAGATGGTCAACACAAAACAAACTCAGTGGTACCTTTGTAGACTCTGTCTCATATTGCTTTGTTTGGGCATGTTTTTCTTACTGTTTTTTTGCTTGTGTATTATGATTTCAGATTTTTTGTTTCTATGGGTTTTCTTTTTGCTTGTCTGTGTGTTTCTTGTGATTAAAAAAATCTGGCTTGTTTGTCATATTTGCTCACTTGTTTTCTAAAGACAGAGAGATTAAGAAAGGGCATGCATTGGGTTGAGTGACTAGGAACGTGTGAAAGATCTGGGAAGAGTTGGGGGAGGGTAAAGCATGATCAGAATATATTGTATGAAAAACATTTTAACAAAAATATAAAAAGACAGAACCAAATCCAATTAGATGTCTACCATGCTTAATTATGAATCAAATAGAAATCTTGATTAGTTTCACTCAATTATTTTAGTTCCCTGAAAATGCTTCCTGTCAGCTAGGCAGTGATGGTACATGCTTTTAATCCCAGCACTTGGAAGGAAGAGGCAGGAAGATCTCTGTGACTTCAAGGCCAGCCTGATCTACAGAGTGAGTGCCAGGACAGCCAGAGTTACAACAGAGAAACCCTGTCTTGAAGACACACATGCACAAAAATAAATAAATAAATAAAATGAAAATGCTTCCTGTACTCTCAAAAATTTCATTAAAAGACAGGAGGATTTGTGAGGAAGAAATAGTTCCTATTACTCTGTACTACCATTTATGCACATGACACCTGTAACTAGATCTCAATCTTCCTAATGCTGTGACCCTTTAATACAATTTCTCATGTTGTGGTGAAGCCCAACCATAACATTATTTCTGTTACTACTTCATAACTGTAATTCTGCTACTGTTATGAATTGCAATGTAAATATCTGATATGCAGATGGTCTTAAGTGACTCCAGTGAAAGGGTCATTCGACCCCCACAGGTGTCACAACCCATAGGCTGAGAGCTGCTGCCCTATAATTTTCTCTCTCCTCTCTTGAACTCCCCTTTGCTTTTTCATCTGTTGTTATTCACTTGGCACTGCTCAGCTCTCCACCTCTCTCTGATAGCTTGGCAGCTTGTACAGGGATTCTCCATCACTGTCAGAGGTCATGTGACCCCAGTGGAGCTCTCCAGGGTGCTAAATCATTAAGGCCTAGTGCCTGATAGATATCTTGGAACCTGATTTGGCATTGCCTTGTTAACTTCTGATTTTTAATTTTTGGCAGGATGGATTATGTATCCCAGGATGTCAGGCCTATTTCTGTTTTTCTTTTTGTCTTTTTTTTCCCCCAGCAGCTTTCTCATTAGAAAAGATCCAGGATTGAAATTCCTTACTGGCCATAGAGATTGGTCCCCCCTCACATTTTTTACAGTTTTCTAAGAAGCAAGTTTCTTTTAAAAAATATTTATTTTTATTTATGTGTATGTCTGTTGTCTGTATATGCACCATATGTATGCAATGCTTGAAGAGGCCAGAAGAGGGAATTGGATTCCATGGAGCTGGGGTTACAGGCAGTCCATCATTTAAACCATCATTTAGATGATGGGAACAGACTCTGGATTTTCTGCAAGGACAAGCAAGGGCTCTTAACCACTGAGCCATTTCTTCAGCCCTGAGAGAAGGATGCTTTTTTTTGGCACCTATAGTACCTCTAGAGTGCCTTATGTTCTCAAGTAACACACATCATCTAGAAACAGCTTATGAAAATAATCCTTGACTTTTAGATTCACACAGATTTGTGTTGAATTTGAACCTAAAGACTTTTTGAACAAATGATCAGATAGGATTACTGAGTCAGCTCAAGAAATTATCAAGCTGTCCAGTGACTTGTAACGTATTCCTGTTGTTTAGATAATTTGGGAGTGAGAGTCAGTATTGATCTAGAGAAGAACAAAAAACAAACAAACAAACGAATGAATGAATAAAAAAACAAAGCTTTGGACAATATCACTACCAAATTCAGTGAAAAGGTTGAGCTAGGAGAATTTGCTAGGAGAATTCTTCTAAATGTTTTCTAAAACATTTAATTTTTACAGTTACTTAATGGCTTCATCTCTGTAGCAACTGTAGTGGTCTTGTTGGCTTTTCAATCTATGTTGAAACATTGAGAATCACTGAGTGATATAAAATAACATCTTGTTGCATAGTGTCATCCAAATCCTAAGTCAGAATGGCCCCAATTCCTTTCTGGGCAGAACAAAAATTAATGTTATTAAGGTCTATCATGTTTTGACTATTTCCAGAAAATGTAGACCACTGCCTTGGGAAAAATGTTGTATAGTTTCTAGGTATTAATTCTATTTCTCAATCAAATATGGTTCCTGGTAAGATTGAAGACAAGCTAGCATATCTTACAATGGAGAGTTTGAGGTATTAAATTAAACACTGAAGCTATTACCCAATTTGCTTACAGATTTTATTATGTATATTCATAGTAACACCACATCTCTGACACTGTAAAAGCCAGGACATATTGACTTAAAACATAAGAAGACTCTGGGGCATCAGCAACTTCTTATATTCTAAGTTCATGCATTTATGTGGTCATGAGATTGAAGCTCATACCTCTAACTTATGATTTTTAGACTATTTTTCTTTGAAATTATGATACTATGATCCTGAGGAGTTGCTAAGTAACTTATCCACTTCCCATCTCTATGAAATTGGGAAATGGAGAGATTCTAGGTGATTCTATAATCACCCACACTTTTCCTTATGTCTCTTCCATTTGCCTGGTGTGGAGGAAGCCTGAAGTTGAATAACCATTAGCATCCTTGGGCACAGTTCTAGTTTTACAGGATAATCTAGAAGGAAAAAATTGGAGCTCTGATTAAGCTTCTTTCTCGACATTATAGACAAGACCAGCAAGTTTCGCTCGAACCTCACCCTGGCTGTGTTAGCGTTTCAATAATCTGATGTCTTTGAAGCTTATAATCATTACAGCACGACTGATGTTCTTATCTGAGGCATTGTGTGTGATAGGGACACAAATGAAAAGAATTCTATACATTGCAGAGTTATTTTCACATACTGTGTCTTCTCAACTACCATATTTTTTTCTTTCGGGACATTAGGAATATTATTTGCATGATGTATGAAACTATCACGCCATCAAATATCTTGACTTTATTTGTGGGGGGAACTCATCATATTAATCACACATTTTACTTCAAATCAACTGCTCAACAACATGATGTAAAAGAAGCTGTGGTGACATAATTATCCCATGAAGTACAGAAATGGAACTTCAAAGGATGAGCAGAATTCTGGGTCACATGTGTCACAGAATCCCAAAGACCGTGTGATTCATAGGGTTACCTATGCTTCTATAATTGATGTTAGCTGTTTTTTATGAAGCAAATACAGCCATTCCAGTACCACAGTTGTTGTTAACAGGTGTGGCACCTCTCACAGCTGCAGGTCATAATTATCACACCCTTGTTCTCCTCACACACTGTGACTGTAGGAATGAGTGCATCCTACATGGCTGCTAGAGAACCTTTTTAGTTTAGCCAATATTCTAGCTTATTTTTTGCCATAGCTATTTAGCTATCTCATCTTTTCTGAAGCTAATGGAGGATCACAACAATGGCAGCGACTCTTTTTTTAATGGAGTCAGAATATTTGTACATCTTTATAGGATACATAATAGAAATCTAATACACACACATACACACTTATATAGTGTATAATAATAAAATCATGGCAAGAAGTACTTTTTCTATTTAAAATTTAATCTTTTTTATGTTTGGGGGAAATTCTTCCTCTGTTAGTCATTTAAAAGGTACCATAGATTGCTTTAACTAATGATAATTATCCTACCATGCTAAAAATATTGAAAGCAATTTCTGTAGCAGGACGCTTGGAAGGAGGTTTTTTTATTTTGGTTATTTTAAAAATGAAAAAATAAATGGCATTTGGACTATGCTTTTGTTCCCATACCAGGTGTGGTGGATGATAATGAGTTTGATTTGGACTGTCACTGCCAGTGGCTATAATTTGGTTACATGCAGCTGTTTTGCCACATGTCCTTGTGATTGCGTGCTGCTTGGACTTCTGGGAACTTTGCTTAGAGTATATAAGGGTTGAAGCCCTGAGAGAAGGAGTTGTCTGGTTGGTTGTTGGTAGGTCGATTTGTTCGTTTGTTGGTTATTGCTTAGAGGAAGATTGCTTGGAGAAATTGGGTTTGAGGATATTGAGCTGAGACAGTAGTCCAGCTCACTATCAGCTCCTGTTCTTCAAGATTTGGATAGCCAAAAAGGGCTGTGAATATTTCTTTCTTTCTCTCTTTCTCTCTATCAAGGCTGCCTACAAGGGTGGTGAAGATTTTTTCTTTCTTTCTATCTATCCTTCCTTTCTCTTTTCTAAATTTGAAGGTAGCTAACTGCTACAAATTTCCCCATTCTTTGTTTCTGTGGTCCTCGTTGAGTTTATTGTTCCTCTATTTCTGCCCTCTCTAGCATCTTGTGATCTCTAGTTCATCCTGTTATGCAAAATTGAGTTGATTTATTGGTTTTTACAAATGACCAAAAGCATGGCTTTTTCCTTTCTTTTGTTTGTTTTTTTCTTCTTCTGGATTATTTCCCTTAACATAATGACCTCCCCATGATGGACTCATTTTTTTTTGTTTGTTTTTGTTTAAAAAAAAAAAAATCTTTAAAGATTTGTTTTTATTTATGTGTCTGTGAGTGTATGCCTCATAAGTATGAATACCCTCAGGGGCCAGAAGGTGTCAATCTCCTGGAGCTGGAGTTACAGGCAGCTGTAAGTTTTCCAACATGAGTTCTGGGAACCAAATTTGGGCCCTCTGGAAGAGCAGCAAATGTTCTTAACTGCTGAGTCATCATTCCACCTCCCATGGTATAGAATCCTGAAGGAATTCTAACATCTTGAGTTCAGAGTACTCCCAGATTATGGAACAAATAAATTAGTACTGTTATAATTACCAGCTCTGTGTCTTTTTGACAAGTTTAAAAACTATATGCACCTCCTAAGGACTTGTCTAGAATAATTATTTTATAGACTGTTAGGCTATTTTATATTTATATTCTAGAATTCTATTATTTTAGAGAGTGTTTCATTTTTCTATCACTATTAGAAAAGAACCTTGTATCTCATTATCTAAGGATTCTGATAAATGAAGTTGTGGGAAAATGAATGCTAGTTTATGACTACAGATGGGACAATACTAAGTAGGAATGAAGAATCAACGTAATATTAAAAACTTTAGAAGAATTAATAAATTTAAGAAATTTGTTCAAATAAAAGTTATTAATGAATCAACTATGAAGATTTCCATATTTGTTTTCTTACTCCTTGACATCCCAGTTTCATAGCCAGCAATGAGTTTGATATCATGGTAATTTTAACATAAATATATTTTGCCTCATACAATGTCAGTGTCCTCACTCATTTTGATGCCTAATTCACTTATTGTACACTGAGATATCTGCATCAGGGGAAAGAATGATCTGTCTTCAACACTTATGCTTGCAATTCCTAAATTAATAGTATAATCTTAGAGAGAGTAGTTTGATGGAAATAGATTTTCATTTACAAAAAAGTAATAGACATTTCTTTCCTACAGAATCATTTGATCTCTTCAGTGACTTAACACTGAATATCTGTCTTAGAATAATCATGCTATTTTTTCCTCTCATGCCATACAGCATATTAATTCAAAATGTAGCTTCATATCTCATCTTGTATGAAAAGAATTTCCACTTTTTCCAGTTAATACCAATCTTTACCATATCTGGTGATTGGACTGTGAGCATAAAGTAGATGGCACAGAGTAGACAGCTGAGTGATTTTCCTTCTCTTATTGTTGAAGTTATGTGTGGTGTCTTCATCCAATTGATATTTATTGTGTGCCTATTATATGACACCCACTTTTCTAAGCAGATGAATAAACAAGCAGTGAACATAACAGGAAACTCTCTGACCTCTTTGAGTTGATATTCTAGTGGGGCAGGCTACATTAAAGATAAATTCATAGAATGTAATTATCATACGGTGGTAGATGGTGCTAATGGTGAGGATCAGTTTTAATAATGTGCTCATGTAGGTTGAGTTCTATTCCTTGCCTCATAAAAATGAAAACCATAGTATTTAAAAACTTTGAATGGTCAAAATTGCAAAAAAATAGAATTAAGTCATTATAGCCTCTATCAGCATTTCTTCTAGACAATCTTTAAAATTAGTACAGTTGGCATAATCTGGGTATATTAGTTTCTCTTCTCATTGTTGTGACAAGATATCTGACAAAAAACAGGTTAGCAAGAGTTTATTTTGGTTCACTGTTTTGGAGGACATGATCCATCACAGTAAAGAAGACAAGATAGTGGGAGCAGGAGGCAGCTGGTCACATTGCATTCACAGTCTAGAAATAGAGAGAGATGAATGATGGTACGTAGCTCACTTCCTCCTTTTATTAAGTTTGAGCTGCCAGTCCATGGGATGGTGTTGTTTACAATCATTGTAGGTCTTTTCTCTACAGTCAAAGCTTGTGTCTCTTACGTGATCTCAAACTTAGTCAAATTAACAATGAAGGTTAAACCACCACATTCATATTGTTTCATTAGCTTTTAATGAATCTCATCGAGTCTGTGGTCATACCACTCTGAATTTCACACCCAATTTCATCTGGTCTCAGAAACTAAGCAGGGTTGGGCATAGTTAGTACTTGGATGGGAGGCTGCAGTGGGACTTTGCCAAGAAGTTTTTTATATTGTGTAGCCTTCCTTTATGATGACATGCTGCTTGGATTTCTGGAAACCGCTTAGAAGCCCTATAAAAGAGGCAGTGACAGTTGGCAGTGGTAGTGGCAAGGGATGGGAGATGGGAGGGCAGCCATCAGGCTAAGACAATTGCTGGGAAGACTCAGACAGAGGAGAGTTAGTGACAAGGGACAGTGGATGGGAAGGCAGCCATCAGGCTGAGACAGAAGACAGTTGTTGGGAAAGCATGTTAGAGGACAGTTAATGGGACAGAAGATGTTATAAGGTAGTCCAGTTCTCCAGGTTTAGACAGATGAAGGCAGCCAGAAGGGGCTGTCGAGATTTCTTCCATTCTCTCTTTTCCTTTCTAACCTTTTAGATCTTGGGGGTTAAAAAAGCTCCAAGTTAAGAATCTGTCTCAGTAGCAAATGGGGCAAGAGAATTAGTAACAAGCAGTTACAAGCCAGGCAAGAGAACCACGAGGCAGAGTTCAGTTAGGAGTGAAAAAGTAACAGTCACAATTGGCCCCCAACAAATCAGTCTTAAGAGCTTAGACACAGTTTAAGAAATCAATTACAGGAGACACTTGAGATTACTAGGGAATATAGGAGGTTTCATCTTCCACATTGATAAGAGGGACTCCGAATAAATGGAGATGGGAGAAAGTTAGTAAGTGATCTTAACTAAGACCCAACTGATGACTGAAATCAGAAAAAATCCCTTAGATGAATGAGGAGGGATACAATGAGGTCTCTAGGCATAGCCTGTCAAGAAGACAACTACCATTAAATATTTCCAGTTGGAGCAGAAAGCATGACTCTTAGACTGGGCTAGAAGCCAACAAAAGCTACAATTAGGAAGCATTGACCAACATGGAAAATTCCTCAGTCACCTTTAAACTTTAGCTGAGAGACAGGATCTGGCTCTAAAATGAGTCTTTTACTATGCTTTGAATGCCCACCAATGTTGAAACCTTTCTTTGCAGTGGGTCTAAGTCACTTAACTTTGATTATTTTTTTATGCCAGTTGCCTTTCCTGGATATGCATCTTATATCAACTCAACATCTCTGTGCTCCTGAGGCAGACAGTTCTAATGTGTCTGAAAACTAGTGGAGACAATTGCTACTGTGGTCAAGTTCCTAAAGTTCCCATGCATCATCACCATTCTTATTTCACAGATGACTTCCCTCAGGAGGATTGTTTCAGTAACTTTTTTCTTATTTGTGTATTGTTCTTTATCGGTTTGTCTTTTGAGACAGGGTTTCCCTGTGTAGTTCTGGCTGTCCTAGAATTCGCTCTATAGACCAGGCTGGCCTCAGACTCAGAGATTTCCTGCCTCTGCCTCCTGAATGTTGAGATTAAAGGTAGGCACCACCATGCCTGGCTCTTAATTGTGTATCTTATTTCTCTTAAGTCTGGACTAAAGTAATAATTTTCAGTACACTGGGACCACTCACTCTTAATTGACAAGAAATGTTTAATAAACCATCTCTAGTTGGCAATTAGCAGACTTAAATTTCCATCCCTGACCTTTCTGCCAAACTTCAGATTTGTCTTCTCAACATCTTAACTTGGGTTTCCAATTGATCTCACAAACTCCACTGAACTCTTAATCTTCTCTCCAAACCTGTTTACTAGCAATCTTCCCCTTCTAAAATGACCCCAACCTTGACCTTTTTATTTGTTTAGTCTCCAAAGAATGGAATGATCCTTTAACTTATGAGAGTCTTTGATGCATTCAGAATCTAACCATGTCTTACAATACTGCCACCACCAAGCCCCTATAGTATCTTACTTGGATGAATGTATTCCTTACTGATTTCTACATATAGTCTTGCCTTATATGGAATGTATTCTTGAAACAGCAACAAAAGTGATTTCTCTCAAATGTAAATGAAATTATGTCACTTTTCTCTTTTAACTTTGTCATAGATCCTGTTTCATGTGTGATGAAGCCATAATTTTTTTGGGAGTTCTTAATTGTAGAAACTTAGGGCTTCTAAGGTCCTAGGCATGCATTGATATTAGTGGTTCCCCTGTTCCAGTGCTATCTGGTGTTTTGTAGTACGAGTGTGAAAATAAATTTGTGTTACTGTGGCAAGTAAGTCAGAATCACAAATTTTAGGCACTCATAATCAGTACAACTTCCCAGGAACACACAGTGTATTCTTAGAAATTTGACCTCTGTTGAAAAGATTTGTCAAGTTGGAGATTATCTGCAGGAGGAATGGTCTGCTATGAAACTGGATACGGGAAAAGGAGAAAGTGGGCAGAAACCAATTTGTTATTTTTCTAAAGAACTTATAAACTGGCCAGACAGTGGTAACACACACCCTTAATCCCAAGCATTCTTTTTAACCCAGCCTGGTCTACAGAGTTCCAGGGTAGCCAGGGTTACACAGAGAAACCCTGTCATGAAAAAAACAAACAAACAAGCAAACCAATTTACTGTATGTGATCAATGTGTAGCCCAGAACAATTGGACTAAGTGTGAATCATTTGGGATCATGTAAACTTTAAATCTCTCTGTGTGTTTTGTATTCTTAATATTATCTTTTTTGTTCCTGTCAGAAGCATTACTCAATTCATTCTAAGATAAGGTGTTATAGGAAACATTCCCTTTTCTTTAAAGTTTCCAGGGTGGCCAAGTAGAAGAGGATTTTGCTCTAGCTGTTGGTAACCTTACTGCTTGTGACTCAGAAGTACAAAAAAAATTGAGCAGTAAGGGAAACCTGGATCTCAAAGTCTATGTACTTTGTTCTAGCAGATTGAGGACCCACCCACAGGTATGAACCTATGCAAAAGAAGCTTCCTGGATGGAACTGTATGATTATCTAGTTTGCACTGAGGTCTTAGACAACAGATCAAAAGCAGTGAGATTTGTGGTGGGTGGAGTTACTAAGAATTGATACTACAAGTAGCGATGTGAAATCAGAGTGTGCAGACACAGCAGAATTATTAGCAATAAAACTACTTGGAGTCATTAACTATAGAGCCCTGGAGTCTAGGGTGTGGACTAACCAGTAAATAATATCCATGAAAGAAAAAAACCAACAAAATAATACAGCACAAAGCAATATTCAAGCAAATCAGATCAGCATGGAATCTGTCCTAGAAAACTTTCTACTTTAGATTTAAAGCATAAAACTGGTGTAGCTGAGCTAGGCAGTGGCACATGCTTTTAATCCCAGCACTCAGGAGGCAGAGGCGGGCAGCTCTCAGTGAGTCCGAGGCCAGCCTGATCTACAGAGTGAGTTCCAGGACAGCCAGAGTTACAACAGAGAAACCCTGCCTCGAAAAACAAACAAACAAACAAACAAATAAATAAACAAACCCAACAACAGTAACAAAAACCGCTGCTGTAGTTAAAACAGCACATTTCTGTTTCATTTGTGTGGGCCTGCTTATTCTCAGAACATACCAGACTGATGAGGACTTACCAGATACATGAAGTTAGTAGGTGACTGACGCCATGACTCAATAGAGAGAAGGTACCTGTCTCTTAACATCTGGAATCAAACCCGTGAGTTATGGGAATTTAGATCAGTCATGAGATCACTTGGAAGTTGTTTCCTCTGTTGTAGCAAGGGTCTCAGAATTCCCATATACAAATGTTATGGTGAGGGGCTCACATGCAGAGTGTGGTGCAAAGCAAATATAACCACAAAGATAGTATCTGGAAATATCAAGAGGAAGCTATTTATTCATATGAGTTTCCCTTATCCTTCAAGACAGCACTATTGTTCTTTCTGTATGGAGGAAGCTTTCTATCTGGGCCTGACCATTAGGCAATCAGAGCACCTGGCATGTTTTTCCCGGCTAGGCTCAATCAGACTTTCTCTGACTTGCTTTCTTTCACAAATGACCCTGCTTCTTCCACAGATGGGTTCTTCCCCCCTATTTTAGCACAGGCCAGCAAACATCAACAAATCAAGATTCTACAGTCCAAATGAACCCTGGAATCAAGCTCTCAGCCAACTGCCAATGCAATGAATGTCCCTGTAAGATTATCTGACAGTTTTCTTACATATTTCACTATGTAGTTTACTAATTATTACACTGCTCCTTTCATTGTGAGTATCTTTTATTACTACTCATGTATAAATTTATAAAATGCAACCTCTCTGTGAGAACACTTTACAGTAAGATATATATACAGAGCCCTAGTATATTAAAAGCTTAAAGTTACACAGCTCACCCTCCTTGGTATGTTCGCCAAGCAACAGCCAGAGCACGTAAAAATTGTTGTCATATAACTTCTTCATTTGAAGGCTCCACTGTCTTCCTGCATGCCTCAGGGTAGAAACCAAAGATGGAATTTTCTTTAAAGCTCTCCTGGTGAGAGACTAAGCTTTCTCCCCAGCTTCTTATCTAATCATAGAGGCCTCCGATGTTCTTGAGATCTGCCTACACCCTTTGTGCACGTCTGCTACCTCCTTTTGGAAAAGTCTTCTCCCAGATGCCTTTCACACATCCTTTCAGACCTCTGCTCAGATGACTCCTTTTCAGAGACACCCCCTTTTACAGAAAGCCCCTCTTCCCACTTCAACATTCTTTTTCTTCCTTTCTCTCATTTCTCAATTAATGCAAGTTATAGTATTGATCACAAACTACTCAATTGTGCCCTATACCCTAACATTATACAGTATAATATCTATGGGACTTTTATGTATTAGTGCATGTATATAGTATCTAGACTACCACAGAGCCCATAGTAGGTAGTTAATAAAGACGAGATGAATCAGGATTCTTGTTGGTTATGACATTAGAGGACTGCCCAATCCTGTCCTATGTGGTCATTTCAGGGACATTTGGTTTTAGTCATAGCACTTAACCTTTTGCTAAATCCTTTATTGAAATGAAAGCTATATTATGTCTTTGGTATTTTTTTATAGGAAAAATGATCATATGCTGTCATTAGAGGGAAAATAAGGGAGGTGGCTTGTGACTTTTTCTTAGAAAAACCTTATGGACCAGATAGACATTTTCCAAGTGCTCATTAATCACATAATAAAAAATATATTTTATAATATTGTCAAGATCAAACTATTTTCTCTACCTATTATCAAATACATCTTCAACTCCAAGTTAGAAAAGCTTTCTTTCATGTCTAGTCATCTCATCTTTTTTCTTTTTTAGATCTCTTTTCTTAAAGATATGTTCCTTGTGGCAAATTGTTTTCCTAGGTCACATGTCCTCCATCTTTAGAGGATTCTTTCTATCCTCAGAATAGGGTTGGAGACAATACTTCTAGGTAACAGAGCATCATTTTCTCCTCAATGAAGAGTGAGCTAAACTCCCAGAAGTTCAGTAAGTGCTTGCTGTTGGCCATCATAAGCTAGTCTTTGTAAAGAATCACTATATACAATTCCAGCATTCCCTTTGCTGCTCAGAATATTTTGACTTCCACTATTTTTCTGCCTCATCTCCATCTTAGTCTTCTTGTCCATTTACTTGTATCTTGGATTTCATATCTTGCTTTCTACATTTTAATTTGATTGACTTACTTTTATTTTCTGTCTCAGCAAACTTAATTTGAGCTACTCTATTTTCCCTTCTAACCTGAAGTATTTCACTCAGGAGGTCATCTGAATAGAGGTTCCTTTCAGTTTTTCCTCATGCAATGTTCCTGTTCAGAGTCTCACATGCTGTTGCCCTTTCTGTTGTTTCCTTTTCTCTTTAAGTTTGTGAGAAGCAAGGGGACTTCAGATTCCTTGTGTATGGAAGGGCCTTAGTGTCATGTCCGCACCAATTTTTCTCTCATGTCGTTTTTTAATGTTTTTGTTATTATTTAAAATTTTCACCTGCTTTATCTTGACTCACATTTGATATAGTGGAGCCAAACTCATCATCTTCAGTGAAGACACAAGTCCTTCCCTTTTAGCTATGTATGGCTCCATCGTGCTCCGAGACTGTAGCATACAACTTAGCTTGAAGCATGTACTCCAGAGCCAGACAGCCTAGGTTCATGAGCTGGCTCCACCCCTTATTAGCCTAGTGAGGTTTAGCTACTTAAGCTTAATTTCACAGACCATAAGATGGTGATGTAAATATTTGCCCACAGGTATGTTGTGATGCTTAAATAAAATGCTGCAATGCAAATCACTTTGAGCAATTCCTGCTTTTTCGTTTTCTATAATTGTCTGCCCATGTTTGGAATAAAGTGAAGTAGTGGAATTATTTTTCAGGCTTGGTTATTACCATTTCGTCTGAACCTGGAAGACTTGTTTTTCTAGGTGAAGAAATGTTTTCTCTGTGTGTGGTTTCATAATCACAATCAAGCAGGCCCATGAGCCCTGCCATTTAAAGTGGCTCTTCTCTTTTATCTCTGCCATGCTTACACCCTGGGAATGAGGACACAGAGCCAGCTGCTGAACTTCAACAGGGTAAACTGTAAAATCTCTTTGGAGTTCACATTGCTATGATCCCATGCCTATGGATGCCAGGGTTTGACAAGGACACGCATCGGATTTCATAATGTGGAGTCATTATTGCTTCCTTGTGATCTCAGCTAAGTTTTAAGCAGGTAAGCAAAAGAGAAGGAGGTACATGATGAAGTCAGCTATAGAACTAGAGCTTAACATGTCTCCTGATAAATAGAAAACTACAGCTTGGAATTTTGCCAAAGCTACATTGGGAGGAATAAATCTATATAGTGGAGAGTAGTCTTATAATTTCTTAAATGGGCAGACAAATGAAAAAAAATTAAATCCCATAAAGACAAAGGCAAAGTTACTTATTTGGAAAGGAAACTGTTAACTAAGGAAGTGAATTTTTGTGAGCATTCACTTAAAATTAAAAGAAAGGATGTATAGCTTATTGATAGAATTGTCAGAAAAATTTATAAGTTCCAATATGTCTCTTATGATTTCTAATTCTAGCCCTTTTTGTTACTGTAAAATCATAGAATCCCCCAGTGTATCTTTAACAGCTTTTAAGGAACAAATTAACCAAATGTCCAAGTTTTGATTTGGTCATAAAATGCTAGCAGAGCTAAGGTTTTCTAGGATTAATGAATAACGTGTCTTTATTTAGTTTACTTAAAAAAATCATTCTAAAAATCTGTTTACATATCTGTCCTCTCCAGGATTAACTTCATATTGGTTCAGCAGCTTGTTTACTGTTCTCTTCTGTTTCTTCTTCTGGTTTTTTTTTTTTTTTTGTCTTCCCTTCTCAGTGCCCAACCCAAGTTCAAAGGCTGATGAGAGAGGAAAACTCATGAAGAGATTTTACTCTAGGGAAAGTTGCTCAGTGGATGGGATCTTGGCGCACGGGGAAAGATGTCAAACTCCTCCTGGCTCCTTCTCAGCCTCGTTGCTGTTGCTACTACTCAGTCCATCATCGAGGAACAGGCCAAGGCATTTTTAGACAAGTTTAACCAGGAAGCTGAAGACCTGTTTTATCAAAGTTCACTTGCTTCTTGGAATTATAACACCAATATTACTGAGGAGAATGTCCAAAAGATGGTGAGTTCTTGAGGCTACCTAGGGGGTATTCATTGCTTCTTAAAGATCAGAATTACTGCCTATAAAACTGGATAGGGAAACATAGAAATCTCTGAATAGAATCCAGGTTGAATGATTGCCTCTGTAGTTTTGATCCTAGTGTCCCAGATGACTAAATTCAATTAACCTTGGAGTTCATTTGGAAAATAGTTATGAATGAATTATCTGCTCAGATTACAGAGATCAATGAATATATTTGATGAAATTGCCATCACTTCTCATTATACTCAGTGTGCAAAGCATTCATGGAAATGTTTTAAGTTATTGAGTCAATAATTTTGTCTAGCCTATAATGCCAACAGTATTATCGAAGGACTACAACAAATGACATATTAACTGAAAAATGCTAGTGGAGGGTTACTGAAGGCAGCGGCTTAGTAATTAAGGTAACCATGGCTTAGGTGAAACTGGACTTGGGAATTCCTTCTCTCATTGTTACAGAGCTCTGAGGAATTTCCAAAGGTCACAGAAGAAAAGCTATAATTAAACCAGTCCTGAAAAATCTCAGCCTACTCTGGGAAAGCAGCATATTTTCTTTGACAAGTGCAAGGACTTAGAATTGTTTTTCTCTCACAGATCCTGAAGCAGCAGTACCTTAAGTTGTGGAAAACTGAGCAACTATTTAAGAAAAGACTGTGTGTGTGTGTGTGTGTGTGTGTGTTTCTCAGCAATGCTTTCTTCAAAACTGTAGCTTGGATGCTTCATTTGTTTCAAATGATCAGGCTGCTGTGTGTTTAAATTACTGCCATTCATAGAGCAGAGTGAATCTGAGAATTGCTGTCTCCTCTGAAATCCTAAGGTATTTTTTTTCCTATTTGTCTAAAATTCAAGAATACCAAGGAGATTTTTGACAACCTAATGTTGCCAAATCAGTTGCTTTTGTCTGATCTCACATTTTGATTTTATCCATGTTCTCTTTAGTGTAACTTTTCCCTCAGATTTTATTTGATTTGTGTTGGAAGTGACTGATGTGAACTATAGATTTTATCAGCTGAGTGGTTCATGGTGAGATTTAACAGTGTGCTTGAGAGCTCTGGGGCTAGATTACTGACATCCAAATCCTGATCCCACCACTTTTAGCTGGGTGAACTTGGGTTAGTTAATTAGACTGTTTGGATCTTAGTGACTTCTTGGTTTAAGATTTATTTTTGTTCTTTAAAATTTAGTTTAAAATTGTGAGTGTGTGCACGCACAAGTGCCTGTGAGTGCAGATGCCCATGGAGGTCGGAGATATCAGATTCCCCAGGAGCTGGAGTTACAGGCTGCTTTGTGCCACCCAGCAGAGATGCTGGGAAACAAACTTGAATCCTCTGCAAGCGAAGTACACACTCTTAACCACTGAGTTACCTTTCCAGCCCCAGTCTTGTTTTGTTTTTTTTTTTAACCTGTAAAAAAATAATACTTATATATGCTTCCTTGGGTATAAAAAATACCAGAATAATGCTTGATGCTTTTAGGGTTAGGAGGATAGGAAGGTATCATTGTTATCAGTGTAGGAGGGAGTTAGGGTTTTTGAAGAGGTACATGATATGGTTATTTCGAGGGCTCGTAGAAGTCATGTTACAGAGTGAGATGTAATCATGTTTGTTGAAATCATCTCTGAGAGTATTATGGCATTGGGGTTTGGCTCAGTGCAAAAAAAAATGCTATCATTTTTAATTATACAGGTTGATTAGAGAAAAAAACTAGAAAAGAAAAAGTATAAATCATCAGATGTTTTAAAATGGAGAAAAGTGTGTACCCTTTAAAGCGAAAAAAAGAGAACATTTAAACAAAAGGACAATGACAAGGGACTCCATATCCCCTTTTCCAGAAAGTGGTGAAGGGCATCAGAGCACTCAGGTGAACCAGTGTGGATTTACCTGCAGAGTGAGGCAACTGTTGGGGTACGAAGTGGTTCATCTTCCTATTCTCTCCTTGTGTTGAGATGGTTTTATATGCTAGGCAGTGGACAGATATTACAGGAGGTCTAAGAGGAGGTTACTGAGATACACTGTGCTATAAGGGCAATGAGTGCACAGAGTGTGACTATAATGTAGTAAGTATGAAGCTGGGCCAATCAGCTGGCTTCTGATCCTCCCTTTAATTTTAGAAGCTGAGGGTCTTGGTTAAAACTGATTAATTAATTAATTATTGATAATAGATTTTCCTCAGATAATATAACCTGATTACATCATCCCCTCCCTTTATTTCTCCCAATCCCTCCTCCCCTCCCATCTGGATCCACTCCCTTTCTGTCTCCCATTAGAAAACAAACAAGCTGCTAAGGACTAATAATAAAAGGAAATATAAGATAAGACAAAAACTTGGGTTAAGACAAAACAAACAGAAAAACAAGAGTCCATGGAAAGGCACAAGAAACAGTTATGGCCACAGAGACCCACTTGTTCACACACCCAGGCATTCCATAAAAACACTGAACTGGAAGGCATAATATGTACACAAAAAACCTGTAGGGAGGTAGGAGGGGGAGAATATATATATATATATATATATATATATATATATATATATATATATATATATATATATTATAAAATATATAATAAATAAACAAGATAAAATAAAAAGCAAGCAAAACAAGACATAAAAGGTGAATCCTGACACATTACCAGACAAGGAACCTACAAAGATGCCATGGAGTTTGTTTTCTGTTGTCCATCTACTGCTGGGCATGCAGCCTACCCACCCTCAAGAGTAGTTTGTTTCCCCAGTGAGACTCCCCTGGAGAAAATTGAATTTTTGTTTGCAAGTGGTTATCAATTGAAGAGAGCTTCTATGTTAGGGATGGGGATATGTGTCCACTTCTTTCACCTTTAGTACCCCATCTGGTGCAGACCTGTGCAGGCCCTATACGAGCTGCCTTAGTGTCTGTGAGCTCACGTGTGCGTTAATCCTGTTGATTTAATGAGCTTTGTTTTATTGGTGTCTTCCATCCCCTCTGACTCTTAGGCTCTTTCTACCTCCTCTTCTTCAGGGTTCTCTGAGCTCTGAGGGGAGGGATATGTTGGAGACATTCCATTTAGGACTGAGTGTTTCAAGATCTCTTGCTCTGTGCATAGTATTTGGCTATGGGTCTCTGTATTTGTTCCCATCTGCTTGAGCAAGTGTCTTAAGATCCTTCAGACCTATTTGACTCAGATGTAAACTGAGTAAAATTATGATTACAGTATTAATAATATATGGTATATGTGTATATGTGTGTGTGTGTGTGTGTGTGTATGTGTGTGTGTAATTTGATATTGTACCTGGCATTTAGTTTAACTTTTATCAAAAATATTATTCAGTGTGTTTTGCACTTTGTTTCACTGGTATCTCAAGGGTGCAGTTTTTATTTTTAGATTTTTTTTGGTGTGTGGTATGATCTAACCCAGTCTTGCCCATGCCAGGTAAGTTCTCAGCACTGAGCTACATGCTCAGCTCAGGTGGATGTTGAGTAAAGATTGCCCTGGGAAGGTCAGATTGGAAGGAAGCTAGACCCTCCCATCTCTGAGGCTCTTCTGAGATTCACAGAACAGTTGCTGGGAAATAGGTTTCTGGGAAAAAGCCACTATGTTCCTTCCTTTGCCTGCTTCTTGGCCTTGTCAGTGGAGAATTCAGGGTCAAGAATTAAGAAATATCAACCTTTATCTGTGTATTTTCACAGAAAGCCTTTCCTGGGCAAAGGGGAGACAATGTTCCCATAAATTTGCACACTACTGACTCTACTCTGTTTTATTTTATAGATCAACACTTGTTCTTAGATATGCACTGACTTGCAGAATTAGAAACTTTGAGTTTGTCTTAATGAGACTATCTGATGATCTAGTTTATCTTTTGGGGGGGGTTAATGGAAAATGAACTTCATGGACAGAGAAAATAAATAGCACTAGAATTCCCAGAGTTTAATATTTGCTTAGCAGTAACTGACTCTTAACTGAAAACAAGTAAAATACTTGAAATTACTATTGATATCTTTGAGGTATTTAGGTTTTTATGATCTTAGTTACGTGATGCATTTATTGCTTCAGAGAGGTTTTGCAAGTTTTGAAAAAAGTTCTCCCATAAAAGAAATATTTACAATATGTACAAAGAAGGTTTTTTAGAAGATCACTAATGCATAGTCAAGTGTTTGATAAAAGTAATCCTAACTATAACAAAAGCATTTACCACCAAGAGTTGTCGTGTATTATGGGATTGCATAAGTTGGAACTGGTCTGGAAAATCCAAATTGTGTAAAAGTTGGTTGTTTCAGGGAGTTGATGAACCATAAGAAATAATTTTTGATGAGAAAAGGACCTAGAATTGTCTCCTGAAGACTTTAACTAAATACATTTCCATGGTTACAGTGATTAGCAGTGTTTAGATGGCTCTGGAAGTAAAAGAGAGAACATTATCCCAAGCCTTTAAAACCATAGTGCTGGTGTTCAGATATAAAGCAAAAAAGAAATAGAAATGGATCCTTGCCCTTCTCCAAAGAGTAGTCAGAATGAGTTAAGGAGACAGAGAGGGCTGGGAGCTGAAGAAAACCTCACTGACAGAAAAGTGTGACCTGGAACAGGAAAGGATAGAGTATTAACAGTTGTTTGGCCCATTTTTTTTCTGCCTGAAAGGCAATAGAGCTGAAAGAGCAACAGAGATAAACTCAGAGTAAATAGAGGGAAGCACTATTTACACCACAGGTGGTGAAGCTGATAAGACCTGTAAAACTTTAAAAAATGTGAGACATTGAAAACCCTAACTAGGCTTTCAAAGCATTTAAACAAGCGTGTGGGTTACAGTTCCACCTAGGATTAAGGAAGTACGGTCAATTGCATTGATGGACTGAAGTCTTCATGCTTTCCTATAATAATGTCTAAGGTCATATCATTTTGCAGTGCCATCCCACTGCAAGTTCTGTGAGTGTGTCCTTCATCATGCATTTGTCTTGATTTGTGTTAAGCACTACGGATGAAAACAGTGGCTTAATGGGTTTGAACAATAGGGCTCATCCTTCACACCTTTGTCTTTGCCAAGAGAACCTGCTTAGACTAGCCAACTATAAATGAGAGACATGGAGTAGTTGCCCAGGCAGAAGCCAACTTCCAGAGTTGCTTGCAAATCCAGCCAAGATCAGCAGAGGCGCCTGCCAATGAGTTATTTTAGGTGCATAGTCAATAAACACTTATGCCATTGAGGCTTTTTGTTGTTTCTTAGATAGTATTATTATTGCAATAGATAATTGATACAGAACAGGAAATTAGACTGTATAACAGTTTTGTGTTCATGTCCTATCAGGGTGACATTGCTGAGGGCAACCTGCTAACTTCGTATTGTCTCTTAAGGTAACTTTTAGGAATCAGGCTGCTGGGGTTGCCATCCTACAGATCTGACATAGTATGGTGTTACTTAGATACAACTGTGAGAGCATGCCTGAAAATGAAAGAAGGCCACAGACTTTACCCACATGATGTCTAAAAGGTACCTGCATACCTAGAGTGAAGCAGGGACCAGGAAACAGGGAAAAGAAAAAGTTTGGCTAAAAACATGTTTCTAAAGGCCTCTAATTTTCTCTGCTATTGTGATGTGTGTGTGTGTGTGTGTGTGTGTGTGTGTGTGTGTGTGTGTGTGTGTCTAACTCCATTTGTAATCTTGTCTTCTTAAAAGACTTTCAAGATTATGTCATTTCTGGTCAAATAATATAAGCCAAGATCACCCTACTCCCCAGTGGATTTGGATGAAAACTGGAAATCATATGTAATTCCAACAGGAGTCATTGGAGAATAACCAACCTGAGTCTATATAAGTGTCTTAGGTTTCTCTTGCTGTGATAAAACACTGACCAAAAGAGACTTAAGGAGGAAAGGATTTATTTCATCTTACTTGTTCAAGTAACAGTCTTTCACTGAGGGAAATAAGAGCAGAGGAACTCAAGGCAGGATCCTGGATGCAGGAACTGAAGCAAAAAGCCATAGAGGAATGCTGTTTGCTGGCTTGTTAAATTTGCTTTCTAACACACCACAAGACTACCTACCCACAGTGGGCTGGACCCTTCCACATCAATCATTAATCCAGAAAATGCTCCACAGACTTACCTTATTTTTGAGACAGGGTCTTTTGCTGAACTTAGAACTCACCATTTGGTTAGACTAGTTAGCCAGAAAGCCGGAGAGATCTCCATCTTCCTGTGCTGAAGTTACAGGTGAATGTCACTATGTCTGGCTTTTTATCAGTCTCTGGGCATATCCATTTCCCTTTCCTATTTCTGTCTCCAGGGGAACTTAGAGCTTGATAATGCTAAATAAACTGTTAGTCTCTACCCAAGGGAAGACTGTTGAGGTCATCCCTGTCTCTGATGGTTCAACACCATGCTTCATGACACACATAATACTTATATGTGAGAGCAAGAGTGGGGAGGCATCACAGTGATACAAGTAAACTAGAAGTCAGGGCTGAGTATTTTTCCCCAGAAGATAAAAGCCAGGAATAAATAAAAGAAAAAGTTTCCAGATGTTTAAAAACTTAAAATGTCAGCCAGATGGTGGTGGAGCACGCCTTTAATCCCAGCACTTGGAAGGCAGAGGCAGGCAGATCTCTGGGAGTTTGAGGCCAGTCTGGTCTACAGAGTGGGTTTCAGTCCAGCCAGAGCCACAACACAGAAACCCTGTCTCCCCCCCTCCAAAAAAAAACCCCATAAACAACAAAGGGCAAAACAAAACAACATGAAATCCTTAAAATGTCGACCCCTCTTATACAAAATATAGACAGGTTCTGGAGTTCTAGGATGGAGTGATAGGATCCATGTAACTTCTGTCACCTCATCCATTTCGTTTTTGTTTGCAAGTCTCTGGGTATGTTAAAAATGGTATCAAGGCAGCTATGGTTTCTGAGCTTCATGCGACTTTGAGGGCGATGTCTGGAAACCAGACCAGCATATGGGTCTTGAGAGTAGAACTTTTCTTTGGAGGTTGCTGGACTATAAGGTCCCAGATGGGCACTGAGGTTTCTCAGCAGCTTCTCATTTTCTGCCTTCAGAGATTTTTCACAGGCTTAGGGTTGGGAGGGTGCCGATAATGTAGCTTTATTCAGGAAATGGTGAGCGCTAGAAAAATAGAAAATAAGATGGCAATACTTTATGTCTCAAGCAAATTATCACAAGCAGAAACTGTGCTCATCTGTGTGTCACACAATTTTTCAATGAATAGTAATACTTCATAGGCCTTAAAAATTATGATAGTTCTTCATTGAAAGCAGGATCAACAATCTCGTTAGTAAAGTATCTAGGAGCAGATCTTTTTGGCTTCACAGGTCTCATGGTTTCTTCAAAAACACCCAGGCTTGCAACCATGCAACAGAAGCAGTCATAGACTGTGTGGGATAAATGGGTGTGTGGCTTACCAATAAAACTTTATTTAAGAAAGACCAGGTGATATCTGAGCCTGGCCCAAAGGCTATAATTTATCAACCCCAATTACAGGATGAAGCCCTGATTTACAACTTTGAAAAGAAATAAGTATAGGTCATAAAGATTTGCCTGGGAAATAAGAAGTTTATACAGTACTAATTCTATATAATTATATTAATAACGTGGGTAGTTAGCTTCTTTTCTGTCACTCTCGAATATGGTGGTTTTTTAATTCACCATCTTTTAAATTAATTTTTAAATGATAACATACGAAGTAAGGGAATTCATTGTAGCATTTTGTTCAGATTCAGCCCCATCTCCTACCCCCTTTTTCTTGCTCCTCTCTTGCTGGTCTCTGTCTTTCCCCCAGAGAGCCTTCTTCTGCTTTCATGTCACTTCCTTTCTCCTTTCTCTTTCTTCTTTTCTTCTCCCTTTCCTTTCTTAACATGAACTTTTCCTGTCATGGTCTACTTTCTAGTTTTCACATATGAAGGGAGGGTATATCTAGGTTCATCCAAAAGAAAATGCATGGCATTTAATAAAATTGTTTAAATAAAATGACCACCATTTGGGTAGGGGGCACCAGACCTATGGCCTAAGACAAAGCTCACATGAAGACATTTAAAATCATAATGAAAGTTTTGTATTTAATTTGCACACATATTTAGAATATGTTTTTAAAAATATTTTAAGAATAGAGTTTAGCAGTTTATATTTGTGGTCTTTGGAATTTCAAGGAACAGTCATGAGATAGAAATATAGTATTGGCTACAGTTATGATGGAAATCAGACACTGAACGTCTCCTGGTTGTTCTAAAAAATGTGCATCTTGCCCCCAAACTCCTATGAGTGACTACAGAAAACTTGGGTGTTTTAGTTTCTTGTTGTCTGCCTTTGCATGGAGGGAGTGTGGAAAGCTATTTATTCCATCTAGGCTTGCTCCTTTAAGATGAAGAGCTATATAAGCTGCTGTCTAAGCTTCACTTAATTAACATGTAGCCATCAGCCACTGTTTAAGCAATCAAATATGTATATATGAACTGGCTTTGAGTCTCTGTATAACAGTTAGGCTATTTTATTTAGGCTTGGAAGCCTTAGGGGGAGAAGATGGAATAAACTGTAAAATAAAATGTGAAACAATAGCTTGGGAAAGAGCATTATTCAGGAAGCAAAATAACATACACACACACATACACACACACACACACACACACACACATTTTACACACATTTTTTCCACAGTTTTTGTGGGTCAGGAGTCTACACATGCTTCTTGTTTCTAGGTCTCATCAGAATGCACTGAAGGTGCTAGCTAGAGAGCTGTATTCTCCTCTGATGTTTGACCAGTATTGGATCCGATCTTACTGCTAAGCTAGCTGTGGCTAGGGTTAACATTCAGATCTTTGCATACTGCTGAACTGAGGTTCTTGGTTTATTGCAGTGACCAGCCTCAGTTTCTTGCTGTGCAGTCCTTTCCATTGGATAGCTCAAAACAAAGTATTTTGCTACACAAGGGGTGGGCCTGCTAACAAGATAAAAATGACAGTCTTATATAATGTATAATGCACATCTTGCTACTTTTGTTCATCTATGTGACTGGTTAGAAGCAAGTCTATTCTCACTTGCTACTGGGTTTTAGCCAATAGAAAGTCTTTATTAGCCTGTAGTTACCTACACCTGGTGTTCAGGATCCCAGTGTAGCCCTGAACCTTTCTTAGGGTGAGCTTTAAGCAGAAAATCATGTTTTGGGTTCACATACTTCAGTTAACAAGAACAGTTAGTCAGAAGCAGAACTACAGAAGCCAAAAAGCAAGGTTAGTACATTTAGAGAATTTCTCAGAACAGTATGGACTTTGATAGATTGGGCCTTTGTTTTACTTTTGGCAGGTGGTGCTGTCTACATGTTGAGCCTTAATGACACTGAATGACACTTCCATCATGGAGCCAGTTGTGCTCAAGTCTCGGGGCCTACTAAGGTGTGGAGCCCTGTTATCCATCCTCTCTATGAACACTTGAACAAATTTGGATTCCTGTTTGATTTTTGCCTTCCTATTATAAAAACTGATTGACTCATTTGTGGTTCATATATTATTATACACTCATGTTTCATTGAGAAAGCATTCCAGGTATATAGTCAGCTCGCCTGATACAATTCTAAGCAACTTGGATAACAAGAATTTTTTTCCTCCATAAACAATAAAATAGCATTTATTGAATGCTTAGGATGTGTTTGGCACTCTGATGAGCACTTCACTATTTGTTAATTATTCCAATTCTTATAAGAATCCTTTAGTCATAAATCACATTGCTAGGATTGTTTAATCATGTAAGTGAACTGCAGCTAGGAGAGATTATTTGTTCAAAGTCACGCAGCTAGCCAGAGGTGTCTGAGCCCAGGAGTGGAGCTCACATGCCACCTTTTTTGTATGGCCCCAACATTATCATGTATAAAGCATGTTCCTTTTATCTTTTGACAAATGAAAGTAAAGTTGCAATGCGAGAAGACTGTACTAGAGAAGTCTGGAGAAGTTCATCTTTCTACTTGTAGTCAAGATGGCGCTGCAGGAAGTCAGGTGCATCCCAGAATCTTCACCTATTTGGTTGACTTCTATTGCTGTTGGAAAATGATCATCCTACCAAGTGGCCCTGCCCCAGGAAGCCTTCCTTTGAGATCACAATTTAAGGCCAAAATTCCTACACTAAACCATGGCACCCAGGAGCTTTCTTTGATCTGGTTCTCATTTCTCATGGTTCCGGTGGTCACAAGGGACTGTATTCCCATTGTGTCTGTCTACTCTGAGATCTGCAAGGTTCTCCTTTTAGACCATTCGTCCCAGAATCTTTAGCCAACTTACCCATGTCACAGCACCAAGGCCATAAGTTCCAGGGCCTCACAGTGTGAATTATCTGTGAGAATTTACTTCCAGTTCTGGGGACAGGACCCTTGGGAAAACTAGGCACTGGGCCAGAAAGAAAGTGGCCCAAGAGTGGCCTGATTACTTTTAACCTAAACCTTGACCTTCAGCAAAGTAAAGCACTAAGCCATGCAGGAAGTAGTAGATGTTTCACCAGATGTTCTTTGGACTATATCTTCTGTCCAACTTCAATTTATTTTATTTATTTTTCAGAATGAGGCTTCAGCCAAAGTGTCTGCCTTTTATGAAGAACAGTCTAAGCTTGCCAAAAATTACTCACTAGAAGAAATTCAGAATCTCAACATCAAGCGTCAACTGCAGGCCCTTCAGGAGAGTGGGTCTTCAGCGCTCTCAGCAGACAAGAACAAACAGGTATGTCTGTGAACATTTTAGTCCTGATCTCAAGAGTTGAAATGTTTGAGAGGTGATACACATTCATTTCCCACATGGACGATTCCTTTATGTACAGAGATAGTGATGCCGGTTCTGGGCCTAGGTAAGGTGACTATAAAATTTATGATCCAAATTAACATCTGTTTGAGGGTGAAAGAAGACACACGGATTCTGAAATGCACAGAAATGAGAAGGTATATGACATTTTGTACACTATGGTCTGCACTGACTAAGGCAGTCTAGGACTATACTAGAACAGTTTTCTTTTTTGGTCTGTTTTGTTCTTTTTACTAAATGCCATGGTTAATTCACATCAACATCACTGTCAGTGAAGCCCCCAAATCTTTTGTGCCAATGTAGCTGTAAATGGAACTTTAAAAAATCCTATACTGACATGATTTTAAGAATTCTTTTATTTCCCTGTTAAAATAACATCTCCCATCCCATGCCCCCAACTCAGGGGCCAGCAAACTTTATAGCAGGCTGTAAAGAGACTTAAAATAAATATCTTAAGTTTTGCAAGCCATATTGTCTGTGTCACAACAAGTCAGCTCTGCCATCAGAGCAGGAAGTCGGCCATAGATAATACATAGATGAATGGATGTGGCTGTCTTCCAGCAAAGCTTTAAGAAAACACACAACAGACCCCTGATAGAGCCTATTGAAATATTTTATCTAAAACATTCAGCTCTTTCACATCAAAGTTTTCTTTCTTAGTTGCTTGTCCTCTGGACCTCTGTATGTCTTAATCTGCATTTACAAAAATAAAAGTGCATGAGAAGAAGAGAGATAAAGCCATGGTATTTGTTTCTACAAGTTGATATTTATTATTCTACATT
This sequence comes from Cricetomys ansorgei, assembly GCA_026225945.1. Classification (NCBI taxonomy): domain Eukaryota; kingdom Metazoa; phylum Chordata; class Mammalia; order Rodentia; family Nesomyidae; genus Cricetomys; species Cricetomys ansorgei. The sequence continues at coordinate 8,132,051 of JAMJFZ010003396.1, forward strand.
CCTTGGATTTAATTATTCCACTAAGTTATTAATCTACCTTATCTTGTCTTGTCCCTGTTTCTCCATCTATTTTTTCTAAAACAAGGACTCCATGGGAAATCTTGCCCATTTGAATGTAGGCAGCCTACTGTAGACTATGTGGACCCTAGACATTCTAGTTTTAAAAAGTTTCCAAATAATTTTGATGTGTAACCAGGATTGACAACCACTTACGTGCAAATAAGAGCTTGAATTGTTTGAGAACAGAGGAGAGCTCAGGAAGAAGGCAAGATTGAAATAGCGGGTAGAGAAAGAGACCATGAGGGATTTTGCACCAAGGCAAAAATGTATTGGCTTAGACTATGAGACGTTGTGGAAGTTTTAAGCATGGGATTTATTTCATATTTTCAAGACACCGACTCTGTAGTAGAATGAAATAGTACCACATGAGTGTGTTAGGAGAAATCTAGCATTTAAGTGGTTTATGTGAGAGAATCTGTCCTTCCTTCTTTTCTCTCTCCTTGCCTCCTTCCTTCTCTTCCATTTCTCCCCACTTTCTTCCTATATTTCCAACCCACTACAGATCGACACATAGATAAGTTCATTGGTTTCATGCTTAGATATGGATCTATTGATTTTTTACAAAAAGATTTATAGACATTTTTTTTCTCTCCACTACTGCATTTATCTTTGAGTGGAGAGAAACCTTTGGCTGACCTGCACCTGCAGATGCCCCTGAGCAGTTCGGCTTTACCCCGTTACCTTCACTCCCCTTCACCTACAGGGTAAAGTTTAAACTCTTTATTGTGGCATAGGCTGCCCCTTGTGATCTGGGTCCCGCTCAGGTCTCCAGTCTCATGCCCTCCATTCCTTTCAACAAGCACTATCACTGGAGTTTGAGTCATCTTACCACCTGTTAAAAATGGCTTACCTTTCACACCTTTGCCTATTTCTAGGCTCCGCCTTCTCCTTTCCTTTACCTGACCAATTTCTACTCCTGGAACATGCATCTATAAAGGCCCTTCCTCTCAGAAGCAAGTTCTGAATCTTCAGGTTAAAAGACTCCCTTCTTCCACTCTCCCCCACTCCTTAGCCAGTACTATCACATCACTTTTGGGTGACAGTTAAAGTACCCTTCATTCTCTTCTATTGTGATTCATTTCATTTTATTATTCCATAGCCTTGGCGTCTTTGAAGGTAGAGACTTATTTATTTCAGAATTATCAGAATGTAGGATATAGTGGAGGCTCAGTAAATGTTAAAAGAAGCAGAAGTGCAGTCTCTGTGTGTATGTGAGAAAAATTCCTGGGAGTTTTGGTAGACATGTTTATTTCAGTTAATCTATATGTATTTATCATAGGTTTCTAAGATTCTGTACTAGTTGACAGCAGAGACAAATACGAAAACTATTTATTCTCTACACATAGGAATATATCGGCAAAGAAAATATGAATTGCTAGATTTGAGGCACTTAAAAATCCCATGACCAAAATAATATCTTTATGCTACCACCCATTATAACACGTTTTCCATGCCTACCAATATTTATTATGTTTAATTTGCAGTTGAACATGATTCTGAACACCATGAGCACCATTTATAGTACTGGAAAAGTTTGCAACCCAAATAATCCACAAGAATGCTTATTACTTGAACCAGGTAGGTTATTCTTTTCAGTAGTACTTATAAAATTAATATTTTCTTACAAATTTTAGAAATGAGATCAACTTTTTATATTGTACATATGTGCATGTTTGTGTTTATCTATATACATGTTCATGTATGTACATGTATACATGTAGTGCAGGTGCATGTGGTGTAGAGGCCAGAGGACATTCTCAATTCTCATTCCTCAGGAACCTTCATCAGTTTTCTTTGAGGCAGGGCCTCTCACTGCAGGGGAACTCACCATGTAGATATAATGGCTCAGCAGCAAGCCCAAGGTATTTTCCGGTCTCTGTTTCCTCAGGGCTGGAACTACAAGTGTGTACCACCAAACCTAGCTTTTAATCTGAGTTCTGGGAATTAACTCAGGCCCTCATGCTTGTACAAACAAGCACTTTTCTGAGACAGACCTTTGACAACGACATAATGTTTTGCAGATGGATAATCTAAAGACGATACCATCCCTGTGTTTCAGCTCACAGATTCTCCTTTTAAAAAAGATTTGTGGGATCTGGAGATATGGCTCAGAGGTTAAGAACACTGGCTGCTCTTTCAAAGGACCCGGGTTCCCAGCACACATATGGCAGCTCATACCCGTCTGTAACTCCAATTCCAGGGCTTCTGACACACTCACACAGACATACATACATACAGGCAAAACATCAATGAATCCAAAATAAAAATAAATTATATATTAAAAAATATCTGTAACCAGGCAGTGGTAGCACACGCCTTTAATCCCAGCACTTGGGAGACAGAAGCAGGTGGAGCTTTGTGAGGCCAGCCTGGTCTACAGCCTGAGTTCCAGGACAGCCAGGGTTACAACAGAGAAACCCTGTCTTGAAAAAAAAAAGTTGTATTTATTTTTCATTGTATGTATGTGTGAATGAGTGTTTGTGTCTGTGTGATATATGTACACATATGTGTGCAGTTGTGCATGCCCATGTATTTTTGGAGGTCAGAGGAAGATGTTGGGTGTCTTGTTCTATCACTCTCTGCCTTATTCCCTTGAGACAAGCTCTCTTTGTGAACCTGGAGCTAAACTGGCAGTTAGGAAGCCCCAGAAATCCTTCTATCTTTGTTCCTCACTGCACTGGGATGACACCTGAATGTAAGGTCTTGTCAAGCTTTGTTTGTTTGCTTTTGAGACTGTAACTTAATTACAACATTTTTTCTTTCTCTTTCCTCCCTCTAAACCCTCCCACATACCCTCCTCACTCTCCTTCAACCTAGCTTTTTTTACATTGTTTCTGGGAATTTAGACTCAGGTCCTTGTGTTTGTGAGCAAGCACTATTATCCCCTGAGCCATATCTACAGCCCTTCGTAGATATCCTTTTGACTTCAGAAAAACAAACACACAGTGTAAATTCTATTACTTTCAAGTAATGTAATTAAGCCAGTAATTCAGTTACTTCAGTGCTTTTCCTCCTTTGCAGATGCATTCGGATCTAAGTACAAGGATACTAACTTTGACATTTCATTTAATGACCTGGCTGTCTGCCAACATTTTAATTCTTTTAAAGTTATATAACTGTAAATACAAATTAATTGCATTATAAATACAAATATTTCACTTTCCTATTTATTTTCCTTTGGGACAACAGGTTTAGACGACATAATGGCAACAAGCACAGACTACAACCAGAGGCTCTGGGCATGGGAAGGCTGGAGGGCTGAGGTCGGCAAGCAGCTGAGGCCGTTATATGAAGACTATGTGGTCCTGAAAAATGAGATGGCAAGAGCAAACAGTAAGTTTGCTGTTCTGTCTGGGTCCTGATGCTCTCCGTGGGATTATAAGGACTGTTTCTCATTCATCACTGCCTGCAATATTTGGATGCCCCTAAATCAACAATCATTTGTTTAAAGGTTCAGGTCACCTGTCTCAAGAAGCTACTGGGACGTAACAAAGGTACACTGTGACTCTATTGTTCAAAGAGCTTATGGATGAGATTCAACCATGGGATCTCAAATGGATTAGCTAGGACTTACAAATTATTAATTATTCATGGAGGTCTAAGGCTCTAAAGGATACCTAAGGGACTGTTGGCACTGAGTGGGGATCCCATCATCCAGATAGGATGAGATACTAAGACAATATCCTCTTACCAAAACTCTCATTTGATCATAGTTCATTCTCAAAGTTTATTTGTATGTCTACCGCAGGGTGATAGCTCAGAAAGAAAATACCATCATCTAATTAGTTTAGGTGAAAATTTTTTGTGTTCTTGGCATTGTAATTATAAATCAGTCATACAAATATTAATATAGGAAAAGGCTTTCATGTCTCTTAACTTCTGTTGAAATAATGAGCGTTATGAATAACTCCAGGCATTGATGGTTCACTGTGCCCTGGGGTCAAATAAGGAAAACCTTTTTCCTATTTGTTATTTCTAATTTCTTCCATTATCACTGAAATCCATACTCTCAAGCCTTAAACAAATTTCAGACAGCAGCTTTTCATCCATTTTAATAGTATCCACATATCTTCCCATTGAAATATTTATTTTTCTCGTCTTTTTGGCCATATATTAACAATGTAGATATAAAAACAACAATCACTAGAAAAATTTGCAAACTTTATTAGGTAATACTTCAAGACAACCATTATTTCTTGATTTTTAGATACTGCACAAAGCACAGAGATGTGCTATATATACATATAATTTGCAAACAAACAGAGGTCCACTGGCACCTAAAAATATAAGACCCTGAACGAAAAGCAGGATTAAAAACTTAGGGACCAATTGCATGTTTTAAAAATAATGATTCAGAGAGTAGGGAACAAGAGCTTAGAAACTGAGAGTAAATTTCTGTCCCTTGCCAGCTGTGTGATTTTGGACAAGTGATTTCATTGCTCTAAGCACAGGTCATCAGTGGGAATGTAGATTGGTTGTAGTCATTATGGAAAACAGTCTGATGGTTCCCGTAGAAATTTCACATAGAACTACTATATGATCTAGTAATCCTTCTGGGCATGTACTCAGCCTGCATTTATCACAGCATTATTAACAATAGCCATAACAGGAAAAGAAATCAGGTGTCCATTAACAGACAAATGGATAAAGAAACTGTAGAATGTACATCTACATATCTATATCTATAATAAAAGATAACAATGCACAATAGTATATTATTTAGCCTTAAAAATGCTGCCATATGCCACAATGCAAATGGACCTGGGTGGCAGAATGCTAAGTAAGATTAAATACAACAGAAAGAAAAATATCACATGATCTCACTTATATATAGAAACTTTAAGTAAAAGGATCAACTAACTATACAGGAAAAATAAAATTGTCATTACCAGAGGTGATGGGAGGAAATGGGAGAATGCAGGCCAAAGAATTCTAAGTAGCATGTAGTTAGTATAAGTGATGGCACATAGAAACTACTGAACTAGACTACTTGATGTGTAGAAAGACAGATTTATTTATTGGGGATCAAACTGCCAAGGCCATTGCTAAGGTTGGGGGCAGAGAGAACAAAACGGTGAAAAAGCAAGAAGATTTTATATGATAGTCAGCAGGGTGAGAATCTGAGCTGTTACAGGTTGTCAGGATTGACTGGGAACTAGGTGCACTTGCCTGATGTAGTTGACCTTTGGGAGAAGGTTGGGGATTATCCTGGAGGATTAAGGGAGGTTCCTGACAAACAGAAACCCACTTTAGGACTCTGTGTTTACTTGGCTAAAGTCCTTCTGTTTAGGACAATATCACCAGCATTGCCATTTTGGGAGGAAAGGGGAGCTTTTGACATAACAGGATGAACAAAATTAAAGATCTCAGGTACAATATAAGGACTACAAAGAAAAATAGCTTACTGTATGCAGGATTTTTCCTACATGAACACATTACCATTGCTCTTGTCATAAGGGAGGAAGTGGTAACTGTATGAGATGTTAATTTGTTTCCCTATAATAAGCATTTTGCTACATATGTAACATAACGTCATGTTGTATGACCTGAAAAATACACACCAAAACTTATTTCTAAAAAAAAAAAAAACAAAGCACACAGGTTGTACAGGCCTTGTGCAGACAACCACAACTGTTGTGAGTTCATGGGTGTAGTAGTCTTCTTGGGTGCAGAAATCATGGTTTCACTCTGGTCCTCCCTGACCTCTGGTTCTTAAAATTTATTTCTGCCTGCTTTTTTGAGGTGGCTCCTGAGCCTTGGATCTGAGAGGAGTTAGGAAAAGGATGGGGGATGGATATGATAAAATGCATTCTGTGAAATTTTTAAGGGAGTCATAGAATGTACTTAAAAAGCACAGGTTGTCAATCACCACAATGGACTTTAGAATGGTAACAATATCACGTGGTTTCTGTGCTTATTAAAGCAGATAATCTACTTAAACTCCTGATGAGGAACAGCTACCTAACAGAATTAGCAAGTTGTCTTTCATTTGCATTCTTTTGAATTGACATCTAGAAGGCCAAGGAAAATATAATCCTTAACATCTTTTTTTAACTCTCCTATGAAGACTAATCTATGTAAACTGTATTTCCCCCTTTTTTATTTCTTTTATGCTCCCCCTTTCTATTAAAAAACAAAACAGAATATGAAGACTATGGGGATTATTGGAGAGGAGATTATGAAGCAGAGGGAGCAGATGGCTATGACTATAACCGCAACCAGTTGATTGCAGATGTGGAACGTACCTTCGCAGAGGTAACAGAGGAGCTGCAGGCAGTAAATGGGAAGGGGCCACAATAGCCAATAGCCAAAGGGTATTATTTCCAATTCTTTTTTGTTTTTTGTTTTGTTTTTTGGTGGGTGGCTTCTTTCTACATAACTGGCTATCCTGAAACTCACTGTGTAGACCAGGATGGCTTCAAATTTACAGAAATCCATCTGCTTTTGCCTCTCAAATGCTAGGATTAAAGGCATGCATCATCATGCCCAGGGAGGGTTACTGTTTTTGAAAATGCAATTGACCATCCCCAGATCTCAGAATTATAGCGTATTAGAGTCTGTAAAGATTTCTTTTTTGAGACAGGATTTCATGCATCCCAGGCTGGCCTCTAACTTGTTATGAAGCTAAGGATGACCTTCAACTCCTGATCCCTTCTGCTTTCACCTTCTGAGTTGGGATTACAGTCATGCAACACCGTGGCCAATTTATGCAGGGCTGGGAATTGAACTCAGAGCTTGGTGTGTGCTAGGAAATCACTCTACTAAACTGAACTACATCCTCAGCCCTTGGAAAATATTTTTGAGAAAATGCTGGGCAGCTCCTACAGACAATCAGAATCGCTCTGCTTTCCTCTCTCTTTTTATTAATAGAAAGGCTATAGGAAGGAATGTTTTTCAGATTGTGAGCTTCCTGAAGTCAGCTTTGTCTTCCTTTCTTAGAAGAAAGATCATGGACCTTGCTTCCATTCTGAGGACTATTGGGACTATTTCGGCAGCCTTTGACTAAGGAAGTTCCCCCCTCCCCCAAGAGTTCCTTAACAAAAGAAGTCAATGAAATCTTAAAATGATTTTTTTGGCATCAGCTTTCATCTGGGGACTTGCATTCCTCCAAGTGCCTGTACTGATTTATGCAGTGGGGCTAGTCAGAGTCAATATCTTTGAAGAAGGAATGCTATCAAATTCTCTAGGATATTTGCGAGGAGAAGAAATTTTCCTCTATAAAGAAGCTTTTATTTCTGGGGTTGGGCATTGGAAACTGAAGTTGAGTTCTTGGTCTTAAATTTTCTTCCTGGGCTTTTCAGATTAAACCACTATATGAACATCTTCATGCCTATGTGAGAAGGAAATTGATGGATGTCTACCCTTCCTACATCAGTCCGACTGGATGCCTCCCTGCTCATTTGCTTGGTAAGAAATTCAGGGATCCTTTGTACTCTTTGTCCTTTTAATTATTTTCATGACTAAAGCTATGTTTTGTAGGCTCAATCTAAAGCTTTTGAGAATGTCTGTAAAAAACAGTACTATCATGACACAAAACATTTTAAAATCATATTTCAGCAAAAAGTCCATATAAAATTATTTTCTATCTATCTATCTATCTATCTATCTATCTATCTATCTATGTACACTAATATATGTATGTACATGTATATATGAGTTATTCTGTTAGCTATGCTCCCTTCAAAAAACAAAGGGTTATTGAAGATGACTACAGAAATAATTCTACGTTAAGATGTGTTTATTCACCTCAGTCAGCTAAGCTTGGGATTTCAGTACTATATGGTCAGTGACAAAGCTCAGTGGGCTGAAGGTGGCAGGAAAGAAATGTTTCTAGGATACAAATACTGCCTGGGTGGAAGCTTTGTGAGTTCATGCTAGACTGTGCAAATAAATCTTATTGAAAATACTGTTGCTGGAATCACATGAGTAATAAACGAAGGAGAATGGCCATCTTCTCCTAGCCGAGCTGCCAAGGCCAAGTAAAATAGAAAAACCTGAAAAGTTCCTGCCATGCATACACAGTTAGTACCTTTCATAGATAAATCTCATATCTACTAGCTGGAGACAATGTGCATAAAACAACTTTGGGGATCTTAACCTTAACTCAACATAGAAATTCTCTCTATGATGTCCCCAGCAGGCTTTATTAATTAATTTTGTGCTTGTTTAAAGCTGTCTGGTGTAGTGGGCTGTTTTTTCCTTCCATGTAGATTTCACAGATGGTACTTGGTACCAGTCATAAGAAAGTTCTGTTTTATATAGAACTGAACCAGTACTTCTCTAGTGCCTTTGGTTCATTACTCTTATCTCTAGGTTATGACATTATTCAAAATATGTCAATTCTTATTTTACAAGGTGACCTTCTAGACATGTGAACAACTATCATACAAGACACAATACTACCTGGCACACAATTCTATTTTCACTGCAGTTTAGTGACTACTACGGTTATTATTATGTATGTGTTGTTTTCGTTTCCTTAAGTTCAATATGTTACAATGACATTTAACTCCTCCTTAAGATCCCAGTTTTCTAGTTCTTTTCTTTTGGCTATGGTTTGTCCATGACCCTCTTCAATTGTCATACTCAGAACTGAACAACTATTCTAGATGAGGTTTAAATAACACAGAGGTAAAAATAGTACTTTCCTTTAGACACTATCATCTTTATCAACTCAGTTGAAGGCATTGCTTGTTTCAGAAGTCATATCATGCTGCTTCTTGGACCACTTCTGGTCTTTTACTATGTACTGGACTTTTCTGTAGTGAGTACTTATAAGTTTAAGTATAGGCTTCACATTCATCTCTATTAAATCGAATCTTTTAAAAATAAATTCACCAGGGCTGGCAAGATGCTATGGCAGATGAAAGTGCTTATCATGTAAACCTGGTGATCTAAGTTTGATCTGCAGAACCCACTACTGCAAATTGTCCTCTGACCTCCACATGTGGGCTATGATACATGCCCGCCCATGCTCACACATATCATGCACAAGCATTCATGTGCACACATACACTATTATTACTATTATTATTATTATTAACAAATGAATTCATTGGAGTACTCTTCAAGTAATTGTGTTGCTCCCTATTGTTAGTGCCAGGGTTCTTGTCTCTTACTATTACAGTGCCTTATTTTTCTAGATCCATTTTCCCTTTTAGGATTTCTGGCCTTGAATCCTACTTCACACTGTTAGAAATGCTCAGTCACCTGGTTAAGTGTGTTATTATAGTATCAAAGAAACTTAGCTATCAGTTAATAGAAACCTTTAGAAAGATGATCTTACATGATCCTTTTGGAATCTGTACTAGGCATTACTAATAGTTTCACTTGTAGCATTTTGTTGAGTGTATGGTGGTGTTTTATAAACCTGATGTGTAGTAACAATAATGTTCCGTATATTTTATTTTGTTCTGCTTTTTTTGAGACAGGGTCTTACCATGTAGTCCTGGCTGGACTGGAACTTGCTGTGTAATCCAGACTGGCCTTGAACTTGAGATATTTCTGCTTTAGCCTCTCAAGTCCTGAACTTACTGGCATGTATCATCCTGTCAAATTTTAACTGTGCCTTCCAATAGTAATTCCTAATTGGAGAAGCTGTGACGATTCCCTAAAAAACTTTGTCTAACCACACAATCCCTATCCATTTAGTATTTTACAGGTGATAGAAAAGAAAATGTTGGAAAGATAAAATAAGAGAGGGGTCAAATGGAGAAACAGGAATAGTGAACAGGGAATGTAGAATCTAGATTGTTTAGAAATACTGAGAGGCTGCCTTGCCCAGCCAACCTCATACTATGAATGACTGGCTCTGTATTTCTGTTGCTTTTGTCAAATATTAATGTATTCTTTATATAAATAGGTGATATGTGGGGTCGATTTTGGACAAATCTGTACCCTTTGACAGTTCCCTTTGGACAGAAACCAAACATAGATGTTACAGATGCAATGGTGGAGCAGGTAAGAAAAAGAAGTCTTTAAACATTATGAAGCTTCAACTGCATTTTTCATTTATGCATCTTTCTGTTCTGATCTCGTGTATGAAATTATGTTGATAAAGATCCAAAATAACTTAAATTTATTTCTTATGTATTTTCATGAAAAAGTAGTTTATAATGTTAATGACCTCAAGTACCATCGGTAACAAGAACTCTATTTATCTTGTTCAGAGGCATTCAAAATTGAGATGACCTGTTTTTTTTCCTTTAAGCAATAAGATAAGGACTTATCAACCAGTTGACATCACATTTTTCAATGTCAATTTTTTGCTAAGTAATCAGTCCGTAATCTCTATGAATAGTGATGGACAGGAACATCTTATTTTGGATATTAAAAATCATTGTTGCTGAAATATTACAAGAATCCTTTAAATCACCCCCTTTCTACAATCTTGGTATAGTTGTTTAAATTGTGATTTCTTCCATTAATGAAACCATCTTAGAATTTTAGATTTTTTTTTTTTATTTAACTAAGTTCTACATTTCTGATTAGAATGAATGGCCAGGCTTCCATTTGCTTCTAAAACGTCCTCAGATGTTCACACAATAATTAACTACGTATGCTTGCTGAATATTCATTCACGAATCCCTTTACATCTGTAAACAGTAATGCAGCGATGATCTTTCCATGTGTAACATACTCCTAGGGAAAGGTCAGAGTAGAATAAAACCTCAAAGCTGGAAAACCTCAACTCTTGTAGTTATTTTAGCTCCATTTTCCATTGGGTACTAGCAGATGGCCATCATAATGTCAACCTTTATCCTTTCTGAAGCAGCTTCATGAATATTCTGTAGTGATAAGTAAGCATAGCTGCTTTCCAAAATAACTACATAGTTGCTGCTTTTCTAATGTTAACTCCAAAAAGATCAGAAGAGATAGGTCTATGCTGTAAGAGATAAAACAGGCTTAGATGTATGATTCACCTGAAGTCACAAAGACAGTCAGAGGCAACTAATTACTGAATTCAAAACTTGAAGAGTTTCCTCTCTACTTTTGTTTTTCTATTTGCTTACTCTTCAAGAAGTGTTGACTATGCTTATCAATCTGTGATGTTTTATTCATTCAACTTAAGAATATCACAATCTTGAAATTTATATGGCATCTCAAGCTCCCACCCTTAATAGTCAAAGCAATCATGAACACAAAGAATGAAGCAAGAGACATTACAGTCTCTGACTTCAAAACAAGATACAAAGCAGAAACACTAATATAGACACACAGACCACTAGAACATAATAGAAAGTCTAGGAGAAAATCAACAAAGGTGCTAAGAACATATGCTAGAGCCAGGCCAGTCTGTCCAAAAACTAACTATTCAATTCTGGGAAAACTGTATGTCCACATGTAAAAGAGCCAAGCAGGACCTTTGCCTCTTTCCAGTTTCAAAAATCAACTCAACATGGGCAAAAGATCTAGTTGTGAGATCTGAGACTATGAAATAGAGGAAAGGATTCCAGACATTGGAATGGGTAAGGAATTTTTTGACAAGGTCCCCAAGACATAGGAATCAAAAGCTAAAACAGACAAACAATTATATGAAAGTAAAGAGCTTCTGTACAGCAAAGGAAACAACAAGAGAAACATATAGGACACAAGAAAATATTGAAAATATCTACATTTGATGAGAGTTAATGTCTAGAATAGATAAGATATATATAATATAATATAGACATATATATTATATCTGTCTATATAGACACACACACACATACATACATACACGCACACACACACACACACACACACACACACACACACACACAATAGCAAAACCTCATATGGCCTGATTAAAACATGAGCAATGTTCCACCATAGATATTTTTTGAAAAAAGGCATATAAATGGTTAGTCATTCTATAAAAATGCTCAGTGCCATCAATGATCATGAAAATGCAGTTCAAAACCAAAATGTAAGATGATCTCACTCTAGTAAAAATGGCTATTATAAAAAAGACAAAAAAAAAAGCCAAGCCACCACTGTGTGCTAGTGAGCATGTGGAATAAAGAGAACCCTTCCACACTAACTTGGTACAGTCATTAGAGAAAACAGACAGCCATTTTCTCAAGAAATTAAAAATGCAACTACCATATAATCCAACAACCTCATTCCTGGGTGTATATCCAATGAAAATGGAATGAGCATGTTGAAATGCCAACAATACTCCTATGTTTACTGGAATGCTATTTACAATACCTGAGAAATAGAAACAGACACTACATGTCTGTATGTGGATGACTAGATAAAGAAAATGTGACACCTGCCCACTGTGGAATGCTTTGTAGCCATAAAAGAATGAATCCCTGCCATTCATGACAGCATGGATGGAAGTAGAGGGTGTTCTGTTAAGTGAAATAAGCCAGGCATACAAAGACAAGCACATATGATCTCATTCATATGTGGGAGTGCAAAAGTTGACGTCATGGAAGTGGAGAGTAGAATGGAGGTTCCCAGAGGCTGGAGTATGTAAGGAGGGACAGGAGGGAAGTGAAGTCATCATTGCCTAACAGCAATCACTTAGGTTGCTAGTGCACAGTAAAGTGCCTATAGATAATGATGACATGCTACATATTTTGGATAAGCCTGAAGAAAGAAATTGAATGTTTTCTCCATGAATAAATAATAAATGAGAAAATGGATATATTTATCCTAACTTGAACATTATACTATATATATATATATATGAAAATACACATTATACCCTAGAAACATGTGTTACTTTTATGTTCTTGTGTTATCAGTATACTATAATTTCAAATTAAGACTATCATATTTATTAGTACCATTTGTGACATTAAGCCTTTAAAAGTCAATAATAGTAACAATGATTACAATATACTCTCATATTCTGTTTCTTATTGCTAGGGTTGACATAAGAGAAAAACTAAATATGACTTATAGTCAAGAGCAGAAGAAATGTCCTGTTATTAAAACGGATTCATGGCATCATATGTTAAATACTAAAGCTTTGTTTGCCTGATGTGGCTTCATTGACTTTGCAGGCCGGGTTGTCTCCTGAGACATTGGTATGAAGGAATTTGTCAGGTGGCACATGCCTATGGCTGTCTCTGTACTTTCAAAACATTCTGAGAGTTCAGATGTTATAGTGAAGCCCAAATACTCATTGCTTCTAGGCCACATCTGGGCTTTTTGATTCCAAAAGCCTATGTCTTTATATCTACTATATTGTTCATTTCTTCCACTAAGCCTAACATAGGTCCTTGACCCTCAAAGGCATTCAATCAATGACTTCTGGCTTGAGTTGAATAGTCTTCAGCAAATGGGCCATTGTTTTTTGCTTGTCTTTGGAATTTAAGGAAAGATGATCAGGGATGTAGTTTGGAGATAAAGTGCTTATCTAACATATGTAAAGCCCTTGGATTGCTTCACAGCATGGGCACAGCGGGGGTGGTGAGGAGATGGAGGGTCGGGGCTGGGGTGGGGGAGTCCATGACACCAAAAACCCAAGAACAAGGACACACACACACACACACACACACACACACACACACACACACAATACATATAATATATAACTCAGTCTATTGTTAATATTTTTGTGTATCTTTTTCTTTATTAAGATTGATACCAAATAAGTGGTTTGTATATTTTAATTTTTCACTTACTATTTCATTCTATTTTATAATATCCATATAATTTTCTTTGAATATAATTTGGTTGGCTGCACAATTTCCATTCTACAAAAGTCTCATTGCTTAATCATTCTTTCTTCTTTGCTTATACATAATCATACTCAATGTAATTCTTTGACATGATTTCTGATAATTTCCTAGCTTAATTCTCTAGAGGCAGTGCTGTGGAGACAGATAATAAACATCCAGAAGCCCACCCGCCTGTTGGAAAACTTATGTCAATGTATATGTCCAACAGAAAGAAATTCTATTATAGTACAGGGATTCAATATTGTTCTCTTTTTTTCTCCCCAGGGCTGGGATGCAGAAAGGATATTTAAAGAGGCAGAGAAGTTCTTTGTTTCTGTTGGTCTTCCTAATATGACTCAAGGATTCTGGACAAACTCCATGCTGACTGAGCCAGGAGATGGCCGGAAAGTGGTCTGCCACCCCACAGCTTGGGATCTGGGGAAGGGCGACTTCAGGTAGTTGGGCTGACGCTTACAGCGCATATACTAAATGAGAAACAATGAAGGCAGGATCCCATATGCTTCTTCGATCATGTAATTTAAGGGTCCTCCAACTAAGGCTGGAAGTCCACAGAGTACATTTGTCTCACCTGAGAAAAGAAGATGGCCCACAGGCCCTGAATTGCATTCTTAGAGAACATACCTTACTTGAAATTTTGTGCGTTCATTAGAGTGTCATGGTCACAGGGTTAGTGGCACCCTTTTAGGAAAGGTTTGATGCTGAGAACTATGACAGATGAGCATATGACTCACACATTGATCTTCCCTTCTGTCCCTCACTCTTGTGAGACAAGTGAATGAGAAATTGGAATAAAAGGGAGAAAATGTTACATGCCATAAGAGAGATTCAAGGAATGCTTTATTAGGAATTGGGAGAGGAGAATGGGCCACTTTTCGACTAAGAGATAGAGTCAGATAGGGCTTTGTGAGTGGCTTAGGAATTGAGCTCTAACTGTTAAGAAGTGAAAGGACAGCAGGTTGGAAGAACAAAGGGATCAGGTGCAGGGAGGCAGGACCTCGTGTGGGTGCTAAAGTCAGCAAGCTTACACTAGAACAAAAACTATGTAGGCGAGAGTCTATGAGTTTGTGATGTGGCAGAATGAGCATAGGCTTTGGAATCCAAGGTGTGTCACTTAATGATTAGGCAACCTTGAACAAAGTAACCTTGGGTTTCAGTTTCCTTATCTATAAAGCAGAACTCTAATGCCCAGGTTGCAAGCTTGTGTCTTCCAGTCCTTCTCTAGCTTTAGCTGCAGATTTTATATAAGGGGAGAGCTCCCAGGCAAAGGTGAATGAGCAAACAGGTCAGGACAGGCAAAGAAGATAAGCATGCAATCTGTGATGGAGACTTGGCTCCAGCCTGATCTCATGAACCACTCTGAGGCTTGACTTGAATCAGGATTGGTCACACCTTGAGGCAAGGGACTGGTCATTTATATCCACCACATGTTATTCAGTCACTGGCTGTATATTGTCCCAAAGTATTATGTTAACCCCTTCTTGAGGTACCTCCTATTTGGCCAAAGAAGTGAAATCAAAGCCATATATATATGTTTTTTTTTTGAGACAGGGTTTCTCTGTTATAACTCAGGCTGGCTTCAAACTCCACAGAGATCTTCTTGACTCTGCCTCCTAAGTGCTGGGATTAAAGTTGTGTGCCACCACTGCCCCGGAAAGCTTTTAATTTTTAATAGTGGTCACTCAGGTATCTGAGGAATAGTAGATCCACTTGGGTATGAGGTCTAGTCCCACAAACACACATAAGCGTAGAGACCAATAGTCTTTTCTTGTAAAGACAAAAAAGAGTGAGGGCTTTGAAAACCTCTGTTGCCATTAGGAAAACCTCTGCACTTGCAGCATGAAAACAGCCACAGATAACCCACAAGCAAATAGGCTAATTAGGCTTTATAAAAAACAGAAAATTAGGTGATCAGTCCAAACACTCCAGTGAGGCTTACAAAATGAAAGCACATAGATAAGTTTCCTAGTCCAGAATCTTCCATGCAGTAGAAAGTAAATATACAATAGCTGTTATAACTATTAGAAAAGAGAGGAGCAAGAAATAAGTTAGGAAAGCAAGTTGTGGTCATATTGAGGTGGATGAAGAAGACTGACCTTATTCTTCTCAGTGGGGAGTCCCTAAAGAGTATTTATCAGTGTGGGAGGGTCATTCAAGCAGAATGATAATAATATCCACTTGGGATAACACCCAGTCAAACCTGAACGAACACGTGCATGTCAAGCGGAGAAGGACCTCCACATATTTGTCAAATGCAGTTCTGCTTTTATTGAGTCACAGCATGGTTAGAAAACATTTTCCAGTTGTCCTTAAACACCATTTCTCATTGACTTCTATTTGGTGATGGTCTTCCAGACTCCTCTGATACCTCTAATAGGACTTTCTCTATGCACCCCGAGTCTATGCTTTCCATAATCTTAGGTACTCAGATCTCCTACAGCTTTGTCTTTGGTCCTGTTTTTTGATACCCTGCTCCTGGTTCTTGGTTCCTGGTCATGTCTACTTTTATGACTTACATTCTAATGATACCCAAGTCTGAATGTCTAGTCCCTTCTCTGGCCTGGCTATATATGATACTTCTAATAGACTGTGCCTGTATTCACTTACTGTTGTACATTAGGTTACTTTTATCTCTCGCTTACACACTATTCATATCAGAATTATGTAGCAGAGGGCTCTGATCATCACTGTTTCTATTAGTATACGAGCATAAGAATAGAATTTAGCCCTGTCCCTCACTTTGTATTGAGTAACTGTTTCATAAGGGGCAGATACTAAACATTCCATGATGAATAAATCTTCATGCCACCCAATCCCCACAAAACTCTGTAATCAAAGAAAATTAATCGTTAAAGGAAATTAAGTAAGATTCATTTTAATCTTGCCCCTTTTTATGCAGAATCAAGATGTGTACAAAGGTCACAATGGATAACTTCCTGACAGCTCATCATGAGATGGGACACATCCAATATGACATGGCATATGCCATACAACCTTTCCTTCTAAGAAATGGAGCTAATGAAGGGTTTCATGAAGCTGTTGGGGAAATCATGTCACTTTCTGCAGCTACACCTGAACATCTTAAATCCATTGGTCTTCTGCCATCTGATTTTAGTGAAGATAGTGGTATGTTTTTCTATGGCTTGTTTTGGGGTAATCTGATATGGAGAAAGGAATTTATTATCACCTATAGGAAAATACTTGTTTTGCTTTATGCCACTTAGGTGAAAAAATGTTTATGGGACTTGCTACTGATAAAAAGTAGTTTGTTTTTGTTTTTTTAAAGTGTGGATTAGAGTATGCCAACTTGTTGTTTTATAGATTTAAATAAGGAATTAAGTGAGATAACTGAATGATGGTCTTGGGACTCTAAGAATGTTCTAATAAAAGTCTGGTGGGCTTTTTGAAGATGCTGAAATAGCAACAGAACTTAAAAGATTTGTCCAAGGTCACAAAGCTAATAGTGTCTGGCTTTTGAATAGATGGTTATCATTCTAGGTAAAACAAAACAAAACAAACAAACAAACCACCTCCCCAGAACGTTAGGGTGGGAGGTGGTTATTCTGAAACTATTATACAGTGAAGCATCATGAACAAAAGACCCGTGCCATCTCTCAACATCTTTACCTGAGGAAGCCCATCTATTTGGGAGGATTGGACTTGATGAAACACTTTTCAGGAGAGCCAGATTTTTCAGTGAGGTTGCCATGGCTTTTGCAAAAGAAAAACAAAGTCTAGTACCTTTACTTCTTTCATGAAATTCTCACCCTTGTTTTCACTAGATTTTTAGGTTCTGTAACTTATTTATTCTTTGATATTACACATACATGCCTATATATAATACAGTTTGCTTTTCTTCTCCATCATCAATCTTTCTTATTCCCTTCCCTTTTCGATAAATCTCCATCCTATTTCCATGTCTTTTTGTTTGTTTGTAGTCCACTGTATTTGATTAGGGTTTGATCCACGCCTTGGTTCTCCTAGCTAAAACATCTAGTCAATGAGATCATGATCGTGAATTCCATCATTGTTTGCCAATTCACTTTGCCTTGATTGCTGGCTCTTGGTGATCTGACAAAAGCCTCGGAGTAGGCCAGTGGAAGGCTATCATCATGTCTGAAATAGTCACTATTAGCCCAGATACAGTAGTTTCTAGAGCAGTAGTGGTGCTTTTGATGAAGAAAGCAACATGGGAAAGCTAGTTTTTGGTAAGTATATCTGCTTCCTAATTTTAAAATACCATTCATTCATGCCAATGAACAATGATTTATGATTTTTTAAAATCTGCCTTGAGAATAGGCAAAGATGATGAAATCAACGTTTTTTATGACGCCACACCATGAAAGCACTAGCTTGAAAAATGCTCCTTTCCTTGACTCTGGCTTTGATTTGTGAATGCTGTTAACCCAATAGATTCATTCCTTCATTCTTTTCCTCCTTTCCTTCATCTTGATCTCTTTTTCTTTTTTGGGGGTGTGTACATTTTGTTGTTTGGAGACAAAGTCTTACTCTGTAGCCAGGGATGTCCTGGAACTCACAGCAGTCCTTCTACTTCAGCCTCTCAAGTACTAGGATTCACAAGCCACTGTGCCTGTCTCTTTATTTTTCCAAGCAAATTTATTGAGCATCTACCATGTGTAAGGGATTTTTTTTTAGCAATCTAGTGATGCACAGAGTAGATAATATCCCATGTACCTACATTTGGGTGAACTTCTGTGGTGTGCTGGAGGTTAGCCCTACTTCCTCTTTAGGCTGATGAACTTGCATAACTAGCAAAAGCATTTAATATTCTTACTAAGGGAGACATCAATTCATTTAAAGTACATTTATAGTTTTGATTATCCAGCAGATGATACCCTCTAGAGATGTCTGTTTAAATTTTGTCTTAAATTTATTTTTAGCTAATAGATAAAAACATAACTGTTGTATATGTTAATGGAGTAACATGATGTCATGATACATGTGTGTATCATATGATGCCTATATTACAACAAAGGTATCTGTCTCTACAAACAATTGATCTATAGTGAAACTTTTGAGAATCCTTCCTTTTAGCTTCTTCCTGATTTAAGTGCTGGAAATGGAACTTAGGGCCTCACGCATGCCAGGCAAGCACTCTATCACTGACAGATCTCTTTCTGGAATATACAAGACATTATTGTCATTTATATAGCCAATCTACTGTACAAAAGAACAATATTTTTAAAAATTCCCCTCCCTGACTGACAAGCTTTTCACCCCATCTGTTTAATGTTTGCTTATTTACTAAGGACTCACAGTGAGCATTATGGAGCAGACACTGGACTGGGTATACGGTATTGAATGAGGCATTAGCAGTCACTGCCTACATGGAGCTCTCAAGAATAAACAGCATGACTAGGAAAATAGATGAATTGCCCTAATTAACTCTGATAAAGGGATATTTAAAGAAGGAAGTTGAAACAAGTAAAAAGTAAGGATTAGTTAACTTGTGGATTTTTACTTACTTGTTCTATTCCAGGGCTTTACTGTATTCCAAATCCATCATCTGAGAAGATGAATGTATATACACATTATAATGTCCACTGCCAATATTTCTCGTGTAATCATCCTGTAGTAAGTCTATCTTGAGTGGGAATAAATAATACCTCAAGATTAGGAAGGTTATCTTAAAAAACTTCTGCTTTCATTTCCATCGTAATATGTGGCCTTTTCCATTTTGCTTTCAGAGACAGAAATAAACTTCCTACTGAAACAAGCATTGACGATCGTCGGAACGCTACCATTTACTTACATGTTAGAGAAGTGGAGGTGGATGGCCTTTAAGGGTGAAATTCCCAAAGAGCAGTGGATGAAAAAGTGGTGGGAGATGAAGTAAGTCCATAAATTTGCAATCAGCAAAATGTTTCCTCATGGATTTACTGCTAGCTTCCACACACACACACAGACACACACAGACACACAGACACACAGACACACACACACACACACACACACACACACACACACAATCTATCTCATTGCCTGGGGGGAGGCTTTTTGAAGTCACCTGAACCCACAGATGGCAGGAGGGATTAAGAGAATAATGTCTTCTCCATCGGTCTTCAACCAATGACAGATGGCCTGGTTGGTGGATAAGTACCTTAGCTCCCCTGCTTTCTAGTGGAACAACTCTTGTGGTGAGTAGTGTTCACAGAATCCCAGATGTCCTCAGGGGAAATCCACTCGCATTACTTATAGTACTGATATGCTTGATAACACATCCTTTCAGAAAAAAGAAAAACGTAATTCAGTGGTGTTTCTAATGTTTGCGTATAAGCCAAGCTGTCCACAAAGAGCCAAAATTGCCTACGAAGATCTCAGTAATAAAGAACAAAATTATATTCATTTTAAATACTGTCTAAAAATAAAGCCTCCTTTTTTTTGGAACTGGGTTAACTTTTGGATCCCTGCTAATTTATTTTAAATCAACATGGAATCAAACCCTTAAAGTAATTCATCAATGCATTGATGCTCACGTTGATCATTTACCAATCAGAAGTGAATTTTTTTTTTGGTGTTCTGGCACAGTATTTAGCTCATGTCTCAGTGGCAAGAGGGAATTTACATGTGGAGAAACACAACACAAGAGGGGAAATGGCAAAGAAGAGTCAAAGAAAACAATGGCGATGATGCGTGAAAGTAGACGGAGGATTTGGAGGTAGAGGATAGGGAACAGTGGAAGGGGTAGCAGGGTATGCTAATAAGAGATTGAAGATGATCAAAATATATTTCACACATGTACAAAATTTCCCGAAAACCACTATTTTATATAACTAATAACTACTAGTGAAATGCAAGAGAATAAAGAATGATTAAATGATAGACACAGAAATAAGCTAAGGGAGCATTGAAAGGCGGGTAGCAGGCTTCAAAGAAGAGGAGGCGTTTGAGTTAGCTTTGAAGAATAAGATTTCAATTTTATAAAATTTTATCTGACAGGAGCACGTAAAGTGTGATGAATAAATTCTGAGAGGAATTTATAGGGGTTTTGCTGCATATTTGTAGCCATACAATGAGCTTTATGGACTTTCTTAGTGGTTTGAGGAGACAGCTGTTTTCCAGTGGTGTGTTTTGGTTGAATTAAGGCAATAAGAGGCAATCACACAAGAGGCTTTACTTTCTGATTCTTACAACATCTTTATTTCAACTGGCAACCCGTTCTAATATAAATGCTATTGTCAAGTAAAATTGCTCTAGTTGAGCTCAGATCTCCCTTCTTATGATGATCCACCCCCAACTAATGTACGTTTCCCTTTTCTTCCCAAGGCGAGAGATCGTTGGTGTGGTGGAGCCTCTGCCTCATGATGAGACATACTGTGACCCCGCCTCTCTGTTCCATGTTTCTAATGATTACTCATTCATCCGGTAAATGACAATTTCCTCCCCTCTGTTTAACATCTAGGGTTTAAAGGATAGCTGTGGCGAATAACAAAAATATAAACAGGCCTCAGTGAAGTGATAATTACAAGCCTTTTCTACCTCCTTCCCCGAGCTTAATGTAGATGATCAGTTTCAATTCAATTTAATGTAACGTGTTTGTTGGGTTAAATAAACTTATGAGATCTTTTCTCCATTGTTACAGATTGTCCTAATTTGATTTGTATTGCTGTGATAAACACGATGACCAAAAGCAACATGGAGAGGAAAGGGCTGATTTGGCTTTGTCCCAATAACAATCCATTATTGAGGGAAGCCAAGACAGGAACTCAAGCAGGGTAGAAACCTGGAGGCAGGAACTGAAGCAAAGACTGTGGAGGAACATTGCTTATTGGCCTGTTCTTCATGGCTGGCTTAGCTTGCCTTCTTGTACCCCACAGGACCACCTGTCAATGGGTGGTACCACCTCCAGTAGGCTGGACCTTCCCATATCAATTATAAATCCAGAAAATGTTCCACAAACTGGCTTAGAGGCCAATCTGATGGAAGCATTTTCTCAATTGAGGTTCCTTCTTTCTAGATGACTCCAGCTTATGTCAAATTGATAAAAAAAAAAAAAAACCCAGCACAATTGGACTATTTGGTGAAGCAGAAAAATGCTGTTAGTCCATCTTCTTATTACTAGGAGAATTTACTATGCATTGAAAAAGTACTTTATTGTTGTTGTTGTTGTTTATTTTGTTTGAGACAGAGACTTACTACATGTCCCAGGCTGGCCTTGAACTCATGATCCTCCTTCCTGAATGCTGGGATTCAGGCATGTGTGGGGCTCACCTTCTGTATTTGTAAACATAGAAATATTACTTACCTGGCATAAGGACCAGCTTGACACCATTTAATAGAAAAGGGCTATAAGTTTGTGACAGCAATCCAAATGTGACTAATCTGTGACAGAGTAGTAACCCTGCTTTATTATCAAATATATGCAATGCAAATAGTGTGCAATGCATATAAAGAGTTCATGGAGACTCCTGCTTAAGACAAAGACTTTCAGCCAATTCTTCTGGGATTCCTTGGGCCAGAAATTTAAATATCTACCCAGGTCTGTGACTCTACTACATTAATAAAGCATGACACTTCTCTTTGTTTGTTTCTTTGTCACTTGTACAGATATTACACAAGGACCATTTATCAATTCCAGTTCCAAGAAGCCCTTTGTCAAGCAGCTAAACATGATGGCCCACTGCACAAATGTGACATCTCAAATTCCACTGAAGCTGGGCAGAAGTTACTGTAAGAAATGCCTCAAAATGCAGAACCTCTCTTAGCACCTCATATTATCAATTTCCATGCTTATGATTTAACTTATTTGCCTCATCCACCGCCCCCCACCAAAAAGAAAAGAAAAGAAAAGAAAAATTGAACTTCAGAATTTCTCCAACCAATCATGAAATAAATGTTTAATTTGGTATGAGATAGGAACCTAGATCATGAGACATCCTGGAGGGGCCACCTCCTGTCTCTACATGATAACTACAGGGCTCTCTTTTGAGCAATTGGAAGGAAAGAGATACTGAGGCTTGAACCATCTGATAATACGCCTTATTTTTCTAATCTGCCAAAAGCAAATTTAGCCAATTCAAAGAAAAGAAGTATAGAGTGTAGGCGCAACGGTATTCCCAGCTGGAACCCCTCAAAATGACCCATGCTCTGTCTTTTTTCATGTAGCAATATGCTGCGTCTTGGAAAATCGAAACCCTGGACGCTAGCATTGGAAAATGTGGTAGGAGCAAGGACTATGGATGTGAGACCACTGCTCAAATATTTTGAACCATTGTTTAACTGGCTGAAAGAGCAGAACAGGAATTCTTTTGTGGGGTGGAGCACTGACTGGAGTCCATGTGAGTTCACTGACTGCACATGCATTGTGCATTGTTTCTTGTTTATTTCTCTTAGTGTCCTTTAGCTATAGCCTTGCGGGGGCTGTGACACAGATGAGTACGTGTTCCCTCTTCTTGGACTGCATTGCAAATTCTGCCAAGTGTTCTTATTAGTCTCATGTTCACAATAAGAGTACAGCACTCTCCTACTGCCCTCGAATCTTGCTCTTTTCTAGTTTGCTTTCTATTGCCGTGATAAAGACCATGACCAAAAGCAACTTGGAAAGGAAAGGGTTTATTTCATCTTACAGATTATAGTCCACCATCAGAAGCTCCAGGCAGTAATCTGGAGGCAGGAACTGATGAGGGGCCGTGGTGGAACACTGCTTACTGGCTTGCTCAGCTTGATTTCTCCCAGGATCACCTGCCCAGCAGTGGCAATGCCCACTGTGTGCTAGGACTTCTCATGTCAGTCATTAGTTAGGAAAATGCCCCACAGGCTAATCTGATAGAGACATTTTTCAACTGAGGTTCATCTAGATAACTCTAGCCGTGTCAAACTGAAAAAAATACAACAACAAAAACAAACAAACAGACAAAAAAACCCTAACCAGGACATTCTTCTAAGACAAACATTGTGGACAGTATCCCAGCTAGTCCCTTTGTTTCTGACAGTCATTTTCACATCTCTCAAACTTTGTTTACAGTGCTGTCTTATCACCAGTGTTAGAACTTCTCTCTAAATCTTAGAACAACTATGCATTGTTCTCTGTCTCAGTAAAGTTTTAATGTGATTTTTAGTAAAGCATTTGTCAATATGTATGTCTGGTCACCTGCACAATCAAGTAATATACTATGCTGTATCTTTTCTTATGTGACTTGTCTGTATCAGAGCTTTTACTCGCCTCAGTTTTTGACATACACAGTTCACTATCAAGCAGAGTATTTATTTATTACCAGCTAGTCAAATATATCTATTCTTTTCAGCCTCCATTTTCATCCCAAGTAACTTCCCCTTGGAGTCTTATATACTCCTATCTTAGCACGGACCATAATCATCCTTCAGAATCATCTCCTGGTTCTTCTGGATTGGGTTGAATCCAGTTTCCTGGATTCCACATCTTCTTTTCAGGTTTATATCTTGTTCTATTACAGAAAAAGTTCCAATTGGTTGTCTGAATAAATGATGATGGTGTGCAGAACCATCCCATCCCCAAAGTGGCTTTAAGTACAACCTCAGAACCATTTTCTGTTCTCTTCCCACCTCTGTTGTATCCAAATCCCAAGCTTTCTCTAAGAGTCTCTCTTTTTTGGCCTATAGTCCCTTCTGTGTACACATCAAGCAGTGATCTATGGTCCTCTAAGAAAGCAGTTACCAGTTTCTCATCATTTCTCATTTTGTAAAAGTTGTGTCTGGACCTTCAAAAAATATCCTATTGCTGTCATCTTAGTGCAATCTTGGGAAGGGAAAAAAATAAATGTGTGGTCAGTCTGTCATCTAAACCAGCTGTCCAAAATTTCTCTTTAATCAGATGCTGACCAAAGCATTAAAGTGAGGATAAGCCTAAAATCAGCTCTTGGAGAAAATGCAGTGAGTATCCTGAATGATGATTCCATTTTTCTTTAGTGCATTCTGTGTCCTTGAAATCCCATTCCAGTGTGGGCTAAACAAAGAAAGGCCACATGGTTCTCTTAAAACTATAAGCCCCAGGTCTGGCCTTTACTTGTTTTTTTCCTTCCTTCCTTCTTTCCTTCTCTATCTTTGTAATCCATCCCTTATTGGGTAGGCGATGTCTACTTTTCACTTGTTACCTTGAATGTGTTATGAAGATCTGTGCAGAAACGTCTGTATTGATCCTTAATTATTTAACATCCTCCTTCTCAATTGACTCTTACCATTTTGACTTGCATTCAAGGATGAGGTCATGGTTATATGTTGAAAGGTCGTTCCTTTGCAGAAACAGTATGTTTGGGTTTTTGGTTGGTTTTGTTTTCTTAATAATCTTCATCTTAGTTTTATTAACAGTATGGTTCATGGGTCGAAAACATTCAAATCTGGAAGCTTGTTAAAAGTGTAGCATCTTGCCGGGTGGTGATAGCACAAGCCTTTAATACCAGCACTTGGGAGGCAGAGGCCGGAGGATCTCTGTAAATTCAAGGCCGGCCTGGTCTACAGAGTGAGTTTCAGGAGAGCCAGAGTTACATCAGAGAAACTCTGTCTTAACAAACCAAAAAATAAAACAACAATAAAAGTGTAGCATCTCAGGCCCCAGCCACAGACCTGCTTAATTAGGACCTGTATTTTGTAAACATTCCAGGTGATTTGTATACACATTAATGATTGGGAAACTCCAATTCTCAAACTTGGTTTGACGTTGGAACTGCATGAGAAGTCTTCAAAATATGAGTGCATGGGCTCTACCTCCAGAGACACTGGTTTAATTGCTCTGGAGTTTGACACCAAGATTTGGGCATTAAGAGTTTTCTTTTGTTTGAGACAGAATCTCACTATACAGTTATTACTGGTCTGGAACTCACAACGTAGAGGAGGCTGGCCTTGAACTCTAAAGAGAGTCACCTGTCTCAGCCTCCTGAGTGCTGGTATTAAAAGCACACACCACCCTGCCCAGCATCATTAAGCATGTTTAATTTTGGAATCGGAGTGATAGTTTAGTGATTAAAAGCACTTGTGGTTTTTCAGAGGACCCAGGTTTGGTTCCCTACACCCACATGATGGCTCACCATTTGTAACTCCAGTTCCAGGAGTGCCTTCTTTTGATCTCCACAGGTACCAGGCATGCACATGGTACAGGCAAAACACTCATACACATAAATACATTTTAAAAATTTAAAAAGTTTTAAAATCCCCCAACAGTTCTAAGTACAGCCACATTTGAGAAGCATTGACTTAGAGATGTACTTTAGGTAACAAAATATTTTATAAAAAATCTTATTATTTATACCTTTAATCATTGCTCTTTCCTGAATACCTATCTCACTTGATCCAGCCCTGGGAAGTACATGCTTTTTTTTTAAAAGCCAGTTTTATTGGTATATATTAATTGTACAAAATGAGTTTCAATGTGAGATTTTCATATATTTACATAATTTACTCTGACGATAATTTACCCCTTCCTGTACTATCTTCCCCACCGCGCCTCCACTCTGCCCTTTCCCCTTTCCAAATAGTCTCTTTTCCAGCAATAGCTTTGATTAGGAAAGAGAAGAGGACATGTTGTCTCAGGCAGATGGGATTAAAAGCTTGGGTGTGTCCTGGAAACCTGAAAGCTTTGCAGGTTTAAAAGTCAACCTGGGACAATCAGATAAAACAGTCCAATGTGCTACAGAAGCTTGTTGTGTCATTGTATAAACCTAAAGATTCAGTTTCTACCTCCCCATTTCCTGAGAGGTTAAATATTTCCCAAGACTTGCAAAGTAATTTTGCTATAATTTTACAGATAAGTAAGACATCAAAATATAAATAACATGAGCATTAAAAAATGAACACACAAGAAAGCAATCATTTTCTCTTTTATTGAAAATAGATATTTTTACCATATAATATATCCTGATTACATTTCCCCCTCCCTCTACTCCTCCCACTTCCTCCCCACCTCCCCTCCCATTGGGATCCACTCCCTTTCTGTCTCTCATTAGAAAAGAACATGCTATAAGAAAGCAATTATAAAAACACAACTCAATTGCTTCTAAATCTGTGTTGGTATTCTTATTTCTTAATGTGCATTGCCGGCCCAAGGGAGTATTTATCTTCATCATACTTTTATTAGCTCTTTGTTGGCCTAATAAATTGAAATTGCTCTGGACAGATCAGGATTCTGTCAATTCTCAATTCTTCTTAATTCTCTTGTCTGGGTATTTGGGTCCATGTTCCCTTTCCACTGGAGCTATGGCATCAGTTTATGAAAATAGATTTTAAGTGTTTTAAACTATGGAAGAACTAGCCAGAAAATTACTAGGAACAACATTAATATGCCATTATTACTATTAAAACAACTCATCCTCCATGTATCTGGGTAAAGCTAGCTTACATGGAAAAAGTTCTTTTGTGAGCTTCTGTGTTGCTTTTTCTCTGAAAGGGAAAGGAGAAACTAAACTCCTGTGCCATTTATTAATCTGTACTGCCAGCTACTGGAGGAAATAGTAAATGCAAACTCCCTATCAGGCTATGGAAATATAGAAGCTATTTATTTTTTATTTTTGAGATCCCACATAGCCCAGGATGGCCTTGAAGTTTCTCTGTAGCCAAGGCTTGCCTTGAAGTCCTGATTATTTTCCCTTTACTTCCCTCATGCTGACATTACAGCGTGCACTACCATGCATGGTGAAAATAGCTGAGAACTTACTATCAAAACAGTAAAAGCTAGATTCAGTTGCATACAAAATACAGAGAGTCCATGCAAACCCCACAGCTGTGGGTTGTCTCCCATCTATAAACCTGTCTTCAGGGTTATTATTTCAATTCACATCCAACCAAAGTGAAAGGACTAGTGGGCCCCAAGGTTCCTGAAGCTGGGATGGTTGTCTGACCAGCAGCATTAACTCTTCCTGGTGAGTTTGTAGATAAGCAAATTCTTGGGTCTCATCCTAGACTTTCTAAATCAGAAGCTCTCCATGTAGACTCAGTAGTCAGTGTTTTAACCATCCCACCAGTGAATGCTGATGTGTGCTCACATTGGAGGGCACAGACTTGATGGTCAGAATCCTCAGAATAGTGAAGAGGACTCTCCGGTTCCCTTTGTTCTATGCCCACCTCACCCCACTGAGTGGTGTCTTTCTTCTGAATTTGCAGTATGAATGGAATGAGAATGAAATGTACCTGTTCCGATCATCTGTTGCATATGCCATGAGAAAATATTTTTCAGAGGTCAAAAACCAGACAGTTCCTTTTGGGTGAGTTGGTTTGCTAAGTTCTATCTGCCTACTCTACAACTTGAGGAGGTATGCTTAAACTCCCTTCAAGTGAAACAATAAAATACTCAAGTAGCCTTTATTTTTTTTATTTAAGTTTTAGTTTTTTGACAATTTCATATATGTAAATACTACATTCTGTATTTCTCTCATCTGACTCCCCGTGGATCCCTTTGGCTCCCACTCTTGTACCTCTTTCTCTGTTGTTGTTTTATTTGTGGCCCACTAATCTTAACTAGGGTTGCTTGCATAAGCATAGTCTAAAAATCTACTTGGAATTTGAATCACTTCTTTTTAGGATGTTTGTGGTTTAACTTGTAGATGGCATGGACATTGTTGTTATTAAACATCTCATATCTCTCTCTCTCTCTCTCTCTCTCTCTCTCTCTCTCTCTCTCTCTCTCTCTCTCTCTCTCTCTCTCTTCCCTGTCATCCCACCCTTGGAAGTAAGAGAAGGAAATAAAGAAATTTCTACCCTCCTTGAGTTTATATCAAGGAGAGGGAGAAGGGGGGAGGAGGGAGATTTGTAAATGTGCATTATGGAGGATAAACGATTAGAAAGGACACCATTAACATTAAAAAGCAGGGAGAGAAGCAGGAAAGCCAACAGCGCAGACAATGGGAGAACGTGTTCAGCTAGAGGAACAACAGGCACAAAGTCAGATGAAGCAATACCCGTTGCCTGCCAAAGGAACAGCAAGAAGGCTGTTGTGGGTTTGGAAGCACCTACTAGAGGGCTGCAAGGGGTGATGTAGCCATGGCAGTGTTTGGGCAGGGTAGGTGGGTAAACATGAGCAAAGGAAGTTCATTTGGTCCTCAGGACCATTCATGGACTTTGGTTTTTATTTTGAGAAGGTCAAGTAGTCATTCAAGGACTGTAGCTATCCACACGATTTGCCTTAGTTTTTATGAGGATCACCTCCTGTAGCTATGAGAGCACAGCCTTGTCACATTGTGTAGTGGTTCCGGCTTTTACCTTCACCCACAGATGGCATACAATACTTTGCTGGATGGGTCCAGGCTAGATAATGTCAACACCCCATCTCTGTCTGTGACACTGAGATATCGCTGTCTTCCATGCTGCTTCTCATACTCTTAGGTCACCAACTATTCTTTCTTGATATTATTGATGCTTTTGGTTGACATTAAAAAAAAAACAAAACGAAAGGACGTGGGTTTTGTGGGGTAGTAGGAAAAACAGTATCAAAAATTGGTGTTACAATTTTCATGCAGTTAATTTCATGTCTTTTGGGAAGTGTAGTTTTTTGGCTGATTATATCTTCCCTCTGTTTGCCTTGCCCCGTGTTCCTCATCCCGGAACCTTGCTGTAACCTCCTTTCCACCGGCACGGGGAGGACTTCCTCTCTTTATTGTGTTCTTTCATTAAGAAAGAAGAAAAATGTTTCTTTTGTTTTCTCACAGGGAGGAAGATATTAGAGTGAGTGATTTGAAACCAAGAGTCTCCTTCAACTTCTTTGTCACTTCACCCAAAAATGTGTCTGACATCATTCCTAGAAGTGAAGTTGAAAATGCCATCAGGTGACTCTTTACTTTCAAAGAAACATTTTAAGTTACGCAAGAAGAGTTTATTAGAGCACTATTTTTGTGTGCTGGACATCATTCTAAGTCATTTACACGTTTTATCTCATCTCAAAATTTGGGTTGTTGCTGTTGCTGTTGTTGTATGGTGTATGTATGGGTATGTACACATGCCATGGGTACCCATGTGGAAGCCAGAGGTTGATCTTAGGTGTCTTTTCTGACTGCTCACCACCTGACTTTTTTAGACTGAGTGCCTCACTTAACTCGATGTTAATCAAGTCAGCTAGGCTGGCAAGTCAAACAGCCTCAGGGATCTGTCTGACTCCCACAGGCTTCAGTGCTGGAGTGGACATGTCCTGGGTACAAGCACACACGGTCTTTTTATGTAGGTGCTGGGGACTAAAACTCAGGTTCTCATGTTTGTGCAGCAGGCATTTTGCTGGCTGAACCATCTCTTTGGGTGCACAAACTTGGCTTTTAATTCTATTAGAATCCAATTGCAAGAGCCTTGTTTTGATTGGGGACTGCACCTATAGAGACTGAGGGCGTGAGGCAGAGAAGGGAGGAGAGGTGACAGGTTCCAAGTTATAGAACAAGTTGTCAGAAACTAGAGCTCAGTCCTCCTTGGCAACACTTGGGAATCTGCACCCAAATTGTCTCACCAGAGGGCTGCGATGTCTACCATTTTTCACTAGATTGAGAACGGATTCCAAATGACATTCATTCTCTAGCCTCTCTAGCTTGACAATGGTCTCAGACAAAGGGAAGTCATTTATGGCTAAAGAGAACTTGGCTAGTATGTTTGGAAAGTGCAGAAGGGAAACGGACACATACTGCTACTATTTGTTACAGGGACGTTATGAAAGATTCTTTTTTGAACTGCCCAAAGCAGGAAGTAAGGCAGGCAAACATCAGGTTCCTTTCAAACTGGTTTCTCCCACACTAAGAGAGGAATTTACTATGGAGCAGTGGTTATTCCTAAGAAATAACTTGTCCCATTTGCCTCAGCTGTTTTAAACAAGATAGCAGGAATAAAAGATGGATGGCTCTTTGGCATTAAGGGGGGAAAAAGGTTAAAAATACTTCCCGTACCTTGCATCTCACTAGGTGGCGCGCTTGAGCTACACTAGGACTCCTACTTACCTTTGAAATCAGATCTCAGACCTGCTGGATAGGGTGTGCCTACAAAATCTAGCCTGGTTGGGGTGTGTGACTAAATCATGCTCAGAGAAATTTGTTCTCCTCCTCCAAAAAGGCTAGTACCGGCCTTAGACAAAATGCTGGTTGAGAGCTTTGTGAAAGCGCTCTCTCTGGATTCCCAGCTATAAGCTACGGGAAGTCTTAAAACTTTTTTTTTTCTTTCTGGAAATGACTCTTTTAGAATAACTTGAGAAACTCTTGAGGTTGCCAGGGGTTATAGCTGATTCTATGTTGGCTGCCTGTCCTCTTGGATGGAATTTGACCTTTGCACCTGAGCTACATCCACAGATACGAGGCTGTGATGTCAGATATTTTAGTCAACAAACCAGAATGTTCCCCCATTACACTGGTTTTGTTTTAAACAATCTTCATCCATTCTACTCCATCAACCTCTGTCACTTATCATCTCAGTGCTGAAAAAATGCAGAGGCCTCTCTCCTCTATGTTACTCCTTGGTACTGCTTCCAAATGTCAAAGCCTTTTATTTGGAAATCTCCTGCAGAGTTTTATAAAAGTTTTCTAAAAGAGGGACATTCAATTATGCTTTTTTTGTTTTGCTGTAGAGTTGTTTTAGATGCACTCTGAGAGCTAAGAAATTCTTGCCAAATACGCTAACTTTGCCTTTAAAACACAGTACTTACACATGAACAAATATTATCCATTTAAAATTCTTTTTTTTATAATGAAACCTATCAATTTGTATGATAAATTTATTCTCTTAACATTTTAGTGTGTGTGTCTGCATGTTTGTATGTATGCCACATGTGTGCAGTGCACTTGGAGGCAAAAAGAGGGCATCAAATCCTCTGGGACTGGAGTTATATAGGTGCTTGTGAGCTGCCCAATATCGGCACTAGAAACCAAACCCAGGTCCTCTGGAAGAGCAATACAAGCTCTTAACCACTGAGCCATCTCTCCAGCCTCATCATTTCTAAATTTCTAACTCAAACTTTGGATGAGGTTGTTGATAGATCTAATTCAAGTTGCTAGGTATGAAAAGGTATGTAACTGTCAAGAGTTTGTATCTTTCCAGTAGCTCTATCTACTTTGATTTTTATTGTTATTTTAGGTTTATATTTTTGTGGCTTTTTTTTTTAAGGACAGTGTCCTGCTATGTTTCTTTGGCTGTCCTGGATCTTGCTATGCAGAGCTGGTTGACCTCAAATTTGTGTAGCCCTTCCCCCTTTTGCCTCTAGAGCACTGGTTTTATAAGCATGTACCACTGCACTAAGTTTTAGTTGTACAGTCTTATAATAAGCCTTAATAAATTCCATTGGGAACCACGATATAAACAGGAAATAACTACGTAGAATTTTATTTGGTCTAAGCAACCCTTTTACTATATTTTGCTTTTGCAAATAGGATGTCTCGGGGCCGTATCAATGACGTTTTCCGCCTGAATGATAACAGCCTAGAGTTTCTGGGAATTTCCCCAACACTTGAACCACCTTACCAGCCTCCTGTCACCATATGGCTGATTATTTTTGGTGTTGTGATGGGACTTGTTGTTGTTGGCATCGTTATCCTGATCATCACTGGGATCAAAGGTCGAAAGAAGTAAGTGTCATTTCCTATATGCATCTGTTTTTAAACAGAAAGATTATGGAAACATGAATTGGAAAATTTGCAGCAAAAAGCACAGTATATATACATAGGCCAATCCTTATTTGGACAATTATCTACTTAAATATTCTGATGTATCCCTTAGAAATTTGGCAGATGTTATCAGCACTTTTCCTTCCTAGCAAGCTCACATACTAGATGCCTAGCCTGGGTTTTAGTGGCATGCTGTAGTAAACTGCATCCTATCCACAGACTCATATCCTGACTACAAACTCAGGAAGGGATTGTCCTTACAGATGAGTCTTGCTTCATCCATAGAGGATGGACTGAGATGGGGTTTGAATTGTGGTGTCACCTAAGAATGAGCCCTAAGATGTGCTTCAAACTACTAGTCTTTAATTACTTTCATTCCCCTTTGGGTAGCTCAAATTCCTTAACTTTTAAGTCCATAGCCAGGCACCTTCTAATTTGTTCGAGTTGAGAGTTGATTGAGGGTTTTAATCAACAGAGACCCTATTTCCAGTTTTATTTTACTGTTAGATTTTGCCCCTAACTTGAGGAAGAATTGAGTTTGTTGGGCTTGTTAAATAAGCTAGTATTTTGTATCACCTGACAAAATCCTATGCATATTTTGAGTTGTTTAGATGGACTCTCGGTTGAATCTTTACATGGATGAGTCTATTTTATTTAATTTTCTTTAATATAGAGATTTTTCAATTCTACCAAATAACCTAATTTGAAAAATTGAAGATGTTGAGATGGGTAAAATCACTCACCACACAAGTATGAAGACTTGAGTGAATTCACATAACCCATACAAAAGCCGGATGCAGTAATGCAAGCATCTATAATCCTAGCACTCCTACCGAGAGATGTGAGGCAGAGGCAGGAGAATGTCCAGAAGTTCACAGGCCAGTTAGCCTGAGAAACAACAAAGAGACTCTGTCTCAATCAGAGTGGGTGGTGAGAGTCAATGCTGCATGTTGTTGTCTGAACCCCACAGTGCAATGCATCAACATGCACTCACACATGCACACACGAACAAGTACACACGTACACACATGCACACAAAATATTCTTCAAGGTAGTGCATTCACGTAGTTAAAATTTTCAAAATACAAAGGAGTCATAGAGTCCCTCTGCCAAATTCTTTGTTTCCGAGTTTCCTTTCAACCAAAGTTAATCAGTTTTTAGTATATGTGAAGTAAGTACGACAGATTTGTATTTCTCACCTAGTATGTTTTAGAGATATTTCCAGGTTTTTTATTTCCCACTCAACATGATTTAGAGATCTTTCCAGATTGGCTGTGCAAGGCATTTCCTTTTTTCCCCTCTGGTAATGTGGTTCCCCATTTTGTAGCAATGGACTCTTCCATGGTTACCAAATGCTTTTGTCTATAAAAAAATACAATGATTTCACACAGGCAATTTCCTATGTGCTAAAGTAGCTGCAAGATAAACCCAGCAGGTAAAGGCCTGGGATAAAATCAACAGTTTCTGAACTGTCCTCACAGGGGCAGAATTAACGGATACATAGAGCACCAGTTTATGAAAGTTCCCTTCCTCTCCAACTTAGCATCCTTAGCGCAGGATGCTATCAAACTTTTTTATATTCATCCTCTTGGTGAGTGTAAGTGTCTTTCTAACATCGTACTGTTAAGGTGATTTTGTTTTACTTAACAGGAAAAATGAAACAAAAAGAGAAGAAAATCCTTACGACGCTGTGGAGATTGGTAAAGGAGAAAGTAATGCAGGATTCCAAAACAGTGATGATGTTCAGACTTCATTTTAGAAAAACACTTGTCATTTTACTGTATGTAAATGGTAACTTCAAAACACACAAAACATGAGATTATATACATGTCATTAGATATCAAAATTATGGTCTGTTCAGTAAAAATTGTCCAGAGAGCATCTGACTTGAGTGGGCATCTTTACTGACATTGCTTTCAGTATTTATTTCTGCATTAGGATTTGACATCTCTTCTGTTTATTAATAGGGATGTTTATCTTAGAGGAAAAAAGGGAAATGTGTCTTTGGCGTCACAGTATGTTCAGGGATAATGTAAATGGAGGCACTGTTAGGTAACTGGAGTTGGAAATGAAATGACGTATCTTGGGACCAAGTGTTGGATTTGGTTTGGAATCTGTGGTATGAACTGGTAGAACTGCTGAGGATGAAAATAGTGCATGCTGTCCACTACAGTCCAAGTGTGATGGATGTTTGGCATCATGCTTTATGGCTCCTCATTAACTTACTTCAAGTACTGTAGTAATTTGTTAACAGTAATATGTGAAATGGATTGTGCTTTCTTTGCTGGCACAGCTTCAAAGGAGAAAGAAGCCAGACATCAGGTAGAGAACACAACCTTTTCACTTTCAAACTGTTTGATCAACATCTTCCTAATACACAATTAGCACAGGGAACTCCATGAACTCAGATCATACCTGATAGAAACTCATTTCCATTATTCTCTAACTGTGGAGTAAGGGAAAATTCCAGCTGAATGTTCACCCTGTGAAGTGGGTGCCAAGTTC
The DNA here is from genome assembly GCA_026225945.1 of Cricetomys ansorgei. NCBI lineage: Eukaryota > Metazoa > Chordata > Mammalia > Rodentia > Nesomyidae > Cricetomys > Cricetomys ansorgei. The sequence goes on from JAMJFZ010003396.1 coordinate 8,166,837, forward strand.
TCTGAAATCTTTTGTATTCTCTCACAGGGTCTGAGCAATGATGACTACAAAGCAGACCTCAATAAATACTAGATTTGTACACTTCTCTGGTCTTATGCGTGCTTGTGTGTCTGTTATTTCTGGCTTTCATTCTATGGACAAATTTGTCATTGTGGACCAAGAAATTATAAAATCAGTTCAAAAGATTTATGCTCAGATTGTATACGTTGTCAGGTTAGGAGCTAAAAACCTACCTTTTTTTTTAACATAACAATACTATATACCCAAAAATTGATTAAAACAATATTTTAAAAGTTAGCATGTTTGACATGTTAACTCTATGTAGACCAGTGTAATGCTAGAGTGACTTTGTACTTAGTAAATCTGATGTGATGGTGAGTCACTCATCAAAATCAGGCTGATTCATTTGAAGCTATTTAGTATCTTTGCATTTACATGATACACAGGTAGCAAAGAGAGTGTTCTTATATGAGAACCATGCCTCTCCAATAAAGCTTTCATATTATCATCTGCCTTACTGTCTTGCTTCTAGGGCAACCAAGAATTGCATTTCCCCCTCATTTATAGTCTCATTTCATCGACACCCTTTTGTCTTGCTGTTATCCAAACATCCCTTGTAATGGCCACGTTCACCTTACAAAGTTCTCAGTCTGTCTCTTAGTTCAACACTGTGAAAAAATCACCTTAATAAGAACCAATTTGATCACCTACTACCTTCAAAGGAGCCTCTCTGTCCATGATAAAGGACCCACGGGCACATGACACAATCTCCAGCTGTAACATGGAAATGAGAAAAACTGCTCTCACCCAAACCTAATTTTTCCCAGATCAGTCCTCATTTCACCCACTAGGTGAAGGTTGTTGTCCTTTTCCTATGCAGTAGCATTGTCTGAGAGCAATGAGACTGTACAAAGATGGTCCTGTACCTGGGACATAAGATGGGAGTTGACAGACTATGATCTATGGGCCAAATTATGCCCATCCCCTTGAGTTAAAAATGAGTTTTATATTTTTCAGTGGTTGGGAGAAAAGTAAAATATTATTTCATGGCACATGAAAATAATATGAAATTTAAAGTTCATTGTCCATAAATGAAGCTTTATTGGCACACAGCCATGCCCATTAATTTTCATATTACCTAGGGCTGCTTTTGTGCTACAAAGCTGTATTGAGGCATTGACTATGGCCCACAAAGCCTTTTACAGGCAAACATTGCTGACCTGCGGCAATAAGGAAGCAAGGATGTACATGTAAAAGAGCAATTGGAGTTCAGAGATCCAAGGGTCATTTGTTTATGGAACCTAAAGTATTTCTTTCATGGGAATTTAATTATTATATAGACAGTGGAGTTAATAAGAAGGTAATTGGATCAAAAAGAGCAGGTACCAATTTGCTTTTCCCTGGTGTTTCTTAATGACTTATTCTCCCTCATTTGAGATCCACTTGTTCCTATTTAGGTAAAGATAGGACCTTAGGCTCAGTGATCATTGCAGAAGAGGGGCAGGAAAGATTGTAAGAGCCAGAGGATCAGGGAGTTTGCTGTGAGTTTGTGCCTTCTAGAAATGTCAGAAACTACACCCATGAAGTCTCACCAACATGGCTGCCTAAACATGACCTGAACAAGGACAGCACCACCACTGGTGTTCCATGTTAGCATGGAAGGGGAAAGCTCATGAAGCCCAGCCCTAAAAAAGGAACTGTAAGGTGACTAAGGAATGCTGAGAGCAGAATAAATGGTCATCTCCAGTCTTCTACACCATTTAGTTATCCAATACCAAATGGTCAACCCTGAAAACATACTTTCAAGTAACATTATATAAACTGAATTTGTTGTATTTATATATTTAGGAACACACACACACACACACACACACACACACACACACACACACACACTTAACAGAGAGGAAAGGGACTGGGGGAAATGATGTGATTATAATCTCAAAAATATTTTTTAAAAGGGAAGGCCTTAGGTTCTACCTGTCTTCCTCATACATTCACTCTGAAGTCAGAATTGAAACTGAGAAACTCAGCTTTCTAAATCTGTCATGTTGGTATCTTTTCCTTTATTAGCTCAAGCACAAATAAGTTTTCTAGATCCTTTGACTTGTGTCTCACTTTTGGCAGATAAGAAATGACTCAGTAAGACTACTGGAGTCCATCTAGCAAAGACTGTATCTGAATTCCCCGGCATCTTGCCGTTTGAGATTTTTTTAAAAATCATATAATCTTCATTTTTTCATCACTTCTCAGTGACTGCTAACTGCTGGTTGAAAATTATAAAAAGAATTGCTGCAAAATACATTTAAGTAGCTTTAAAAAAAAAACATGATGCATGTTCTAAAATACCACAAATATTCTTCCTCGGGCTCTGGCTGTCACAGGTGTACTGATTTTCTGTGAGAAAATAGTAAACAGTTCTGTATTGTTGGCATCTTTACCAGTATGCATTACTTTTTACAAACAGATGATTTTTAGAAAAATCACATATATAAAAAATAAAGGCAGCAAAGGGCATAATCTCAAGAGAGAGACAGAAATAAAGGTTAAGAATCTGTAGAACAGGGCTGGAGAGATGGCTCAGTGGTTAAATGTATTTGATGGTTTCGAAGAGACCTGGGTTCAGTTCTCAGCATTCAAATGGCAGCTTCTAGCTGTCTGTAACTCCAGTTCCAGGAGATGCAGCAACCTCTTCTGGCCTCCATGGTCATTAGACATACACATGGTACACAGACATACATACATACAAACACACATACACATAAAATAACCTTTAGGAAAAATGTCTGTGGTACAGGTACCTGCTGTACAAAACCCCAGAGAAAGCAGGAAAGTCTGACTGGGCTGATTGAGAAGGAAAGGTTATGATACTTGATCCTTCTTTTCCCTTGAGCGAAAGAACCTGGTACACAAGAAGCAGTAAATAAAGTAATGAATGCATAAATGTCCTAGTGGTTATTTTTAAAGTGACATTTCATTATTCATTCATTATGCATTGAAATTTGCATACCTCTGTTAAAAACAGAATACCACGGTCTTGTCAATTCTCTGCTGAAATAACAAAATCATTAAGTAAATGTCAAGAAACAAATAAGTCAGGGAGACATTTGAGCTTGCTGGTAGGTAAAGAAATGGGTGGTGTGCATAAAAGTAAGAACATTAGCAGTTAAGAGCACTGGCTGCTCATCTAGAGGATCCAGATTTGATTCTCAGCACCAATATGGTGGCTCATGACCATCTGTAACTAAAATTCCAGATGATCTTATTCCCTCTTGGGCCCCCATGGGTACTCCACACATGTGGTGCACATACATACACACAGACGTAACACCCATACACATAAAACAAAAATCATAAAAATTTAAAATACTATTTTTGTATTTGTGTTAAGATAGAAAATGCAAGTAGAAACTCCAACTATCTTTCAAACGAGCTAAGAGCTCCCAAAGCCCCCAATTTAAGGATGTAACGTCATTAGAAAGTAATATTGTCTTAATTCTAATAAGACCATGGTCTCACTGAGTGTTGATTGATAATGGTGGAGGCTAATGTGAAGGAAGAAAGTGTTAAATTCTACTTGAGCATCTTTCATAATAAATTGTGTTCTAGGTGAAACATAGGACACATTGAACAACATACTGAACACATTGTTCAATACTCTTATTTTATATCCCTGTGCATGATGACATGAAGTGTCATTGTCTTAGTCTGGAGATGGAGCAGAAATTGTATCATTTAGATGGAATTATAGACCATATATTAATGCCCTGCTACATAATGAGGTACCCCAGGACAGTTGAGCATGCATAGAAACTTGGGGAAAATACGAAATCACAGGCTGCACTCAGACCTATTTCATCAAATTTTCTAAGGTGTTTCCTAGGAATCTGTGTTTTAAACAAATATCTATTTGGCTTTCACACATGTAAAACTTTGAGATCATTTATACATCGTATTAGTTGCTTTTCTGTTCTGTGATAAAGACTATGACCAAGGCAACTTATAAGAAGAAAGACTTTATTTTGGCTTACAGTTCCAGAAGGTTAGTTCATAGAGGCAGCTTGCAGGCATAGTAGGTTGAGCAAGATACCGAGAACTCACATCCTTAATGTTTTCTGAAATGTATATAGGTGTTTTGCCTGCATATATATTGGTGTAATACACATGCACCCGGTGTTCATGAAGGCCAGAAGAGGGCATCAGGCACCCTAGAACTGGATTTACAGATGTTTGTAAGCCACCACATAGGTGCTGGGAATTGAATCCATGTCCTCTGGAAGAACAACCAGCCAGTGTTATTAACCATTGAGCCTTTTCTTCAGCTTCTGAGAACTCATATCTTGTACTGCAAGCAAGAAGCAGAGAGAGTAAACTACAAGTAGGGTGAGGTCTTAAGCTCTCAAAGCCTGCCCCCATTGACATAATTCTCTCATCAGGGCCATACCTCTTAAACCGCCCTCAAAGAGTAGCACAAACTGAGGACCAGGTATTCAAATGTCCAAGACTATGGGGGGCATTTCTCACACAAACGCAAATGTACACATTTCTGTTCTTGAAAGGATATTTAATTATCACACTAGTGCCAATAGAAAACAATGAGTTCCCAACAAATCATTTTTTTCAATTCTGCTCAGTCTTTACACACAGTGCACACCCTTTGTAAATTGCAATCTGAAAATGAACTTCTACCATAGGCTGGGAAGTAGTACATTAAAAGCAACACAAACAAAATTACCAATTTGACCTAAATATCACAAATATTTTGTTTCTTACCTTGCTCCTTTGTAGATAATCTAACAGATAAACAACACAGAACAGTATTAAGAACTAGCTAAATTACATTGTGTCTTCCTATTCCCTTAAAAAGAATGAGAGTGTCTGTCAATATTTATATTCTTTCCCAACAGCATTCCAAATTTTCTCTTCAAGGCTTATCTTGTTCCCGAAGTGGTTCAATGGCAGATAAGAGTTGCTGAAATGTGGGGCGCTTTTCTGGAAGCTAAATAAAAGAAACCCCAATATGTTAGATGATGAAAGTCATATTAAAAAAAAATAGTATAGGGGCTAGGGATGTGACTCATCTGGAAAAGTGTTTGCCTAGGATGCAGGACTCTCTAGCTTCAGTTCCCAGCCACACATGAACTAGGTGTGGTGGCAAACATTTGTAATCCAGGGACTTGGGAGGAAGAAGCAGAAGGATCAGATGTTCAAAATCACCCCCCAGCTATAGCAAGTTTGAAGCCATCCTGGGCTACAAGAGTCCCTGACTCAAATACTAAAATGCAAAATAACAATATAGGGCTAGCACATGACTCAGTGGGTAAAAGCACTTGCTGGACAAGTTCCAATCTTTAGAACCCACATAAAAGCCAAATGTGTGACATGAATCTCTGTGATCCTAGCCCTCTATGGCAAAATGGGAGGTGGAGACAGGAGGATGCCTGGAAGCTCACAGATCAACTAGTTTCATGTATACAACAGCAAACAAGGGATCCTGTCTCAAGCAAGGTGGGCAGTAAGGACTGACACCAGACACAAACACACCATGGCAACAATAAAACACACACACACACACACACACACACACACACACACACATGAACAATATATAAAATATAAATACTTGAGTCCTAATGTGAGTGATATTCTCCTTTTCTGCAGGGTCTCACTTAGTAGTCTTGTCTGGCCTGCTATGTAGACCAGGCTGGCCCCAAACTCACAGAGATTTTCTCTATCTCGGCCTTCTAATTGCTAGGATTTAAGGCATTTGTACCACAAGCACTGAGAATGACTTTTAAAACATGGAAACACCATAGATCTTTCTAATAAGATTTGGGATAAGGCAAGAGTGTCTACTATACTCACTGTTCTTAAGATCATGTTAAAATTACTAATCAATGCATTTGGAAAGCAAAAACCAGTTCCAAGAATTAGAAAAGGAAAACTATCTTTATTTGCAGAAGACATAATTATATACTGGAAAATCCAGGAGGACTAATGGTAGACTCCCCCAAACAATAAAAGACTTTGCTAGGTGGGCAAATTAAAAAGGATATCAATAGCCAATGGTAACCAGTCAGAAGGAAGATAGGATGGAAGGGAAGACATCATTTATAATAGCAACGACACTAAAATCAAATTCTTAAAAATGAATCCCTCAAATAAAGAAAAACTTTCTGAGACAAACATAAACTGGAACATTAAGAAAAAAGTCTCTTCTGTCCTACAGTAGCTCTTGTCAGTGTCCTGGGGATGTAGAATTTCTTCAGTTAAAACATAAAGGACCACAGAAGAGGAAGCCTCCAAATAAATCAATATTATTCTGCATGGAAGTGTAGAATGACATTAGTATAGAATCTCACTTCCATTAGGGTGGCTCCTTATCTCATGGTGGTCTTTTAGTAAAAAGTGTTTCCAACAACTGGAAAAAAACATTATAAAAACTGTATATTTGGACTATAGTTCATACTATACATAAGAAAGCTACAATAAAATAAAAATAAATATTTTAAGCCTTCATTTTTTTTTACTGCTCAAAAATTTTCAATGGCTTCACACTGCATATAAAAATCAAATCTCCCTCCTCCTCTTCCTCTCTCTCCTCCTCCTCTTCCTCTTCTTCAGAGTATCGAACTCGACTAGACTTACTCTGCCAAATGTATTTTCAGCTGCTCCAACAATAGCTCTAGCTGAGAACACCATGCTCATTGCCTGCTTCTCCACCTTTGCTTGTGGTGTTGTCATCTGGTCATGCTTTGGCACCCTCTCTACTCACATACCAAGGGAATTTAGAAGAGATTTCCTGATTTGACTCTGATACCAATGCATTCAGGAAGCTGCTCTCTTTCTCTGAGTTCCATGTTCCTTTCTATCTTTTTAATTTGGGTATACAATTATAAATATCTTGATGTTTCCAGCACCCCCCCATGTGTGTATGTGTGAGAAGATTTTGGGTTCAGTGAAGGAAGTATTGGAACCTCAGGCCTAACATCACCAATTAGTTGTTTAAACAGCAAAGACATTTGCAATGAAATTTCCTCCATTTGAAGCCCACAACTGCTTCATGCAACACCCTTATCTTCTAGCCATAGGGCATGCTGTTATTTGGTGTTTGGGGCATTGGAAGATGGGAGAGATGAAGAAAGAGGAAGAAGAGGAGAAGGGGGAGGAGGAGAAGGTATCTTATGCAATCGTTGTATGTGATTAGATGTTTCTGTCATACATTTTTGGATTAAGGAGATATTACATAGTTTTGTTAAGAATGAAGCCTCAACCCTACTCAAGTAACTATAGGTAATTAAGAAAGCTGGGAGCAAGAGAGGTAGTCTTCCCCAGGGAAAAGCATACAAATTGTTTGTTCAGTGCCCTTAAAACATACGTACAAGTGACATTTCATGAATGAACAGGTTGTATTTAGGAATATATGTATATATACATATGCATGCAATAACAATAAATGAAAAAAAGAGGTCATGAATTTGAAGGAGAGTCGGAAGGGGTATATGGGAAGGTTTGGAGGGAGGAAAGGCAAAGGAGACATGTAATTATATTATAATCTTAAAAAAAGAGTTACGTGGACGATGGTGGCACACACCTTTAATCCCAGCACTAGGGAGGCAGAGGAAAGCAGATCTCTTGAGTTCAAGGCCAGCCTAGTCTACAGAGTGAGTTCCAGGACAGCCAAGTGCTACACAGAGAAACCTTGTCTGGAAAAACACAAAAACCAAACCAAACCAACCAACCAAACAAACGAAAGTTAAAAAGTTAAAAAAAAATTAAAAAGTGACAATACTGGCAGCAGGCATCCTGCCTCTTTAATAACTGTGTGACTTGAGGTAAACCACGTAACCTCCCTGGGCTCCTATTTCCTCACTTGTCAGTTTCAGTGCTGATAATATCACATACCTCATAGGGGTGCTTTTTGATAAGTTTATATTTATAAAGTTCTTACAACAGTGCTGTAAGTTGTTCAGTAAATTGTCAGCAAACAAGACCCAGGACCATTTCCAACTTCTCTGTAGCAGGTACCTTCCCCCATCCCCCAGTGAAGTCCCCCTCCCTTTTAGCCTGGTCAGGGAGTATACTTGCCTCATGCCAGCAGCTATACATGATCTGGTAGATGGTGTCTGATGCCAGTTGGGGTCGGTAGAGTCTGTGGCCCTGGGAAACCTTCACAACCACCTCGGAGTTATCATATAAGTCATAGGGCTGCTTCCCCAGACTGAACACCTCCCACATCAGGATTCCTGTAGTGCATCGGGGGGGGGGTAGCCAGCAGACAGAAGAGAAAGAGAGCCAGCGTCAGAAGGCCCAGGGCTCGTGAAAGGGACTTCACATCACAGGACCAGAAGGCCATGGGCCAGAGGGTGAATGGCAGCAGCAGTGGGAGCTACTTGGGGCCAAGGTTCATGGGCTTCTTTAGGGAGGCACTTGGGGTCTCATGAAGCCTCACACTGACAACAAAATGTGTAATAAGCCACCATCCCAACACTTATGAGTGATGAAGTCCTTGCCTTTTCTCTCTGCTTTTGCAGTTGTGCACAAGTTCATTACACAGTTAAGTTATCTTTTGGTAGAAATATAAAGATAAAACAATGGATGTGTTTTCCACTGTTTGTTGTAGTTGGTCTGTCATTGTTTTTCATCGATCAGGTACCGTTTGGGGACTCTGATAAAAGCCACAGGCTATTGCCTTGGGAAAGTGAATTCATGGCTTATCTGTGTCACAGTCCTCCAGCTCATGGAAAATATTGTGGACTCCAGGATTGGGCACCAAGTTAGAGTGTTTATGACGATCAAGAGAGGGGCTTTGGGTCATTCAGATGTGACCTTTGAAAGCTATGTTCTCCCACCTGCAGGCCAGTGAATTCCTTAACACCTCCATACCTCAGCTCTCCTACCAAACGGCATGGAGTTGCCATGAGGATTAAGCAGGAGTGCTCTTGAAAGAGCACTAGGGCATTGAAAATGCTACCTGAATGGTGCCTTTCCAAGGACAAAGACTTAAACAATCAGCCAGGTTCAAAACTGTGGACAACTCACATATACAGAAGACAATTGTTATCCAACACCAAACTTTGACTTGTGGGCTACAGATTTTATATAAATTATTGTTAATAATGCAGCCTTCCTTTATGTTGTGTTGTCTCCCTTTAAACCCATAGTCCAAACCAGTTCTACAAAAGAGTGAGCCTCCCTCACAACTTTCTGACCACAAGGATGCACACACATTTCAAGGCTACTGTCACTGCATAAAATAATTGGGGGAAGGGGTATCTTCTTTGAGAAGGGCTTTCAGAGGCCTCGATTCATTCTGAACATCCGTATCAGGAATTGAATTATTTAAGAATAGATTTACTGTTTGTAAACAATCAGATAGTATCTGCAACTAGGTCCTATTTTATGCGGTGGAATCAAACTTTGGTTGTTGTCTCTCTGTCTAACTGCTTTTCAGGTTGGGTAATGCTATCTTTGGTCAAAAACAAACTGTAACTATTGAAGGAAGGAACAGATTTCAAGAATAACATTCAGCAAGCATATTAGTTGATGTACAGATACAAAAGCTAGTTTTGACAATAAGGGCCAAACTTAATACAAAAACGCTCTCTGTGTTTCTTTCCTTTAGTGTGCCCATTTGATTATCTTTATACTTTTCAAAAGTGAATTTTTATTTTTAATAATTATTTGACACAGAAAAATAAATTGATAATTAAAATTTCCTTCTCGCAAGTTGTCTCACCTGTGTCATGTGGTAAATCAAATTGCACTTATGGACTAAGACAAGCATGAAATATTTCTTGGTCATATTTAATATGTTTTGTTACTTGGTGATACTTTTACTTATCTTGGACCTATCAGATAGTTGTTGAAAACAGTCATGATACTGTCAATATATTTTTTAAAACCCCAAACTCTGACAATTGATAGAATCACAACTTAAGATTTTTTTCCATTTTCACAATTACATCTACTTAATTTGGTTTCTCTTCTTTTGATTTTGGCTTGTTTGTCTGGTTGTTTTTGCAGTGCTAGGGATCAAATCCAGGGCCTTGAACAGTCTAGATCAGGATATCTAGTTTGACCCAGGACTGTTGCTTCCCAACTCCTGATCTAAAATGCTAATTTTAGCAAGGAGAGGAGATGATTGGAAACAAGGTGAGCAGTTTGCTGTAGTTTGGAGGCTTAGCTCCCAGTGTAGTGCCTTTGGGAAGTGTGGAAAGTGTAAGAGGCCTTACAGTCCTGAAGAGAGTGCCCTGAAGGGGACAGTGAGACTCTAGCCTCTCCTCTCCATCTCTCCTCTTCCACTTGGTCCCAAAGGGAAAACAGCTTTGCTCCTGCCACATCCTCCACTCTGCACCTGTCCACCTCATCACAGACCAGGCAATGGGTCTTACTGCAGATTGAAATCTCTAACACTGTGAGCCAAAATAAATTAGTTCTTTTTCTAAGTAGGCCATCATGTATTGCTTATAGTAATGGAAAGCAGACTTATATAAAGCCAAAGAAAGTACACAGTCAAGTCTGCTGTTTACATTAGGGGTGCCCAAAGACTCTGTTCATTCTGAAGGGACCTGTTAGAACAGTTATGTTACATGCATGGCCATAAACAGTGGTTTATATTTAACCCCCAACATTTGGGGTTTCAACTAAACCGTGATGTAAATCTTAATGATTCTTTAACAAAACTGTTTGAGGTTGGGAGAGGTGGTGCTTATCTATAATCCTTGATTTGGGGAGGGTAAGGAGACAGGCATTAGTTTGAGACCAGTCTGAGTTATAACAGCAAAACCCTGGTTTAAAAACAAGACAAAAACTGAAAGTTTCACTGAAAAAGCCCCTCAATTCTTTGATTCTGCAGGCAGATGTTAGCATGATGAAAACTAAGGATTGTGCACCTAACACTGAACCCAAGCAAGGAAATTGTCCTCTTGAGCCTCTTTCTTGTCTCACCCCATATGTGGAATTTTGTAAATGCTCGAGGTTCTTTTTCAAATGGATGTTGCTATTCTTGCGGTTTCCTGTTGTGGAAGCTAACTTATGAAATGGGGCTGGGTGCTGTGTGGTCACTTCCTTACCAAAAGCCCAGACATCCGATTTGCTGCTGTATTTGAAGTAGTGAAACACCTCTGGGGCTGACCACTTGACTGGAAACTTGGTTCCAACCGAACTGACATACTGGTCATCAAGAACATATCTGTAGGGCAAACATCAACACAGACATTAAGGCATATGGGTTGCAAACTGGAAAGACCTCAGCTGGCCAGTGTTGTCTCTTTGACCCACTTTCAGTCAGGCTGATGGAAGACATACAGAGCCCATCCAGAGTCAGCTGAACGCTTCAGTTTTCTAGCTAATTTTTAATTCTCTGTCAGTCTGTCTTTATGTCTGTCTCTGTCTTCTCCTCTGTGGCCCAGGCTGGCCTTGAACTACATAGCTAAGGATGACCTTGAACTCCCGATCTTCTGCCTCTGCCTCCCAAATGCTAGGATTGTAGGTATATGCTGCTACCTCTGTTCTTTGATTTATTTGCATTGTAACGGCTTAGCTTTCAGTGATTTGTAAGGACTTAGAAAATGTAACTTTGAAAATAGTAAAACTCACATGCAAAATGCTTGGTAACTATCAAAACCCACAAAAATGTGAACACACAATCATTCAGAATTCTACCCCAATGATGTCTGGTACTTCTATCACTCAAGATACATGTTTGCTTATATCTTTTCTCTATTTGTAATTTGAAGAAAACTAGGTATCTGTTGTTTTGAGATTTGCATTTCTTTTTCCTTCAGCATCAAGTTGTGAGGATTTCCTCAGATGGGTACATTTTCTCCTCCAGTGCCATGTTTGGTGACTGAGCAGCATCTACTCTTATGGAGTAAGACAATTTATGAATTGGGTGAGCCATTCTTAATTTTCTATCATAAATAATAATAAAAATATCGGATGGAAAAATAAAAAAAACAGCAAAAATAGAAATTCAAAGATGTCCACTAAGCCTATGTTTATCATGATTATAAAAATGGAAGTAACCTCAATGTATTCATGTTGAAGAATGTGTACATACACAGAATACTATGCAATCATTAAAAATTATATAGCTCTATAGTTCACCAAATAAAAAGCTGTTCACAGTGTATGGCTTCGTGCAAAAGGACATATGTCTGATGTAATTCTATTTTGAAGGGGACAAACAGTAAATGTATATATTTATGTGTATGATGTTTATATTTAAAAATAAGGCATGGGTTGGAGAGATGGCTCAGCAGTTCAGAGCATGTACAGCTCTTCCAGAGGACTTGAGTTTGATTTCCAGCACTCATATCATGTAGCTCACACCTCCATTCAACCCCAACTCTAAGAGGATCTCACTCTTCAGGCCTCTGTGGACTCCTGTGTTCATGTGCAAATGCCTACCAGACACACATACACCTAATTAAGAATAATAAAAGAAATCTTTTTTTTTAAAAGAATAAGACCTGAAAGGACACCAAGCAACAATTACTCTTAGTACTTAAAATGGAGGTGGGGGAGGCGGATAGGGATGGATTCTTCCTTTAACTTTATACAGTGCTTACCTATTACATCAATTACTTACTACTAATATAATTAATATTAGGAATACTATATAACTGCCAACAGAATTATTATTATATAAAACCAAAATGGCTCACCTAGAGAAATTAGTATAGTCAAAATTTGCATGTGTGTGTATATGTGTGTGCACGTGTGTGTGTATGTATGTGTGTGTTCTCATAGGTAGACATGCTGCAATGTTGAATGTCTTTCTCAATCACTTTACACTTTTGTATTTTTTTAAAATGTATTTTATTTTCAATTGTGTGTATGGTATGTTTAAGGTATCTCTGTCTCTCTCTATCTCTCTCTCTGTGCGTGTGTGTGTGTGTGTGTGTGTGTGTACATGTGCATGTGCAGTCCACAAGTGAGTGTTTGTTGGTTCTCCTGGAGCTGAAGTTACAAGTAGTTGTGAGCCACCTGACATGGATGCTGGGAATCAAACTCCAGTCTTCTGAAAAAGCATCAAGTGTCCTTAAGTGTTGAGCTATCTCGACAGCCTCCTCAACTTATTTTTCTGAAATAGGGTGTGTCACTGAACCTGGAGCTTGCTGATTGGCTAGACTTTCTGACCCTTGTGTCTCTGACGCCCCCTGCCCCACCAGTTGCTGTAGTTACGGGTACACTACAGCACCTGGATTGGATGTGGGTGCTGGGAATCCAAGACTAAACTCATGCTTGTGCAGCAAGCACTCTGCCAACTGAGCCGGCCACCCACTTGAAATCAAAGGTTTGACTCCAACTGACAAGGATACCACACCACAGAATGTGTTAGAAGTCATGATGCTACAGTTGGAGACATCAGAAAGGAAAGCTGTCTCGGGGATTACTGGCTTACCTCGTCATTCCAAAGTCTGAGACTTTCACAGAGAGATCACTGTCCACCAAACAGTTCCGAGCAGCCTTGGGAGGAAAGCAAAATCTTCAAGTAGTAAAAGCAATCAAGAATCTCCTGATATGAGAGTCACACATTGTCTTCCCCTCAGCTTCATTCTCAGTGAAATCCAACACAGCCTAGCACAACCCCAATAGCTCTGAAGTGGGTTTTCTTTTTCTTATCCCTTGTAATTTTCAATTTTTCAAAATGAAAACATGCTTGCATCTGTCTGTTCACCCAAGCACCCAAACTTATTGAAAATATACTGGAACACAGAATCTCAGCTTACCAAGGAGAGTGCCAAAATGTCTTCCACTAGATCTGGTGCATTCACACATGCTTGGACGTTGTGCATGCTGTACTCAGGGCTTATGGGATGCATTGGCCCAGTGTGTACAGTGTCCTTGCTATTCAGCACAAATAAATCTCTGAGGCCAAAGGCCAGTGAATACCCAACAGTACTCTGAGCTCCCATCCCAACCCAAATATTTCCTTTCCTTTTAAATTTTTTTTTGTATTTTTAGTTATTGTGTCAAGTCACTGCTTTAGCACTCAGCTCTTTTCAGAGTAACGGTCAACTTCAGTTTAATAAATAGTTTTGAGAAACACTAAATTGGCCCAAGTCTTTCCTTTCCATCTGCTCCTCATACAGCAGCACAGGTAGCTATGGAGACCCTTACGAGTTATTTTACTCTCTGATTGTTCTTTCTGTGTTTCAAATACTTTATTCTAAGGTTGTGATTTTTTTTTATTGTTAAACTATTACATGCTCACAGGAGTCACAAATTTGCAAAGTAAAAGTGGAAATACCCTCTTTGTCAGACCTCCCAGTGGCCCTATCCTGGAGGAGGGAACTGTGGACTATGGCCTTTCCTTTTATTGAGCTTCCAGTGGCTTGCCTTACCAAATCCCGATGGATGAACTGGTGGCTCTCCAAGAAGGCCATGCCTTCACAGACATCGTAGCACATTTCTAAGAGCTGAGAGGCTTCTAATCCTTTCCCATGACTCTTTAGGTAATTAAGCAAGCAGCCGTTGGTAATGTACTCAGTTACTATGTAGATGGGATATTTCTTTGAACATACTCCATAGAATTTAACCAGCTTGGGATGGCTGAGTTTCCTGAAAAAGAACCAATTCGAAAAGGATTATTTTCAAGATGGCCTGAGCAAGGATGAACAGATTCTCTTCCTTCCTATCTGAACAGAGAAAGAGAGCAGGGAGCTTAGGATCTTATTTTGGGAACACAGTAATCTTTGGAGGCACAAAAGAGTGCTTTGCCTCAAATCTAATGCTGGTGAGGCTGGCAGCCACTCACCGGTGCTGTCAGTTGGAGATGCTGCATTCACCTTTTCTCCCATGAGTCAGGATAGTTGTATGTGTAGAAAAAAATATTACAATATAAAGGGTGTGTATAATATAAAAATGGTTGCTGTTTGGGGAAGTGAGACTACACATAATCTTTTTTTTCTTTTAAAATTTTGTCTTTTAAAATTACAATTTAATTTTTCTTCTCTCTTATAATACATCCCAATGCCCATCCTCCTTACTCCATTCCTCTCAGCAACCATCTCTCCTCTCCCCTACCCGACCCCCCACATCCTCTCAGAACAGAGCAGGCCTCTCAGGGTTACCATTCAAACCAGGCATAACAAGATGGAACAAGGCCAGGCACAAAACATTTAATTGAGCAAAATGGTTGCTCTAGCAAAGAATCACGTTGAAAGGCCTCTGTGATAGCCAGGAAGGGATCAGAGTTCAGGTCTTAGGGTCTATATGAAGGGAACACATTCAGAGGCCTGTATGATCTAGATGGAATGTAGAAAGAATGTAGTACACACCTTTAATCCCAGTATTCAGAAGGCAATGGTAGTAAACACCTTTAAACCACAAGACAGAAACAGGGAGTGGAAGCAGACACAGGAAGCAGAGCTCAGAAAGAATCAGTGTCAGACAGGAAGTGATGTCTGAGATGAGTCAGAGTGAAGGGCAGGCAAATTGATGAATCAGAGGAAGAGTTGGCAGAGTGAGTCAGAATGAGGGCACATCCAACTCTCAGGATAGAAAAGCAAGCTCTCAGCTCAGAAAGTCGAGCAGTTTGAAGCAGGCAGACAGAGGATAAGCCTCTGACAGAGGCTGACAGAGGCAGAGACAGAGGATAAGACACAGAGAGGACAAGACACAGAGACAACAAAGTAGTCTGACTGAGGATAAGGCAGAGAAGCATAGGCTGACTGAGACAGTGTGGGGCAGAGACATAAAAGCAGTCTGAGGAGTCTGAGGCAGAGAGACACAGAGGCAGTTTGGCAGATGAAGTCAGTATCAGACGGGGGTGGGGGTGGGGAGTGAGTCATTTCTCATTTTGAAGCAGAGCAGAGTAGTCAGTTCAAGATAGAGAATCAGCCAGAATCTGGCAATGTCAGAAGAGTTCAGTCAGAAACAGTAAACTGGCTCAGAAGATCAGTTTGAACCAGTCAACTTGGAGGAGAGTTTGAGCCAGAACAGCAAATTAGTTGAACCAGAAGAGTCAGAGTTTAGAAGGAGCTAGTCAAAGTGGCTTAGTCAGCAGTAAGTCTCAGAGGTTGATTGTGTGGAGGCTTAAATGTTATAGATTGTATGGAGGCTGAAGCCTTCCAGTCTAGGCTTAAGAGTAGATTATATGGAGGCTGAAATGCTCCAGGGCTCCAGGACTAGGATCAGTGATTGAATTAGTTGAATAAACAGCTCTTCCCTCAATCTATGTCTACAGACTGGACAAGGCAACCCAGCAGGAGGAAAAGGGTCTCAAGGGCAGGAAAAAGGGTCAGAGACCCTCCTCTCATCCAATACCAAGCCAGACAACCTTAATATATATGTAGGGGAATATCTTCTTTCATTCTCTCTCCTTTTTTGATTTTTAAAAATGCTTGTATGTATGTGCACATGTGTGCATACATATGCTCACACATATGCACAAGCATGTATGTTTGTGTGTGAAGGACAGGGGACAACCTCAGGTGTCATCCTCAGAAAGGCTACCAATCTCTTTTGAGATGGGGAGGGGAGGTGTCTTTCACTGGCCTGAAGTTTGTCAAGCAGCATACACTGACTGGCCACTGAACCCCAGGGGTGCTATTGTTTCCACCTCCTCAAAGCTTGGATCAATAAATATTCACAAATTATTTATAATACTCTTTAATTAAAAAAATACACTTTAGTATTTCACCAGGAGACACTGGCTATACTATGTACCCACAGAAGGTTTTAAAAAGAATTTTATGTTCTATGAAAGGGGGACACCAAGGGACTCTGCTTAATTTTATATAACAGTCTAGCTACCAAGAACAGAATCAGTTACATAATTTGCAGGAAAGAATGAGAATAGAAAAAAATATGTTTTACAACTTAATTTGAACTATATGTGATAGCTTATGCCTGTATTCCCTGTACTTGGGAGGATGAGACGGGGACTTGATGCGATTTTTAAGGTTAAGTTGGGCTACGCAGTAACTTTCAGGTCACCCTAGGCTACAAAGTGAGACTCTTGTCACAAAACCACAAGCCAAACAAAAAATTATTATTTTGCAATGATGAAAGAAGAGCATTAAAGCAAATACAGGGTGACATGTCTATAAAAAATAGCACTGGCCAAAGGCTCGTATTTATATAGCATCTTGACTTTTGAACAATTCTTCAATTATGGTGGAAGTGATTGTTTCAACTTTTCTGTCTCCTTTGATCATTAAAAGGAATTACCAAGGAAATGGACACTGGAGTATTTGTCCATAAAGACATTTCAGTAAACTGTTGAATGGTGCTTTCAATAAAGGTGGATACATAAGCCAAACAACCAAGTAACCCTTTCCTCCCCAAGTTCCTTTTGGTTATGGTCTTTATCACAGCAATAGAAGTGGGCTGGTACCTGCAAATTTCAACTATTTTATGTGTGTATGGTGAAGGAGAGAGGTCAACCTTGGCTGTCACTCCTCTGGAGCCATCTACCTTGGTTTTTGAGACAGGGTTTCTCATTGAGACCTTTGATTCCTTAATTAGACAAGGTTGGCTGGACAGTGAACTCCAGAGATCCACCTGCAGCCTCCTCCCCTTACTGGGATCACAAGCATGTATCATCATGCATATTTTTACATGGGCACAAAGGAATGACCTCATGCTGCAAAGCCAGTACATTTCTGACCAAGCCATGATATAACAGTTTTTGATCCTCCCTGATTAGTTTTCTAAAAGAGTGATCAGCCACACTGTTTTGTCTAGGTTAGGAGTGTTTTTAAGGATGTAAGGGCTTCACCCCTTCAGGACTCCTGAAGACCATACTTGAGTCTGTTCCTTCAAGGATGAGCCATGTTACTCCTAACCAATAACATTGGCTAATATATAGTTGTTTGTGGGAGACATGAAGGGAATTTGGATATATTGAGTGTTGTATCCACACATAAATACTAAGCCTTTTGTAGCACAGGATAAAGTTGTAAACAGGAGCAAGATCAAAGGTAGAGTCTAGAGGCACAGAGGCCATAGGGTACTTTCTCAACAGAGTCAGAGATATTCTAAATTCAAACATGGTCTTTCAAGGTGCTTTGCAGGCTTACTTGTCAAACTAGGACCATAGCACTGATTTTATTTAACAGCTTGTTAAACAAATTATAACTCCTAAATACTTATATCTACAACCTTTGTAAATGTTAGGGGCAGGGACTGGAGATTTAACATTGTCATTGTTGAGGAGAAACTTACATCATGGTCTGGGCCTCCTGAAAGAATTCATCTTCTGACATGGCGCCCTCCTTGATCATCTTTACAGCCACATCATACTGCCCCTTCCACTTGCCCAACTGTACGACTCCAAATTGGCCACTTCCAAGCTCCTTCAGCAGGGTAATCTCTTCTCTTTTCAGTTCCCAAATTCCTAATGAAGTGAGACAGACACTTTAGAAGTTGTGCCAACAAATTCCAAAGTGATTTCTTCTGCAATGAGATTTTTGTATCCACAAAATGAACAACAAAACCACATTTTAAGTTAATAACTTAAAAAATCTTTAGTGAACTGATATCACCACACCACAGGAAAATATTGTTCTCAAAGCAGCTGTAGTTCTTGACAACAACACTGAAAATACTTCTGGCAACTGGGGACGTTTTAGAGAGAGTCAATGTCAAAATGCACTTAATGCTCTTAGATCGGTAAAACATTGCTAGATTTTTCATATAAAACAAATTAAACTGTGATCAAGGTGGATGTTATTACCCTAAAGATACAGAGTTTAGAACTGGCTCCAACTAGGAGCAGACATAAAATCCAGGAAAAGAAACAACAGGTAAGGGGTACTAGAGGCAGATGGCAATGTCTGGTAAGACAGCTGCATTGGTAAAGCTAGGGCAATTACAGAGTAAGGTGTGGGTAGATGATATCTCCTTCTTTTTCCCGGGTGCAGTCTGAACAAGGAAGCTTCCTGTCATCCATCAGGTGTCAGTTATGTAATCACATGTATTTGAACCCCAAATGGTAGGAGATTGAGTTTAAGAGCCCAAGGATGTGTCCATACCACTTCCCAGGGCCACAGACACCGGGACCTTGTTGGCTTTGGTTGACACTGGGTGGCGGAGTCGTGTGATCATGCCTGCAACAAAATCAGTAGCGTATTGTCACATTATCATCATATCATGTTACATGGAATCACTTCACCCTCTCCCAATAAGCTGAAAATGGGGGGCTTGGGATGTTGTGATGCAGAAAGAGAACCGATGTTGAATACATTTATCCTGTGCTTCTATTCAGTGGCTTAACTTGACAAATCATATTTTACTGTCTTTTCCCAGCCTTACATTTATGTATGCATATAAATATATAAATAGCACAAAAATCTGAGAAAAATCTCAAACAATATATGACATTTACATATAAAACAAGCAATCTTAAAATTAAATCTATTTTTAAATTATGTTAAATGTGCAGGCCATTTTCATTTACATATAGCTACAGTAAAATTGGGTTAAAATCATCATTTTATAGTGTCTTTAAAGAAACCACTCAAAAGAGTAAACGATTATTGCTTTAATCATAAGATGGTTTCCTGATCAGAGCTATCACACATGTGTTTTCCCTTCCTGCCCACTTAGGCATATGTTTGCTTTTTAGGAGGTGTTCACCAAATGTTTTCAATACTATGCCTTTAGTAAGCAGAAATAAATACCAGTATGTGTAGTATTAGCTTTTACTTTGCAAAAACATATGAATATACATACAGAAATATATGTATACTTATATGTATATAAAAGTATACCTCTGGGTATAGAGAAATTATGATTATTTAAAAAATATTTTGCATCTTATGATTTATATTAGAAATGTAATGTCTTTGTGGTGGAATATTTTAATTAAAAATAAATTAAAAATTAACACCTTCCTTTGAAATATGTACATGTGCAACTACTGCTGTAATAACCATTGTGTGAATCATAAAATACATTAACAAGCTGAAGTTTTAATAATGATATTCAGAAAACACATTGCTAAATCAACATTTTAATATCTTTTTTAATACTCTGTGTATCCTCTAAGGTGTAATTGTTCATTTACAGATAACTGTTCATATAATAACTTTCCCAAAAGGTATTCTTGAAGTGCTATTGGTTAAGATAAACAATTGAAGAAATTTGGGAAAAAGAAAAGAAAAATACAAGCAAGAACCAAAATAGAATTGAAATCAAATCAGATGTGGTAGCGCTGCTTAGACCCATGACTTATTGTCATTAACTATTGGAAATCACCAAATCATTGTCTATAATGGATACTGTTACAAACCTGGGAGATAGTTCAGTTAGAAAAGCTCTTTCAGCACAAGCATAAGGACCTGGGTTTGGATCCCAAGTACCCATATAAAAATCGGGCACCAGGGTGCGCATCTTTAATTCTAGCACCAAGAACAGAGACAGATAGATCCCTGGAGACTAATGGCCAGCCAGTCTAACCAAAGTGAGCTTCAGGTTCAATGAGACACCCTATCTCAAAAAATAACATGGAGAGTGACTGAGGAAGGTCCCGAATATTGACCTTGTCTTAGTCGATGTTCTATTGCTGTGAAAAGACACCATGACTAAGGTAATTCTTATAAATGAAAGCATTTAGTTTGGGTCTTCTTTATAGTTTCAGAGGTTTAGTCTAACACTATTATAGTGGGGAGCTATATGGCAACAGGCTACATGCAGGCAGGAAGGCCTATGCCTGATCCCTAGGCAGAGAAAGAGAGCCTAGGCCTAGGATGGGCATTTGAAACCTCAAAGCCCACCCCTTGTGATATACTTTCTCCAACCTGACCATACCTACACCAACAAGGCCACACCTCCTAATCCTTCTAATTCTTTCAATTAGTGCCACTTCCTGGTGACTAAGCATTCAAATATATGAGCCTGTGGGGCCTATTCTTATTCAAACAACCACACACTTTAAGCCTTTACACACATATGCACATATGTACATACACACACACAGTCATGTACACAACATTTATTATACCCCTCTTCCAGAGGTACTATTACAGAAAATAGGGATATTCTTCACTTAGGCAAATTTTAAAGAGAAAAACAGTATCATAGTTTTTGAATATGAAAGAAATTGTTACTAGTAGGATTGTACACTTCTGCAAACCATTTGACAATTTCTAATTCTTAAATGCTCATAGCCTTTGTCTTAAAAACTAGCAATCAGAATCATTCAAGCAAATGTACAGAATTATGTGTTCAGTGTTATGCAACAAAATATCCATTAAACTGTAAAAATATCACACGATCCACTGCTAATCACCAGAGGACTACCACAAAACGTAATAGAATTCTACATAGCTGTTAAAGAAAATAATGTAAGCCATGAATATTTGCATAGAAAGTCCTCTAAGGCAGGGTTAGTAAGGAAAACAAATTGCATAATACGTATATAATGATCTTATCTCCATAAAGTGTAATATTAATGAATACATAATTCATATATAACAAATGTTAGTAACCATATACAAAAATATGTCATCATTGACACTATCCTATGCTAAGAGGTTACCCATTTAATGATGGACATTTCTTTAATATTTGAATTTTATAATCAACTTGCTTTTATGGGCAAGGAAAAAATTCTAGAAATAAATAGTTTTGTTAAAACAAGTTTCCTTTAGGGGCTGGAGAGATGATTCAGTGGTTAAGAGCACTGGACTACTCTTTCAGGTGACCTGAGTGGTTCCTAGCACACACATCAGATGACTCACAACCATCTATAACTGCAATTTTAGGGTATCAGATGCCCTCTTTTGGCCTCCGTAGGCACTGCAGTCACATTCACAAGACATAATTTAAAATGAAGAATTTTTCATTTAAGTCAATCAACTTATTTAGCATTACTCCTTCTAGTATTATGGAGTATGCTGTATTATGTTTTAGGAGTTGTGAGCTACAAATCATAACAGACAGAGATTGATAGTGTTTTTCCCCTTATTTTTTGGTATGCTATTAATCAAGGATATTAAAAGGATCAGCGGTATCCAAAAAAATTGACATTTATAGGTGAGGGCTCATAAAAACTGAAATAAGTTACCTGCTGAATTGTGTTGGTGATAGTGAATGAGCTTTGGAATGGAATCAAAGCAGTAGTTTTCAGCCAGGTATAATTTATTTTCAGCATTGGTATGCACATGGTAATGCTTGACAGTTCCTTTTTTATCACTAGTAAGAAAGAAAGACAATGTTAGAATGTTTTAAACAAACAAAGTTTTGATGAAAGAATGATTGAATAATTGTTTTGAATCCATTTACAAACATTGGAGTAAGAAGACAGGGATAGTTACACAGACTTGACATTAGGTGTTTCTCTGAAAGCACCCATGACAGTCTGTAATTATGGAACAGGGGTTCTCTCTGAACTCAGTGTGTCCTTGAAAATATACAAAATTCATGCTCAATAAAATTTCAACTTGAGGTGCTAGCAACATGACCCAGTCAGTTAAGGTATCTGCAGCCAACCATGACAATTTTGAGTTCAGTTCTTACAATCTACATGGTGGAAAAAGAGAACTGACTTCCACAAATTATCTTCTGACCTCAATACATAGTATCTCCTCCCCCCCAGCACAGTTAATAAATAATAATAATAATTTTTTTTGAAAAAATAATTTCGTGTATTGTTCCTCCTTTAATATGTATAAAAATATAATGTACAGAATCTGTCTTTGATGGCTAAGAGCCTTGAAATTCTTTAGGATCATGTGAGAACATAAATTCTTTTTTAAGGTCATAATGGGGAATGGGGAGTAAGCTGTGTGGGCAAAGGTGATTAGGTTGTGTGTATTCTCATCCTAGAGTTCCTTTGGGAGTGGGGTATGCAGGAAGAAAAGCACAGAAGCATATAATTCTTCATCTAGGACTCCTCTTTCCAAGCAGGAACAATGCTACTTGTTACCATCAGTTTACCAGGTTTTTGCTATGTGCTGGATCACACTATGATCCAATAACTACATTACACATATTTTCCACATAAAACATTTTCTTCTTTTTCTACAGTTCTAGAATATGGTGATAAGTTCATGCACACCAATTCAGGCTAATCAGGAGTAATATGCCTGCCTTGGATTTTAGAGTCCAATTCTACCACTCACTGGGCACCTCCTCTCATTTTTATAACAACTGAATGAGGTTGTGAGGTGTGTGTGTGTGTGTGTGTGTGTGTGTGTGTGTGTGTGTGTGTGTGTTTGTGTGTATGTGTTTGTGTGCCCATGTGAGCACACATGTGCACTATACTTGCCACACAAGAACTAGTTTACCAGTCAATGAATTGCTCATACTGTAATACTAACCAAGTTAAAATTGCAATTTAAAACAAGGAGAAAAAAGGGTATTTCCCTTTGTTGCAAATGGCTGATCTGCTGTTGGTGTCACTATGAACTGATGTTTCATAAAAGGGTTTGCTTTTCCAGTCCCAGTGCATGTATTTACAAAAACTACTACCCCTAAGGTAAGGCTCAGGGAACATTGTGGCAGAGGGGAGTGGAAAGATTGCTAGAGCCAGAGGATCAGGGAGTTTGCTGTGTCTCCTAGTACTATCAGAAGTTATACTCATAAAGTCTCATTAACATGACTGCCCAAATGTGAACTGAACAAGAATGACATCAGTGAGCATGCCAAACTGGATTAGGGAAAAGCCCAATTGACGAGGCCTCAACCCTCCACAAAGAACTCCAGGCAACTGAGGAAAGCTGGGAGCAAGAGAGGAAGAGCACACCAATTGGTTGTCTAATGCCAAACGGTCAGCCCTGGAAACATACATACAAGTAACATTATATGGACTCAACAGGATACACACACACACACACACACACACACATACACAGAATAACAATTGATGAAAAAAGAGGCCATAAATTTGAAGGAGATTGGGACCTTATGGGAGAGTTTGGAGGGAGAAATGTTAGAATTAAATTATAATTATAATTTCAAATTTTAAAAAGGGTATTGCTTTCATTTAATTCCTTATCTATTTGATAACTTTCTACTGGATCAGTTTCAAAAAAATAAATCTGGGGTGATGAAGCTCAAAAAGGAGGACATCTGATGCTGCATTTGGCTCTGTTCAGAGGGCCATAGCTGTTTTGATATCCAGTGAACAGAATGTTCTCTGGTTATTGGATTTGTTTCAGCCAGTGACTAGTATACATGGAGTCTTATACTGGCAAGTGCTGTATAGCCATTCAAGATATACCCTGTTATTTCAAGTTGGAAGTAGGTGTTCCATAAAACAAATCTCAAAATGAAATACCTTCATCATCATCTAATTAATACAAATGCAAATGATTGCACTGTGGGATGGGGCACACATCTACACAAGTCAGTCAATCTAGCTGTTAAGAAATATTTCTTTCAAATGATTCAAATCATTTGTTTGTCTGACCTCTATTCCCAGAACACTGAGGGTTTCACAGTCGCATGAGTATGGATAGAGAAATTGTAAGAACAAAATTTATGTTTTAAAATTTAATTACTGTGCCTAAGATATCTATAAGACAAAAAGATAGATAACTTCCTAGAATGCTGGGGGTTATCCATGTGAGATACAAAAAGACATAATCCTGTAATCCTCTCTTGCCCAAGGACAGATAAGTTCCTGGAATGCTGGGTGGGAGCTGTTTATGTGAGATACAAAAACACATAATCCTGTAATCCCCTCTTGCCCAAGGACAGATAAATTCTTGGAATGCTGGGTGGGGGTTGTTCATGTGAGATAACAGACCACGTATGTAGATTCACTTTGGTTAATCCAGCTGCTCCGGATGTGCTCCGAATGTACCTGATATGCTTAGTCACTTGTAGTTGGAGATACCCAGGTAAGAAGTTTGTCAGGATATATACTTGTCCCTGACTGAACCTGATGGGAAATACATATGTATATAGTCATGTGGGTCCTGCCTTTATAAGCATCTGCTGCACATGACTTAGAGCCATTTCTTGGGAACCCTGGAATGGGGAACCTCAGAACGGTCCTGGTTAGAGTTCATCCTTACTGGTCAGTATTTAATTAATTGAATTAAACTTATTTAGATTTGGCTCAAAATTGTGGTGATGGTCTTATTCTCAACTGGTGGGATTTACAAAATATAGCCTGGTTATTTGGTTGTTTGTGGCCTAGCTTCAGATCAATCACTTATTCAGGTTCATAGGCTGGTCTTTAAGAGTTCTCTTTGAACTCCAATCTCCTCATCTGTAAAAGGTACAAATGAAAACAGTTTTCCTATTTACTTGGTGGGGCAGGTGTGCTTTACAAGGAATAAAGGAGGTATTAGCCTACAGGAAAGTGACTTATAAATTTCTGGAAGGTGCATGCCTGTAATCCCAGCACTGGGGAGACAAAGGTGGAAGGCTCAAGAGTTGGAGGCTACATAGTGAGGTTCTGTCTGAAGAAAACCTACTTCTGGATGGGGCTCCTGACTACGTTGACTTTGATGAGATGACTGTGAAGTCTCACACAGCTAAGTGTCAGTCATGCAAGAGTAGGCTGAAGTACTCTTTCTTACCAACAGCAGTGACTGTTCTGACTGTTCCTTTATTTGGTGTTACTATGTGCTTGACACTAAGGTAATATAATACATGTATTAAATTATTTCACTTATAGAACATAAAAATCATACACACACACACACACACACACACACACACACACACACACACACACATATGGATTACAGGCATGCGCCTTCCAGAGATTTATAAATCATTTTCCCATGGGCTAGTACCTCTTTTATTTATTTACACTCATATTTATTTACAGCCGTATATATTCACTAGCAGTGTTAAAACATTACATAGAACACATTCAAGTGGCAAGTCACTATAATGAGAGCCCTTGTATGGCAATCCAAACTTACTGAACTACAGATATTAAGTTATACAAAGTTGTAATTAAGGCTTTTAGTTAAATTTGGACACCTCAACAGGACTCCCTGTTGGATGGACACACAATCTTTGGACAAGTATGACAGATGTGAATATGGGAAGTAATTTTAATCATGTGTAATTGGTCACAAGCCTAATTTGCAGTAACCATTGCTGTTTGATTTTTAAAATGTCTGTTGATTTGTATGCATTAAAAACCATTATTCTGCATCCCTTTTAAATGAGGAACTTCAGGCCTGGAGTGGTTAAGAAACTTGCTCAGCATAAGAAAGGCCTGAAATGGGAAGGGAAGGTTGACTTTGAACTAGAATTCTTACCTGCAGAGGCCTGCAGATAGATGGAAACTACTCAGAGAATCCAGCTACCTTGGTTGAACTCCAGAGGAAAGGCTTACTGAGAACTGGGCATTGGGGTAAGCTTCTCAGCTCAGCCGGCAGATGAGGTGGAGAATTTAGACATGCTATCCCTATTTTTTACTGTTCTCTTCCTAGGCTCCAGCCTGACTCAACAACAGCTGCTGTTTCAATAAATATATGCAGAGGTGTGTTGTGCTCACAGAAGTCTGTCATTGTCTGGAGTGGACAGAAGAGGTCACTTACAGCATAACCTTTTGGAAATAGAGGGTAGGAAGGCAAAGGCTAATGGCCATATTCAACACAAATACAATAATCCAAATTCCTGAGTAGCATCTCATCTCAAAATATGACTAAGTAGTCATTGTTTTCAAACAACAGTCACAAGAGGATAAAAGAAATAAATCTGCTTTGTACTTACTTCGCAGCCTTACTAAATAAGGACACTGTGTACATTCCCATCTGGCTGGAATTTCTAACCATAAATGCTCCTTCTTTTCCCTTAAAAGGAGGAATAATTTTCATTATTTTTGAAAATGAATTTTATGTAGGCAGTAAGCAAAATCTCCACTTTAGATGTCACCAAAGGAACAGGTTACCCAAATATATAGTTGGCACAGAAGGGTCCCACAGCTTTAGCTTTCTTCCTTTTCTCACTCAGTTCTCTCCCTCCTTCCCTTCCTTCCCTTCCTTCCTACTTCTATTTTTCTCTTTTGGTGCAGGATTGGAACCCAGGGCCCTACCTTTGCTAAGCAAGTGCTCTACCGTAGAGTTTTATTCTCACCCAAGTCAATATCTTTATAGGTCCATCCTGTGTCAGCTCCTCTCTAGAACTCTCTAAAATACTTTTCTGTTTTATACTTATGAAATCTTAGTGTTCCCCCATTTGAGAAATAAAATTTGGGAATAAATGTGTGTGTGTGTGTGTGTGTGTGTGTGTGTGTGTGTGTGTGTGTGTGTGAGAGAGAGGGGGGGGGGGGAGGGAGAGAGAGGGAGAGAGAGGGAGAGAGAGGGAGAGAGAGAGACTATATCATATTCTGGAAATGTTTGAGAAAATTAGCAATGAAGAATAAATAATTTGTTAAACTTGTACCCTCCATTCATTTTTCTCAAGGATTTATACCAATTCTAACCAGAGACAGGTTCAGAAAAAGCATCATAAACTATGGATATAACAACTTCCCAAGTAAATCTAGCACATTCTTTTGAGCACATCTCAAAATATAATTTGTGTGTTTAATATTTTATTAGTCTGAATTGTATCAAAGTACCAGTTTTATAGATCAAAATAATTTACTATAGGTAAGTTCATACAAATTAGCAATAAAATTAAGTAAATTAATTCCATATTACATCTGCTATGCTCTAGTTTAGGTGCTATTGAGTAGTGAAAACCAGATGAGGAAAATGATTACATTGATAATACACATTAAGTCATTTTTTTGGGGCTGAGAGTATATAGCTCAGCATGTGTGTTTTGAATGAGAATGACCCCCCATAGGCTCATGTATTTGAATGCTTGGTCCCCAGTTGGTGGACTGTTTGGGAAGGATTAGGAGGTGTGGTCTTGTTGGAGGAGGAGTGTAACTGGGAGGGGTTGAGATTTCGAAAGCTCACACCATTCCAGTTGGCCCTCTCCTTCTCTCTGTCTCATGGTTGTTGTCTCAAAATGTAAGTTCTCAGCTACTGCTCCAGTATCATGCCTGCCTACTGCCATGCTCTCCACCAAGGTGGTCATAGACTAACTCTCTGAAACTGTAAGCAAGACCTCAATAAACTCTTATATAAGTTGCCTTGGTCATGGTGTCTCTTCACAACAATAGAAAAGTAACTGAGACAGCATGTCTAGCATATGCTAGCATATGGGTTCCTGAAAAATTAAATCATCTCTCCTATTTATGATTCTGTACTATCTCCTTCCTCTTAGACTTTGGGCTGGGTCATTGGACTTGCTGTAGCCAATGGGACACTAGCCAATGCTGCCAAAGCAGAGTCTCCTTAAGTACTTGCATTGCTGAGCTTGTCTTCTTTGAAGGCTTTCTATTCTGTGAGAGGGCCCAAACCAGAGACTTGGAGAGGCTGCACAAGAAAGAACTGTGGCATGCCAGTTGACAGTCTCAGCTACCCACTCTTAGCCATCCATCAGCAAAGCATATAACTGGATCAGCTGACTTACAAAACTATGAGAAATCCAAACTTTTGTCCAAGTTACTAAATTTTGGGCATGGCAATGGGACAGCAAGCCACTCAGTAACTAGAGTGCCACCTATAGCTCTAGGTGGTGTACTATACAGCAATAAATAAGTCAACAGGAGTCCCCAGTAACCCAAAGGCTGGACAACCAATGCCATGATGATTTGAAACATGAGCAATAATGTTTCTTGGAGAAATGCATTCAGCCAGACACAGATATCCTTGGGCTGGGTATGTACCCTAGTGGTAGGAATGCATGCTTTACATGAGTGAGGATGCACATGCAGGCAGGGGGGGGGAGAGGGAGAGGGAGAGGGAGGGAGAGAGAGAGAGGGAGAGAAAGGGGGAGAGAGGGGGAGAGAGGAGGAGAGGTTTTCTTTTAGGTGAGTAGAGTAAAAAACTATTTACCTTTTGTCTCAGTAACTGCTCAGACTGTGATCTGGAGATATTTCCAGCAAACCAGCTGCAAAAGAATTCTGGATTTGAGAATTAATAAATTTTAAATTATACAATTTGTCTCTCAACTTTCGAGTCTGTAAGATGAGGCATCGGCCTAAATCAGGGATTTTCAAACCTAATTGTTGGACAGCATTACCTGAGGATATTTTCAAAACAAAGATTCTTAGTCTTTATTGCCCAATTCTATTTCTGGGGTGCATAATCTCAAGTTCTGATAGGCTGCTAGAGTCCTTCTAGGTGACTTCTAAGTTAGCCTACATTTCACTATTTTGAATAAGGACCAGAGATTAATTAGACCAATGACAATTCCAATGGGAAAGTCAGGGTGGCCAAGGATAAACACTCACGTCTTTCAATCCCATCATTTTATTTTAATAACCTGATAGAAGTACATTTTATATGAACCATTTTCAAAGCAAATGTTTTTTTAATTTTTTTCTTTGGAACAGGAAGATAAGCATCTAAGATGATATCCAGACGGGAGACAAAACTATATGGGAAAGCCAAGTGTAATTCTTCAAAAATATTAACCTTTGCTCTTTTAATTAATGAGTCAGGAACATCATATCTTACTTTGTATGTGAAGCTCAGAAAAATATTATGTGTTGTGTGAGGTTAGTTATGTCTGTGGCCTTCTGTCTTTGGCTAAGATGTCACTATGGGGATAAGTATGGAATGAGCTGCAATGAGGCATAGGTTTGGGGAATCGGGAGGAACTGACTAGAAGAGGAAGGAAGTGAAGAAGAAGAGTTAAGGTGGACATTAACGCTTGTGAGAGAAAAGCAAGACAGAAGGTGCCTTCCCAGTGAATGGGAACTGGTATTTTGTGTGGTGTCTGTATTAATGGAGGAAGAGAACAGCAGCTGGACAGTTCGATCAATTGGGAAGATTCTCAGACCAGCCACTTTGGAGATCTTAGTTCTAGAAAGAATTACCTCATCTGTAGTTATTTGACTTTAAACAAACCTCTTAGGCTTTTTTTGACCCTAGACTTTTCCATCTGTAAAATTTGGAAAGAGGCTATCCTAATTTGCTTAATGTTGCTGTGATAAACACAATGACTAGAAGCAAGTTGGGGAGGAATTTCAAAAACCAATGCAGGAACTCAAGGCAGAAGCTCGAAGCAGAAACCAGTGGGGGAACACTGCTTACTGGCCTGCTTCTGCAGGCTTGCTCAGCTAACTTTCTTATATGACTTACTCCTACCTGCCTAGAGATGATACAGTTCACAGTGCCTTGGCCCTCCGTCTCAATTAGCAATTAAGAAAATGCCTGACAGCCACAGCCAGCAGACAATTCCTCAGCTGAGGCTCCCTCTTCCCAGGTGTGTCGAGTTGACAACCAAGATTAGCTATCACAAGGCTGAACCCGAGGAACTTCTTTTAACTCTACCATTACAAATGTTGTACAATTAACACTTGAGGTATTAATGATAATTTTATTTTAACTCACATTTCAATCTAATAACAGCTAATCAAAAGGCCATTTAGAAAGCATGATATAGAACCCAGCTTCTTAAAACATGGATTGGGACCCTCACATGGGACTGAATAACTGAATATGGAAGTTACAAAAAATGGTATTAGTAAAAGTTCCTACAGGTGTAGCAACCAGAAATTAATTTAAAACCAATCATGTAAGAAATCAGGTGTTTCTGGGAGTGCTTGTCTGTGTTGTTATCACACAACTTCACTGCAGCCTTGTTCTGAACACATAACATTTGCGCTTTGCAATGGCCATCTCATCACACTCCACAACACCAATAAATGCTGCCTGAAACAGCACGGCCCAGAGTCATGGCTACTGTGTTCTGTGACTCACAGTATTTGTACTCTAATGCAAAGTTTTCTACTTTCAAAGAAACACGATGGTTTAATTACTGAAAACAAAGATTTAATCGTTTCCTACCATTATTTCTCAGCCTATAAGTATCAAATCAGTATATCTTTGCATTGTAATTTATTGGAATGCTTCATTTTAACAATTGGCATTTGTGCTATTAACTGGAGTTTCATTAAAAAATATTCAGTGAATCATGGTTTAGCATTAGAACAGACTTTCCAACAATTTCTAAAATAGCCCTAAACATTTTCCATTTTGTAACATATATCTATGCAAATGGCATTCTCAGAACTGACAACTATAAAACCAAAGATATTGATCAAAGGCTGGAGAGATGGCTCAGCAATTTAGAGCATTGGCTGCTTTTCCAGAGGACCTGAATTCAATTCCCAGCACCCACATAGTGGCTCACTACTGGCTGTAACTCCAATACCAAGGGATCTGACACCTTCTTCTGGCCTCTCTGGGCATAGGCATGTAAGTGGTGCATATTCATGCATGTAAAACCGCATATACATAAAATACGATAATATAAATTTTTTTTTAAAAAAGCAATCAACTATGTAAAACATTGAAGATGCTATTCTTTCATTATCTGATTGTCAATCAAGCTCTATTCTTTATGTAATATAAACAATTCAATTTTCTTTCATTTTCAATGAGTGGCAAAGTTACATTTGTATCAAAGAGTTGTTTTAAAATAGAATTCTTTATGATTTATTATCAGTAAAATTTGGTTTCTATACTTATTTTATAACTTTATATACCTGGGGTCACAAAACTTTCTCTAATAAAAAAAAAGGCTGTGAGCAGAAAAAGTTTAAAAAGCCCTGATCTGGGATATATACTTATGGGTAGATAGAAGGAAGACAGGATCAGGAATAAATACATGGACTTGGACACGAAAGGTGAGATGGTATATATATATTGCATTGTCCTAGTTAGCCTTAAGCATAGCTTAGAGTCACTTGAGAAGGGGAGTCCCAACTGAAGGATTGCCAAGATCAGATTGACCAGAGGACAGATTATATATATATATATATATATATATATATATATATATATATATATATATATATATATATATTTATGGGGGATTGTCCCAGTCATTAATTAACATAGGAAGATTGAACCCACTGAGAGTGGCACCATTTCCTGGTCAAGTGGAAAACTAACTAAGCATGACCCTGTGAGGAAGCCAGTAAGCGACATTCTTCCATGATTTCTCCTATACTTCCTCAGCTATGAGAGAGTTCCCTGGTTGGAGGTAATGCCTCATGGAATAGACAGCAGTCCTGCTTCAAATTCCTGCTTGAGTTCCTGCCCTGACCTCCTGAAGTGACAGAATGAAGCCAAATCAATCCTTCCCTCCCTCAAGTTGCTTTTGGTCTGTGTTTCATCATAACAACAAAAAGCAAACTGGGACACACATCTTCCTAAACTTTCATATGAATAGAAATGTTACCTGTGCCACTATTTTGCTGAACCTTGGATCTGTTTATTTAAAATAAAATAGTATTCAATGTCAAAACAACAAGGGCCCCAGTTCTAGTCCTAACATGATTTTCCATGGAAATCCTAGTGCCACCATCTTTATTTTAACGAAGTAGAAATGCTCATGAAATTATGCCTATAAGACAAATGCTCCAGTGACAGTGATACTGACAGCATAGAAAGTAGAGGGTGTCAAGTAAGATGTGGTATCATATAGCCCTATAAGTCTTGAGTTCCCTTCAAACACTCTGATTTTTTTTTAAAAGAAGATGGGTCTTTTATGATAATTTCCACAATGTGTATATTTCTCACATCATCTCACTCTAGTAGAGACAATGCTATAGACCTTCAATTCACGTAAGTGCTAAAGACTTAACCTTGAAAATTTAAAGATTTGCTCTCCCAGAGACAGGAATTGAAGCAGAAAACACAGCGAAGCTGCATACTGGCTTGCGTCCATCCTATGGATTGCTGTTTGCTTGTAGCATTTAGGACCACTTTCCCAGGGGTGCCACTGTTCACAGGACTGGGCTGAACCCTCCTACTTATCAATCATCAAGAAAAAGCCCCGCAGACATGCCTGTTGTGGGATATTTTATAGTTATGGATAATATTCCTGCAAGCTGTCCTCTTAGCACGTAAAGGATTCACTTCCTACCTGTAAACAATGGAGTGGCCACCCAGTTCTCCATATGAATAGAATATTCATTAACCTTAAGGCAGATGAAGGTTAGGCTCCATTCTTTTTTATATTGGAAGGCAGAGTGGAGACAGGGAGGATTTGGAATGAAAAAGCACCTAGAGCTGGAGCTGGAGGAGAGGCAGGAGGGGAAGCAGGAGGAGAAACATGGAATGAAGTCTCTGCCTAGCGACCTGGGTGTTGAATCCCTGAGAACTGACATGGCTTGTAATTAATAAAAAGCATTGAGAAAATTCAATAATGGACTCTTATTAAGTGATTGAATATTAATTTAACACATGCCACAGGTCACTCTGATGGAGGCAATTCTTCGAAACTGAGGTTTTCCCAGATGACTTTTGGTTTCCATGAAGTTGATAGTTAAAGTTAACTATAACAGAAGGCTAGAATGTGGAAAATAAATTGTTCCGCAAAAGAATGGAGGATATACCACATTTTCCTTAGGATGACAGTTATGCTTAGAACTAGTGTAGATTATAGGTAAAGGGAGAAGAGGAACATTGTAAAAACTCTCACATATAACAAATGAATCAATAAATAGCACTCACTCAAAGAGAACTAAAAGTATGCAGAATCCTAGTTTTCATATCAAGTCTAAAAATTTCTAAAGTCCTTTGAATATTTGAGTGTCTGCAAAATACAATGTGCTATATTATTTTCCTCTTTCCTTAACACAAATCTTTAAGTCTAGGAGACAAGAATGTCAACATTTACAGAATGACAGGAAATCCTGAATTTTGAAAAGAATCTTAATGGCCCTTGAGCCTACCTAAGGACACGATTAGGGTGACCATTCATTCTCATTTTCCCAGAACAGATCAATTTATACCAGATGTCTATTGAAATTATACCAGATGTCTATTGAAATTTGTCTCTCTGTCAGGGATCCCAACTTGAATGCCAAATAATAAGGTCATACTGTGAATAAGATTCTATAAACCTAAGTGCTGTTATGTAGAGTGGCCCAGTGTGATGCTGTGTGGAATTAGTGCATCATAATAAATGCCCCAGTAAGAGCTTTCAAGCATTATTTTGATTAGACGGCTCTAGCAAGTAAGTTATAAATCCAATGAATTTACGTGGCAGGTTTAGATGGTCCAGACTGGAGAAAATATCTTCATTGATAATGAGTAAGTTCACTGCCACCTGCCATTGAGAAAAATGGCCCAGCATCACAGAAATTTACTCAAGAAAATACAGCCTGCTGAGAAAGCCATGTGTTTTAATGCTTTCAATGAAACCAGATAAAAATATCAAATTCTCGTTTTAGAAGAACATAAAAGACTTGCAACACTCACTCATAGTCATCCAGATTCTCCTCTTCTTCAGATGAACTTGATTCGGGGAATCCCCTAAAAAGAGTTGAGCAACAACATGAATGCCAAACAAACAAGAAAACTAAGAAACAATCCAAGTGTCTAGAGCAGCAACACCAAATCACTTACTATTTTATCCACATATATAAAATTAAGACTGTTGAGTCTCCCCTTTGCACTTGGGAAAGGTATCAGCAAAATGAAAAAGCAGTCACTCACAAGCTGATTTTATGCCCAGTGCCATAAAAGAATGGCTCTTCAACACAAGAGGCTCCTAGGGATTCAATCAGGTTGTTTAGATTCTTTCAAAGGAGCAAGTTTATGAAACACATGAGGATTCCTTCAAATATGGCTACAGTATGTAGTTTAAAAAGTTGGTGCCTGGTCTGGAGAGATGACTCAGTGTTTAAGAGCACTTGCTGCTCCTGCAGAAGGCTTTCCTTCAGTTCTTAGCACACACATGGCAGCTTACAACTATCCCTTAACTCCAATTCCCAGGGATCCAATGACCTCTTCTGGCCTCTGTGGGCATTACATGCACGTGGTGCACTTACATACATGCACAACAAAAAAACACTCACACACATAAAAGTAAAAAATAAAATGGAATGGCATTTTAAAATGTTGGTGATGAGCCGGGCAGTGGTGACGCATGCCTTTAATCCCAGCAATGGAGAGGCAGAGGCAGAGGCAGGAGGATCTCTGTGAGTTTGAGGCCAGCCTGGTCTACATAGTGAGTTCCAGGATAGCCAGTTACAACAGAGAAACTCTGTCTCAAAAAACAAACAAACAACAACAAAAAACAACCAAACAAACTAACTAAAAAGAGTTAGTGATGTGCACAGAGCTATCTGTAGTGAAGAATTATTTATTCTGGGTTGCTTTTTCTCTTGTTAAAGATGCCTGAGCCAGTGCATCATAATACCAGAGTACTTCATGAGTGATGAGTAGGATTAATCCGTGTGAGGAAAACTAACCAACAAACCCTTAATGAGACCCACCTAAGTGTTCAGAGGCAAACTATGTGGACATTTTTGGATTATATTTACCTTGCATGTAAAACCTCAAACTTGTTTCAAATTAGGTTAATTTTCCTGCAAACGGAAGTAAACTTTGAGTACAAAGTAGCATCTAGATTGGATTTACCATGGCATCTTTGAGGTGCTGTGATATGCAATATTTCTTTCTACTTGGTTACTGCAGGTAACGTCTTCATCACTGCAAATAAAAATATATAGTTAGCGTGGGGAATGTCAAAGTTCCTAGAAAGTGGTCACAGCTTCCATTGAGCCTTCTGCAGGGCTAACAGATTAGAGTATCAGTCATTATGGAGATGTTGGAACTTTACAAATCTAGAGCCCAATTTCGATTTCTCTATCTCAAGTTATCTTTAGCTCTCTTGTTAGCCATTCCTTGTCCACCTCTGTGTGTGACCTTACATCCTTGTGAATGACAGTAAAGCCTTTTACAATGTATTAACATAATACAGCACTGAAAAAAATGAAATAAATGGAAGAAGACATGGGAGTACTCCTAAAATATCGAGATTTTTATTATATTGTATTTGTATTATATATAAAATATTATATATAAAATATTATATTATAATATTATATTATATTAATTATAGTATATTAATTATTAATTATATTATATTAATTATATTATATTAATCACATTATATTATATTAGTTATTTTAATTATATTATATTATATATTACATTAATTACATTACATTACATTATATTATATTATATTATATTATATTATATTATATTACATTACATTATATTATATTATATTATATTATATTATATTATATTATATTATATTATATTATATTATATTATATTATAGAAAGCAGGTAGAGGGAAGAATCCAGGCTGAACATGGCTGGTCGACTAAACTGGACCATGAGAGAAGAGAGGGGGAGGGGGGGAGCAAGAGAGGAGACCTGGGCCTTGAGACCCGAGTAGCCAAAATGGCTGCCATGTTTACGGGAGAAAATCTGGGGGAAGGGAAGATGAAGCTTCTGCCTGTGGAGGGAGGTTTAGGGTAGTGAGCGGGTGAGAAGTGCTGGGATTCACGGGCATTGAGTGACTCTGAGGAGTCCCAGGAACTCAGTGACCTTGAGAAAGCTGGCCAGCGTCTGCTTTGATACGTTAATAGGCGCCTCGGTTAGCCATCCCGTCCCAGGATTCTTTGAGACCTACCAACCACTGTCTTCCGCAAATTCCAAAGCTAAACGTCATGACGTAACAGCCGAGTGGCCTGTAACAGACAGACTATATACTTCCGCCCTTTCCGATGCTCCCGCCCATGTAGCTGAAAGGTTGTTTGCTTTATAGGGTCTATTTGTACAGACACTTTGTAAGAAGCCCCAGTGGCCTAATGGATAAGGCATTGGCCTCCTAAGTCAGGGATTGTGGGTTCGAGTCCCACCTGGGGTGGACAGTTTTTGGCGGGAGAGGCATTTAAGTGCAGAGTTGGTGGTGCATGTCGTTAATACCATTGCACGAGGAGACAGAGGCAGGCGTACCTCTGTGAGTTCGAGGCCAACCAGAGTTCTAACAGAGGGGGTGGGGGAAAGGCGTGGAATTGCTACCTCATTAGAACACGGAGTTTGGGATGACCTCAACTTCTTTTCCTGGACCATGGTCACTCATATCTGGCTCCAAAATGAACTTTTTCGTATCCCTTTTTCGTATCCCCTTTGAGGTGACAATTGTACTTTTTTGTGTTGATAGTACATTTATAAATGTATGATTATTGAATGTTAAGTGACAAAGTAATTAGTTTCAGATAGGGCCGAATTACTTGACTTTGACATTTTGCTCCTTCTAGAGAAGCGATATTCTTGAACAAGAGAGAACTGCTAATAATGACCTTTATGACCCCAAGCAGCAGGAAACCTGGATCAGTAGACAACCTAAGTTTGCTCTGCTTTTCTTGTGGATACACAAAACATTCGTTCCTTTACGTATTTTTAAGTATGTTGTTTTCCTCTCTGTTGGTGTGAGTAGAACTAAAATTCTTGAACTTGTGACTCATCTGGACACAGATGGGGCTGCAAGATTTGAATAGTCCTCTCTCTACCACCCATCATTTTATCTCTTTCATTCTGGGTGTTAAGAGCTTGAGTTGTCTACCTCCTGCTAAAGTGCAAACGTTGCTTTGTCTGGAATTTAGAGCCCTGTTTGCCTGTTTCCTGTTTGCCTCCACAGCCCAGCCTTTGTTGTTGTTTTTTTTTTCTTTTCTAAACTACGACTCACAGGGACAAGCTGCTTTGGCAAGGAAATGCTTCTCTGGCTTTGTTTCAAGAAATGGCTAGAGAATTCTAAATGCCCTCCAATTCTAAAATGCCTCCTCCCCATCTGCTCAGTCAGCCTTGCCCACCCGAAGAAGAGTCTTTGCCTTCCTCCGTCTGTAAGAAGAAACTCTCGTTGAAAAGGGCAAAGCAATTTATTTAGCCTTTAAAAAAAATAACATTAGTGTGTGTGTGTGTGTGTGTGTGTGTGTGTGTGTGTGTGTGAAAGTTGCAACAACTTCAAGAAGCAAATTCTCTCCTTCTATTGTGTTCAATCTGAGATTGAACCCAAAGGATCAGAGGTGACCTGATTAAACTCAGATGGTCAGGCACTGAGCCATCTTGCCAGCCCAGAGTGCAGGGCAACAGACAAATGAATGCCACCCTTTCTTCAGCAATTGGGTATAGACAATGCACTTGGAAACTAACAGTGAAAAGGACTGCAACTTATTATATTTAAAGGTGTCTAAATCCAATGGAATATACTTACATCCCTTCAGGTTCCACATGACCCTGGGGCTGCATCATTGGTACAGTGAGGCATTTGCTTTAAGGAAAAATAACAAGGGTGACAAGAGTCAGGGAACAAGGGCACAAGAGGAGATAAGTCAGAGCTCTGAGTTTACTATTTGTAGAGAGAGACATCAGCAGCACTCTGCAGGGAAGCTGACAACTCTGAGAATGACAGACAGTAGACAGTGTGGCGGGTCAGCAAAGAAGGAGTAACACGACCCTTCCTACATGATCCAGTTGTCACTCACTTAAGCATTTATTGAGCAGCAAGTATGGTACAGACCCCAAGGATTTATTCACTTTATCTATCATCTTCAATGTGCTTTCAATTCTGAGTTAGGAATCACTGGGTTGAAAACTCGAAAGGACTAATTAAGTAAGCCCACCTTAAGCTCACTCTTTTTAGATAAGGGAGACATTATGCAGAGTCTGTGTTTAGGGTTGTGCAGTTATTTCCGGGGAAGTGGGACCAAGAAGGGGAAGGACTAAAATGCTGATGCTCTCATGAGGGAGGGATATTAGATAAGATGATTGAATCTATACCCTCAACTCAAGAGAGGCCACTTGTTTCTCCACTCTTCTAGTTTGAGTACGGAGTATTTTTGGAGAAGACCTCCCTAGTTCGCCTAAGGCCTATGCTGCCAGCTTTGAGGCTCTGTGGGGTCCAAGGCTATGGGGCAATGTCTGTTCTAGATTCTGGGCAGCCAGCTTAAATAGTTAGCTTTACCTTTTCAGTTTTCTTATTTGCCACCAATCAGGGCAATCTTCTCTTGGAATATATGGTATGTTGATGGTTGGCTGGGAACCATAACTTCTCTTTGAGTGGCTGTCATACTGGGGTGGAGTGATGCTTGAAGATGATGCATCATCCATTCTGAAAACAGGAACTGCCCGTGGAATCTTCAGCTTTGGAGGACAAGAGATTTTATCATATCACAAAAGAGGCACAGATGCATGAACAACTACTGAAAATGCTGGCCTTCAGCAGCTAGGCAAGGCAAGGCACCATCACCCATAAAGCATCCAGAAAGAACAGTTGGCTAGACCCATTTTAAGCTTTTGAACTTGAGAACTACAGGGAAGTAATTTAATAAATTATTGAATTAATAATAATAAATGATAAATAGATCATGTTGCTGTACATCATTAAATTTGTTAGAGCAACAATAAGAGAATAGTTCAGCAGTATAATCATATGATACCATTCTATAAGCAATGAAAATAAAATATAACTTCTTAAAAATAAAACTCCCATAAACTGAACCAAAAAGACTGTGTCATCTCTATCTATCTATCTATCTATCTATCTATCTATCTATCTCTTGTGTGTGTGTGTGTGTGTGTGTGTGTGTGTGTGTGCGTAAATCAAGCAATCAATGAGGTTGAATATCTGGCTCATAATAGCTCTTGGTTGATGTACTAATTCAAATGAAGTCTGAATACACATGACATTTCCTGATCTTCTGTTTCTTAATCTGAATGTGTTTTAAGTAAATTGGTTCCGTTTCTGAGAATTTACAAGCTGAGCGATATTTGTGTGCTTTTCTAAGTGTACATTATACTTCATTAAAAATCCGTTTTGTGTGTATGAACTCTAAATTTAATTTTTTTTGCGTTGTATTTTCCTTCTTTTTGTTTCAGGGATATCATTTATTTGGAGTTGAGGATTTATTTTCTTAGAACTCCTTGTTATGAAGGATCCCATTGTTGATAAATTCCAAGATGGGTTCTCTCTAAAGATAAATGCATTATAAAATTCCTTAAATGCAATCTGAGCTGAATGACCAAAGGGCTGTTTTTCCCCCACACTTCAAAAAATAAGCTCTCTACTGAATACTGTGGTCACACACATACACACGTGCGTATACACATACACACACACACACACACACACACACACACACACAGGGATGGGTAGAAGGGAAGAGGAAGGGGGAGGGGGATGAAGGGAGAAAGAATGAGGAGATAGAGAGAAGGAAAGAGAGAGTGGTATGTCTTTCATGACACTCTCTTTGATCTTTGGTTAATTTAAAAAAACTTATGCTCAAAGCCAAAAGCCTTGGAATGAGGGCAGAAAAATTATAAGAGCCAGAGAGGTTGGGGAGGACTGCTGCAAAACATTGCCTTCTGGACAGGACATGGCTATTGCATTCATGAGCTCACAGCAGCTAGGGTTGCCAGGAGAAGATCCATACAAGCCAAGCTGGTCAACATTCCAGCACAGAGGAGGAGCACGCAAGGCCCCAGCCCTAGCTGAGGCTCTGTTGGCAGTTGATGGCTACTGAAGGACAGAGGGTGAGTTTCTTCAGGGGTGTACCCTTGGTAGGTGGGTCATACTCCACTGGATGACCCCACACTCATGAGTAAATGAGCAGCATAAATCGAACTTCATGGGTTATTAAAAAAATAATAAAAAGACACAAAGTTATGGAGAGGATGTGTCACTGGGAGGCGGTCCAGGAAAGAGTAGAGGGTAGATATGGTCAAAATATGTTGCACATACATATGCATTTCTCAAAGATTAAATAAAATATTTTAATAAAAGGATTTGGAAACCTTGGTCATTGATTTGTCTGTTGATTTTCAATACATTTTCCGAAAAAAAAATCCTTGCAAGAGATAAGATTTGATGGTTTCTAGCTCCCAATTTACTCTTTGTGCTTAGATTTGTTTGAAATAAACTTCAGTGGAAATTATGCTTTTTAAATGTAGAATTTAGTGACTGTTAGTAAATGTATCCATTTATATGGTCATCATTACAATACATCCTTAGCCTATTTCTATGACTTCTATAAAATCCCCCCTGCTCTTTTGTAGTCAAGCTCCAGTTCTGTGCTGGTCCTAAACAATATTAATTGGACATCTGTCTTTGTAACCTTCTCTTATCTAGACATCGTTGTTAGGATCACAGGCTTACTTTGAATGCTAGAGTTGAGTGCTAGTGTTGAACCCAGGGCCTTGTGCATGCTTGACAAGTGCTCCACTACTGAGCTACCTCTCCAGCTCAAGATGTGTGAGTCTCAAGCTGCAGGGCTGCAGCAAGTACTCAAGCCCAAACAGCAATGTTTCTGAATACGAAGTAAAAGCCCCAAACCATTCTATGTATTTCCTAAGGCTACTATAATAGATTGTCACATGTTTGGTGGGCTGAATTTATGGAAATTCTTCTTTTGCCATTCTAGAGATCAAAAGTCCCAATTCAAAGTTTCAGCCTGGCTCTGGTTTCTCTTAAGGTTCTAGGAAAGATATGCCTTTGACTCTCCTAGCGTTTGGTGCTTGTAGAGGAATATTTAATCATTTAATCTGGCAGCATGGCTGCTCTAGGGTAGAAAGAATGTTGGTACACATCTTTAATCCCAGTATTCAGAAGGCAGTGGTAGCAGACGCCTTTAAACCCAGCACTTGGGGGACAGGAAGCAGACCTCAGAAGGAGTCAGTGTCACATAGGAAGTAACTTCTGAGATGAGTCAGAGTGAAGGACAGGCAAAGTGATGAATCAGAGGAAGAATTAGCACTGAGGACACACTCAACTCTCATGATACAAAATGCAGGCTCTCAGCTCAGAGAGTCAGTTAGTGGGGCAGTATGGAGGATAAAAGGCAGAGAGAAGATAAGACACAGGACAAGGAAGCGCTCTGACTGAGGACAGACAAGACAGAGGATAAGACATAGAGGCAGTATGAAGCAGGCAGTCTGACTGGGGAGTATGAAGAGTCTGAGGCAGAGAGTCAGAGGTAGTTTGGCAAAAGAAGTCAGTATCAGATGGGAAGAGTGAGTCGGTGTGAATGAAGCTGAGCAGAGCAGTACAGTCAGAGAAGTCAGAAAATTAGTCAGAGTCTGCCAGAACCAGAAGAGTCAGTTGAGTTCAGTACAGCTCTGAGTTCAGAGGAGCTAGTTAGAATGAGTCAGTCAGCAGTAAGTTTCAGAGACTTAAACGTTCTAGATTGTATGGAGGCCGAGGCTGAAGCCTTTCAGTTCTAGGTTTAAGAGTAGATCATATGGAAGCAGAAATGCTCCAGGGCTCCAGGACTAGGACTGGAGATTGAATTAGCAAAATAATAAAAGGCTTTTACTTTGAATCTACAGCTACAGTGGTAATGAATGTTCCTTGGCTTGTGGTATCATAACCCCAGTGTCTGTGTAGGTCTTTGCACTACCATCTCCTCTCTGTTTCTATCTCCCTGTGTTCTTTATCTTACAAAAGCACTGATCTTCAGTCTTATGGCCGACTCTTACCATGTATGATCTCATCTTGACTTTTAACTATAAATTATGTCTGTAAACATCTTGTTTCCAAATAATGGCACATTCTGAAGTTCTGTATGGACATGAAATTGAGGAATGTTACCAAATGAATTTTTTAAAAATTAGTTATTTTTGTTGGTTACGTTGGTTCAGGAAAACGATACAGGTTTTGCTCAGGAGAAAAATAATCAGAACTTAAAACACATCATAGACCTGAGAGGCCTGTTTCAGATGACCTCCTAGGGAACCCAGAGGCCAGTTGAAACGCCTCCTAGCATATGAGATGACTGCCACCTGGCTGGGAATCCTCAAAGTAGAAAGCTATGGCTATCAACAGAAGAAAGAGGGGGCAAGTTGCATATATTTTAATGGATCTAAAGATGTCAAATTCTTGTTTGTTTTCCTATGAAAAGGCTCCACCCCTGAGAATAAGTTGGCTAGAAACTGTCTTGAAGGGACTCTGTCTAAAATAGGTGGGATAACCCAATGTAAGGCTTGAGGGTTGGCAAATGTAAAGGCTCAGTATCAAGATTTCTTTTCTGTCATAAAGCTCCATTTGGATCTGTCTCCTCAGCAGAAATTGTTACAATTCTCTCATAAGATAAAAAAAGTTTGGGGAAACTTGTGCAGCCGCCATCACTACCAAATCATAATAGGACCATGTATAGGTATGGAAGAATGTCTCTTTTTCATTATACTCTTGTTACTTGGCTTAACCTTGTAAGGGTCAGAAGGTTCAATCATTCCATGATCCTTGCCCCAAAGCAGGCTGCCAGCTGATGCAGAACAGAGTGAGACAGAGTAAAAACAAAGGGAGGAGGAGGTTGTAATTTAGAATAAGGTAGCTATAGCAACAGATGGAGACATTTTGGAGGTTGTTTTCTGTTTGTTTGTTTGTTTGAGACAGGGTCTCACTATGTAGACCAAGTTGGTCTTGAACTCGCAGAGATCTGTCTGCCTAGGACTAAAGGTATGTTGCATATATTTGAACATATATCAGACATTATATTAAGTAAAGATCATTGCACTGACTGCCTGAAAGCCTTAGTAGGAAGGGATATGTATGGCTGAGCCAGCCTGTGTTTATCAGGTAAATATCAGGTTAAAAAATAATGAATTTTTAAAAAATATCCCTCTTAGCTTAATATAAATAGAATTTCTGATAAAGAGGTCAATTGGATGCTCTACCAGACCAGAGGTGACATTAGGCATGGTCTGGTCTCCCCTATTGATCTTCAGTTCCCCACTGTAAAAGTGGACATGACTCAGATGGGTGGGGCCTAGCCCCTTTTGTGTCAATGGCACCCTACTATAGATGTGCACAT
Organism: Cricetomys ansorgei; assembly: GCA_026225945.1. Classification (NCBI taxonomy): domain Eukaryota; kingdom Metazoa; phylum Chordata; class Mammalia; order Rodentia; family Nesomyidae; genus Cricetomys; species Cricetomys ansorgei. The sequence continues at coordinate 8,210,454 of JAMJFZ010003396.1, forward strand.
GCCCCAGTGGCCAAAAGTTTGGGAGAAGTAAACCATTGTCTCTTTGATCAGGTTAATAGTCTGCTAAGAGAGACAAGGATGAGCTTTTAACATAATAAACTGCCAGGATACCAGAAGAGTTGGAGATAGCTGTTAGAGCTGGAACATGGCCTGATGTGAGCTCTCCTAAGGTCTATCTGGCTTGTATCATTAACTATGCTGCCTGTTGCTTGTATCATTAGCCATGTTGTGGTGATTTAATATATCACCAGGCCAAATAATAATAATTCATTTAACAGGGGTGTGTGCTACTACACCCAGCTTTCTTTGGAGGCTGTTCTAATGACCAGTAATTGGGGGAGATTCTTATTATATGACAGTGACTGGAAAACTTTAGAGTCTGTCAAAAAATGTATCTGGAGGTAAAAAAGTTGCATTAAATGGCTTGGGGAGATTAACAAAGGGAATGAATTATGTTATTTAATGCTATGTTCCTTAGACTCCCATTCCATCACCAGGTTACTTCCATAAGGAAGTTTTTAATCCATGTTTGTAAGAAAAGAAACATTGTCTGTTATAAGTGATGCCATCATAAGGATTTGTCTTCCATGAATGCATTTTGGGGGGCTACTTATAGGTTTACTGGTTAGGAAAAGACCTAGTAGTTAAATAATAAAATGTTACAATGGTTTTATGTTTGAATACATTATTTAATATAACCCATAAGAATACATGATAGCTCATGGTTTTTCTCTTTCTTCCGAGAAGTTTGTATGAACATATTTTCTAATCTCGAGTCTGGCAACTATTGGTCTATTTACTATATCCTGTTTACAAAATGTTTTTCAGACTATTGACTTAGCACAGAGATACTTTGCATACCTGTCAAAACATGGGCCATGAATGAAGATATGTGAGGAGAATTCTGAGAGCTTGTGAGATAACTCCAAGGAAACAAGGCCAAAGTCCTGTGTCTCTGTTTCTCCTCAACATGTGTTGTTCTTGTAATATGCTTTTGTGCTCCTCCCAGGTGTGGTAAATAGAAGTGGGTTTACTTCTGATTATTCAAAGACGTTCCTAAGCATGGGTTGTCCTTGTGACATGTGCTTAAACTCATGTGACCTTTGCTCATTTGACCTTGCTTAAACGTCCAGAATATAAATTTTCTGATGCTCTGAATAAAGTTGGCTATTGCATGAGACTTTATTCCACCTCATTTTTAGGCTCTGCTTCCCAGATTCATGCCACCAACTAGAGTGGTAACACAGTCCTATGTGTATTGTTCATTTATAGTTACACTATTCACAATAGTTAGGAAATGGAACAAACAAAAGTATCCATCAACTGATGAATAGATTAAAAACTGTGATTCACATACACAATGATATTTTATTCAGCTGAAAAGAAAAACAGAACCCTGATATTTGTAGGGAAATAGATGAGAATTGGAAATCAATAAGCCAGACCCAGAAGAACAAGTGCTGCATGTTTTCTCTCATATGCAGAATCTAAATTTAGAATTATGTGCACACATGCATGCGTGGTGTGTGTGTGTGTGTGTGTGTGTGTGTGTGTGTGTGTGTGTGTGTGTGTGTAGATCATAAAACTTGAACAAGGATAATAAAAGGAGAGGAAGAGAACTTAAGGGAAAATGAAAGGATCATGAAATACACAGGACATACACACAGAATGTGGAAAAGAACCAGTGGGTGATAAGAGAGGATGAGCTAGGACAAAATAGAAGGATGCACATGTACAAATATTCCAAACTTTGTATGTCAACTTAAAAAATAATTTAAAAATGGACTTACTACCCTCTCTGGGAAAGTGGGGCCTCTGTGTTTCTCATCACTGATTGCAATGTGCAGATCAGCATCTGAAAAGTAAAAGCAAACAGAACAAAGGAAAACACCCAACATTGGGAATCAAAACAATGAACTAGTTTACAAGAACAACACACCAAATCAACTGAATTCATTTGTAGCTTTCTTGTCTAATGCTCAACTCAAATAGCACTCCTCCAGCACCAGTGACTGACATATCACAATGCCTGAATTGAAAGTTCAAATTCCTCTAAATCCTATAAACAATTTATCCCTCATTTCCATGTGTTATTAAGAAACCAACACACCTGTACAGAATGGCCAATCATTTTAAATAAATCTTGTAAGGATAGCCATAGTCATGTTGGCATATGTGATAATTAAAACTATTGCTTAAATTATTACCTTTTGCTATATATTTGAAAAGCCAGATTGCTCCATGAGATTTTGTTATTTATAAAAAGAAAGACCTAAGCTCTCCCTCTCGCTCTCTCTCTCTCAGTGTGTGTGTGTGTGTGTGTGTGTGTGTGTGTTTCTTTGTGTGTGTGTACATGTGCACACTCATGCATGATCTTGAGACAAGGTCTCAGTATGAGGGTCTTAAATTTGCTACAAAGCTCGGGCCTATTTCTTCTTGTCTTAGCCTCTTGAGAAACAGGATTATAAATATATACAACCATGCCTGCTTTCGATTTTAAAAAATCCTTTCCTTTGTTTTTATTTTATATATGAATTTATCTGTGTGCCAAATGCATACAGTGCCCAAGGAGGCCAGAAGAAGGCATCGGATCCACTAGGACTGGAGTAACAGACTGCTATGGGTGCTGGGAATCAAACCCAGACCCTCTCTGGAAGAGTAGCTGGTGCTCTTAACCACTGAGACAACCCTTCAGCCCCTGATTTCCTTATCAAGTAGGAAAACTAGTTGTCTGATCCATAAAGATATGCTCACCACATTTTATTTCAAAGGAATTTGTTTTAAGTTAGAAGGATTACTAGAGGCATTAAATGGATCATTACTTGATCCATGTTTTCAATTCTTTATTAAAATGTTCTCGTAAATATATTTTGACCATATTCTTTCCCTTCCTTCAACTCCTCCTGGATTCTTCCCACCTCCGTACCCACCCAAGTTCATATTCTTTTTTCTCTTTGTTTGTTTGTTATGGTTTCAATTTTAAAAACATTTCTCATGACATGAAAAAGGCATATATTAATATTGAGGGACACTAAAATTAGACTTCATTTGCAACATATCATCCCACAAAGCTGTATTGCTATCATGTCAATCAATAGGTATATTTTCTTTCTGGGAAGCTGATCTGGCATTGGAAAGGCTTGACTTAGTAGGGTACCCCTCCACCCGAGCTCCAGCCCAACAGGGAGTCAGTCACACATACATGCTTCCCAGAGAGTGCATCCTGGGGCTGCTTTGCAGCTCTGCTGGCAGCACAGGAACTTCCCATCCACGAAGAAGCCACTGTGGTACTTGATTAGCAGGTGAGGGTTGCCCCGTATCTCTGAAGGACAGATGGGAAGGATACAAGGCATAAACAGACATTGGCCCAAGAGAAGCAGCACTGTAAGTAAATAGTATAATCTCAGCACGATGGCAATCTTATTCACCAGCAACTGAGGTAAGACCCAATGTCTACCAAAGCAGTTGTCTTTTACTCAGAAGTTAATAAATCCAAGAATAAACAAAAACACAGCATAATTCACAGTCTAACTACAGCATAATAATATATAATTCTGACATGAAAGAGTTAGTAAAAATGTATACACTGGCCAGCTTGCCATTAAGATTTTATATAAATACACCTGTAAAGGTCCTGAATGGATTACAGACCTGATCTTCTTTGGTGGTAGAAGTAGGCTGGGTGGTAGGACTAGATCTTAGGAAAAACAAGAGTTCCCGACACCATGTACTTGCTATGGGTTTTCTTTTGGAAAAAATTCAAAGATACAGTAAGAATTTGCTTCTTCCACCCTTTACTTAGATCTGTCAATAGCTAACTATAATATTTTGTTGCTTCTTTCTCTTCATTACATTCATCATTATTGTTCTAAAAATTTATCATTATTATTCACTTAATAATTTAGAGTGAACAGCAGATTTATGGCTTGAATAATATCACCCCTAAATATTTCCCAATAGTTTCTATTACCAAAGCTATTCTCTTACCTAACTATAAAATAAATTGTCAAATCCAGGAAATTCTATATATATTTCCTATTTTATTTTCCCCAATTGCTCCAATAATGTTTAAATCATTTATTCTTTCTGATCAAAGTCCTAATCCAGTGTTATGTATGAAATTTGCTAATTTTGTCCTTGACCTACAATTGCTTCTTATCTTTTCTTTGTTTTCATCACTTTAACATCTTTACTCTAAGGAATAAATAATTTGAGGGGGTGGAAAAGCTACCTTTTCTTTTTTTAGACAAGGTCTCATGTATACAATCTAGCCTTGCTTTACTGTGTAGCCAAAGCTGACCTGAACTCTTGATTCTCCCGCCTCCACTTCCCAAACGCTGGGACTACAGGACTCTACCACCACACCTTGCTAGGGTTTACTTTTCTAGGATATTTGTATGTTAGAAAGGAATAGCTAAGGGTTCAACTTGGTGGTAGAGCATTTGTCTAGCACAAGTACTCCATCTCCTGGACTCCAGTACAGAATAAGGCAATGTTAGACTAAACAAATTACATTCTAATTTTGGAGTGCAGTAGTGTATCTACAGAAAATTAGTATCTTTTGCAATACAGCAGAGAAACCTACATGGATTTAGTTGAGAATAGCTCAGGAAGTGTACTCTTTGGAGCTCACAGAGCCTGAAGCAACCTACATGGAACCTGTTGGGTGTACCTAATAAGTCTTGAGGTTTTCTGTCTGGGCGGTCCTACAGAACTCATACAGATGAGTCTGTCTCTGAATCTTTTGCCTGCCCTTTGGGACTGTTCTTCCCCTGCTGGGTTGCTAGTCCATCCTTGAAGTAGGGACTAGTGCCTGGCCCTGTTCCATCTTCTTGTGCCCTGTTTGAGCAGTAACCCTGGGAAGACTGCTGTTTCCTGGGGAGAGGTGGTAGGATGGTGGGGAGTAGACCTGGGGAAGAGGGGAGCTGGAGGGAGCTGGAAGAAGTGAAGGGAGGGAAGGAAAGGTGTTGGGATGTATTATATGAGGGAAGAAAAATAAACACCAACAACAAAAGAATCTGAGAGTTTCAATAGATACATTTTGATACAGTTGCTTTAACCATTGGGGAAGAAAATTGATTGCTGCCTTAAAACCATTGAGTTAAGGACTCTGAAAGAATTCTTTGAAATCAAATATTGCATAGTATCTTTCCCTTTCCGTTCTATCTACAGAGTCAACTACTTAGAGATAATTAAAAAGTTATTCGCCCATTCTATCTACAGAGCCAACTACTTAGAGATAATTAAAAAGTTCTTCGCACGGAGGAAGAGGAGGGAGGAGGAGAAACAAGGGAAGCATCTTTTGGTGGGGAGGGCTGGTTCTGTGTGTGATTTCAACTCTTCACTCTTGACTTTTTGTTCATCTAGAGAATTCCTAATTTTGAATCCAGGAGAGTCCTATTCCTCCTTTATTAACATGACTTAAGGAATAATAATTAATATTGTGCTGGGTCACTGAGGGTGCATAAGATACTTTATGCAAATCTTTGGCCTTAGTTGTTCAGTGAACAGTGGGTTTTAGTAATGACATTCATTTAGTATAACTCAGTTTAGTTTGGCTGAAAATGCCGGCATCAATGAAAAACTTCACTAATGTGCAGTAAAGGTGAATTATTATAGACTGAATTAAGATTATAAAATGCTAATTTCTGATTTTATCCCAAATAACCACTGGAATTCCCCCAGGTACATTGTATGCTTTCTTGCTGTCTAAGCTCTTGCTCCTTATGTGTCAAGATTCCTAATGTTTATAACTAAAAGAATTTAGTTTTCTGAGTAATTAATTCTCCAACCAAGTCTCAAAGTCCACATTGCCATAATCCCAATAATGATGGTATTAAAAAATTGTATGTGATTGTATGTTTTTTTCCTCTTGTGCATCATTTAGTCTACCCACCAACACTGACAGTTAGCTGTTATTGTTATCATGACTCTTACAGAATTAAATAGGCTGATATGGTATAAACTGGTGAGACTTTGTAAAGGGAAATATTTAAATGAGATGGAAAGTTAGTTTGCTAACTTGATGACAATCTCACCCATCTTCTCTATCATTCTGCACAGAGATTGGAGATAAAAACAAACACAGATACTGTTTTCCAGTGTCTATTGTACATAGAGATGGATATGAGCCGCAGTTTTGGGAAACGTAGCATGGGGGGATTCTAAGACAGCTTAGAACCTTTCAGTAACCTGTAAGAGTGGTGCAACAGAAAGCTGGAGGGAACCTGTGTCCCTGACATCCTCGAATGGCTGCCCAATCTGAAGACTGCCTGCCTCCCACTCACTGTGGGAGAGAGAGCAAAAATAGATTTGTTCTAGTGACTGCTCAATGTCTTTTCTCCTCCAGTACAAAGCACTGCTAACAGGTATGTATTTTCTGCGGTGTTGGACCCAGAGATGTGTTGTTGCTTGTCTCTTTGTTGTACTTTCCCATCCATATACCTTCACCCAGCTCCCTCCTAAAAGTCTGGACAACATGTATAGTTCCAGAAGTACCCACAAATGGAGACAAATGGAGGCTAAAAAAGAGCTGAGACTAGAAAATATCTGCATGACAACTGAGCCCTAGGCAGTTCCCCCAAAGATGACTGGCTGAGAAACAAAACCTTAAGGCTCCTCCTAGAAGCCCCATTATAACCACAATGGCTAATGTATAAGAGGCTGTTTTAATATATTTTGGAGTCACTCATATATGTATTTGCTATAGGAGAAAAGAAGTGGGGCTGGAGAGGTGGCTCAGAGGTTAAGAGCACCATATGTTCTTCCAGAGGACCCGGGCTCAATTCTCAGTACCCACATTGGCAACTCACAACTGTCTGTAACTTCTGTTCCAGGGGATCCAACACCCACACACAGACATATATGCAGGAAAAAACAGAAATGTATATAAAATAAAAATAAATAAAATCTTAAAAAAGAAGTAATGCTCTTCAAGTTACACATCATGAAATGGAGGCCCAGATGTATTATATAGTGCGTAGAAGACACAGGCAACCAGGTTTGCCTGGCTCTGACAGAAGTACCCGTCTCACTTCACTGAGATGATTGTGCGTAATGAGGGAAGCTTCTTTCTCTAGTGGAGCACTTTACTACTCTACAAAAAAGATTGCTAAGTCCCTTCACATAAAGGGAAAATGGAAACTATGTGTGGAAAAGGAGGTATTTGCATTGGTGTGGAGTGGGTGTATATAATCTGAGATGTACTGAGATACTGACATAATGTAAAAACAAAATCTTTCTCTATCTAGGATATTAAAACCTGAAACTGCACCAGCAGAGCCACTGATTTGAGTTATGGATTATCCTTACAACACGACCCTTCTGAAAATAAAAAGATCGCAGAGGCAAACATCATGGTGCTAAGTTAATAACAATGACTCTCTCCCTTGTTACTACAGCACCCTAAAAATCATGAATAAAATCTTCATTAAATCCTCAGTTTTGGGCAAAAATGTAATGACTTAGGTTACAATATATTTACTTAGAAAGTTGGGTTCAGGCAACTGAAATTTGAGACTCTATTAACAAGTTTTGTGGCATTTGACTGTTTTCATTTAAACTTGTGTGAAAAATGACCATAGAGTTGTCAAGAGGGTTATGCAACAAGGTGCAACATGTACTTGATAAAGTAGCTAGCAAGTGCTAAGAGGTCAGTTGGTATGCTTAGCACTAGCTGTCTATGAACACTGGGAGTATGGTCCCAACGGGGCTTGAAGTACCTGAGGAAGCACAGCTGGCCTGCAGCCTCCCCTTCTCCCTGGTCCCCACACCCTGCTGTCTTGCCCACGAGGGACACAATACCTAGCTCTGTGCTCACTGTGAAAGTGAAAGTGATCCCCAGGCTTCGTGCCTGGAACACTGAGAACATAAAGCGAGTATGAATACAGCCCATGGCCTGAGCTTGGTAGGACAACAATTCAAGCTTTCAATATTGCATTTTATTACCTTTTTGCAGTGCTTTCAACCACTGACTTCGGCTATCTTCGTTTGATGCATAGACATAGAGAAGCCCATCTTTATACACAATCTGGAAAGGAAAAAAGAAGCAGTGCATTTTGATACGTTTCATGGCTCAGTCTGTGTACCTGTAGGTTATTGTGTTATTAGAAATGAACCTTTTCTCATACAACATGTGCTAGCTTTGGAATTACATGAAAAAACTACATTTAAAAAAATCTTCTACATCTCAATTTGTTTTTATGTCAGATACTTCAACACTTGGGAAAATGCACAGCAATGAAGCATGTGACAGCGGTGAATATTAAAGCCTCATTAGGATTGCCCTAGAACAGGTAGTATTATAATACAGTAAACTACATATTTCTGAGGAGTGCTCACCAGTGATTCCTTTCACAACTAGAAAATCTTTAACTTCTGCATCCTTAAAAACAACTCTCAGGGATGGGCTAGCCTTCCTTTGCTATGCCATATTGGGCAGTTTCCCCACAGTCTTCTCAGTTTCCATTTTGTACTTATATTGAGGAAACTATGTCCTCTTGTTATGTCAGTCTGTCACATCATGTGGCATCTCAGGCATTCTCATGACCCTTATTTATGAGGCTGAAGAGATGGCTCAGTGGGTAAGAAAGGCAGGGTGTACTTCTGAACAAGCCTGGAAGTCCAGTGCTCTGGTGGTCACAGAGAGGGGCATTTATTGGGGCTCCAGGATCAGTAGGAAGTCCCATCTCAAGAGAATAAGGTGGAGAGTAATAGATCAGGACACCTGCTGTCTTCTTGCCTCCATATGCAGGACACCTCATGCCCTCCTCTTGCAATCATGTGCGTATACACCTGCCTCAGCTTAAAAATTACAATGCTCTCTCCAGATCTGACTATTTTACAACTGGAAAGTAAGACATACTACTTGTGAAAGATCTCCTAGTAACTGGGCTCATCCTACTTTAATATTTTACTTTTATTTGTATATAATATATATGGGTACACCTTTTTTCCTAACAAATGAGCAAATAGACTCAGAGATAAGTTGTGATGTATCTTTATGGCTATACAAATCCAAGTAGTGGGCTAGGAACTCTGTAGGGCTAGAAAACCTTTGTGGCTTTGAGTAGCCACTGTGTCCCTGCTGTGTTTGAGGTCATCTCCACGGACAACCTCTCTCTTGGTTTTCCCCAACTGGGTGATAGTTTTGTAGTTGATCTGACTCAGGTCAAACAGTAAGTGTGATACAACTCAACCCTCCACGAAGGCATTCTTTCTAGCATGGAACTGTTTAAAATTCTTTGGGGGCTATGGGACCCATGAGATATTCTCCAAACCCATGTGGTGAATGGAGAAAACTGACTCTTACAAGTTGTCCTCTGATCCACATTCATGCTATGGCACATAGGAGAATGTACACACACACATACACACACACCACTAAATAAATAAATGTCACAAAAAAGAATTCTTTGGTGTAAAATTACAGTTGGTTGCCATGGTATGTAGAGCCCTTCATAGTAGAGCACCACCTGCTTCTCTGGGCTGGTCTCTTTCATTCTGTTAATTCAGCCTCCAGTACCTTGGCACTTGCTGTTCAGTTTGTTCTGCTGCCTCCTCCGTCTATGCTAGTTAAAGTCTATTTGTCCTCCCCAACCCAAGTGCCACCTCCAACAGAACATTTTCCTGACATCTTGGAGCAAGGAGCAAAGCACAAGGAATGTACTGCACCAACCTCCATCTTAACACTCTCTCTCACTATATTATGATGGTCTATTTTGCCAACTCCTTGGAGACACATCAGGGCAGGGTTGTCATTTAATCCTGCATAGTTTCCTACTTGCTGTTACTCAAGAGAGAGACACCCCACAGCTTCCATAAAAGAGAGGGTAGACTTGAAGCAGGTCAGACCAGGCTAGTTTACACTCTCATTTTGCTTCCCCTCCCTTTGAAGGAAGCAGATTGGCTGCTAGAGTTCTGGTTAACTGCCAACTCCCACTTGGGAATATTCCAAACATTATCATTGTCTCAAGGAATCCTTTCGCATTATTGTTATTTTCCTGGGCATAGTGCATTAATAATAGAAAATATTAAAGAAATCATCCCCTTTTACCTGAAATGGGTACTGTCTCTCCACAGGTGTCTGTTCCTCGAGGTTGACTTTTTCCACACATCTGATTTTCTTAATTTCTATTGATCCTTTTCTGCTTCCTCTTTTCTGATTTCAAAAGCAGAACAGGTATCATGTTGGTGTGTCATGGTGAGCAGGGAAAAGTGTACAGCTAAAGTTAATGTTTGAAGGGAGACTAAGGGATATGGAAGCCAATGGAGACACATATTCTGTGCTGTCACAATCATACTTCTAAACTATGAGCACAGCTAAGTATCTGAGTGACAGCTAACAATCTTATTTGAGAACCATGCAATATGTTTTTCAAACCACCTGCCAAGCAGTTAATAGAGAAATCAAGGTTTAACATCAGGAAGCATCTCTACTTTGTTTTAGGTTGTTGATAGTGTTTTGGGTTTTCCCCTATGATCGAGTTCTCAACTACACAGAGATGTTATTATTTCCACTATTGTTTTAAGGCAGCATCCTTCACCCTCACTCAGCACTATTATTAACATTTAATGATGGATAGCTCTTTGCTGTGAAATATGACCTGTAAGCTGTAGAATATTTTAGTAGCATACTCAGTCTCTGTCCACTGAATGTCCCTTACCCTGCCTGCCCCTAGAATTAGTTGTGATGGCTGACATATGGCTAATCATTGTTCAGGAAGCACAAATTACTTCAACTGAGGAGCACTGTTTTAAAGACATATTATGATTGATCTTAATAAAATGAACAAGTATTTTCCAAATCCTTTCTCTTGATTCATCATACATCAATGCATACAGTGCAGTACATTGATAGAAGGTCATTCTTACCCTTTGCTAAGAAACCTGGTATTCTTTCATTATAAGTCCTTTGTGGAGGCTTAGGAAAAATAATAAATAGCACAAAACAAGGAAGCCTCGAGAGCCTTACCATTTTGTCATATTCGTAGTAGGAAAGGCTTGTTTTGGTTAAAACAAAAAGGCGTTCCTTGTAATTATTTGGTGACATTTTCTTCTTTTGTTGTGACCTTTTGAGAAGGAGTTCTTCCAGAATGGATTTGGTATCCATATTGTCGTCCTAAAGAAGAGAATCGAAATGATTACAGTAACTAGTTAGGTTCAGGGAGAACAAAAATGCCAACTTCTAAAAATAAGACTGATTAAAGACTATAGAATAGACTGTATACCGCTCATAGTTTCCTGATGCCTTTGTTCTGAGTTCTGTGAGTGTGGATTTTCTACAGCATTTTATACCTTCTCATGTATCATAGAGTCACCATCTTTGCACCATTCTCCTGATGACCTCATTTAAGTGGTCTCTACTGTTTAAACACTCTATATGCTCTTATTGAATTAAATAGAATTCGATAAAATCTTTAAAACTGCACTTCAGGAAGCTCACCATGCATTAAATAATCGATCAACTGAAATTTCCCTCCATGCCTGCGGCCAGCTGTTTTGCCATATTATCCAAATCACCACAAAACACTGGTATCTTTGTAAGGGACATTCACTGCCCTGGTTCATGACTGTGTCTTCTGACATAAAGGATGCAGGTATGATTAACAATTTCAAGATTAAATCAAAGGAGGAAGAATGGTGAAAGGGCAACCAAAATGTCAAAAGAGATTCAAAAGAATGAGCACATTTACAATGGGAAAGCTTTTCACTCCTGAACCGTGGAAAACATGAGAACTGAAGGTATTTATGGAGAAAAAGAAGTGCACCAATTCTCTCTTTCTACTAAGACAGTTTTAGCTCTCTGTCTGACATCAGGTCGATAAAGAAAAGTAGTGATGTTAAGCTGTGAGCCACAGAGATAAACTTCACGTTCTTCTTTGCTTTGTGAGACTGCACCATGATTTAGAATTAGGTACCCAGTAGTTAGGATCTATCATTAATAGATAATTAAATTTGCTTACCTTAGACTTGGTGAAGCTTAATTTTAGCTTTCAAGCTGTAAGCAAAATATTACTGCTCGGAGGCACCATCTCTCATGTTCTCCCTGACTATGCCTGGGACCATGCATTAAAAGAAAAAATATTTGCATCCTATTAACACTCTTGATCAGGAAGCACCACCAGCTCTTCCTTCAGGATGGAGACAGGTGCAGGCACAGAAGCAAAGCCCGTCAGGCACTAGTAAATCCTTCCTACTAGTCCAGGAGTATGAGAAGCCTGCCACCATAAGTAGTAGACAGAAAGGGAGACTAAAAAATACAGGCTAGAGTTCAATAAATCACCACCAGTCATTCTTTCTGATATAGACCACACTACTCTAAAAGTGGGAATTAAGAAATATAGCTCTTTAAATTTATGTCCGTAGGTCAGGAAACTATGACTATTGAAAACATTCTCAAGGGCATTGCTTGACTTACAGGCATACTACAGGAAATCCTATTCATTAGATAGAAGAAAATATCACACTCCTATGGCTCTGTATGTTGTTTTATAGACTTTTTAAAAGCAGGGATAATCTTTTGCTAAAGTAGTATGGGGCGCAGCGATGAGATGGTTCAGTGGGTTTGCTATGCAGACCTGATGACCTGAGTTCTATCCCTGAAACCCACAAAAAGGTGGAAGGAGTGAATTGATTCTACAAAGATGTCTTCTGACCACCAACATGCACAAGTGTGTACAAACACACACACACACACACACACACACGTACACACACATCAAATCATTTTTTAAATTAAAACAATGAAGTTGGATAGGATATCAGAAGAGTTGGGGGAGGGGAAAGAATATGACCAAAATCTCAAAAAAACTGAGTAAAAATTATTTTTTAAAAAGAGAAAAGATACCAGGCATATGGCACATTCCTTTAATCCTAGCACTTTAATTCTAGCACTTAGGAGGCAGAGGAAGGCAAATCTATCTCTGTGAGTTTGGGGCCAGCCTGGTCCATATAGTGAGTTCAAGGCCAGCCAGGGCTGCATAGTGAGACGCTGTCTCACATTTTTAAAGAGCCAAAGCAGGATTAGTTTCTTCTGAGCAGGTGGATATTGGTTTCTCTGCTTGGGGTTGGACAACAGGGCAGAGGTGAGGGTGGGGTACAGGTGGCAGGACCTGAGGAAGTGGGTGTCACACTTCCTCTTCCACCTCTGCCAGTGAAAGCACCACACATACTCCTTCTCTGATAAGATTATTTCCTACACTCAGTGTCTATGGTTGGAAGAGAATGTTCTTGAAAACTCATGGAAATTATGAAGTGACAGTTTTATACACTAGACATAGTTGCAGGGTACTTTTGTATTATACTCATTTTCTGCATTAAAGTTTTTACTAATAAATCAGAGAGGAAACATTAAAAGCAGTTGCCAATTTGCTCATACAAATGCAGCTAAAGCAGTATTTCTCAAAGCCATTTACTAACTTTGCAGATCTTATCCGAGCACTGTTTTAAACGAGCAGGGCTTCACATCTGGGGTAAGGTGCAGTGTTTTCCAGCACTGCACGATGATTTGCATACTTTGTGTTTACTGAGCTTTGGTGCACTTCGCACTGAAGATTGGTCCGGAGGAAATTTGATATACAGGATGAAGACAAAGAGTCATAAAACCCTCCAAATACTGGAGGGAAGGTCAGGAAGTAGGAAGGAAGGCTGTGAGGCCTCCGATTACATTTTACAACAAATTTCTAAGCGCTTACAAGCCTTGCTGCACCAGGCAAGGTATACCTTGTCAAATTTCAACATCATGATTCATTTAATCCTGTCCTTTGCGAATGTTTTCTTTCACTTAAAAATCACACAATACCAGTTTATTCTACAAAGCCCCAAACTCAAACAGGCCAAAGAAAAAGACGGATTTCTAGATTATTTTCTTTTCACATATGTAGGTGTACATGCTTACTGTCATAAGATGGATTCACATTCTTTTCATCGGGGAGGGGAAGGTCCTGTAATGTGTGATTCTCATGTACTAAACATCTAGAGTCGTGTGTCTCTGAAATTTGATTCATGAGGGCCAGGGCTTCAAAGCACCAGTCCCTAAGGTGAATTCTCATGTCCCTTTATAGACCTGAAGAGCCTTGTTTTGATGAGTCATACTTTTGTCATTAACAAATCTTGGCCCTTCCCTTCTCTCTCTTCTTGCTTTCTTCTCCTCCATGGACTTCTTTAGCTCCAGGTTGCAGGAGGGGAGAGGCTGGTCTGGTGCCTCTGGTCTTGTGGGCTCTACACTCATTTGCACTCACATAGTTAAAAATAAAGTAAACCCTTTTAAAAGCAAAGGGTTTTATTGTGGCAAATTCACACATTTATACTTTGTTTATATTTGTCCCCGACTACCCTCCTACATGCTCCCTCTTCTTGCTCTCATGCACATGTATTGCAGTACTCTCCTTCGCTTCCCCCCATTACACCTTTTCCTCTTCTTTCATAGTCTCCCTTCTTCTTCCATGTCCTTCATATCTATGTGTACATTTATACATACATGGACATAGAAATTTGAATCTAGATTTTGTGTGTAAGAGAAATGTGGCATTTGTCTTCTATGTATGCCTTAGTTCATTCAACCTGATGATCTCCAGTTTCATCATTTTTCTGCAGACGTCTTAATTTCATTCTTTACAGTTAAATAGAGGTCCAAACTGGAGGTATTTCGTTGGTCCCACTTGCGACAGGGAGTGATACTTGATAATGATTAATCGTTAGAAATGCAATGTCTCCTCCTTCTTATTAGGACAGCAGCTAAGGAGGACTCAGGTACCCCTATCAACTGAAATGCCTGTTCAGTTATCTGCAGTGTCTACTCTGCCCACCATGGTCGAAAGGAAGTTCAAGTGGGAAGGTAAGAGTAAAAGAAGACCCTTTCGCAATATGCTGCCACATGAAACCCAGTTAGTATTAAACAGAAATCTATTTCCATACAGGAGCAGGTGGGATTTGGCTGGACTCTCACAATATCACCCACATAGAATAGAAGCATCAATTTGCTTACCAAATAGTCCGTGCTGCCTATTTTCATAAGCATATTAAACTATGTACAGGGGAGGCAAAACCAAAACCTAGCAGAAATCAATACAACGAAGTCAGCAACTGCCATGCTACTAATTACATACATAAAAGGTACATGTTGAAGTAGTATGGCTTATAATCACCATGGTTATTTAAGATTCACAAGGAAATGATCCTGTGAATAAGTGCACTGTGGCAATTCTAGTTGGCACACTTGATGTCCAGCCCTCAGGGTGTTTGACTGGTTCCAGAAATAAAAGTCACCTTTCCATGACCCCAAGTGACAATAAACATATGTGAGATAGTTTTTATGACTAATTAATATGTAAGGCTGTTGTGCAGCAGCAGACTCCAAAGGTTGGAGGATTATATGACTGCCATTTGCCAGCTGTGGCACCTGGGCCAGGCCCCTTACTTTTTCTAAGTTTTACCGTCTTGATTTGTAAAACGAGATCTGTCACAGCCCTTTTGCATGAAGCCACCTAAATGAAATACCTGGCATGCTATGGGCACCAAATCACGGTTTCAAAAGGAACAACTATGTGGGATGAGAAAACTCAGTAGAGCCCATTCATTTTACTATAAACAGCTTGAAGAAGAAAAAAAAGATTATTTTATTTTAAAAATTGTGTGTGTGTGTGTGCGTGTGTGTATGTGTGTGTAGATATGCACATGTAAGAATGGGTACCATCATAGGATCTCCATGCAGCCGCCATTACAGGCAGTTGCGAGCCATCCAGTGTGGATGTCTGGAAACCCAACTCAGGTCCTCAGACCAGAACAGTATATACTTTTAACTGCTGAACCATCTCTCCAGCTCCAAAAAAAAAATCATGAAAGTTATTATATGATGGAGGATATTGATATGAGCCCTGAAGTATGCAAAATAATTAGAAATAATAATCCTTGTCAACATTTAAAGAGGGCTCGCTGTATATTCCAGGTACTGTTTAGGACATCTGAGATATGTTAATTTATTGTTGGTTATAATCACCCTGGGTTATAGGGTATGACAAACACCCAAGCACACCTTAGGGGTAGGCAATTATATCTCCATCCTATTAGTCATGTCCTGACACAACCATCTCGTGTCAGCGTAGTTTATGAAACATCTATCCTGTAACAGTCACACTGTAGAGCATATTGTAACTTCAGTCCCTACTTATAGGCTATGAAGCTTCCATAGGAAAACAAATCATCCAGTTTTTATTTACATAACATTGGTAACTTGTCAGGTGCTGTTTAAGCTTTTTAAAAGTGGGTTCTGGGAGCCAGCTGACCTCCTCTGTCTCATATTCAAACCTGATTTTGCTAAGTGTCCTCCAAACTCCCTGTCCTGAATCAGGCTAGCTCCCTGGCTCTGTAACAGAAAGAGAGAGAAAACGGTAAGCAACATGTGTATTAAAAACCTGTGTCCTCAAGAATAGATAAAAGATAAACCATTTCCAACAGAAGTTTCTATTGTTTATTTAAGATATAAAAATGTCTACAGTGGGAATGGGGAGCTCCCTGATAGACAGACTCTCAATCAGAAACTCCAGTCAAGTTTTGCTAGATGTTATAAGCCTCCAATTTGATGATGTCATGTTTGTTTGCTCTCTCAACTGGGCTATTCCACTTGTCTCTGTTGGACGTTGTAAAAACCTAGCTTGATGATGCTTTGCTACTTATCTATGCTTTGTTTCTGTCTATCTGCTACTGGCTCTCTCTCTCTGTGTCTCTCTCTCACCTTTGTTTGCTAAATTCTTAATAAACACACTCATTTGAAACTGAAAGTACAGCTATTGTAGATCATTCTCGGAACTGTACAGAACACCAGGTCACACTGTGAATGTGTTGGAGCTGGAATTTGAATTCTGGTCACTTAGCTTCACAGTTCACATTGTTTACCAGGACACCAGTAAACAACAAAAAAAAAAAGGGCACGGCCATTGTGTGATCTAAATCTCAGAAGACTCTAACCTAAACACAAGAAAGCAGCCATCAGGTGTGAAAGCTTGAAGTAACCCTCAAAATCATTTTAGTGATGAAATTCTGAATGCCAACATCCTAAAAGTACAAACCAGTGATCTAATAGCCCAGAGATCTAGATTCTATTGTCCTGCCTTATGTTTATACCATGGCACTGGACATACTGAGATAACTGGTCATGGTGACATATGTCTTTAATCCCAGTACTCAGGAAGCAGAGGCAGGAGGATCTCTATGAATTGAAGTCCAGCCTGCTCTACAAACTAAGCTCCAGGCCAACCAAGGCTATACAGTGAGATCCTGTCTCAAAGAGAGGGAGAGACAGACAGACAGACAGACAGACACACACACACACACACACACACACACACACTGAGAGAGACAGAGAGACAGAGACAAAGAGACAGAGACAGACAGACAGAGACAGACAGGCAGCAGACAGGCAGAGAGACAGATACACAGAGACAGAGAGAGATCTCCACATTCAACCAAAGCTATTGCCACCTTAATAAGACACACTGTTGAGGGAGCTAGACTTAAATTTGATTCTAAGGAGACCAGTGCAAGGGACCTTTCAGCAATGTTAAATAGGAAAACTCTAGGCTGGAGTGCAGCATGGAGGTAAAGAACACTTGTCCATCATGTACAAGGCCCTGGGTTTTGTCCTTGGCTCCAGAAACACAGAAACTTTAGATGAATTATGACTCACATTTTGTATATTTATAAAAACATATGCAGCCTTAAAAGTGGGAGTAAATGGCGAGTAGTGAAGGAAGAGAGAAGGAGACAAGAGGAGATGAGACCCATTTGACAGGACCAGTGAATAGTTCTGCCAATGAGAAACTACTCTCTGAATGGTTCAAGACGGTGTTTTTAAGGCTTTGTTCTTTAGACTGGAGAGCTAAGGCAGCAGTTTCCTATCCTTTATTTGGCTCATTGCCTTCTTCTACATGCCAGTTAGCTATAGATTTTGACTGATTGGTGCTAAGATAGTAAAGTGACAAATGTATTGGATGGGCAGTGGGGAGAGAAGACTGGGCAGGAGGAGGGAGGTACTCCAAAGGAAGATTGGGCACGGGTCTGAAAGAGAAACTGGAGATTCCCTGTGACAACTTTAATAGTCAAATATTTGTCCAAGGTAAGTCCTCTTTATCTTTCTGCTAAACAATTGAACATAACACAATGGTAAGCTTAAGCAAGAACAAGAAGTATAATTCAGAATCAGGTGAAGTGGCTGAACAAAGCGTATGATACTGGGTCTCAGCTCTGTAGAACGTAACAAGTCCCTATTTCACACCGCACGGGTCAGAGAGTTACAGTTGATCTTGGCATGAGATAGAAACACTGATGTCAACACTCACATCCTCAGCATTTTGGAAAACCATACTTTAGAGATAATCTTATGAAAACAAGGCATCTAGGGAAGATTATTCTCGCAAAGAGAGAATTCTAGTGCTATTTCTGTTGGAGATAAAATTTGCTTTGTATACGAGATTCACCTTCTGTGCCTTTTAGAGCTTTTCTAAGCCACCTTTTCTTATTTTGAACAATCTCTTCCTTTTTGCCATCCCCTCACCAAGGGAACTCCCTCTGGTCAGATTCATCAGAAGAAAAGTGAAACTTGGTAAAGCTATCAGCTAGCATCAGTTTAGCACCGATTGCTGTTTAGAAGTACAGCAGCGGCGGCAAAAACATCACATATGGATGGATTCAAATCCTTACTCTGTCTCTACGCAACCTGACATGTTACCTAACCCTGCTAAACCTCAGCTTCCCCATTTGTAAGAGGAGTAAAAACAGTAACTGCCTTGAAGGGTTTGGAGAAGTCATGAGGAAAGGGCAGTGCAATGCTCAGCACCCTAGGAGATCTGCTTTCTCCTCGCCACTTTGTACTTACATCGAAAACCAGAGCACAGCAAAGTCAGAAGACTGGAGACAATGACATGGTCCTCAAAGATACATTTTCCTTTCTCACGCCCCTCCCTCAGCTCTTCACGTATTCTCAAGTCAATAAGCACCTGGTCCTTAGGTTTGTTTCAGGCTCTGTCCCAGGCCAAGTTATCTTCAAATCAAGTTGAATCAGCTCCTGTGGACAGTACGTTTGTACTGCCATAAACACTTATCCAAATATATACTTGGAAGTGACTCCAAGGATGGCCCACGAGTCAACAGCATTAATATGCTACCTGTGGGAGCTGCTTAGAAAGCAGACTCTTCACTGGTAAGCTGCTCTAGTAAATACCCCTCCAACCCTGATTAAACTCAGCGGGTCACAACAAAAAGGCATGAGAGCAGGAAGGAAACTTGTTCAGAAGAAGGGATTCAGAGAGAGTGAGAGGGGACTAAGAGAGGGCAGAGCTGGCTGAACAGGATCAAAATACTTTGCATATGAATATAAAATTATCAAAGAGTAAACTAAAAAGATGTAAAAAGTAAAGCTGACTCTGATTCCACCCCAGACTTACAGTAACAGCACAATCTGCATTAGAGACTCATGAGCACACTAGAGTTTAAGGTGCATTGACAAAAACATGATTTATTTGTACTATTTTTAAGTCCAATGAAATCACTGGAGCTGACAAGAACTTTTTAATTCTATGGTTGTGGGACCAAATGGACAATTTACCTCCTATATTTCTATTTCCATCATAAGCATATTGATGTCTGGTTTAGGGAGACTTCGGGAACCTAAAACAAACATTTGTAGCCGAAAGAACAAGATGAAAATATAGAGAAGGGAAGGTATAGCTAAAATTTTTGTGAGAAGTTATAAAGATAATATGAAAGCCATGCAAGGGTAGTATGGAAAGAAAAGTGTTGTGAAATCAGTAGAGCAAAAGAGCATAAAGCTAGATCCAGCTGGTTGTGATAAGCACCCAATCAAGCAGATTCTCTGAGTGAGATTTTGAGCAAGGGAAAGAATTCATAGTGAAACAGCAACCTTTTAAGCCTCTGGTTTCCAAATTACAAGCTCCCTCTCAAGTCCCACAGGAAGCCCAGCACGTCTGTAGTCATCATTTTGTGGCTATTTTTTTACCGTGATGGGCTCTCCAAAATTTAAAACCTTTAGGCCCCACAACACCTGAATCTGAACTTATAGTTCCATAGGATATGACATTGCCTTGCTGCTGGCCTCTTAAACGCACCATTCTGGCCTGCTCCGTCTCCCTGGGGTCCACCACGGTGAAGTGAAGCTGCTCCTGTGAGAACCCAGCCTCCGGCTATCCTCTCTCCAGTAGCAGCAAATTGTCTCACTTTTTTTTTTCTGGCTGTTGGGTCAGAAGTGGCTACGACTCAGTGTCCCCAAAGCATTTATTGTCCTGCAGGGCCTTACACAATCCCACAGGAAACCACAATCAACACTTAGCCAATACTTGTTGATGTGATTGAATGCAATGAACACGGAGACAAAAGCATATTTCGGAAAGGCTTTAAAACTGATAACTGCAACTCTTGCTTTTCCCAGGCAGCTCTTGGGGAGATGTGATAACCCTGCCTTTGTTTCTAAAGCTTTGTGCTGGGAAGAACAAGAAAATATCTTGGAGAAACCCAGCTTCTGACGTTGACTTCTCTAGCAGGAGCCAGAGTCAGGAAATTGTTAGGTAACGCCAAAGTGCACAGAGAATAAGCAATGAAAACTTCAACCCAACACTTGGACAAAGGAGGCCTGAGAACAAGAAATACAGCCCCAAAGGTGCACATACTCACGTTTCATTAAAGACTCAGAAAGAAGTTTGGAATAGCCAGTATGTATAGCAAACCTCGATAAAGAAATGTGCTGTGAGCACCTGTTCCTGTGCGTGGTTTCTGCATGAAAACTGACTGGTGGGACCTGGACGTACAACACCTCTTCCACTGTCACAATCAAGCCTGTATCAGAAGACTAAAGTCATTTAAAGACCAGCAGAAATTCGATGATCTGGCCTAGGCCTTAGCCTACAGGAAATGAATCAATTTATGTCAAAGAAATTAGTCTAAAAGAGGGAACAAGATTGGTTTTAGTAATGTATGCTGCACCAATATCACAAAGAAAATGTGTAACTATCATTTTTTATTGGTAATGACCATATCTTGGTATTTGGCTTTTCTCATCCCACTATTTTTTCTTAGTTCATGCTGGCTGGTCATGCATAATAATAAATCTAGTGGCATTTAAAATATATCATTATTATTATTTTATGAGTATGGATGTTTTTTGTCTGAGTCTCTGTTTACAACATATGTGTTCAGTGCCCTCAGAGGCCAGGAAAGGGTGTTGGATACCCCAGGACTGGAGCTACAGATAGTTGTGAGCACTACCATGTAGGTGCTAGGAATTAAACCTAGGTCTTCTAGAAGACCAGCCAGTGTTTTTTGCTTTGTTTTGTTTCGAGGCAAGGTTTCTCTGTTGTAACTCCGCCAGTCCTGGACCTCATTCCATAGACCAGGCCAGCCCCAAATTCACAGAGATCTGCCTGTCTTTTTCTCCCAAGTACTGTGATTAAAGACATGTACCACCATCGCCTGGCTACAGCCAGGTTCTTAACCACTGAGCCATCTCTCCAGTCCTTCTGATGGCATGTTTTAGACTCAGCTGTAGGGTGTAAGAAAATCATCCTTTTGTTATGCATTGACATACTGCATTAATTCATTAATTCAACTGGTAGGCATGTTAATTTACCTGTAAGCATGTATGATGTCGTCATATGTGTGGGTAATGGAGACTGAAGTCCCTGATTTTCCAACAAGCATCCGTTTGAGCAGATTAGGATTAACATCACTGCTATTCTTTGAGTTGGTCATATGGAGAACCTGCTGTGTGCTAAGCATTTTGGTAAGGGCTGAGAACATAACAGGAAAAAGAGCACAGGCCTAACAACCTGGTAAAGCAATTTAATTCTATGCCACTTTCTATACAGTGATTCATATTTACTTCATGGTTTATATACGGTAACATGGTAGACAGATTTTAGAATAAGAATAACTTAGGAAGGAAGGGCTGGTATAACCATGGAAACACCTGGGTACAATCTCCTGGGATTTCCATACTCCCTTGGGACCTGAGACACTCAAAGGCAGCAAGGAGGAGTGGTTTCCTCTAAGTCAAAATGCCACTGATTGCTTTCTTTCTTCTATTAATCCCCCCAGCACTCTCCCTCCACCGCTATTTCTCCTGAAACTTTCTTTGGCTCTGCATTTTCCATGGTTTCAGTTGACTCCTAACTTTTGATTTCAATGCCATGATTTAATTTACTCAAATTACAGTCTTTACTATCTCTGTTGGCAGATAAAACCCTTTGGGATTTTCTGGAAAGCTTGTTTGTGCAAGCCTTTAGCAAGCAACAGACAAAGAGGCACAGTATGGGGTTTGACTTTGTGACATTAAGAAGCTTGTTTTCTTATACTTATGGTCTTGAACCTGGTACAATTGACGTAGAGAAAGGGAGAGGGCGAGGGGAAAGAGGGAGAAGAGGACAGAGGAGAGAGGAGAGAGAGAGAATCCTTCAAGTTAATGGCTGGCCTCTATTGTTTGCCACTTTCATCACTCAGGAGGCAAGACAGTATCTCTTTGAAGTCAAGGCCAGCTTGGGCTACATAGCAGTTCCAGGCCATCCAGGGATACATAGTGAGACCCTGTCTCAAAAGTTTTCATTTGGCTTATGTTTTATTTTTAAACTTTTCAGTAATTTCATGCAAGTATGCAATGCATTTAACCAGGCCCACTGCCCTCTCTTCCTTCTCCCACTCTTGCTGACCCCTTCTTCTTTCCAACTAGGTCCCCCTCTACTTTTGCTTATGTGCAGGAGGTCATAGCTGCTGTGAATTTATGATTGCAACAGCCATGCCATATCCAGAAGACAAGATTTCATAGCACTCCTCTTCATCTTCCAGCTCTCACAATCTTTCTGGTCCCTCTTCTGGATTGTTCTCGGGTTCTTCAAAAGGGTAATACAGATGACAGCTGTCCCATTTAGGGCTGAGCACTTAAAAGTCATTTATTCTCAGCACTTTGAGCAGTTATAATGAATCTCTTCATTAACTGTCTCCCACTGCAGTAAGAAGCTTCTTTCAAACCAAGAGAAGTACTAATTTATGGCCATAAACATAAATATTTAGAAGACAGTTTAGTTACATGCCCATTTAACAAAACAGTAGTAGATTCTACACTAGAGCCTGTGATCTCCCCAGCCATAGGCTTTTGACCAAGGCTATAGTTCCAGGAATATATTCCTTCCCATGGAGTTGGGCTTCAAAGACAAGTATAAGTTGGTGACCCCCCCAAAACAGTCTTGCAACTATTGTATCAGAGGGCCTATGTTGCCTAGAAAGCTTGTATTGTAAGAATATGGGTCAGGTCCACATCTGAGTAGGACCACTGATGACTTTCTCATGCAGCAATTCGCATGGCATCTTCCATCACTACGAATGCTAGCCAGCCAGGAGGAATCATCCAACTTGAACTTATTATTTTAAATACGATGATTTCAGGTTTAGCCAAGACCCCCCCTCCCCTGGATTCCAGAGACTCATATTCCATTGTTGGTGTGTTCATCTCTATTTGGGATAGCTAATAGATTTTTCAGATTTAATGTGTTGAAAGCAGACTTCTTGATTAATCTCTCCAATTACCTCCTCCTATAGTCACCCCCTTAGTTAATAGAAGCTCCATCTGTCCAATGGGTCAGATAAGCCAAGCTGGAGTCCTTGTTATTAAAACTTTAAAAACTCAGTGTTCTGTCCTTCATGAACCATGACTAGCATTATTTTCTAAATGTGTCAAAAATATGACCATTTTTCAATACCTCTGCTGCAACTTACTGGTCTAAATTGGAGTTATCTCTCACAAGTTCAACATCGGTTTGGGCTACATTGAGAGTTCTAGGCCAGTTCTAGGCTACAGTGTAAGAGTCTGTTGCAAAAATTCAAGGTTTATTTGGGATGTAGCTAGATAGTAGAGTGCTTACCTAGTATGTACAAGACCCTAGATTCAATCCTGGGAACCATTGAGTGAATTAATGTGGGCTGAAGAAGCAGTTGAAGCCGCTGGAATGTGCCTCCACTCCCTGCAAAGGTGAGAGGAAAGGACACTCAGCAGGCTCCTCTTCTCAAGCCCTGGACAGAATATTGTGGGTTGCCTGCTTCTTGGAAGCAGAAGGAACGTGCTTGTCTCCACTGCACCTGGATCCATTGAGTGGATGCCTTTCTCTCCCGCCTCTGGTGCCTGCCCTATGCTAATCAGACGTCCCTACCCGGAGCACTGGGACTCCTCCCCTGCTGGAGGGACTTTCAGGGGCAGGGTTGAAAAGAATAAACCGAGTTTTGTGATCCACCAGATTTGACTCCCGAGACTTTCTTTGTGTCTCGCTATTCTCAGGGCCGTGAGTGGACAGCCCTCACGAGAAACCACCCGAGACCCCCACTCCTTGGGTCCATGCCTTCCCACCGCTCAAATCCGAGCCTTTGCACTCCTGGCCAAAGAGCGAAGCCTGAACTGGCACGAGCGGGAGATCCAGTCGCCACAGACCGGGTCTGTGGTTCGCACATGGGACACGGTGTGGGGGGGTGGGACGAACTTGCTATTCATTGAGAACCATCCGCCCCACAGCCTTTGCATTGACGGCATCTCTAATGATTAGCTCTCCTGGAAATCTGCCTAGCTCATTGCCTCACCCTAGACTTGATTCAACATAGCCTTTTGACTAATGAGCCTTATCTTGACCATCCAGTTTAGTACTACAACCCCACCCTGACGCAGCATGCCCAGTTGCCCAGTTGCTCTTACTCTTTTCTGCTTCCCCCACTCCCTGGTAGTACTCATTTTCTTATGATACAATGAATAATTTCTATTGTCTTTCTGTCTTTATTAAAGAGTATAAGCCCACAAGGGTTCCAACAACTTTTTTGTAGCCTGGGCTTTCTGGCATGGGTTCATTGGGAGTATCACTCCATCACCTGTTACATATTCCTTCTAGTATTAAAACAACCTGCCTAGAAGTTGGGATCTGACACGGATTGTTCACCCTCACTGAAGATTAAGATGAGCACATCACCTCTCCCAAAGATGCCTGTATATCAAACCATAGGTATAGTGGTGAAACAAATAACCTTGTTCCTTGTGAAAAGAGATGGATGTGGGGCATGTGTACAGAAAGGCCTGTTAGCTCACTGCATTATTGTTCGTAAGGGTTTTTATTGTTGGAATAGATGGAAAGAGATAGAATACAAAGAAAGATGGAGAAGCTCTATTGTGATGGTCCGGGGACCACACAATGCCAAAGGGAGAAACCTCCCTGTAGAGGTGGTGCAGTCCTGAAGGGAGAATATCCCAACAGGACTGATGAGTTGCTCAGCCCAGCGGAGCTGAGGGGAAGTGTCCAGCTCTGCCTCCTGGAGATGATACATTTCTGAAGGGAGAGTATCCCAACAGGACCACGGAGCTTCTGGCCAGGTGTCCCCAAGGCTGCAGCTCTGTAGGGAAATATCCCAGGCAAGCTGTTCTTTCTTCTTCCAGTGCAGCTCTGTAGGGAAAAATCCCAGGTGAGCTGTTCTTTCTTCTTCTGCTGCGGCTCTGTAGGGAAATATCCCAGGCAAGCTGTTCCTCTTTCTTCTGTCCGATGATCTCAGCAGGCCAGTGACTGTTTCCACTCCGAAGAGAAACAGCAAAAACTGAGGGTTGCTCAGTCCTTTTTAAAGGGTTCTGGAGGGGTTGGAGTTATCAACATGGCCTGTTATTG
This sequence comes from Cricetomys ansorgei, assembly GCA_026225945.1. NCBI lineage: Eukaryota > Metazoa > Chordata > Mammalia > Rodentia > Nesomyidae > Cricetomys > Cricetomys ansorgei. The sequence goes on from JAMJFZ010003396.1 coordinate 8,236,142, forward strand.
GTGGAGTTTCTTTGGCTTGTGATTGGTGGAATCTCAGTCCAGAGAGGGTTGGGGGCGTCCCAGCTCAAGGTCATTTGTGTTTGTTGAGACCCCTTCTGTGCTGTACTGTCAGGTTGGGGAACCCCTCAGCCAGATGAGGGTGGGGTCCCTGATAGTCCCAAGGGGGAGCTTTCTTATGAGGGGTTTCAAGTCCCAGAGCTCCCCAGCCTTGCAGAGCTAGATTCCTCCAAAAGGGAAAAATGCTGGCTCCTCAGTGGTCTTTGGCATCATTTGGGGTTCCTGGTGGGCATAAGGAATAGTGGCTGGACTCCCAGAGTCCCCAGCAGGGTAGCAAGGGAGGCAAGCATTAGTCTTGAATAGCAGTTGGACAGTAGGAGAGGCTAGGTTTGCTGGTAAAGTCAACTTTGCTTCCTGGAAGAAACACAGATGGCTGTGAGGGTCCATCTTGGAGGGGGGGGTGTCAGCCAGGAGTGCTGATGGCTGTTAGGTTCCATCTGTGAGGGGAGGGGTCATCCAGGAGCGAGCACAGTCCTCAATCAGGTCCTCCTTCCGTCTGACAGTGAGCCAGCTGGGGGGTTGGACCTGGCAAGGGGGCGGAGCTAAGGCAGAGCTTCCTTCACAGGGCTGTGGAGGCTGATCATAGATGAATGTGGAAAGGCATGTCAGAGCTTCACAGAAAGTGGGAGTCCCACACTATAGACTGAGGGGGGGCAGAACCCCTCAGAGGGAGCCCTGGGCTGTGGGCTATGTCTGTGGTCAGGGGTAGGGGGCAGAGCTCTCCAGCAGAGAGCCATGCTGTAGACACTGCGTGTTGCAGAATCCTAACAGTTATAACCTTTCTAGATACCTATGACATCTTTACACAAACTGTTGACTTTCAGTCATGTTTACCCCAGTTCTTAGTGGAACTATTCTTCTGGTAAGGATTTGAAATCTAGAAACAGACAGAAAAGTGAGTCAGTCCAACCCATTTTCTTAAAATAAAATCAACTGGAATAGAGGGATTGTGTATTATTGTGTGAGATTGCCTTTGTTATATAATAGCAGAGCTGAGCAATTATGACAGACCTATGCATACGAAATCTCAAGTGTTCACTATCTGGCTTTCTCAGAAACAAAATTTGCTAACTCATGCCATAGAAGAATCTTGCTAGCTGTAGGAATGACCTAGTAGCTTGGCACTGAGTTAAGCAGCTCCATGCCACAGATATTGTGCCATGTACTTGAACTGGGAGCAAAGAAAGTAGGCAAAGAGATGTAACTTTATGGATGCTTTCCAGTTTTCTTTCCCATTTGATTTTTAACAAATTTTTACAAAATTTTATCATGAAAATAGCATATAGAAAGGTTATAATAAGTCAAAACACCCATATACCACCACTCATATTCTACAACGAACATTCTATTGACATTGGCTATGTCATGAGCCTATTTGGACATCAACCACATTATTATTGCTTCTGTTATTATTATTGCATTAAAAGTAAGTTGTGGGCATCCTTACATGCCATCCATAAACACCTTAGCTGACATAATATTAGCTAAAGTTATTAAAAATAGATTTTACCTTTACTCCAATACTGTGATACACAAAACCATCTTCTTTCAGTCAGAAGACACAATTTTGTGAAAGTTGAAAGCTGAGAAAGGTTACTAGGGTAATTAAAGTAAGCATCAGGGGAATAAGTCACCCACATTTCTCTGTTTCTTGAATTCAAAGATGAAGAGGCCTTCCAGGTTTGATAGCATTTGCTTGTGATAGATTCTAGGAATGTTCTTAGACTCCAAAGAGAGGGTTGCAAGTTGCTCTTTTCTGGGATTTTTGCCCAAACCCCAGAGAGAAGGCAGAGAGGAACACACATGTAGCTTCTGGGTCAGAACCTGCCCTATCTGTGAAAGATGATCTTAACAAGGTGGTATCAAAAGTCTTATGTACCTACCTTCTCTGGATATAACTGGATGTCTTCAACTGACTGTATACTGGCCTCTAGACACTTAGTGTATGTGAAATAGTTAGTGTATGACTTGAAGCCAACTGACTTTCTGGGTTAGTGACTCTGAATTTCTAATATGGAATATTCCAGAGATATTGGTTCTTTAGTAAATAGCAACTATGTTATTCTGGAAAGCAATTTACCAAAATCTACAAGCAAGAACATATTAGTTGATATCTTAAAAAAGAAAAATAACTGAAAATGATGGAGTGTTTAAGATGATCACACACTTGTATGAAATAATACCTTTGGAAAGATATTCAGTGTTATAAAGATAAAAATCAATATGTTGAATAAAAGACAAAAAGATGGAGTAGGAGTGTATCTCATTTGATAAAGTGCTTGTCTAGCATGCACCAAGCATTGGGCTTGATCTCCACCATGGCATCAATCAAGCATGCTGTTACAAGCCTGTGATCCCATCACTCAGGAGGTAGAGGCAGGGGGATCAGAATTCATAACCATCCTTGGCTGCATAGTGCATTTGAGATCATATAACTGTCACAAAAATGAAACAAAATGAGAGGTGGGGTATGAATGAATATGTGTTGAAAATATGGGTATCTTTAAAGATTATAGTATTGTAATATGGAGTCTTTTAGGGAAGGCTTTTTTCCCTTTGCCATATCAGTATAAAGTTTTCTTTTGTGTTGCTCATGATTCCAAAGGTGATTGGTGGTCAAATATCCAGTTGCCTGTTCCACATCCTCATCCAATTTCAAATGACAATGTGAAGAAGTCTGAGAGTTCAAATGTACAGGGTTGCGTTTCTCACCTCTAAGGTGGACCCTGTTTTTGGTGAAACACTGTATTGCCTCTACTCCATTTGTAAAAATTCTCCCCTCTCCCACCTTTGTTTTTTTTCTATTTTATTAAGCCTTCTAGTTTTTCAGAGGCCACCCCTCCTGAAAGCTACAAATGGAATTTCTCTGCTCTGCCATGACTACACATGCCCCTTCTACTTTGAGAAGTGTCCCCACCTTTTCTGGATGCAGAGGTGGAGCAGATTTTCAATTGCAGAGAAATTTCTGAAAAAGTGTTCACTGAAACATCACCAAGAACATTGCTATTCTCTCTGAAGTTCTTTTATCACTAAGTGCCATTCGTAACAAGGAGCTTTTTCATTGGCACATCTATACTTTGGAGGCATCTGTGATGGCCAGTAGGAGGGATGCAATCATTAATATCTAAATTCCAGTTTAAGAATAGTTTGTCTTGCTGGTTGTCTTGCTGATGAATTAAATGGACATAGCTACTTCCTGCAGGGTTTGTCACTAGCCTGGAACATTTTGAAAATCAACTTCTTTTCTCCTATGACATGAAAGCATATTTTTCCAGGTACTTATTTTTATGAAACAAACTACCCTGCAACTGTGTAGCTTAAAAACACTTGACTTTGTTTGCTTAGTATTTTGTGGATCAGGAAGTTGGGAAGAACAATGCCAGATGTGGCATTGGCTGGCACAGCTTGGGCTGGAAGATTCACTTTCACAGTGATCTGTGGCTTGTGCTTTTTATCTTCGCATGGTGTGTCTCCCTCCAGGGTCTCCTCTTTACAAAGCCTGGGCTTCTTCCAAAATGATGACCCCAAGGTTATCATTCTTAAAGAGCAGCTGGTTTCCATGCAACAGGATGTGGCAACTGTCAGGTCACTTTAGAGCCTCCCTCAGAAATGGCACATTGAATTGGCCAAGGCAGCTACAAGCTCTGCATAGACCCAAGAGCAAGAGGAGTAAATGACACATTCAGTGGAATATTGGGGTCATATTTCAGAACAACCTGTGAGATAGAAGCTACTGCTCAGGCCATTGGAGGAAAATGGGATCTTCTAAAAGTTGATAAACAATGGCTTTAGGAAACAATAAATAGGTGATTTTCAGGTCAAAAGTCTCTCCTAGACTCGTGGAAACAACTATCAAAGGTTGTCCAAAGAGTGAAGGAAAAGAGTTCTAGATAGGCACAGCAAACTAACAAGAGATAGGTGTGTGTGCATGTGTGTGCTTCTTACCCCCTGCTCCCGCACAAGTGGGTTAAGGGTGAGGCCAGTTTGAAGATAGCGAAGAACTTTTTACTAAAGCCAATGAGAAGTCACTGTGGGTTTCAGGCATTGGTTTTCTATTTTTCTGCCATTTGGAAAATGGTTAGGCCAGTGGTGAACCTGAAGGCAGAAAGAGTGGGTGGTAATTGGGAAAGATGAATAGTGACCTTTAAAATGGGAAAGTCCGGATGTACTATTGAGTGGCATTAGAAATTAGGATTCACAGGCTTTTGAGTTGAAAGACAGTGAGGGGAAAACTTCCATTCCAAGTCCAGGGACTGGACTGAATGTTGGGCTAGTCGAGGGAATGTAAGATCATTTATAAGGTGTTTTACGTCGAAACAGTTCCAGAAATAATTATAAGGAAGACAAGTACCAATACCTTATTAGTCTTTGGCATTTTTGATGTTCACGTGTATTCTCTCATTTGACCTTGAATCACTTAAGGTAGGCAGGGTGAGTTTGAACCTCACTGATATAAGAGCTCAGGAAAAAATACTTAAAAGACAAAGTTAGAATTAATTAAGAATACCTTTTAATATGGATTTACGTATGGGCATTAAGGAAGAGAGTCACTTCAAGAATAGACAACATATACCCAAGTGTGTGGACTTCTTAGGAGAAAAAAAAAAAAGCATGGTAAACTTCATAAGTTTGCAAAAAAAATATAGAAAGGCCCTGCTATTCTCCTCTGTACTGTTTCAATTTTAGTGTGTGCTGTCCAATTGAGCACCAGTGAAAAGTCTTTGTTCCTCTACTTCCCTATTCTTTTACAGCAGAAATCTGCAAACTATGCATACAGCCCAAATGGATATGCACCCCATTGTATCTCTTTTCCTGCAGTCTGAAAGCTAGGGATGCTTTCACATTTTAAAGTTGAAGGGGCTGGGAACATAGCTCAGTTGATAGATTGCTTGCCTAGCACACATAAAACCCTGGGCTTAGTCTCCAGCACCACATAAAACTGGCCATAATGGTGGATAATGGTGGATATACCACTGTAACCCCAACACTTGGTAACTGTGGGCAGGAGAATCAGAAGTTCCAAGTTACCCTTGGCTATCTAGGGAGGTAAGCCAGGTCTGGGATATATGGAACCATGTCTCAAAACATTAGCTGAAATATAAAGTCAAAAGAAGAATATTTCATGATAGGTGAAAATTGCATGAATTCAAAACAAATTTCATTACCGTAATGAAATTTTTATTGAAATGTAGCCACACTCAGTAAGCGTTGTCTATGGCTGCTTTCTGGCTATAAAAACAAACTGGAACAGTCTACGGAAGACCTACACAGCTGGAAAAAAAATACCATTTATCCCTTTCAGACAATTTTCCAGACTTATTTTAGAGTCATCGCTTTCACGCTTTTCAAAAAACAAGACAATTAAATTTCTGATGTTTAAAGAACATTAAGAATGGCAGCCTCGCCTGCCCCCTGATTAAAAGTCCTAGGAAAATTAGATTGTTTCCTGGCTGGGTACAAATTCCCATCCTCTTGAAAGAAACTCTCCAACGCCTCCCTGCATCCCAACAAAATCCAAACCCTTTATTATATGTCTACCTATTGGAGTGTGCCTCCTCTTTTTGCAGGAACAGAGATGTTTTGGCTCTGTCCCTGCCGCCGTTCTCACTGCCAAGCAGCAAGAAGCATATTTATGAGAGACAGCTGTGTAGTACCTAGGAGGAGACAGGCTCATTTTATTCTCTTTACAAACCTACAGCGTTGGTACTATCATCTTCACCATGCTCATTTCACTGGTAACCTGATGCACAGAGAGGCGGAGCCACCTGTCCCAAATGGGACCTGTTTCCATGTTTCCAGGTGAATCTGGGGGTCTGCAGAGCACCTGAGCGTCCCATACATCCCTTGGGGGCGGGGGGGGGGTGAGGGTGAGGGTGGGGGGAGTCACAGCGTCCCCGAGAGGCCGAGGTGCGCATCACTTCTTGAACAGAAACTCAAAAGGCAAACACAGGCATAGGGCGGAGTCAGAGAATCCAAACCCAGGGTAAATAAAGGGAGTGTCACCCTGGTTCAAGGCCCCTGAGACCTAAAGACGCTCGCCGCCCCGAGGCCCACAAGAAACGCTGAGTCATGCTGACAGCAGGCACTCTGCAAACCGGTCCTCCCTGCGCTGTGTCCCCGCTGCTGCTGAGACGCTAGGCACTGCTGGCCTTGGCCTCCTTCCTGGGCCTGCGCTACTGCTGCTACTGCCGAGTGAGTGGCCTGGGGGACGCCCCGCGGGGGTGATGTGCATTGTGACGCGGTGTTTGTGCGTGCGCGCGCGCGCGCCGTATGCTTGTTGTATTGGGGGAGGAGATGCCCAGACAAGTCTTGTGGATGCTGCCCTTCTAGGCCCACTACAGGCTCCTACGGGAGCTGAGGGAGGGAGATTCGGTGAAAGGGACCACAGCTTGGCTTTTCTCCTGGAAAAACATTGAGGTTAGGTAGCTGCTTCATCCTTGTTTATGTGTAGGATCTAACTGGGAGTCTGGAAGGACCCAGAAAATTTAGGTGGAGTCGAATAAGTTGCTTATGTATGTGTGATGACAGGCTTGTACTCAGAAGTTCGTTTCTGGGCCCCACATTTCATGACCCTATAGGTATATATTGATTGTCTACTAGAGAAGATACGTTTTAGGGTCTCTTCCACCAACTGGAGGGCACTTACTCCTGTGTAGAGTCCTTACAAATAGCAGCAGCTCACTTTCTCATAGCACTGTTTGCCCTCTTTGAGGTAGATACTTCTTAATCCCACTTTATAGATGGAAAAACTGAGGCTCAGAAAGTCCCAAGGGAAAGCAGCTTGGAATGTAGCAAAGCTGAGATGTAACTCTAAGGTGTCCAATTCCAGAATCGTCTTCTTGTTAAAACACTTCTCTTGGCAGCAGTAGGAATCTTTGAAGGATTGGTTAGAGTTCATCCGGGAACAGATAGCGGGGAGTTGGGATTACTTGTCTGCAACTACCTGAAGTTAGGAAAGGGCTTGATTGTATCTATTCTGTCATATTTCCAGGCTTAGGACTTAGGCCTCTTCTATCAATAGTGGAGCACTCTTGAATAATAAATGTGGGATATGTGTTTGTCCTGAACCAGGGTTCCCATTGCCTGGGGCAGTTCAAACGTGATTTATCTGTGCTTTAGAAGATTTTATTAATTCAAAGATTTCTTGCCTAAAAAGTTGCTCTTCCAAGACCTATGTAAGATCAAGCCTGTCAAAATTCAAACAGAGATGGGAGAGGGGTTCATGAAGCCCCACCCCTAGCTGAGGAACTTTGGCAGTTAGAGGCTGCTGGGGTAGGGAGCATCAGTGGATAAGGACAGCAGCACTCGGACTCAGTAGGCTATGGAAAAGACAACAAGAAGCCAGGAATGAGATGTGGTGATGGGAGTCTGAAAGGAGTTGGAGGGGGAATGAGGGGTTGATGTGATATATATATATATAAAAAACAGCGCATTGTATAATGCTTAAAATTATTAAGGAATGGTTTTTTTTTAATAGCCATGGATTCTAGAGATAGATAGGTACCTGGTTTCAATTACCCTACAAGATCTCTTTCAATGCCAACATCATCATATTGTGGTGAGAGTCACATATCTTTAATTTTTTCTCTTTGCTTCCAGTGTCACCAAAGGAACCCCCACTTCCATCTTCCACCTTACCTCATGGGGTGGCCACTGAAGGGTGTGTGCATCGGGTGGGGCGGTCAAGAGATGCCACTGAAGCAAAGCATATGAAATGCTCTTTAGGTATTCCTATTAAGCTCTTCCAAAGAATTGTTATTGCTAACATCTTTGTATAAGATGACTGCAGGATTATATGAGGTAACTGCTAACAATGGGGTTCCCGGTACTTAGTAAATACTAATACATGTTCATCATCATTGTGTTTTAAAAATCACCTACGCCCTGTTCGTAGTAGGTACTCAATAAATTACAATTTAGAATTTGGGGAAAGTCTAATATTAATATCCTTAGTTTATAGTCTGTAGATACTTCCTCCATTGTGATTTCTTCTTCTGTTGTTTTTGTTGTCTTTCTTCTTGCCCTACGTCCTCTACAGCTCAACACCAGAACAACCATTATAAACTTCAAAATGAGGTCCTCTAAGAAGGTTACTCTCTCAGTGCTCAGCCGGGAGCAGTCGGAGGGGGTCGGAGCTCGGGTCCGCAGAAGCATTGGCAGACCTGAGGTATGCTGGCTGGAGGACTACTTTGAGTTTTCCTTTCTGAAGGGCCTGATGGGATATACAAGGAGGTTTTGGAAGAGAAGGCCAAGATGGTCATGAACTTCCCTGTGGGATGCCAGACGGAGAAACACAAACCCCATAATTGGAGTCCCATGTGGATCAAACCCAGCCCTAAAAGAGGCTTCTGAAATGTACATAAATAGATTCTGGTTAGCAGGTGCAGCTAACCTCCAGGAGATATGTTCTACCTTAAGCTGAGAATCATACTGGCTGTCAGCATCAGCGTGATTATCCCCAAATGTGCCCAACTTGTAGCCTTTCCATTCTTGCTTACACATTCATACTTCAAAGCACAAGTAACTCTGAATTTCAGCTTCAGATTCATAGGGAAGCAAGGTGATTGGCTCTGCATGAGTCAGATCTCCTTGCTAATCCCACATAATAATGGATTTGTATTCATGCATTGGGATCCAGCCCTGTGGACCTCTGTTGTGGGGCAGGAGCACAAGGGAACTAAGAGAATGTGACTCCAGATGTTTTTCAGCATTAGAGAAGTTTTTTATTTGAATACTAAGGAATACATGAAATTTGGGGAGGGGGTCTTAGATGCACATAAAGGTGTAAATAATGGTCATAGCCAAGGGCTATAGGCCCCAGTTCCATCCCATATTAAATGTGAATAAGAGAAGAAATGCATTGTAGGGATAGGTTGTATTTTGGGAGTAGGGCTGATTTGTAGTTTACACTCTACTCCAGTATTTTCACACTACCTCCTTGCTAAGCTTTATACCTCTCATTACATACAGGTTATGTTGTCTACTTTTTGATAAAAAGTGTGTTTGAAGAATGTTCATGGAGTTGTTTTGTTCATTAGTTTCTTTCTTTGTTTCTTTGTTTCTTTTTTTCTTTTTTTTTTTTTTGCAGTACTGGGGATTGAACATAGGGAGACCCTTGTACATGCTAGGCGAGCACTCTATCATTGAACTATATGGATTTTATATTGAGACAATGGCTCACTAAGTTACCCAGGCTGGTCTTAATTTCTATAGGCCAGGCTGGCTTGAACTTCAATCCTTCTGCTTCAGCCTTTTGAGTAGCTGAGATTGCCAAGCTTACCTTTGCTTGTAGGGCTTGCAAAGTCTTGGCTTTCTTCAGCGAATGCTGCCCCACATTGTTGATGGGTTTGATGCTTTACATTTTAAAATTTTTAATTGAAAACTTGTGTGTATTGTGTACAGCAGTATATTTTTATATTTGTATATGCCAGGGAATGGTCAAAACTAGCTAATAAATACCTGCATTACTTCACATAATAATTTTTAAAATTGACTCTTAGCAAATTTCCACTATATAATACATCCAGTTACCAAGTGCTATTGATTTCTTGAATGTATCCATCCTGTTTGACCAATATCTCTCCATTGCCTCACCTCAGCCTCTGGAAGCTGCTGTTCTAGTCTGTGTTTCTGTTTGTTTAGATCCCACATACACATGAGGGTAGACAGCAGACATTTCTTCATCACCCCGCCAGTCTTTCTTCTGCCTTTGCCATTTGTCTTTCCAACACTAAGTCACTCACATATAGCTCCTGAAACCCAAAATGTACCATCTGTCAAATAAAATACACAAGTAAGTTTATCTTAATTGCTAAATGCATAGGGCCAGGTGGAGGCAGTGTCATATTCTATTTGATGTCATCATCAACAGAAAAACTGGGAAGAATTCTGAGATCTCACAGATACCTGGTAGTAAGCCATTACTATGTATTGAGGGTAGTTATTGCTTTAATTAGTCCATCTGTCAGGAACATATCTGTTGAGTCTTAACTTTTTTTTAATCCTGTGAACCTCGTTGGCAGTCTGGTGAAACCTATCAATTCCTTTGTAAAACAGTGTTTTAAAGTACATAAAACAGAATATATGAATTTCCAAGGAATATTTTAATGCTATAGCATGGTTAAGTTTTTTTGGGGAAATGATTTAGTCATCTGCTATTTTTACATTAAATAAAAAGGTTTTGGGTCATACATCTAATAGTATCCTAATTTCAAACATGAACAATATTTTCACATATCTACTCACAGATGTAATATGTTATAAAAATGGCTTTGGTTTCAACTGGTGCCAGAATCACAGTTACAGGTAATTTATTATAATTGACTGACCTCATTCATAATTGAAAATACTGAATTTCAGTCTGGAGATGACAGTGGTAGTTGTACAACAGTGTGAATGTGATTAATGCTACTGAGTTGTGTTCTTAAAGTCGTAAAAATGATAAATTTGTGGACAAGAGAGATGGCTTAGTGGTTAAGAGTTTGTATTACTTTGGTAGAGGACCTGAGTTTGGTTCCTAGCACCTGTATCTGGTGACTTAGAACTACCTGTAACTCCAGTTCCTGGGGAATCTGATGTCTCTGGCCTCTGAGGACATCTGCATCCATATGCACATATCTTCAGACAGACACAAACCTCTATAAATATTTAATAATAATAATAATAAAAATCTTTAAAAATACAAAATTTCATTTTATGTATAGTTTACTATGATAAAAAATCAGAAAAAATTAGAAGTTAATGAAAACAAAGATGTAATTTTTTTCCCCATTACAATTTTACATTTTTGAATTTTATGTTTTATTCTATACAAGAAACCTTGACTGAAAACCTAGATTTTTCAAGACACTGATACCCTATGTAAATTCAGGTCTCCATGTCACATGTATTCTATAACTCTAATGGAAGAAAGCAGAATAATTCTGAATGTCATCAACTTTGTTTAATTACAAATGAGAATGAAGGTGTTTTCAAACAATTATGTTCTACATCATTGAGGATTATATAGAAGACAGTTTTGTGTCCTGAATTTTTTCACTTAACATGGTGACACAGGAGCTTTCCGTGTTATTACAAATTCTTCATAAATATCATTTAAAAAATTATGCCCCTTTTCACTGTATAAGCCTACCATCATTCTCTTGCTCAAGACCCTCTTTTTGACTGTTGATGTTAACATATTTCTAGTCTATAGAAAGGTAGACCCCCTACCCCTCCACCAGCAGAGAATGAAGGCCTTTGTTTACATTAAAAAGGTTATTCTTCAAAATCTATGCAACCAAGGCTTATGTCCTAAAGAAATAGAAACTTTGGACTCCAAAGCTATTTTTGCATTGAAGCTGCAGAAGCACTCCGTTTTAGTAGCTGCCACAGTGTCTTTGTCCACTGCAAATGTGGAAGTTGAAGAGGAACTTACAATGAGCCTTTCTGTCTGATTCCACCAGATACTGTTCAGTAGAATGTGATTATCTTTGGGGTTATTTAATTACTTATATGTAAGAGAATAATTTGAAACAAAGCTAAAAGAAATAGCACAGCGAATGTCCTGTTCCACTTCTGCCCTCAAAGTATTTTGAACAGAAACCCACATGTCATTTTGTTCATGACTATTTCAGTTTGTGTCTCTAAAACACAAGAACGAGAGAGGATGATGGGGTCTATGTGACACAAAAGCAGAGGGGCGAACTATTTCAGGGGTAAGAGGTGATCAGGAAGAGAGAGAACAGGGACATGAATAGATGCACAATTTAATGAAATATGAAAATAACACAGTGAAAATCGTCATTTTGTATACTAGCTAACAAATTAATGAGAAGATGTGGAAGGAGATGACACAAGAAAAGAGGACAGAAAAAATGTAATTGTAGTCCCCTTATCATATTGGAACATTGAAAAAAATTCCTTAATATTACCAAATAGCTATTTGCAAAGGCAATAGCAACCACTCCTCTGATAGAGAAAGGAGAAAGAGGACAAGTATCAACTGTTCTATCTTCATTTTATAAGGAATGGCCCTAAAAGTTCCACCCTGGAATTGCTGTGTAGTAGCCAGATTCAGTCATAGGACCTAGCTACAAGATGCTAAAGAATCTGACAGACGTACCACCCAGAGTTTGTGGGGTGCACTCTACATTCTTAGAATTACCCTACACTCAATAGAACGTCATTGGGAATGCTTTCCCACAGTATTAGTGCCATCTCTAAAGGCCTGCTGTTTCCAATAGTCACTTCCAGCACTTCCTGGCTTCCCAAACTTTCTGGGCTCTTCGAGCTTTATTATGGGGTTGCTACGGGCCCAAGGGCTGGTGGCCACAGGTTTTGTTTGGAGTTCTGAAGATGTTGAAAGAAAAATCTTGGAAGCGACTAGTTAAATTTGGCAGCTAAAAGGATTTGGAAATATTCGAAGGAAAAGAAACACTTAGGAGAAGAAAGATGTGATTGAATTAGGGACTTAATTAAAATATTTTATAAAATCAGAGTTCTCACAAAAGTCTGTTGTTCTGGACAGATGGCACGTGTTTATTGAACATGTTGCTCAAGTTGTGGTAAATGCTCAGAGATTAGTAAGAAATAATCTCAGCACTGCAGGTAGCACTTGAGTGCAACAGTCTAATGCAACATATTCTTGTTTATTGGAGTGCGTCTTATATACGCCTCTTGTCTTCTGAAAAGTTGAACAGCTCATCCCTCTGATTCTTGCCTTGATCAGCTACTTGAATTCTATAGCCCTTTTCTTATACTGGCTATCTTCTTGTGGATGTGTTCATATGGCATAGATTGGTGAATGGAAGGAACCAGTGTGCAATGAGTACCGATAATACTGATGAGGTTTAAATGTGTCTGTCCTTCCCCAAATCAAAGTTTGAGCTCTCAACCTTCAAGTTGATGGTATTAGCAGGCAGGGTCTTTGGAAGGCATGAGGATGTCATGAGGATAAAATCTATACATCTGGGGTTAATGTTCTTATAAGGGAGATCACAGAGAGTTAGCTGGACCCTGTCATCATGTAAGAACACAACTAGAATTGTGTTGAATTGTCTATGAATTAGAAGATGGATTTTTACTAGACACTAAAGCTGCTGCCACCTTAATCTTTGAATTCCGAATTTTCAACACCATAAGAAATACATTTTAATCACTTTGAAGGTGCTCACTTTATATTTTGTGATAGAATCTTGAGTGGACTAAGACAAAAGACAATATCAATTCTAATTTCTTCTATTGTTTTGGGCAATTGTTGCTAGATTCTGTGTAGGTGGATCCTTATCAAATAGCTATTTGGCCACAATCTTGATTATTTTCTCCCAGACATGCCTTCTCTACTTTCTTTCTTTCTTTCTTTCTTTCTTTCTTTTCTTTCTTTCTTTCTTTCTTTCTTTCTTTCTTTCTTTCTTTCTTTCTTTCTTTCTTTCTTTCTTTCTTTCCCTTCCTTCCTTCCTTCTTTCCTTCTTTCTTTCTTTCCCTTCCTTCCTTCCTTCCTTCCTTCCTTCCTTCTTTCTTTCTTTCTTTCTTTCTTTCTTTCTTTCTTTCTTTCTTTCTTTCTTTCTTTCTTTCTTTCTTTCTTTCCCTTCCTTCCTTCCTTCCTTCTTTCCTTCTTTCTTTCTTTCTTTCTTTCTTTCCCTTCCTTCCTTCCTTCCTTCCTTCCTTCCTTCCTTCCTTCCTTCCTTCCTTCCTTCTTTCTTTCCTTCTTTCTTTCTTTCTTTCTTTCCCTTCCTTCCTTCTTTCCTTCTTTCTTTCTTTCTTTCCCTTCCTTCCTTCCTTCCTTCTTTCTTTCTTTCTTTCTTCCTTCCTTCCTTCCTTCCTTCCTTCCTTCCTTCCTTCCTTCCTTCCTTCCTTCCTTCCTTCCTTCTTTCTTTCTTTCTTTCTTTCTTTCTTTCTTTCTTTCTTTCTTTCTTTCCCTTCCTTCCTTTCCTCCCTCCTTCCCTCCCTCCCTTTTTCTTTTCTTTCCTTTTTCTTTTTCAAGACAGTTGTAACTCTGGCTGTCCTGGAACTTACTCTGTAGACCAGGCTGGCTTCGAACTCACAGAGATCCACCTGCCTCTGCCTTACAGGCGTGTGCCACCACCACCTGACTGCCTTTTCATTCTTTCCAAGTGGGCTACATATTTTCCAAACCTTTTAAATTTATTTTTCAGTTGATCAATAATTCTGTGTTTGCATTATTTCTCCTTACATTTCGTTACAATTGGTCAAAGGGAACCATGCCACATCTCCAACACTGTTAGAAATACCTTTTGCTAAGTTAAATATCCAATTTCTTTACTTGAGTGTTTTGCTATTCATGAAATACAAGGACAAGAATATGATTCAGCCACTTTCTCTGCCTTGTAACCAGGATCACCTTTCCTCCAGCTTCCAGTGTGTACTTCATTTCTTTCTGAGAAACCACATGTGCTTGTTACTACCAACATTTTGTTAAGGATTGTTCAGCCAGGGTTTAAGAAGACTAGAGTATTGTCTGTGGCTCAACTCCATTCCTTTTGGGCCCGCTAAATTTCACACTACAAAGACTATAGCTTTTACTTTTTTCTAGGATGAATTGCAAAAGCCTTTTAGCCTTGAACTCATTACCTGGTCCCAAAAGCCACTTCCACATTTTGAGATTTTCATTCCAGCACAGTGCCACTTCTCAGCAGTGAATAATCACTGTGCCGGACAAGGGCCAACTGAAAAGAGGGAACTTCTTGTTTTCACAGTTTATTTGAGAGCAGTTTATTTGCCCATATGAATCTCTTTGGTACCAAGAAGCAATATTTATCTTATCTTCATCCTTATTAAGAGACAAAAGAGAAAAAGGCACACAATTAGCTCAGTTGATACATAAGAGCAAGATAATTCAAGATCCATCGATAAACTTACCGAACTAGAAATGGAAGGACAGCTCCTTAACCCTATGAAGGGAGTCTACAGAAAAATAGAAATGTGATTAACAACCTGCTTAGCAATGAGGCTTTAAACAGCCAGCTGTATAAAATCAGGGATGAGACGATGCCTATTCTCACGGTTTCTACTCAACACTGGGAGAGGTGCTAGTTTGCAAAAAAGACCAGAAGTAAAAAGAAGTATAAATTGGGGCTGGTGATGTAGCTTGGTGGTGGAGTGATTGTGTAGTGTGCACGAGACCCTTTCGCCTTCAGCACTGAAAAAGAAAAAGAAATAGAAAGTACACAGTTTGAAAATGAGAAAAAGCTGATCTGTTTGCTTATGGATGTTGATTAGACTATTGCTCTCAAATATTTGCTCCCTTCCGGAAATAGGATTGTGTGCTCCCATCCATTCCTAGGTGTGTTACCCATGAGTCCTAGGTTAAGTGTCCTTTTTTGGCTAGACCATGCATGTACTGTTTTAAACATGAATTCCAGAAAAAAAAGCTGCAGAGGCCAGCTGAACTCAGCAAAACCTAGAAAAATTGCAATTTGTGATTTTAAAATAAGTTAAGCAAAAACTATTTTTTATGAATTATTGGGGGAAAGCGTATTGATAAATACACTGGTGACATGAACATCTTACAGTAAAAAAAAAAACAAAAAAAACACAAAAGAAGCTCCAGGAGAATTACTAAAATCAGTAAGTGTCTAGCTGTGTTCAAAAGTCATGTATCCATTCATATTTATAATTCCAAGCAGCAAACTGTTCAAAATGTAAGTTTTAAATGCAGTTTATGATACCATTAGAGTATGTTAGCATTAAGTATTGAAATATATACAAAACCCTTATGAAGAAAGTTATAATTTCTTATGGAAGGACATCTAAAGGTTTTAAATAGAGATAACATATTTATAAATAAGAGTAATCAATATTTCTTCTTCCAAAATTGATACATAGGTTCAAAGCAATTCCAGTAAGAATTCCAGAGTCTTTAATCATAAATGTTGATAACAATTTCTAAAGAAAAGACCACGAATAAATAAGACAGTCTTGAGTATATATTGATGATAACACAGCTGTTTCTACCTGTTATCTGAACTTGGATTTATTTTCAGTAGCATTCGCATAAACATTAATATTTATATGCAAAATATTTATTGTAGATATCTCAAACTCAATAAGACCTAAAATGAAACTCATAACTATGTTAAGGCTGCGACTTCTGTGACATTCCTTGATTTGTTGAATGGACTTGCCATCTTTCCAGGCACCATAGTAAGAAATTTGGGAGTTACTTAATACTCTTCCTACTTGCCTCCTAATATTTACCTGGTCACTCAATGATTGTCTATCACTACTGCTATTATCTTAGTTCTGGCCCATACTCCTACTCAGAATATTGAATATCCATCATTTTCTGTAGAACAATAATTCTAAATCTAATTTTTCTCACCTCCTAATTACAATCCCTCACCTTCAGGATAAGATCCAAATTCCTTTAAGGTTTAAACTATAGTGAGTTGTGGTGGTGCATACCAGCTATGTCAGCACATAGGATGTGGAGGCAGGAGGATTGAGAGTTTGAGGCCAGTCTGAAATACAAAATGAGAACTTGTTTCAAAAACAAAAAACTTTAACCTCTCTCCTTTGTCCCTCTCTTGTCTAATTCTATGTGTACTATAGAGCTATAATATGTATTTTTAAATGAAATATCATGAAATTTAAATATTTACTCTTTTTGTTTGATTTGTATCACTGCAGACATTTCTATTTGAGCAGTGAATAAAGAGCAATAATTGACATATATGTGTACATACAAATGATTAATTTATTGTTGACAGAAGAAACTAAGGGCTTATTAAATAAAGTTATGGAGAAGATCTGTTTCTGTGCAGGAACATTTAATTTTATGTGGAATGGAATTCCAATGAGTGATGGGCAGAGACTTTGTCAAGCACACCAACTGTTTTTAGTCCTCTTCTTTCTGAAACATTCTTCCTTTTTCTTTCCACATGATTAACGCCGACACATACTTCAAGACTAGGCTCAAGAGTCACTTCCCTGATAGCTGATTCCTTGGTGCCACCCCATTCTCTTAAGTGTGAAGTTGTTTTCCTTGAGAGTACTCATAATCACATTGCAGTATTGACTTTTATAGACTCCTAACTCATAATGTTAAGAATCTATTACAGACTGTTGATGACTTACTTAACTACTTATATCTTAGATAATCATGAAATGTTTGTTCACTCTTTGCTCTTTTCTTACAATGTCAATTCTAATGTAATCAACGAATCCTTATGTGTGAGAGCATAGTTTCTTCCTAAATATAATTTGCATTTTAGAAGGTTGCTCACTGGCCGTGTAATCTTTAATGAGTTTTGATATGTGTATGGATGTAGCCCCTGTAGTATGACTTAAAAGCATGTCTAATCTGCCAAATTTTATTATTCCAGTTGAAAAATCTGGATCCATTTTTACTGTTTGATGAATTTAAAGGAGGAAGGCCGGGAGGGTTTCCTGATCACCCACACCGCGGTTTTGAAACAGTAAGTACAAAGATGTGACTGCAAAAGTGGGTCTTGAAAATTTGATTTTTACTTCTAGTAGAAAATTCAATTATAAGCAATGAATAGAGGCAAAATTTAATTTATAAGTTTCTTGCCATAAATTGCTCTGTTGCTGTTATAGCGGGTTTATATGAAATATACCCAAATTTAAATATTAACTATTTTTAATACTATTTAGTTTGTGTCCTGCTGACATTTATAGCTTAGCAGTTAATAAAGAGCAAGAGTTGGCTTCTTAAAAATACACAAAACAATTTATTAGAGCTAGAAGAAACCAAGGTAAATAATTTTATAAAGAAAATCTGGTTTTTCACATGAAAACATTTTGGAAATGTTTAACTTTGTGTAACATAATATTATAAACACCAACACATAATCTAAGAATTCAGTATTATATTAAGTTCTAGGAAATTAGAATCAAGGAGCCAAAATTTAACAACAGTCTGAAATTTCAGATTTTATAGACATACATATTTGCAAATTTAAATGCAAAATTTGGAGATTCTGTTGGACACTACTTTTTGTTTTATTTCAATAGGAATAAAGATGTATAATGTAATATTGTGGCATTTTTCAATGGCTTTGATTCTATATACATAGGTACATTCTGGGAAACCTTGGAGGTGTTGCAAAGCTTAGCTATTTCTCCATGAGAACCACCTGTATTCATGGTAAACAGAGCAGGCCTTGTGAAAGGCTTAGTATATTTGTAAAGGCAACTAATGAATGGGTAAATATTTACCCAGGGTTTACAACATGCAAGTGTCGGAGGATGGTGATCTTTTGTATATTGGGGAGTATGCTGTGTGTTGGGAAGTGTTGGTAAAAGACAGAGAATGAGGCTTGAGCTCTGCTCGCTTCCATATGCGCTCTAGTTACAGAAGTAAAAACAGACAAGGAAAGATTTAACCACTGTATTTAGCCACGGAAAGATTTAACCAAGAAACTTCCAGAATCAAGATGAGACTAGTTAGATCTGTGTTTCTTCATGTATCCATTTGCCTTTAAGTTCTCTTCTCTGCTAACATATTGGCTGCACTGTGTTTTCCTTTACCACATGCTTTCGCCTTTGCTATACCTGTATTTGATTCTAACCCTCGGCGCCCAGAACCCCCTAACTCTGGTTGCCATCTTACAAATCCTTTAGCTTTTTCACATATTAGTATCGCGATGAAATTTTCCAGACAATCCCACTTTCTTCTTCATTTGGTCCCAAATGGCATCATGTTTGTGCTAGTTTAACATATGTGTATATCTCGATGATGGCCTTGAGCAGCTGTCTTCCACTAGAGTTGGGAATTGCCTCAACCTCCCCTTACCATGCTCAGGAGAATTGTAAATTGTTTCAGCTTAGATTAGCTCACACTTCTCCGCGTTTGACATGGAGGAATACTCAGTAACTGGCTCTTACTGAAGACAATGACTGTACTAAACAAAATGACCACAGAACAGATTGCTCTCATTTCCACTAGGTAAAGTGCCCTGAAAGGGGACTGCTTTGTAAATCATCTAGTATTCAATTTTAAAGAACTTAATGAAGAAGCATAGCTATAGAATATTGATGCTTGGTCCTTTTCTCTTAAGAACTTTTCCCTTCAATTGTAGCTGTAATTACTTTTTTTCCTTATTATTTGTAGATTCTGTATTTATGAATTCACCTGCTTGGAAAACTCATTGCTAATTGTGGAATTGGTACTTGTAGGGCTTCGATGATAATTAAGGGGAGTGAAAGTTTGAGCTGCCCAGTGTGTCTCTTGCCAGCTGAGATGTAACAAGGTGATGCCCTCTTTGTTGTTTCAGCTCTCATTATGTAGACCAATGTGCCTGTAACAATCTCACTGGCACATTTCTTATATTTTTGGCTTTTGTTAAGTTTACTATTCAGAATGGCCATAGCACAGCATTCTATCTAATATTCCTTTATAGAAGGCTGTTAGTGTGTCTTGTCCATGGAGAAAATATGTACATTCAGTAAACATCTTTTAGTTATGACTTGGTGCTGTCGGTTGAGCATTTATTAACATTAGTAAGCAATGGATGACATATGGGGGTCTTTAAACAGGAATGCACATATAACAGAGGCATACATAGATGAGCTGACAAAAATTGTTGCCAGAGAGTTGAAGGAACTCAATTTTAGATTGCCATTAGGAGCCATTGATTAAGGACTTGTTGATTAAGGGATCATGGTAATTTTGTAAAACATTATTACTTCAAATTATGAGAAATGACTATGTCAATTTTTAAAATATTTTATTTATTTTTATGTACATTGGTGTTTTGCCTTCGTGTATGTCTATGTGAGGGTGTCAGCTCCCCTGGAACAGGGGTTGCAGACAGTTGTGAACTGCCATGTGGGTCTGGGAATTGAACCTGGGTCCTCTGGAAGAGCAGCCAGTGCTCTCAACCGCTGAACCATCTCTCCAGCTCCGACTATGTCAATTTTATCCCCAGAGTGTAGGAAAGTCAGGACTTAATTTTCTGTAAATGCAAACTTTAAGGTCTGTAAGTTAGGACTGGAGTGATGACTCAGAAATTAAGAGCACTTGCTGTACTGGTAGAGGTTCCAGGTTCAGTTCGTAGCACCCACACGGCTCACAACTACCTGAAACTCCAGTTCCAGAGATGCCTTTTTCTGTCCTTATTTGGCAACAGGCATGTAAAGTGAAGTTACACCACATGCAAAACAATTTCATACATATAAAATAAAAAAATAAAACATCTTTAGAAACTAATAAATGAAAAATGAAGTCTGCAACTTAAAGCCAAGTCTTTAGGCTCTTTGTTGTTGTTGTTTATTTCTTGTTTTTTCAAGACAGGGTTTACTTTGGCTGACCTGGAACTCACTCTGTAGACCAGGCTGCCTTTGAACTCACAGAGATCCACCTGCCTCAACCTCCTGAGTGCTGGGATCAAAGGCATGCACCACTACTGCCCAGCCCCCACTTTAGGTTCTTATTACTTCCTCTCTGGAGCTCAATATAAATTCTAAAGGTTTGTCATGTTTGAAAATTCTGACTAGTATATAAATTAAAAAATAAATAAAATGACCTAGAAATAAAAAGAACAGAATTGAGACCATCTATTATGTTATATTACCTCCCAGAAGTAGTAATTGTTATTGCTTGACTTTTTTTTTTCTGGTATCATGTTATCTTTTTAAAAAATATAACATTGTACCATTAGAATTTTTCCAACATTCTTCAAAAATCCAATTAAAATCGCATTACTTTATTTATTTATTCAGTGTGTGTGTGTGTGTGTGTGTGTGTGTTTGTGTGTTTCTCTGTGTTTCTCTGTGTGACTGACTGTGTGTGTGTATTCTCATGCCATGACTCATGTGCCGAGGTCAGAGAATAGCTTTTCCAGAAATTGGCTCTCTCCTTCCACCACGTGGATCCTACCCATGGAACTAAGATCAGGTTGTCAGGCTTAGTGGCCAGGACCTTTGCCCTCGTGATCCAGCACACCTGCTCCACATTATTAAGTGATCTTGTTAAGGGTCCACCATGATGTACCGAATCAATCAGCATTACCACAGTGATGTATGAAGGCACCTGTCTCCCCTCAGCATTACCAATATATATGTTTACTTGGCTTTTTAAGTGTTTGCGATTTTAACAAGTAAAGCTACCTCATCATAGTTTTAATTTCCATTTTTTCTGTGCAAGGTTGATTTTCTGTAAAAAGGATGATTTTGATGTGAAAATATTTGTTTATTGTAGCTACATCTTTGACCTTTCCTCTAGGAAATTAAATCCTTTTCAGTGTTAGGAATTGGCAATAGTGATAAGAAAGGTGTTGTTTGCTTTGCATGCCTCCAAATGTCAGCCTTTGGGTACAGCATAGATACAAACTACAGAATGGAGGATTTTTTTGATCATCAGTTCAATTTGCAAGATGGGATAAGTTCCTAGATCCAGGTGATTTTCTTATGCCCAGGTAACACAGCGATGAGCTGAACATTCACATAATGGGTGTGTTATCAGGATAAATAGTGCTATTCTGGAGCTCATGATTACTTTTTAAATGAAAATGTGAACACATGAGTATAAAATATAATGAATATATTTTGAACACGAGTTCACCGTTTCAAAACTTATAGACATACATGATCAAAGAAATCCTGAGAGTATTGAACTATAAAATTCTCATTGCCTCATGTGGGGTCCATGAGTCAGCAGTGTTATCACCTGGAATATTTAGACTCCACGTCAGAGCTACCAGCTCAGATTAGTATCTGATCAGCTCTGCACAGATTGAGCAATTTATGCCACTGAATATGAAAAATGAAGGTCCAGTTGACTGTCCACACAAGAACTATTAAGATTCTATGAGACAGATAAGAGTGAAAACCCAGTTTTACCTAGTTAATGTTTAATCAGCCCTCAGACTCTTAGGTTTATATAGATCTCTATTTTATTGTTGTTTAAAAGTTGCTTGTCCGTTTTTCTTAAGAAATCCTCATGAAACTCATTGTGTCATTAAAAAAAAAAAAAGAACAACCATGAAAGTAGAAGTGTGGCTAGTTGGGAAGAGGGAAGGGAATTAGCTAGAAGAGAGGACGAGGGAGTGAATGTGATGAAAATAAATTCTATGCACGTGAGAAATTGTCACAAGGAAACCTATTATCATGTATAATTAATATACACTAATAAAAAACATTTTTAAAACATGCCTAAAACATCAAAGAAAAAGCATACCCCAGCAAAAGAGGCAAAGCTAGTGGTCACAATACAAAGGGAGAAATATTTTCACTATTTCCTTCTAGGAATCCAAATTTCTTGGAAAGATTGTTTCCAAGAGGCCCAAGTGGTAAGCAGTTACCCTACTTCTGGTCAGAACTGATGTTAAATTTATCTAGGTCGACTACAATGGTCAGAAACAGTGGGCAATATGAAGGTTAGGCAAGCCTTTCCAAAGTTTAGTTCAAAACAGAGGGACTGATAGTTCATACACTATTGACGAGTTTTTCAACTACTCCATGGAGAAATGGGTTTTGTACCTTTCAAAATCACCTTTATACAATAGAATCAAGACTTTTCAGGTTTTAGGACTGGAAGTCTTATGTTTCTGGGTACCCCTCAGTCCTGGGAAAACTGAGGTAGTGGGTCACTCTTATTTAATTAAAGTATACTATAGGGGCCCAGGAGATGGCTCAGAAGTTATGAGCACTTGCTGCTCTTGCAGAGAACCCAGATTTGGTGCCCAGCAAATAAACTATCCACATCAGGAAGTTTATTAATCAGGATTCCCTAAAGGAACAAAACTGATAGAAATATATATATTCTATCTAAAAATTTTGGAGCTAGGAAAAAAAAGTTAGGAGTGAACTACCAGATCTGCTTCAGAGGGACACATTAGGATGCTGTCCACGTTGTTCTCAGTTAAGCTGAGAAATATATCTTAAAGTTTCACTACAAGCCTCAGCAGGTTCCTTGGTTTTTGTTATAACAAAACCACCCTGTTTCCAAGGGTGTGCCCATCAGAAAAGCCAAGCTCATAATTCCTGGTTAGTAGCCAGCAGCATTTGCAGGCAATGTCTGAACAATAAATATCCTGGAGATGGGAGAGGCCCAGTGATTCACACTTACAACTTATGACTGACTTCAGACCGCCTGTCTCCACACAGCTTGTTTCTTATAGCTCGCTGTGAACCATTTTCTGATGCAAACCATTCCAAAATGGCTGGATCCCAGTTGAAAACAAAAACTTGATTAAATTCAACACCAAGTTTTGCAAAGAAAGAAAACATTCTGAGCCAGACATGGTGTCACACACCTGTAATCCCAGCACTTGTCGGGAGGAGGCAGGAGGTAGAGGTTCAAAGCCACCCTTAGCTACAGTAGGAAGTTAGAGGCCAACCTGGGTTATAAGAGACTCTCTCAAACACCCAAAGAAAAGTATTTCGAAAAACTGGGAAAATGATACTTTCTCAATGTCATAGAGACTATCTATCCATTGTTCAATGATTATTTTATGGTGCCATTAACAGGGAGCTACCAGCTGTATTCCTATGGATATAAGAAAAAAAGACAAGACTGACTATAAGAACCATGACAATTTAATGCAGTCTGGGGGCTTTGAGGCTATTAATAAGAGTTGTACATATTACAGAGGAAGAAGAAAATTATATAGAAATAACATTACGATAATAAAAGAAAACACCAAAGTGCCAAATCTGCCTTTTGTTAGTAATTTGAAGGGGGGGGGGCTGTGGCACGACAGGGGCTAATGACTTGTCCTGAAATTGCCATTACAGGCAAGGTAGATTTTAGCATATATGTTGATTTGGCATTGCTTGTGGGGAAGCTAAAGGATTATAGGCGGGCAGCAAAAGCAATCCCCACTCTTAAGATTCCTCTGGGTACCAACGTACTAACAACACCAACCAAAGTATTGTAGCCAAATCCGATGGTGCTGGCAGAGGAAATACACGTCATAACAGTTAGATCAGGTTCAGGTGTAGAGCCATATCATCTCTGGCAAGACACTTAAGAAACTGGTAACATTGCTTCCAAAGGATGTTATTGAGTGACTTGGGTCTCCTCTCTCCTGATGAAATGTGGCTAGTTTGTGTTCTCTGCTAGTTAATCAGATAAGCTACTAATATCTGTAATGGGGAGGTTGACCCATGGGTAAGTTCCTCTAGGAAACATGTTGTATGTGTACCATCATAGGGTCCCACCAATAGAAAAGAAGGCCAAAGTAAAAACATAACAGCACGTTTCCTAGTCAAAAGAAATTAACTTGTGTATATGTGTGCATGTGTATACCTGAGTTTAGAAGTGGGGACAGAGGACTTTTGGTTAACACAAAACTTAGGAAATGGTTAAGGAGGAATGAAAGGGGTCCAGTTCAAGAAGCTTTATGGTCCAAGGGAGGAAGAAACTATCACTGCTAGCAGAAAGGCATGAGAGGTTTCAATTAAACCTTGTCCATTCAGTAAGGGTGTGCTCTTCAGAGAGGGAATGATGAGAGCAGAAAGGCATGAGAGGTTTCAATTAAACCTTGTCCATACAGAGGGGGAATGATGAGAACAGGAGGCAGAAATTGGACAGTTGGCTCATGGCAGGGACCCCAAAGCAGCAGCTTTTGAAATGTTCTTGGTTCTCTGGCCAGAAATGCCAGAATGGAGCACCAGTTTCTTGTCTTCTCCTCAGGGACCACCCTGCCTAGAGGCTATACATGTGGATGGATGTGTGAGCAGGAACTAGAGCTCCAGTCCAGACATTGATCCCTTCTGGTAGGCAACTTTGGAACAGGATCTAGAGATTTTCATGGTGAAAATGGGTTTTATATATCCCCCAATTTCAGTCCATCTTCTAAATGATTTTAGGATTATCCCTTCAGTGGGGGCAATGTTGGAGTAGCAATTAAAAAAGAATTAAAGGAAAACATATGGTGACGAAAATAGACCTTTGGCCTGAGTGGAGACCTAACATTCCACGTAGGTGGAGTTAATGAACTGGCCAAAGGACCACACCTCTGGAAGGCAGCACTGCCCCTAGGAAGGCCGATTCATCTTTAGCCACGCTAAAGAGAAAGGTGGAATAATTATCCCTTTAATGAGATTTCATACTCCTTCTTAGAGTTTCTGCCCCTAGTTTAGTCTCTTAACATGGCTAGCTATGTTGCTTTGTAATCCTGCCTGCTTTTCTGAACTACTCAGGAAACTGTAACTTTCCTCTTTGTATTTCTTTTCTAAGCATGCATTCCCTAACATTTTAGACTTCCTTATTCTTCCTCTACAGTCCTCCTCCCCACCTTGTGGCTGCCTATTGCTGTTTAAACCCCATGCTGGTTTAACTCAAGTGGCAGGGCTTTTAATTTTATTTTACTTTGTCTTATCTATTCTCCTAGGGGCTGCTGCCACGATTTACAGCTTGCTTGCCCTGAGGTGTCTTTCTTGTTGTTCTCAAGCTTCAAAAAACGGAACAAAACGAAACAAACAAAAACCTTGACCATTTTTAGTTGGGCTTTCAGGAATAAAATTGATTCTCTGGACAGCGGAAAGAGGAAATGAAGTAATGGTAGAGGGCATGTAGTAGAAACAGTGAGCGCTCCAGTCAGACTTAGGAACTGTACATGGAAGGGCGGAGTGGGGCCTGAACATGTGATGGGCCATTACTAGGGAACGTGTTCAAGGCCAAACCATTTTGTCTCTAGTTGTGAGTCAATGGGCACTGCTACATCTAGAAACTTCCAAGTTGATGTAATTGTGTTTAAAGTAGAAGCGTCTTAAGCCAGAAGTTTAGCTTTTGGTAGAGAATTGTCTGTGTCGGTAGTTCTCAATCGAGTAGTTCTCAACTGGGGTCCTTGCAAAATTTCCAATCATTTTTGGTTATGGCTCTGAGTGCTACTGCCATCTGGTGGCTAATAGTAGTCAGGGCAGCTGCCAAATTTACTATAGGAATTGATGTCGTCTGAGGTCAGGGACCAAATTTTCCTACCTGAAAGTGCAAAGTAATGTTCTTGCTTCTCGAACCTCCCGGTATTGTGAGAAAATGGATCAAGTAAGTTGTGCCTAGATATTTAAGATCATTTATTTTACTTCCTAAAGCCACAAAGGAGATCATTTAGGCCCACATAATCCAATGATGCCCAGAAGAGCCTCGTGAAAAAGAAAGAAAGAAAGAAAGAAGGAAGGAAGGAAGGAAGGAAGGAAGGAAAGAAAGAAAAAGAAAGAATTAAAACTTGGATTATGACAACAGATATAGGCCACATAGGGAATGTAACAGTTCAATCAAAATATTCTTTGGAAACAAGATTAATTTTTCAATGATTTGCTTCTGTCTCACCTACACTGTAGTATAACTATATGGTTCATGTATTGCTGATTATATTCCTAGAGTTTTAAGGTAGAAAATATGGAAATGGGCAGATGTAATAAAGAGAATTCATTAAAACATAATGTCTGGCTGGGGATACTGTTCAATGGCTAGGACTGCCTGTTTCACTTTAAGAGGGTGAACCCCAAACCTGTCAAGGTGAATGTGTATATGTGCGTATGTGTAAAAGGGAAGTAAAAGGGAAATTCAGGCACTTCATTTTCAGGTGCCTCCCAGATAGCTTTTAACTTATAGACTGGACCAAGTGGGATAACTCCCCTTTAGTCCACAACAGAGTTGTCCCTTTCATGACCAGATGACACCTCATCTCTTGACACGAGGTCCTTAAGCACAGGCACTATTCGTGTGGCAAAAGACAAATGTACCTATGCATGCGGCTATTAGCAAGGCCTGTGTTGTTTAGTGAGACCTGACTATATAGAAGAACAGCACACATCATTTGAGTCAGCAGAGGGCTCTCTTAAGCAATAAGTTGTAGCTACTGGCTTTTGTTATCAGATGGGGATAGAACACTGCTGTGTGTTTGAAATTTGAGTAATCATAGACGTTGGTAAATTATGTACTTGAGACCTTCAGTGTAACCTGGAAAGTTAAACAGTAGAAGTGAGCCCGTTTACCACATTTTTACAGGATGTAGGTAGTGCCAGTTAAGATGCTGGCTGGTGGTTACATGGGGAGTCACGAGAAGTTTTGTTGAAGAGATTCCTCCTAAGATTGAGCATCAGGGTTTGAAGAGGAAGGGGTGTTCTGTGTCAGGAGAGCTAGAAGCAATGGAAGGTACTGAGGGCATCTGAGATTTAACTTGCCCGAGTAGTAAGGTTTAATGAATATGATTGTTACAGAATCTTAACATGCACATCAAAAATTTTAATCAGGATGAAAGAAAAATGAGTAGGTATGAAAGACATTCAAGAATGGGGGCATCATAAATAAGAGGAAGTAAGTCAGTTTCTTTTTTCTTTGTAGCTAGATGTTACTAAATAAAGCTCTCGAATATCCATAAGAAAGGACACTAACAGTCACCTCATCTTAGGGTACTGTAGCTTTGGGTCCCTTAATGGACCCCCATCCCTTCACTCAAGAGACATAAGGCTTATTTTCAGTTTTGCATACAGCCCTAAGATTTTGTCTTTGCCTGAAATGGCTGATTCACCTGAATTGGCAAAGTTCTCTTGTTACTTCCATGAAGCCTCTACCGTTCTGGGTGCTGTTGCATCTCCTGTCAGATCTCTCCTCCGAGGCAACCACTGTGCTCACAAACACCTATGTGATGGCATCAGCATCTGTGAGGCAACAAGGGCTGGTAAAAATCGTTTCATTCTCAGAGGCAGAAGATGTTGATTTAGTTTCTTGCTCCGCTCTTGTTTGATATAACTTTAATGGCACTAAACCACGATAATAATATGTGGATTATGGTATATACCCAGGGCCAGATATTTGGTAAATGCTGAAAGATTAGGCAAACACAAGATGCATTATTGTATTTAATACATCATCAGTGGCAGCTGTATGCAGGGCACGGTTGGAGAATTAGAAAATGTCCCTGTTGAAAATGTTTCAAGATGTAGTCATATCCATTGACTTTCTGAATGCAGCCCCAGTGACTCCGGAAACAGCAGCAAGAATCAACAAATGGATTTGTATCAAATTAAAGAAGCTTCTGTATAGCAAAGAAATAGTCAGCAGAGTGAAGAGACAGGCTACAGGATGGAGGAAAATGTTTGCTAATTATTTACCCTCAGATGAATCCCTTGTCATTGATATTGATATATTGGTATATAGAACATATATAAGAATTTAGGAAACGGATACCAAAAAAAGCATCTGGTCAATAAAGGAGAAAATGAATTGCACAGAAGTTCTCAAAAGAAGTACAAGTGGGTAATAAATACAGAAAAAGATCTTAACTATTCTTAGCCATCACGGAAGTGCAAATCACACTTAGGTTGAGATCGTACCTCACTCTCATCAGAATGGCTATCATCAAGACCACAGACAGCAACAATTGGTGAAGATGCAGGGGGAAATGGAACACTTGCACACCGTTGGTGAGAATGGAACACAATGAAATCCATTGTTTACAATAATAAGAATGCTTTAGGGTTCCAGCTTTCATGCGTCTTATGTGTTTTCAGACATGCAATAAATGAATACTTTTATAATATAGTGTCCCATGGTGAAAAGATGGGAAGAAGAAACAGTTCAGTGTAGGGTAGAGTAGATCCAAATGAGATGGTTTCAGTGTGTAATATTTAAATGAGGCCCGAATAAAGTGACGAGTGAAACCACAAGGAGATCTGGGAAATATACTTCGGGAAGCACGAGGGAGGATCTGAGGGAGGACTTATAGATGGGATTCCTGCCCAAGGAAACGTGATGGCTGTGCTAACTCTAGAACATGCGCTGGGCTTCTGGCCATGAGCCATTATTTAGTTCCGACCACTCGAGGAGCCCAACTTTAGGTCCGTGTTGTATATGACACAACTGATCCTCTAAGTCTTAAAGTCTAAGAGAAAGTAAAGGATTTCATTCCACAGCTCACATCTTGAAGACCTGGTCATTCCAAACAGGCCTAAACCCAACTCCCTTCGGGATGCAGAATGAGCCTTACCAGCAGGGAACAGTAAGGCAGGAAGGAGTTCTTGAAGGCTTGAGCCCTGTATAGGCTTATGGTAGCACCAGAGGAACCGTACCCTCCCTGGATTCGCCTGTTGGCTGAACATCTGAACTGTGTGTCTGTCTCCTGTTTCTTTTACTTTTTTTAAAAAAGAATTGTTGTTATAAGCGCCTTTTGGGACTTGTGAAGGTGTATATATGGGATTAGTGTCAGATGAGTAGTTAGTGATTTTTTCAGGTTTCAGAGGGGGATTGCTCATGTTGCGAAGATGTTTTCATTTTTGGGTCCTAAAGTATATAAATTCAAACATCACATTTCTGGCCTTGAAGACAGTTCACAACTTCTATTATACAACATGCTCCTTGCTGACATCTCTTGTCAGCCATTCAACTTGTGGTGTTTCTGTTTTTTCTTTTTTCTACTACCCAGCTACCAAGAGAAAAAAAAAAAGCACCATTTTAGGGCAAAAAAGAAATGAAAGGGAAATATAGTTTTCCCTATAATGTAAACTTTGGGCTTTACAAGGTAAGACTTTCATTTTATTACCAGACATGAATGAGGCCTCCTTGCTCTTCTTTCTACATACCAGTCAGAAAGAAACAACAAACTGTATTTTCTCTTGTTTGGGAATTCTTCTGAATTAATTACAGCCCCTTGGGGTACACCTTTCTCACACTTCTCATACATGATAAATGACAGTGTTTCTTTCATCATGCTATGAGTTTGTGTCTTTCTCTCTCTCCGAACACAAACACCCAAAGAATTATGAATTTACACAGCAACATGAATACTAAAAGACCCATGGAAAGGTCTAGAAGGAGGAAAGGAAAGCGGTACATCAAGTGCTCTGAGGAAACACCTGGTTCAGATTACAAACTCATTACTTAATTGGACACACACAACTCTCAAGTTGAAACATAACACGATTCGTCAACCACCAGTGGCAATTCTCCAGGTGTTTGTGATTATGTAATGCCCTAAAAGATCATCTGGCTTGTCTCAAATCTCAGAAGTAACTACTTGAGGTTTTTCTTTCTTTTTAAGATCTTCTTCAGGCATCAACCTATACACAAATTTGCTGTCAAGCATTTACAACACTTAGCAATAAATAAATAAGCAAAGCAAAAAAATTATAATAAATAAAGTAACATTGGTTTGTTTGGAGACTGGAGATTTTTGTTTTAATCGCTGAGCAGTAAGCGTTATACATCCAGTAAAGCTTCGCTGGCCAGATGTCTCTAACTCAGATTTTATAACAAATGATGTTTACTTTTGTATTACCAGGGAAAAGGGGAAGGGCGCATTGGAAAAGCAGAGGGAAAAGGAGAGTGACTTTCTTTTCTCATGCTCTGAGAACAGTTTACAAGTGCTCCCTAAATTCAAGCTTGAAAAACTCATATCACAATTTACTCTTCGAGCTATCTCTCTGTGTGTAGACATACATATGTATGTAAACACATGCACACACATACACACATTATCACACCCCCACACAAATACATAAATAAAAAAAAAGAACACACAACAGATAGTTGAGGGCTTGTTATAGGTACAGTATAAAACTTCAATAAGTTGACAATAGCAGGACTCTTAATAGCCTCACTTGAGATTATGAGTGGACATAATTAAATAGTGACTATTGACTATTGAATTGCCAACCACTTGAGAAGATACAAGAGTTAAGAAAGATGAAGGCCAAATGTCTGTATTTGTGAAACATTGAAGCTAGTGATCTGTATCTGTAGGCAGCTGGCTTTTGCTTGCTGCTCATGAAGGTCACTGTCACAGAGTCGAAGCATCAAAGAAGATCCTTGCTTTCTATGTGAAAGCTGATAACTAAGATGGAGGGGAAAGGATAGGCCCAGTTTTGTCTTGCAAGCTCATCCCAATGGGAAGAAGAGGATGAGGTGCATGGGGCAAGAGGTAAAGGGTATTAACATTAATGGAATACCCTCCATGTGGGAGGAAATACCAAAGGGGGAGCACAGGTTCTCCTGAAGCTGAGATTTAATCAGCTGTGGCTGATGAAACAGTGGTCACAGGGTATAAGTCAGGCTACGGCAAGAGGAGGCAAGCTTGTGGATAAGCCTTGGATATTGTTATTCTTGGTTCTGTTTCTTAGATCTTTAAAGCATCTTCCCATTCCTTAAATTGTTTTTCTCACTTGATAGCCTGAATGTCTTTATGGAGTACCCTTCTTGCCCACTGTCGTCAGTATCTTTTTTCCTGGCACATTCCCATCTCTTCTCATTGCTATGACAAAACAGCAGATGTTAAAAACAAACCAAAGAAAGAGGGGCTTATTTTGGCTCACAGTTTGAGGTTATATTATAGTCCATCACTGTGGAGAAGGCATGTGGGGGTGGGCATAAGGCACCAGTCACGTCATATCAAGTCAGGAAGCAGAGGGAGAGATGAATGCTGCTGCTCATACCATTTCTTCTCTATATTCCCCCATAGACCCCACTCCATAGAATTGAATCACCACATTTGGTGTCACAGCACCACATGGTGGTTCTCAACTGCCATAATTCTAGTTCCAGGGGATCTGACGCTCTCTTCAGGCCTCTAAGAGCAACCAAGCATGCATGTGGTGCACAGACATGCATGCAGGCAAAACGCCCACACACATATGATGATGATGATGATGATGATGATGATGATGATGATGATGATGATGATGTACACATATGATAATGATGATGGTGGTGGTGGTGGTGGTGGTGATGCAGATCTGATAGATACTAAAAACTTCATAAATATTTTCTCATTTTCTACCTCTTAGGAATATGTTTTGGCTTCTTTTTTAAACTATAATATTTTCATTCATCTTCTTTTTCTGTGGCTTTACAGAGTAATGATTTGGGGAGTTGCTAAAAGTTAGTTTAGGAGGTTGGTAGAAAGGATAATTAATTTGTAAGTACTGATTTAAACTCTTATTTGGTTTAGTATATTTGAGTGAATATTAAAATCCAACGGTAGATATTGGGATTTTAATTAGAGATTTTATTTTTCTGGTTCACTCATGTAGTAATAATGGTTAGTGACAATTTTAAGTAAAATTGTCACATTAAGATTTAAAGAAGACAGTGAGGTAGCTGAAGTATGAAAAAAATGCATCCCACAATGAGAATCTCCACAGTTGTTACTGCTAAGCCTTAAGTGAATAGTTTGCAGAGAACCATTCTTGTGCCTTTCACAAATGATTAGGCTGAATGGTAATTCTTTCAGTTATAGGTGTATGCAAATTAACCAATTTAAATAAATCATACAATGAGAGGCTTGTGTCTCAACCCCCACACATTTTAAGTCTCAGGAACTAGCTTAAGTATTTCCTGTAACAATATGACTTTGTCCTTGAAGTAATTAAATGTTCTAAGTATTTGGGTCTCCTTAATCTTTTTTCTCTGATTTGATTAGAAGACCCTTAAAGAGGAGAATTTTAGAGTTAATTTTTTCCCTTTGATAAAATAATGAAACACTAGGTATCAATTAGAGTGCTTCTGGTTTTTGGAATTCTCTACTCTTTACAAAATGCCCACCGTTGCTGAAATCTAATTTTCAAATTCATTTGTCTAGATCACAGTGGCAAATAGAACTCTCTGTAAAGAGGGAAATGTTTTATAATCTGTGCTGTTGGTTATGGCAGCCATTAGCTACAGGAGGCTATTGAGTGCTCAAAATGTGGCTGATGCAGATGAGGGGCTGAATTCAAATTTTAATTTGATTTACTTAAGCAGCTGCATGTGTGTAGTGGCCGCTCACTCTATGGGACACAGTGTTTCTTTTTAGTTTTAGATTTAGTATGGACATGACTCTGGGGATGTTGACTTTCATTTGAAATTACTTGACATATATCATAAACAGTTTTGAGTACCTACTGAGTCTATGTGCCCACTATTAGAAATGTTTCCTTTGGGCTTCCTGACTCACTTTTAGGGCAAGGTGTGGAGACCTGAGATGTGTCACTCCATACACTTGTGGGAACATGGCCTTGCTAGCAGAAACCCTGCTAGTTCAAGACAAGGCTTGTTGATTCAGGCCTGACTGTGGGAGACCTGTCATGTACTGTACTGGGCCTTCAGGGTGAGTGCTACTTTAATTAGCTATGAACTCTGGCATTCCTGGACTGCATCTACTCGGAGGATGCATAGTGAAATTCTATCCAAGGCATTTCATGGTGTGGATAGTATAGCCCCTACTCACAGATTCATTCTCTCAAGTTGCTCTCCCATATTAGTTCTCCTGAAAACTAGTTTTTTTGTGGAAAAATTGAACAGATCTTCACAGATACTCAATCCTTTGCTCCACCTTGCTTTATTAAGCTATAATGTGGCAATTCTATACACTGCAATGTATGCAATCCCACTGCATGCATATATTGTGGGATTATTGTCACCTCACAAGATTATCATGGGTATATCTATATGTGTGCATGTTTCTCTGTGTGATTGGGGCCAACCTTGGGTGTGTTCTTCAGGAACCACCTGCTTATTTTAGAGACAGGATCTCTCACTGGCTTGGAGCTTGCCAAGTAGGCTGGGTTGGCTGGCTAGTGAACCCCAGGGATCTGTCTATTCTTATCTCCCTAGCACTGGGATTACAAGCATCTACCATGCCTGGCTCTTTTGGGTGGGTTCTGAAGATCAAATTCTGGTCCTTGGGATTTCATGGACTTTACCAACTGAGCCCTCTCTCTAGCCCTGTCATATCAAATTTGAAGTATACAATACAGTATTATTAATTCTATGCTGTGAGTTGGGCCTCAAGAACTTATCATCATGTAACTGAAGGTCTTTGACCTACATTTCTGTATTTCTCCTGTTCCAATCTTTAGTAATGAACCCTCTAATATCAATTTCTGTAAATGAGATCATGCAGTACTTGCCTTTTTGTATCTGTCTTATTTCATTTAGCATAATGTTTTCCAGCTTTATTCATACTCTAAACAATACAACAAGATATCTTTCCCTTTTGCAAGGCTTTGATTCATCCTGCACTTGTGTGTGTTCTAACATATTCATTATCCATTCATTTGTTGTTGGTCACCTGACCTGATTCCATATAATGGCTATTATGAAGAGTAAGCACTACAGTAAACATAAATATGTTAGTATATCTTTTGTATGATGACTTCATTTATTTTGGGTATATACCAAGGACTGAGACAACAGGATCATTTGGTAATTCTACCTTTAGTTTTTTTTTTTAAAAAAATAACTGTAAAACTGTTTTTTATGGTGACTAGACCAGTTTACTTCTCACCAACAGTTTATAAGGGTTCCCCTTTTCCCACATTCTTTTCAACAATTACTTGTGTTTTGACTTTGATAGTATGTACCTAACAGGTGTGAGGTGATGGCACATTGTGGTTTTGATTTGCATTTCTGTGATTACTGACAAGCAAGCATTTCTTCCCATATCCACTAGGCATTTACATATTATCTTTCGAAAAATGTCATTTCATATCCTTTGTCCATTTTAATGGAAAAGCAACTTGAAATCAGAAAACATTTTACAAAATATAGTAGTGTTTAATATCTGAAATAAATATAGAACTGATGCAAGTCAATAATAAAGACTCCAAACAATCTGATTTTACAGTGGTCAACTTTTTTCTTCTGTTTTTTTAAAAAAAGGTATCTTACCTTCTGGAAGGAGGCAGCATGGCCCATGAAGACTTCTGTGGACATGTTGGTAAAATGAACCCAGGAGACCTACAGGTATGGCCACAGCAGGGGATTGCTGGTTGGTTAACTCCTTGGTTGTGTATGTTTGTATCTTTTTTGTTTGTGTATCTTGCCTCTTTCCAGTACATTGACCTTCCCACCCACTTCTGTCATACTCTCATATCTCTGATCTCTCCTGTCTTAGTTTCTTTTCTGTTGCTATGACAGAATATCCCAACAAAAACATCTTAAAGGAGAAAGAGGGTTTTTGTTGTTGTTGTTCACAGTTTATGGGGTTAACAGGTAAAACAGGGGTCTCTTTTGTTGCTTTTTGGTCTCATTAATAAATAATTAAAGCAAGCAAGCAAACAAACAAACAAAAATGGACTCAGAAGGAAGCTTGAGACCATTTATTAGAGTCGGAGTAAAAAACAACAGTGCAGGCAAACTGAGAAACATGGCAGCAGCAAGATGGAGATGGAGAGAAAGTCATATGGTTTTGAGTTAAGGTTTAAGAAAGTTAGCATGTTCAGCAATGGAAGTTGGCAAGCAGCTGCTTGTCAGAAGAGGAAAGGAACTTCAAAGAAAGAGTGAGAAAGTTCAGACTGTTAGTGAAAGCATGCTTAGGCTTCTGATCAGTATACAAATAAGAGATAGAAGGAAAGAAAAGGGAAGTTACACTTTTTGAGTTAGGATTCAGAAAGAGAGCAAGCAAGCTTAGTAGTGAAGATCTGTCAGGATTGTGTGGAGATGTGTAATAGCATTATCTCATTAGGGGCATAATTATTATTATTATTCTTTCCATCTTAGCCTGTCTTCTGGTGAATTAGCTTTCCTGAGGGGTGGTCTTGTAGCTATGTGATTGACAGGCCCAGTTGGATTAATTAATTCTTAAGGGAGGAGAAACAGTATGAAATGTTCCAGTCTTTAAGGAAGATCAGAATGCCACATCTCCATCCAAGGCCAGGGGTAGAACTCAGATACCATTCTTTTGACAGAAGGAAATAGCTTTCCCTTAATGGACCTCAACAAAATCCCTAAACCCTCACATTGTCATATAGTTTAAATTTCAAGGAGGAGCAAAACTGATGCTTTTCTTTCTGCGGTATTACCAGGGAAACAGGAGTTTGGGGTTCAAAGATGAGGGAGGAGTCTCTCTTCAGTGTTTTCAAGGGTACTGATGCCTGTCTAGCTACATAACAAAGGTATCATCACAGCAGGGAAGTCCAGACTCCAAGAGCTTGAAGCAGCTGGTTGTGTCACATCCATAATCAGAAACAGAGCAATGAATGCACACTAGTGCTCACCTAACTCTCCATTTCATACAGTTCAGGATCCTCTGCCAAAAGAATCATCCTGCCATAGTCAAGATGGGCATTATCAATCAGTTAATGCAATCAAGATAATCTCTCACAGCCATGGGCAGAGACTTGCCTCCCAGGTGATTCCAGATTCTATCAAGCTGAGAACACTAGCCTTCATATCCCTCTTTCTACATATTCTTCCAT
The DNA here is from genome assembly GCA_026225945.1 of Cricetomys ansorgei. Lineage (NCBI taxonomy): Eukaryota > Metazoa > Chordata > Mammalia > Rodentia > Nesomyidae > Cricetomys > Cricetomys ansorgei. The sequence goes on from JAMJFZ010003396.1 coordinate 8,272,283, forward strand.
TCTGCCTGGAAACCAACACAGATCTCTCTTATTCTGTTCTCATGTTTTCCCTGACCCCCTCAGTTTTGTGGTGCTGGTGATCAAATGCACTTTAAAGTTTCTTATTACATTTATATGTTTAATTGTTTGTGTATACATGCAAGCACATACTGTGGCACGTGTATAGAGGTCAAAGGCCAACTTGTGAGAATTGGTTCTCTCCTACCAAGTGGATCCCAGGGATTGAACTCAGGTTATCAGACTTGGCAAGTGCCTTTATCTGCTGAGCCATCTCACCATCCCCAAACCAGAGTTGGAAATCCCCAATCACTTTTTAGTGCTTACCTAGTCTTTGTTGTTGTTGCTTTGTTTGTTTTTACTTTTCTCAAGTGTAATCAAGAGTTACTGTCCCAGTTGCTATTTCTTAATTCACTAAAGTCGTATGGTCTGCTTGCAACCTCCCCTTCCTTCAACCTGCAATGCTGTTCGGGTAGCGATCACTTATGAGTTCCCCACTGCCAGATTCAGCAGTTGAGGATCATTTCAATTCAGTCTCTCTAGACTTATGTTCTGTGTCCGCAACAATTCATTGTTTATGTTTCAATTCTTTTGTATGGTTCAGCGCTGTCACCTAATACAATAACCCGAGGTCAGACAAGGTGGCTCCCACCTTTAATCCCAGCACTCACGCGGGAGAAGCAGGTGGGTCTCTAGAAGCCAGCCTGGTTTACATAGTGAGTTTCAGGGTAGCCAGGATTACATTGTAATACCGTATCCCAAAAATTAAGAAAAAGACAACAATTCAAACTGATTGCCATATTGCTTTTGTTTGTGAACATGTTATAATTTAAATCTTCTGGAACTTCTTAGATCATCTTGGTCAGTTGGAGCCCTATATCAGACTGCTTATATATTTTGTGGGATGCAAAATATGCATATTGGAACCATGGTGTTTCAATGAAAATGAAATTTAAAAAAACAAAAGCAAAAGGAAAATTCTATCATGAAAGAAATAGGAACATCCCGCTAAAGCAGAACATAATACAGAGTTTACTCAGAGGGAATGACAAAAACCCCAGGGGATGTGCTCGTCATGGAATTGGTCAGTTCTGCTGTTTGCCCCATCAGGCTGCCTTTGTAGGTGCTGGTCCACACTTTGACAATTATAATTTCACAGCTAGGACCTGGCATGGAAGCTTATGTCTCTAATCCCAGCACTCAGAGGTAGGGGATCAAGAGTTTAAGGCCAGCCTGAGTTACATAAAGAGATCCTATCTCAGAACAACCATAGTAACAACAATAACAAAATGGACTTCACCTTAGCTTAGGATAATAATGACATAGCACCTTTCAGTTTATTCAACATTTTCATCTGCATGTGCTCATTGAGATCGTTAGAATTTTACATCCATGCTTTAAAATGAGAGACAAGGGATTCAAAGATATTAAAAAGTGAAAGGTATTGGACTGAGTAAGTGATGGGCATGGAAAGAGAACTGTGTTCTACACATCCAGACCCAATGGCTGGGCTGTTTTAAGTGTTGCCAAACTACACTTTATCTAAAAGGTTAATTAAGGAATTGAAAACATGGGAGGGGGATTTGAGATGGATATTGTCAAGGTACATTGTCTACATGTAAGAAATTGTCTAAGAATAAACAAAAGTACTGCAAGAAGAATTTTTAGTGAAGTAGGAAAATGCCTTAAAAATAGGAAGAGGCCTCTGAGGAACACCAACAGCTATTGTCAAACAGAAAAAAATGGGACCTTTCCATTAGAAGATTCAGTCAGTCTTATCAAATAGAAGAGAGAACTATATTTAGACTTAATAAAGTAAAGAAATTTCCAAAACATGTAGGTTTTCTTTTGAGTCCTCATACTTGTCTCAGAGTCTTTTCCTCACACTGCTGTTTCTTTTATATGAAATCCTCCTCCTATTTCTTTTTCCTAGTCCATGCTTCTTCTGGGTTTCAGACTAATGGTCGAACCCTCAGGTAAGAAAACTTGAACCACTTCATGTACTCCAGTAGAACTCTTGTCAATTCTTCACAGTACCAAACAAGCACAGGGATAATGGCAACAATTACTTTGAGCAGTTGTGTTTAAGTATTTTTTTTCCCCTCTACAAGGGCTGAGTTTTTGCTTTCTGTATCACTTTCCAAATAAACGACCTGCACATAGGTCCTTGTTTCAGGGTCTTCTATGGGTGAATCCAAGCGAGCACAAGCAGAAAATGTATGTGTCATATTCTAACCCTGCATCTTTAGAGTCTGAGGCTAGTGACTGGAACAGCCTCCCAGTATGTTCTCAAACATGTAAACAAATACATGAAAAATCTGCCCAACAGCCAGAGGCAACACTGTTTCTCTCAGTTAGTAAGGGCTCCATTACTGTAATTGCATACCCAGAGGTACAAGCTTACCATTTCCAGGGTAGTGAATGCTGATGGTTTTCCTGTGTCCATTTAGTCTCAAATACACATTCTTTAGCAGCTAACTGCTAACTTACTAACATGCTAACTGCTGATGGCTCATTGCTATATCGCTCTCTGGGAATTGTACTCTGTGGCAGGAAATGGCCTTTCCAAAGGCTGTGCTTCCTATTCAGGGGCAATCCTATGATAACTGTTAGCTGACTTCAGGATAATCCTGAAGATTTATGCCAGCTCCACATATACCTGTTAGGTTGACTAGGCCTGTAGATGCATTGCTGACTCTCGTCTCCCTTGCCCAGTACTACCTTTTGCCCATCTTAAGTCAAATCATACCCCCAGCACTATCTGGCAGCCACTCCCTATCTCGGAGCTCAGTCTGAAATTCAAAGGTATTCCAGAGATGATTCTTTTACCTGTAGGCATAGTTCTCAAACTTTGATTTCAAGTGAGGATGGTGTTGGAAACTTAGAAGAACTCTAGGAACTGTCAAAGACATTTCCTATTTCTTGAACTGTCCAGGCACTCTTACCATAGCATCTGTTGGATGTGTTACTTTGTCTTGGTGTTGTGATTGTTGCACATGCAGACTTGTTAGGGGCTGTGTTACATTTGGCTTCTTGTTGGTTTGCTGTTTGCAGTGGATGACTGCAGGCCGGGGCATTCTGCATGCTGAGATGCCCTGTTCAGAGGAACCAGCCCATGGCCTGCAGCTCTGGGTGAATTTGAAAAGCTCAGAAAAGATGGTGGAGCCTCAGTACCAGGAACTGAAAAATGAAGAGATCCCGAAACCCACCAAGGATGGTGTGACAGTCGCTGTCATTTCAGGAGAAGCCTTGGGAATAAAGGTAAATCATGCCTGTTATATGTCTCCGAAACACAATGTGTATGGTTGATATCAGGGTGGATCTATCTTCATCATCATCTCTCACTGAGTTTATCTTAGTATGTGTCTGAAAGAATGGACTTGCATCATAGATAACAGGATAAGTGCAACCTAAGGGGATCCAGATAATTTTTTTTGCTGTGTGCAAACTCAGGATTGGAACACTTACAAGAAATTATGCTCATATGAAGAGTATATTTGAAAAGCAGTTTTCTAGGTATGTCTTAATATATATGCATATTAACCCTAATTCTTATCATTTTTAGTCCAATTTAATACTTCAAATCCTAACTCCTCCCGACTGCAGTTACTGCTTTTAAGATACAAACAAAAAATTGGACCAATTTCACTCCATAAAGATTCATGCAAATAGTTTATGCCCCACTTAGTGAGCAAGGAAAGCACATGGCAACATTACAGGCTTTTAAAACAAAATTAACTCTTGGGACTGGAGAGATGACTTAACTCAGCAATTAAGAGCACTTACTGCTCTTTCAGAGGATCTCAGTTTGGTTCCTAGCACTCACATTGATACACAACCAATTATAACTCCAGCCCCAGAGGTTCTGATCTCCTCTTCTGGTCTCTATCACTATCCACACACGTATATAGAAATACATAAATAAAAAATTGTAGTTGTACACCTACTGTGTGGACTCACGAAGGAAGACATATTGGAGATATATTCATAGATGCAAACCCTGCCAGACCTCAGCAGAGAGAACCACCATCATGGCAAGTGCCATACTGGACAGTGAAACCCCGAGCATCTGAGCTCAGGTGTTTTTATTGGTTCAGAACTCCTCAGGTATTCTACTGATAGCAAGTGCAGATCATGTGCAATCAAACTTCCCCCCCACATACACATGAATTCAACACCTATAGACAATACAAAATGCCAAGGCCTGGGCAGCCCTTTTCCCGACAGTGCACAAAACAATTATTTTATTATTAACTAAAAATAAACTTCCAAAACAAAATATAAAATCTTGAAGAATATTTATTCTTTAATTAAAATTAGCTGTTCATTTAACTTACATGGGACATGCTCTGTATATTTCCTTAGCTGGGATTTTATACTTTTTGGGTTAAGGTCTTGTTTTTTAATGAAATAAAATGAATTTAAGAAGGAAGTATGACAAGTATTGTAGTGATTGCCCACCAGAACAATTTTCTGGGGCAGCTAAAGATCCACACAGCAGCCTCTGTGTGGTAATGGTGAGCTTGGTCACAGAACCTAGTAGATGGGAGTGCCTAGAAGCTGATCCTGAAATGCAGATTCCTGTGCACATGAGCACATGATTTTTAAAGGAAGTGCTCCTAGGGAAACAGTAAAGAGAACATGGACAAAGTAGGAAGGAAGCCAAGAAAATTCACTGTCTCAGGCAAAGACCAGAAGAGACTAGACTCCACCAGAGACCCTTCAAGACCAGAATGTTGTGGAGGTGTTCTGACCTATCCCAGGAAAGATAGCAAGGTTTTCATGCTATATCACCTAACAGTCATTCTTTTGGCCATTGATTCTGGAGTGTAGGGTAAAAGTAGCCAAGGGACTCTGTTAAGGGTACTGAAGATGTACCCATCTGTTAATGAGAGCATCAAAATATTGCAAACTACTTTGCTATTCTCCCAGTGAGCAACTAGCACTTGAGACTATTTTAAATTGTAACTTAAGTGGTCTAGTTTCATCTTTGTTGCTGTGATAAAAACACAATGACCAAAATAGAAAAAAGGGGTTTATTTAAGTTTATAGGTTACAGATCATCACTGAGGGAAATCAGGGAAGGAAATCAAGCAGGAACTTAACACAAAAACTGTGGAGGAACATTGTTAGCTTGCTAGGGTCATGCTTGGTTAACTTCTTTACATAACGCAGGACCACCTTTCTAGGGAATTGTGCTACCTACAGTGGGCTGGACCCTCCTTCATCAATTAACAGTCAAGACAATCACCCACACAGATGCCTACAGACCAGTGTGATCTGGGAAATTCCTCAGTTGTGCTTCCCTTTTTGGATGATTCTAGGCTGTTTCAAGTTGACTATTACAGCTAACTTTGACATTTGGTAAATTTTCATTATTTTCTTACCTGTGAGAATAATGGCTTGTCAGTGGCTACTAAATAATCACTCAATGGCACACATTGCATAATTACCAGGTGGGGTTGGATTATTGCCTGGGACTCACTGATTTTTGTTTACCCTGCATTGTAACCATAGTTCTAGATTTACAACACACATAGGTATATATTTGTTTTTATTCGTGTTTCTAGTACACACAGAAATAATTGAAGAAAAAATGTTTGCTTACACTTCAGCATATGTGACTACTGTTCACCACCCTGTAGTGTGGTTCGAAATGGCCTTTCTTTGTGTTTCTGTGACCAATTTGTTTCTCTTTGTCAAACATGGAGCCTTCCCTTTTCAGGTTTTTTGAAGTTTCTTCACCTTCATTCTGCCAAGGAGAATTAAGACCTTGTGAGTTCTTCTGCTAAAAGGCCAGAAGCTATCACTAAGGTGCACCAGACAAGAACATAAGTCAAATTCCCAACCTTTCACACTATGTATTTTTTTCTATTATCTGTTTCCAGGACTCTAAAGTTCTAGGGGCATGCATTCCAGGGATACTGAGGTGGATATTGAAGGGAGGAGGCTCCCTCTCCACTTCAATCAAAGCATAAGACTTTGGTTGAAAGAGAAGGATCATGAGTTTGAGACCAGGCTGGGATACATAGTGAGACCCTATTTAACCCTCTATCCAAAAACAAGTTATCTGTCTGCAGCAAAAAGGAGAAATCAAACTGGTGGTTTAATAAATAGGCAAAACCAGCAATATTATCCATTCTTGGAGTTCACAATGGTGTTTCATTTGTAGAAAACACAAGAAAGTTTTGAGGTTGGAGCCAGTTCCAATTATAGGCAAAAGCAGCAGACCATGTGATGTTGCAATTGCAACCACGGCTTAGAGACCAGAAGTAGTGGTTTAACTTTGTGAAATATGTTTGGTAGCTGCTGGCTCCACTTATTTCGTTTTGTTAAGTAAACGATTTTGAGAGAATTTTAATCAGATCCTATTGGAACCTTGAGCAGTATTGAGTTTCTAGAAGCACTGTAGGGCCATGATTACCTGTATGGACTCTGGAGACAGACAGACTAGGTGAGATACCCCACCATGCACTAGCTGTGTGGGCTCTGTGGTCTTATGGAGATTCTCTGCAGCTTAGTTTTGTAAACTTTACATAAATGGTAGTTGTTGATATTATTTTGTTTCTTTTATGTCTACTTGGGTAGAAATTGGGTGGAGATGTATATGTGTTATCAATGCTAAAGAGATTTTTTTTGCAATTTGAAGTGATAATCTACTTTGAAGTAAAGACATCAGTGAGAGTTATTACAGACATGAGGACTATTTGCCATTTCTTTGTGCGTCTGCTAAGGAACACAGTTTTGCATATCACAGCACTTCATATCCTCTCACCAAGAAATGACTCAGTCTTAAATGGTCTAGATCTACCATAAAGTCATACTAAGAGCTTTGCATCAAGAAGATTATTTGGAGCTGGAAAGATGGCTCGGTGGTTAAGAACATGAACAGCTCTACCAGAGGAACTATGTTTGATTCCCAGTACCTACATCAGGTGCTTCATGACTGCCTATAACTCTAGCTCCAGGAGATCTAATGCCCTCTTCTTGTCTCCAAGAGCATGTGCACTTACATGCACATGTCCACATGCACACATGTATATAAAAAATTAAAATTAAAAAAAACTTTAAGTTAGATTGCAAAGTGGTACTGAGAATATATCTTTTTAGAGATTGATCTACTTAAAAGCAACGTAGGCTCACCAACAACTTCCCTTCCTACAACTAAGCAATCTAGAAAATGGATTTGGTGACCACTGCAATGCATTAACTTTAATATCCATGTGGATTGCCTGGCAGGTTTGGACAAAGTGCAGGCTCTGTTGTAGCGGATCTGCAGTGAGGTCTGATATTGCATGTGGTTCTGTGCTCAGGAACCACTCTGTAGTTTGTATAATGGGCATGGCATCCAGGCCACAGGAATATGCCCATCCTTAGGAAGTTTGGTTTGGCTCTTGTAGCTGATGTTAAATTGTTCAATCCAGTGACTTCTAGCAAATTCTACTTAATTGATCTGGACTTGGATACTTATGTCTACAAAAAAAAGTGCAGAGTGCCTATGTAGGCTGCTATAAGCCCTATGATTACCAAAAACATCTTTTAAAATATGCCCAAAGGTAACTATCACTTCTCCCCAGGTTGTATGTGTCTAAGTATTTATTGAGCCCTTTAAAAGCCATAGCCAGTTTTGAGCAATATTCTACCAGGACAACATGGTCTGAAGTAAATGTTGAAATGGGAGAGAAGAAAAGTGGGATAGTTTGAATAGTTTCTGTCACTTTTGAAAGGACACAATTGCATGTTTGCTTCATGAGAGTATGCAATTTCCCAAACCCCATTCCATCCTTATCAGTCAGCCAATCCGCTATATTTATTGCCAGCTCGTTTTGGAACACAGTGCTGATCCCCCTCAATGCCTCTATTTGACTCCTGCTGCTTTGCATTCCATTATGTCAAAAACAAACCTTGAGGAGGTCAGAGGAAGACAGTGTGGAGCCAGATGGCCAGGGTTCAAGGCTAGCCCCACTCCTGAAACACATTGGAGAATTTATTTAAGCTGGCTGAACCTCAGTTTTCTAGTCTGTGAAATGGAGGTGGCCATGACAACTACCTTAGAGAATCTTTAGGAGGAATAAATTGATTATATACCCCCCACCACATGTGTGTTGGCTAAGAATAAGTCCTATATGGAAGTCCTATATAGACCTATATATGCTATTTTCATGCCCTTTCTAAAACTGCAGACAATGTTCGTGTGGCCTACAGATACAACATAAAGAGTCTTCTTTTGGATGGGAAAACTTATGTAATCATGGGTCAGATGGCTGCATTAAAAAAAATCGGTTACCAAAGGAATTTGCTATATATTTAACACAATTCATTCCAATCTTTTTGTATTCTACCTATGTTCTCATTTCAGAGGAAATTGGACTTCTTGGACTCTATTCTGTGCCTTTCCCATGGAGCTCTTCCCTTTGCTTTGCCTACCTGAGGTTGATTATGTCCCCATGGTGATGTGGGCAGTGTTGTTCCTCCATGAGCAGCTGCTCTTTCCTTCTTTCCTAAGCTCCAAAGAATGAGTTTACCTAGTAGCATTTTAAAAACTATTATACATAGAAGACTAGTAGCATATGCCTGACTCTGTGTGTGTGTGTGTGTGTGTGTGTGTGTGTGTGTATGTGTGTCAATTTACCAGAGCTCTGTGACAGCTTAGCAAATCTATGACTGTTCTCTTCTTCTTTTTTTTTAAGATGGAAATGTTTACCTATTTAGAATGCCAAGTTAAACTGGGAAAGGGTGGGGATAAGGAACAGAAACAAATGAAGAACCTAAAATTGGCATGAATATATCAGCAGCATAACTAAACAGGGAAGAACATCAACTTTTTAAGGGCTTCTAAACATAATTCCCCTGGCTGTAGATTATTAATGCGCTATAGTTTGAATTCAATTTGCTAATGTCTTAGGAGTGAAGATTTTCAGTATAAGAAAAATGGATATAAATGTAAACAAGCTAAGAAAATAATATACTATTCAATGTCAAAGTTAGTATCAGATAGACATTTAAAAAGTAAATGTCTACTTTTGAGCAGTTTCTGGAAACCTCATATGATTTGATCATTTTAGGAATCCAAGACTGTTATTTTTAAGATTTATATTTTTAATTATGTGTAAGCATGCACACGTGTGTGTGTGTGTGTGGGGGGGGGTGGGATGGCGGTAAGTGTGTGCATGTGAGTGCAGGGGCCCATAGAGGCCAGAAAAGAGTATTAGATCCTCTGGAGATGAAGTTACAGAAAGTTGTAAGCTTAAAAATGGCAATCACTGTAGTGAATTCTGGTTGAATTTTCCTTCTGAAAACATGAAGAAATGTATTGTAATGGGTAGGCGGGGCAAGAGATGAAAATAATTATTATAACAGGGCAGAGAGCTTCCTGGTATTCTGTTGACACAGGGAGTGGGGAAACATGTTACTAGGGAGAAAAAATATTGAAATGTGCTATACAAAATGGGGTTTAGAAGCTCAGTGTTTTCTTCTGCTTGTTACTTACTGCTCATTAAGAGCAAACCCAGAATCTTCCCATTTGAGGGAATCTTCCCAGCTGAAACAGGCTAGAAGCATCTTGACTTCTGTCCAGAGCCACACAGCCATCCATATTCACAACCAGGAAAGTTTTGGACGTTTCATTTACATCTCCCATTTCTTTAGGATCTCTATTCATTCAGTCATTAGGTACCTGCTTTGTATACATTGTTTGTGTACCTTAGAGATGCAATGTGAATAAGATACAACCACTAGCCTGAAAAAAGCTCACAGTATAGAAAGAAGCCAGCAAACATCAGAAGTGGAATATGACGGGAAAAAGTAAAAAGGCCATATATAAAAGTTTCATGACTGTCCAGTGGAATGGAGGGTTTATTCTTCCTATGTGGGATAGAGGGAAAGAGCAAAGAAAACAGAACTGATAGGGGTTGTATCCTTACAGTGATTTGTATAAAAGGCTTAGATATGGGCCAGAGAGGTAGGTAAAGTGGAGGACCTGAATTCAACGCCCCAAACCCACATTGAAAAAATGCTGGGTATATAGTGCTACATTCCTATAATCCTGGGAGGTGGAGACAAGCTGATGCCTGGGTCTCACTGGCCAGCCTAGTCTGTTTGATGAATCTTGAGTCCCAGGGAGAGATTCTGTCTCAAGAAGTGAGGTAGATGATATTTGAGGAGGAATGGCACCTGAGATTGATCTCTGGCCTCCAGAAGCACACATTTGTTTGTGCCCTCTCCACATGTGTGCACCTGTGTGCAAACACACAAAACATAAAAAGCAGGGATAAGAGAGTAAAATGGAAAACTACTTGGAAAAGTAACAGGAGTTACATAGGCAACCAGGTATTGATGGACTTATGAAAGGGGAAGAAAGGAGATGATTTGGAATGTTGGAATGAAGGGAAATTTGAAAGTAACTTTGAATATGACTCCATTTTTCCTAACGCTGACATTAATTGTATATATGGTTCTATATCCTTCTTTTCCAGTGTTCTATATGGTTTGGAGAATGATCTATGATGGCCATACCTTTGGTTTTTGAATGAGTGAGTTTATTACATTTATTGCAAGCTTAAGAAAAAGAACAAATAACAAGATATATATGTACACACATACATACATACATACATACATACATAGATGATAGTTAGCAAAACATCATCAAATTGAGTAGGTAGTCAAAACATCCAACAGAAATTGACAGTGGAAATCCCCATTGGAGGTAGTCAGCTGGAGTTCTTCATAGAGTCCCAGGTAGTGTAGTGTTCCCTCAGGTGAAACTTCTGAGTAAAAGAACAAATGGCAACACAGAACTAACATCATCAAATTGGAAAATCCACTAGATTGCAAAATCCACTAGAACCTGACTGAATTCCAGATTGATTTTCTCTCCATGAATGAGACTCCCATTGTTGAACTTCTAGCTTCTCTTTCCCACTGTGAACACTTTTATATCGTGGAATAAATAATAGTAATCTCTGTTGGAGGTAATTTAACTCCTAGCTCTTCTCAAGGACACAGTAATTTTAATACCCTTAATTGCTTGCTATTTTTTCCCTTTTCCCATCACAGAGCCAATGGACGAGCGTGACTCAAGAGGGGGCATGGTTGGAGGACACTTGCCATAACATGCTTGGATCTGAAGTTGGGGGGTATGACATTCCCACTTCCAGAGCCAATTTTTCAGTGACCTCAAATAGTACATGACAATTTAGCAATACAATATACGTCACGCTCAGAGTTTAATAGCTGGCCTTGAGGCTCAGGCTGGGACAGTCTTCAGCATGCTCTCTGTAGTTCTATCTCATTTCTGATACCGTGAAGCTATTCATTCTATAATAGCTGCCCACAATAGGCCATGTGGTCCTGGCTGATGCTCAGTCTCATTCCACAGAAAAGTGAACACTTGGCTTTCATTTGGTATTGAGAATAGACAAAATTAGGCTGCTAGTATTTTTAGTAAGTAAGAGGACACCAAAGAAATGCACCCCAAAACTTCAAAGAACTTGACCTATGGTAGGCAGTCATAGTTGGCACTTCATTTGGAATTAGGAATGTTCAAGTAAACAATGGTCAAGATCTGTTCAAATCAGCTGTACAAAAGGTTACTCTTGCCCAGGGCAGCCTACTCACCCCAGAAATACCATTGTTGGTGTGCACTAAGGGTGCCAGATGTTCTTATTTCTTCAAGATGTCCCTGCTGGCCTAATCACCTAGGAGGTGCATTCCATCAGTGTCGACAAGCCCTGTTCTGCCAGCAAGAGAAGAAAAGATAGGTACTTTTAAAGCCAGAAGTTACATTCTGTACCATTCGTATATCATTGGCCCCAGTGGTGAGGATTATAAATTTGCAGGGAAATTTAGGCTAAAAGCCTAATGAAAGCTATAAAGAACCAAGATATCACCTTTCATAAAGGCGAGTGGACATGTCAGCATATCATTACACTCACTCCTATGGCTGTCTAGGCTTGTATTTTTAGGATGCAATAAGTCTTTCCTCAGGAACATACTACATATTTTTCAATTACAGCCAAAAATATAGGGCAGCTTCAAAAAGTTGTTCTCAGCCTCCTGCATGATGCATTAAAAGCTGAGGTGCATGCCACTGTATAATGCTAAGTGAGTAGCTATTAACACAGCACTTCATTTTGATCAGAACACAATGTGAGTTGATTGGCAAACTTATACTAAATGTGATTAATCAAATTCAGTGCCCGACATAATGTTGTTCAATTGAAGAATTAGACTTTAATGGTATGTTGTTTGTACCTCAATAAATATTAAAAATAATTTACTACTATGGATAGGAAATAAATACTTTAAATATTTTAAAATTCCAACTCAAATGTGCTATAAAATGCATTGAAGTCACTACTGTATTTTAAAAAAGAATAGTACATTGTGGTCATAAAACCACAGGGAATCCTTTTCAGCATCTACTTTAGATCCAGGGCCATTCTCTTAGCTAAAAAAAATCAAATGGGAAAAAAAGAATACACCTGACATCCCTGGAAGGTCTTCCAAAATCATCCATGGGAAATGAAAAGGATTTCCCAGGAAAACACACCATTAGCTCATCTGAGCTCAGCTAAATGTACCATGGGCTGCCTGCATAAGACCTGTGTATGTATAGGGAAGGGGGAGAGATGACAAAATGGCAGAACTGGGAGGGCACTTATTGGAAGGGCCAGACACATCAGCTGCTGAGGTGAGTGTACTGTGAGGGGCCTTCTGACTAGTGACTTTAGTGAGTTCATGGGAAGGCAGAGTAAGAGGCTCAGTCCAATGTAAGGGTCAAGAAAAGCAGAACTAAGTTTACAAGAGAGAACTGGCCTGGCAGACAAGTAGGAGGAGCTGGAGAGATGGCTCAGTAGGTAAAGTGTTTGCTGTGCAAGCATGAGGACCTGCCTTTGATCCCACAGCACTCAAAACACACACACACACACACACACACACACACACACACACACACACACACACACACACACACACACACCAAACTGGGCATGAGGCTGGAGAACTGGCTTAGCAGTTAGAGAGTGGATACTCCATGTAGAGGTTTGGTTCCCAGAACCTATGTTGGGAGTCCCACGACCACTTGTAAGGCCAGCTCTACAGGGATTGCAAAACACCATGCCCAAAGAAAAATGAGTCTTCAGAGGAAATGCATCTGGAATCCCAGCACTGAGAAGGTGGAGACAGGAGGATCCATGGGATTTGCTGGCCAGCCAGTCTAGCTGAATCAGTGAGCTCTAGTTTCAGCGAGACCTCTGTCTCACAAAGTAAGGTGAAGAGCAGTTAAGGACACCCACTGTTGATCTCTGGCCTCTACATGCATGTTTAGATATCCACACCTGAACAAACCTGGAAGAACATACACATGAAGACACACACACACATGCATGCATGCATGTGTACATACGCAAGAAGAATGGGGGACAGAACAATTAACAATGCTTCTGCACCAAGGTGTGAGATAGTGTTGAATTGATGCTCAGAATATACATTTGTTGTCTTAAGCATGAAAACTTGTCAAGTTATCACCTGTAAAACTACCTGGCAGTTTGTTCTCATATGTATGAGAGTCTTTCATATTGGGAATATAGCTGTTCCATGTGGAGTGCAGCTTAAATTGATTAATGCCTAGCTTGTCTAGGATGGTTAGGAAAGAGAACAATGACAATTTGACTTTCTCTTGAAATGTTAAAATCCTCCTTGTTCTCTTTCCATGTAGAGAGTCAGTATTAACATTATGAAAGGAAGCCATGACAGTCATCAGGTTTTTTCTTGGACTAACTATAAATAGCAACTTGAGATGTCAATGGTTCTTGTCAAAGGAAGTCAATCTGAAGTCCACAGCAAGGATCTTTTCCCTACAACTCCAAACACCTGTGTCTGGTTAGTTTTCTTTTCATCTTTAGACTCTGACAATGAATGTTGGCTTCATCATCCTGACCTCCTTTCATGATTCTCTAATTACAAATAACTGTTCCACAAGAAAGATGAAGAATTGGTTTGCGAACAGGAGGAGGGGAAAAGCAATCTTTTTTTTTTTTTTTTTGCCTTTCCACCGTTAAGGTACCAGGTTTTGTTCCCTTCTTTTCTATTCTGCTCTCTTCTTCCCTTCCCCTCGCCTCCCCCTCTCCCTCTCTTTCTTTCTTTTTGAGGCAAGGGCTTCTGTACTGGAGATGAACTCCCCATGTAACCAGGAAAGACCTCAAGTTCCTGATCCCCCCCACTTTCTCTGTGTTTGGATTACTAGTATCTACCATTGCACCGAGTTTTATGCGATACTGGGGATTGAGCCCAAGTTTTGATCTTGCTAGGCAAGCACTCCATCAACTGAGCTATATCTCCAGTCCCTAAGGGGCCTTACAGACTGTCTCACTACATCCTCACCAATGGGCTTTCTGCCAATTATGTCTTCCTGAATGCCTTCTTCCCCCAATTAGCCTCCCTTCCTAGCAGTGGCATGTTGGCCTGTCAGAAATCAGTACTTGCCGGCATCACTTTCTATCATGGGAGACTTTGAATGTCTTGGACTAACTAACAAAACTTGGCTGAGATACTTATTTAAGGCCATATGGTACTTATCGTCTAAAAGAGGGTTTGAGCAAGAGTTTCTGGTTAGCATCACTATATATTTGCATTGGTTTCGGTTGACATATTCATTGTCAGCCAGGTAAAAGAAGTGCATTGAAGAGGACCTGGAATTTGATAGATATCAAATAGAGCTGAAGAGATCAGAAGAAGATACTTGCATTCTTCCTTTTCCAGATTTAGAATGAGTTCAGACATAGACTGTGAAGGTGCTCAGATGGGGATGCAAACATCATCCTATTTTCCAGTCATATGTGGATAAGAGTGTACAGCTTGAATCCAAGACTTTGGAGACTTTATTACTTCTCCCTCCTTCATTGATCACAACCCAATAATACAGGACAGGAGGCTTTCATGGAGAGATGGGAATCATGTTCCTGGTGATATGAACGGTGACCTATCACCAATTCAATCCCATACAATTAAGGAGGAAGAGAGAGAAAAAAGGAGGGGGAGGACAGGAAAGAGAGAAAGAATGAGAATTTGTGTCTGTGTTTTACTTGGTTGGTGTAGGTGACCACCTGTTTGGGTGGCTGGGAGGATTCTAGGGAGACCTAACACGTGAAAAATTGAATCGTCGCATTATCAAAACTATACCTAGAATTACAGAGCCAATCTGCCAAAGGTGTCATAGACTCAAAAGAATATGGACTGTGTGTTCAGACCTCATCTGTGCCATTTTATATCTTTGTAACCCAAGGAAAATGATTTTAAACGATTTTCAGCCTTTATTTCTTCATCTGCCAAATGGAAATGCTATTACATAGTCTTCTAGTTATTTGAATGTAGCAGCACAGAGTGTACTTACTAAATATTGGCTTTCTTTCCTCTTATCTATGTCTTTCTGTTCCCATATTCCCTTATCACGAGGTGTTTGTTTTACTATGACATACTTTATTGACAACAAATCTCTAGAACTTCTTGGCAAGTGAAATGAAAATGGGTAGCAACCCTAATGGGTTTATGAAGTACAAAGGTCTAAATCAGAACTCATAATGAAAGTAGCCTACAACTTAAAATTTCCTAATAATTAAACCCTTTCCGAGAAACCATTTGGATTTGATAGCTGCTGGGAAAGGGGAAAAATCTATTTACTTCAATTGATTGGCAGACCCTGTGCCCAGGAGTAGTTGACTAACACAAAAGTAATGGTTAAATATTTTTGTGTGCTTTTTTTTGTTTGTTTTGGTATTTTCTGTCTTATTGGGGTTTTTTGTTTGTGTTTGTTTTGACTTTTTTTTTTTTGTTTTCTCCATATATATGCATATATATATATATATATATATATATATATATATATATATATATTATGATGAAGTTATGCAGATAAGGAGGTCAGGGAATATCTGGGAGTAGTTAGGGAGGGCAAAGAATATGATCAATATATATTGCATGAAAAACTTTTTTAAAGAAAAAAAGATAGGCAAATAATGTTAAATGATAAAGCCACTTCTTCACTTTTAAAAATGTCTTATCAAATTTAATATTTGAGTAATATATTACACATCTGTGTCCTTATTCTTTGACTCTCTTTTTGATACTTTAAAAAATCACTTGTATATGTTTCTTATTAGCAATGTTGCAATAACTAATCTAGTAATAAATCCCTTTTCTGAGTTGTAAATCTTTACTTCGGACATTTTATTAGAAATAACATCGTATGCTCAAGGGATATGAGCATTTTAATGCTCAGTATAGTCTGCCACATTTCATGTGCTCAATAGCCATAAGTGGCTACGTGGATCTTGATTTAACTTGTGTTCTCTGGAAAACAGAGACATAAACCAAGTCTTATGTGTACTTTGTCCTAGTTTTATTGCTGTTGTTGTGATAAAACATTATGACCAAAAGCAAGTTGTGGAGAAAGAGTTTATTTCAGCTTATGTATCTCTCAGTCAATCACAGTCCATCAGGAAGGGAAATCAGGTCAGGGAATCAAAGAAAGAACACAGAGGCAGGAACTAAAGCAGATGCCATGAAGGAACACATTCAGCTATATTTCGTATACCTTTCAGGACCACCTGCCCAGGGGTGGCACTGTCCATAGTGTGCTGGGTCCATATCAATTTTGAATCAAAAAAATTCTTCCCAGACTTGCCTACAGCCCAATTTAATGGAGGCATCTTCTCAAGTAAGATCTGTCTTCCCAAATGGTTCTAGTTTGTGTCAAGTTGACAAAAACAAAAACAAAACAAAATTAACCAGAACACACTTCCAGGGCAATATGAAGAAGGAAGAAAGGGAGTGAGACAGAGATAGCTATATGAAAGTCTTATTTAAAAACAGTGTATCAGAACTCCCCAAAGGAGGAAGAGCAATAAATTCACCTGTTTCATATGTTCCATCCTTTTTTGGTCAATGTTTAGCCTGTTTGGGGGTAGAGATTCTTTGCTCTTCTGATCTGTATTCCATACTTCCTTCAGGTAGCTTCTGAAGAGACTATAAACCATACCCTGTGGTTTAGCTCTTCACCTAAGTCTTGGTGTGGAAGGATCCAGATCCTCAGTTGGTTAGTCAGGTCGAGGAGATGCTGTGGCTTCCACCACTTCAGGAGCAGTTGAAGTTATCAGAACTTAGTGGTCAGTCAGGAGAGACTAAAGAAGTGAATGGCGACAGTGGCAACATCGCGGCAACAACCAAGGGCCCAGGACTGCTGAGCTGAGAGACCTGGAGGAGGCACATCACATGTCCAGTCATATTCTGTCCACATGACACAGAAGGATACTGACAGATTAGCAACCTGCCCAGGGTTGCATATATAGTGGATAACAGAATGGGAATTCTAACTAGATGCCTTATTTGAGAAGCTGATCATGAGTTTATAATGGGTCCTTACCCATTCAGCACATCCCAGTTACAATCATATGTTCAGCTAAGTGCATACCTTAGCTACTGTGGAAATGTTAAAGATAATCTAAGAGGAGATGTGAATGTTAAAGGGCTCAGGGAAAATATATTGACCCATGTGGATCTGTGCTAAGTAGCCAACCACTTGGTACTTGCCTAAGAATTCATGAACAGCTCTCTACCCTGACCTAAAAATAAATACTAACCTCTTCCATAGGTTCCATTTGTTCCACAGATTTGGTCCGTGTTTTTCAGTTTCTGTGAGATGTTGAATAGCAGAAAATTTTCACTCTGTATTTGATATTTTGGAAGTTATTAAAATGCTTATTTCTTTTTGAATGGGTTGGTGTGGCAAGGTTGGGAATTTGGTGATTGATCAAGGAAGAGGCATCTTCATGACAGGCAGCAACACACAGAATCTATTTGGGAAGTGCCTGGGTAGGGTTGCATGAGAAGGAAACTCTAAGTTGAAAACCTTTCAGTGGCAGTGTCATGAGGCCACCACCCAGAAGGGAAATAGAACAAGAGACTTCTTGAGTAAGTAATGAAAAGCAGAAAGAAGACTAAAGTGGCTAACTGATGTTACTCCTCAGTCAGATAGAGCATCTGGATCTGAAGTTCTACAGAAGTTTGGGGCTTTTAGAGGTACAGGTACAGAGTGAGTCTTGCTACTGGCTAGCAGTTGTTGGGCACACTTTGGCCAGCAGATACTGGGGATAGTTGTGTTGCATAGCACATAAAGTAGGTAGGCTCCAGATGGCTAAAAATGATTATTCAGAACACCTTTAAAGCTATTTGTCATTTCAGAATTTAAGTTTGGTGCAAGTGAGTATTGGGCTAATGGTCTTAGCTTGTTGTGGAGAGGTAAACAACATGGGAGTCATTTTTGCTTAATGTATAGGGGCCATCACTGCCCCACTTATGTGATAGCTGAGTAGGAACATTTCCATTCATTCAAGTTCCCCATTGTTGTAATGGAGTGTTAGAATTTGAATGAACTTCTTATGGCAGCAAGTCTAATATTCCTGATCCAGCTTGTTGGTTCTCAAAGACAGTAAAGTCGTATTCTTCTATCTTGTTCTAGTCTCTTTATTTGAATCCAAATGCCAGGCAGAAATAAACCCTTGAAATCACTCCTCAAACTTGATTACATTGTGGATGACAAAACTGTAATCCAGCCAGGCACAAAGTGCTCCCCCAAATCACACAGCTCATTGAAAAAAAAAGGGGCTTGGCCCCAACTCAGCATTCCCGAATTTTACTTCAATTTATGTGAACATTATTCTCCTTGTCATATCATTCAACCGTTGCACATGAATTTAACTAAATTTCGTGGCCCAAAACTTAAAATGAATATCCCTCTCCCTTTCTATATCAAAATGATACCTTTCAGCAGATATCTGCGCATGCACTTACTCCTGTCTGTCTGTGTCTGAATGTCCTGCAAACAATCACAGAGGAGAAGGCTTATACCATGATGCATTTCCTTTTTTGTCATGCAATGAGAACGCTTATCTACACAAAGGTATTAGTTCCCAGAGCCTGATGAAATCTTATCTTTGCCAAATAGTTTCTCATGTTAGATCTTGATGCACTTTCTTGCAAGAACTCTTAAAATATTTTAGTAAATACCAAATGGAGCTAATACAGATTGAAAATATCATAATGCCCCGTAAGGAATATTTTAGCATTGGATAATAGACTTGCTGATTCAATTTTTGGAACATATTGCCTCTGGCCTGGAGACAAAGAATAAGAAGGCTCCTTGTTGTAAGATATAGGGGCCATTTGTGGGTTCTTTAGACTGTAACTTTTATTGGACTATTGATTTTTATTTTCAGAAGATGAAGCTTTTTCTCTTTGTCTGGGTCTCAGTTTCTGAGATCCTGAAACATCTGAATCTCTGAGGGGAGGATGCTGACCCAAAGGGTGAAGAAGTCAAACTGCAGTTTCACAATGAGCCTTTTCCTAGTTATTAGCTTCCAGGTCTATGAGTTTCATCAGCATCTTCATTCTTGTCCCCTTTAGTCCACCTCTCCCACTCCTTTTCCCACAAGGAGAGGAGATACAGTGTTACTGTTGACTATAGGGCTGTTTGGAAGATATAGTACAGAGACTACACCAAAGGATAATTTGTCTATGTCCAAACTTCTCACAGAGTTGAGAAGCCTGATGCTCAAGTCTGCCCACAATCCTTTATTGTCCATAGAGGTTAAATTGCTTTCTGACTGTCCCCAACTCCTGCCCTGCACAGAGGCATTGATACATAGTCGAAGAGTTCCTAGTCTTCTCTTTATGTAGCACTTCATGTATATGTCAGATAAGATTACAGGATTTTAGTCTTTTTCAACAGTATTTTGGCAGTGAGGATGGAAACTAATCTCTCTCGCTCCTTCTCCAGAGTTGTTCAACATAATCAAACAAGCATTCAGAAATCAAGCTATGGATGGTAGACAGAGGATATCATTTTTGTTAAAGATCATTGCTTTATTCTAAACATTGAGTTGGGAGTTTGTTTTAAATAAAGTAGAAAACCTACTTTTCATTTCCTCAAGCCTTGGAAGATATGGATCTTCATGTGGAGGCAGGGAGAGTAAGTGGTTAAAAGAAAACTGAGGAGCTTGGACAGTCAAGGGAGAGATGTACTATACGATTCTAGAAGCTCTGGGTATTCTAAATGATCTTCTGTTCATTGATGCTCCAATGAACATACACCTGGGTGTCCCCACTGAGAGGTCCCCATGTTGTCAGCAGAAAAAGAACCTATCCAAAATTCAGTCAAGAAATTTAATAACCATAAAAATATTATATATTTTTAGCTGAAGATGTAGCTTCATGCTAGAGAGCTTGCCTAGTGTATGCAAGTCTCTGAGTTTGATCCTTAGCACCAATGAAAGAAGAGAGAATGATTCAGGCCTTCAATCTGTATTTTTTGAAAGAAAGAATTAATAGAAGAATCAGAAAAAGCAATGTGTTAACGAGTACACAGTTTATTAAAAGGGAAATATGGAGATGTAACAGCAGTTAAGTGCTGCTTTTGCAGAGGATCCAGTTTGATTCCCAGCATTCAAATGATGGCTCACAATCATCTCTAATTCCAGTTCCAGGGGATCCAGTGTTCCCATTTGGCCACATACATATGTGGAGGCAAAAAATATACATAAAGTAAAATAAATAAATCCCTAAAAAGTTTTTTAAAGGGAAGTACAAGTGGCCTAATTTATACACATAAAGCCCCCATTTGATGAAAAAAGTATATATTTATGTATGCATATATAGAGAGTATATATGTTCTATATATGTAGTTATTATTCTATTAACAATTTTTAGTATTTTTTGTTAAATTGATAATATCATCCAAACTAATTGACAAATTGAATGAGTATAGTAATATCAATTTCTACTTTTTAAATTAAGTAAAAAATAAGATGGTTGGCATTTGAATGAGGTGGACACTTTACTTTTTAACAGGGACTTACCAAGTGTTTCTTAAAAAAAGATAATTTACATGAAAATAAACCAGTTATTATAAGAAATGAACAAAATGATGCTTTACTCCCAATAAAAACAAATACTTGCACTATAGAGACATTGCCTTTGAGCTTGTTTTTTTCCTGAGTTATCCCCCTACACATACTTTTCAAAAGTTTTCAGGCAGGCTATTTTGTTTTTATGTTTCCTACTCAGCAATTAATTCTTCCCCTTTATGTTTATAGTAAGGGGAAAAATAAATGTACAAATAGGGTATTTGTTAAAATATATAACCCTCTAACATCAAATTAGATGGAAAAATATAGAGTTTCAAAACTTTTCTGGAGTGAAGCAAACCTATGAAGCCTAGAAGAGAAGACACAAATTAGCAGTGTATATTTTCAGCAAAAAACTGATGTCTATCCAGATAATTATGTTGACCAATTTGCTTTTGTCTGTGGAGTCTAGACCCAGAGACCCATAATTTCACTGTAAGGGAAGCGGCCATAAATGTGGTTAGAGATTTACATAAAATAACATTCGTCATAAGCTAGCAACATGGCATACACATGTACACACACACACACACACACACACACACACACAACCATAAAACAAAATAGCCAGCACTAGGAAGGTAGCCCAATAGGATGATGAGAGCCTAAGACACTAACAACTCTGTTTCTCTTGCAGAGTATTGGGGATTGCTGGTCCCCAGTGCAGCTGCTTAGAATAGCTCACTTGCTTGAGCTATTATAGCCAGCTTGATAATTTGATGCATATTTTTTGAAAACTCACACTATATTTCCCTGTAAGAAATGTGAGCGCATTTATTACAGCTTTCTCATGTGACACTGGGTATCTGACACTCATTTTTAGTGAAGCACAGCGTGGGGGGGCGAAGGATCAACACTCAGGAATAAACAGACAGCCATCATCTGTGAAAGGAACGATGGTAAAATGGAAGATACTTACTTTGCCACACTCACTGAGAAAAATGTAGCACTCTCCTTGTCCTGGGCAAATGTTTTTAAGCACATGACTTCCATATGGGAGTAATTTCCATCTCCTAATTGAGATCAGATTTATAAATAAAAGTAGAGGAAGGAAGCCAGCCTGACAAGGGTATGATACCCAAAGCCAGGGTAAATGGGAAGTCTTTGAAGGATGGAAGATGAAGGTAGTTGGGTTTTGAAAGGAAATGGTTTAATAGGCCTTGTTTTGTCTTGGCTGCTTAGTGATCATTATAGGAGCATTGCCTGAGACTCATTAGGAGTTTAGTTCTGACATATTTGTGGAGGAAAAGGACAAAGCCCACCTGAATTGGCAGTATTCCTGCTGTAGGTTAGGAAAATTTATCCTTAATCTCATGATATGTTGCTTATGTTTTAGAAGCTTCCTTGCATGCCTCTTAGTAAGATTTTAAGTGATACAAGGCTAAACACTTTCAAACATTTTGAAAACATTTTCAACTGAGAACTATGAAATGAAAAGAAAGGAGGAGGAGGAGGAGGAGAAAGAGGAGGAATTAGATTTCTGTGCCTTAGTGGGTGCTGGTAATGGAAACCAAAACAGAAAAAGAGGTGAAAGAAAACAATCTCATTGGTGGAATTTAAATTCACTTGTTGTGTCTGTGCTGAAATTTGTTTAGGGATTTTTTTTTATTTCACTTTGTCACAGACAAGATTATCTTAATTCTGCTGCAGCAGCTGTATGACAAGTTTCAGAGCGAGAGAGCGAGAGAGAGAGAGTGAGAAAAAGAGAGAGAGTGAGAGAAAGAGAGAGAGAGAGAGAGAGAGAATGATTCAGTAAGTTTTCATTACTTCAAGTAAAAATAAACAAAAACAGAGCATAAGGAAACAATGCGCCTATTGATGTGTAATAAAAACAGTAAATTCAGATTTTCTCAAAGTGCCTTTGAGATTGGCATTACTGTATTGGAGCTGAATAAACACAATTCACATTTTCTATTTTAACTGAATTCCCAGAGACATTAGAACACAAGACCTACTTGCTGTCTAAACAAACAAACAAAAACTGTATGTGTGACTATATACGTACACATACACACACTCGTGGGAATTAAAGGATAAAAATATGCGTTTAGGTTTGGGTGAGTGGGCAATTGATTGTTCACAATGTGTTATATTGATACCCTTGATCCAATACAAAAGCATTTTAGAATGGAAATTATATTTTAGACTTGCAAAAGCATCTTTAAAATGAGTAAGAAAAGTTCTTTTAGTCCTTTATCTCACTGTAAGCAAAAAGGATATATGTGGCTCTATAAAGCCTCTCCTTAGTACCTATTCAAATTTTTCAAATGAATCTATACAATGAATATAAAATGCTCTCTCTCTCTCTCTCTCTGTCTCTGTGTGTGTGTGTGTGTGCTTGTGTGTGTTTGTGTGTATGTACATACATGTTTGCATGTATCTGTGTAGTTGCATCTTAGAGAGGTAAATTACCCTTTTCTTATAGGATGGATTATGTTGCAATGCTAGATAGAGGCAGGTAGAAAGGGAGAAAATTAAACAGCCAGGAGGGCAAAGCTGCTGAGTAAACTTGAGGGCAAGAACAGAGCGAGCTAGCCAATGGCTCCCCATTAACTGCCCACACCTCTAGTTGCCCTTCCTCTTCCCAACCACATTCTCTCTTCTCTGCAGCCCTAGTCTCAGAAATCAGAAAGGAAAATTAAAAGGTAGAGTATGGAAAAGGGTATTCATTTCCTAGCAGAGGACTTCAAGCCTTGAATAAACTTAAACCCCAGCCAAGACTCCCCATGACATTCTCCGATGAGTGAATAAACTCCAAAGAAAATGAGTGCTTTGTTAATGACCAGAACAAAGCACTACCTTAGATACTCCTGCCTCCCAGCTCAAGATGTCCACATTCTGGGAGCATACTAGTGAAAATTAAGCCCATCATCACTTTGGAATTAATCTCGTTGCTGTAGGTTTGGTAGGGTTCCTGAATCTATTACTGAGGCAGAGGTTGGGACAGATACGTAAGCCAAACTAGGAACTTTTGAAAGAGCTCAGTACAGCCTGAGCAGAGGGGTCATCTGATACTATGTGAAGTTCACTCTTGATCTTTTAAGAGGTAACTTTAGAAGTCTTCTTTGGCCAAAGACAGTCTTTTTCCAGATGTTGCCGTTCACACCTAATGATCCTAGACAACCGGATATCGTCTCCAATGTGTGCTGGCCTTGTTTCATGTGTACTTCAAACTCTTCAAATTGGCTGTAAATCTTTAGCTTCAAGTTGCACTTGATGTCACAGGGCTTTCTGGTTTCATTTAAGTTTGTATAGGGGGTTTGTTGTTCCAGTCTTTGAAGCTGAACAAACGCAGTTTGATCTTCCACACCATGTGAAATCATCTACCATCTGAAAGCCTAAGACTCCTATTGGAGACATTTATAGGAAAGAAAAATCATTTGTTTGTCCTCATGATTCATAATTATAATTTAATGTATAGACATATTCTTTGACCATATATAATTCACTTGTCCTGAAGACAGGCAGGTGGCTACATATAGGTAAAGATAATAATGAGTATCTTACGTATAATGTCAATGAATGTGTGGTCACACTTGAGATTTCCATTGTGAAATATCTTTCAATCAATGTCTGTTAAACACATGCTGTATGACAGGCACTGAGGATTGGTCCTGTAGATTCAGTGTTGAAAAAGCAGTAATGTCCATATGCAGTTTACATAATTATCTCTCCAAAATCATGTCCTTATCAAAGGTACTAAATAATTCAGGACTCCAGATTCTTACTTTATGTCCATTTACAAATGTATGTTTTTAATATGAGGTTTTTATGAACATGCACTTTATACATAGAAAAGTACATACAGCAAAAATACAGCTTAGAGAATTTTCACCAAGTAAAAATATTCATGAAATAAGCAGCCAGACCCAACAGCAGATGTCACAATTCTCCTGGAAGCTTCTTGGTGCTTCTCTTCCTTTTTTGAAGCTTCTCCTTTTTAGCATTCCAGTTAACCTTCTCAACTACCT
The DNA here is from genome assembly GCA_026225945.1 of Cricetomys ansorgei. NCBI lineage: Eukaryota > Metazoa > Chordata > Mammalia > Rodentia > Nesomyidae > Cricetomys > Cricetomys ansorgei. The sequence goes on from JAMJFZ010003396.1 coordinate 8,297,211, forward strand.
TATCTGACTTCTTACATCATATGCTAATTTTGCCCTGTTATGAACTTTATAGATATCTTCACATATAGTATCTTCATTTGCTCAATTTTATTTTTATATGATGTCTCTGAGTCGTTGCATATAATTGGGTTAATTTATTACCTTCACTACTCCACTGTTAGATTGTATTATAATCCATCTATGTATTCTGTTGTTACATATTTTCAGAAAATAGTCCTGATGTTGCGATTTCCAGGTTGGGGCTACTAAGATTACTGTACGTACTTTGTGGGTAAACATTTCTGTTGAAAATACATTCATGAATGGGATTATTAGGTCAAAAGTTACTCATGTATTCATCTGGACTACATGTTAACAAGTATTTTTTTTCTAAGTGTTTCTACTAAATTGCAGTCCCTTCAACAATGTATGAAGCCTGCCAGTCATTCCACATTTTTGCCAAGCTCAGCATTATATTATATATACTATATATCATATTCTTATATTGTGTTTTATATATATTCTTTCATTTTCATGTGCATTTTTTTAATTTTCAAGACAAGGTTTCTGTGTTGTAACTCTGGCTGTCCTGGAACTCACTCTGTAGACCAGGCTGGCTTCAAACTCACAGAGATTCACCTGCCTCTGCCTCCCGAGTGCTAGGATTAAAGATGTGTGCCACCACTGCCTGGCTTTATGTGCATTTTTAAGTAAAAAACCAAAATCAAATAGTCACTGGTGCTTTGTGCAAGCAATGAAACATGTAAAGTTTGCAGCAAGTGTTAAGCCCTTAGATTTTCATCTGTACCCACAATTCAGGATGACATCATATTGAAGTATCAACTCTGCTGAGATGTTGATGAAATCAAAACCACTATTTACACTGGAAAACCTGAAGTAGTTTGCCTTACTTTGGAGTTGAGCTTTTGTAAAAACAACACTGGCCAACTAGCTCACCTTTCCTTCCTTCCTTCCTTCCTTCCTTCCTTCCTTCCTTCCTTCCTTCCTTCCTTCCTTCCTTCTTTCCTTCCTTCTTCCCTCCCTTCCTTCCTCCCTTCCTTCCTTCCTTCTTTCCTTCCTGCCTTTCTTCCTTTATCTCTTCCCCTCTCTTTTTGCAAAAGGACCAAATGAGGAAAAGTAATATTCAGGTCCCTTATTTGGATTTCAAAATGGAAAGGTACTTTCCCTATCAACTGAAGACTAAAAGTGACAAAAAGGGGACAATAAAAAAAACCTAATGTCAGACTCTTGGAGCTGTAGGAAGATAGATGCCATATTGAAATTAGCTTGCTGATCATATTGGAATTGGCCTCCTCCCTAAGGAGATGGCCTAGCATGCAAAAGCACTTGCCATGAAAGCCTGGCAACTTCAGTTTGGATCCCTGGAATCCATAAAGAAGCCAGACACAGTAGCACATGTCAGTAATTCCAGCATTCTTCTGGTAAGATGGGAGGTGAACATAAGGGAATCCCTTGGAAGCTCAAGGGCCAGCTAGCCTGGAGTATACAGAGCAGCAACAAACAAGAGAGATCCTGCCTTAAGCAAGGTGGAAGATGAGGAACACAAGGTTATCCTCCAACCTCCACACACATGTGGTGGCAAACACGTGCCCTCACAGACAAACATGCACACGTGCACACACACACACACATGCACACACACAGAGAAAGAAAGAGAGAGAGTGCATACATACACAATAAATATTTTTTTAAATAAATTTATTCTTAGAAAACTGTTGATAGTTTCCTTTTTCTTTTCAGTCAAAGGTTTACACTCGGACACCAACTTTATATCTGGACTTCAAGTTAGACCAAGGAGCAAAGCATTCCCAGCCTATTCCTAAAGGTATGATGGGTTCTGGAATTTGGTAGCCTGACAGGAAGAACAATCAAATTAAAGCCCAAGTGGCTGTTTTCTTGAGAACGCAAACTTCAGCATGATATTCTAGGAACTTTATGTTTAATTATGTTTAAATTAACAAATACTGCATGTGCATGCTTCCATAGAGTAGGTGGCAAATCTGAAAGTTTGACACTTTTCCTGTCTGGTGTCTGACATACAATTAATTGGGTATTTAAAAGCACTTACTTATTTGCAGTTTTAACAATAATGGCTGTCTATATTCAGACATACTACGTCTCAACTTATGAAGTTTGTATTTTATTACGAAGTTACTTAAATCAAGGTTACCCCTTCTCTCTTTTTTGTCACAATTTTTCTAGGTCAAATTCCATCACAGCTCTAAGAACTGTCTAAATTCATTTTATTTGTATGCTTTATTGCATCAAATATGTGTGGCCCATTGGCTGTGGCCCAGGCATGTTTAGTGTATCATGTTTGGTAGTGTTGTTACTCATGGTAAAGTAATTTGACATGGATGTCTGGGTTGTGTTCAGATTCTGGCATAATCAGTGTAACTTAATGTTGACTTAGTTGTGTCATTACCAAACTAATTGGATAGAAATGGAAGTACACATTGCTACCATCCCACCTCTGATACCAAGAAAATGCCTGTGTCCTGAGGGAAACATGGTTAAGGGGGAGTCTGGATACATTCTTCCTGAACCCTACCAGGTTTTATCTGAATTCTTTCACATAAATAGCATTAGAATCAATTTTTACCATCTTTCTTTCCTTTGGGCTAGGCACGTTTCCGTTGGGTTGTGCTAATCTTGCAGAAAACAGATGTTTCACGCAGTGATGATTTGGAAGACAGTTGATATCAGGAATTGAGCCTGATGATGCATCATTTACAAAGAATCCAATTCGTCGAGTTTCTGACAGTGCCAGATTTCTTTCACATTGGCCACACATTTTTCCCATTAGCTCTTGGCTAAAATAAGAATAAGTAGGGTCCCTTTTTTGCATAATGACTTTTAGCATCTCTTGCAAGGTAATCTAAATTTTCTTGCTTTAAAATGATGTGCCGATAATACTGTTATCGTTCATCATGAAGGACATAAAATTGCATTTCTAGGATAGTATCAATCTTTTCCAAGAAACTTATGCTCTTCTGATCTTCAGGACTCCTTTATCTACTGACTGATAGTATCATTTTGCCCTCCACAGCCCCTCTGTTTTTTTTCTCCATCTTTCTACCTAGCACCTCTGTTTCTGGATACTTTAAAGCATGGTTTGGAGTGTTAATAATAGAAAACTGTTATAGTGTTGAAAATTTCTCACTCCATAAACCTTTTCATTCTTTCATAACTTTTATGGTTTAGATAAATCGATACAAAACTATCTACCAGACAATGTATAGTGTACCATTCTGGTAAGCAGAATAATGTCCTCTCTCCCTTGGGATGTTCATGTACTAATTCCCAGGACCTGAAACCATGTCACACAGAAAAGGGGACTTTGCAGTTTTATATGGTGGAACTTGCTTATAACCCCAGATCCTGGGAAATATAGGCAGGTTAAAGGTCATCCTTGGCTACATAGACAATTCTAGGCCAGTCTAGGCTACATGAGACCCTGCCTCAAAATGACAGGCAAAAAAGGTGCTATGTTTGTTAATGTAGACCTAAAATCATGTTGGTCAGGAGGCAGACACAGAAGCAGGGGGATCAGGAGTTCAAGGGCATCTCACCTACATAGTGAGCCTGAGATACATGAGATTCTGTCTAAAAAAAAGGAGGAGAACTTTGCAGGTGTGAGTTAATTAAGGCTCTTGAGATGGAGTATAGTTTGGATCTGTGTAATGAAGGCTTGATACTCAGCCTATGGTGATATTGGAGGGGAAGGAGGCAACTGTAGCAGGTTGTGCCTGGGGGAGTTTAGATCTTTGGGGATGGGCCTCTGAGGAGATACTGAGGCTCTTTATTCTCCTGTTTCTTTCCTTTTTTTCTTTTTGGCTGCTATGAAGTGAGATGCTTCCTCTGCTACTGATGTTTGCCATGTTGCATTACCTCATACAAGCCCAGGAGCAATTTGGCCAACTGGTCATGGACTGAGACCTCTAAACCATGAGCTAAAGTCAACCTTCCTCTTTTTAAGCTGATTACCTTAAGTACTGTTCCAGGAATGGAGCCCCATTAATGAGAGATTAGCCTGGGTAATCCAGGTGGGCACATTGTCATAATCATTTATGTAAATGAAAGAGAGTATCAGGTGAATCAGCACAATTGAAGAAACTATGACATAGAGGCAAAATGATGTCACTATGATTCTTGCAGTGACAATGGGAAACTAATGTATCATCTGAAACAAAATCAGTATATCAGGTTCTGTGTTTGCCTCAGAATGGAGAAAAAAGGAAAAGAGCCACTTCTTTCCCACTCAGTTTTAAAAGTGGGATAGCCTGGAGCCTGTGGGAAGTCCTGGTACCTATTGAATGTTCTGGTACCTGTGTGATGTTCAGGTCTCTGTGTGATACATGTGTGCCTGTGAAATGTCCAGGTGCTTGCTGGATGTCTGGGCACCTTTGGGATGTCCTGGTGCCTGCAGGTTGCTCTGTTGCCTGTGGAATGTCTGGGTACCAGTGGGGTGACCACATGCCCATGGGTGCTTACGGGAAGACTGAGTGCCTGCATGATGTCTGGGTATCTGCAGGATTCCCTGATGCCTGTGGGAAGTCCTGGTGTTTATGGGAGGCCCTGGTGCCTGCAGGATGTTTGGGTGCCTGTGTGATGTCCAGGTGCCTGAGAGATGTCTGGGTGCCTGCAGGATGTCTGGGTCCTTACAGGATGTCCGGGTACCTGTGGAATGTCAGGGTACTTACAAGATGTCTTGGTGCCTGCAGATAGCCCTGGTGCCTGTGGGAAGTATAGATGACTGCAGGATGAACAGATGCCCATGGCTGCCTGTGCGAATACTGGGTGCCTGCATGATGTCTGGGTATCTGTGGGTTGGCTGGGTGCCCGAGTGATGCTGAGGCACCTGTAGTGTTTCCTGTTGCCCATGGGAGTTTTCTGGTGCCTGCAGAATGCCTGGGTGCTTGCAGAATATCCAGGTCCTGTGAAATATCTTGGTCCTGCTGAATGTCTAGGGGCCTGTGGGAGGTTCTGGTGACTGCCAGATGACAGGGTGCCTGTATGATGTCCCGGTGCCTGGGGGATGATTGGTTTACTATGGGAGGCCTTTGTCCATGTTGGATGTTGGGGGTCCTTCGGGATGCCCTGTTGCTTGCAGGATACCAGGGAGCCTGCTCAGTGTCCAGGCTTGGGCAGTGAGGCCCAACTTCAGGTTAAACATGTCATGCTTTGTCTCAGGCTAGTTTGGGTTAGGTAAATGTTCATGATCAGAGCAGATTTCTGCCTCCAAAGACCATGGTGATGCCCAGGAACCATGCTCTTGCCATTCAAGCTCAACTTAATTTTTCTTTTTCTTCTTTCTCTTTCTTTCTTTCTTTCTTTCTTTCTTTCTTTCTTTCTTTCTTTCTTTCTTTCTTTCTTTCTTTCTTTCTTTCTTTCTTTCTTTCTTTCTTTCTTTTTTCTTCCTTACTTCCTTCACCCCCCCCTCATCTTTATTTGGAAGGCACTGAGGTTGGAGGGTGGAACAGAGAGGAATAGCAAGAAGGTGTTATCAAAGTATATTGTACAAAAATCAAATTATTAATAAAAGTTTAAAATAAAAGTAGATTTCAATATTGTGTACTAATAAATCATGTTAGGGTGCTTTTAAGTAAAATTTTTAACATAGGTAATATGTTAGTATAAGTTTTACTGTTAAGTTTTTGCTATTAAAACTTTTGTTTTAACATTTCCTAATTTGTTATTTTATTTCATAATGGAACACTTCATTGATTTTCAAAAGGATAACTAAGGTTTATGACTCAAAAATATTTGGCCACAGCATTCTGCTTGTTTTATAGTGTTTGATGATGATGGTGATGATGATAGCATATACAATATGAAGAGAGAGTATCAGGTAATTCCACCCCAATACAAGTTCCCAGTATTTCAATTTATTTTTCATATTTTGGATATTGTAGTATTGAAAGTCATATTAGAAATACTAAACATTCATACCAGACTATATAATTTATCCTTAGGTGAATCTTATTGTACAATTTACCTATATGACTATATAACAAATCAGTCTGGAACTTAGTGCTTTAGTGCAATTTGTATTATCTCACACTATGGTTGTGTCGTCTGGCTTAGGCACTATAACAAGGCTATAATGAAGGTGTCAGCCAACATCTATGTCATCCTTAGCTGTGCTGGGAAGGAGACACTTCCAAGCTCACAGTCATATGACTTTTGGCAGGATTCGCTGGCTGAAGTCTGTTCTCTGTTTCTTGCCACATTGGTCTTCCCATAGACTCACAAGTCTTTTAGCTTCATCAAAGTGTGCATGTGAGGGAGCAAAAGAGAATGAACTATTTTCTCAGAAGCAATATATTGTCATTTTTGCTGTACTAACCAGAAGTTAGCCATTAGGTGCACATCACACTCAGAGAGATGAGTTTGGGTTGTTATTATTAATGACAACACCAGGAGGCAAGAACAGTGGGTTCATCATAGAGTTCATCATTGTGCTGGTTTGCTTTAACTGTCAATGTACCACAATGTGAAATCACCTGGGAAGAGAATCTCAATGATAAATTATCTCGATCAGGTTGATCTGTGGGCATGTCTGTGAGAGATTGTCTTGCTTGTTAATTGAAGTGAAAAAAACCATCCCAAATGTGAGCAGCACCATTTCATGGGCTTGGTTGTAAGCTATGTAAGAACAAAGAAAACTAGCTCAGAGCAAGCAGACAGGCAGGCAGGCAAGCAGGCAGTATAAGTATATTCATTTGTTTTCGGTCTTAACTGTGGGTATGATGAGACTATGGTTTTAAGGTCATGCCTTTGTGACTTCCCTGAAATGATGGACTATAACCTGGAATTGTAAGCCAAATAAACCCTTTCTTCTTCAAATTGCTTTCTGTCAGGGTATTTCTATCTCATCAATATAAATGAAATTAGAATAAGTACAATACATCTGTTTCTGTTTAAATTGTGATCCAGTTTTCATATGGCCAGTGGCTCAAAAATGAGTAGTGATATTCCCCCTCTAATTTCTGATTCTTTTCCATGCTGAGGCTATAACCCAGGGTGTCATACATGATCGACACATCCCCCACCTCATTGTGATGTTTGTAGTGATTTGAATAAGCCTAGAGAAACACATAGGGGGCCTAAGAGTTCTTGGCCTGCCTTCTTACAGTGTCTCTGCTGTTAAGGAGGGGCCCCAAACATGAATAACCCACATAGAATTTTATATTGGGGGAAGTTATTGAAAAGAAAATGTAATTTTTGTTCACTATACCAAACACTCAACTTTGTCCTGTGGGCATGTCTGTAATGGATTGTCTTGATTATTAATTTACGTGAATTAAGAATTCTTATGCACCATCACTAAGTAGAGAGCATGGCAAAGTGCTTAGAGATAGTGCATTAGAATACTTGATCTCAGCTTCCCTCATAATTATTATATACATTTAACAATTGTGGATATAAATTAATCAGTCTTCCAAGCACTGATGAACATGAAGCAGAGGCAGAAACAAGCTTACTCAGCAAAAAAAATATATTATTTTACTTGGGTGAGCTTTATGTCTTTTCCATATTGAAAACGCTGTATGTTCTGAGTTCTAGTCATCATCAGATATTTTAATTGCAAATATTCTTTTTCCTCTCACTTTTCTGTACTATTTCTAAACTGTAATAAATAAAAATTTTCTTGAGTTTACTAATTTGATTCTTAATAGTTAGGGCATTCCGTGGGTTTTTTAGTCATCATTCCCCAACCCAAGATCATGAAAATGTTCTCTATGTTACCAGGTGTTTTGTTGTTTGTCTTTTGTGTTGATGTTTTTACTTTTCTAGAATTAGTTTTCTTTAAAATACTTTTTCTTTGCAGTGATAGGGTTAGAAAATGTGGTGGCACACACCTTTAATCCCAATACTCAAGAGGCAGAAGCAGGAGGATTCTTTGAGAGGTGTGAAGTCAGCCTAGGCTAGACATTGAGTTTGAAGCCCCCTGAACTACTAAATGAGACTCTATCTAAGAATAAGAAAGAAAGAAAGAAAATAAGAAAGAAAGAAAGAAAGAAAGAAAGGAAGGAAGGAAGGAAGGAAGGAAGGAAGGAAGGAAGGAAGAAAGAAAGAAAGAAAGGAAGGAAGGAAGGAAGGAAGGAAGAGATGGGAGGGAGAGACTGGGGGAGGGAAGGATGAAGAAGGAAGCTGACTCAATGACAAGGAATGTCATAAACATCTCCAGCTCAATGAATCATCCTATTGTACTACTAATAATCATAACCTACTGTTTGTCATAATTGTTCTAGAGCTTTTCCTGTTTCAACACACCTACAGTTCTCCTAATCACATGGGTCAGTATGATTATCCCATTTTTTTCAGATGACTAAGTTGAGCTACAGAAAGATATAGCTTGTTTTAAGATCTATTAGGTAGTACATGTTGATGTGAGATTATAATCAGCCCAGTGTTACTCACACTGTGATTTTCACCTGCCAGCTTGTTCCATATTCAATCAATTAATGAACCTTTAGTGACTTCTCTTCCTCTGCTGTTTGTTTAGTTATAAGATGGACAATAACTATCTATCCATGCATTTATGTCTTGTTCTGAGCTCTCAGTTGCTGTGTGACCAGAAAATCCATCTTAATGTCAGCAATTCTAAACTACAATATTCAGGGGAAAACACAATGCTAGGTGTCATAAGGGTCTTGTTGTAGCTACTGCTACATAGGGTTGTTTTGTTTTGTTGACAATTTATACATGTAGACAAGGTTTGGGAGACAGTCCTAATATGCAGACCCTGCCGCCACTCTTGGCAGAAGAGCATTTGAATTGGTGATGTGAATAGTGTGGGTCCATCTTAGGCCTATGTCACAGCACCATTAAAAGTGCTGACCTACATAGATGTTGAAGAAAGTAGAAAGGAAACGGATGAAAAGAAAAATGATATAAAATTTATTTAAAATATTTCCTAAGTGCTAGGCATTCCCCCCTGCCTCCCTCTGTTATAAAAGGAACCACTTATTTTACAGCAGAAGAAAAATGAAGCATATAGGAGAGTGTGCTGGCTTTGGGAGAATCTGGGCAATAATATACAGTAATTCTCTGTCGTATCATTGAAACCTTTCCACGTGTCTGAAATTATTTCAAAGCGAAAATTGAAAAATAGTTTGTCTTGAAAAGGAGAGGCAGGAGAGGACCAGGCAGTTCTGCCTCCCATCACAAAAGGCCAGATGTCAGTTCCACACTGAGGGAGTTGCCTGAAGAAGTTGAATGTGGAGACTTCTGATGCAGGCTTTTGGGATCAGGGCTGTTTTGGGTCTGGCAAACAGTGTAGGCCTAAGTTTGGGGGCAGGTATGTTCTCTTCTTAGCCCCATTGCCCTCTCTCCTTTAGTCTACTAAACTGACTTCTGTTAGGAATTTGGTGTGTCAGCAGGCCATATTTATCTACCTGTTCCTTCATATATATGCATAAATGTGGTTATAAATTCATTGGAATTATGAACTCTTAATGAAGACAAGAGAAAAATGGTCTGGCTTAAGCCAAGGAATGTAGGCTGAGGAAATCTCTCAATAGGGATATTTTTAAGAATTAGGAGCCTCCCTGGAAATAGAGTAAATGCCACAGAAAATGGTTTACATATTTAAAAGCCACGTAGTACATTTGTTTTGTGTTGGACTAAAGGAGATCTAACTTGTATGTGTTGCTGACTTAACTGTCCTAGGGGACTAGAAGAAAAATATGATCTTCATCTCAATGCATTTTATTTGTTATTTCCCAAGAGAAGGAAAGAACATTCCAAACACAAAGAGACAGTAGCATGGTCATGAGAAAGAAAGAAAGAAAGAAAGAAAGAAAGAAAGAAAGAAAGGAAGGAAGGAAGGAAGGAAGGAAGGAAGGAAGGAAGGAAGGAAGGAAGGAAGGAAGGAAGGAGGAAGGAAGGAAGGAAGGAAGGAAGGAAGGAAGGAAGGAAGGAAGGAAGGAAGGGAGAGGGGGGAAGGAAGGAAGGGAGAGGGGGGAAGGAAGGGATAAAGGAAGGGAAGAGAAAGAAAAAAAAAGGAAGAAAGAAAGAGAGCAAAGGAAGGAAGGAAGGAAGGAAAGAAGTAAGTAAGGAAGAAAAAATGTAGGCTATCTGACCTCTCATAGAGTGACAAAAAAATTAAGGGCGGCATAAATTCCTAGTACAGGACATAAAAGTAAAAGAGTTGAAGGAAGAAAAGAAGGCAAGAAGGAAGGAAGGAAAGAAGGAAGGAAGGAAAGAGGGAAGGAAGGAAGGATGAAAAGACCTGAAAATCAAGAGGAGAGAGCCCTTGACTAATGCAATCCTGCTTTTAGCAAAGGAGCAATTTGAACAAAATAGATTTCTTCTTGAACATATAGTATGGGTTCATTTATACTATATGAAATTTATTTTCCTTCTGGTAGCCCCCAAGAAACAGTGTTCCCTAGAAATGAAACAAAACTTAATAGCTTATGTAGGTGGATATCTTGCTAAAAAGAAGATAAAGGGGCAATTGTTCCACTATTCCTGTTCTACTAGCTCTAATGCTCTGTGCTTTCCACTCAGCAAGGTGAACTGTGTTATATTGAGCAAAGACACTGCATATCCTAATAGGCTACTTTAACAAGAAGCAAAAATAGATGAATATACATAGAGCACTCGGCAACTCCTTGAAGCACACCCTTGGTCCTTCTGGGTTTGTTACAAAGGATTTTCTTTTTTTTCATAATACTTTTAATTTGAGTTTCATACAATGTATCTTGATAAAACCCTCTTCTCATTCCTCTCTGTTCTACCCTCTCACCCTTGTACTCTCAAAAACAAAAAAGAAAAAGAAAAAAATTAAGTTAAGTGAAGCTTGAGTGGCAGGAGTAAGGATGGCAGGTATCACCATGGTCTTTGAAGCCAGAAGGCTGCTTTGATTGTGGACTTTAACCTGGCACATCCTAGTCTGAAATAAAGCATGACAGAGTTCGACCTGTAGTTGGTCCTTACCACCCAAATCCAGACACCAAGCATGTTCCCTGGTATCCTGCTAGCACTGGGGCATCCTGCAGGTTCCCCAACATCCCACAGGGACCAGTGCCTCCTGAAGGCACCCAGAATGTCTGCACAGACCTGGATATCCTGCAAACACCCAGATCTTCCATGGCACCAGGGAATGGTGCAGACATCCAGGCATCAGGCAGGTACCCAACCAACCTGCAGACACCTGGACATCACATGGGCACGCAGACTTCCCGCAGGCACCATGGAAACCCTCAGTGCCTAGACGTCCTGCAGTCACTGAAACATCTCACAGGTACCCAGACATCACATAGGCATCCAGACATCCAGCAGACACCAGGGCTTCCTGCAGGCATCCAGCAGATGCCCAGACATCCCACAAACACCAGGATGTCCTGCAGGCACCTGGGCCTCCAGAAGGCATCAGGGCACCCTGCAGATACCCAGGCATCATGCAGGCACTGATCATCCTGCAGACACCTGAACATTGTGCAGGCACATGTTCTTCCCACAGGCTTCTGGATGCTGTGGAGGTACCCAGCCATCTCTCAGGTACCACATTAATGACAATTGAATGCTCTTCAGTCTTTCCTAAGGATGAGTTTTGATATGGAAAGATATTTAAAATACAAATTGAGTTTCTTCTACTTTTAAAATAAATAATATGTAGTACATAAAAGGAAAAAGTCCTCAAGGTACAAATACCAAATTGATCACCATTTATGTTGGGATAGATACAAGAATTACAGAAGGATTTGAAGCTTAGATGGCCCATGCTTTGGTATTCTTAAAATAACCTATTACTTTTTTCTCAAGATAAACAAAAATAAAGTCATCTGCACTTAAAAAAGAAATTTTAACCATTTTCAGCACAAACTTTTTTTAAGATGATAGGAAAGGGATTTAGTTGTAGAGTAGAATTCTAGATTTGTCTAAGTAGGGATAGGAAAGCTGATCATCAATTACATAGAAATAAGGGTCCTTGAAGAACCAAGCTGTGCATGCAAGGATAGGGCTATAGATTATTGTCATGTGTTTTTAGTATCTACCGGGGACTTTCCATGTAGTAGTTAGGTTGCCATGGCAGCTCAGCAAACATGACAAGGTGGCATATTCATATGTTATCCTGCCAGACCTCAGCAGAGGGAACCACTACTCTGGCCAATGCCGTACTGTACGGCAGAACCCTGAGCATCTGAGCTCAGGTGTTTTTATTGATTCAGAAATCTTCATGTGTTCTACTGATAGCATGTGCAGATCATAAAGCAATCAAACATCCCCCACATAAATCCAACACCTGCAGACAATACAAAACGCCAAGACTTAGGCAGCCCCTCACCCAACAGTGCACAAACAATTATTTTATCCATAACTAAAAATGAACTTCCACAACAGTTCCACCCTTATTTTGTCCCACTTGAATACCAGTGGCTGTACCCTACTGATGCTTGTATTTGCAGCCACAATGTGTACCAGTGATAGAGGTTCAATAAAGAGTGGGGGACTAAATGAGGGAGGAAACAAATAAGACAGCATTACTCTCAGATGGTTTAGATTCATTCTCATAAAATCTCAGGAAAAGCCAGAAGAAGTAGTAGTGTGTGTTTGAAATGTCAGTACTGGGGAGGCAGAGGCACACAGATCCCTGGTGCTTGCTAGCCGGCCACACAGGTCTTATCTGTGAGTCCCTGTTCTCAGTTCGAGACCTGATGAGTGGCTTCTGAGGAAGAACACTTAAGGTTGACCTCTGGTTTCCACATGTATGTGCACACATGTGCACCTTCACAGATGTATGCACATTCACATACACACACACATGCATGCTCACACACACATACACACATGGAAAACATGAAACTGTGGAATAGGAGAAGGAAAAAGTCTCTCCCAGCCTGCCCACGTATGTTTGGCCATCATTCAAATTTTCTTAATGACTCAGTTTATATAGAACTTTGCCAGTTCAATTTCCTTCTGAGCCTTTTCAGCCTGTTTACCATCATAACCACACTTTTAGAGTCTGTTTGCTCTCTCTGTTCCCTGTTCTGATTCACTTTGTCACCATAATGACGACTCCAAAACATAATCTAGTCTGATGCCCACCATCCAGCCATGAATGCTACCCTGTATGCCCTTTCTTGATCTTTCCACCAAAGGCAAATGGTGTGATATATTCATCTACGCTGAGTTTGCCATTTCCAGGTTCATTTCTCAGTGGGAACATGGCATCTCTTCTGAGCCATGGGTAAAGTACATAAATATCTATGGAACCCATTTGCTCCTGCTGAGTGTGTGAAGGATGGGTTGTTTCTGATTCTGAGCTCTTAGCTCCACTGGTCACAGTAGGAATCTGGAAGAGCTATGTATCCTTTGCAAGCTGTAAGCTTGTGTGGACAATTCCAGGAAGCTCACAGGCCATCTGAAACCTGTTAATCACCAAAGATCTTAGATCCCCCTTTGAAGGTAGCCAGTGAAGTCCTGAGTGAATGTGTGTTGTTGACATGGGCACAGCCATGTCAAGGACTCCAGTGCCTCAGCAAGGAAGTGGCAAATCCTTCTTTGGGTGAGGCTCAAAGGAATGGCAAATCATTCCACTGATTCAAGTACAAATGTTGGGGGTTTGTGCAGAAAATGTCCACCATAGCTTCCATCTCCCCCTGGGTTGTTTCCAGCCTGAAGACTGCTTCCTTAGAGAGACTGCTCGTACTGAGATTCGCTAATCTGCCTCCTTGTTCAGCTGTATGCAATAACCATAGCTCTTTGTTCAACTGTATATAACAAACACACTAAGCTTCAAGCGTGCTGCAGCTTTTCTGAGAGCCCAGCCCACCTGATCCCAGATATTCTCTCTGTCTTTTCTTTATTCATTTTATGCCCCAGTTAGGCCAAGCTCTGCAGCCCTCCAGGATGTGGCATTATTTATGTGTGCTCTCTTTTAGGATAGATAAATGAATGCGTTCACTGGAAACTAGAACTCAACTAAATACAAAAGGCTCATTGGTATTCACATTTATTCACAATTATTCACACTTATTCATACTTCAGCCTACTTAGATGTACAGCAAACTGAAAGCTAGGACTGGAGTGCTATAGCTTATAGCATGGTAATGGAACTGTAAGAAACAATTTGTGGGCTGGAGGATGGCTCAGCGGGGTTCAGGGTGCTATTGCTCTAGCACAGGACTATAGTTTGAAACCTAGCACACTGTTTAAAAATGCCAATAACTCCAGCTCCAGGGGATCTGATATCCCCTTCTGACCTTTGTGGACACCTGGTACACACACACACACACACACACACACACACACACACACACACACACATGTACACACACACACACAAATAAAATAACTTGTTAATACAACTTTTGGCAAATAGGTATATTGCCAAAGTGAATTGTAGAGTATCTACTTTGAGTGGTCCTTAAATAGCAAAGACTGTAAGTCATTTAGATATAGATGTGTGTGTGTGAATGCTTATATGCATGTTTGTGAAAGAGAGAGAGGACAAAATCTGTAAATATGTGATATGTATAATAAATAGCTCACAGAACTAAAATCTTAAAACATGTTTTTAAATGAAAATAAAATATTTCATCCTCAACTTTTTTCTTTTGTTACTATTATATATGTTTATATCATATAAACATATACATGCTTTATATGTTTATATATATTTATATATGTTTCATGTGTTTTATATATATTTATATATGTTTCATATGTGTTTATAACATATAATGTAAACAAAGTACATATGCAATAAATATGTATAAGTTGATATTATGCATACTAATATTTTAATGTCTCTGGTCCCTTTTAAGGGTGGACAAGCTTCATTTATACCATCTCTGGAGATGTATATATTGGTGAGTATAAGGCATGCCATTTGGAGTTCAATTGCAGTTTAATTCAAACTACTGAAAGGATAAACTACTGAAACTATTGTATGTAATTGAATACTGTGCCTCCTTTTTTCCCCACACCAATATAGAGCAGGGTGCCTTAGAGCTTCCAGAATGTTCAGTAACATGGAACAACATGAACAAAAGATTCAGGCAAAAGGACTATACCTGCGTTTCCCATTTGGGTTATGTTCAAGCCTCTCACAGTGGGAATGTATGATCAGATGCCTGTCCTTCCTTGCTGTGGTGTTCTGGATGAGAATGGCTCCTATAGACTCTTATGTTTGAATAGTTGGCCCCATATTGGTGGAGCTGTTTAGGAAGATTTAGGAGTCATGGTCTTGTCAGAGGAGGCATGTCACTGGGGCTGAGCTTTGAGGTTTCAAAGGACTCATGCCATTCCCAGTTTACCCTCTCTGCTTTCTGCTTGTGGATTATGATGTGAACTCTTAGCTGTTCTTACCATGGACTCTAACCCTCTGAAACCATAAGCCTAATCAAACACTTTTTATAAGTTGCCTTTGTCATGATTGCAGCAATAGAAAGGTAAGTACTACACTTCCTTTTCCTGCATATCTCTGCTCATATCTGAAGAGCTGTTCCCTAACATCATCTCCTGAATCAACCCCTTACACCAGAATATTCATTTGAGCCATGCTTCAGGAAGAATCTATGAGAACCAGTCCCTGGCTTCCCCTTCCCCATCTCCATCTGCAGTGATGTAAGATACAGGTGTGGGTGTGGTAAGATGTAAGCCAAGTTCTGAGACCCTCTGGAGTTAGATGCTCTCTACTACACTCCTGTGGGGGTTGCCAGCAAAGAACTTCCTCCTTGGGCAATCCATTTCTCAATTTTCACAGACCATCCTTGTTGGGCAATATATTCTCAGTTGTCAGAGGGATGGCTTGCTAATGACATCTGCACAGAATCTGATGCCATACCCAGAGTGATTTATTGAAACCATTCTTTATATTCCCCAAAATGGTGTTCAATCACTTGACCCTTCTGGAAATAACAGTAATTTGAATGTGTTCATAATGTGGCATAATTGGGTTTGTATCCTCTTTCCATTGAATAGCATTTTAATTACAAGCCTCAAATAAAATTCACTTATTTTATCATTCAAGAGAGTAAAGACTCAAAACAACACCAACAACAACAACAACAAATCTCCAGTAGTAGTACAGTAAGCTCCTGTGTATGCACAATGAATGTATTAACAATTTAGGAAGAATGAGGTATCATTTTTTTGATATCCTGAGAATCATATGGTACTTTATAAAAATAGAAATAATTTTGAAGGTTTCACCTATGACTTATCATTTTAAGATAAAAAATAATCTTCACAAATGGAATAATGAATTTCAAGGTGTTAAGGATTCTAGAAATGTTTATATACAATAAGAAAAATAAGTGGAAACTTTGTGGAAAGGGCTAGAGAGAAAATATATGTGTCTCTGGGACTACTATGCCCTGCCCATGTAACATGAAAACAGCTATGGACAATACATGATGGGGGGGTGTGTTGTAATCCAAGTTTTGTGAAATCCATGTATTTTTCATATATCCTGAGCTACTTAATTCTTAATTCTTTGGATTTTTTTAAAAGTGAAGACATTTCTTGGCCTCTTGACTCTGCAAAAGCTCACAAATGATTTTGTCTTAAATGACATGAAGGAGAGGAGGGGGGGTACAAACCTTGTCAAGTAATCTGCAAAGCTTCTTTTCAACTAGCCTTATTTCCAGACAGACTTTTAGCCCCAGAAGTCAATAAGTGGAGAGCTCCAAAATTCCAGGCTGAGAGGGACCTACACTTCCACTTGTTTTTCTTGATGCACGGTAGAATTGGCCTGAGTCATCTTTTTCTCAGTGGCTTGTCCCCTCTATACACACATACACACACCCATAACCATGGGCCACACGTACAAAACATCTGGCAGAAGATACAGTTGTAGTCTTTAGCCTCTGAGTGAAGTTATATGTGTCCAAAGTAAACTGGACCATGGATAGAATCCAGCTCCCCAAACTGGCCTCTTAGGACTCTGCTTCAACCAATGAGTAACAGGCCAAATGACCTCATTTGAATCTGTTCCCCTTGCTTTTCTCCTATCCACCCCTTCATGAGGTTGTTAGTGAGAAAAACAAAAGGATAACATCACCAGAGGAAAAGAAATGGCTAAACAGAAATAGTTGTTAAAAATGTTCTGACTTATGATGTTTATAGCGAGAACCCAGAAAATGCTTCCCAAATTTAGTACATCAATTTATCTTGCTTATAAACACGAATGACACTAGTCAGCCCCAGATGGCAAGAACTGATAAGTCATCCTCTTTTACAGAATATCAAACACCATCGTTCAGTTAATGAAACATCAACATAAGTAGATAGTATGTTGGGCTAGAACAAATAGGCTGGATGACAAAAGTAATCTTGGAAGACTGAATAAAGTAAAAATTTAAGAGTGCTATTAATTGGGGAACAAAGGGAAGGGGAGGAAAGAGAAGGGTTAGGGTAGTGAGGTCTGAGGGGAATATATTCAAAGTTTATATATACTTTATGTATGTGTGTGTGTGTGTGTGTGTGTGTGTGTATGTGTGTGTTTGTATCTATATTTATTTGCATGAAATGGCATTATGTAACCCAGTACAATAAGATTGTTAAAATGTGTGTGTTGTGTGTGTGTGCGTGCACACACGCGCATATGTGTGTAGGTTTACATAGAGGTTAATATCAAGTGGCTTCTTCAGTTACTCCCCAGCTTATTTTTTCAAACATGGTCTCTCATTGAGCCTGGAGTTCACAGTTTCAGTTCCACTAGCTAATCAGTGAGCTCTTGAGATTTTAAACCTCTGGCTTCCTCTTCTTCATCTCCATTCTCAGTGACAAGTGACGTGAATGGGGCCAGGTATCCCAAGTTGTAGGCCAAGAATCCCCATGGCCTACACGAGGATCCCATTCAGATCCTCAGAACCCATGTAAAAAGCTGATGATCGTTACATGTGCCTGTGACCCCAGTGTTATGGGGGAGAAGCAGAAAGGATTACTGGGGCTGATTGGCCATCAGCCTAGCTCCAGATTCAGTGAAAGAACCTGTCTCAAGAGAATAATGTAGAGCATAATAGATAATATGTAAATTAGTAGAATAAATGAAAAATGTAATGATTCTACAACTAAGTCAAATGCTTTGTACAGCTAAATTGCTGGAGAAAATGTATGACAGAAAACAGTGAGAGATTAGGGAAACTGTAATAATATAGAAGGATTTAGGTGATGCCTTATGTGGGTATACATTAAAAATAAAGACAGGAGATGGAAGAGAAGACTCAGTAGGCAAAGTGCTTGCTGTTAAAGCATGGTGATCTGAGTTTGGATCCCTAGTACCCATAAAAAAATTGCTGAGTGTGGTGGGAACAGGCACCTGTAAAATTAGCGCTGTGTTTGGGAAGACTGGAGGATCCCTGAGGCTTGTTAGTCAGCAAGTCTGACCAATCAGTGAGCTCCAGATTCACTGAGCATCCTTGTCTCAAAAGATAAGGTGAGCACACCTTAAATCCCAACACTCAGGAAGCAGAATGAGTTCCAGGACAGCCAGAGTTACAACAGAGAAACCCTGTCTCAGAAAAAACAAACAAACAAAACAAAAAAGAAAAAACAAAACAAAACAACAACAACAAGAAAAACCAAAAAACAAACCAAACCAAAACAAAAAAAAATGATAAGGTGGACAGCAATAGAGAAGACATCCAATGTCAACCTCTAACCAGGCTACGACACACACACACACACATATATCATAAGCACACATACGGACAGAAACACATGCTAAATATAAATAAGTGAAATGAAGGACCATGCTTTAATCTAGCTAACAAACACCTCAACTATATTTACCAAAATTTGTAAATTACATTTACACTTTAAAATAAGGTGCTTGTGGCACTTGATAATTTTCAATTAGTAGTCTCTGCTATATCAGATAAAAGAGCTTCAGCTATACATATAAATTTGATGATATAAAAAGCTATGAAGTTACCAGAACTGTTCTGTTTGGAACAGACTGCAAGACACTAGTTCTTATAAAGAGAAGAAAAAGAAAAGAGGAAGCTCATACACTGGAGCTCGACCCCAACATCAAAAAACAGATTTTTGAAGTGTTTTGCCCTTTTATTATTGTTAGGGGAAAAATACTCTAAAATTACATTTTTGTTTAATTTTTCTTAACTGCATTTTTAAGTTTAACATTTTTGGCAAAGATTGCCAATGGAAAGTATTTTATTATCTGATTTGGCTCATTTTATAATTGCAAGTAGTTAGAAACAATACGATATATTGGAGGGGGCTTATTTTAGGTTTATGAGATAACCAGATGGGTGAAATTATCATAGAACTTATCTGGATGGGATGATGCTATTGGTCCACACTCTGGCACTGTCTTGACTTTGCATAGTAAGCTAGAAACTCACGGTAGATTGAAAATTATCAGCCTGGAAACTTGACTCTGGTGTCAATGATGAAAGCGTTCCTCATTGGGGTACAACATTTCAAATGGCCCCTTCTGTACCAACACCATGATTTCGCTTATATATCAGTAGGGAGCATGGGCAGCAGTGGCACCCATCAAGTTAGGATCGGAGGCCTTTGGACGTGCTGAACTCAGCTCCTACATTAAGATTTCCTTACAGGCCAATCAACACTGCCGTCAAGCACACTACCCTGATATGGGGTGCAGAGAAATACCAATTCAGCAGTATTTTTGAGTGCTGTCTCTTGTCAGCTCACTCCATTAAAACAGTATCAAGAACCATACAACATGACAAAATGGGAGAGGGGAGTGGACCACGTGAGTACTGGGTGTTACATATGAATTAGTTGAAGATAGAAAAATGGTTCATTGTCCACAGAGAATGTCAGTAAAGCACCTAATAAAATGCCATTCCTTGTCACTGTTTAAAAGATTATCCAACTCTAAATGACATTCCTCTTGGACTCCCAGACTTCTCTCGCCAAATCTCTGTTTAAGTGGAAAGTCAATGGAGTTCTATTATTCACTCCATGACATTTGCTGACATATGCCTTTGACGAATGGATGCTCTGTTGGGGGTGGCTCTCGCTAACTTGCAGGGGCTGATTGCTTCTGAGCTTATGTTGATTCCTTGCAATTGGCAAAGGTGGAAGTATTTTCACCAGGGAAGTTGTTATGCACCAAAATCAAGTTTATTCTCCAGCTACCATTGTCCTCCAAAGCTAGTGATTAAATACATTTTTCAATTTTTTTTCCTGCCATGGACTTCTTTTTACATCTCCTATGCTCCTC
The DNA here is from genome assembly GCA_026225945.1 of Cricetomys ansorgei. NCBI lineage: Eukaryota > Metazoa > Chordata > Mammalia > Rodentia > Nesomyidae > Cricetomys > Cricetomys ansorgei. Next base: position 8,317,390 of record JAMJFZ010003396.1, read on the forward strand.
TCAGGCAATGTTTTTAAACTAAGTGACATTTAAAGTGTTAAAGAGTCAGTTTATGATACAATTACATGTATGCTTCCCCACTGGAATTTTAAATGGTGTGATTTAGTAGCAGATCTGCTCCAAATTGCATGTGACAACTAGCATAAACTATATTTTGAGATATGCACCACACTGAAACATGGTATAAAAATATCTGCGACTTCTCTTGGAGACAGAGCTGTCAGTGAGCGAATACTGCTGTGGGTTACTGACTACATTTTTGACTGGAGAAAAGCTACATCTCAGTTAGGCGTTAGAGAAACTGCATATGTAATTCATATTAATCTCCCACTCAAGGCCACACTTATTCTCAATTCTAGCTGCAGACTGCTGCGGAACACTTTATTCCAGGATAAGAACTCTTGTTCTGTCAGAATCCTATTTCGTGTTTGTCAGCAACAATGTAAGCCATATGCCCCCTATAGAATGGCTCCAAAATATAGGCTAGAAGATGACTTCTCTAGACAACATAACTGTTTGAATGCTAATATGCCCCCAAATGGTTTCTATAATAATTTCTCAGGTTATTGTTTTATTTGAAGAATAATAATCACTTCCTTAATAATTTTAAAGTTTTAGCTTGAAGTCTCTGTTTGCACATGTAGTGCATATTCCATGCATATGTGGAGGCCAGAAGGGGACATGTTCTGTCACTCTCTGCCTTATTCCCTTGAGACAGGCTCATTTACTGAACCGGAGCTAAGCTGGTGGCCAACAGGGATCATCCTGCCTGCTCCCCACAGTGCTAAGGTTCTGAGCATACACAGCCATGCCTGCCTTTTTATGTGGATGATAGGGATTTGAACTCACTCATGCTTGTGCAGTAAGTGCTCTTACACACTGAGCCATCTGAGCCACATCCCTAACCCCTTGAATGCTGGATCTGAGATGTTCTCTCCATTACCTGTTCACATGTATTTTTTTTATACTCAGCTGGAAGGCACAGCCTAAATCTCACCCTTCTCTACAGCTGTCTGTGATTATTCTAGCCCAAGCTGGCCCCTTCATTGTTCAGATCCCTCTTGCAGAACAGCTGCTGCACTCTGCCAGTCACCACATGCGTGTTCTCCTGCTTAGATTCTTTCTCAACTCCGGCTAGCCCTCCTTCCCCCTCTTCCAGCCAGTCTTTCTCTTTTCACTTAGGTCACATTGTAATCCATTTACTCTTTAGCCCATTACAGAAAACTCCCAACATGTTTCTGTAAGTTCAGACTTGTCCTCCATTTCTTTTTATGCTCTGCCTCCAAATTATTTCTTCAAGACACAGATCTTTGAAGGATTTCCTTGATACATTTTCATCCTCCTTCCCAATAGAATGTTAAAGTCATGATAGAAGGTTCACAGTTTTCCCAGAAATTCTCACCCACTGCCTTCAATTCTCTATCTTCGTTCCACAATACTCCTTTCCAAGCTCTGTTTCTTGCAGGTTTATCTTATTGTGCATGCTCTGTTCAAGTCTTACTTCCTCCAGAACAAATGCCTAGGGTGCTTCAACCCGAATGAGCCCCTGTCTTTGTTAGGGATTTGATTGTTGCAATGAAACACTATGTCCAAAAAGCAAATTGGGGGAGGAAAGGGTTTATTTTACTTATGCTTCCATATCACTGTTCAACATCAAATTAAGTCAAGACAGGAAAGGAAGCAGGACAGGACCCTAGAGGCAGGAGCTGATGCAGAGGCCATGGAGGGATGCTGCTTACTGGTTTGCTCTCCATGGCTTGCTCAACCTGCTTTCTTATAGAACTCAGGACCATCAGCCCAGGGGTGGCACCAACCACAATGTGCTGAGCCCTCCCCCATCAATCACTAATTAAGAAAATGACGTACAGCCTGATCTTATGGAGGCATCTTCTCAATTGAGATTCTGTCTTTTCAGACAACTCTAGTTTGTGTGTCAAGTGGCCTAGACTAGCCAGCACAGCCCCCAAGAACCCTGCTTTTTCAATGAGCTTTTTTATTACCTATAAGTGTTAACTACCTTTATTTCATCTGCAAGCCTTTGACTAGAAGGGAAGAAAAGATGTCTGTCCTGAAGACACCCACCCTTCAGAGTGTTTAGAAGTGGACCTTGTTCATTATTTGATAAGTTGCTATCTGACTTCTTTAGTGTTCAGTTGAATTCTTCTCTGGTGATTGTGTGTGGTTATATTTGGTTGGTCCCAACAACATTTTGAATTATTTATATGCAAGGAATCTGCTTTGCACATCTTTGCATTTTCTCCTAGTACTTGAAAGTTAGAGATGCTCAATAAATTCTTGTTGAAATAAATTATTGATGACATTTTGCCATCTTCCTAGGTTCTCCTTGCTTCTTATGAGATTTGTATTTTACACAAGAGAATACTATTATGAACATGTAATTCCAAGGGCTTTTAAAAGTTGATGGAACCATTTCCATTTTAGCCTTTAAAAATAGCAAATGTGAACAACCCAGAAATTCAAGGAGATTTCTTAAGTCTGTTATTTCTGAAAATAAAATGAATGTTGTAATACTAAGTAGTTGACAAAAAGTGTGGTCATTGGTCACTGGATCAGTATACTATAACAATTACTAAAGTTACTGGTAATCTTTTGTTATAGGACCTGATGATGCTCAACAAAAGATAGAACCCCACCACACAGTGGTGCTTGGAGAAGGTGACAGTGTCCAGGTGGAAAATAAGGTAGTTTAAGCTTTTAATTTTCTTTTTTCTTTCTTCTGTGTGTGTGTGTGTGTGTGTGTGTGTGTGTGAGAGAGAGAGAGAGAGAGAGAGAGAGAGACAGAGAGAGACAGAGAGAGACAGAGAGACAGAGACAGAGACAGAGAGAGACAGAGACAGAGACAGAGAGAGAGATGTGCATATGTGTGTGTAGGTGCAGGAGCTCATGCCCATGCACACATGCAGAAGCCAAGGGAGAATGCTGAGTGTTCTGTTCTATCACTTTCCACCTTATTCCCTTGAGACAGTTGATACAGGTTCTCTATCTGGACCTGCAACTCACTATTGCATCTAGGCTACCTGGACAGGGAGCTCTCAGAATCTGTTTCCACACCACCCCCAACCCTGGGAGGTTATTTGTATGAGTGATTATGTACACACACACACACACACACACACACACACACATTATTTGGGTGACTGGGATCCGAACTCAGGGTCTCATGGTTGTACAGCAAGTATTCTTGCAAACTGAGCTATCATCTGTAGCCCCAAACATTTAATTTTCTTTTCAAATTTGTTTGAGGGTTTTTATAAACTCATATGTTATGTTTTGATCAAATCCCATTTCGTTTCTCTCCCCTCTGATTTCTCCCCTCTCCCTTACTACTCCTTTCTGGTATTCCTTAATGTACCATCTTTGTTTCAACCCACTGAATCTACCTAGTGCTGCCAGTGTGCATCTTCTGGAACATGGGTAGCCTCTCAGGGGTTGCATTCCTGTAGAAAACTAACTCGTGGGCCCCCAGAAGCCATCAGTTGCCTGTAGTTCCTCGGATAGGGGTGGGACTTCATGACCCCTATTCCATCCATGATGAGATTTTGTCTGTCTTGGTCTTGTGTAGGTCTGGAGTCACAGCTACTTTAAACTGCTATATTTAGTGGCCCTCATGTCCGGAAAACAGTTTTGCTACAGACATCCACTGCTTCTGGTTATTACAGACTTCCCCTCCCTTTTAATTTTCTTCACTTGTACTTTTCACTAATTTTCACGAAAATGCTTAAATCTTCCCATAGAGCTGGAAATTTTTCTCTTCCTTGGGAAATAAATTCTGCCACTATTTTATCAAGTGATTTTACTAATCACTGTTGATTCCATTGCTCTATTTTGATGTTATTATTGGTATATTTCAAAGTTTCATCCATGTTCATTTCTTGGCTTTAGCAATCATGTGAAAATCTGCATGGCTTACCCACAAGCATTGGGATCTAGAGGCAATGCATCTTCATTGATTTTTAATATTTCTCTGTTGTAAAAGTGATTTTTTAAAATTTTAGCACAAATAAAACTAGGCTAGCCCTCTAAAAGTATGAATACAGATCTGCATGCTCATAAAGAGCCCTTTCAGAATCATCCTCATTGGGAGCTAAGAAGAGCATGCTATGTGTTTCATAGTTCTTTTAAAAGAATCTCTGCTTTTTAAGTTAAGTTTTAGGGCTCCTGGGAGAGATTTTTCAGTTCTTTCTCATGTCTGTTTCATGGCATTGAGTAACTGACTCATTCTGTGAGCCCATTAGACCAATTTGATTGCTTCATGTCACTGCAGTAAGGAAAATCAAGGAAATAGTTGTGCACATGCTCCTGGACAATTACGTCTTGAAAGGTAGGAATAAGAACTATTTTGGTGGCAGCTGACCAATGAAGAGGCAGTATAACTCACTTTGAACCCCCTGACCCTGGTATCATAGAATGTAGTGGAATAGGAGAGAATTTATATCTTGTTCCAATTACTAGTTTCTCACCTTCTCCTGCCTTGATCAGCAGCAGCACTTGTATGAACTGTAAAAAAAAAAAAACAAAAAAACAAAGTCTCAGAAACACCAGAAAAATGCTTATCTCAGGGTCTGTGCTCTCTGATTTTGTCAAACCATATGAAACTGCCACTTTTGACCTACACACAAAAAAAAAGCAATTTCACATATCTCAACCCAATACAGAGGCCAGAACTTGCTGATATATTTGTTTCCAATGTGATCTGGTTTCATTTGGCAATCACAGTTCTCCCTATTACATCACAGAGAACACAGTGCAGATAAAGCTTTAGAAGCCAAAATGGAAAGAAGTGATGAGGGAACCTGCAGGTCAGACAATAGCTGAGATAGGCAAAAATAAGCATCAATTCATTGGTAAAGTAGCATCTCTGACACAGGGGATTCTGTTACTGTTATATGCAGTCTCATCATTGTTTGAGTGGTAAGCATGCATCATGACAACATTAGAATGAAAAAATTGTATTTAAAGATTTTTCATTTAAAGAGGCTGTGTGTCTGTAGTAAGTAGGAAGTTCCCTTTATATTACAACAGAATAGAGGCTGTAAAGATTTGGGTCTTGTCTTTGCCACTTGTTGACTATGACACTCTGGACATGTTTCCAAATTTTTGGGCTTCATTTTTTAAAACATTTATTGTTTATGTGTATGCATGTGGGAATGCACATGACACAGCATTCATGTGGATAGCCTTCAGGTATTGGTTCCTTTTTTTCCACCATCTGGTTCCCAGGCATAGAACTTGGATCATCCAGTTTGGCAGCAAATCCCTTTACCCACTGAGCTGTCTCACTGGCCCAGGCTTCATTTTATTGGTCTGAAAGATGGAAGTAATTGAGGTCAACTTTATAGAATCATTAATATTAATCAGGATTGCCTGTGCTAGGTTCTGTTCTAGATCTAGCAGAGGAGTCAGCAAATTAGTCAAATAGGACAAATCATTTGTTTGTGTTTTACTGGTTCACCATCACACCCATTCATTTCTGTATTCATCATGGATTCTTACATTGTATAGGTAGAAGTCAGTTGTGTCATTGTATGTAGAAGTCAGTTATGGCAGAGATTGCATGAACCACAAATCCTAAAACTCTCTGGCCCTTTACAAAGAAAGTTTGTCAGTCCTTGTTGCAGTACATTGTAGATACCCAATAATAGTAAGGGAAATAAAACTGTGGACTACATCTAATTTAACAGATTAACAGATACACATTATCGAATGAGGATTCAGATCACAGGCTCAAGGACACATAGCAATTTTTACATCTAGAAGAGGCCCTGGGGGACATTGACCAATAAGATTTAAAATAAGGTTGTTTATCCCCTCGTGGAACTTATTTTAGCCTAAGGATTCTGACAAGAAAAAAGATGTACTGAAGTGCGCTCTATAATGAGGAACTGATTTAGCACCTGACTCTCTTGTAGCTCTACTCTGTTTGCAATTTCAGTACATCTCACCCCCATGTCCTCCACCATCATGTCCATCTCCTTTGGTGACCAGCAGTATGGGCCACTCCTCTAGAGTGCCCAATCTGTATGGCAGGAGAGGAAGCCAAGAAAAGGATGATGTATAAAAAGCACACATCAGTTTTCTTTGTGCCATCTTATCATTTATTTGATCTATCTCAGGCTGACAAGGGGAGTCCTATAAGAAACCAGACTTCCTTTCCCAGTGGGTAGATTGCCTTTTTCTAATATTCCTTCCCCCAACTCCCGGGAAGCAAACTCTGTCCTCATGCTTGTGTGGTAAGTGCTCTAACCATTGAGCAATTTCCTAAACCTTGTTCATTATTCTTAAATCTGTTGTAACACTTAACAATGACAGTGGTTCTAGTTTATACCAGGTTTAAAAACCTTTAAGCCAGACCCTTTGTCTTCATGGACAAAACTCCAAGCATAGGGACTTCATAATAAACTCAAAATATTTCAAAGTTCTTAGATATTGGGACCAAACTTAAACTATTCTGGACACATAATCCTGAACTGGTACAGGTGACCCTGAAACTGCTTCTGTTTCAAAAGCTTCCCTTGTCAGTTTGTCCTACAACTGATGTGCAGGGCTTTTCTTCTGAGTGATGGTTGCTCTAGTGAACCCATGGATAGAAGTCCATGAGTGCACTAAGAAAACTTTAGATCCATGTTGTACCAGAGTCCTAGAAGAGCAGCAAGCTCAGTTTTAGTAAATGTACTGAGGTAAATGAACATTGGCTGTCACAAAAACAGTGGTTGTGATCAATCATGTTCTTAAACAGCCACTGTCTATGGATATCTCATTCAAATGAGATGATTAAAATAACCACTGAAACAGAAATGAAATACACCATGAAAGCTAGAGGCAGTGACTTGCTTTATTCAGTGTAAAAGTTCATGATAGCAAAACAAAACAAAACACTAGTTTAAAAAAACTGATAGCAGTTTACTGCTTGATCTTTCCATTGGTTCCCAAATTATATCCAGTGAAGTCTAGAAAAAAACTTCATGCAGTTAAGTCATGCTTAAGCTTGACTTATTTCTGGTCATTTTTCCAGGCAATCCATCATATTAATAAATGCTATTGCAGTCAAAAAGCATACCTTAGCTTCATTCTCATAATGCTGCTCTTTTTGGAAGCTTCATATTTATAATCAATTTAATGGAGTTATAAATTCATAATTTGAAAGTTATCAACACATTAAATGGCCCCTGTACCTTTCCTCTGGGCTTTGATCATGTTATTATTGGTCTCTAGATATGCCATGGCAGTAACAGTTATGGAGTATCAAAAGCAATTTTCCTATTTTTGTTTTATTTAGTTAACTAGTGTGTGTGTGTGTGTGTGTGTGTGTGTGTGTGTGTGTGTGTGTGTGTGTGTGTATGCGTGAGCACACATGTATGTGCCATGGTACACTTATGGTCAAAGGAAAACTCTTGGGAGTTGATTCTCTCCTTCCACCATGTGAGTCTCAGGAATAGAACTTGGGTTGTCCGGCTTGGTGGCCAGTGCCATTGCATTTGGACTGGCTTGCTGGCCCCAAGGGAAGTTTTTGAAAAAAATATTTAAGAAAGATGCAAAATAACTTAACTAGGAACCAAGAGCTCTAGAAGATACACCAAAGCAACAAGTGTGAGCTGGACTCTCAAAGGTCCTGCTTTGGAGTTGGAGTCATTCTGCATAAAACAGTCATCTGGGCCTCTAGTAACACTGTTGGAGGATTTTTAAAAATCAATGTTCATAAAGGCATTGGTATAGAGGCACCTGAGGACTCACCATCTTAGGCTCGTCTTTCAGCCTCTTTGCTTTCACATGTTGTTCATCATTTGACATTATTAATAAAAGCTCTCTACTGGGACTTTGAACTACACCAACACTCTACTAAATAGCTATAGATGTGATTATATTTTTACTAAAGAAGAGCTATCAGAAGAAAAACAAAGGGATGGTGAGAGGGGTCAGTGGGTAAAGGTACTTGCCTGTAAGCCTGGTAACCTGAGTTCAATCCCCAAGTAGGGGAAGAGAATCAACTATAAGAAGTTGTGCTTTGACCTCCACATACATGCCATGGTATACATGTACCACCTCATGCACACAGTAAATAAACAATGTAAAAATTTTAAAGAAAGAAACAGAAAATAGAAGATCTGGCTTAGATTAAAGAAGGAGCCACCCAGAGGGTAAATCTGTAGGAAAGTCACCAAAAGAAGTTTGGAGCAGAAACCTGCGGGTTTTTACAGTGATGGAAAACTTGTCTTCAAGTCTTAAAAGATTCATAATTTCTCATTTCAGACAAAATGTATGTGTCTTTTTTATCCTGCTGTCCAAATAATAGTTGGAAAGTCATCGCTTTATTTGAGTAATATAAGAGAGCAAAGCTTTTGTTTTTAGACTTTTTCATTCCACAGTGTGGAAATAGGGCATGTTTATTACTCCCCAAAGACCTCTCTTCTGATGAGGAAACTTTCATTCTGATCAGTCAGCATGTAAATGACATTCAGGCCAGACTTTCTTCTCTACTACATTGACTCTTTCTCTTCCACTTCCAGATCCTCCAACTCAAGTTTGTCTCTTTAGCCATGACAAAAATAAACAAAATAAAACACTACTGTAGGATCTTCTTTTCCACATCTCTTTCTTTCACCCTAAAACCTTACCTCTCCAAATCCCTTAGAGAATAAATCCTTTATGGTAACTGAGTTGTTAAAGTTGTTGTTGAGGTCTTAGTCGTTTAAACATCACACTGAAAAACGAAAAATAAGAAATCATGCTAAATGAAACCCTTCTCTGGCGTTGTCAGCCAGTATCTTACTACAAACACCATGTACAGTCAAAACTTCATGGAATTTTGGTATAAGGTGTGGCAAAAGAATGCCTCCTTTTCTTGGGTCTCTGAATGTTGTACAGACTAGACAACGATTGTGATGGCTAATCTTGGTTGGCAACTTGGCACACCTGGGATGAGGGAACCTCAGTTGAGAAATCACCTTCATCACATTGGCCAGTGGGCATGTCTGTGGGGTTGGTGCAGGAGGCAAATGGACCCTCTTCATGGGTACTGTCTCATCTCTAATCAAGTGGGCCTCAGCTAATGAACAAGGTAGCAGAGGGACTGGAGAGATGGCTCAGTCGCTAAGAGCACTGGCTGCTCTTGCAGAGGTCCTGTGGTTGAGGTTTATAACAACAACCTGGCAGCTCAAAACCATCTGTAACTCAAGTTCCAGAGGATCTCATGTCCCACTCTGACTTCTGGGTACAGAGACATACATGCACACAAATACTTACACACATAAAATAAGAACATCTTATGGAAGGAAGGAAGGAAGGAAGGAAGGAAGGAAGGAAGGAAGGAAGGAAGGAAGGAAGGAAGGAAGGAAGGAAAACATGAACCTGAAAGTGAGCCAGTAAGCAGCATTCCTCTGTGGTCTCTTCTTCAGTTCCTGCCTCCAGGTACCTGCCTTGGCTTCCATCTGTAACAGACTATAACTCAAATAAACCATTTCCTCCCCAAATTGTTTTTGGTCAGTGTTTTATCAGAGAAATGGAGAAGCAAACTAGGACAAGCACAATGCCTAGCTGTGTAAAAATAAGAATCAGTAGGGAGTAGATGACGACCTGTGCTTACAGCAGTGAAATAGCTTTAGTACATGAGCTTGGTGACATCTGTCTTCGAGTGACTGATTTCCAACTAGGTTCACATTTGTATACATTTTGATAGTGAGCTGTATTATAAGGGAATGATGATTAGAAAGTTGCAGACCTGAGAATGGTTTGACACATATTTCTTATGTGTGCAGAAGTAATTAAAGCATCAACTAAGTGAATGTATGAAATGCCACCAGCCCTGAGATGTAAGTAGTACTAGATTAAGACTTTTGAAGAAACTATTCTATCATGCATTCTCACTAAATTTGTTTTTAATCAAAGCCAAAAAGATAAATAAATTTCAGTCCTCTGAAATAGTGCAGCTTTTATTAAATGTACAGAAGAAGAAAGGGTTAATCATTAATTTCTTGAATCCAATGGTAAATCTTCTGAGACTAGGCATTGGAATGATTTCAAATTAAAGAGCTTCGTATTAGTAGAAACACATAAATACTTGCTATAAATTAAGATGGTGTTGTATATTTAGAAAATGCCATATTTTCAGAATATGAGCGAAGTTTTAGAAAATTTCAAGTTTTAAAAATGTATAGCAATTTGGTTTTCTATTATTATTTGAAAATTGGATATACCTAAGGGAAAAGAAAAATATGTAATATTCAATTATTTATTTGTAACAAACCACTTTAGTAATTAGATGCTTAAAATACCAACAATGCCTGGTTTCTGATCACCATAGTGTTTGGTTCCTCTTGCTGGCTTCTCTGGGGTGTCCATGTGGCTAGCAGGTTGGAGGCTGGGCTTGGCTGGAGCTTTTAACTTTTGTTTGTGGATGCCTCCGTTGTCCTTTATGTGGCCTTTCTATTTGGCTAGCTCAGGATGCCTGCCTCTCCATATGGACCTCAGAAGAAAGCTCCTTCCAAGTGGGAGGATTGACAAGTAGGAGGCGCTAGGGAAATGAAGACATAAAAATAGAAATTTAAGAAATCAGAGAAGCCACCAATCCAGTAAGTCTAGAGAATTAATCACATCCAGTCACCAAAATGAGGTCAGGAAAGAGAAGCTGATGGAGACGTCTGGAGTTCTGCAGTCAAGGGTCTGGAAATGGGTCTGGGGATACTTTGAGTTGGAAGGGTTAGCAATCAGGAAAAACTGGAAATGGCATGGAGCAGAATGAGGACAAGCTGGAACCTATCAGCACCCCTGGCTGCCATTCACTACTAACCACCATATCATTGCAAGAACACAGCGTGGTGGTTACTTTAAAAATTCCATTTTTATAATGGAATAATCATGTGATTTTTAAACTAGAAATGCACTGATTATAAGAAAAACAATTCTCCAAACATTATAACCACATACATGTATACATTTTATATTTATGCTTTTGTGTGTGTTTTATTTTAAATGTGCTGAGGTATGTTTTATATTACTTTAATAAATGACAAAGCAATAGAGTCTTGTTTTTGGATTTATATAAGTATTAATTCCATTTAAAAATTATATTGTTGGGCTGGACTCAGCAGTTAAGAGCACTGGTTGCTCTTCGAGGACCCAAGTTAGACTCGCAGCACCCATGTGGCAGTTCACAACTGTCTGTAACCAGTCCTGGGGTACCCTACACCTCTTCTAGCTTCCTTGGTTACCAGGCACACATGTGGTACAGACATTCATATAGGCAGAACACCCATACACATAAAATAAATACATAAAATTTAAAAAGTATATTGTTACAGAAGAGGTAGAAAGATTGTGAGCGCCAGAGATGATGGAGGACTCCAAGGGAACAGTGTTTTCCAGACACAACAAGGTTCAACAAGGTTGAACTCACAGGTACTGTGACAGTACTCCATAACCTGCACAAGTTTAAGCCAGACAAATCCCAACATGGAAAGGAGGAAATGGGCACAAAGACCCACCACTAGCCAAGAATCTATTTGCAATTGATAGCTGCTTGCAGGGGAATAATCAGTTTTCTTCAATGGAATGTCACTTTGTATATCAACTATACTCCAGGCCAGGCCCCATGCTCAGGATTAGTTGGCCAACACAGAATAGACTCCATGTATTTTTTGGTGTGTGTGTATGTATGCCTTGGGAGGGCTGGGAAGAATTGGTTTGAGGGTTTTGTTTTGTTTTAGGAGAAAGAACATGGAATTGTATAGGTAGAGAGAAGGTGGGATCTGGGGGAGGGGAAATGATCAAATTATACTGTATAAAAAATTTAAAAAATAAAAAGAAACAGTAATAAAATAAAAATCAATTTCTTTTAGTGAGAAATAAGCTAGTTCATTCAGATAGTTTGTTGTGAATGTGAAGATGTGTCTGTTAAAGAAGAATGAGGACCTGAATCCGGTTCCCCAGCACCTATGTGAAAGGCTGAGTGTGATAGCACACATCTGTAACCGTACATAGGAGGCAAGCCCAGACAGGCAGATCACTGGAGTGTATTGGCCAGTCAGTCTAGGTGAGGGGTGAGCTCTGGAATTCAGTAAGAGACCCTGTTTCCAAAAATAAGGTGGAGAGCTATTGAGGAAAACACATGACAAGGACCTCTGTCCTCCCCACACATACACAGGCATGTAGACCTGCATACATACACAGACACAAAGAAGACTTTGACTTAAAATTTTCTTCTTTAATTTCCAAGTGTTAATATATCGGTAGCCTGGACTTACTGCTGAATTCTAGTTGCTAGAATACTAAACACCCTAAGGAATAAACATCCCCATATCAAGTATTGCAGAGAAAATGTTTTTGAAATTTGTACTTGGTTACACCATCCACCTAGCTTGTATGTTAACTATAACTTGTTTCCAATTTAACTTTAAAAAATAAACATGTTCAATGTGTGATGTTTTTGTTGATGACTTTAGGACCCTAAAAGAAGTCATTTTGTCTTAATTGCTGGGGAGCCATTAAGAGAACCAATTGTCCAACACGGTAAGTCCAAAATGGTGATGATTTTCTTGGCTTTCTTTTCCTTTGACATACACATATATGTCAAATGTGTGTGTGTGTGTGTGTGAGTGTGTGTGTGTGTGTGCGTGTGTGTGTGTGTGTGTGTCAGAGAGAGAGAGAGACATATATGTATATATGTGCATATACATGTGTGTATATATGTAGTATTCTAGAAAGTCTGGGTAAGTTTCATTTCTCCACTGTCAAAGGAAAATATGTACATGGTGTTTATGTCTACACTCATGACTTTTTGAAAAAAAGACATTTTCTAAGTACCTATGATGTGTACTGCATTGATCTTAGATCTGTGAGAAGAATGAAAACTGTTCTTAAAAAAAAGACTTCATTGTGAACTAGGGACATAAATATCATTTGACCAAAATAATAGCAGTTTCAATACTGTCTTAGTTTGTTTTATGTTGCTATAGCAAAATGCATGAGACTGAGAACCTTATAAAGAAAAGAGAGTTATTTTGGCAGATGTCATTGGAGGCTTGTAAGTCCAACAACATGGCAACATCAAGGGCCTCGTGTTGTTTCAACTCTTCACAGAAAGTAGAAAGGCAAATGGGTATATGCTAGAGAGACAAAACTTGAGGGGTGAATATGCTTCATAACAGTTTGCTGCTGTAGTAATAAAGCCAGTTCCACAAAAGTGAGAAATCACCTACTGGAAAAGACATTAATTCATCTTTATGACCTATTCAACTTTTAATGGCCCCACCTCCCAATAATGTCCAAGGACAATCATATTTCAATATGAATTGTGGAGGGGAAAATCAATATTCAAATAATAGCCAATACAGTCCTGTAATCTATTATATTTTTAGTGGAAAATATGAGCCTCTGAGGAATAATACTTTGAAAATTTCTATAATAGTTTAAGACAGTCTTTGCTCAATTAAAAATGAATAGAGGTGGGCTGGAAAGATGGCTCAGCAGTACATGCTGCGCTTGCAGAGGACTCAAGCTCAGTTCCCAGCTCCAGAAGAGCTAATGCCCTATTCTGGCCTCCTTGGGCATCTACATGCACACACATACACACACACACACACACACACACACACACACACACACACACTAAATACTTTTGAAGGAAAAGAGAGTTAATTATCATGTGGAAGAGGTAGTATTGTAGTTGAAGGTGGAAGGTGCTGACACGGGTACACAATCACTTCCACTCTTTGGATCTTGATGTCCTTTTATCATTGGCATTTGATTAACTGCCAGGAAAAGCACCTAGAGCCCGACTTGTTATTTATACTTTTGTCTACAAGACAAACTTCTCAGTTCACTAATTTTTAAATTAAACATGACTGAAGATTTCACTGTATCCCCTTACATGGCATGAATTCTCAGGCACACACAATGATCTCAGATAAGAAGCCCCAGCTAGTCATAAATTTAAATAACACTGATTGTTTAGAAAATATTCTTTTTTGTTCTAACAATAATTTGGGGAGAATATAAAATCATATGCCCACCGCTTGTAACATGTCATGTTAATTTTGCACACTCCAAATCTTCACTCTCAAGGTTTGTAGTCCCTTCTATTTTCAATGAATGAATAAAATTGTTCTTCAGCAAAGAAGGTTACAAACAAATGGAGTAGGGTCATCATCTAGTCATAGACTAGAATTTGTGTAAGAAAAGTGTGTTTGGGATGAAAACCTTTTATGTTAGGCTCTTTCCTTCACAGAAGTAATGAGAAACAAGAGTCCAGTTGAATAAAGATGACAAAGCAAAATGGTAGACATTGTGTGTGTAAATCCCATTCCAGTGCCTCAAAGTATGGGGACAGCGGGTGTGCTTGTAAACACAAGCCTACATTAACCAGACAAAACAGATATATGTCTCTTGAACTGTCAGTTCCCAAGAGACAACCCATTTTGTTTGTTTTGTTTAATTTGTTTTTCCTTTTAAGTTTTTTACCTTTCATTGTTTAAAGGCAGCCACAAACATATTGAAAGTATTTGGGAACAGGTTGTGTTTTAGTGAATTATTAATGCCATACCCCTCTTGTCATTGAGTTTTCTTAATGATAACATTGGGCATGGATGTCCCAGTATGCTGGAATAGAAAACAGCCTTCATTCTGGTGGATTTATGTCCCTCTTACAAATGAGAGAGAGAAAAAAAACCATTCAGATATTTCATTTTCTTAACATATACATTTGTACCACTTATAATTCATTAAATATTGGTCAGAGCGTTTTGCAAGTGTTAATTTACATAATCTTCAAAACAACCCTGGAAATCTGACTGGGGTGACAAGGAAATGAAGAAAAGACAGACACTCATACTGAAAGTTGGAATCGGGTGGCCTGTATTTGATCTGATGGAGTGGTACCTACTATGTAACAAACACAGAACCTCAGCACATTTATTAGGTACAGCACAGGTGGGAGGAGTTAGCTAGTTCCTGTGGGAGGTCTCTGTAGGAGAGCAGTCTCAGGTTGCAGTCACCCAGTATGAGGAAGCTGTGGTTGTTAGTTTTTGCATACACCACCGATGTGATGTCCTCACACAGAGCATGGGAAGGCTTGCCAATTTCCTGAGCCTGACATGAGGAAGGTTTTACCAGTTCCCATGAGGTGGAGACATTGGTCCTTGTCAATAATACACGTTCACCCAAGGGTTTCTCTGTTCCCCATAATGTCCTAGGTGACCCAGGGACAGTTTATAAAACTGAGAGACATGGAATAGTATCAAAATCAGAATATAGAAATGTAATACAGAAATCTACTACAGCAAAAGAGTTGGGGCATGAGAGTGGTGGGTTCCCCTGAGGAAACTATAGGGAAATTATTATGTGTAGCAAGTTAGTCCTTGACCCAATATTTGATTTCTTTGACCCTTAAAATCTAAAGGGTACATCCTCTTGCCCTTTGTTGAAGACAAAATACTTGATCCTGAAGAAATATTTTTAAATGCTCTTGATTTGAAATTTGTTAGTAAAATTTATTACAGCTATGGTGCTGGTATTCCCTGGCAAGAGGATTGCCACAGTAGCATGTTGTATCTTTTGTGAAAGTGGGTGAATGAGAAATTATGATAAAAATGAAAGGTAAAGCAATAGAAGTGCAAAAAGAAAAGTTAACAGGAAGACAAAATACCCTTAATTGGCAGCACATGATAGTGACTCATGACAGGAAAGAGAAACTAGCCAAACTTTAAAACTTGACCTGATCTGTGGTTGCTATAGGGTACACGGAGGTATCTTCTGGGACACTGCAAAAAAAATGTTAATGTACAGGTGGTTTAGAAGCAATTAAACCTCTTGTTCATTTTCAGAAAAATGCTGCTAGTTTTCAAAACAGACTTAGAACCGTCACAGAAATGCATAGCCCCATCCACTGCTTAGACAGACACTGAAACTGACACAGTCTAGCTGATTCATAATATCAGGTTGGTTCAGTTTCTGACATTAGTTCATGTTGTCCAAATAACAACTACAACGACTGTGGTCGATAAAAGGATTGTCATCGCTGGTGAGGAACCTGCAACGGAAAGGGAGACTCGATCGTGTTTATCTAAAGTTAATCTGTATAACTTATAATCATGTACGGTCCAAGCTACAAAACTGAATGATAGTCCTGTATAACTGAGCTGTACGAAAAGACACTTGCTGCACAGCTATGCATAGGTTTTGTTTCAAATGAGGAGCTATAGGAATACATACCACTTCTAGCGGTAGAAGAAAATGTTATCACTCAGAACTTTGTGAATGCCTCTTTCTGCCCTAGGTCCGTTTGTGATGAATACCAATGAAGAAATTTCGGAGGCCATTCTAGATTTCAGGAATGCAAAAAATGGTTTTGAGGGGGCCAAAACCTGGAAGTCGAAGATTGGAAACCAATGAAGAGCTGAAATTCTGCCCTTTGGATGCATTCAATATATTCAGTATATCCAATTCTCCAAGTTTCTTTAGCTGCTGCTTCTAGAGAATCCCGCGTTAGGCTGGGCATGGTGGCACACACTTTTTATTCCAGGATTTTAGGAGGAAGATACATGGTATCCCTGAGTTTGAAGCCATTCTCATCTACAGAGTAAGTTCTAGGATAGCCAGGGCTAAACAGAGAAGCCCTGTTTTGAAAACACAAAAATAAAAATAAAAAAGAATTCCACATTAAAATGAAAAGTCTTTTTTGTAGTGAGTCATCAGAGTGCATTATACAGGTATGAAAGTGTCAAAGAACAGATTTAACTAATTTAAAAAGGAAAAGTACAAAAATGGTAGGCTACATAAGCTATGTCCTGACACATGCAAATTATTCTAATCCTTGCTTCTTTAAAAATCATTGTTCTTCATTTTGATGGCAATTACCAAGATCCTATTAAAAATGATTGTTTATGTACATATGCTTTTTGTATGTGGGTAGATGCCTTTTTAGTCTCTGCCTTTTGGGGTTTTCTTAAAGCATTTTAAAGAATTGCTTTCTGTGTCGCTGAGCATCTGAAGTCCCCTCATAAGCTGTCCTACTGCAACCCAGCTGCCATCCCAGCCATCAGAACTGTGTTCTGGGGTTTCATGTTACAGGTTATCTGCTTTAAAAACCACAGCAGTCCTGACGATGTGAGTCAGCTTTTAAAACTGCCCTGCTATTGCTAGGGACACAGCAGGATCCCAGCCAAGACTTCCCTGCATTTTCTGCCAAACTCTGTGTCAGATTTAAG
Organism: Cricetomys ansorgei; assembly: GCA_026225945.1. NCBI lineage: Eukaryota > Metazoa > Chordata > Mammalia > Rodentia > Nesomyidae > Cricetomys > Cricetomys ansorgei. The sequence continues at coordinate 8,334,606 of JAMJFZ010003396.1, forward strand.
ACACATGCTCCTGCGAGCTTCCTTGAAGGTTGTGAAAAAGTTTTATTCCAGAGTTGGGTTCCAGCCTGCTGTAGCTGCAAGTGTCGGTGGACACCCCACCTCCTTTAAAGCAGCTAGAACCTAGGGTGTAGGGTGGCAATTTTTTCACCCAACTTTCTGGACATGAAGTGACTGTAGAGTGATTTCTAGCTTCAAGTGGAAGACATGGCAGCCTCCTGATGATTTTTGCTGCAGGAGACTTTTACATTTTTTTCATCTTTCTCCCATACTAAGACTGCGTGTGGTAAAGGGCTAACTCAAGTCATTTCACTGGATTGTGATTACAACTGATCGTGCGATTTTCCATGTAAAGTTTTGGGGCTTTGACCTTTGCTTCTGGAGGATGCCTATTGCAACACTTTTCAGTAGCTGCCTGGTGTCAACTGCTTAGATATCAGTGACTATCTTAAATATTCAAAATGTATAGAGAGTGGGCAGTGGTGAATATTTTCATGATGTCCTACATGTACCTGGTGCAGGGCTTCAATAATGAACATGGACCAGTGAAGGTAGGTGAGCGCGAATTTTCATAACTTTTTTTTTTTTTTTTTGCTTTCACAGTAGAAGTCCTTTGCCCTCACTGTTGTTGAAACAATATAAAAGTACAGCTTAGTCTTAGGCTGCATATGCTAGTGACTGTTTTATTCCTTGGGCTCAATAAGTTTCTTGCCATGAGTGTGTGAAAATGTGCATGGGTAGGAAAATGTGGATTGTTGTTGTTGTTTTTTATTATTACATGTATTTGGAATTGGAATAGAACACGAGCATTCTGGAAATATTGGAAACGGAAACGGTTTGCTCCCAGTTGTGCCTGCTGATGGCACAGTGCTTTTCTGGTGAAGCTGTGATTTGTCTTTCTGACACACTCAATTTTGTGGGCCATTGGTTTTTAGTTGGTTGTGAGCAGCAAGATTGAGTAATATCTTCTGTAAATTGAAAATCACAGTGCTTTTCATGGATGCTTTCTGCCTGGTTTTGCAAATTACCGATTACCACTATCCAGGAAACAAAATATATTTTCTTAGAGTCTGCTTTTGTTTTCATGCTCCCGCTTTGAAGCGGAATGCGTATAAAATTAAGCAGTCAGAAAATCTTTGGTTCTATGAGCAAGTTTCAAGGGCAGTCTTAGAAATTGAGAACAATGCAAAACAGATGAAGCGGGGTGCTACTGACTGGTAGGTCAACATTTCACTCGACGGTTTGTATTTTTAAAGCCTTTTTATTTTTTAAAAAAGACTCAAATGTAATTGTTTTGACTGGAGTGCTACTAAATCATGACTGATTTAGAAATTTCTGCCTACGAACAGACAGAAGTAAGATGTGGGCTTGAGTTCCGTGGCACACATTTTCCATAGGGGGCATATCGCCCCCCAGAGGGGAAAATTAGTTCATGAGGATGTGAACTATTTTACATGGAAAGCACCATATGCATCGAATCCATAAACAGGGAGTAAATCTGGACTCAAGTTTCGTTGGACAAGACTCCTGGCACTGGGAAATCACCCTGTTACCTATACTCAAAAGTGGATTCCCTTTCACCTACAGCCTGGGCCGGATATCCAACATCAAGACTGGTGGCAACCAAGTAGAGCTGAGGACTGTCCTTTCTGCCATGCGCATTTTGAACCTGCAAAGCTTGAAAGGTTCAGGCTTCTAGACAAGAAACCTTTCTATCCCAGCTCAACGCTGTTCCACATTTTACTAGTCTTTAACCCTGATCTCCAGTGACGGTTTCAATGTTTGGAATTCTCTCTTTTATAGACACAGTTCCCAGAATCCTCTCTGTGTCCTGGGCACAGTGAAGTTTTAAATGTTTTGAATTTACTGTTTCCATTTAAATTTCTTGAATGGAGCAGTGGAAGAAAATGACTGAATTTTCATGTGACAGAAAACATACCCTAATGCAGTGGTTCTCAACCTTCCTAATGTTGCAACCCTTTAGTACAGTTCCTCAGGTTGTGGCGACCCCCAACTGTAAAATGATTTTCATTGATACTTCATAACTGTAATTTTGTTGCTGTCATGAATAGGAGTGTAAATCTCTGATATGCAGATGGTCCGAGGCGACCCCTGAGAAAAGGTCATTTGCTCCCCAAAGAGGTCGTGACTCGCAGGTTGAGAACCACTGTCCTACCAGATGGCAGATTCGCAGCCTGTGCTGCAAATACATATTTTGGTTTATATAGTCCCTTCCCCCTCCCCAACTATTTAAAAGAAAATAAAATAAAAGAAATCTATTTCTTAGCATTGGTATTTTTCTTGTTTAAATTAAAAATTTAGTATAAAAACATATTCAGGATAGTAATGGTTTAGGCACTGGTACTTGGTTAGTTTTTGCCTTTAGACATAAGAATATGTCATTTTTTTTCAGCTTAGACAGGCAGTGACTATGGTACACTTCTATGAATCTGTGAACATTGTTTTTCTACTATAAGCATGCAAATAGCTCCTGGCCTCTAGGACAATTGTGTTAATGCCATTTGAGTGAAAGCATCCTAATTTCTCTACTCTTGCAGCTTATACTTGGAAAACTAGCTATTTGAGATCTGCGATGCTTGGAATGTGTGAGCTGAGGCAAATCTCTTCAGAAATCTTAACATTTTCTTTGCAAAACAAAGATCTGGAGAGATGGTTCAGAGGTCAAGAGCACTTGTTGCTCTTGCAGAAGACCCAGGTTCAGTTCCCAGTAGTTCACAACCATCCATAACTCCAGTTCCAGGGGATCTGATGGCCTTCTGTCCTGCACAGATGCTAGACACACATGTGGTACACATACATACATTCAGAGAAAAATACTCATAAATAAATCTTTAAAAGTTTTAGTTGAAAGAAACCTTTGCTTGATTCATTAATATAATCAGATTACTGACTAAGTGTGGGATTTATGTTAGTTTCTATCTTTTTTATTTGGTTTCAAGCTTTCTATACACTTGAGATGAGCAGATATAGTTGCCCAAGGTATGCACTTTGTAAGTCTCTGTTATAGATCTAATCACAATATTGTTCCCTCTAGACGGTTAGTTAATAATTACCAACAGCCTCATGCTCTTGCCATCCATAATGGTCTTCTAGCCAGCATGACTTCCAACTGATTTAGTGAGTAATTGTTGTGAGCAGGTATCTTGGGAGTCATTATAAGATGCTAGGTGAAGTTAGCTTCTATTAACTTTTTCCATAGTGCTATCAAGACCTGTCAGTATAGCAATGGAGGAACAATTCTAGGTCATGGTAGCTTTCAGAACTATTTTCTGAATAGTTAAAGAGTTTCCTCTTTAGCTTTGTACTATCTTTTTAGGCACCTCACTTGTAATGTCTATAGAAGAAGGATATTGCTAGATGTTGGAGTCATTTGGTGCTATGTAAGATTGGAATAAGTCCCAAATCCACATGACTCACAAGACTTCATCACCTTTGTGCCATTTGCCTTCTCCTGAAATTGTCTAGGAAGTAACTCGCAGGGAAAAGGCTGATGGGCACCTTCCATCTTTAATTCCAAAAAGCAAAACTACTTCTACCCACCATGTTCTCACTCACAAAGTCATATACAAGAGAGTTTGCTGGCTTTGTTGTTAATCAGATAAGCCAGTGTGCTCTTGTTCATTTCTCCGTTGAACATAGTCCTCACCATGAATTCAGCAGCAGATTTTATATAGCAATTTATAGTATCCAAAATATGATAAAACCTTCTTCTTATGTCCTGAGTATAATACTTCCTTGTATGACTCATTTTTAATTGAAAAATCCTTATTTAACACGTGTGAATAAAATGTTGCTACAAACCTGTCACAAAAATAACTTGTGAAGTTAAAAAAAAAGATATTTGTACAAACAAATGATCCCATAAAGAACTCTTAGTAAAAAGATCTAGAGCTCTCAGATACAAGTATTCCCATAATTGGACAAAGGTAATAGAAAAATAAAGACACAAAGGACAATAAAATTGTTTCTGAGAAATACACACTCTTATTTTTCTTTTAGAGATTTATTTTAGTATAAGCCTTTCTGTGTGTGGGTATGTGCACATGAGTGTGAGTACCTGCAGAGGCCAGAAGAGGGTGATATATCCTCTAGAGCTGGAGTCACAGGCAGTTGTGAACCACCTAACACAGAAAATGGGAACCAAACTCCTGTTCTTTGCAACAGCAGCAAATACTCTTAACCACTGAGCCATCTCTCCAATCCAGAGAACTCATTTTTATCATGCAATATGAGCAGAGGATAGAAGTTTAGCATAATTGGGAGTGAAATGAGATGAAAGCAATAAAATGAGCATTTCTGCTTAGGTTGTTATTATGGTGGTGAGTCCACTTTCTCCCCCCCCCCCACATGAAAGCCTTGACTGGTTGAGATGTCCTAACCCACAAAGACTCTCCTGTACCTCTCATTACAACTTTCCAATATTTGATAATTCATTTTTTTCAGCAGGTATTTGTTAAGTATCTACTATGACTAGGTTCCGAGGATGAAGCAAGAAATGAAACAGTATTTTGGCTCTGTTGGAATGTGTATATTGATTGTGTTTGGTGGAAATGGACAATATGCAAATCTGTAACATGCCGGGGACAGTAATAATGAAAAGTGAAGTGAACTCTGTTAAAGTAACTTTCGATCACTTAGTAAGAGTCCATCGTTGAATTTTCCAATGCTCTTTATTAATCACAAACCATGTCGAATCTCAGGGAATTCTATACCCGGGCAGCTAGGCAGAGACTTCATCTTTCTTGCTCCTGCTTCTCCTCCTCTCCTCCTGCTCCTCTCCTTGCTTCTCCTCTTACCTCCTCTCTTTCTCTGCCCTTGCCCTAGGTACTTTTTTATTCCAAATCCTCCCCCTCTCCACCCAGCCCTCCAATATACAAATGAATGGAGCCTAACCTTCATCTGCCTTAAGACTAAGGAATGTCCTATTCATGTGGAGAACTGGATAGCCACTCCATTGTTTACTGGTAGGTAGCGAGTCCTTTACAGTGCTACAAGGACAGTTTACTGGAATATTATCCATAACTATAAAATCTCCCACAACAGAACTCAAACTCAAGTGAAGGAGGGGACACAGAATGACTGAGATCCAGAGGGCGATTCTTCTAATTCAGTTATATTGTGCAGAGTACTGAAAAAAGCAAAGGAGGCAGAGGCCACCATCAAGGTAGTGACTGAAGAGGGGTAGCTGGGATGTTCTGAGGATGAGCCAGAGAATGAGAGTGATTGGTGGAAGGTAAGTTGAAGCCAGAAGTGCAGTTGTCAAGGTTGGAAAAGTAGCCAGGCAGATCATTCAGGGTTGGGGATACCTTCCAATCAAACATTGTAGACACTACAATTTTGATTTTACGTAAATTTTATGCACCGGAAAAACTTGTTTTCATTAGTTCCAACCTTTTAGAATGAAAAAGGCCCATTCTTAACACAGACTGTTCAAAAACAGGCCGCATATCAGTTGTGGTTCGTGGGTCCTAGTTTACGCATCATGTTTCATGACGTTATACTATATTATTTCATCGATGGCATATATCTGTTCCTGACATTTGTGATCTTTTTGTCTCTGTTTATTACACCCTCACCATTAAGATGGAAGCCTTTCAGCAGAGAGGTGTTTCATTGTTTTGTTTACAGCAGTGTCCCAACCACCACTTTGCAAAGCCAGTAATATAATAGATGCTGAAAGCAGTGCTATCTGACTGGTTGATAGACTAGCCTTAGAGAATTTTGAGACATCCAGGTGAAATACAACACTGGACAGTCCCTTACATCTGTCGTCACCATGGCTTGCTTGATTTCATAATTTTTAGAAAATCCCAAAGGTTTTTGTTTTGTTTGTTTGCTTTTTGAGACAGGGTTTCTCTGTTGTAACTCTGGCGGTCCTAGAACTGACTCCATAGACCAGGTTGGCCTCAAATTCACAGTGATCCAATTGCCTCTACTTCCCAAGTGCTGGGATTAAAGGAGTGTGCCACCACCACCCATCCAAAAGCAATTTTTCTAAGGCAGAACATTTACTCTATGATATTTTACTGTGGATATGGGGTAAGATAGGAGTGTGTCAAAGAATCCTTCTAGCCCTAAGCCATCCAACAGGGTGTTCACTTCTAGAACCCAAAGTTAAAGAATGATAGCCCATTATTTCAGCCTGGTGGTCACAGGAAGAAAGCTACACAAAGCAGCATCTAGCTACACAGTGTCTCTGTGCACAACTTAAAGGCTACCTATGTTTTCACCTTGGGTGATTTCTGAAGATGTGGCAAATTATGACAAAATACACTCTGCTCAGATACTTTCTTAGTGAGGCAGGGTGAGGGTATGCTGTAATTACAACCCTCCTCAAGATCTTGGTGGTTCATAGTCAGTGCAAATGTATCTGCTGCCTGTCCTACACAACCATCTTGGTTCATTCATGGACAAATTGCTATCAGCATGAAGCTAGCTGAACACCCACATCTTAGATGTTCTGAATCAGTGACCATTGCATGCACTGTCCATAAACCCGCTGTCCCTTTTAGGTGCAGAGCCAGGAGATGCACTGTCCCCTTGTCCCTAGAAGGTGGGATGCTGAAAATATTTCATGAACACTATTAATAACTATCACATACAACTTTTTCAACATTTAATATTTCCCCATCTTACCGGAGTGGTAGAGAATGCATTGTGTTGAAACATCAGGAAAAGATTGGGAAAAGAGACAAAAGGTATTGGTTTCCATTATGCCTCTGTTTAATGCATGACATAATGTGTACTTTACATAGAAAATCTCTAGTGGAGATTGGGAAACACCGTGGTTGGTCTCACGGGTAAAGCATGTTGAAGACAGTCAGCTTCTTTCTCTTGTTCAGGAAACCCTTTCTCCCTGGGAGAAGGAAAGATGCACATTTAGTTCAGTCACCATTTGTGGAATGTCTTCTTTGTGCCAAGGACATGAGTGAAAATGATGATTTCTATAAAACAAAGATGTCTTAGTCATTTGCATGTCTTACCAACCTCCAGAGAGTTCACTTTGGCCCGTAGGAAGGATGATTTTAATGCCTGAAACTATAAGTAATACTATAACTTATACAAGGTTTCTTTCACCATTAATTGGATCTTATTAAATAACCATATCACTGACATGTTGGAGATATGTATTGCTTTTTGAAAAAAAATCTACATTTAAATAAAAATTATTTCAAGAGAGAGAAGAAAATAGCACAACAATTACTTTGTTGTTCTGCTGTAAGTGGAACTCTTTAGAAAGATTTTGATTGAATGAATGTTCTTTTATTTCATTTTATTAGTTCTTTGAGAATTTCATAACTGAGTTTTAACCATATTCACTCTTCCCTGAACTCCTCCCAGATCCATCCCCATTTCTTACTCACCCAATTTTGTGTCTTCTTTTTTTAACCCATCAAAGTCAATTTGTATGTGTGGAACAGCTATACTGTATGACCCCACCCCCACCCCAAGGCTCAGGAATAATTTTGGAGGAAGAGGAAGGAAGACTGTAAGAACCAAAGGCAGTGATTTAATGACTATCTTAATTCAACAGAACGTGTGTGCACACGCGCGTGAGCACACACACACACACAGAGCAGGATGAAAACATGAATGCAGATTTGGAATGGTGTGCCTAGTTCATAACTACATGGCTATAGCAATGCTGGGGATCACTGGGCATGGTGTTGTGGATGTTGGTAAGGAAAAGAAGGGTATGGGTGAAACTTGATGTGGGACCACTAGGTGTTTAGAAATAAATATTATTTAAAGGCTGTGTTAGGCTGGCTACCAGTGGAAAGCAGGACTACCTTATAGGAGACCATAATGTTTTGCACAAAGGTCTTCCATAAAGTGGATTATGCTACATTTGGGCTGAAATAGAGTCATAGCAGCTAATTATTGCCATAATCATACTGTTAACTTGACATTTGTATTTTCCTTGAGATATTTTATAGGGCTGCATCTTGAGAGAATGTATAGCTTTGTGTTGAATTCCAGGGAGGTCAGGCAATGCCTCTTAAATTTTTTCTTGAGAAATAAATGGGCTGTTTAGAACATGAAAGGAATTTGAGAGGCAATTTAGTCTGTCATTTTGGGTGACAGTTAACTTTATCACACTGTTTAAGTAAGGAAACAACATCACTGCTATTCAGTCCTTTAAAAGCCATACAGGTTGAGAACTGGATAAACAGAACAAAATTTTCATGTATGGAATGCCCACAATCTCTGAGCTGAATTGAGGAGGCAATACATTTCACACATTCAACAGACAGAGCACATGAGCAAGGAGATAGCTTTAAAACTCCAGTTCAGCCAGATACTCCTGCACATATTTTGGTTTTAAGATATAACACAAAGGAATACTAAGACTAGGACAAGTTTTCAACATGCAATAGCCATTTATCCCATGCTAATCATGGTTCTTGTACAGAGCTTGGACATTAACCCAAGTCTTTGAACTTAAATCAGTATTGCTATGCTCCAATTTACTGACTCTCATTAAAATCATTTGGTAATTTTTTTTTTTTTTTTAGTATTTTGAGACAGGGTCTCATGTATCCCAGGTTCACTCAATACATATCAGAGAATGACCTTGAACTTGTAATACTTCTGCCTCTACCTGTTAGGAATGCAACCACCTAGGTCTTTAGGATCAGCTTTACTCTCTCTACAGTAATATTTATATGGCGCCAAAGTAGTGTAGCAGAGACCTTCAGGCTGTTCTTTAAAAACAGGTTGTTAGTAGCTAATGATTTATTATTTAGGAGGAGAGTTGCTGACAGTCTTGAATTAATTACAGAACCAAGGCCACCACTCTAATAAGAAGCAGAGACCTGGGAAAGCTGTCTCTGTTCCTCTCATCTTGCTGGCTTTGCATTTTAATTATTTTAGATTTGATTAGCACTTGTATCAGAACATTGGAAGAAATAAAGAGCACCTCATTTGGCAAAATCTTAGCAGTTAAAACCCTGAAATCAAGGGTTTAAGTATGCATTCAGGAAGATGGTCACACTTTGAGTTTTATCTTCCTCATGCAGACAACATGAAGTTGATTACAGAAAAATCAACCGCTGTAGAAAGGCGACTGGAAAGGGATCCTTTTGCAAGCCTTCCAAAATGTATGCCTGGGATGAATTACCTGCTTTTGTTGTGTTGTTAGTATTTCCATTTTAAATTATAAAATGATTGTTCCCAATTTCTCAGTTATTTCGAGCTAGATTTTCAGTTAGCAGACAACATATGCTTAAATAGCTTTGAGTATGTAAGTAAGCATTGTGGTTTTATAAAGAAGCCAGTCATAGGAGCTATTTAGCCTTAACAACATTCAATCATTTTAATTCAGTCTGCAAGACTAATATTTTTTCCTGAGTTATTTTTAATCATAGGGTTTTATAAAAAGAAGATGAAATTGAAATGAGACTTGTAAGGAGTATGAAGCCACGCATCAGCCTTACTTAGGGATGAAATTGTATGAAGTTTTATCTCCATAAATAAAAATTATTTCTGCAAAGTACAATTTAATAATTTTTAACTTAAAATTTTATAGGGGCTCATACACAAGTATTTGTATTCTTTTAATTCTACCCTTTCCTTTCCCAGTCCAATTCCTCCTGTGTCTCTCCCTTACTCTCTTTCAAATTCGTGACCTCTTCTTCCATAATTATTGCTATACACACAACCATGCCTGAGCATGCACATGTACACAGAGACACACATTCATACACACAAAACAACCCCTACACAGCCCAATTTAATAATCTTTTAAAAAATGTTTGTTAAGCTTATTCATTAGCTTATTGAAGTAGTGTTGTCAAAACATTTTATCTTGAAAATTGAATCAGATATGAGGTAGGTTTGCCATAGAACTAGAAAGAAGAGATGAATAATCTAGCAAAGTGAGGCCAATGACAAGTTAGCCTTAATGTAGGATCATTGCATTTAAGAGTTGTCAGGGAAATGAGCAATTATTCAGTTTTGTCTCCAGGGTTCTTAACTAAAGAAGCTGTGGCATGCCACTCAATTTCAGTGCCAAGTTCACCAACCCCATCTGTGCTCTTTAAGCTTCTTTCTCTTCCCCTGCCAAAAATCTCCTTGTTTCAAACTCAAGGAATATGTGAGAAACCACCAATCTATTCTCACCGAGCTTTTGAAATAGCCTCACTCTCTACAGACCCATGTGGCTCCACAGATCCCGACGGCTCACCTGTTTCAGAAGGTGGTCTTTTTATCTCTTCATGCTGTGTCCAACCAACACTTACACTGTATTAAGCCTTGCAGACTCTGCTTTATCTCCCTGTATATGCTTTCCGTTTCTTCTCTGTTGGCTCTTTCCACCAACTTACAAGCATACTCAATATTCTTCTACCTCAGGCAAAAATGTGTGTATGTGTTCATCTGGACTTCTAGGTAAAATGGCTAAGGTGAATTTAGCCGGGTATTGTTATACAAGCCTGAGATATCAGGACTCTGGAAGCTGAGGTGAGAGGATCACAATTTCCAGATCAACATTGGCTACAGAATGAAACCTTCCCTCAAAACAATCATAACAACAACAAAAGACGTGACCTTGAAGATACATATTTTGATACCTTTTTAGTTCATAGATTATAAATGTTAAAACAATGGTAAATGAGCATGTAAAGTAATGATACTAAATGGTAATTGCTGATAAACTATGGAACCATAAAGTCGAAGCTGAAGGACCTATAGATGCGAGTCAGGGAAAGAGAGGCCATCAAGAACTCAGCTCCAGAACTGGGGAGATAATTCAGTTGGCAAAATACCTACCTAGCACACACAAAGCCCAAAGACTGATCCCCAGTACGGGGGGGGGGGCAAGGGGGACACCCCAGTAGGAAATGGACTCCGTGGTTACATCATTGGTTTTGGAGGTTGCATAATCTGTAATTGTGTGCACGTATATTTATTTCATATTAACTAAACTTCTACTTTTGAACAAGTAGCTACACCTTGCAAAACTTCTCTTAACTTGGGGCTCCCCCACCCCGAATATACCCATTCATATGTGACTGTAGAGAAACAGCAAGACTTCAGCATAAACTGAGAAACGGGGCTGTTGTCACAAAATTAGGATCATAAAAGAACCTCTACTGCTTTTCCGTGGCAGCAATAGCAAAGTACCATAAAATCTGTGGTTCAGAACAACAACAAAATTCCAAAATCAAAGCGTCAAACTCTTGGTATGAAGCATTGCCTCACTTCCTTTGGTGATTCCAGGCAATTCCCGAGTTCTGGCCTCATTGCTTCATCCCCGCCTCCATCTTTATACGGTCTGGCTGTGCCCGTGTCTTCTCCTGGATTCCTAGGGCCTTGGTCACTGTATTTTGGGTTCATGTGACTAATACCGCAAGGACTTTACCTCTAGTATACATGCATCTTTTTTTTCCTGAAGCAAGACAATGTGCACAGACTCTGCAAGTATGGAATACAGCTTACCGTTTTGAAGCCCACCATCAGACGGGTTTTCCTCGTCACAGGTGCTCCTCTGAGTCATTTTGTCTAGTTTCTTTTCAGATGGGTCTATATTTTTAAACTGTTAGTAACCACAGTTATCAAGATATCTTTGTAACTAACTCTTAAACTAGGATTTGTCTTTCGAGCGATCATCCCGGTCAGTGTTGGAACGATCTGAACAACAGATCAGAGCTGCTTCTAGTTTGGAGGAACTGCTGCGAGTCGCACACTCTGAGGACTGGAAGCTGTGGAAATGCCGGCTGAAGCTCAAAAGTCTTACCAGTATGGACTCGCGCTCTACATCCCATCGCTCCACCAGATTCGCAGCAACTTTCTACGATACTGAAACGCTAAAGGGTAGGTGCCCGTGAGTAAAGTGGCAGCTTTTTTCCTTATCAGATAGTGATACAGGCCCCAACTTCTTCCAAAAGTCTGAGCAGGGTGCTTATGTATTAGAGCGGGAGCAAAAGGAGAGTCTTTGACTTTATGATAAGATGATTTACTGGCAAAAGGTGAGAATGGTTCCCTGACAGCCACATGCGTGCCCTCCCCCATAAATAAATAGATTTAATATACAAATTTAAACAAATCAAGCTTTGCAGGAGCTAGTTCTCTTTTTTCCCCATATGGAGCCCAGGAATCGAATTCAGTTCTTCAGGTTTGGCCGCAAGCACCTTCATCCACCGAACTATCTTGCCAGCTCAAGAATTATGATTTTTAAATGTCAGCTCCACAAGTAAAGATGTTCAATTTGATGTTGATATCTACATCCAACACAAGAACATTTCAAAGTATCAAAATAAATTGAGCTCAAGAATTGGAGGGCAGAGTAAATACAGAAAGACTGCTTTTAGTGAGAACAAAACGGGTTAACTTAAAAACAAAACAGCCTTAGGTATTTACAATCAAGGAGTTTTCAACTGCTATGCAGATAAAGACACCAAGTTTAGCTGTAGCTTTTTCTCCCTTCAAAATCCTGTCTTTTATTTAAAAATGAAAGGCAGAAGTTGGAAGGTGAGGTGTAATAATGGGCACTGGTTACTCAGAGGATAACTAGAGAAATTTCTTGTCACAAAATAATTGAAAATTTAGGAGTAGAGGATAACATACAGTCAACCCTCTGCATGCACAAGTTCTGCCCCCTGTAGGTTGTTGAGCCCATCACACAGGTCAAATGCTTAGGGGAAATGCATGTGTTCTGAGCATATGCAGACCTTTTCTTGACATACAATATACTGTAATAACAATTTATATGGCATATGTGCATTTTATTGATTATCAAATATTATCTAGACATGAATTCAAGTATACAAAAAGGTGTAGGTGGTCTATTTACAAATTCTAGCCCAGAATTGTAAGGGTAGAAATCAGATAAGGGACTCGGGGACCCAAGGATTTTGGTATCTGTAAGATGTCCTGAAACCAATCTTGCAAAGATATCAAGGGGCCATTATACTTTCAAATTGCTTCCTGGGGTAGGGGTGGGGATGGATGTGTGGTGTCTACTGATCCCACTTTAATGATATCCTGATTGAGATGCACTCTCTTTACAAGACTATTAATTATATGTACTGTGCCACAATGAATGAAATGTTTATAAATAAAGTTGTGTGACTTTAACTGGGCCTTCAGCTCCCTGATGACATAGCAAAACAACTCAAGAAACCGGTGCTATTGTTTGATTTAGCCTTATAGATTTGAATATGGTTGCATAGTATATATCTATTGTTTAACTTCAGTTGACCCTTAAGCAAAAGTTAGTCTTTTATTTATAGCTAGAGTCGTCTTTGTTTCATGTTTGTAAAGAACAGTGGACTGCATATGAGTCAGCTATGTGAAATGTTGTGTGGGGGTGACAGGAATCCCACAGCAGTATAAGTGTGAAGAGGGTTCTTTGTGCTCATGCATGGGATTGTGTGTCTAAGTGAATTGAGACACTGGAAATCATGGTCAGAGCTTTGCAGGTCTAGTCGTTCATCCGCATGGATTCACAAAAACAACCTCATCTGTAGACCACAGGCTTCGACCAGATTACCTGTCTGAAGGCCCAAGGGGAATGTACAGGTAGATGCCCTTCAAAGATAATTTTGCCATAAAACCATGAGTCAGTGATTTTAAGAAGTCAGCAAGGTTGACATTTTCTAAGGAAGAAACCATAAAAAATCAGAGAATTTGCAGCCTCCACAGTTTCCCTCCTAATTTTATGGAGGATTATCTGAAGTTAATCACCAAGTTAGAAGCTGTAAATAATCAAATAAGTCTGTCATGCCAATTATATTTTGTTATCTACTCCCTTCCATGGATTTCAGGGTAATTTCCAGTAGTAAAGAACACCAGCCTTATGAAACCTTAGTCAGTGGCACTGGTCATAACTACATGAGATTTTTGTTATAATCTCCAGTTTTTAAAACTTAGAACTTTAAAGAGAAAAAGCAAGTAGAAAATAACATTTAAATAGGATTTTAAATACGGGATATTTTCATAAGTTGATTGCTCTCTCCTTCAAAAATTCATAACTAATAGTAGCGATTTAAATAACACCTTTATTAATGCTTAATTAAATAATTTGTCTCTTGTGAAGACAGCCCGGCGATTCTTCATATAAATCATTATCATCAGAAAATTTCAAATACTAATTTCATATTATGTGTATGTATGGATATTTTGCCAGTATGTATGTCTGTGTAGTACCCATGGAGGCCAGAAGAGGGCATTAGATTCACTGGAACTGGAATTAGAGATGTGAGCTGCCATATGAACGCTGGAATACATATTTTTAAAGATGTATAGCACTAGCGTGGCGGTGGTGCACGCCTTTAATCCCAGCTCAAGGAGATCCAGCCAGGCAGATCTCTATGAGTTCAAGGCCAGCCTGGTCTACAGAGTGAGTTCCAGGACAGCCAGAGTTACAACAGAGAGACTCTGTCTCGAAAAAAAAATGTATATAAATGTCTGTCTGTTGCTACATATTACCCTAACATTTGGCTGCCTCAAACAGACTCTGTGTGTGCATATGTGTGTATGGGTGCATGTGGATGTGAAGGCCAGGGGCAACCATGGATTTCATTCTTCAGGTACTATCCCACTTGTAAAACACATATTTTTAGTTTCACATTTCTGTGGATCTGAAATACAGGCATGGCCAAGATTTTTTTTCATTTTTTTTCCGATTCAGTGTCTCTCTGGAAGCTACAGTCAGGGTCTCAATTGGGGCTCCAAGCATCTCAAGGTTCAACTGTGGCATGATGTACTTCCATGTTTATTCAATGGTTGTTTGTAGGAGTAAGATCCTGACAGGCTCTTGGACTGTGAAAGGCCTCACTGTCTGTTGGCCAAAGGCTGCCTTCAGTTTGAGGTAGCTTCAAAAATGACTTTCAGGCTGCACAGGTGACTTGGAGGTTAAAAGTACATACTGCTCTTGCAGAGGACCCAAGTTTAGATCTTAGCACCTACATAGGGTAGGCTTACAACCTCTTGGAACTCCAGCTCTAAGGGGGATTTGTCACCTGTTTCTAGTCTGAGGTTACTGCACTCATGTGCACCCCTTCACATGCACATCTCTCCCCACACACACATAATTTAAATATGCACACATACAATGTAATTTACAATAAATTAATTTATTTTATTATTATATTTATTTATTATTTCTATAAATGCATATTATATAATATATAGAGATAGTATGTATAACATATATAATTTATGTTACATATTTTTATATATTTATATATTCCATATTTTATATACTTATGGGTAAATGTATAATTTATATTTATATATTTATGTATTATAAATTATTTCTTTATGTAATGCATTTAATATTATAATAATTTAAAATAAAATAAATCTTTTTAAGAAATGGCCCTTGATGAGAAAGGAAGTGGGGGAGAGGAGAGGGTAAGGAGAAATGGGGTGGGAAAAAAACAGAGTCCGAGAATTTTTGCAACCTGAGTGCCTAAGTGGTATCCTGTTTTGCTGTATTCTCCTCGCAATCACTCAGTCTCATCATCACACAATAGGAGGGGACATTGCACAGGGCATGACTGCCAAGGACTGGGGATCATTAGGGGTCAATTTTAAGGCTGCCTACTGCAAAAGAGTTTCAACACACTAATATAGTCTGCAGTTCTAGGACAAGCTGAAAGCACCTCCACCTTAAAAAATTGTAGCAAGGCTACACACAGCATTAAGTGTTAAAATCTAACTTAAATAAAGATGAGAGTGGGGCTGGAGAGAGAGATCACTAGTTAAGAATAGGTACTTGTGGCACTCAAAACTGTCTGTAACTCCAGCTCTAGGGAATCTGATGCCTCTGATATCTGCAAGTACCTGCACACACACGCTCCGTGGTGTGTGTGTGTGTGTGTGTGTGTGTGTGTGTGTGTGTGTGTGTGTTTTCTCTGTCTCTCATCTTTGTCTCTGCCTCTCTGTGTCTCTCTTGTCTCTAAGTGTGTATCTATCCGTCTGTTTCTCATCTCTGTCTGTCTGTCTGTCTCTCTCTCTCTCCCTCTCTCCCCCCCCCCACAAACACAATTAAAAATAAATATTCTTAAAATGGTGAAAAGCCAGGCATGGTGGCACACACCTTTAATTCCATTGCTCAGGACGCAGAGACAGGCTGATCTCTGTGAGTTCAAAGCCACCAGCCTGATCTACAGAGTGAGTTCCAGGACAGCCAGGACTAAACAGTGAGGCCATGTCTCAAAAAAAAAAAAGTTGTGAAAGAAAATGTAACAAAGCTATAGAAAGAAAAATATGTGATATTCTTTGCATGCATTGTATAGCGTGAGTACCTGCGCACATGTACATGTGAATGGATGTGTCCTTGCTTGTTTGTGTACGTGGAGGACAGAGATCAACATTGAACATCTTCAGTTGTTCTCCAACTTGGTTTTTGCAATAGGATCTCTCACTGAAACTAGAGCTCACTGATTTGGGTATACAGGAGTACAACCACGTGCCCAGCTTTTTATGTGGTTCTGGCTTCTGAATCCTCGAACTTGTGCAGCCAGCATTCTCCCCACTGAGCCATCTCCCCAGCCCTGTATTTCCCCTTTTATTGTCAGAGATATGTTTCTCTTTTTCTGGTTTCCCTCAAATTAGCTAGCTCCTTCTGTTAAAATGAAAGGGCTTACTTATCTCATCATCTTCTGTAAACTATTGGATGGTTCCATATGAGGGAAGTCTGATTTGAGGAAAAATTTATTCCATTGAAATGTCCACTCGTGTATTTGCTAGGTTTACGTCTCAGTGCACTTGCATAGCAGACAACAGAAATTCATTTCTCTATGGTTTTAAAACCTATTCCTACCCAGCTTCAAGGAGAAGAAATGCTATCTAGCTGTAGCCTGTAAGTTTCTTGATAAAGGACTCTCACATGTCATGCCTTCATGTTATTCCACTAACTTCCTATCATCCAGCCTTTGTAGATGGCCCCAGTGTGGCTATGTGCAGGATATAGTGCTCTCCCCAAGGAGGAATATAATATTTTTTAAAGCGATGAAACAGTGTGGAGATTTCAGTTTTAAACTTTTTTTGCAAACAGATATTTGACTTAAGGTTGGACAAAAATATCCTTTTAGAGGCAGGAAAGATTGCTGAGCAGTTAAGATGGCTTAACCTCTTGCATAGGACCTGGGCTCAATTCCCACATGGAGGCTCATAACTACCTATAACTCCTGTTGCAGGGGCTCCAATGCTCTCTTCCAACCTCCAAATGCACCAGCCGCACATGTGGTATGCAAACATACATGCAGGAAAAATATCCATACACATAAAATAAAATAAATACATTTTTAAAAGAAATATTTTAATACCCACCTAGTAAAACAAAAAAGTAAAAAAAGGTGTGTGTGGGGGTGGGAGTATGAAAATGTCTATGTTGAATACAAGAGCCATTTTATCTGCTGGCCTTAATGATTTTTATTCCTGTAGTTATAGATGAGGAATGGCAGAGAACCCAATGCAGCCCTAGAGAGACATGCGTGGAAGTTGCCAGTGAGCTGGGGAAGACAACCAACACATTCTTCAAGCCCCCCTGCGTGAATGTGTTCCGCTGTGGAGGCTGCTGCAATGAAGAGAGTGTGGTGTGTATGAACACAAGCACCTCCTACATCTCCAAACAGGTACGAGGAAATGAAGACACTGATGCTGACCTTGTTGCCAATCACTGAGCTAAATATTTTATGTGCTGAACCTCATTGAATTCCCCCAAACAAACTCACAGATACCTAGTCCTCCTTTACAAAAGAATTGAGGCTCAGGGAGATAACATAATATCTAACATGACACAGTTTCATGAGTTTCCACCTATGTAATGCTGTAATATCAAGAATCAGTACATATGGACATTACTAAAATGGGGTGTTAAAAGGAACGAAGGCAGCCGTGTTGTCTTTGTGTAACTGTTCAGGTATATGTAGTTTAATTGGAGCAACTGAAAAGAGTTTAATGAAGACTGTGGATGGGGTTGGAGGAAGAGAGAAGGAAGGATGAGACAAGGAAGAGGAGGAGGTACTCTCACCCTAAAACTGGAGGGGCTGAAGGAGGAAGCAGACATAGAACACAGTTGCCAAGTGAGACAGGGAGTGAAAGCAGGTGATTGGAAAGGCACAAGAGCCAGTCGTGGAGGCCAGTGATGGCAAGTACAAAGCCTGATGGGGAAAGGAGGACGGAACACGAGATCTCTGGAATGGTGTGGGGAACAACAGGAGAATATGTAGCACAAGAGACTTTTGAAAGGAGGCTGCAGTGCCCATGGAAGAAATTAAATAAATCAAATCACCTTTGCCCTGTAGCTAAACGGTCCTTTCTGTAGCTGCCATCTTCTTGTAAAATATAACGAATGCTGCTGGTGGGAGCTGAAGCAACTCACTTAGGAAAGCATAATTAAAATGCTGTAAATCAAACCACGTTCCTTTGGGTCCTCTGTTGAGAATTCCTCTCATGTTAATACAACTCATTTACCACATTTGTTTGTCTCCTCATGCTCACGTAGTAAAAGACAATCACACGGTGCTAAACACATCCACGCCAAGGAATGTTCTAAACATCCATTTGTTTTGCTAATAAGTTAAAATTTTCTTGATTTTGTTCCCCTTACCATGTGAACTGTCCTTGGAACAGTAGCATTTTTTTTTTTGGTCTAAACCCTTTTGGAGAATTTTGGAACTCAAGAAATCTGACCCCTACTATTTGATAATTTGAACAATGATGTAAGAATGGCTACAATCAACTGTTAGTAAAACAAAGCTTACATAATGTAAGGGGGCTCAGTTCCTGATCATGTTATTCCCCGGAGTGTAGCTGAAGAATTGTGCAAGAACATGAAGTTTGTGTAGAAAAACACCCTTACTGTTCTCAGGGAAGTTTCACCACATGTTGAAAGGTCCGAATAAACACAACCTTAACGAATTGTTTTCACTTAGTAGATAGTTGAGTACTTTGTTTTGACTGCTGCACTCAACAAATGATTCATCTAAAGGAATTTATTCAAGTGTAAGTGCACAGTAGTTTTTCTTTCCAAATAGGCCTACATGAGCAGTTTGGTAGTTCCTACCTTAAAGTTACAGACTATGTGATGAACTACCTCTTAGAAACAAAGTAAATAGGATGCATGAAATGGTGATTGAGTGGACAATGCCTTAAAGTCAAGCTCAAATTCATCTACACTTCATGGAACCACTCTAGAAACTTGTGAACACTCTTTGGGCATTTCCTTCTCCATCTGTCATGTAACGATCATTAAAAAACTGTTATTGATTTTTAAAAACTATTTTTTATTTTTATTTATATCAGTCTGTGTCTGTCACATGAGTGTGGTGCCTGTGAAGGCCAGAAGAGGGCGCCAGATCCCCTGGAGCTGAAGTTACCAGTCCTTGGGCTGGAAACCAAATTCAGACCTCTGCAGGAACAGCAAAATGCTCTTAACCACTGAGCCGTCTCTCCAGCACCCTCAAATATAATGTTTTTACAAGTGACAAATAAACTAATAATAAACTATTTACAGTAGGGCTATAATTATCTGTCTGGGTATGCTCTTAACTTTGTTACAAAATACTTTTATAGCTAATGCCCTAAAACTCAGGGTCTTCAAAATTCTCTCTTGTGTATCTGAGGTTCAAAATACTCCAATGTGCTGTGTGAGTCCGGGCCTGCTTCCTGTGTCCCCATCACTTGGTTCAACATGTCTCCAGGTTATATTCTTCTCATGGCTATACAATAAGCAAGAGATAATAAGTCTCACAAAGCATTCCCAGTCCCAATATGTACTAAGTCATGTCAGCTAATATCTTATTGGCCAAAACAAGTGTTATGTCCAAGCTTAAAGCCAGAAGGTGGGAAATAGTCTGTCAACAATAGAAATGGTTTGAGAAGGGATGAGAAAATGCTTTAAGTAACAATCAGATCCACCCAAATCTCAAAGAGCCTCCACAGATTTAATCTCATTCATCCTTACAATTTACACTCATGAGAATTTAAAACAAATGCAGAGACCAGTGATACTATTTTAAAGTATTCTAGTGGCGCTGAAAAGGACAGATTTAGAACACACTTAAAAGATTTTACCAAGCTGGATAAGCCCATGGTCTCCTGACTCCCAGCGTTCCAAGCCACTTATAATGATTAACATGGATAAGTTTTCTAAAGATGCTACCATAAAGGACAAGAGCAAACGTGCAGGTTGTAGAAAATGAAGAGTATATAACAAAATTAACACCATGGTTCTCTTTCTTTGTTGTAGCTCTTCGAGATATCAGTGCCTCTGACATCAGTACCGGAATTAGTGCCTGTTAAAGTGGCCAACCATACGGGTTGTAAGTGCTTGCCCACGGGGCCCCGTCATCCCTACTCAATTATCAGAAGATCCATTCAGATCCCAGAAGAAGATCAGTAAGTATTTCCTGGACTTGACAATGCCTGTTTGTGCTTTAGACAAGACTGTGTGAACATTCCTTTATTCCTTTACTGTAAAGGCATCCTTAGAAAGACATGTGTTGCATGTTTTCTGTCCTGTGGAACATTAAAAAAAAGACATGAAAAGTGGAAGGAGAATTTTTAAGGAAAAGGAAGCAGATGAAGGAGGGGACAGAGGGGAAAAGAGACAGTAGAGGTACAGGTGAAGATAAGAAAGTATATTTATGTATGCATGAATATGTCATGGTGAAACTCATTATTTCTTTTATGATATACACTAATAAAATGTTAAAGAAGCCAGGTGGTGGTGGCACATGCCTTTAATCCCAGCACTCAGGAGGCAGAGGCAGGTGGATCTCTGTGAGTTTGAGGCCAGCCTGGACTACAGAGTGAGTTCCAGGACAGCCAGAGTTACAACAGAGAAACCCTGTCTCAAAAAAACAAAAAGGAAAAACACCACCACCAACAACAAAAAATCGAAGAAGAAACAAATAGAAAAAAATACAAGTAAAAATTATAAAATTACCATCTCTTCACTAAAATTCTTCATCTTTTGGCTTTAAAATCAGATCTACTCATAGTCGTTGACAAACATATTTTTACTAGGTGCTACATACATACTACGTATATATTTCAGTCGGGCCCCAAACCTTAATGCTTATGAACTCAGCATGTTTACTTACAGACATCTTTAGGGGTTTTTGTTTGGTGTGTGTGTGTGTGTGTGTGTGTGTGTGTGTGTGTGTGTGTGTGTGTGTATGTGTGTGTATGTGTATTTTGTTCTTTTGTTTTTGCATTTACTTTTTTGAAACAGGGTCTCATTCTGTAGCTTTGGCTGGCCTGAAACTCACCGTGTAGACCAGGCTGCACTTGAACTCTCAGAGATCTTCCCTCTGCCTCTGGAATGCTGGAATTAAAGATGTGCTGCCATGTTGACCCAACACCTTTGTTCTTAACATGAGTGGTCGAATGCATTGTAAAAGTCCATCAGTAGTAAAACTACCGTTACTCCAGAGCAAGCAGTGACTCTCCTAAATGCCAGTTTCATTTCTAAAGGTTTTCTGAAAGAATAGTTATAACTATAGAATTGCTACCTAATAAGATGCCTTTCATAAATATAAATTGAGCTCTATATTTTATTTTGTTTATGTTTGTGTCTGTGTGTGCATGTGTGTGGCTCTGTGAACATCTGCATGTGTGCCATTGGAGTTCAGAAGAAGATGCTGGGTCACTTGGAGCTGGAGTTACAGGTGGTTGTGAGCTGCCTATATGGGCACTGGGAACTAAACTCAGGTCCCATAGAATAACAGTACTCTGAACTGTTGAGACATCTCTCTAACCCCCAAAGTTAAGGTCTTTAAAACTCTAACTGATCTCTCATAGTTGTCATTTCTTAGCCGTCACCATGCTGTGTGGCATAGTGATCTTGAACACTTGTTCTCCCGCATCGCTCTTAGAAACAAAATTTGAAAGCACTAGCATGCTCCACGCAGAATATGTAGATTACTAGATGTTAAATATTAAGAATGACAATATTCCAAAAGTGGAATTACTCTGAAAAACTTTTAAATCAGGTTCATTACTTTCTTTCCCTAGCTGCTCTCATTCCAAGAAACCTTGCCCTATTGACATGCTGTGGGATAACACCAGATGCAAATGTGTTTTGCAAGATGAGAATCCACTTCCCGGAACAGAAGGTAATGATGGTAGTAGTGAAATAACAGCAATAACGATTAAAAAAACACTAGCAGTTAATGTGATTGAGTACTTACTACAACCAGGTATATTAGTTACTTTTCTGTTGCTGTGGTAAAATATCATGACCAAAAGCAACTTCAGGAAGAAAGAACACATTTGACTTATGGTTCAAGGGTAATAGAATCCATCATGGTGGGGAAGGAATGGTAGCAGGCAGGCATGGCATCAGGAGCAGGAAACTGGCAGACCATATTTCATTTGCACACAGGAAGCAAAGAGAGAACAGGAAGTGGGGTGAGGCTATAAACCACCAAAGCCTACCTCCAGTGTCATACTTCCTTCAGAGAGGCTCCACCTCCTAAGGGTTCTATAACCTCCCCAAACAAAACCACCAACTGGGGATCAAGTGTTCAAATACTTGTACCACAACATCAGACGATCTTCAAGACAACCACACGATCGCCCTTTTCACAAGCACATCATGTCCATCTGAGGTATCTAGTGACATGGCAATGGCAGAAGCATTTGGATTCTAGACTCTAGAATCTAGAGCCTTCTTGATTGTGACCATATCCGCCAATAAATCACTCTGCTGTTCATTCTCAAAGAAAAGCACAGAGTGGCAAACGCATCGCACAGTATTCTTTCAAAGGCAGATGTTACACTAATGAAAACTATTTTGGAGTGAAACATGTAAGGTCATTTGGGACTTGGTTTCTTTCAACTGCACCATCTGAAAGCAAGCCAACAATCTGCAAAAAAAAAAAAATGAAGGAAGGAAGGAGAATATAGGGAAACATTTTTCTAGAACTGGAGCAAACTGTGCTACTGGGGTAAGCTGCACTGGGAATGGCTAGTCTGTCATTCCAAATCCCGATCTGTAAAGCTATGATTCCTGGAATGAATATTTGGCTGAATGTGCGTGAGTTTGTTTTTTTTTTATTTCCTCCCCATAACATGTGACATGGTTCCACTGAAAACCATCACAGGGGATCATGCAATGTGAATCTTGCTTGTTTTACACTGGGTTCTCCTAGCAAGAGTAGCAAGGATCCAGCCCCATGGAAACTGTCATAGAAACTGTTAGCAAACTGTTCTTTACTCTTGTCCTCCTAAGATTTGAGGTAATATATTTTTAAAGCTATTTAGTTAAAGGCTCACAGGTATAGTTTGCACAGAGATACAGTATAGTAAAGAGTGACACTTGAGGCAACATGCTACAATGTAGTTGCGAAAAAGGCGTCGGATAAGCCTGCCTGGATTCAAAGCCAAGAAGCGACCTTGGGGAACATGTTAAATAAGCAGGTTGGGCCCTACAGACTTGGGGAGGTGATATAACCTGTGGTGAGACATCTTCTTTTCTAGGGAGGCTAATTCCTGGGGAGGGCTCACCCAGGTGTACTGCACACCCAGAGGTGTATGTCCTAGGTCTGGAATCCAGTAAAGTCAGCAGTGAAGATTAAACATATCACAGGGACACACATCATGGGGTAGACATGAGGAGACGAAAGTGGGGGAACTTGCAGGATTGGAGTAAAGGGACTTAGTAAGCTTGTGCTGGAAGAGCCTGGATGTGACCTTCCAGACAAGTGAAAATCACTCAAACGGTTCAAGAAAGAGAGCGCTACCACCTGTTGGAATCATAGCCAGGAACAGTGTAGAATGGAATGAGTTGACCCGAGCAGGAGAGGCAATAGGGAACCTGTGGGAAGCTGTCACAGCGGTAGAAGTGAGGAAGGCAGGTGCACTGCATCCCACTTACTTTCAGTTTTCTCACTCTTAACACCCTCATGTGCCCAAGTTCCCATCTGTCTCTCGGTGGTCCTATTCAACTGATGGCACATTACTTTCTGTGCACCAAACACCTTTGTCTGCACGCAATGCTGTTGAGCCAGTTGCCTTGTCAACAGTCATTTATTCTCCAAATGAATGCAGTTGACATAAGTCCAACTCATTTTCTTAACATTGCTCTAATGAATAAAACATAATAATAGCAGTAGATGGAACAAGCCTGAGGACAGAACACATTGGTAACCTGGAGTCAACCTCCCTAGGGATGCAAATCAATAAATAATACTTCAGGGTGTCAGCCTCAACTGGTTGTTGTTCAGTTCGGTTAGCCCACATCTGGTCTATGTTCCCTTTAACTTGCCTACAAGGATATAATGCCCTGCTTCTGCTGAAGTTCTACACCACTCTATCCGAGAATGAAGCCAGGCCTGCATGAAGTTTTCTTGTGGGTCTCTGCTACCACCTAGTGCTCAATATAAATCTTTTAAGAGTCTTACCTGTTTTTCAGTAAGCTAACCTTATCTTGCCCTAAATGGACATTTGCCTCAGTGACTTGTAGCATATGCAGCTCACAGAGAAGTTCTCTTTATAAGCCTCAGAATGGAGTCTTTGTGGATATTCAGTCCATGTAATTTCTAAATATGTGTCAATTACATAGCAGTCAAAACCAGGAGAATGGCTCATGAGAGATTGCCAATTTGGAGGGAGATAGGGGAGAAAAGAGGGAGGAAGGGAGGGATGAAAATGAGTATGACAGGGTTAGAGTTAAGGTCATGGAAGGTCTTTTTATGTTTATATATCCTGGTGTAAATTTGGCCTTTTGTGTGTGAAGAAAAACTTTAAGACTTGTAAATCGTGGCTGGGCATGGTGGCTCACATTTTTTAATCCCAGCACCCAGGAGGCAGAGGCAGGGGGTTCTTTATAAATTCAAGGCCAGCCTGGTCTACATAGCAAGTTCCAAGACAGCCAGAGCTATAAAAAGAGATCCTGTCTCAAGGACGGGGGGGGGGGAGGGGGAGGGGGGCACATTTAAAGCTTTAGTGGTGATTAGATCAGCTTTTCATTTGATAATCATGTGAAGGGGATATTGAAAGCTGTAGCTGTGACACAAGTGGAAGCCATCTACATAAGCAATACAAGATGCTGAGAGAATTGTGACAGGCAGTGGGATGGAGAAGAGAGGGTGCAGACAAGGGATCAGGTAGACACAGTGACCACACAATCTAGTGGACAGCAGTGCCAGTCCCCAAATGAAGCAAACTGGAAAAGAAGCAGGTTTGGGGAAGAGATAATCATTTTCTTCCAAAACCTTCATGAATGCTTAGATGAAATGTGCAAGTTCTTCCAAAATTTTCACCTTTGCCTTCTCCATTTGCTGTTTTTTTTCCTCATTTGAGACAGACTGTTATGTCCTTCAGCCTAGCCTTAAACTCAATATGTAGTAGAGGATGACCTTGGACTTTTGGTCCTTCTGCCTCTACCTTTGGAGTGAGTGCTAGGATTACAGTCATGTGTCAATATATCCTGTTTAGGAGCCACTGGAGTTGTAGTTCAGAATTTCTCATGCACTCTAGGCAAGCATTCTATGAACTGAGTCATACCCCCAGCCCATGTCTTACTCTTTTTGCAATGAATTTCAATTCACTGAGATTGGACTACAGTTTATTGTCAACTTTATGTTTCATACAAGTGTGGTGATGCATCTGAGGAATATTTCTACAATATCAATATTTCCAGTTCCCACTCTTTTCCTAAAACACTGGAAAAGACTCCACTCATTCCCCATAGAAAGCCTATGTCTTATCACTACTGCTGATTGCAGAAATTTATATATTATGTTATATTATTAGTATTATCATTATTATTATTATGTTTTTTTAGATAGAGTTTCCTCTGTGTAGCCTTGGCTGTCCTGGAACTTACTCTGTGACCAGCAGACTGGGCTGGCTTCAAACTCAGAGATCCACCTGCCTCTGCCTCCCAAGTGTTGAGATCAAAGGCATGTGCCACCACAGCCTTTATTTTATGTGTATGAGGATTTGGCCTGAATCATTTGTACACTGCGTGCATGAAGTGCCCATGCAGGCTAGAAGAGGGTGACAAACCCTCTGGCACTGGAGTAATAGGCAGTTTTAAGTTGCCACATGGGTGCTGGAAACCTAGGTCCTCTGCAAGAGCAGGGAGTTCTCTTAACCCCTAAGCCATCTATCTCCCCAGCACAGAAGTTTATGTTTTTAACAGGTCAGTCACCAACACAAAAACCTGTCAGATATATTCAGCTTATGGTATATTTTAATCAAAAACCTAAGAAAATAAATGAGTTTTATGTTTATGTTATGAAATCATGGAAGGATCTCCTTCAATTTATGAAAAAAAATTAAGGTAAAAAAATCTATAGGCAAAGAGATCAGGAGGATCCAAGTTTTATTGGGAAGGTGTAAAACTTACAATTAATTTAGATCATCACATTCTCCAGGCTCCTGCTGCCAAACCAACATTTTCCTTTTGCTGTTTAGAGTACTCTTACCTCCAGGAACAAGCTCTCTGTGGACCACACATGAAGTTTGATGAAGATCGTTGTGAGTGTGTTTGTAAAGCACCATGTCCTGGAGATCTCATTCAGCACCCAGAAAACTGCAGTTGCTTTGAATGCAAAGAAAGTCTGGAGAGCTGCTGTCAAAAGCACAAGATTTTTCACCCAGACACCTGCAGGTCAATGGTCTTTTCACTTTCACCTTAACTTAGTTTACTGGTGACATTTAAAGGACATACTAATCTGATTTGGTGGGGCTCCTTTTTCTCAGTGCCCAAGCCCCCGTTAAAGGAAAAAAAAACCACACACGTTTGTCACCTCAGAAATAAGTGGAAGTATATAGAGTGATGATTAAATTGTTTTGTTTGTTTAAACAGGGTCTCATGAATTACAGACCTGCACCACCATGCACCACCATGCCTGCTATTATGCTCTCATGCACAAAAAGAAGTCACTGACATTTGAACAACTGGGTTGAGGGAGGTTTAGGTCAGCAAGCTAATTCAACATCCCCCATCCCCCTGCGCACGCGCGCGCGCGCGCACACACACACACACACTTGTCTGTGTGTGTGCTTATTGCTTGTTTTTTCTTGATGAAGAGGATAGCACTAGATTTGTGTAGGCAAGAAACTTATGGATGACTATAACCCTTGAGTGCCATTGATTGGGCTTTGATCAGTTTCAAAACCTACTTGAACTACTCACTGAGATTTTTAAAAATTAATTAAATTTGTTCTTTGACAATTTCATACACATGTAAAACATGTTCTAATCACTTTTATGCCTACACTCTCTTAACTCTGATCTACTCCTGCCAACCCATTTCCTCCCTACAAGTCCCTTTGCCACACTCTGGTCTTTTTATTTTGTGACCCACTAAGTGCAGGTGTTCATCTGTGTGACCACAGGTTTGGAACTTTCTGTCAGAGCTCACCCACCAGTAGGTCCACAATTGGAGACAATGACTCCATGTCTCCCAGATTCTATCATTAGCCCACAGATCATTGCAGAGGGGTGTGGCCCATGAGCCACACTCCCAAATGCATAATTAGCTGTTAAAAGTTCAGCCTTGTGTAGGCCTAGGGTAGACCATCGAAGCTGTTTTGTGTTCCTGATTGCATCACGCCTAGAAGGAGGTATTTCCCAGCCCTCTCTATGTCTCCTGATTCATACATTTTCCTAGCCCCTTTTCTGCTATGTGGTCTGAGCTTTAGAGGAGGCGGTACCAATAACTCAGTTTGGACTGAACCTTCAGCCGGTTGAATGCCCACTTAGAATATTTCTTTGACACTTTAAGTACATTTCTGGAAATTTCCCTTTGAAAACAGAATCAAATGAAATCAGAACTGAATGATTTATTTGAACTTGATCCTTGCTTCTAAAGTCTCCTCTTCACTTTCTTTTGTGACAGCTGTGAGGACAGATGCCCCTTTCACTCCAGAACATGTGCGAGTAGAAAGCCAGCCTGTGGAAAGCACTGCCGCTTTCCAAAGGAGAAAAGGGCCCAGGGGCTCCACAGCCAAGAGAATCCTTGATTCAGCTTCCTCCCAAGTGCCCCACCCCTGTCATTTTAAACAGCATGTTACTTTGTCAAGTTGTTGCCACTGTTGCCCACCCCCTAGGTGTTAGAAAAATTTATTTTACCTGGTGCCACTGTGAATTCACATTTCCATGCAATAGCAGCTGGGTGTTTCCCTAGTTCACTGACAAATGACTTCTAGCTTCAGATGCCTCTGCACACCAATGCTCAGAGAGGAAGGGATCTGGGGAGCTCATTGTTTTGATGAATGAAATGGGTTGCCTGCCACGGAGTAGCAGGTGCCACGTGATTGATGACTCGGACTGGCAAAGTCCAAGTGCAATGTTTATGAATTATTCTGGGTCTTTGTTATGCTGAATTTCATTTGTATGACCAGCACTGGTGTAATTCCTTTTCAGCTTGTCCTTTTCAAGTTTACTGAACTGTGCCTGTTGTTTCATATTTAAATGTATTTAAAGGAAATAAATATCATTATTCAAGCCATAGAACTTGTTATTTACTATGCTCTTCCTCTATATTTCATGCTAATGGAAAATATTTTCAAAACACAAGGGAATCTAGAAATGGGAGGTTCAGAGAACACACAGATAGACCAAAACTAGACCTTGGTTTTCGGAAGCCAAGACAGACCTCCTTCTGGGAATCATCCTATATTGTGTGAATGAATTGAACTTGACTATTATCCTCTTATGGAGAGGAGCCTAACAAAGCTAACATCCCCACCACCTGGGGGATCTTCTCCTCCCTGTTTGTGTGTGTGTGTGTTGCTTGCATGTATGATTGTGAACCATGTGCATGTTGTGTCCTTGGAGGCCAAAAGAGGGTGCCATATCCCCTGGGATTGGAGTTACAGATGCTGGAGAGCCACCATGTTGTGTTGGGAATCGAACCCAGGTCTTCTGGAAAAAGAGTGAGTGCTCTTAACTGCTGAGCCTTTCTCCAGCATCTGCTCTTCACATCTTTGAGTGTTTTTGATTCCTCTGAAATCCTATGCGCCCCGCCTTCCAGTATTTCTGAATGTGCTCACCTTTCGTTCTCATCCACATATCAGCTTTGGTGGCAGCATGATTCTTCTCTTTGCCCCAATAGCTGCCCAGGAAGGGAGCACAAGGCCTTTTCTTTTTCTTCCTTGTCCCTAAACTACCCCTACAGATAATTTGTTGGTGGCATAGACTTTACTGGAATTTTGACTCATCACAGAGAATTAAATAGCATTAGCAGCATTACTTCAAACAACGAAACAAATTGATCTCTTAGTACTGTGCCGTAGATAAGACAGACACACGCACAAAATCTGTTACAGCAGTTATAACACACTTGTGTAAATAGTTGTGTTCCTGTTTTCTTTCCACTCTGCCATGACCCTTTTAGGATTGGAGAATTTCTTGATCAAAAATATGTGACCCAAATGTCTCAGGCCAGACCACCCTGGAGCAGGGCAGTCACAATGAGAAAGATAATGCTAAAGAAATATAACCCATGGTGGTATTGTTGGATCCTAGCCTAAATTCCTGCCCTTCTTTAAATTTGCTAAGCAGTTCCTGGGTTCTTTCTCCCTTTGCTTGTTTAAATTGTCTGATGCCTGTAGATTGAGGCCTTCCAATATTTTGTGGCTTTATTTCTGGTCCTTGTTTTTTTTGTTTGTTTTTTGTACCTAGCTATGGGATTGTTCCTGGAGTAGTTCCACAAAGCATCTGCTCATCCCAAAACAATGAATTTTGCAAAAAACAAAGAGTATATTCACAAAGTGGCAGAGAAATGTGGAAGTATAGGACCTAAATCTCATACTTGTCTTCCGGAGGAGAGAGCTCAAGGATATTTATGGGATAAAAGTAGGCTGAAAGGTGATAGGACGGGACACATTAAATGCTCTATGAATACATAATCAATCTTCGTGGCTCTCCATGGAACGCTTGTTCATGAAATGACAGTATAAGCAACATCCATGGGTAGAGTTTTCACCCTCTTCCCAACACACACACACCAAAAGGTCATACATTGGATTTCTGCACAGCCCCAAGGGACTACTGGGAAGGTAAAACATAAACAGCCTTTAAATCCTTGAGAAGTGCCCTAGGCAACTGTTACCACCATAACCCAAAAGTCAGAGATGTCATCTACAACAGATACTGAGCTGTATGGCCTCCGAAAGAAGTGATTTCCACAGTCAACTGAAAACAGGTTGCTGAAAGCAAGGAACCCAGATGGTTTACTTACATTTTTCTCTGGATTTCAGAAGTAGTGTAAATCTCACTGGTTGAGAATTAGAGCATCACCACAACTGAGTCAAATCTGAAGCAAGCTTTTACCAAGTTAATTAAATACTGGCCAGGACCATACTGAGGTTCCCATGGAGTGGTCCTTTTAACCTCTGGAGTTTGCACAAAATGGCCCAAGTCACCTGGAACAGATGATTAAAAAGACAGAACCCCTAAGGCTCCATACTTCCCACCAGGTCCAATCACCAGCAAGCCTCTATACTTAGGTACTTCCTGTCTGGGTTAGCTCCCATCTACAGCTGACTAAGTATATCTGATGCATTTAGAGCCCATCTGTACAGTAAGATTAACCAAATGGAATCTTGACATACCCCACCCAACATTCCAGGAAGTTATCTGTCCTTGGGCAAGCGAGAGTACAGGAAAACGTCTTTCTGTTTTGTCACTTGAACAACCCCACCCAGCACTCCAGGAAGTTATCTGTCCTTGTTCTATAGATATCTTAGGCACAGTAACTAAAATTTTAAACATAATTTTTGCTGTTTACAGTATTCTCACTCTGCTGTAATTATCCTTGCTCTTGAAATTTCCTGTTACTGAACCAATCTTTCCTCTCCTGTTGCGTGCTCACGCTAGCTCTGTGATCACAGTGCTGATGGCACACCTTCCTTCTAGTTTTATTTATTTTCTAATCAAGTTTTTAAAGGGCTCAGAAACAACTAGGTTTTGTAAAATGCACTTAGCATTCAATTCCTTACCTTGTCATTTTATTCACTTCCTTCTAAACCACACTCCTCCCAAGGTGGTGAATCTCCCTGTCTTAGGGTTACTATTTCTGTGATAAAACACCATGAGCAAAGGAACTTGGGGAAGGAAGAGTTTACTCAGCTTATACTTCCATAGCACAGTTCATCATTGAAGAAAGACAGAACAGGAACTCAAATAGGTCAGGAACCTGGAGGCAGGCACTGATGGAGAGGCCATGGAGGGGTGCTGCTTATTGGCTTGCTCCCCATGGCTTGTCATTACAGCTTTCAAATAGAACCCATGACCACGGCCCTGGGATGGAACCACCCACAATGAGCTGGACATCCCCCCCATCAATCACTAATTAAGAAAATGCCTTGCAGCAAATCTTTTAGAGGCACATTCTCAATTAAGGCTGTCTCCTTTCAGATAATTTTAATTCGTGTGTCAAGTTGATACAAGACGAGCTGGCACACTCTCCTGATTACGGAGGCGGAAGACAATCCAAGTGTTTTGACAACACACAGGTAAATGAGTCACTCTGCTGATTCATTTTCTTTTTAAATGTATTTTAAAATTTTATTTTATGAGTGTTTTGCCCGCATGTTTGTACATGTAGTTAATATATGCATGTTTCTCAAGGAGGCCAGAAGAAGAGTGTTGGATCCCCTGGAATTGGTATTAGAGACAGTATTAACTGCCATGTGGGCACTAGGAACTGAATCTGGGTCCTCTGAAAGAACAACAAATGCTCTTAATCATTGAGCTATCAGCTCTCAGATCATTCCTGACAGGTGAGAGAGAGAGAGACAGAGACAGAGACAGAGAGACCAAGTCACTGATGAGGAGAAAAGGCATAAATTGAAGGATAAGTTCTGCTACCTAATCTTATTGTGAGGTGGAACAACCTCATTGAACTTCAGTTTCCTCATTCCATTTGAGTTATCAGTAGTGAAAAAAATAAGCTATACAATATACTTTACAAATCAAAGGGCTTATCTGATAGCAGGAGGACTTTGAACAAATCCTAAAAATGTGGGGCCTTGTGATGGCTAAAGTTATGTTTTAAGTTTAAATTACTGTGCTTAAGATCTATAAAACAAAAATACTTCCTCTAATACTGGGGGCTGTTCATGTAAGATAACAAGCCACAAGTTTCCTCTTCCATAAACAAGCTTGTGGTAGTGGTCTTATTCTTGCCTGGTGGGATTAACAGCCTATGGAAAATTTTTGGCTTATATTGAATCTTTGGACTAACTATATTTTGGCTAAAAGTGGCTCTGGCACCCTAACTGCCATTTATAGGGAGATATCACAGGAAGCCATGCAGCTGGTCCCAAATTAACTTCTGCCTGTCTTGGCTCTTTGAAAGCCTGCCAATCCTTCTCTCTTCAGTTCCCAATAATCATCAGAAGATGTGTTTGCTCTTCCCTTCTCCCATTGCTGGTGGGATGGGGCTGGTCCTGGAAGGTGTGGACTAGCTACTTTTGTCATTGCTGTGACCAACCAAAATGCCTTCACAAAAGCATCTTAAGGGAGGAAGGTGTATTTGGACTCCCGGTTTGAGGGTACAGTTCATCATAGTGGGGAAGGCATGCTTTCAGGAGCATGAGGCAGTTGGTCACATCAAGACTCCAGTCAGGAAGCAGTGAGGGCTGAAGGCTGATGTTCAGTTCCTTTTACTCCTGTTTGTTCAGTTCATGAGCACTGCCCATGGGATGGTGCTGCCAGAATTTTGGTAGATCTTCCCGCTTCAGGTAAGCCTCTCTGAAAACACCCTCACAGACACACCCAGGTCATTCCAGAGACAATCAAGTTCACAATGAAAGTAATGGTCGTATGGTGGAAGTAGAATAGCTAGTATATGGTTTTATTGGAGTTCATTGGTCATAGTATAGGAATATTTGCCATAGAACATGAAGTGAATTCTCAACTTGTCAAAAAAAATTAAAATATGCTGAGGACCTCCATGAGCATTAAACACACACACACACACACACACACACACACACACGGCAGCAACACACAATGTTCCTAATTACATTAGCCACAAGGCCAGAGAGTATGCTAATAAATCAGTGGCCAAACCAATGTGGTGGGAAGCTCTTTAGAGACTGAAACAAATTGTGCAGCATAATGATGAATAGTGAAATACCGTCTGAGACACTTAATAAAAGGACATGGCATAAATAGTCCACTTTAAGGCACTTTAGGCATTTCACAGTACAGTAACAATTGTGAATCTAATGCAGCTAGCATTTTGTGTGAAAGCACAGCTTGGCATAAAGTAAACTCTTAATTATGAATTACTTAATAAACAGCAATTCATTCACCGATTTTATGGTCAGTGAAGAAAAATTCTCTAAAAATAATGTCAAGAGGAACTTTACACAACTCGTATTTTTCAGTCTTGGCTGGGCTACATGAATATCTGGATCATTCCAATATTGCAACTCTTAATAAAAACTTAATGATCAGTTCTCAAAATATTTACTAGATGACAAATATCCCCAAATACTCTGATAATTGATCCTGGCAATAACTTAATAAACAATTAGCTTATGGTCATGTCATCACTGATGCTATTTGATCTAAAACAGAGGTTTATAAGCAATGATCCACTGGTCAGTTTTAGAACCCTGACTGTTCTGGTAGATGATGTTCTATTTGAACACATTATATGCTTATTTGCTGATGTATGGCCTATGGCTGTTTTTGCTTTCATACCAACAGAATTGATTAATTATAACAGAAACTGATGCCCCAGAGTGCTTCAAACGTGTACTTTATGGTCCCTTTCAGAAAAATTTAGTCAATTCATGGTGTGAAATAGTTTGTATTTTGTGAAGTATCATCAACTACCAATAAAAAGAATAAATTAAAATGTTTTTGTTTTGTTTTCAAGACAGGGTTTCTCTGTTGTAACTCAGGCTGCCTGGAACTTGCTCTGTAGACCAGGCTGGCCTCGAACTGACAGAGATCCACCTGCCTCTGTTTCTGCCTCCCGAGTGCTAGGATTAAAGCCATGTGCCGCCACCACCCAGTTAAACTGTTTTTTCAATCACTACCAAAAATAGACTATCATCTGGCCTGAATGAGCTCTTTCAAAGATCTGTCTTTATCTTCTTTTTGTCATTCTGTGAGTATGCAACCCAAGGAAGCTAAGGAAAACCATACTTTAAATTTTAGTGATTTGAGTCAATATGGTCACATTTATTGGCATGTCTCTAATGTTTTAGAGTTAGCCTCATGGACTTTGAGTAAGTAAAAACAAGTTCACGTGCCAGATATGTGGAACACACTTTTAATCAGCACTCAAGAGGCAGAGGTAGACAGATGTCTGAGTTCAGTGTCAGCCTAGTCTACATAGCAAGTTCTAGGCCACCCAGGGCTACAGAGTGGGACCCTGTCTCAAAAACAAACATACAAACAATAAATAAATAAATGGAGAGATGAAAAAAGCAAGTTTATGTACTTTGGTTCTCTTCCAATGCCACGAGTAAATACTCCCTAGAGTAAACAGATTTTTGATTTTTTATTTGATTATTTTAAATTGTCGGGGGGGGGGCGGAGTGTGAACATGTGTGTACATATGCATGACAACACCAACGTGGATTCCAGTGGAGGTCAGAAGAGGTTGTTGGATCCCCTGGAGATGGAGTTATATGCAGTTGTGAATTGTTCAACTTTGGATGATGAGAATTGAACTACTGTCCACTGAAAGAGCAGCAAGTTCTTTTAAACCCCTTCTCCTCTAAGAGATATTTAAAAATAAGCACAAACTCTTGAGGACAGAGTGAGACTGTTAACAAAACATTCTGAAAGCTAAAAGGCACGTGGGTGAGTTGCAAATAATTTTGCAGGCAGGAATGTAATCTTTAAGCCAACAGTATAGAAAGGTGAGTTCCCTAAAGACTGAGAAACTGGTATTCCAAGTACTTTAGTAAATGTGATTCAATCTGCAATCCATGGAAGAAACAGTTTGATTCCAGATCCTCTCTCTCATACTATGTAATGTGCTGGCTCTCTCTCCTGGTGAAAGATAGGGTTTTCATTACTTATCTAGGGAGAAACAGAGTGCCTCGGCTGGCTAGAAGCACAAGGTGCTGAACCAGCAAGAGGATTGAGTGAACATGGGCCCACCAAGTACTCAGACCTTCAGCCCTTGTCCCTCTATGTGTGTACATCTTACCAGCAGTCAAGCCTGTACTTGAAAAGCATTTCTCTAGAGAGAATCCGGATCCAAGGAGAAAGACCTAAAAATTACCTGGAGGAAGGGTGATCCTCAGAAAACCTATCCAATTATATCAGCATGTCCCATGTCTGGGTTCAGAATTCTGATTAGTTCTTTCATCCTTTACTGCAATGACTAATCTTGGTTGTCAACTTGACTATTATATGGAATCAGCTAAAACCAAAGCAGATGGGCTTCCCTATGGAGGATTTTCTTAAATAGGTTATTTGAGATGGGGAGATCCACTCTACATCTGGGTCACACCTTCTGGTGGCAGCCCCCATAAAAGGACATGGAAGAAGAAAGTGTTTGTGTTTTGTCTGCTTGCCCTCACTCTCATTGGCAAGTCCATCTATCCTGCTGCTGACAGGGCTTTCCTTCACTATTGTTAGAACCTACTTCTTGGGATTCCAACATAGACTGAAGATCAGCACTGTCTAGGAATCCTCTGGGACTTTAGCACTAGAGTGGGACAGCTGAGACATCCAATCCTGTGGACTGAACACCTGCCAGATCCTTGGCCTTTCTGTCAGGAGACAGTCATTTTTGGACTACCCCAACCACACACAGCTTATAAGCCATTTTATATATCATGTGTGTGTGTATATATATATATATATATATACACACATATATAATATATATAACATATATATAATCTCTCTATATATAGAAATATATATATATAGAAAATATATAAAATATATAAAATTCTATCAGTTCTGTTCCTTTAGAAAACCTTACTAATACACTCACTTTTCAATAGGAGTAAGAAGCAATGCATTTCCAGACCTCTGGTTAAAACCTCTAAGATGAAGGAGTAAAACAAACAGCAGAAGGCAAAATAGATGAAATAGAAAATGTTGGGGAAAAAGAAAGCTTCAACTTTCAACTCATGTCTGGGGGAGGCCTGGGACAAAATGGGAAGACATGTAACTAATAAACAAAATGAAAAGATGCCTTTAGATCTGCTGAGGTGGCAGACTCATTCAGTGACCATATTTCTAATGGTTAAATAAACTGATATAGCAACAAACTGTCTTCTAAATACCTAGGTTTATGGTCATAAATGAAAGCAACTCCCTGCCTTAAGCAGTTCTTACAATGAACAGCGGTGAATACAGAGAATCATGGCAGCCCCAGAGGCATAGAATGAGATATGTAGCTCCAGCAGTAAATAAATCACTTATACCACCTCCTCTAAACCCCAGAGAAACATTGCAAAAAAGGGGGCAAGAAGCATGTAAGAGATGGAAGATTGGGTTAAGGGTTGTGAAATGACATTCTCCAGACCTGATAGAACCATTGTAATCATTCACTCACAAAAACTGTAGTTATTTGCACAGAGCGTACACAAGGCCAGCCGTATCAACAATCAGTCAAGGAAGGGATGAGGACTCACAGGGCCCTACCCTTTACCTCTGAGCTATTGACTATTAATAGATTTTTGGAAGAGGGGGAATCAAAGTCTTCAGTTGTGTATTCACTGCTGAACACACCAGGTTCCAATGGCTAGCTCCACACCCATGGTCACAGATGGTCCTAGTTAGTTTAAGTAAAACACAAAAGAACATAAATAAATTTTAACATGAGAGGAGGGGGGAGGGAGAGAGAGGGAGAGAGAAATTTGTGGAGGAGGGCAGGAAGAGTGAGAGTAGTCAATATGTATAATGTAGTGTTGCGGGGAATTCACCAGAGAAGACTGTTCGGACATGGACTTAAGCCAACAGAAATTCTTTATTAGCTGGCCAGCTACTCCACTGGGTGTTCAGAATCCCACTGTAGCCCCAAGCCTTTCTCAAGATAAACTTTTAAGCATGAAAACCATGTCCAGGGCTGACATATTTCAATTAACAAGAACAGTTAACCAGAAGTAGAATTGCAGAAGCCAAAATGCAAGGTTAGTACATTCAGAGACTTTCCCAGAACTATGTATGGGCTTTGATGGATTAAGTCTTTGTCCTAGTTTTGGCAGATGGTGCTGTCTACATGCTGAGTTTTACAGTCTGACATCATGTTTTACAGTACTTACATCATTTACAGTACTTACAGTCAGTTGTGCTAAGGTCTCAGGACCTACTAAAGCCTGGGGCCCTCTTACAGTAGATGTACAAAATTGTAAAAAAAAAAATACAAAGATAAAAAGATGCTGGGACTAGAGAGATGACTCAGTGGTTAAAAACATTTGCTGCACTTACAGAGGACCCAGGTTTAGTTCCCAGCATCTACATGGTTCACAATCATCTGTAACTCCAGTTCTAAGGAATCTGACTCCCACGTCTGGCCTCCACAGGCACTGAATGCACACAGTGCTTTTACATACATGTTGGAGCAACACGTCCATACACATATGATGAAAATAAATCTTTTAAAAAAATCATGAAGTAGTCCAGACATGGTAGTGTATGTCTTTAATTCCAGCATTAGGGAGGCAGAGGCAGGTAGATCTCTGAGTTGAGGCTAGCATGGTCTCCAGAGAACCAATAATGAAACCATGTTTATACCAAGAACACAGTATGATATTTCAGAGCTCTGGGAAGTACGAATAAACTCAAAGGGATGAAAAGTACATTTTTAAACATGCAAAGTCCTAGAAAATCTTCCCCCTCCCCATCTTCCCAAGCCATCCTTTTTAGAAGTCATTGAAAAATCATCAAAAACTGGGGTAAGACATGGAGGAAGACATCTCACCACACTATTTACTTTTCTTGTTACTGTGAAAATAAATAAATAAATTAATTAATTAAATTTAATTAAATAAACACAATAAACACAACTTAAGGAAGGAAGGGGTTACTTTGGCTCACAATTTGAAGATATAATCAGCATGTAAAGAGTGGGCATAGCGGCAGGAGCCTGGAGTGGCTGATTGAGTCCACATTTAGGACGCAGGCAGGGTTGAATACTGGTGTTCAGCCAGCTCTCTCTTTTTAACTCAGTCTGAAATCCCAGGTCATGGAATAGTACTGTCAACTATTAGAGTGAGTCTTCCTACCTCATTTAAGCAAATCTAGAAACTCCCTCATAGACATGCTCAGAGTTTTCCTTCTTCGGTGATTCTAGACCCTGTCAAGTTGACAATCAATACTAACCATATAATAACAACATATAATAACCATATAACTATATAATAACAACAACCATACAGTAACTAACAAGACCACTCCTTGTCAACTTGACACCCGAACATGTCACTTTTAAGTAACAACTTCTGCTCCTTATCCTCATAGGCCATCTCATGATACAAAGTGCATTCAGCTAAACTGCTAAAGTCCATAGTCTTAAACAGTTCCATCACAGAGGAGATGTGGAGAAATTGGAATCCCAACACCAGGCATGAGAAACCCTCTTTTGAGTTGTTGGTCAGGGTTGTCAAAGATACTCCCAACACATTATAGGCTATTGTTGTTATCCTTGCTTGTCCCCACACCCATAAATAAAAGTTAAGTTCCTATTGCTGAAGACACCATGCACTTCAGACACAGGGCCCTGTAGATCATGAAAACTTCCAAAGGAGAGAATCAACCAATAGTCCTACCTAGCTATGATACTTAAAAACTACAATAGTAAATAGCATGTTGCAATAATCTTAAGGGTGCAATAGTGGCACTTGCATCTTGGTGATAACCAACAGCTCTCTAATTGGATTTAAGGCTCAACCACCAGAAGGGGAATCTTGCCTGGTACTGGAAACCTAGCCAAGCTAGTCCTGAGTAGTTGTCTGATGAGTTCATGGATCTTATAGGAGGACGCATAGCTGTCACTTTACAAAACCAGAATAATTCATAACAGTATTCTAAATATGTATCCTTGTACCCACAGATAAGTGTAGCTCAGTCCTCAACTTTCTACAGAAAAATCTCTTTGCAATAGACAGAGACCGTTACAGAACATCATAACCAATACCAATGCAGCGAACAAGTGATCGTGCAGTACTCAGCCCCAGCTGATCCATCTACAACACAATTCCTGCACCGAAGCCTCAGGGAACACTGGAGAGGATGGGACAGAAAGATTGTAATGAGCCAAAAGAACAGAATGTCTGCTGTGAGACTTTGTCTCCTAGAAATGTCAGGAAAACTTCAGCCATGAAATCTCAACAACATAGTTGCCTATACAAGACCTGAATAAGCATGACAACTACAGACATGCTAAGATGGAAGGAGTAAAGCCCTCAAAGCCTCAGTCCCAGACAAAGAACTACCGGCAACTAAGGAATGCTGAGAGTAGGACAACAGAGTCTTCCTCTGGAAAAAGCCATCCAATTGGATATCCAATACCAAGTGGTCAGCACTGAAATCTTATGTATACAAGTGCATAAGACTGAAGAGATTGTAGTTATATATTTAGGGATATATATGTATATATGTATATATGTGTTATATAATATATATTATATATTGTTATGTGTACATATATTATATATACATATCAACAACAATTAAAGAAAAAGAGGCTAGAGGGCAAACATTGGAGGGAAGTGGTGGGAGAGACTGGAGGAAGCAAAAGGGAAATGGTGTAATTATATATTAATTAAAAAATAAACAACAAACAAACAAAAACATTTCCAGCACTATTTCAAAAGCATAAGTACAGAGTATCTTCCAAGTTTCAGGCAATTGCTTAAATGTGAAACCCTACAACATAAAAAACAGACTACATACTTCTAATATACACTGGCGTGGAGTAAACACCCCCATTCCAAAAAGGAGGCATTGGAGGTATAGTAAGGAAATAACATAACAGAGCAAAGAAAGAACAAAGCCCATCAGATCAAATACTGATTCCCACAGCTCCATGGAGGATATCTGGGGTTATGATGAAACCTATGGGCTCCAAAAGGCTTAGACAGTTCTGCCATTCCAGATCCACTGCCTACAGCAGCATATGTAGTCTCTCTCCTTGCTGGTTCTACTCCATGCATACCACTTTCTTCTGTGGCCATCTCTGACACCCTGGGATTTCCATTGCAACTTAGTCTACAAGTCCCCAGCTTCACAAACTTGGGTCTTCAGGGCCTCTTGGCAGGGAATTCAACCTTACCATGTACATCAGTTTTATTGACTTTCTGGAACCTTGGCACTAGCCTCCATGACCCCCTCCTTCAGCATCTTTCCTGCCTGTAAGACCAGTACCATGTGGATGATGCTACCAAGTTCTACTGCCAGCTTGAGATGGAGGCTGGGCCCCCTGAATCACAGTTTGCAGCAGCTTCTGTGTTCTGACCCTGGGAACACTCCTCCCTAGATGCTTGTTTCTGACTAGGAAACCTCCTCAGTGGCATTCTCGCTTTAGACTTTTATAAAAATAAAAACAAATTTGGGTCATCACAAGATGAAGTCTTCCATGGGTAGTGTTTTGTCCCCAGACATCTTTCCTGTTGTCCCAGTGTGGAGCAGAAGGGTTCTCTTTAATAACACTAATACCTGTAACAATTACAGCTGCTTTCTCAGCACCTCCTTGTTCTGTAAGTGCCACTTCTCTTTGTCAAATTGCACATCTGCACACTCCAACTCCACTGTTAAGTTCATTATCTGTGGACCTGAATAACAGTAGGGAGCAGTAGACATACCACAGCCTCAGCCCTCTCTTGTCTTAAGCTCTCCTCCACCAAAGTTAGTTTTTTGAATTCAACCTTACTTGAGTTCTCAGAATATGGGCAGAACGCAGTCAAATTCTTATCCAAAGTGTAACATAACAGGACAAAATGTGAGAGGACAGAGACACAGCTCTGTGCTGTCACCTACAGCAGCCTGAGTTCCCCAAATCTTCTAGGAACCTTGGTTCAGGTAAAACAGGTTCCTTAACTTTGACACAGAAAACATTTTTTAGGGTGAAACAGCATGAAGTAGAGCTGGAGTTCCCTAGAGGACATTTTAATATAGATATTCAGCGTCAGGGTTAAAAGGGGGAAAAGAAATGCATGAGAATAAAGTAGAACACACCCAAGAGCATGGGTGTAGACTTCTGAGAAACTCGCACTCTATTGTGTTTAATAATAGTCACATATAGGATTTGAGTGGTTTTGAAGCTAATAATTTCAAAGGGTTGCTAAGGAACTTAAATGAATCACAGGGTGGCTCCCAAAGGGACTGGGACAGGGTTATAATGATAAGGTAAAGCTGTAGGTCACA
Source organism: Cricetomys ansorgei (assembly GCA_026225945.1). Lineage (NCBI taxonomy): Eukaryota > Metazoa > Chordata > Mammalia > Rodentia > Nesomyidae > Cricetomys > Cricetomys ansorgei. Next base: position 8,375,899 of record JAMJFZ010003396.1, read on the forward strand.
GTATACGGAAACAAATCTTTATTGTAAACAAAGTTAGTAGTCTTATTTGAGAGTCCCAGAAATTGTCTAGGGAAAAAAATGAGGTCTTCTTCAGGGTCATATACATTCAGGCCCTATGTCTGAATTTTTGCTATTTTAACACATAATATACATGTTGGAGAAGAATATTATCTCTGTGTCACTAATCTTCACATCAGATGTTAATTGTGCTAGGATTTTCTTTTATGTTTTGGTAGAGGGTCTTGTTATCAAATTTGGGGATCATAACCTGTGCTCCAAGTCAGGCCTGGCCAACTACCCTCAATAAGCCAATTAAAAGAGACAAATAAAAGGGGAAAGTTAAAAAAGGAGATGTATCCCATGTGGCCACATAAGGAAGATGGACAAAGAGGTCCAGCAAACCCCTTAGGATTGTGTCCATCTTCTGGGTCCTGAGGTGAGATCACAGTTTAAATAGAGGGCCAAAGGTATGCACATCTAAGCCCTCCTGGTCAAGGTGTGGCCTTGCCCACCATAGATCCATCACCATGAATTTCAGTCTTGTCCTATAAATTGGTCTGATAAGTTGTTAGAACAGCATGAAATCTCTTCCTGGGAGACAAATCTCCCCCTCTGACTGGTTCTCTTTGCTTCTCCCAGTTTGAGATTTCTGGAGACATTTCCAGTTTTGGCTCCATTATTTCAACATTCTCATAGTCCAATTGAGCAATACAAGTGTCTCTTTAGAGTATCTTCATTTCTGCCAGGCCTATTACAGTCTCACTGTGTAGTTCGGACTGGCCTGGAATTCACTATGTAGGCTGGCCTCCAACTCACAGAGATCTACTGGCCTTTGCCTTTGCCTCCCCAGTGCTGGAATCTAAAGGTGTGTGTGCCACCACATCTGAATGTGCTGGAACTCTTGATTCTCAGATGGGGAAAGGCTTCAAGCTTCAAGCTTCTTTTAGTCCCATAAGTTTCCCTGCCTTTCTAAACTGCCTTAGAATTCCCTCTAGATTAGCTCTTAGTACGCGTCTTCCTTCTATCTGAAATCTTAAGAGCCAGTCCTCCAGGGCTTGTGTTTCTCTCAGAACTGATTTTCCAACTACCACCAGAATGGTCCAATAGGCTCCGCTTATAGCATTCTAGGGCCTTCCAAAGGCTTAAGAACCACATGGTCAGATTTGCCATAGCTAATGACCCATTTCTAAGTACCGATTTTCTGTATTCCTTATATTTTTTTCATTACTATGAAAAAAAGGTATCTGATAACAGCAACTCAAGGAAGGAAGGGATTGTTTTGGCTCACAGTTTTTGTTTTTAATGGTATGTAGCTTCAATTTTACCAGGATAATGAAGTGTGTTTTTTTTGTTTGTTTGTTTGGTTGGTTCTTTTGCCTTATGGTGCTGGGGATCAAAAACAAAACTTTGGGCATGCTAGACAAGCATCGTACTGTTAAACGACATCCCTCTTCAGCTCCAAGTTTTAAAAAAAAGTGAATAACTCTTGCAAATGTTTAACTGGTTATTTAACATCAGTTGATGTTTGTTTCATTTTTGGCATACTGTTTTTCAAAACTTTTATTTCCTTTTTTTCATATTTATCTTCATTCGGAGTGACTTCAATTTCCCTTGCTACATTTCTGTGTTGTCTTTCTTAGTATCTCATCTATTCTAGTGGTTTGAAATTTCCATGAGAGCTAGCATATTCTTCTCCCACCTCCATGAGTGCATGTCAGTGAGATACAGACCAAACTAGCAGAGCCAATGGCATACTGAAGATCTTGTTGCTTAACTCAATTCTGTTAGTAAGGTTCTATCTCCAGACAGCATCAACTGTTGCAATAAAAATTTTCAATATTCATTATCAACTGGGGAAATGAGATTCTGTCAAGTAGTTTCTGTGTAATGAATTTTACTAAAACTTTATATCTTGAGTCAACAATAACTTTCTCAAGGTTTTTATTTCTCCTGATTCTGTTTGTTGATCAGGATTAGCTGGGTGGTTATATTGTTCCACAATGCACAAGCTGAAGTCATTCCACCAAAGTAGAACTCATCTAAAGCTGGAATGACCAACATACCTCTCATTCTTCGGAGTCTTTCTCCATATGGCTGTTCTCATTTAACAACTTGCCTGGACTTCTTCACATGGATAGCCATTGGCTTTCAAGAGGAAAGGTTCCAACAAGGCATGGCCCAGTTCATAAATACATATGAAGCATTTGCTGCACTTCATTTGGTGAGGGTACCATTGGTGAAGCAAGTTACATGGTCAAACCCAGAGTCAATATGAGAGGGAGTTAAATAAAGGTTATCAATTGACAGGTTGTTTATTGAAGGCCACCAATGTAAAAGTCTTTCACAAGGCTAGTTCTTGTACTGAGCCACACATGGATCCTGCCAGAATCTATTATTCTACAGGAGCTAAACTTTGGCCATGTCTCCACTCACAATGTCTAGGGATTGTGTAGCTTTAGGTCTTGGTTAACAGTTTGTAATTTTGATTCTGTATCTGTTTGGGTCTTAAAAACACACACATACAAAAAAAAACCTTTGTCATTATATTACATCTGTTTTTTTTCTTTTTGAAGCAGAATAAGGAAAAATAATAATCAAAAATGTCATATTTGTAGGAAATTTGGGTCAGTATCAAGCACATTTTTGACAGGAAATGTTCTTATACATGCTGCCAGTTTACTCTAATTCTTACTCACAATGTCATTATTTTGTTCACATCTCTGTCTCTTTCTTGTATAATTACACGAACTATCAGCTGAATAGTCAGCATCTATCTGCCTCTGTATCTTCATCCACTTTTTTCGTGAAAGCATCTTGCTCTCAACTTGTATGGATACCCTGTTGTTTCATAAATGCTAGCAGCTAGAAATACTCCTTCCTCGAAACTCCCAACATTTTCCCATGCATTTGTTTTATGACACCTAGCAATTCCTTTTCTCATAGACAGTTTCATATGCTTTAATTTCATCTTGGTCTGGAAAAAGTACACATGACAGATTTTCTCTTCTGTGTACTTTGCATATAGATAGCAAGCTTTCAATACATATGTGATACCTTCCCACTCTAAAATTATCCAAGGAAGCTTATTTACAATTGAATTTCCAAAGAACTAAATTTCAAGGGAAGATAATAACCTACATTTATTTTCCATCTTTTTAGGTTAGGCCATTTGATAGTACAACTGGTACTGACTGCCTTCATGCTTTAAGAATCATCAGAACATACTGTACAACAACATTTTAGTCAGGTTGTAGTGGTTTCCAAGAACATTTCTAAAGACATGCTTTGAGGTCATTTAGGCAGAATACTACAATTAAAACCATCTCCAGATTTATCTCTCAACTCAGCTACAACTTTCTTTTGACTTTTAGAAAACAGCCTTAACTTTAGCCCAGATTTCATTGTGATCGTGCTATTGCTCAGAAAATAATTTGTTCTAGAAAGTGCAGGAATAGCAGCGCTGGGGAACTGCAAGTAACAGCTGTAAAGAGTGAGTGACCATTAAGACAATCACATAGGTTGTCTGAACTAACTCCAGACCTCAAGGCAGTTTCGGCTGAGGACTAGTTTGAGTGTGAGCATTTCAGGTTATACGTAAGATTATTTTCCCACCTGTGCTGTAGAGTTGTAAGTCAAAAATACAAAATCTGAGCTTTTTTTTTTTTTTAAACAAAAAGTTCTTCTCTCAGTGTGTGTTTTAAAAATATTTTATTTTTTCACGTACCCTGTAGAGGGTTAGAGACAGTTATGAGCTGCTATGTAGGTGCTGGAAATTGAATTCGGTCTTCGGGAAGAGCAGCCAGTGCTTTTAACCGCTGAGCCATACATCCCGGACCCTAAAGCATTTGTTTTTGAAAGGAATGTTCTCAGTCTCTGGACCATGCATAGAAATGTAGAGCTGAAATTCAGAGTTCATAATTTCGTTTTGACTTGCTTTGATTTGTGTGTGTGTGTTTGTGTGTGTGTGTGTGTGTGTATTTACTACATTTAGCAAACCATTTCAGAGTGATAAGAATCAGTATGATTGGGTCTGCTGTGGTACCGATAAGAAAACACCCTAAGATTTTCCCCAGCCTTCCTCCCCTAAGTCTCTCTAACCGGAAGGAGTCGGGAGAGTGCAGGCTTCCTGAAAAGGGACGCCGTAACTAGGCAACCAGGTTACGTACGCCCGGGACCTTCCGCAGCTCTTTGGAGACGCGTTCCAGCTCTCGCTGACGCTACAATCCCGCGCTGGAGAGTTGGGAATGACTGGGCGTCTCTCTTTCACGTGAACTAAGAACTGCTCTGCGATTGGCTATCACGGGGGCGTGGCGCTCGTCGCGGACGCTTCTGATTAGTGGTTTGGAGCAGCGGGCGGGATTCCGGTTACAGCCGGGAGGTCCAGACAGAGGCGGCCATGGGACTCGAGGGTAAGTAAGCGTCTTGGCTGTCCTTTCTAACGCTCTTGGTCTCTTCTGGACCGGGTTGTGCGGTTCTCGAAGTAGCGTGGCAGGCTGTGGAAGGGGTGAAGTCCACTCGGCCTGAGGCCTGGAAGTCGGTCCGAGGGTCTCCGGAGTCGAATGGGACTGAGGGTGTTTCCAGGGCTGGAGCGGGTTACTATCTGAGTTTAGTAGAGCGAGGGATCTGAACCTCAGGACGTTTTTCTGAGTCCATTTGGGTCTGGTCAGACCTTGCCTGATCCCGGAGGGGTGACTGATGGACCCTGGCTGACCCTCTCTTTGGCTCTAGTGTACCCCAGATACCTCTTGGGGAGCGATGCGGGTGTACTCCTCTGGAGTGGATTAAAGTACGGTTCTCTTGATTCCTCAGCCCGGTCTGAACTCTCTCTAAGGCTTCTGGGAGCTTCTGCTACTGAGGGAGCTCCCTGGCTGTGACCGAGAATTTTGTCGTCTCTTTTCGTCATTTACGTGGCTTGGGTAGGGACGTTGGACAAATTGCTCAACCTGTAACGCTCGAATGGGAATTCACCAGATTTTACAGCCTCTTCACCTACAGAAGCCAAGATTGTGTGATTATGCAATATGTTGAGCTTTTATGCAGTGAAGATTTTAGGAGTGATAACCTCACAGGAGGCAGACTTAGAACATTGGAGGTCAGTGACAGATGTTCAGCTAAGTTCATTTGGTTCATTATTTTTGTTTTCCTTATTCATTTCTTAAAACTGAGTAGGACTAAAGGTGTTAACTCAAGTGTTAACTTGAAGCTCTTATTTTTGCAAACTCGATGTTTTTCTTGCTTCCATTATTTATTGCCTGTAAACTTGATCTTCTCTCTTATTTTCCAGTTTATGTGACAGGGTTCCCCCCATGTAGCCCAGTCTTACCTGGTCTGGAACCCTTAACCCTCTGCCTCCCAAGTGCATGCTTCTCCCTTGCCCCCTCACTTTGTATTTCTGAGATAATGTTAAGTGTAGGTGAATGTGTTAGAGAAAATTGATGCCTATAGTTTGCGTATGAGACCTGAAGCTCAAGAGTTTAAGATAATAATTCTCCATTGAATTCTTGCAGCCTTGTAGAGAGAGCTCAGTTAAGGAAGATTTTTGCCAGATCTTCAAGGCTCTAGCATTAAAAGTCTAAGCATCTATAGAACAGAATATTGAATGAGCATTTCACGTTAGCAAAGCTAGAAGGGGACTCCTAAACATTGCTTACCTTAGATGTAGGAAAGAGGCCCCACATATAGTCCATGGCCAGTTCTGTGTTTCTTTTCAGAGTCTGCACTGAAAGGAGTGCACTCTTTGGAGGATAGACCTACATAATTAAAAGAAAAGTTCAGAAAAGAAAAGGGAACAGTTTGAACATCAGCATCTTTGAATAAGAAAAGAAAAACTGGATTGTCTGCACCATGAACTCCAGGTAACACTTGAAGAGGGTGCTCTCAAAAAGAAAGTTCTAGCTTCTGGTATATTTTAATGGAAACCACAGAACTGATGCCAGCAGAACCTCGTGGGATGAACTGGATCGCTTTCTAAACTGCAGCAGCAGTCAGCACATTTTCTTCAAAGAGCCAGATGGTAAATATTTTAAGTTCTGTGGGTCATATCTCTTTCAAAGCCACTCTGCTATTGTAGCACTGAAGTAGCCATTCACATGAATGAATGGGCAAGCCTGCGTTCCTGTAAAATTTTGTTTATAAAAAATAGACAATGTGCCAATATAATCAGATTCAGATCCTAGTCTGTTTTAGTACCCTTTTCTGCCTCACAACCAGAATAAAAAGTAGCACTATAAAACAAAAGCCCTTTTCATGATTCTCGGATCTACTAGACTTAGAACTTTTCTGTGTCTTTTCAGGGTCGCTGGAGAAAACCACATTTAGCTAGTAGTCTAGCTAGGGATGGGCACAGGTTAGAATGTAGAGACTGCTGAGTCCCTACCTCTCTCATGTAGTTTGAAATCTTCATTATCTCCCCCATGTCCTTCTAGCCCAGTAGCTGAATGACTTTTGTGCTAACTACAGAAGTGAAAGCCATCAGACTTTTTTATAGACTGAGATAAAAGATTTATGTGTCACGTCTACCATGTCCTGTCGCGCCTGTGGGGGTGTGGTGTACATACCTGTAATCCCACTGTCAAGAGGCAGAAGCTGGGAACATTATAAGCTCAAGGCTAGCATGAGCTACATAGCTTAAACTTGGCTTAAAAAGGTGGGGCAAGATGATCACTAATGAATTCTCTGCCACATTGTGTTCCATCTAACTTCTTTAAAACTTTAGACTTTGCATTATAGTACTGATACCTTGTTTAGGTCTGTCAACTGGACTATGGTAGCATATAGAAAACTCTTACCCTGTGTAGTGTTGAATATATAGTGACTTTATAAGTAGGAAGGTAATAAAGTGGTAGGAGCAGAAAGGAAATATATGGATGTATGTTTAATTGTCCGGCAAGAATTTCTTGTATTTCTAGAGAAAAATCTTTTAAAAAATGGTTTAACATTAAAACTATTAAAAAAAACTATTTAACTATTAAAACTAAAACAAGAATTAGAATACAAACTGGGATGTGGCTTTGAGCTGATGTCCTGTTTTTGTCTTTTAGGTGATGGAAGACACATTTCTTAACTGGCTTGCCCTTATGCCTGAACCATCTCAGCATAGCCAATAGAAGAGGAGGTGGGCATGGCCAGCCTCCCACAGTGATGCCTTCCCAGTCTAGCCCTCAAGTCTTTCCACCAATAGGACCCGCACCCATAATATATGCATGGTGTTCTGACTTTTTCTACCCAAACATGGAGGTGTGGAAAGCCACATTTACCAGCTCTCTCAGTGCCTCATTGAGAGGGGGCACAAGGTCATAGTTATCACCCATGCTTACGGAAATCGAAAGGGCATCCGTTACCTCACTAATGGCCTCAAAGTTTATTATTTGCCTCTCAGAGTCATGTACAACCAATCTACAGCCACGACTCTCTTTCACAGTCTGCCATTGCTCAGGTACATATTTGTTCGGGAGAGAGTTACGATAATCCATTCCCACAGTTCTTTTTCTGCCATGGCCCATGATGCTCTCTTCCACGCCAAGACAATGGGCTTCAGACAGTCTTCACGGACCATTCCCTTTTTGGATTTGCTGATGTCAGCTCGGTGCTTACAAACAAGCTTCTAACTGTGTCTCTTTGTGACACAAACCACATCATTTGCGTCTCTTATACTAGTAAGGAAAACACTGTACTAAGAGCAGCACTGAATCCTGAAATAGTGTCCGTCATTCCTAACGCTGTAGATCCTACTGACTTCACTCCAGAACCATTTAGGAGGCATGATAGTGTAATAACTATTGTTGTTGTCAGCAGACTTGTTTACAGAAAAGGTAATGAAATAGTAGCTCTATTTGCATTGATGACTTATTTTTTATTCCTTGTAGAAAACTGTTTAATACTTGTATGTAATAGCTTTTCATTTTGTGTGGTGACTTTATAATAACTTCTAACTATTGCAAGGGAAGGTTCGATATCAGTTTATACATCTAAGAAGAGAAATGTGTAACATGACTGTGAATTCTGCTCCAACCTTTGATGTTGTAATGGGTACTGCACAACAACAACAAAAATATTGGCCTAATGTCCTCTAACCAATAAGATCTTTTTACAAATTAAGAGAGCCCTATGCAGGTAGTCAGAACAGAATATGCTGTGTGACCTTTTCTTTTTGATTTGCAGAAATAATGGTTTTTTTACTGCAAATGTCTTCAAAGCTTACATAGCACATCCATAACCGGTTTAATTCAGAGCTGGTCCTAATGACTCTTTTCATTCATAACTCTTGTCTTGAACATCTGTTATACATTGTTCAGAATCAGTAGGTCTGTTGGGCACATGGCTATCCTCTGGCTTGCTGGTATTGTCTAGTCACCTGCAAGGCATTATATCAGCAGTCAAGTGATGAAGAAAGGAGTAGATGGCTTGGGATCAGACCTGGCTCATTGCCAATCAAAGATAGCTTACTTAATGGCTCTGTGTAAGTTTTGTATTTGCTTAGGTCACAACAGAAACTTTGTGAAGATTAGAGATGGCTCTTATAAAGATCTTTGCCTAGGTTCTACTCTGCCCCTGTCCACTGTCATCCCACAGGGGTATCTTTTTCTCGTTGCTGGTTTTCAATTTTCTGTGACACTAACGGTCACCACTGTAGCATTTGTGTTTATAACACATTTGAAACAACCTGCTCATTAATACAGAAATGGTTTCTTGGGTGCTATTTGAAAAGCTGTCCTATAATCAGAAGTACAATTTAAGGCTGGGGGGGAGCAATAAAAAAATACTACATACTCCCCTTAACTTTGAATTTTAAACATTTGATCACATGTTGGTGTAGTGAGTTTGGTTTAGAGCTATAGGTCCTGAGGATCGGCTCACTGATTCTGGCTGCACCATCTTGCACAGTTGCCTTCACAGAGCATAGTGTTGGCCATTCTAGTTTGCCTTTAAAGGAGGGGAGCTAAAGTGCTTGAAGCAATGTGCTGGATTTTTAATTTGCTTTAAATTTTACTCTCCAGTTTAGGCTACCTGTCATCTGACAAGGATGTTTTTTTCTGACATTCATTTATTGATCCTTTCAAACTATTTAGCTTCTGTAGATACTTGTCAGGTTATGCAATATTTAATTAAATTATTCAGTACAGTCATAAGGAAAATGGGCATAAGATGAATTTGTGAAGAAATGACAACAGGCTATGCTCTGCCACATAGCAATTTATTTGGGAGTTGGCAGTGGTCAGTACAGTTGATGGTTGTAGTGGTTCTGAACAACCCCCTTAAGTGGAAGTTGGTTAGAAAACTTAGAAATTGTTAGAAAACAGTTTCTGGGTTGATGGAAACCATGTCTTCTGTTCTTTGATGAAGATGATGTGAATGGAATTCTGTATTCTGAACCCATGCTGGGATACTGGTGATGTGTTTATTCTAACTTCAAAAATTTGCCCAACTTTTTTTTTTTAATCAAATAGCTTACCTTGGTGAGATAGATGAGACAGTAGGATGGCCTGTGTGATTGAGGATCAGCACAACTACTCATACAAAGGTTAACATGCTACTTGATCTCACTAATGTGGTGTTTTAACTATTAGAGTTAGCTACCAGTAGAGTCAAAGTATGGTCTTTCTTGTCAATTCAACAACTCAGCAGATATCTACTGAACCTTCTCCATAGGCCAGGTACCCTGCAAAATGTAACATGAGGAACAGCCATGTCTGTAGCCCAAGTGTGAGTAGTTAGATTAACGGTCCATTCCTTCTTAATATAGTAATTCCCTTGGGAGATGTTCAGTGGACCAGATTTCCAAGGCTCATTGAAGTAGATTTAAGAGGATAGAGCCATGTTGTCTTCGCCCAGCTTTGATGGAGAAAAGGCTGGCTTCTGAGCCTTCTTCCATCTAGTCAGAGTTCCCACTGTTCTCTGTGTGTGCAAGCACATCCTGCCACTTGTTGTAGTGGTAATGACAACTTAACATTTGTATTCTGCAGTTGATAAAGCCTGTGCATGGTACAGTACCTCACTTACCCCAACAACTGTAGGGTAGATGTTACCTGCATGTAACAAAGAAACAGTCTCAGAGAGAGGGTAAGTAACTCGCCCAAGGTTCCACAGTAAGTAACAGGTCACAAACAAGAGTCTAGCTCTTGAGTTAAGGTCTCCCTGTGCCCCTACTCTCAGGCTTGCCATTGTTATCCTAGGATCTGAACATTCTTTAAACCATGGTTAGACTGAACTTTAACGTCAATTTGAATTGGAGGGATTTTTTTGTCTGTTTGTGTGAATGTGGTGATTGGGGTCTTTTTTGTGTGTTTTATGGTAGAGTCTTCTTAGACTCTAACCAGAATAAGCTTGTTGGTTGGTTTGTTTGTTTGTTTGTTTTATAGTGAGGAGGGGAAGCCCTGCTTTATTCCTAGAATACTGTAAGAAAACATTGATGGTACTGACTGGCTTCATTTCGTATAAGGTTTTTGTCAGGATTAAATGACCCCAGTGCACTTGAAGTAGATTGTGAGTATAGTAGGAGTTTGGTAAATGTAAGTCATTGTCAGCAGCTGTGATGATTCCTCCATTTATTGTATGAAGAATGGACACTTAATATTTTAAAGGAGGGAAAGGGAGAAATTGTAAGAAGCTAAATGTTATATGGCAATAAACTGTTTCCTGGTTATCCAGCAATCCAGTTGATTTTTGTAGTCTTGGAACAAAATAGCTAATAGGAAGCCTTCATAATTAAGAAAACCTACTTCTAAACTTATTTTTGGTGTATATTATCATTTTGAAAATCCATTAGTGTTTATTTAATAAATATAAATCTATGTTCTCCCACCATGCTTTATAATTGGTCTGTCTATTTTAAGGAAGATTGATGGGAAAAATGCAGTTTGTGTGCATATACACATGTATGTGTGTGCATTTTTTAGTTGAATAAACTCAGTTCAATAGATTATTTCATGTTTACTTTTAAATGTATGGTTTGTAATTGTTGATGAATTAAATTCCCATATAGCGTCAGCATTGCTGTAGCGTTAGACCAGTAGAGTGTGACTTACTCTATTGCTTTATGTCCCTTGAGACTGTGCTTACATATTATATGAAAGCCATTTCCTTTCTTTTAAAAAAACAACAGCAAGATACAGACTTAGGTCTGTGGGCTGTAATGATCTTACAATTGAGGTTCTGCTACCTTCATTTACTTCATTCTCTGTAGAAACTGCCATTTGAATAAAGTGAAGGCAGCAGTTAGATGGTTGCTTAGCCCTTTTCTGTTATAGGAAGTGGAATCGTAGACCTGTTAATTTTTATAGCTGGAGACCTTGGATTTTAGGTATATATGTCTGCATCTACTAGGCCACAATGAGAGGATGGACTGCTTTAAAATACATATATATATATATATAAAAGAGCTGGGGTGAGACCTAGATTTCTAGTCAGCTGTGTGCTCTGGAGAAAGCTAACAGAAACTTTAGCTCTCTTAAAGACCATTTTTCAAAGTAGGCTGAATAGCTTAAAGGATAAAAAGGTGAAACAGGATGGTTCATGATTTGGGTATGCAGCAGTAGCAGCACATGTCAGAACCTGTGTCTTCAAGTGTTGTAACTCTCGGGAACCAATGACGGTCGGAAAATGATTCCCCGCTTCTTGGAAATGTTTGAGAGACTTAGTTTGTCTACTTCAAAGAGGCTAGCTATAGTTGATACTTAAAACAAGTGGATGCTTAGGGGCTCTGAGTTTTTTAAAATGTGAAATATTAATATTTCCGATATTCAACTTTGTAATTTCAGGGACTGATTTGCTTAGTGGTATAATACCTGAACTTTGTCAGAAATATCAAGAATTAAATTTCCTAATTGGAGGAGAAGGACCAAAGAGAATCATTTTGGAAGAAGTGCGGGAAAGATACCAATTGCATGACAGGTATTAATGGCTTCTGTGTCATCATGAGTATGAAAATGACAGTTATGTTTGCTTTTGACTACATGCCTGACTTAGGTGTGCTCCTGCTTCTTTTTATAAGAGCCATACAGATAATAAGGCATTGATTTTATGAGTTTATATTAAATAAGAACACTTACAGAATATGCAACTTTTGTCCACTAACTGGATGTTGACAGTAGGCAATTGTTGGTGACATGATGAGAGGCATGGGGGTGGGGTGAGGAGTTTGTTTGGGAAGGATTGCAGATTTCCAAGCTTTATTGTTGTGATTTAAGTGTCATGACCCAGTCATGTAAATTGTGCACATACAGGTTCGGGCATATCTTTTTCTCCATAATTTCTTTAATGCACAGTGTGTATATGTATAAAGTGCTAATTTTAAAAGAGTTATTTTCCATTTAGAAATGACATTTTTAACATTTACTTATGAATATGCTATTAATATTAATCATTAGCTGGGCATAGTGGTGCATGCCTTTCATCCCAGCATTTGGGAAGCAGAGGCAGGTAGATCTCTGTGAGTTCGAGGCCAGCCTGGTCTACTGAGTGAATTCCAGGACAGCCAGGGCTACGTAGAGAGACCCTGTCTCAAACAAAACAAAACCAAAAAATTAATACAATGTTCATTGAAAGCAAACTAGTTTTGAAGAAGATGAAATTGCATTGTATGAGCTATATGACAACAGATTTCTAAAGTTTTGTTTTTTATTACAGTGGGGTTTGGCCATATCTAATCTTATGAGGTAGAAAGCATTAGTACTAATAAGAGTAATACAAATAACAGACGACATAGGAATTAAATTTCTCTCATGGCATAATTTTCTTACCCCCTTCTTTCTCGCCCTCTCATTGTAAAAATTAGGGTGCAACTTTTGGGAGCTTTAGAACACAAGGATGTTAGAAATGTCTTAGTTCAAGGACATATTTTTCTTAACACCTCCCTCACGGAAGCATTCTGCATGGCGATTGTGGAAGCCGCCAGCTGTGGTTTGCAGGTAAACACTTTAAGGGCTTCTCTTGTAGGATTCTGAGTAGTATATACCAAATCAGTATTTTTTTAGCTTGGTCTTTTGCTTTTCCTGAGAAATGATTATAGTGAATCATGTGTTCTCTTTGGTCTTTTTAAGGTTGTCAGCACAAAGGTTGGTGGGATTCCTGAAGTCCTTCCGGAAAATCTTATTATTTTGTGTGAGCCTTCAGTAAAATCTTTGTGTGAAGGCCTGGAAAAAGCTATTTTTCAAGTGAAGTCGGGGACATTGCCAGCTCCAGAAAATATCCACAATGTAGTAAAGACTTTCTACACCTGGCGGAACGTTGCAGAGAGAACTGAAAGAGTATGTCAATACTTAGAAAACATTGTCTGAATTCCTTGGTATTTTGAGTGCACATTTGCATTCTCTGGCATATAAGCTTACCCATTGTGTTTTGGTTTAAGTGTATGAGCCCTTCCAAATGAAAAGATAATTATTTATGCATCAGATATGGTGTACATGCTTGACTAATTTTCTCCATAAATCACTGCCTCTGGCCTCTGAAAAGAGTAACAACACAATCTAGTCTAATGAAACTCTTTTGAAAGAAGTTACAAAAGTTTTTAGAAGTCACAACAGTTAGAAGCGAAAGAAGTAAAACCATGGTGTTGGGGCTGTCTATAATTCTTACAGCACATAGGGCCTGTTAGCAAATGGGTAGGTGATTACATTGAATGCTGAATTCAGAATACTTCCTGAAAATCTTGTAGCACTTTTCCTGATGACTGACATTCTGCTGGGAAGACTCTTCATAACTTTTGATCCATTAATACTATATTAGAACTCTAAATATATGTGAAAATAAGAACAGTCACCAGAAAGAAAATAGCCATAGAGAATTTCCAGGAGGATACAGGGTTGATAAATCTTCTTAGAGAGGAAGACTGGAAAATGCTTCTTGATTCTGACGTCAGATAACATTTATTCTATTCAGTCAAATCTGTTAGGTCCTCCTTGTGTCTCCTTCTGCCTTGTTCATCATGTTACTTACCACATTCCAAGCTGAAGGAAATAAACTCACTTTGTTAGTATGTAGAAATCCTGTACCAGAAAGACAGATGAGTGGAGGGGCATGGAGAAGGTCATAGTTTAGACTCGAATTTTATGCTCTTGGTGTTCAATACAGTGGAATAGTGTGTTTCCAGCCTGGAGTATCTTTCTTGTTTTAAGATACAAGTTCTCATATAAGAGTTCTCTTATCTCTAAAAACGGGCATATGATATATGTTTCATTGACATAAGAGGTATTGGAAATAGATTTAACTGGTTAAAGAGTTATGTCAACTTAGGAAAATAGCTACATTTTTTTTCTGGAAGTTGGACTGAGTACCAGTTGCCTCTGGGGGTGTGTGTCAGAATCATGTATATAGCTCTTGTGTCCCCTTACCTCCCAACCACTCCTTAAATTCTGACTTGTCCCATATGCAACAAAAATGCAGTTTGAATTATGGTTGGCAGGAATATTTGGCCAGACAGGTTTTTTTTGGTGATCTTAGACTCCACCCTGATTTAGAATCATAGCTCTGTAAATTGTGACTCGACTTTGTCCTCATACAAACCTCCAAAGTGTGAGCTGTTGTGGTGAGCAACTCAGGAAAGAATTTAATGGCAATTTATCAGCCGATGTTAAAGGAGCCAATTAGCATTTTTATAATAATATTTTTCTTGTAGTTATGCTTTGAGGCAATAGCAAAGCATCTTATTCTCTGCTAATTTAATATACATTTACAAAAAAGAGAGGAAAGAAAGAAAAAGATAAGTCTAGCCAGGCATGATGATTTACACTTAGAAAATTGGAAAGTAAATTGGAAAGTTGAGCATGGTGGTACACACCAGCAATCTCAGCACTCTGGAGGTGGTGACAAAATGAGAAGTTCAAGGCCATCCTCAGCTATGTAATGAGTTTGAAGCCAGCCTAGGCTATGTGAAACCCTGTTTCAATAATAATAATAATAATAATAATAATAATAATAATAAGTTACAGTTCCTGCTATAAGCATACTTTCTTTTTTCAGTTATAATCTACCAGGCTGCCTTTCAACATCATTGTGATTAAAGTGTTTGTATTTAGAATGTCCACTGGTAGAAGAGCTAGATGAACATACACATGCCTTTCTAAAAGGCCACTGACCTCCAGAAGAGTTTTCACTGCCAGTTGCAACCTTCTTGAATTCTCAAGGAGACAGTTTGCATGTCTAATGTTTCTAGGGTGCAGGATCAGCAGTGTTTTACAAAGCAAGGAAGGCATCAACTCCCACCACAATCCACTTTGTTTTTCTTCCCGGCATTTTCACCTACTCTGTTGCTCAGCATCTACTCTGTCTTCTTCCTGCTTTACTTGCGACTGTTTCTCCATAATATCACCCTCCATACTCAGTACAGTGCTGTGATTGTCTATGTGTGTTGTCTGCTAGGTGTTAGTGAAATTTTCTCCACCCAGTCGAGGCATTGACCAACTCAGTGTGCTTGCTGGAAAAGTCTTCCGACCTTATGGGACTTTGATATTCTAGTACTCAACTGACTGTCATCTGTTCTCTGTGTCACTCAGTGTCTAGCCCAGAATTAAGCCAACGGTAAGCATTGTGCTCAATGACAGTAAACATGGGTGATTTCTCTCTGCACGTGTTTGCCAGATGCTCCTGGTCAGTGTAGGTCACACACAGGTCACCCTTAAGTGCATGTGGGTGGCTCAAAGTGCTCACTGTCACCTTCTTTTTTCCAGGTATATGAGCATGTATCTAAGGAAACTGTGTTGCCAATGCACCAGCGATTGAACAGGCTCATCTCTCATTGCGGCCCAGTGACAGGCTACATTTTTGCTCTGCTGGCTGTGTTCAGCTATCTCTTTCTCATTTTCCTGCAATGGATGACTCCAGATTCTATCATTGATATTGCGATAGATGCTACTGGGCCAAGGGGAGCTTGGACTCATCAATATCCTCATGATAAGAAAAAAGATGAGAACGATAAGGTGTCCAAAAGCAGGTAGAAGCAAGCCCAAGTCAATAATAAGTCTTAGACATTTGCAATAGTCCTGTTAACGTTTGCAAATAACCTTGTTCTTTTGTTTTTGAGTTTCAGAGTTTGTTTAGTAAATTATGCTACCTCTGTATCATTCAGTTTTTTTTTTTTTGAAGAAAGATGAACACTTATGCAATTCCTGAGTGTGGAAACTCCTTGCACTTCTTTAAAATTTAGGAGAGAATGGTTTAGCCACTCAGGTATGACATTTTTTCAGATTACTGAGATCCCTCTAGGAGAAATGTTTTAACATTATATTTTGGGAGCCTTGGGTGCTGAAAGGCCAAATGTTTCTGGATCTTTTTTGGCCAGTTTTTAACATTATACCATTAATTCACATTTACCGAATGTTTACAAGCTTTCTTTAGGGAGGTACAACAGTCATGTGAACTGCTCGGGTTCATGTGTCCTTTGTTAGACATTGAAGTTATCTTATATACTTACTGGGTCCACTCGAGGGTTACATGTAATCTGATTTCTTGAGCAAGACCATCTCTTGGTTGCCAGCGTGTTTGAGCACCTGCTACATATGAAAGTTGAACTAGATGGTTCCTGAGACTAAGGACTAGTTAACAAGAAGTGCTAAAATAGCAAACGTGCAAAAATGCTCAAGCTACTAAATGTCAGGAAATCATCACTGGCATACTCCAGGTACCTCTCTGAACCTATTTTATGCATACTCCTAGGAAGAGCCCTTGTCTCTCTCTGTGTGTGTGTGTGTGTGTGTGTGTGAAGACATGTTGCTTTTTAAGTTCTAGGGACCGATACCACTGTTGATGCTAGTGCGGGCCAATCCTCTGCTTTTTTAGTGCACAGTTTAGTCCTCCATAAACGCCTTTGTGGTTTCTGAGCAGAACAGAAGAGGCGTGCCATCTCAAAACCAGCTGCTATCCTGTCCTCTCTATGGAAATCCCTCCCTGTCACTGTGGCCTAGCTGATCTCTGATAAAGTACTGCCAGTGTGTGGAAAGGCTTTCCTCCAGAATGGTTTATTTATAGAAAACTATCAGAGTGCTCAGTCTCTCTGTGGGTGGAATTTCCCTAATTGTAACCACGGTTATCCAGAGCCATGGGTTTTTTAATCCCAAATTACCCGTATGATATGTATTATTAATCCTTCGAACTTTTTCTCATAGGTTTTTTTTGTGGGAAAGGGACTGAAATAAAAGCAACGAGGTGCTTGTGGGCGTTTGGTTCTGTCAGTATTGTGATTCCATGCAGAACTTTTTAATGACAACATTTGCAAAATGTTTTAAAGAGTATCTTAACATGCTATTACTTGGTTGCCACTGATATAAGAAAGATATATTTGTGTTTTGTTTATATGAAAACACAAACGCTAAAGAGTAATTTTTAAAATAAAGATGTTAGGGCTTCTTTTGTTGGAAAAAAAAGACCTGGTCCAAACTGTTCAGTCTTATTCAAATCTTTATGCATTGAGACAGGTGTACAGATAAACAAACAGTGCCAATATTCAGGGTAGACTTGAGACATGTTTAGCACTTGTTTTCTGTATTCTATACTATTTCTTTCATATTTGCTTCTAGTTTTTGTTCAGATTATCATTGAATACTTCAGCTGTTCTTTATTTAAGATAAAATATAATTGAAAATTAATTTGTTCTTGTGTGTAAACGTGTAATTTAATGAATTAAAATTATTTTCCTTTTTTGAACAAGTGAAAATAAACTTATTTGTCTGACAGAAATCATTTTCAGGCTTCCTGGATACCTTCACTATAACTGTCAATGTTGCACCGGTCAGTGTGTGGAAACACTGTCCCACCCTGCCACTCATAATTATTTGAAAGTAAAATTAACATGGATGAGGAAATTATGAAAAAGACACTGTATTGCTTTTGATGTTGCAGTTACACACATGAACCCAGTCTGTTAAAACATGATCATGTCCAATAATAAAGATAAGAATGAAGTTTTGATAGTTTTCTCAGTTTGTCTTATTTTTTCTGGATAGTTTGTTACTTGTGGAACAATTCCCCCTCCCCCCATTTTGAGTGGATCTTATGTGTTGCTTGGTCTATTAGTAAACCAGGAAGTGTCCTTTGTCTGATGCATCACTCTGTCATCTTTTATTTCTAGAATATATGCTCTTTTGTATTCTTGAAATAGCAAGTTCAATTGTACCTTTGTTTCCTGATTCCAATAAGCCCTTGTTTTTCACAGTTATCACAGAAGGCAAATGAATACATCCACACACTATTGTATGTGTGAACTACATAATTATACTTTGTATGTTGCCAGCTGTTTTAAGAGAAATTTGAATTTTGACTTTATCTACAGAGCTTAGTGTTCCCCACCCTTTGGTTTAGGAGTAGTGGAAAGCAGTACTTTTCATTCATGTTCAGATTTGTCTTACAGAGGAAAATGGCTTTTATCTTTTTTTAAAGTATTTTTAATTCAAAAATTTTATGTGTATAAGTGTTTTGTCTGCATGTATGTCTGTGTAACACTTGCATACATTGTGCTGGGGAGGCCAGGAGAGGATATTTGATCTTCTGGAACTGGAGTTATAAATGGTTGTGAGCCACTATGTGGGTGCTGGGAGCTGAACCCAGATCTTCTGCAAGAGCAGACAGTGCTCTTAACTGTTGAGCCATTTCTCCAGCTGCCCTGTGGCTTGATCTAAAATGAGATCAAGTGGCTGTGACTGGATTGGGGGATGGGTGGGTGTGAATGCATAGTTGTGTGCATGTATGTGTAGAGGCTGACAACATCTGGTATCATTCCACAAGCATCCACTTTAAAAAATTAATTAGAATATTATTATCATGAATTCATTGACAAATGGTATCCCAGGGAATTTTTTAAATATTTATTTTTATTTGTTTCAAACATCTGTATGATGAACTTTAGTTATTTTCATGCCCATCACCATTACCCTCTCATTTACCCTTTCCTGTGGGCATATGTGTCCTGGTCCGTCCCCCACCAGGTATAACCAAACCTTTGGCCTAGCCTGGAGGAGGAAGTGCAGGCAGGAACCATCTGGGGCTCCAGGGTCATGGGCCAAGGCTTCAGGGTGGCAGGATTGAACACCCAGGTGACAGTATCAGTGAATAGCTCAGTTTATTGAGGCAAAGGAGATACACACACACACACACACACACACACACACACACACACACACACACACACACAGTAGAGGGACAGGGGGAAATGCCTTACATGGTGGTTAAGTTAAGGGCAGTAAAACTAGGAGAGCTCTATTTGCATGTGAGGGTCTCACAACCAGATATGGATGGTTGTATGTTAATGGCCACTGCCAAAGTCTTGTGGAAGCCTACTTTAAGCGGAGGTCTCACAGGGGTCAGGGAAAGAGGCCTTATAAGGTAATATAGAGAGAGAAGTCCAGCCTGAGGTCCTCCAGCTGCAGTGGTCAGATAAACATTAACCAGGTCACATACCTTAGAGAGGCAGGATTTTAACAGGTGCTATTATGTGTCATAAGACATGGCAACACTGGAGGAGCTTTGCTAGCTGTTGGTGCTAGTTGGGGCCTGTCAGAGTAAGAAAGGAGGGGCAGCTGAATGCCTGTTCTCAGGGTGAGAAATCTGGGGTTCAAAGCATGCTTCAATTCCATCTTAGCTATAGGCCAGCCCCACACTTTGCACTGAAAGTCTTCTTGCCAATTCTCCCTACATTCATGTCTTTGTGTGTGTGTAACCCTCTTGATTTTAACTAGACTAGTTTGTAAGTGTGGTGGGAGGTTATTTATTGGAACAGACAAATTATCAGTGGCTATACCACTGAACAAAATGGCATCCCTCCACCAGCAGCCATTTACTGCCAATAGTTCCTCAGGAAGGTACTCATCCTCCTGAGCCCTGCCCAACTTGAGGATGGAATGTTGATAGACTCCAGTTTGTGCAGATACCCACAGCTGTGGTGAGTTTGTGGGAGAAGTGGTTATGTCCAGAAGACATCTTTTTACAGCACACCTCCCCATCTTCCAATTCTTGCATTGTCTTTTCCTCCTATAGATGTCCTGTTTGGGACCAGGCACACTCCACTGCCACTCACCAATCTTTTTTTTTTTTTTGAGACAAGAGTTTCTTGTTGTGCTGGAATCCACTAAGTAGTCTAAGCTGGCCTGCCAGTGCACCCCAGAGATCTTCTTGTTTCTGCTCCCCCAGTGCTGGGATTAGAAGGACATGACTTTCTTACATGGTTTTTTGGAGACAGAACTTAGGTCCTCATGCTTGTAAGACAAGCACTTTACTTACTGAACTATCTCCCTAGCCCCTGGCTTGATTTTTAAATACAGAATTATACAAATTAACTTTCTATACAGAATTTGTATTTTTACAGTACTTTAGGAAGTATGTTTATTCTTAAACATATATATATATATATATATATATATATATATATATATATATATATATATATGATTCAGTGGGGATCAGCTGGGAGGTGGGGGACAGACTTTTCCCCCAGGAAATACCTTTAAAAGGTCTGGAGATCTTAAGTGGTGCATGATGGTGCATGCCATTTATCCAAGCACTTGGCAGGCAGGAGTATCTCTGAGTTCGAGGCCAGCCTCATCTACATAACAAGTTCCAGGACAGCCTGGGCTACATAGACCTTGTCTCAAAAAATAAAAAAAAGTCTGGAGACCTTTCTAGTGTTTTCAGCTATATGGGTATGGCATTGGTATTGAGTGGCTAGTGATCTGGACACATGCTAAACATTCTACCAATGCTCTGGAAGCTAGTTACCCACAATGGAAGTATCTGGTCCAAATATTCATAGAGTTGAGGTTGAAAAGTCTGGTGCTATTGCTCATTCCATCTGTAAAAGATTCCACAAGTCAACCATACTTATATAGCTGTAATGTTTTGTGCTCCTCTAAATAGAATGCTTAAGTATATATAGTAAAGCTGATCTCAGTAATAATGTGGCTATCTATTTGAATCACAGAAATAGAAAGGACAGTTACCATTGTAAATGAAAAGACCAAAGCATGATTGAAATTTGTTATGTGTGCTGACTAGTTTTATGTCAGTTTGACAGTAGGGAGCCTCAACTGAGAAAATGTCTCCAAAAGACTGCTGCAGGCAAGTCTGTAGGGCACTTTCTTAGTGATTGATGGGGAGGGCTCAGTCCATTGTGGTGGTGCCACCCTAGACTGGTGGTCCTGGGTTCTATAAGAAAGCAGGTTGAGTAAGCCATGAGAAGCAAACCTGTAGCATTCTTCCATGTTCTCTTTATCAGCTCCTGGTTCCACCCTCTGTGAGTTCCTGCCTTTGATGATAAACAATGATATGAAAATAATAAGCCAAATAAACCCTGACCTCCCCAAGTTGCTTTTGGTCATGATGTTTCATTGCAACAATAGAGACCCTAACTAAGACACAATGTGAGACATAAAACTAGTCTGACGTGAGAGACTATTCACTTGCTCGCTGAACAATTGAAAGAAGACACATGAAAAAGAAAATGCATGTATTTGTCTATTTTCTCACACCAGTGTTCTATCAGATAATGTACGATGGGAAAAGAAACTTTGCATATTTAATAACTGGTTCTTGGGGGGTAGAAAAACCTCAAAACTTAATGCCATGTCACAATGAAATGAATGAACTGTATCTCCTTGCTCGTCTGTGCCCTCATTTCTTAGCCTTCTTAAAAGTGGAATATGTCAGGTCTGATATTCTAATTTGCTGCAGTGTTTGGAGAAACTCTTGTATTTGGGACATAAAGCATTTATTTAAAAACTGTTCTTGGAGCAGTTTTAAAAAATTAAAAGATCTTTTAAAAAATTGTACTTTGCCTTTCTGCTATGGCTATTCTTAGTTATCAGCTTGACTACATCTGGAATTAACTAAAAACCCAAATGGCTGGGTATACCTGTGAGGGATTTTTTTTCCCCTTAATTAAATAATTTCAAATGGGAAGACTCACTTCTAATCTGGTTCTTTGAGGTGAGAGAATCCACCTTTAATCTGGGCCATGCCTTCTGCTGACAGTATATATGAAGGACATGGAAGAAGGAAGCTTGTTCTTTCTTTGCTCTGCCTCTCACTAACAACTCCATTCCTTCACTGGCTATAGAGCCTACTCCTTCAGGGTTCCTGCATCTCCTGAAGACCAGCTGAGACATCCAGCCTCATGCACTAAACAACTACTAGATTCTTAGACCTTCCACTGGTAGACAGTTGTTGTTATATTAGCTGGACCACAGCCTGTAAGCCATTCTAATAAATTCCCTTCCTATATGTATATAAATTGATTCTACAAGTTTTATTCCTCTAAAGAACCCTGACTAGTACATTTGCACTTTCAGTAGATTTTAGAAATTTAGGAAAACCTCGTATAAACAAGAAGAAAATGATTAATGAGGGAGATTAAAAACAAATCGGTTTTACTTGGTTAGATAAGAGAACACTGTAAGGAAGATACAGGTTCATGGGATCTATGATGAGTTCACCTAGAAGCGAGCCATGTCATTCATCCTTTTTGTTATCACACTTTCATGATCAAGGATAGGTCACATCCTCCAAAAGGAGTTACCACCTTTTCACCGAAGCTATGAACAGAAATGAATGACCAAGAAAGAACTTTGCAGAGGAAACTTGTCACAGGTGTCATCTTACCTGTCACCAGAATCATCTCAGCACTTCAGTCAACATTTAAACTTTCATTCGGAGAAACATGTAAGGTAGGCCTTGTATTCCATAGTGCCTTAAATCAATGGTTCTCAACCTGTGGGTCATGACCCCTTTGGGGATTGAACAACCCTTTCACAGGGATTGTCTAAGACCATCTGCATATCAGTTATTTACATTATGATTCATAGCAGTAGCAAAATTACAGTTATGAAGTAGCAATGAAAATAATTTTATGGTTAGGGTTCGCCACAACATGAGGAACTGTATTAACAGGTCACAGCATTAGGAAGGTTGAGAACCATTCATTGCCTTAAAGCCAATAGTCTTTTTTTTTTACTAGTTGTAAACCTCCACATGGAAAGCAAGTGAAATGCCGCAGGAGTAGTATTTTCTATGATGAACACAGTATAGTCCTACTTTGTTGTATGAACAGAAAGAAATTGCTTTGTTACTGTAGCAATGTAGAAGTTTCTTTTATCTTCCCAATCCTGTTCTCCCTACTATACCAAAAATAAGGGTTTAGAAGGAAAATAGAAATGAGATTAGGCTAGGAATGTCTTAATTTTTTTCTTGTTTGATACTTCTATACATGCATCTAATATAGTTTGATCAGATCCCATGTAGTTATAAAACACGTTTTTGTAAATTTTTATTTTATTATTTATATATGTATGGGCGCTTTGCCTTTATGTGTATATGTGTACCATGTGCATGCCTAATGCCTACAGAGGCCAGAAAAAAGCATCGGATCCCCTGTAACTAGAGTTACAGATAATCTTGAGCCAACATGTGCTGGGATTCTAATCCAGGTGTTCTGCAAGAGCATCCACTGCTCTTAACTGCTGAACCATCTCTCCAGACCAGCACCAAGTATTTCTTTTAGAAAGAAATTGTTAAACATTGCTGTAAATATCAACACACCTAGTCACCACATCAGAGTTAGATTAGAACCTACAGACAGTGTTCTTGGTAACAGGAGCACCGAGTGCCAGGAGGTTTAAAATAGATGTCATATGATGCCAATTATAACTCAGTAAAAATTTGCAGCCTTAGGAACCTATGCCGAGAAGAAGCCAAAATGGAAGATGGACCTGCTTTCTATGGCTTGAAAAACATTTTTCTTACAATGTTTGCAACGTTTTTTTTCTTCAAGCTTTTAATTAAAATTTTCTTGGCTCTCCTAACCCATTTCTATATCGTCAAAGGAAACAGAAAAGAGGCAGCTAGGATAGCAGAAGAGATCTATGGTGGACTATCAGGTAAAAATACTTGAATTTGTTTCCAACACCTCAAAAATTCCTCCTTGAAAATTCATATGAATAGTGTTTCTAGAAGGTAAGATTTTCTTGTACTTTTGTGCTGAATAGATAGTTTTAAAATGTACCTTTCTCTTGAAGTAGCAAATGATGCTGTCTGCACCAATTTGTGAAGGATCTTTAGCTTTATTTTCTTGGAAGTTGGTAGATTTAGTCTCAATTATTAAGAAGTAAACAGAATAGTGGATTTTAAAGGCTATCTTGAGAGACTTTCTATTAACATAATGAGTTCTTATATAGTATTTTTTTCTGCAATACTTAAAAACTAACAAGACAGAGCATTGTAATAATACAAAATTTCCTTGAGAAATTCAGTGACCAAATAATTTGATTGAAAAGCCATCAGTGTGGCATACCTTGTATATGCACGTTGTGATACCATTTGCAAATGGAATTGATTAACTGTTTATCACAGGAAAACTTCACTAAACCCATTTGTACCTTGGTGACACCACAAAGTGCACCACAAATGAGGTTATCATCACAATATGAAATTGCTAAGACATGGGTAAAAAGAATCTCATACTTTATAGAGGCTGGTCTACATTCTTTTCAAGAAGCAATTCGCCTTAATTGTAGTGATACTGCAAAATAAACTTAAGCAGATATGCCCTCACTGCTGGGATTACCCCTTAATGGAGGAAGATGACCACAATGAGGAGGAGGAGGAGGAGGAGGAGGAGGAGGAGGATTTATTCATAAACAGTGGTCAGAGTTGCCCTATGTATTTTTAGTGTTCACAGGGGTTCCTGGATTGCATCATACTTTAGCTGGTATCTGTTTCAATTTGCATTCTGGATTCTCTTTCAAAATAGACTTATGCTTTGTGATTTCAATGCATTAAACAACTTGGAAAACTCTAGACGTCAGTGATTTTAGGTAAAGAAACAAGACCTCTAAAGACAGAACATCAGAATGCTTCAACTAGATGCTGAGGAAGGTGTCAGAGAGCCTGGACTGTGGAAAAAGATTTCTTTTGGGGATTATATTTGTCACACATTTCAGGGAGGTATGTAACTTTGGTGGGAAAAGACTAATGCTTCCTTTTAGTTTCAAAATAAATGTGATCTCGAAGGGTATTTTTGATATCTAAATTTGGGCAGAGATTTTCTAGCATTTGATGTTCTGTTACATATGTCATCCTTATGATTTAAATTAGGTAAAATCTAACAGGGATAGTACTGACAGAGCATGTAGAAGTTTTTCTCCAGTTGCTTCTGTGCATGACTCCTGTCTTTGTGGTCCTTGGCGAAGTGTACTCCTAAGGGCGTTAGAGTACTCAGAACCTGTATAAGCATGCTTTGCATTTTGATCTGGAGCCAAACTTCAAATTTCCTTAATAGACACGTTCACTTTCTAGCCCAGCCATCTTGTTCAAGCTTTTGGGACGGTGCCCATTTTCAGAGACTGTTAAAAACAGGTGTTGATGAGACTAGTGCATGTAAGCCTAGTTTATTATTTCGTGTGTGTGTGTTTGTTTGTGTGTATATTTGTCTATGTATATGTGTGCTTATACCTCTCACATGTATAATCAGATTTGATATGTCTTTCTATAATAATCTGGAGGTAACATGCCAGAAATAGTAGGGCTTTTTTTTTTTGCACGACTCTAACAGTTATTTTTCTTCTGACATTGTTGATGATTACATATGTAAAGCAGCAGCAAGATTTTTGTGAGCCAGGAGTAATGGCACACACCTTTAATTGCAGCACTTGGGAGGCAGAGGCAGGTGGATCTCTCTGAGTTGGAGGTCAGCCTAGTCTATGTAGTGAATTCTGGAATAGCCATGGCTACCTAGTGAGATCTTGTTTAGAAAAAAACAAAACAAGACAAAAGTAAATAAATGAAAGAGAAAGAAAGAAAAAAGAGATAACAAAAGAAAGAGAAAAAGGAAAAGATTTTGCGAAGGTGTATTCTCAAGCCAGAAATCATCTTAGCGTTCATTTGCCAGACAGAGGTTTGTTGGAAAAATATATGATGGTTACTCGGTAAGTTAGTGAATCAACTTATAAATTCTTTCAGCTCAAGGCAAAATTGCTCGGTTCTTACATATTTGTACCAAATGAAAACACAAATAAAATTTTACAGGTGCAGATATGAGCTTGTACAATAATAGAATCCTCTTTTAAAAAGAAAAAAAAAAGAAATTTTAAGGGAAGCCTTAACAGTTCAGTTCAGTTCAGTTTCCAAATGCTGCATTCAAAATCATTTGTTTTTGTTCCAAAGGGACTGACTTTTACTGGACAGCCGCCCCTGTGCCTGATTCCTGTCCATTCCTGCTCAGTATTCTTGCCTTTGTTTCTTTTTTTTTTTTTTTTTTTTTGGCCCAGCATCTATCTGATCTTTTGCCTCATTTAGTTCCCTTTATTTCCTTAAACCTTGGCCTAACTGTCCTCTTCGTGGTTAATATCTCAGGTGACTGCTGACTATTTCTAAGTAAGGGACAACAAGTTCCTGGCAGCCTCCACATATCACCTGTAGCTCAGCTCTGCTGCCCCTAATGAGTACAAACGAGCCTCCTTAACACAGGTCATTGACCAAATGTCATCTTCTGATCAGAACTGGATATTCTAGTGAATATTAATTTAACTCCATTTTATTATAACATTTTACATATCTCAGAATTTTCAGAATGTTTTCTTCCCAACGAACCCCATTTTCTTAAAATCTTATTAATTCTAAGTCCTCACTATTATTTTGACTCAGAAATGAGATTCATAACTCTTGTTCTCTTTGACAAATGCCACAGATGCTGCCTCTCATGATTTTAAAACTTGAACAAAGATTGTATACCGTGTGGACCAAAGACTGTAAACAGGCAATCTTCTACAATCATTTCACATTCCTGTTGAAATTTGACAAAGTAAAATTCTTCAGAAAAAAAAAGATAAAAGGATTATTGGTTCTTATTTTGAATTCTTAAATGTATTCCATCTGAATGAATTTTGTTATTAAATAAATAATTTTACAGGTTGTCATGAAATTTATTCAAGGAATCGGAGAACCAGAGATACAAATCACAGCTTGAAAGATGTGAGGGCAGAAGTGAAGAGGGACTTGAACATCTTCCATACACCTCATCAGGAGCAAAGATGTTTGTAAACTCTCTTCATAATTTACTTGCAGCCCTGTGACCCAGGCAGGGTGCCAAGAAAGTAAAAATAGAGTGCCTTAAAAGGGAGTCATTGAGTCCTATTTAAGTATTCATGTACTTGGAGAGCTTGGTTACATATTTACTGAAAGCAATGGAAAAATCCTGAATCTGCCAAATAATTTTAATCCTTAATTTCTTACAATTCGCTCCTATTTGCAAAACTGAGAAGGGTAAGAGATACTGTGTTGGGAACAAGAATGAAAACAGGGGACCTTCGCTGTAACAGTTTCAGAAACATAGCTGTGTGGAAACCCTTCAAGACCCTTTGTAGGGGACAATTATCAAGGAGGGGCAAAAATGGCTACTTCCTTCAGAGTGATTTTGTATTCAGTTCGGAATACAACAAATTGATTGCACTTTATTTTTTTGCAGTGTCACTATGCAGCACTGGCTGGCCTATGATTTAATATGTACACCAGGTTGGCCTCAAACTCACAGAAATTCCTGACTCCTCAGTGCTGGGATCATAGGTGTACACCACCATGTCCATCTCAACTCCGCTTCCTTTTTTCCTGAGACAGTCTTAGTCTGAGGCTGTCTTCAAACTCTCTATGTAGCCGAGGATGACCTTGAATTTCTGATCAACATCAGTCCTCCTTCTCTGGAGTACAGTATGCTCCATTTCCCCTAGTTTATACAATGCCAGAGAGCAAACCCTGCATGCTAGGCCAGCAGTTTTCCAACTTAGCTACTTACACCCTCAGCACCTATTTCACGCTTGTAGTAGAGATAACCTGATGGATGCCAAAGCATCCCAATACAAGTGAATTAGTACAGGCTTTTAGAAACCAAGAGTTCTCAAAAACAGAACAGGGTCTTTTCTGAAATCTCTAAACCTGGTTTTTGGTCTTCTTTCTAACATGTACTGATCTCTTAAGTTGGAGCAAAGTGGTTGCCCTTCATTTTGGGGTGTTCATGTGCATAAAGCAGCACTCTCCCCATCTCTCATGGAGGCCATGAGGCTGTAGGCAAGGGACAGATAAGGGGCTCCTGAAATAGGAGATAGGGATCTGCTCAGGCAGGCAGGTGTTCAAGTGAGTTGCCCTGCTGTGCTATACAACCTGGGGGTGGGGCGTGGAGGAAGAGTTGCAAAGCAGAGATGAAATGAAGAAGAAACCAAGGCAACCACCTTTCCCTTTCTCGGTGCAGTGAAAGATGGCATCACAGGCTTGCCCAGATGACCTCAGAATCACAAGTGAATGTTGGCGGCCATCTAAAGATACTACTGCATAGATAAGGAGACTAGAAGAGATAGGCAACTGTCAATGGGTAAGCAAGAGGGACAGGTCTGATGGCACAGGGTTGACATGCCCAGAAAGAAATCTGCAGCGTTTAACAATAGAGCTCATGGCACTAAAGTGCCCCCCAACCCACACCCAAGAAATCCCATGCTGAAGGACTTCCCACAGTGACTGTAGCATCAGAGAGGTCAAAACTCATTTTCTGGGAGGAGACTGAATGCAGATCTTCCCCACAGCTAAATGATCATGTTTCCTGGCTTTTGTACTATCCTTTCTAAAAGTTGTAATATGGCTGCATGGAAAGTCAAAAGAAATCAGAAGCCCCCCACCTCCCCCGCCTAGCTTTGCTAAAGCTTTCCAAATCTAATTTAAAAAAACAAAAAAACCAAAAACCACTTTGGTGCCCTAATTTTCCTTTCAAGAGTGTGGGTGGGAGGACTACCAATACTAGCGCATCCCGTGACATGCTGAGGCACAGTGAGCCTCTTCCAAGTAATGAGGAATCATCTGCCCTGTTCCCCTCGCTTCTTGCTTCTTTTCATCCTCAAAGCACCAGAGAAACTGGCGCCTGGAAGGACTAGGTGGGAGGGCTGTGAAGAACATGTTGTCCTTGGGCCTCTAGCTGCTTGGTGGACCAGAGAGAGCCATGCTCTCTGCTTGGGAGAGGCCAGGAGCTGTGGAGGGGATGTGAGGTGCAAGTTTAGGAGTGGGTGGAGTCATTTTAAAGACCTGAGTACAGAGAAGTGCACAAGGGCTTCGTGAACACAAGCAGAGCCAGCACACAAGCGTGAGAGATTACTGTCAGTATGGCTCCTACCATGCCTAGTTCCAATCCACCCCCAGCCCTCCTCAGTTTGCTTTTGACTCCTAACACCCAAGGTGAGTGTGCCTTTCTTCTCTCCTTGACATAAACAGAACCCCACAGTGCATGCTTTATTGAGGGCTGCTTTCACTTAACATTAAGTTAGCATGGTTTATACAAATACTGCCTAGGGTTTGGGTCTAACAGGACTGATACGCAATGGAAAGTTACTAGGAAGTCTGGAATTGGATAAACGATGTCCTTAATTAACGCTCTTGCTTCTCTTGGGGAAAGAGATCATCAGAGCCTGCACAGAGTCTGCAAGTTTTAGCAATTATGAATCCATTTCATTTTGCTATCCTAAGCTAATTCTTTTAGGAGTAAATGGCTGCTTAAATCTTGTTTTTATGGATGAATGGGTTACCTCTACATGTCCAGTCTCCCTTACATGAAATGCTTGGAACCAGAAAGTTTAGCTTCCATTACTTATTTTTTTCTCCTGGAGTTTGGAATAGATGATTATCTTGGGGGAGGGAGCCTTAGCTTAAATACTAATTTCCTTCATGAAATTTCACATAACCTTTTACATAGTTTGGGAGCATGAACCCTGGTTTCATGGGGTGGAATGTTCTATGTGTGATAGTGTTGTGTCAGCACTCCCAAAGTTTTGGATTTTGGAGTGGTCCAGATTTTGATCTTCAGAGTAGAAACGGTTAACCTCCAGTTCATCAGGCATCTGGGGGTGACTAGCTACCCTTAGAAGAACAGAAGAATGCTGACGATTTGCTGCTTCCCTTGAGCAAGCTGCTGAGCTACTAGTATGGGTAAAAGATTGTCCTCACAATCCCAGAGCCTGTGCTCACAGCCAGCATGTCTGAAGCCCACCTGCCAAGGACTGGGATGGGGAGGTGTATGAGAGGGAGACTCAGGCTGATATGCAAAGAGATGTTCAAGGGGGGTTAGAAATATTCTGCTTACCATTTGGGTTTTGTCCTCTAAGTTAATCTCATTAGTAGAATTGACTTGCAGCTAGTATTTATATTCAAACATGGTATGAAACGTTATAGTATTCACTGCATGAAAACAAGGATATAGAAAAGAATGCTAAACAAGCCATGTCTCAGAATTCACTTTTCATGATCACAGTGGCTAAACCAAGCAAGGTCCACGAGATATAAACTATATGTAAAACAAATAAAAAGTTTTGGTTAATTTGACTTAAAAGTTCATTGACCCTTTCATGTCCATTATTTCCATCTTTCTTCAGTTTTACTGGTATTGAGTGCTTTGGGCTCCACTTTGCTACAGGCTATAATTTTTTGCTCTTGGGGAATCTTTTTGAACCTTTTAATTTAGGTGTCCTTATAAACCAACATGATGCAAATTCACCAGATATACTTCTCCCCAACTTGGCTGGACCTCTCACACCTTCAGTCTTACAAAGGTCCTGTTCTTCTCCCAAAGCAGTTCACCTCAATATTAGTTGTTCCTTGGAAACCCTAAAAGGGGACAAAGGGAGTGGAACAGTGGGAAACACTTCCTATTTAAGTAAACTCTGTCGCACTCAGCAGCTCTGAAACAACTTATAAACAAATGGAGGTTAAACATATATGTTTGTTTATATTAAACCTTTTTATATTTTTCTTTATTATAAAAACAGTATACATTCATAGCAAGAGTATGAGATGGCAAACAATTTTTATCTATTTGTTTATTTTTCTCTTGGTTAAAAATTGCTTTCTGGAACTAATTTTAACAAAAAAGCTACAAGATCTGGACAAAGAATTCCCACTCTTCTGCCAAAGCCCCCCATTCATGTTTAGTTAACTGTGCCAATAATATCTTTTTGAGCAAAAGGGTCCCACTTAACATCAAAGACTGCTTTTAGATATTATGTCTTGCCTCCCACACTCCCCTTCAGTCTAGAAAAGGTCCCCCATCTCTCCTGCACCTGGCTTCAGGCCAATTTGTTTATAGAATGCCCCTCAGTGCGAGCTGCTGGGTTTGATCCTGAGTCAGCTGATTCTTTGGGGGCATGAACAGCACAGACATATTGAAAGGGTGTTCTTCACATTGTGTTCCCTGTGATGACATACGTTGTGGCTCATTGCATTCAATCAGATCGGCCACTGTGCCAATTTGTTTTATCAGTGCTTATGTTTTTCTTTGATGACCTGGTTGGTCAAGATTGTTTCTACATTTTTTCTGTTATACAATTTTGCACATTCCCTTTATAATTAGTAAACGATAATTTGAGCCTGATCCTGTTGTTTCTTCTACATTTTTTTTTCAGTTAATGTCTTTTAGGAAGAAGCACATTATCCATATTGATGTATTATTTATATCAGAAAGGACTTACAGGTTCCTGTTTTGGTAGGATGTATTTTCTTACTCTCGTTGTTTGTTTTGATGTGAAAATTGTTCCATATTTGGCTAGAAGCCCCTTTGAGTCATCCTCTACCTTTTCATCATCATTTCCTGATTCCTCTCAAGTCCTTCCTTCCTAGAAGATATTATATATATTTCCACTCCCTCCCCTGGCCTGGGGTCACCTTCCCTTCAAGGTTTAAATTTTCTCAGGGCACAACCACACTGTCCATCTAAATGTACTTTTATGTATACATATTTTGAAAATCACATTTTCATACCAATTGCTCCAGTATCACTCCAGTCCTGTGGAGTACATTGTAACAGTCCTCATTTTTGTAACCGAAGGAGAAGATGCACTCGGCTCTAACATTGACAGGAGGCTTACTGAAGTACTTCCAGCTTCCGATCTCATCCTTTGGAAAAGAGCACTGCTTCTTTGAGGCTTATAGTATTTCAAATGTACATCCGTCCATTTCCAGCAGGATTTTATTTTTAGCAGGTTTGTGGACATGGGAAACTTGAATTCTGGCCACCATTGGGATCACTTAGAAGACACTAAACAGAAGGATCTTTTCCTTTAAGCCAAAGTGTATTTCATTCTATTCAATATGGAAAGAGGATCGCCACACTTTTAAAAATGCACAAAATTTGAGAACTGGAGCAGATCTGCCTTCAAAATAAATGATTGTCCTTTGGCATTTTTCATATATGGTTACTTCTCAAATGCCCACTGAAGCTGGTTATTCTTAGTGGCAGAGAAATAATTACAGGGAAAAAAGGCACTCATAACACAGTTTGGAGGCTGTCCCTTAGAGAACTGCCCCGCAGTGTCTACTTATTAACTGATCACAATGGCCTTGAGCACCTGACTCTGTGGATTTACTTGATTGGCCTTCTGAGAGGCCTGCCAAATAGTAGATTAAAGATAAGGAAATTGAGATTCAAATGTTTCCAGCAACCTGCTGCTTTAGGCAGAGAATAGTCAAAGTAAGACTTGAATTTAGGGAGCCTGGCTCTACTGGCTCCATATACATAGCTTTCTAGGGTAACTTTTGGGAACCATGGCATCTGAAAAGGGCTTTTTTTTTTTTTTACATTAAAACACATAGATATCATTAAAAAAAAGAATCAGAAATTTACCTCAGCAATTCAGGAAAACATTCCCCCCACACTCAAACCCCCCACCCCCGCCTCTCTCATTAGGACTTTGCACATGCTAGCCTTCCATTGAGCTACATTCCAGCTCCATTTTCTCATATTTCTTCGAGTCTACTTTGTAGTGCACAGGCTTTGAATTTTGGGGGTTTGAACAGAGGTAAGATGAAACTATGGAAAATAAAAAATTAATTGGTCCACTTAATCCTTCACTTGACCTTAGAGCTGTCAGAACCAAGCCGTTAACTTTGTTTATTTGAAAAACATGCATTCCATGTTCAAACTGCAGGTGGAAAGTGCGCGGCTCCCCACATCCCGACAAGTCCTGATACATGGCTGGGGTTGGGTTTCTTGCGGTCATTCCCTCAAGCCCCACAGTGGGCAGGCAGCATGAACAGCTGCAGGAAGAAGTCTCCCGACCTTGACCAGGAGCTTGGTTTGTGTTTCAGACTGCTGGGCTGATCGATCCCCACTCCATGAGGCTGCGGCTCAGGGGCGCCTACTGGCTCTTAAAACTTTGATTGCACAAGTAAGTAAACTGAAGATTCCATCCTCCGCGCTGTGGCTCTAGAATAATTCCGCATTAGCTTTGGCCTTACCTGTGCTCAGGGCCCAACATCGCCATTCCAGGCATCTCCATTTCACACATCCCATGTGTTCCTTTTTACCTCTGCTTTTTCAAGGAGCTGCTTCATTTTCTGCTCAGTCCTCCTCCTTTCCATTTTGAGTCCTTCTCTCTCAGACAGGAAGTTTCCCTTTAAGGGACAGTGAAGGGGATCCCTAGATTTATGTTGCGTTAACTCACCCCATGTTCTTGCAGTGGGCATTAGTGACATCAGTCTTGAGCTTGCATTTGTAGGCTAATGGTATGCTATGAATCACCTCAACATATAGCGATGCCAGTCAACAACTAACACTTGGATTCTGAGGGCTCAGGGTGCAGCTTTCCAGGCAGCCATGACTCATGATGGGTGGGGGGGAGATCTGTTTTCACATGTAGTCATGTAGGCTTCACCACAGGCCTGTGTTTTGAGGTAGCAGCTGACTTTCTCCAGAGAGGGTGCCTAAAAGGAAGTCACATTAAAAAAAAAAAAAACCTTTATTTTAATTTTATGTGTATGGGTGTTTTGCCTGCATGCACTCCTGTGGACCATGTACACGCAGTGCCCTCGGAAGCGGTAGAGGGCGTCAGATCCTCTCAGACTGGATTGTGAACCCAACTCTGGGTCCTCTGGAAGATCAGCCAGTGCTCTTCACTGCTGAGCTAGCTTTCCAACTCCTTAATTTTTGTTTTCCTTTTAAGCCTAATCTTTGAAGTGACATCATTTCTCTTCTACCATATTGCATTCATTTTATGTAAGTCGGTAAGTGCTGCTCACGTTCAAGGAGAAAGCATTACCAAAGCGAGGCAGCGTTAGGAACTGGACATCACTGGGTACCATCTGATAGGCTGCCCACTGCAACAATGCACATTTCAAGACTAGGCTCTCACATAGGTTAGTAACCAGATAAACCTTAGGCCTTGGGGAAGATTTAGTAAAGTACTAGCTATTAAAAAAGTGTATTTGTGTTAATGACCTGCATGTTGAACAAACATCCTGGTAGAGATTTATGACATAACTGAAAGTATACCCTTCATTTGCTTTATTTGTTTTGGACTCAACATGTGAACAGAGGAAATGAGTCACTGTGCTTTCTTTCCCATGTCCTCTCTATCACCTAATCACTTTTTTAAAAATTTCATTTACTTTTGTTCCGTATGCATTGGTATTGTATGTCTGTGTGAGGGAGTCAGATCCCCTGGAACTGGAGTTATAGACAGTTGTGAACTGTCATGTGGGTGCTGGGAAATGAACCCAGGTCCTCTGCAAGAGTAGCCAGTGCTCTTAACCCCTGAGCTATCTCTCTGGCCCCTTATTAACCATTTTAAAAATTCTTCTTCTTTGAACTTAAACAGCTAGGATAGTGATATTTTGTCTGTGTCTGTTCCTTTTTAAATGAGTTATTATTTTTGTTTGGTTTTGTTTTTGTTTTAAAATTTCTTTCTTTCTTTTTTTTCAACAAAAGATCTACTTATTTATGTGTGTATGTATAGATGTGGAGGGAGCATGTGGGAGTGATTCTCTTCTACCATATGGGTACTGGGAATGGAACTCAGGTCATCAGGCTTGGCAGCAATTGCCTTTTCTTGTTGAGCCATCTCATAAGCCTCTTATTTCTGAGACAGAGTCTCATGTATCCCAGGCTAGTCTCCAGCTTGCTAGGCAGCACAAGATGATCTTGAACTTCTGATCTTCCTGCTGGCACCTCACAGGCTCTGGAATTAAAAGCATGTACCACACCCAATTTAGGCTGGGATGAGGATCAAACTTGGGTTTCATGCAAGCTAGGTGAACACTAGTTGTGTCATTTCTTTAAAAAAATCATTGAGGCTCTTCAGTTTGATGTCCAACACTTCAAAAAATAGTATAAAAATGCAAACGGAGGCAAAAGGAGAACAGAACTATTAGCATCAGTGGACTTTGTATCTGATCTTGTCACTTTATTTTTCCCTCTGGTGGTGTTTCCAGCTGAACCCAGGGCCTCCCACACTCTAGGCAGTTCTCTACCACTGACCCACCTCCTCCTGGAACCCCAGGCCTTGCATGTGGTATGCAAGTGCTCTGCCATAGAGAGCTATTGCTTATTTATTTTGAAGTACTTTAAATTTCACCAGATTCTATGGCCTGTTTGTTGCTTTGCTTTTGGAGACAAAGCCTCATGTAGTTAGTCTGGATGGACTTCAAAATGAGCAGTAGAGGCTGGCCTCAAACTCAAAATCTTCTTGCCTCCACCTCTCGCATTCTGGGATTACAGTCATGCACCAGAAGGGCCAGCTGTGCTTTCTATGATGTCACCTCTGCCCTGCAAACATACTATTTTGGTGGTGTGATGAAGTGTGTAGGGGAGTTGCATACACAAATTCAGCTTTCTCTTATAACAGTCCCATTTCTTTAGTCTCTACACTGGTCGAAAATAGAGCTTATTATTTAAGATTTATTTTTACTATTTTTATTTATGAATGTGTGTAATAGAGCCCTTGGAATCCAGAAGAAGGCATTGGATGGAGTCTTGAAGCTCAGGTTACAGGCAGTTAGTTGTGTGTCACCTTGTCCTCTGGAAGAGCAGCAAGTGCTTTAACCACTGAGCCATCCCTCCAGTGACCTATACTCTACTTTTAAAATGAAAATCTTATCTATCTATCTATCTATCTATCCATCTATTGTTTGGGTGACAAGTCTTTTCATCCATTGAGCTCTCGTGTTAGCTCATATATTATACTTTTTAAAAGCTTGTTGTACATTTAGGTCATGTGCTAAATGTGAGCAGAACATTAAACCACCTTGAGTAAATGCAAGTAAAGCATTAATTCAGGACCTTCTTGATTGGGTGTCACACTGTCAGTGACAGCTGAGAAACCTCAAGTCTTATGTATGATTTGCATTTTCTGCATGTTCATTTTCTCATGCACAATTAGGAAAATTCCGTCTGGATGGTCTTTCAGGCTGACCCAATCTCAGTCTCCCTAACAGCGATTCTGTTTTGAGCCGTACATGTGTTTCTAGTGCAATGCTGCCACCTAGTGGACTAGACTAGTCTAAGTTGTTTTCCTTCCCATTCTTCATTTGCTCATCCTCTCTCCCCTATTCTATTATAACCGAATATCAAAATCATATGTGGGGAAGATAAAGGAGAAGATTATTCCTAGCTGTGAGATACGTAAGGGTTTTGAAGATCTGTTCTTAAACTTTTCTCAAATTTTCTCAATACCCTTTTCACCAGAGAAATTTCACTCTCTCTTTCTCTCTGTCTCTGTCTCTCTTTCTCCATACAATAATTTCAGAGATCAGACACTTATTCTTTAAAAATCATAAAGAAATTTACCCTAATACTATTTATTTTATTTATTTATTTAATATTTTTAGGACAGGGTATCTCTATATAGCCCTGGCTGTTCTAGAAATGACTATGTAGACAAGGCTGGTCTTGAACTCACAGATGTCAGCGTGCCTCCATCTTCTAAGTGCTGGGATTAAAGATGTGCACTACTATGTCTGGTGATTTTTTTCCCATTCCCAAACCATACTTTTAGAATACTTCATGCTCCCAGATGAAATTTCAACATGCTTCCTGTAGCACAACGTTCTCCCTCTTTTGTTTTTTTCTTTTATTCTTTTATTTCTGCCTTCACAGTAGACTCTTGGAGGAGAGAAGCTCATAACACAGATTTCAAAGACCCAGGATCTAGCACATTGCCTGATCCAGAACAAATAACTCTGATGCTCCATGCCGTGTTTAAAGATTTACTTTTATTTTATTATTTCCTCCCCACCCTCTCTGTCTTTGTGTGTGTGTGTGTGTGTGTGTGTGTGTGTGTGTGTGTGTGTGTGTGTGTGTGTACAGAGGACCTAGGAGGCTAGAGACATCAGATCCCACAGAAGCTGGAGTTACATGTAGTTGGATAGCCTAATGTGGGTGTTGGGAACCAAACTGTTCTCTGGAAGAGCAGTACTCACTCTTAAATGCTAGACTATCTCTCCAGCCCCCAGCGCAGTGTTTAGCATCCCATGGTCCTGGCTTCTGTTCTATTCTATTGGGTGCTAGTATCGCTGTCCTCATTCAGATGTCTATAACAGAAACCTGATGAACAGCATTGCTTGCTTTGCTGAGACCGATGCAGCATTTAACTTTCTTGTCTCCAAACTGCAGGGCATCAATGTGAATCTTGTGACAATTAACCAGGTCTCCTCTCTCCATGAGGCATGCCTTGGGGGTCACGTGGCCTGTGCTAAGGCCTTGCTGGAAAAAGGTGCACATGTGAGTATTGCCTCTGCCCAGTTGACTTTGTCTGCCCAGGTCCATTGGCTACCACCTAAGGAGACATCACCTTCCAGAGTGCTTACTCATTGCGCGATGGGTAGGAATTCATGCCTGCATTCCATCGTATGGATTACTCTTCTCTTTTCAGCCTATATAACATGTCTGTGAATATTCAGATGTGCTCATTAAAAACATTTTGTTATGAAACATAAGTAACAAATTTCAGCAGAACAGTGAAAAACACTCAATTCTATACCTTAAGTCAGCCATCATTTTAGTTGCACATTACCAAAGTAAATGAGTTTTGTTTTTTTTTTCCCTTTTGGTTTTTTCGAGACAGGGTTTCTCTGTTGTAACTCTGGTTGTTCTGGAACTCACTTTGTAGACCAGGCTGGTCTCAAACTCATAGAGATCCGCTTGCCTCAAACTCATAGAGATCCGCTTGCCTCTGCCTCCTGAGCGCTGGGATTAAAGGCTTGTGCCACCACCGCCTGGCTCAGTAAGCAAGTTTTTAACATAAAACATATTATAAATTGTTTTAGTTTCTTGCTATTGCTGCGACAAAACACCTTGATAAAATCAACTTAACAGTGGAAGGGTTTATTTTGCTCACAGTTCCAGGTTATAGTCCATTATGGTAGAGAAGTCAAAGTGTCAGGAGTTTGAAGCAGGTGGACACAGCATGTCCCAAGGCAGAAGAGAGCAATTAATCAATGCATTGCACATTAGTAGATTACTTTCTCTCCTGTCAAGGGAATGAGTCCACCCACAGTGAGCAGGTCTTCCTACCTCACATAAGGTAATCAGAATAATCCTGGGGCTGTAGTGATGGTTCAGTGATTAAGGTGGTTAAAAGCATTTGCTGTTCTTCCAGAGGACCAGAGTCTGATTCCCAGTACGCACACTGAGCAGCTAGCTCATTGCTGCCAACACCCTCTATGGACACATGCACCTATATGTGCCCCCACTTCCATACACGTAATTAAAAATAAGGCATACCTGGAGGCCCATCTCCAAGGTGATATTAATTTCTGCCAAGTTGATAACTAATATTTATATTTCTGCCAAGTTGATAACTAATATTTATCACACAAACCCTAACTTGAATTTTTATTTTTAGCGTATATCTTAACTTTTCTGAAAATATTGGAGTTACTTATAACTATCATAGCTTCTGCAAATCTCAATGACACTGCATTTAGATAATGTGCTGTTATTAATTCTATTGTCTGACCTAGTCCTTGAACCCTTTGTTTTATAAGCTGTAAGATCTTTAATGCTTATTAATGATTTTTTTTTCACATCTAAATGCAAGTTGAGTTTCTACGTCTACATTTTTCCAGCACCTTCTTCTAGGTGGTCCATCTAGGTTACTGTTTTATTAGCTCACAGATAATGATGCAGGCAAGGCTGTGTGACAACCATTTTCTTTCAAACTCTATGCTTGGAGCCACAAGTAGGTGGGAAATGGTAAGCACTTCTCCTTTTTAGAACAGAATATTTTTTGGTGGGGGGGGAGGAGAGAAGAATAAGACAATGGTCTCTCATTTTTGATGGTTTTCATAAATAGCTTAAGTGTTCCATCACACCATTTAACAGTTCTATCAGACTAAGTAAAGGAATAGGAGAAAGTAGGTCAGTCGGTAGATAGCCCTTCTAACTGACTGACCCATCAGTACTTTAAACTCAGTACACCTGAAAGGTGTGTGTGTCATATCTTTCCTTCTACACCAGCTTCTTATTGTAGACTCCAGTTTCAGAGGCCAGATAAAATATCTCTCTGGTCTCCTAGGCCTGGGAATCATCTTTCATCTGCCAACATCTTATCTAATTCATCAAAAAAAATCTAGCTAACTTGACTCATTTCTCAGATGTATGTTTTCATTTTTGTTGGTTTTTTTTGTCATAGTGAAATGAAGAATTTATTGTTTCATCAAAAGTAGCTTTTTGTGTGTGTTTTTCCTACTTGATAAAATTTAACTTACTTAAGAAGAGGTAATTGTCTTACCCTTGTTTTGAAAGCATTGGCAACTGGAAGCTGGAGAGTTTTAAGAGAACTCACTGCTCTTCCAGAGGATCTGGGTTTGATTCCTAGCACCCACATGGTGGTTTACAACCATCTGTAACTCTAGTTCCAGGGTATCAGACTCCCTTTCTAATCTCCACAGACACTAGGCACACATGTAGTACACATATACTTGTAGGCAAAACACTTACACACACACACACACACACACACACATACACACACACACACCATTGGGAGCTCAGTAAATGTTCACTGGCATGAACTAAGAGAAAATGGTAGGAAAACAAATAAAAAGGCATTGTTCTAAATATTTCACATAGACTAACTCATTTGATCTATCAATGGTGTCGTAAGTTTTTATAATTTCGTAAAAGAATGGAAGGCTCTCAGTCCTTCACCAGCAGGAGGGACTTTTTCCAGGCACATACATAGGAATACAGGTGACGAGTGAGTAACTCCTCTGAGTCTTGCTTTGCCCAACATTAGGTCAACGGACTGACAGTGCATGGGGCCACTCCCCTCTTCAATGCTTGCTGCAGTGGCAGTGCTGCATGTGTCAATGTGCTCTTGGAGTTTGGAGCGAAGGCCCAGCTTGAGGTCTACCTGGCTTCACCCATCCACGAAGCAGTGAAGAGAGGTAAGTAAGCCACTCTAGGGCACATAAAACAGTGGTGGATTGAGTGCAGTTTGTATTTAATAACGAATGGTCTAGTGCTGGCCTAGGTGTGCTCACCTGCAGGCATGTGTCACCACGTCTGGGCTTGTATACCTATAATTAAAACTTTTTGAGGTTATTTCAGTTTAGCTCAAACTAGGCTCAGTTTCTGTTCTGCCAAAAAAAAATTTAAAGATAAGAATTATTCAAAAATAAATATTCACTAGTTTTTTGTTTTGTTTTTTTTTTTTTACCACATATTTACCTTGTGTTTACCAGGTACATTTTGGTTCTGATTATGTTATCTTTGAAGAAAAGATTGGTTAAATTAATTAGTCATTATAGCAGCTTTAAAAAAACTTTTTATTTTGTGTATATGTTTATTTTGCCTGCATGTATATATATACACCATGCGCATGCAGTGACTTCAGCATCAGATCTCCCTAGTACTAGAGTTATAGGCTGTTGTAAGCTACCATATGGTGCTTGGAACTGAACCTGGGTGCTCTACAAGATCAGACCACTGAGCAATCCTTCCAACTTCAGTGATAAAACCTTTGAGGAAACATTTAAAACTATTATCAAACTTTCATCAGTACCTCAGAAGCATTCCTTTATGAAGGATTCATTGATATACTGCAAATTAATCATGTTTATCTTGTCATTGGGCAAAGTTTCCACAAAGAATGCTTGCTTATATTGTGGCCAGTGAATTTGTAAGTTCATTGAATAGATTCTGTACTCGAAGCTTTGGATTCATTCTCATCTGTATCTTCCAGTCTAATTAAATAAAGTTACAGGTTCTCTTTTACAGGTGTGGGTGAAGAAGATAATGGGAGATTAGTAGTAGAGAGGGACTAAGACTGAGCTTTGGTTTGAGCACTGACACTGATAGGGGTCATTCATCCCTCTGTTTCTTGTAGCCACCATTTGTAAAGTTATGCTTTGACACTAGAGAGTGAGTTCAGTTGTGCTCCTTAGAACCCGGGTTCACTGTGGTTACCTTCTGGACTGGAAAAACAAACAAACAAACAAACAAGAAAACAAGGGGAAAAAATTCTCCCAGGAGGAAGCATTTTCATGCTTTTTTCTGTGGTTTTATTTTGCAGATTTCTATTTATGATTTCCAAAACAGAGTGTTTTTCTTCTAATACAAGAAAAAATTGTTACTTCTTTTTTAAGTTCATGATTATTCATTTGGTGCAAATGGATGTTTTGCTTGTGTGCATTCTGTGTGCCATGTGTATGCATGGCCTCAGAGGCCAGAAGAGAGCTTCGATTCCTTAAGATTGAAGTTGCAAACAGTTGTGATCCACCATGTGGTGCTGGGAATTAAACCCAGGTCCTTTGGAAGAGCAGCAGCAGGTGTTTTAAGCACTAAGCCATCTCTCAAGTTCCGCATCTCTGTTATTTCAAAAGTCCATTCTAGAAAGTAATCTTGTAATTCTGTGTATTTTCAATATGTCTCTATGTGAGCGAAATTATATTATATTACACCAGGTCACAGGGAATGCATGGAGATTCTGCTGGCAAATAATGTTAACATCGAGCAAGAGATTCCTCACCTGGGAACTCCCCTGTATGTGGCCTGTACCTACCAGAGAGTTGACTGTGTGAAGAAGCTCCTAGAACTAGGTAATTATTAGATTTTAAAAATAATTTATTTAATTTTATTTTATGTGCTTTGGTGTGATGGTGTTGGATCCCCTGGAACTGGAGTTAGAGACAGTTATGAGCTGCCATGTGGATGCTGGGAATTGAATCCGGGTCCTCTGGAAGAGCAGCCAGTGCTCTTAATCGCTAAGCCATCTCTCCAGGCCCTAGAATTTTGTTTCTTTATGAGATGAAACTTCTAGGCTTTTTTAAATATAAAAAATGGCAAATGGCTGTAAAGATGGCATTCTTAATCAGGCTAGAAAAGATGCTGATTGCACTGGAGGCTTGACAGCTAGATGTAGAACTTATCTAGAGAAACAAGTATTTATCTCTCAGTTCTGCTTCTATTGATGTTGTCATATAGCTATATGCTTCTCCTTGGTGGTGGCAATATGTCTTCCAGAAACACTTGGGCTTCTAACAAGAAGGAATGTGGCTCTCTTTGAGTCACATGCGTGACCATCTCTGAACCTATCATGGTGGCCAAGGGGATACAGGATACTGATGGGCTGAGGGATAGATTGCAGTTTACTCTACAGCCATTAGGCTTTGCTCAGGACACGTGAGCTGAGAATCACAAGAAGATGCTTCTTCAAAGGGAAAACTAAGTATGGAATGTGGTGGCCACTCACAGCAGACTGTTTTCCCTCTCTCTTGCTAGGGCAGTAATTTTGCAGTTCAGAATGTCATATATAGAAACTACCATTCCAGGGAAAAGTAAAATACTTGAAACTAACATTTGGATCATGATTTAAGACACCTAGCTTCTGATATAAATGTGTAAGCTATTGTAAGACCATTTTGTTAAGAAATTTAACCTCCAATATGTTTTCTTATTATTTATTTGCTATTTTTATGTTGAATTTGGAGATCTCTTTTTGAGCCTCCAGTAATATAGATTCTAAATGAATTTCTCTCTGTTGCCAAAAGGGCCCCCAATAACCATGTAACAGGAACTTCATATGTTACAATTTGTGTGTGTGTATATATACCTAACATTACTTTTCTCACCAAATTGTCTTGGAGTAGTGTTCACAGGCATTGCTTAGGTTCTGGGCTTAAGTGACATAGTTTCGAAGATTGGTTAAATACTCCAGAGCATTTAAGATGTTTTTATAAAGAACAACTCATGTGTCTTGCATTCACACTCAGTGTTGATTGTGGCCATCTGCTTTATTGAGGAGCCAATGTTGACCATGGCCGTTGGCTGGATACGCCTCTTCATGCTGCAGCAAGGCAGTCCAGTGTAGAGGTCATCAACCTGCTCACTGAGTATGGGGCTAACATGAAACTCAGAAACTCGAAGGGCAAAAGTGCCCTTGATCTTGCAGCTCCCAAAAGCAGTGTGGAGCAGGCACTTCTGCTCCATGAAGGTAAGAAGGGCTAGGTATTTGTTTCTCTTCCCGAAGCATCCTGCCATCTCATCCCTAGACTATTCCCCCCTTTCCTTTCTTCTCCTTTTAATTAGAGGTGGTATTGTGGGAAGAGACAAGTCCTGGATTCAAGGCAAATGTCTCCTGGGATTTTTTTCACACACTGTGTTTATTGTTGCATTTTATTTTCCATTACAAGAAAGTAATCAGACAACCTTGTTTTCACCCAGAAATGATTCAATAGCCATGTTTATTATAGATTTGTAACATTGAGAGGCAGTTCATGGGCAAATTAGAAATATAGTCACATGCTACATAAGGACCCTCAATGGTGGCCAAGTATACAGCTTGTAGTCTCATAAGATCAAATCACCCAGTAGTACCATGGGCATCTTAGTCGGTGTAAATACATTCTCTGGTGTTTACACAATGTTGACAATGCCTAAGAATGCCTTTATCAGAACTTACCTGGTTTGGGTAAGTGAGGCCTGATTGTATTTGAGTTAGGACTGTAGGAAGGACAGGATATATATCTCAGAAAGCTGACCAAATGGCTATGTTGTTTGCTTTTTCTCCAGATCAAGGAATAGGTGGGTCGGCATTCCACATCCTCTCACTCTGATTGTCACCATAAGCATGAACAGCAACTATAGATGCAGAGGGTGAAGAATGAGCTGCAATGTTTCATATCTGTGCTCAAAAGAGATCCCTTTGTACACCCATACATGAAGAGAATGTTTTCAGAGCCTTCACAGATCATTTGTGTGCTGGGAAGAGTAGTAAAGATAATTGTAACGATTCAGCGTTACAAGTGCTGCCATGGAGATTGCTTTGAACCAGAGATTAACCTCTCTGAATTCTTAAAGCTTAAAAGCACCAAGAACCTTATAGGAACTCGTGCCATGCCAGTTATGAATGAGAAAAGTGAAGCATGGAGGAATTGCTTCCAAAGGGTCACACATCTACTAAGAAGAAGCACTGGGATGCTAAGCAAGCCATGTGATCCCAGAACAAGCACTCTCAAAGCTCCAAGATCTGAATCCAAACCTCCTGAAACAATTGGAATAGCAAGGGTTCTCATGTCTTGTGAAACTACTCCTAAGTCCTATGTACTGTCCATTGAAAATGCTTGTCATATTGTTTTGGAAACAGTTTCCATCAGTGCTTTAAAAAACCTACAGTGCAAATAAGCCACCTGAGGACCTTATTAAAAATACAGATTTTGGTCAAGGCAGTCCAAGTCGGGTCCTAAACTCTGTATGCATAACAGGCTTCCACACTTTAACTCACACCAATCTATATTAGTTCTGCTGTCTAGGTCATAAATAAATGCTCTTTTATTGAATTTCCACTGGAAAGGTAGTGGCCTTCCTTACCAGATGCTAGTTTGTTAAGTACTTTTGCAACTGTTAGCTGAAAACATAGCCAGCAGCAGTTTGTACATGTTTTCCCTCCCAATTGGGAGTGTTTTCAGGCCGAGGGTTTACTTGCATTCCTTATTAGCAAGCTCCTCTGTCCTCAAGCTTCATAAATGCAAGCATTAGACTTTAGCTTCCCTGGAAGAGCTAGATAAGTTTTCTGCATTACTATGCTCTACAGAAGCATAGCTACTTTGTTTATGATTATAAGTCTTGCCCCAAATTTA
Organism: Cricetomys ansorgei; assembly: GCA_026225945.1. Lineage (NCBI taxonomy): Eukaryota > Metazoa > Chordata > Mammalia > Rodentia > Nesomyidae > Cricetomys > Cricetomys ansorgei. The sequence continues at coordinate 8,420,746 of JAMJFZ010003396.1, forward strand.
AGGGACACTGGGTGGGGATCTTTTCCATTCTCAATTCCCAGTGTTTTAACTAAAGGTTTTCTGAATAGCTTTCTGTTATGTGTTCCTTGTCCATATCAATCTTGAGTGTCATCTGGCTATTTGCATATGTAATATGCTCTTTTTCATATTTTTCATAATGCCTTTAGAGTAGACTTTGCTTACAATGAGGGTCTATATAAGTAAGTAAGTAATTAGAGCCACTTGAGGAAGTCTTTGCTGATGGACAGGCGAGGAAATAATGGGATAATATAAACGTCCCTTTATAAGTAGATTCCATGAGACAGAAACTCAGGAAACAGTGGGGTCGAAGTGATTTGAGTCCTTTCTACATATTTGTATTGAGTTGAACCCTTTGCAAGAACAGAGGGCCCTTGCAGATGTGAGGTGGGATCCAGGTCTACCACACATGCAGCTAGTGCTGGGAGACCCAGAAGGATTTAGAGGACTATTTGGCCTATGGTTCAACTCCTAGCACTGACTGTGTGACCACCGAGGTAATATCCAGCTCATACCCTCTTTGCAGTTGCCGCTCTGTCCCAAGGCTCTGTCTTAGGACCCTGGCCCAGTGCTTTTCACCTCACCCAGCCCATCACTTCCATTAGCACAGGCAATAGTGAGTGAGATTCATTCCCTATAGATCCACACTTCTTTCCTAGCCTGTGGATAGCTCATTGTTCAATAATACTGTCAGTATTAGAGGATCAACTTAAAGGACATCCACTACAAAAGGGCAACTCAGAATCCTCTGCCTGTAGCATTTACCATCCTTTGGAAATTCCTATCCCATTCAACCAAGTCTTCAGTACTTCTCCTTTCTCACCCCACCGTGAGGCTCATGCCATTTTTATTCCCTCTCACAGGTCCGCCTGCTCTTTCCCAGCTCTGCCGCCTGTGTGTCCGGAAGTGCTTGGGCCGTGCATGTCATCAAACCATCTACCAGCTAGGCCTGCCAGAACCACTGGAAAAATTCCTCTTATACCAGTAGTTGGAAACATGTAGGTTGTTGCGTACCGTAGGATAGTATACACATTCAGTGGCTTGACTCATTATCCTAAGAATCAACTCACTCAATGAGAGCAAATCTTCCATAAATCCAAACACTTAGAGCAAGCAAACTCCTGGTTAGTTTAATGTTCTCCTTTGCCAAGAGGCAACCAGAAACCTTTTTGTTCTTAACTCTTGTTAATCAGCGAAAATGAAACTGAAATAGAGGGGAAAATAATAGGCTCTTTTTGGATGATTTAGGACCCTCCAGTGCCTGGGGCTGGGGTCAACATTCTGAATATTGCATAGACACAGGTAGATAAGATTACAATAAATGTTAAGTACTTAAGAAATGCTCTTGATTTGGTCCCTCCCTAATACATTTTGTTAGTTTGTTTTCCTTAAATAAATTTCTGCAATGACTTTGTTTTCTCTTATTTTTTAAATATATAAATAACTAAGTAGGTTTGGGGAGATAGCTCAGGAGTTAAGAGCACTTGGTGCTCTTGAGGAAGACTTGGTTTGTGCAGCACACAACCATATGTAACTCCAGTTCCAGAGGATCTGACGCCCTGTACTGGCCTCCACAGGCACTACATGCACATGGTGCCCAGACATGCAAGCAGGCAAAACACCTGCACACATACAATAAAAATAAATGACTCTTTAAGAAAACAACTAAGTACTTTGGTAATATCACAATTAAATGGGGCTTCAGGTGACTGTAGTTTTGGTAAATAAGAAAAACGTTTGAAGAGATTAGCTCATCCAAAGGTTGAAATCTACTGCTCATTATTTCTGATATTAAATGTATTTGTAAAAATGTAAGCAGCTCCAGGACTGAGCAACATTGGGTTTCCCTGTAACCTGAACTCACATCACTGTCTACTGTGTGTCATATCAACACTGGTATATTCTCAAAGTCAGGATCCTCGGGGTTCTTGAAACGACCTCCCTCCCTTCTCTTGTTTTTTTTCTTTCCTTCTGTGCTACCCCTTTTCCTTCCAACTCCATTTTGTAACATTAGAACTTTAAAAAGCCACAAACTTCTTATTATTGTAAGTACTACTGTTACAGGTTCGTGACTGTAGGAATACTAGCTAGTGAAAATTCTCTTTTATAAGTTCCTAAGATTCATTCTCTCTCCATATATATTTTTTTTTCAGTTTTTCTAGGCCTCTGGTTCTGAAGTGAGGCCAGTCTATCCACTTCCCCTTGGTATATTTGGCAACATCTAGTGACATTTGCCATTGCAACAACTGAGAGGAGGGTGCTAATGATAGCTAGTGAGTGAAAGCCACAGCTGGCTACTGATCCTCAAATTTAAATGTATTGTAAAGGCACTGCTGGAGTAATCACTGATTTCAAGATATACTATAGAAACAAAGCAACAAAATCAGCATGGGTGTAAATAGGCAATCCATCAGTGGAATAAAACTGTGGACCTACATGTAAGCTCACACTCCCACCGCCGTATCATTTTTAACAAAGAGGTTAAAAGACAGCATATTTGACAAATGTTGCTGGTCAAACTGGATGGCTGCATGTAGAAGAATCCAAATAGATCTGTATTTATCATCCCACACAAATCTCAATTCTAAATGAATCAAGGATCTTAACATGAAATCAGATACACTGAACCTGGCAAATGAAAAAGTAGGAAAGACATTTGAACTTACCAGCACAAGATATTCTTTTCTGAACAGGATATTGATAGCACAGTCATTAAAACCAATAATTAATAAATAGGACCTCATGAAACTAAGAAGCTCCTGTACAGCAAAGGATACCCTCATTTCAGCAAAATAGCAGCCTACTAAATGGGAAAAAAATTTACCAATTATACAGCTGGTAGAGAGTTAGTATCTAGGATATATAAAGAACTAAAGAAACTGAATATTAATAAAACAAATGATTCCGTTTAAAAGTGAGGTATAGAACTAAACAGGTATTTCTTGTCTTAGTTACTGTTATATTACTATGAAGAGACACCATGACCAATGCAACTCTTTATAAAAGAAAGTGACTGGGGCTTGCTCACAGTTTTAAAGGTTTAGTCCATTATCATCATGGTAGAGAACAGGGTGACAGCAGGCAGGTATAGTGCTGGAGAAGTAGCTAAGAGCTACTTCCTGATCTGCAACGAGAGAGAGAGAGAGAGAGAGAGAGAGAGAGAGAGAGAGAGAGAGAGAGAGAGAGACTAGGCCTGGCTTGGGCTTTTAAAATCCCAAAGCCCACCCCCAGTGACACACATCCTTTAACAAGGCCACACCTACTCCAACAAGGCCATACCTCCCAAGCTTTCTAATGCTTTCAAACAGTTCCACTCCCTGGTAACTAAACATCCAAATATATGACCCTATGGGGGCCATTCTATTCAAATCACCACAGTTCTCAAAACATGAAACACAAATGGCTGAGAAACATTTCCTAAAATGTTCAATGTCCTTCGCCATCAAGGAAACACAAATGAACAACTCCTTTGGGATTTGAGCTTACCACATTCTGAATGGCTACATTAACAAACAAACAGAACAAATGATGACAAATGCTGATTTAGGGTAGGGAAAAGGAACACTTATTCATTGTTGGTAAGAGTGCAATCTGGCAAGGGCCCCTACTGAAATCAGTGTGGAGGTTACTCAAAAAGCCATGAATAGAGCTATCATATGATTCAGCTGTGCCATTTTCATGCATACACGAAACTACAAAGTTACCAGCTCATCAAAGTTCACTGCAGCTCTATGGATAACAGACAGAATTGGAGCAGCTTAGATGTCTTAGTGACTGTTCTATTGCTGTGAAGAGACACAATGACCAAGGCAACTCTTATGAAAGAAAACATTTAGTTATGGGCTTGCTTACAGTTTCGGAGTCTTAGTCCATTATCATCTTGGCAGGCAGCATGGCAGCACACCTGGTGCTGGAGCAGTAGGTGAGAGCTACATCCTGGTTCACAGGCTGAGAGACAGAGAGAGAGAGAGAGAGAGAGAGAGAGAGAGAGAGAGACAGAGAGAGAGAGAGAGAGAGAGAGAGAGAGAGAGACATAGAGACTGGGCCTGGCCTGGGCTTTTGAAATCTCAAAGCCCACATGGCCACACCCACTCTAACAGGGCCACACCTCCTAATCATTCTAATCCTTTGAAATAGTGCCACTCCCTGGTGACCAAGTATTTGAATATATGAGCCTATGGGGACCTTTTTCTTTCAAACCACCACTTTCAGCATCCTGGTCCCAATAGGCATGTAGCCTTACCATAATGCAAAATGCATTCTGTTCCTATACTCTATCACAGTCTCAACATTGTTTAAAAGTTCAAAGTTCAAAGTCTCTTCTGAGACTTCATGGCAATCTCTTTACTGTAATCCCTTGTAAATTCAAAATAAAAAGGCAGATTACATACTTCTAACATAAATGTAGCAGAATAAACATTACCAGTCGAAAGGGAAGGAAAGGGAACATAGTGAGTAAATGCTGGACCCAAGTAAGCCTGAAAATCAGCTGGGCAAACTCTTAACTCTGCATCTCATCTCCATGTCTGATGCCAACATCCTTTTCAGACCTCCAACTCCTTTCAGCTTTGTGGCCTGTGACATATTTCTCTCTCTTGGGCTGGTTGCACACCTGGCCTGCAGCTCTTCTTGGCAGGTATCCCATGACTATGGCGTCTCCAACATCTTGAGATCTCCAAGGTTATCCAGGCTTCACCTTCTCAGCTTCGCACAATGGCCTCTCTGGGCCTCCAAGCAGGGACACCCCTGGCACAGGCCTGGCCTCAGTGGCTTTCCTTTGCCATGGAGGGTGATTCTACAACCCTTTCTCATATTCTTGACTCTAAAGTCAGAGCCCTGTGGCTAAAGCTGCCAAGTTTTGCTGCTTGCTGGGGTTGGAACCTGGCCCTCTCCTTCAGTTACATTTGTGTCAGCTTTCTGTTGCCCAGGGTTTCCTTCACTGCTTAAGCTTTTCTTTATTCCTTTCCACAAGTTGGGAGCTCACCTGGGTGAGGTCTTGCCCTGAGGTCACCACTTCCTTTATTCCAATTAGTATCAGGCTTTTCTTTAATCTTTTTATTTCCGTGAGCACTGGACTTAGCTCCAATACACACTTCCTGCTAGTCCTTTTCTCCTTGTACTGTACATTTTGTATTTTTCCTTGCTCAGCCTGCTTCTCTTCATTACAGATCTGCATAAGAATGACAACTAATAACCACATGACAGAGTCAATAAAAGGTTGTCTTGAAATTGTGTCTGCTAATGCCTTTAATCCAGCAGTTCTCAACCTTTGGGTTGTGACCCCTTTTGGGATCAAATGACCCTTTCATGGGGGTCACCTAAGACCATCTGCATATCAGATACATTATAATTTATAACAATAGCAAAATTACAGTTAACATAATTTTATGGTTGGGGTCACTTCAGCATGAAGAACTGTATTAAAGTGTCACAAGCATTATTAAGGTTGAGAAGAATCACTGCTTTAATTCAGAACTCTTCAATTTAGCCTCAGGCAGATTTTTAGGACTAGGGACAAAGTAGACACATTCTTCACCAAAGTATCACAGTAATGCTCTCTAAGCCACCTACTAATATTCTTCCTCTCTGAAACTTCTTGCGCTTCCCCCACCCCACACATAGTTCAAATTGACCTCAGCACTGTCTTCCATGCTCCTACTAGGATGACCCATTAAGCTCTGCTTAAAACACCCAACGACTTTTCTACTCCAAAATCCCAAAGCCATCCATATTTGCCTGGGTCCAGCCTCCGCTTGAGGTCAGGGTCTTGAGAAAGGGAAGCCTGGCGGTCATCTCAGAAGAGCATCAAAACTTTAGAATTCCTCCCTCCCTCTCTCATTTTTGCTCACTTTCTTTCTCCTTCTTCCCTCTGCTTCTTTTCTTTTTTTTTTCCTTCTGCTTCTCCTGAGAGAATGAACCAGTCTAGTCTTTGTTTACTAAAAGTACATTGCAAATTTAACAGTTTATCAAAGTCAAGCTTATCAGGGTCAAGCACATTCAAAGCTTCACAGAAAACTCATATAGTTAGATTCTTTTAAATACCCATGCTTACTTGGTATACTAAGCAAGAACAACTTTCACTGTAACAGCTTAATCTTCAACTTGTTTTTTTCTCAGAAAACCTCTAACACAATGGTTCATTGACAGTTTGCTGGGTGCCCTACTTGTGGATTCAGCATATATCAGACAGACAGAGGGCACAAAGGTGCCAGAAAAATTATATTTATAGATTTTAAGCTTTCTTTAGTTTTTCTACTTCTTCCCTATATCTATTCAAACTTCAATCATATGTTTCCTTAGCATTAACAGCATCTATTCCTCTTTTCCTTGACTATCCATTTCTCTTGTTTCTGGGGCTCTATATAAACTCCAGATGGTTCAGAAAACACAGGCTCAATAGTATAATTACTGTCCCTGAACTTGGTCACATCATATAGTTCCAAAAATTTCTTTAAGGAACAGTTCATGTACAATTTCATCTTGTGCCTAGTTGACTTGAATTTAGTGAGGCTGACCCAGGGGCAATAGCCCTTAGGACACTCATGAAGCCTTCCACCTCAGGGTCATTAGATTCAGCCTTCTTCTTCCTTATCAGGGGGCCACAAAGAGGGTAGGCTCCCATGGAAGCATTTGCCTGAATTCCATTTACAGAATAGAGGAAGCTTTAGAGAGAAAAAGAAAAGTTCAACACACAAAGAATAGCAGACCCATTTGTAGGACAGTTATTGCCAGATGTCTTCAGTAAAGGAAGTGAGCCAGAGTCTGGTACTGTGTCAAGCAGCCATCTGCATAGCCATGCTGTGCCTGGCACATATTCTTCTAACAAACAGCATGGTTAGGCCTATCATAGCAATTCAAACCAATGCAATGAACATCAACTGATGATTGGATAATGAAAATGTGGTACATTTGTACAATGGAATATTATTCAGCTGTTAAGAAAAATGAAATTCTAAAATTCACAGGTAAATGAATATCCCAGTCCCTGGTATAAACCTCAGTCTCAGAAACCATTCTATCGCTGTGAAGGAACACCATGACCATGGCAATTCTTATGAAAAAAAGCATACCTTAGAGGTACATCCTGATCTGCAGGCTGAGAAAGAGAGAATGACACACTTGGGCTTGCAAACTTCTTTGGGTTTTGAAGCTTCAAAGCCCACACTTAGTGACAGATTTCCTCCAATAAGGCCACACCTATTCCGACAAGGTCACAATTGCTAATTCTTCTAATCCTTTCAATCAAATCTTTGGTGAATGTGCATTCAAATATATGAGCCTATGATGTCTATTCTTATTCAAACCACCTCGATGTCCATCAACTGATGATTGGATAATGAAAACATGGTACATTTATACAATGGAATATTATTCAGCTGTTAAGAAAAATGAAATTCTGAAATTCACAGGTAAATGTATGGAGCCAGAAATGATCATCATGAGTGTAGTAATCTAGACCCAGAAAGACATCTTTGAATCGTTAGATCTTTGTGTTTAGTGGGGGTACCCATCAAAGTCAGGAAACTAGTAGGGAATCATAGCCATGGGTTTAGTAAGGGAGTCATGGCAGTGGGTTTTCAACAGAGGAGAGAGAAAGAATGCAAGTGATTTGAAAAATAATGGAGCAAGAAGTGTTAAATGGCTGGGAGATGGGATGGCAGGACTGAATAGACTTGGTGGATAACAACAACAGCAGCAAACAACAAAAACTTGGGACCAGGACTTGTGGCTCAACAGTTAAGAACACTTAAGGCTTTCATAGATGACCTGGGGTTGGTTCCCAGCACTCACACCAGGCAGTTCTCAACTGCTTGTGGCTCTGGCTCCAGGAGGTCTGATGTCCTTTGGCCTCCACAAGCCTCCATGTACACACGATGCACATTAACTTAAGATCATACACATACATGTTTATAGAAATAAAAATAAATCTTAAAAAAGAACACATGAAATGAGGAGGGGAGAGTGGTGGCGGGGAGGAATTGGATGGGAAGGAATAGAGGCGAACTTGATTAAAAGATACTATGCATGTATGAAACTCTCAAACAATAAAATTTGGCAAATAGCCTGCTTTGCATCCCCAAAATATGTATTAAATTTTGAAAGATTCAGTACAAAGACAGAATATGAAACATTGCTAATATTTGTTGTAGGTCACAAAGTGAAGAGATCATTTCATTTGCATCTTTTTATTCTTTTTACTTCTTTATTTATTTATTTTATTATTTTTCATATGTACAAATATTTTGCCTTCATATGTATGTATGTGCACTACATGTCTCATGTCCAGGGAATCAGATCCTTTGCAACTGGAGTTACAGACAGTTGTGAGCTGCCATGTGGGGGCTGGAAGTTGAATCTGGGTCTTTTGTAAGAGCAACAATGCTTTTTTAATGTGACTTTAACAATCTTTTAAATTACACATGTGGCTCATATGATATTTCTGTTAGCATCATTCTTGGCTCTTTTCTGGTTTTGCAATATCTAATAATCTTAATTCCATCATATTCCAAAACCAAATCTTGAACTTTTTGTAACTATTTTAAAAACTCAAGTAATTCTATAAAAATTCCCCCTCCAAAAATGTACATGAATGTATGTGAAAAGGATGACATATTTTTATAAGTATATTATCAAAGATAGAAACTTCAAAGGAAAATACTGATGAACTAGGATAAATTAAAATGATGCAGCAAGATACTATATTGTAAGTGAAAGGGCGAGCTCAAATGGAGGAAATCTGCATGTGACATGTGTAGCAGTTCTAAAGTTAATATTCTGACCATGTGAATAGGATAAAAAGCATTCGTTCTCCTTACTCTTAGTGTCCTTACCTTTCCAAGTAGAGAATAGGAAGCAATAGTTCGAGGTACTTTGTGATGAACGGGGTGTTAATGCTCACTTCTCAGGTGTTGAGTTACTGCTTGTAAAATATTGAAGCTTTCAGTAAAGTCTGAATCATGTAGAACACCCTGGTCACATTTTAGAAGCTATTAAAGAAATGGCCTAGTTTATTTATCTGGCTTTACATGCTATAATATACATACTGCATTGCCTGGTGACAAAAATATGCCAACTTGTCTGCTGTAAGTGGAATAGCTCATCTCTTGCTGTCATAAATAGATGCAACAACAAAATATAAATATTGAATAATTTTCACAGTCTTACAGAGGTTAATTCTCACCAATCTTGGGGAAGTTATGGGATATTCTAAAATCTATGACAGCATGTAACATCAGGTTAAGAAGGGACAATAGTGCTCTTTTTGCCAGCACATATGCTAAAACTGGAATGATACAGAGAACATTAGCATGGCCCCAATTTAAAAAAAAATGAAAGAAGGGACAAGAGCTGAAATAAAAATAGCAGGGTAAAGAGTTACAAAGAAGTTAGGCAACGTCCTCATGGAGTGACTGAATTTTAAAATGATTATCATCATGTATATAATATTTAGTAGTTAATTTTACTGTTGATGTTTTAGTGATTTGTGTCAATGTACTTAACCCATTCAATGTATAATAACCCATCCTTCTCTCTCATGGTAAGATATATGCTCCAACTCCCCAGTGTATGTCTTAAACCCTGTAGTCCCACATGCAGTCAGTACTATGCTTTTTTTATACACTCATGATAAAGTTAATTTTAGAAACTAAACACAAGAGATTGTCAGTAATAATAGTAAGATAGAACAATTATAATAATATACAACCAACCTAGGTGTTCAACAACAGAGGAATGGGTTAAATTGTGATCCTTGTGTGGGGTGCCCAACTTAAATTGATATAGCTACGGTGCAATCCCTACACCTATGACTCAGGGAAAATCATGGAAGAGGGGGATGGATAGATTGTAATAGCCAGAGGACCAGGACACTGGCTTCTAGAATAGTATCTTCAAGACATGACAGGGAAGCTGCACCCATGAAATCTCAACAATAAGGTTGCTGAAACAAGATCTGCATAATAACAACACCAACACCAATTGGATGTTGATTGGCATCCCCTGGATGTGGGAAATTTCACAAGGTCACACCCCTAGATGAAGAACTATAGGTAACTAATGGCTGCTGAGGGAAGGCGAATCAGTCTTCTCTAGGCACCAGCTCTCTGATAGGCTATCCAGTCCCAAGTGGTCAGCTCTAAACACCTATAGATATGCACAAATACTAAATGGACTCAGTAGGTTACATGTATTCCTGAAAAAATAATTTAAATTATAAAATGTGGTACATGTACACAATGAAACATTTCCCCAGCCATTAAGAATGAAGCCGTGTGGTTTGAAGGAATTGTTTTGTAGTTTAAGTTAATTAAGTCAGTCTCAGAAAGACAAGTACGGATTTTCTCTCACTTGCAGTTCTACATTTTATATAGAAACATAAAATCATGTACATAAATATATATCATGAAAGTGAAAGCCAGAGGTGCAAAGGGACTAACAGGATGAGGAAGGGTTAAAAAAGAGGACCAGGGGACTGTAGGGAGGTACAGTGAGGAATATGCCTAATATATGTTGCATAATTGTATGAAAATGCCTTCGTGTAGCATAATAATGTGTATGATGAATACATACAGTAAAATTAAAATACCAGCAATAAAGAGATTTGAATGGGCCCTCCCCTAAAATACTTCATTGGACTGTACTCCCCCTTCATTTCTTGGTGGTGATGTGAGATGGTTTAACCAATGCCTATGTAAAAATGATGGGAACACTGGGGCCATTGTGACACAGCATTAAGCTACCACATGCAGGTTACTTGAACACCAGACCTGTGGCACTGTCCCAGTTGATTTAAAAACCAAGGTAATTGCTTAAATGTTTAAGTAGGATGGCTATGAGCAGTGGAGAGGGTGGTACAGATACGCTAGATGGAGTGATGGCTTATGTGTTGGGCAACACAAAACAAGAGAAATGTTATCACGCTGATCTGAATGGTACCCAAATGAAAACTTGTGAGTTATTTTCAGACTTTCTCATTAAATGGTTTCAGATTGTAGTTGGCTCCAAGTGCCTGAAACCATGGGAAGTGAAACAGTGGATAAGAGAGAATACAGTATGCCTTTTATCTTTTTGCTCTTATTGAAAGTAGTGATCCTATCATAAAAGTATTTGTGATGACTGTTTCCTTACAGAAGCCTTATGGAAATAGTTTTTTAAGATTCAAACATTTTGGTAGTATCCTTTTAAATCATCGTATCATATTCCATAATGTTAGCTGTCTAGATTATTCTTATCATAGATAATATTGACATAAGCTTTATTTCTTTATATTTAAAAATATTTATTTATGTGTATGAGTGCTTTGCCTGTATGGGTATCACGTGTGTGCCTGGTTTTTGTGGAGGTCAGAGAAGGGGGTTGCATCTCCTGGAACTGGAATTAAAGATGGTTTCAAGCCACCTTGTGAGTTCTGGGAACCAAATTCAGGTCTTCTGCAAGAGCAGCAGGTGCATTCTCTGAACCATCTCTCCAGCCTTTACTTCTTTATACTTTAGAAAAGTGTTTGAAGGACAGTATTCCTTCAGTAAAACCCCTTTCTATTTCTCTCTTTCCCTTAATAAACCTGTGTTTGCTTTGCTCAACACAGTATTTGAAGTATCTGACTTCTGTGCTGGTTAGTTTATGCCAACTTGACACAAACTGGAGTCATTAGAGAGAAGGGAGCCTCAATTGAGAAAATGCCTTCATAATATCTGGCTGTAGGCAAGCCTCTGTAGGGTATTTTCTTAATTGGTGATTGATGTGCCTAGGGTCCATCCCCATTATAGGTGATACCATCACTAGGCAGGCAGCCCTGGGTTCTATTATATGAAAGCAGGCTGAGCAAGCCATGGGGACCAAGCCAGGAAACAGCACCCCTCCATGGCCTCTGTATCAGCTCCTGCCTCCAGGCTCCTGTCCTGACTTCCTTTGATGACGAACTCAGTACATAACCAAAAAACCCTTTCCTCCAAAGTTGTTTCTCTCATGGTGTTTTATCATCGCATAGTAACACTTACTAAGATAACTTATTTTCCAAGTTTGTAAGCTGTATATATTAAAATGTAAAGTAATAGTTAAAAAATAAATTATTAAATAAGTTAAACTAATTTATTTAAATCAAATCGAATTCAAATCAAATCAAATTAATTTATTTAAATTAAATTAAATCAATTTATTTAAATTAATTTTAAGTTAAATTTAATTAAATAAATAAACATTAAATATGTGCATAATGAGTAATTTTCAGGGAAAAAATAATTTTTTCAGTACTCACACATGTGCCCAGAGCCTTGGCCTCTAGGTGATTCTAGACTTCATCAATCTGACAAAATATGTGTGTCTCCTAAAGTCATTTGATCCCTCATACTTCCAATATTGTCATGCAGGATGCAGATGGGGCTCATATAAGACCCCTTTTTTTGCAGTAACTGCCCATTGCGGAGAAGTTGCATGCACTAAATGGAAACAACACAGCTGATGCTTCAGTGCTCCAGATACAGTGCCTGAAGCCGCCATGTTAAGGGAGGAATTACTGAATAGCCACAGCATATCCGAGGCAGATGTTCTCCCTATTGAAGGACCTCGTATTTTCTCCCATTGCAAATCACGGCCAACGGCTGCTCTTGCATGAATGTAGAATTTAGAATGTATTCTCTCTTTCTTTAGAAGTACTCACATCATAATGAATACGTTGGTCACATGAATTAACCACTTTAACTTGTAAAGAATGTGTACTGGGTTTGAACTTCTATTTACCAATTTTTCTACCCACCCCCACTACCGTTGCTATAGCTTGTAAAGTTTCTAGCTTGCACAAAATTTGTAAGACTAACTCAACAAATAACGTTGGGCTCATTACCTCAATTTACCAAGTGTTTGCATTTTGGCATGGTTGTTTCTCCTGATGTATTCATAAATGCATGTAGGCACATGTGTGTAACTACATATATGTATGCACGTGTATATAGTATATGTGGGAATCAGTATGTTAGTACTTAGTCACACTTTTTTAAATGAAATGTTTGTAAGTTGCAGGCATTGTGATCCTTCATCAAGGCTAGGTTAAGAAGAGGTAAAGGAGCAAAAAAAAAAATGAGTTTTTAAAAACATTTATTTTATGTGTAATTCACACTGTTACAAACACGTGCACATGCATATGTGTCATTCCATGTATGGAGATCAGAGAACAACTTGTTCAAAATTGGTTTTCTCTTTCCACAATGTGAGTTCCCTAGGATCGAACTCAGGTCAGCAAGCTTGGTAGAAATTGCCTTTTAGTAGCTGAGCCATCTCACATATCTAAGTGGAAATCAAAAAAGTCAATTTCCAAGGTAAATGCTATAGTACAGTTTTTGTATTTTTTAAATTCAATGCTAAGGCAAAGAGGCCATTATAACCAAAATATATATATAAAAAACCATTTAAACAAGATAGGATATTGTTTGTTGTTTATTATCCTGCACTATTGTACAACAAGAAGAGTCAAATATTAATTCCGAATGACAGTAAAGAAGATTACAAGTTGTTGCCCTATTGGAAGGGAATTCATCAGCCTTCACTATGTGTGAAAGCGGTGTAGCCGGCTCATTTCCTCCTTGGCCTCACAGTCTCATGTGGTTCTACCCCAGTATTCCATCATACATCCCCAAAGAACACAGAGACACAGAGATTCACTCCCAGACCACTGTACAGTGATGGTATGAGAAGGTGACATGTGACGCGCTACAGTGCATCCAGCATGCAGGTTTATACTTCCGCATTGGGACACCAATGTCTTTTCTGTCGTGTTTCACCATTCAGGATCCCATCAAGGACCAGTCAGTCATTAAGACTCTTTATTCTCCTTTATTCAAGTTTCTCACTCACTTTTGCCTTTTGTACCACTGCTTTTTAGAAAAAAATGATAAAACAAAAGTTTCATATTTTCCTTTTTTTAGCAGTGACTTTTTATTAAATATCCATGCATGTATGTAATGTGTTTGGATCCAATCTACCTTTCTCTCCCTTCCCTTCAATTCTTCCCCTATCCCCTTGCCCCTTTTCCTTCTCTGGTTCCACATCCATGCACAGTTATTAAATTAAAAACAAAAAACAGACCTACTGGTATTATTTTTAAGAGCCCAGTCTCATAGTTACATAGACAATCTCGCCATTTAAGTTCACCTCAAGGATACTCCATTATGTTAATTAAAATGACATGTTCTTGTTTGAATCGTAAGGTGCTGCTTCATGGACAGGAATGATTGAGTGCTGTCTAAGGCAGCACCAGAGTGCCCCACCTGCAGCACTTTGATCAAGACCAGCAGAAAGACATGAACTTTGCCCAAGGAGCAGATAATTTCAAATTAGAGAAGCCAAGTACCTCTTAGCTCCTAAAGGGTTTGCAACTAGGAAAATTGTTGGCTGGTTGCTTCTGGACCAACTTTGGTTAGATATCTCACCCTCGTCTTTCTCCCACCCTCCCATTCTTGCTCTCTCAGCTTCAGTCCCAGCTTATGTTTATTGTTGTTGTTTGATTTTGAGATAGGATTTTGTTATGCAGTCCTGGTCTGGTACTTACTAAAAGCCCAGGCTGGCCTCAAACATGTGGTAATCCCTTCACCTCAGACTCCCCAAATCTGAGATTACAGGGGTGAGCTACCATGCTTGTCTGTTGGAAGTGACTTTCAAGAATCCCCAAATTCTCAGAGGCAAATGGGCTAGTAATCCATAAGTGAGTTATGAGTTGGTCATCTAAGTGATGGTTTTGTGACCAGTGTCACTTGGAAGAAAGGAATGTGGCCCTGACACATGCTGCACAATGGAGTTTTTTTCTTTTGTTCTTATCCAACCTGAACCAATTTCACTGAACATGAACACACACACACACACACACACACACACACACACTGCCAGACATAAGGATTCACTAGAGCTTACTAACATTATTGCTCTCTTATGGCTAATGTTCAATCATTTTATTTCCTATAATCATCACTCGAACACATGTAGTTCAATTTTTATCACATTAATTCTTACAAATGCATGCAGTTTTTCTGTAGGGAACTATTATCAAGGAGTTTAAAAGTCTTGCTCCCATCTTATTTGCTAGCCATGTTCAATGCAATAAATACAATGAGAAGATTCAAAGCTGATGAATTCCTTACAGCCTGGAAATGTTCTTTACTATCATTTTTGAAACTTAGATTTGACTGTGGAAAAACCTCATCTTATTCAAACTAAATTAAATGTAAATAAACTGGACCGTGAAGATTTTAGTAAGAACAAATGGAAATAGTATCCAGCTGCCCCCATGACGGTCCTCTGTTTAAATCCCTCCCAGCCCTTCTATGTTGGAAATAAACTTCTCACTCCCTGCCAAATAGTTAATGGTTCTGCACGTCTCTCCTGGTACAACACTGAAGGATTTGCATGCATATGGCCTTCTCAGTCAATTCTGCAAACAGAAATAGTGAGCAATTTGGCTGCATTTATCCCAATTTATAATGAGCAGCCTTTCTTTAAAATTAAAATTTTTACTGAGAAAATTATAGATTCTTGTGTAGTTCCAAGAAATAATGAATCAAGCTCTTTTGTATACTTAGCTTCCCTCAATGGTGACCTTTTTGCAACAGTATAGTAAAATGTCACAACATGAAGTTGACAATCATGGCTCAGGGAGATACATGGCTCAGTAATTAATGTGGTTGCTATATAAGCATGAGGATCTGAGTTCAGGTCTGATCACATGTAAATTCCATGCAGGTGTGGAGACTTGCCTGCAATCCCACTATTTGGGAGGAGAGGCAGAGGATCCCCAGAGCAAGCTTTCTGTCAGAACTAGCTGAGTGGGTGAACTCTGGGTTCAAGTGAGAGGCTCTGCACCAGTACATGAGGTGGAGAGCAATTGAAGAAGACTCCTGACATCAACCTCTGGCTTCCATACACACATATACACACATAGACATTTACCCACACATGTGAACACATGCATGTACACCACATACACATACATGATGAAAAAAAACATTTTTTAGAGTTTCCAAAATTTACTTCTATCCAGTCATGTGCATGGTGTGCATATGTGTGTGTGTGTGTGTGTTTCTTTTGGTTTCATATAATTTATCACACCTGTAAGAGCATATCTTTAAAATATTTATTTTTACGTTTTAAAATTTTGATGTATGTGTGCATCTGTGTGTGGATATGTGGATATAAGTGACAAGGAGGCCAGAGCAGGGCACTGGATCCCCTGGAGCTAGAGTTCTAGGCAGTTGTGAATTCCCTGCTGTGGGTGCTGGGAATCAAACTCTGGTCATCTGGAATAGCTGTATATGTTCTTAAGTGCTGAGTCATCTCTTCAACCCCATAAGAACATAATAACCTCGAATCAGCATTTTCATTCTTAGGAATCTCTCTTCTAGAGAGACTTGCAAGTATGCCCAAAACAATGTGTGCAGAAATACTGATTGCAATATTTATCTAGCAGTCCAAGAAATGAAAACATTCTGCTAGCATCACTGGAGAATAAGGAAATACTTTTGTCACAATGTGAAATGCAGTAGAGAATAAAGAAATGAGTATAGCAATATATAAGATGACAGAAAGCCTTCCAGACTAAGTGTAAAATCTATAGGACAGTATGACAATATAATTACACTGGAGTAAAAATGTGCAAGGGTAAGTGTATGCATGTGTACACAGAAATTCATTAAAATATGTACAAAAATATAAGGATGCCTCAAGGTGTCAATGCACACCTGTAATCCCAGCACTCTGGAGGTGGAGGCAGGTTTGCCACAAGTTTGAGGCTATTTTGACTATGTAGGGAGCTCAAGGCCAACTTGGGCTACACAGCCATACTCTTGAGAAAAGCAAGGAAGCAAGCTAGCAAACAAACAAGCAAGCACGGGAACACTGGCTAAAAGTAGTTACTAAATGTTTCAATTGAGCGTCCAACCATCTCAAACAGAAACAAATCTACAGCAGTTTGGAAGTCAGCCTGTGCTTAAGAGTAGCTCATAGGCCTCTAGGGATAATCTCTTCAACCTGGAGGAGAACAAAAGTGGGAGTCTTTCCGGACAAGCAAAGTGGAGCTGCAGTTTCTTGCTGCAGGAGACTATCACTGGACTGTGACTAGGTAGGGGGTAGGCAAAGCAGCAAACTGCTGAGGCCAGCAGCACTCTACAACTAGCAGTTGAAAGAGAATGGGGCTCTCTCACACCTGTGGTGCCCCTTCAACCCATCTTTCTAGCCACAACTATTCAGCATTTATTTACAAGTTAAATCAAAATGTGTGCAGGAAGGGTAAAAGAGGGCATGCAATGAACTTGCAGCCCCCAAAGAGGAAAACAAGTTCTTTCTCTCCCTCTCCACCTCTACCCCCTGCATTTTTGTAACATACAGACACATTTTTCCATAAGACACTCCCAGCAAAATTGAAACCACATGTGCAGATGGCCAGACTGAGCTGTGCATGCTCCTGTGCAAGCAGTTCCTCTGAGCTGCTGTAAAGCAGCTTTCTCAGCTCTTGGATGCTTGTCTGAGAAGCCCCTAAGTAGCAAACAAACCTCAGCTGCTTGTTAGTCCTTGCTTCGCAGCCACCCAGCTCCCTTCATTCTCCAAAAGTTACAAAGTGTCAGTTTCCTTCCTGATAAACTCTACTGCTTGCTCCCTGATTGGTCTCAGTGTAGGAAAGGATGTGACATCAGCAACTTTGCAGACTTGAGGCCTGGGGGGGGTGTGTGTGTTGTGGACTTTGGCCAGTCTCCAGCCTGCTAGGTGGAGTGCATGTGAGTGTCTGTGTGTGGTAGTGGTGGTGGTGGTGTGGTGGTGGTGGTGGTGTGGTGGTGGTGTGTGTGCGCGCGCGTGTGTATGTCTGCATGAGAGTCTGTTTGACCACAGGTAGTCCTCACGTTACCCTGCCTGTGCTGTTCTCTGCTGCAGACTGCCTGGACCAGGACGTATACAGTTCAACCAACCACAGAACTGGAATTTCCAAGGGGCATCAGGAGCATGGCTTTTGGGTTTTCCTGAGCAACTGAAGTGGAACCTAGAGTTTGCTGGCCCAAGAGAGCACCATGGATGGTGAACACGGGGGCAGGAGTGACAAGCCAGGAGGCTCTCCTCACCTCAGATTTCTTTCAAACCCATTGATGGGGGGTGAGTCACAGACTATGGGAAATCAGAGCGCTGGGGGTGTGGCTGCTGTGCTCCAGAGGCAGAAGAGAGCTGGGCTATGCCAGTGGGGTTTCTGAGGGGTGTCTATAGGGTGGCTACTGGACAGATGCCCACAGCTTCCTGGTCTGCATCCTTTATGTGATTATCTGTTGAGTCAGAAAGATGAAACAATTTTAATTATCACAGAGCATTTTCTAGTGGTAAAAACTTTTGCTCCAAGGAATCATTCTTTGTGGGTCAGATGTATTACTTATTAAATAGGAGGTTTAAGAGTTACTTATAAATAGTAGTGTTTTGGTCTCCTATGCAGTCCAGGTTGGCCTTAAACTCATTATCCTCCTGTCTCAGCCTCTGAAGTGCTGAGATTACAGATATGTGTGTGTGTGTGTACATGCAAGTGTATGCACACCACCATACTGGGCCTTATAGAAACATTTTAATTGCTAAGACATTTCTTTTATTAGAAGTTCTCTTAGATATTTTGTTTTTGGTGAAGCTTGGCTTGTCAAGGATGTTGGCTGGCTGATTGAGTTTAGAAAGGAGACTTTTCAAGTGCTGGAAAGATTTTCTACAGGTGTGAATTGCACCTGCTGGGGGACACATTGGCTAATGTAAAGTCTCAAGAATTCACTCATTGTCACTCTTCTGTAAACATTTAGCAGGTTCCAGATGAAAGAATTCTGGGCCTAAGCATTCAAGGAGACAGTACTACATTCAGTACACTGGTAGGCTGCTCAACTGGTAGATTGCCCACAACACTTGTCTATTAGAAGGACAATAAACAGGTTCTAAAGTTCCTTAGGACTTAATAATATCTTTCTGTATAAGTATGTAAAGGGAAAACAATAGAAGGTAGTCAATACAGAATGCCATCCCTCTGACTGAGGAGACAGATCTGCACATTCATTTTTTTTTTCATTTACCCAATTTTCTTTGCAAAATGTACAGGGCCCTCGGTGGTGAATAGGGCTTCCATACACAGAATTAATTAGTATGTATTGAGCAAACATTTGGAATAGTTGTAGAGTGGCACCAAGAATCACTTTCAAAAAAGAATTTGATGAATATTTTTAAAGCACCAATTCACTCATTGTTGGAAACAATGACTAATTCAGTAGAGTTCTGAGCAGTTATTTCACAGCAAAGTCTTATGATTTTACTTTTGTTTGTATGTGGAGAAAGGAGCTAGCCCCCTTTTCCTGGATGGTGTGCTGCTTAGAAAGTAGACAGGTTGTTCCAGCTAGGATGTACAGTGTCTTGAGGAGTCGATCTAGTGAAAATTAATTTGGAGAGATGGAACTGGATGGTGAAGCATGTGTGTGTGTGTACACTAAAGTGAGTGCATGCACTTTATATTTGAGTCTGTAGGTGAAAGCTAGAGGTCAACATTAGGTATCTTTCTCTACTGTTCTGTACCTTGTTTATTTGAGACAGAGTCTGTGTCTCGTTTAACCTGGAGCATACTGTTTTGGCTAGACTGGATGATCAGTGAGCTCCCCGCATGTGCCTCCTTTGCTCCTCTGGATAAAGTTGTACATTACCATGTCCGACTTTTTATGTGTATGTTGGGGATTTGAACCCAGATCCTTATGCTTGCATATCAGGCACTTTGTTCACTGAGCCATCTCCACTCCCACTGGATGATAAAGATTTCAAAGCTATGTGAGAGGGTTTAGACTTTGTGAGTTGGAAAAATGGAAGTCTTTGATGTTTCTGGGGCAGACAGCTGGCAATAATGAAGACTATGGGTAGATGAATATAGTGCTCCCAGTTAAGATAGAACATGGCGGCTCACAGAAAATGGCTGAACTAACCCACTGGTTCTCACATGACTCAACATCATCTAGAGGAGTCATGAAAAGGAAGGTGATCCTGCTCCTGAGGAAGTGACAAGACTTGGGGTGAATCTTATATATCTTCATCCTCAATCAGCCCCTAAGTGATGCTGACAGGGACTGTCAGGGACCACACTTTTAAGAACCATTGCACAAATCCAAGTATACAGCTGATACCTGGGTCAAACTTAGGATATGATGGAGAAAGGGCATTAATTCTGAAGGAAAGAGAAATCTGACTGCTCCTTGGCTCAGTATTGTGGCAAACCGAGAGAAAGCATCTTAAATTGTGAAGTTTTCAACCCCAAATTAGGTTAGACAGAAGAACTAGATAAGGGGGAGGACAGCTGATTTAGGATCTGTTGATCTGTTATATGTGCATATTCATGTAGTATGTATATATATGGGTATGCATGCATACATACAGATACATTTGAAAGTCAGGGGTCAACGTCGTGTGTCATCCTTAATCTCTATCTTAATTTTTTGAGGCAAGGTCTCTCACTGAACTTGGACCTTACTGATTCAGTAAGTATGGCTGGCCAGAGTGCTCCAGGGATCCTCTTTGCAACCCTCCCCAGAACTAGGATTACAGACACATTGCAGTGGTAGATTTTTTTTTATGTAGATGTTGTGGATATGAATTCATGTCCTCATGATTATGTGGCAAACTTTTTATCAATAGACCATCTCTCTAGCTCACCAGAGTCTTACTATGCCTGATGATACAAGGCAGAAGTTGAAGATGAATACAGGCTGAGTGTGAGAAGCCTCAGAATGTTCTGCAGAGGGCTTGTGGTGGAAACCCAGTGAAAGGAGAAATTTTCCAGTGGCCAAGAACTGGCATAAAGGGACAGCAAAGATGTGGGATCAGTAAGTTGGACAGAAAAGCAGGAAGGGATTTCTGATGTTACTATTCCATGAGGAATAGTACCTAAAGGTATAGCAGTTTTCAAAGACATGAGGAACACAGGATAGATACCTGGACACTTGGACATCCCAGCTTGCTTACCTTCTTCTTCTCTGATCCAGAAGAACAAATCCTTCCCAGCCTTCTGCACCAAACAGAACCACTTCTCCCATGCAGTCCTCCTAGGTTTTTTCTTCTTCCCAAGTGGACTTTCTTGCTCCATGCTTTGCACCAGTTCCTCACCTTGAGGGGGAAAAAACTCAGCAGTAGCTAGTTAGATTTGTTTACGCTTCTGAGGCCTTGACCTTGGTGAAGTGTGGAATGTGGAACATTTAGAATGTTGTTTCCAAAGGTTGGCTCCAAGATACTCAGCTCAGTTGAAAGTATCCTCTGGCACAAGGACAAATCAGAAGGAAGCATAGGGCTGAGTATGGTCTATTCTTTTCTCTGCCCGCTTCTCCAGAAGAAGGGGGGGAAAGGATGGGAAGACAGAGAGGCTGTCCTTCACAGAGATTTGCTGAATGCTTGACTCTGCTGTCTCAGGAACAGGGAAAGAATACCATTGAATTGAATCTCATCTCCCAAAAGATATTTTGAAATCCTAATTAGTCTTCGCACTTTGAAAAGAGACTACTATTGAGAAATTGAGTAGTTGCAGATACAATCACTAAAATGAAGCCTCACTGGCAATGAATGGATCCTTAATCCCACAAGAAGCAGAGATTAGAGCAAGGGATCTACACACCAAGGAAAGCCAAGGATGGATGTCCAGTGGACGTTCAATCAGAAGCTGGAGGAAGGAGGTAAGGAAGGATTCCTTCCTGGTGACTTTGGGAAGGGCATGATCTTGCTGAAGCTTTCAGACTTCTGGTAGCTTCTGATAAGCTTCTAGCCTTGACAACTGCAAGAAAATGCATTCCATTGTCTTTGTTTGGTTTTTTGAGACAGGGTTTCTCTGTTGTAACTCTGGCTGTCGTGGAACTCACTCTGTAGACCAGGCTGCCCTTGAACTCACAGAGATCTGCCCCCTTCTGCCTCCCGAGTGCTGGAACTAAAGGCACACACCACCACCGCCCAGTATATTCCAATTGTCTTAAGCTAACTAGTTGGAGGTAGTTTGTTATAGTATTCCAGGAAACTAATTCATACTACTTGTAGACACTTCACAAAATACACCAAAGGGTAAATTAGCCTCCCCAATCCCACTAATCACCTATTTATTAGTATCTATCTTTAAGTTAATTTTTTAACATTTATTCCTTTCATATGTGTGTAGGGGGGTGTGTGTGCCTACAGAGGTCAGAGGACAATTTGTGGGAATAGGTTCTCTCCTTCCACCATGTGGATTCCAGGGATTTAACTGAGGCCATCAGGCTTGGTGGCAAAAACCTTTACCTGCTGAGCCATCTCTCTGGTACAAATTGGTTTTCATTCGTTGTTTGTTTGCCTGAAAGCTCACACTTACGGAGCTAATTCTTTCTTTACAAAATTGAGCTCACCCTATCAGAAGATAACTTTCACATTTAAGCAGAAAGCAGCAAGAGTAGACATTGGAAGAGAGTTTTCATCTCCTGATGGGGCACTTTTAGATAGTGAGACAACTCGGCAGAGGGTGTTTTCTGTCTCTGTAAACAGAAAAGGTAGGAATGTGAAATTGTGGAGAGCAGAAGGGAGGAAGAGACAGAGAGGGGAAGAGGAGAGAGGAGGAAAGAAGGGGCTGGATAATGGATGGAGTACATAGACCATCTTGTCCGAGAGGCCTCAGGCTTGCTCTGTCTTCCCGTCCTCAGGATTCATCTCCAGTGTTGGAGTTTTCGTTCATGCCACAGAATCTGCCTTTGTCAAATCTCAGATACTCCTATCTCTTCAGAGCAGCTCCCCCTCCCACTTTCGACCTTGCAAAATGTTTCCTGAAATGGATGGATTTATGCTACCACTCCGCATTTACTAGGGTTCTTGGAGTTTCCTTAATAGCTCTTTTCAGAATGTAGCAATTACTGCACTTTAAATCTCTCTTGAAATAATGGAAATTGTAGAAATTGTTCCAGAAAGTGTAATAAAAATGAAATGGCAACCTCCCTAATGTGCCGCAGCTTTGATAGAGATACTTTCCTTTTAAAGGGTAAGTTTAATGACACTAATTGGAGGACTTGTGGAGTAGTTTTGTGATGAGCTGTCCTAGTTTATCCATAAGCTACAATGCTGGGTCCATGGTGTTACCAGTGACCTCATTTAGCATCAATTTCGTTTTTGGCAATAAAACCAAATATAGACCATGGCTGATCAAATACTGTGAATGAATACTTAATATATGCCAAGAGTGTGTACAATCTGTTGCATATAATGACTCTTGGGTTTCAAAGATTGTGGTGGAGTTGACGGAAAAGGGATACTTTGGCCTTGAATCTCCCTGTCCTCTCACGGGTAGTCTCCTCTCATGAGCATCATCCATGGTCTGACAGGAAAATAGGTCCCTTCTTCTGCTGGTTCTGCTCTTTCCAGCTGGCAGTTGTCAGGAAGTGAGTGAAGCTGCCTTAGGATTTAACTGGCCGTACATTGAGCCTGTAGCTTATTGCTTACTCCAGGCATGTGCCCCCTGGGAACACCTAGAGAAGTGCTTTCTAGGTCTTTCCTTGGTTGGCTGTCACAAAGAGCAAGTCTCAGCTTTCTGTTCAGTGTTTTACAGACCAAAGGGTTTGTGGATTATTTCTACATTGCAAAGTTATGGTGTTTGCTATGTTTCTCCTTTCTCTCCCTCCTCTCTCCCCCACCCCGTTGCATGCACAGTCTGCGCTGTGTCAATGCTAGAAAAGTGTGTTAATGTGTTAATCTTACCTGTATCAATATTTGGGTTTTTAAATACTCTGGTGTTCTGAGATATGCTGAGGGTAGAGTCCTTGTATAAAGCTAAAAACGGTTTAGGTTGAGGACTTATGTTTTTCTTCTGGGCAGAAGTATGGGCTTAACAACTGCTATACTAAAATGACTTTGGAGTTAGAAGGGGAAGTCTTGTACGTTGTTGATGGAAATATACAGTGGGGCAACCACTTTGGAAAGTACTCTCGAGAGGCTAAACACACCATACATAAGTCCCACTCTTTGGGGGTAGACACAAACAATTGAAAACATATGTCTATCTCCAGATGTGGGCAGGAATGTTTGTAATGGCATTATTGCTAACTCAAAATTGGAAACACAAATTGCCTCACCTTATGAGTGAGTCAATAAAATGCAGTCTGTCCATACAGTGGTTATTTGACTAAAGATGGGATGACATGGTAATACATGCTACAGGGTGGATACAGCTTGTAACATTTAGAATTAAAGGAGTCAGTCCCAAAGAACCACGTATCTTATGGCTCCACATAGATAAACTCTCCAGAATAGGCAAATCCCTAAGGACAAGAAACAGATCAATGGTTGTCAGAGGCTGGGGCAGGTACAAATGTAGAGTGAATGCTAATGGCCATGAGATTCCTTCACAGGGTAATGGAAATGGCTTGAGATCGATTGTGGTGTTGGTTGCACAACTCTGTATTTTTAATGAAAAGCATTGGATTGTATACTTCCAATGGGCAGGATTTTATGTGAGTTTTAGATCAATGAAGATGTTCACTAGCTAACTAGATATAGATATTAGTGTTGTCAGCCTCGTGGTGTGTTCCCAAACCACACTCTATATTCCTTAAAGATACAGGTTGTCTCTGCCCTGTAAATGATGAATTCTGCATGATTTCAAAGCATCAAATAGACTTGGTTTTGATCTTGGGGAGGAGCATCATTCTGTATTTGCCCCGTTTCCTTGATGAATAAGTAGGAACCAAGCCCCCAGTTTTGGGCCTTCATTTAATAATATAGTTGCAGCACTTTAATGACATCAGAACAGAGTTGTAATTTATGCTCTAAATTACCTACCTGTACTGTTTAGGCTGTCAAATATAATAATATTAGACAGCATTAAAGATGTGGAGGATCTGACAACTGTGTTTCTTAGAGGCTGAGTACTCAGAGAAAAAAGAACTAATCATGTCCCACCCAGTGAGCCACTGGTGTCCAGATGCACATGCACTAAAGACTGATTTTCCAAACCTTCAAATTTTGACTTTTCTTGCTCAGGATTTTGTTTGAATGATGTCCTCCATCATTAGCACCTAAAGGGTAAGATTACCTGCCCCTTTCATTCTAATTTACAAGTCAATTTTTCCATAATCTGAATTTAAGACTCCCTAGAAGAAATAGTACTTTTCCTGAGAGAATTAGGCACCTCTGAGAATGCTGTGGGGACACTGGATATCTATCAAGCCCAAGTTTTTGGAGATAGGAAAAGCCATTTTCCTTTAGTTTTTTTTTTTTTTTTTTTTTTTTTTTTTTGTCTCAAGACCTTAGTGACCCCAGTAAGAAAGCACTGGATGGGCCTGGTGTAGGCGGCCCACACAGCATCCTTTCATGTACTAAATGCTTAATGAGTCCATCTGCAAGGATGGTAATTTTCTCACTGGGGCAGATTTTCCAGGGCAATGATGGCTCCAGGTGGCAGGCAGTCCTCAGCTAACACGCACGTTAGGTACAAAGTGTTCTTGTCTTCCTCTTTGTGGCCTTTCAGTTTGCAAGACATTAGCAACTACCCTTGCTCTCAGGCTTTCTCAGCCTTTAAGTGCTCTTAAGTGCCCATGCCAGGAACAAGTAGCATCAGACAATTGTACCTTACTTGCATGCTGTGTACTTATCAAAGCAAGGCAGAGCTGGAGCTAATGCAGACTCAGACAAACCTCCCTCATTGTAGCTTCCTGCATCTGTTTGTTCTGGAAATCAGATTCAGCTTGAGATGAGAAACAAGTCTGGTCTATGCCACATTCAATTATATCTACACTTCATTACAAGGGCAGAGGAAAGCTTAATGTGTCAGATAGGGTTTATGGGCTTCTTCTTTCCTGAAAATTTGTATTCCTCTTACATGGTGGTAGACTACATTTTCTGTTTTAAATGCAGTGCTTAAAGGATGTAATCAAGACTCTGTTTAGTGTCAGGACGAGATAATAATAGTAACTAATATGTATTGAGCCACGGGCAAGTATATTTCTGTCCTTACCCAAAATGAAACTGAGAGTCAGAGTTTGTTCAGGGGGGCACTGTTCAGAAGAGGCCACCTGGTTCTGAATTCATAATGTTCTTTTAACTATACCAGCACACTGGTTAGAGGGGAGGGCCACAAATAATGCCACAACTTCAAGGTTAGACTGAATTCTGATTTGTGCTTAATACTGGGACAGACGGTAACCTACAAATAGATACAGTTCTGTTTAAATTTGATTCCAAGCCTAATGGTGTATGTAATTATATGATTGCTACTATTAGTACATGCTAATGTTTGCTGAGATGCCAAAGTTTGTGTTTCCTGCAGGAAGTGAGACTGGCAACCACAGCTGAACAAGCTAATGCTGGTAATTAGCATTGCTCTCACGTAACTAAACAGCCCATTTGCCTTTGAAACTAGTGTGAAAATGGAAATTCAGTCATCTACCTGTCATTCCAATCTGGCTCTGTAAAAATATTGATTTAAATAAGATTTGTTTTTTTTTGATGGATGTACAAAAACAAAAATCATATGCATTTATGGGGTACTATGTAATGACTTGATCCGTGTACTGTTGAAATCAGGTTATAGATATCTGTCTCTTCAAACACTGGTAATTTCTTAATGCTAAAAACATCAAAAATCTTGTAGCTCTTTGAAATATGTATCAGACAGTTGCTATTTATAATCACCCTTGAGAGGAGAAGTAGGCTACAGCATCTTGCTCTTCTGTAAAATTGTGACTTAGTGTACACTAATCAAGCTTTCTTATCTCTCCTGTCATCCTACTCCCCAGCTTCTGGTGACCACTGATCTCCATTCCCTTTCCTGCATAGGAGCTAGATCATGTTGTACTCTTTTCCTGTTCTTGGCTGACTTCATTCAACATGTTTTCCCAGTCTACCTCTTTGGTTCTTAGTTTGGGTGCTGGATGAACATCTCAGTCTAAGTGCGTTAGCATGATGTAACCCATTCTGCCTGTTCCATGCAGATGTCGTGTCTGATTGGTCCCCTCTGCATGATGCTGCAATCCATGGACGCCTGCTGACCCTGAGGAACCTTATCAGCCAGGTAGCTCTAATCATAGTAATTACAGTATCAAATATATCCCATTGCTATACCAGATTGAGAAAAGAGAATTCACAGAATGATAGTGAGATAGACATTTCCTCTTAAATAAGATGAGCAAAATGAGGTAAATCTTATTGTAATAACCATTTCCTTCTTTATTGGCTGTTATAATGTCGGCATTTTGTGATATCCTAAGTACACAGTGGGAAGCATGCTATATACTTGTTCAATGAATTACCAGTAAGTGGTAATTCAAGTTGCTTTCAGTTTTCTAAATTAAGCATGTTCTTAAAATTATCAGGGGGAGATGGTTCAGTCAGTAAAGTACCCACATTGTACAAGCATGAAGGCCCAAGTAGGAATCCCCAGAACCCACATAAAAACAAATAAATAAACTGGGCACAGTGGGACATGTCAGTAACGGTAGCAGTTGGAGGACACAAGTGAGCAGATCCTTGGAGCTGACTGGCCAGACAGTCTAACCAGTTGGTGAATGATGGGTTCAACTAGAGACTCTGTATCAAAAGATAAGGTGGTGAGCAAAAGTGAAAGATACCTGTTGTCTACCTCTAGCCTCCACACAACACACACATATGTGCCCACAGAGAAACACACACAGACCTGCAGCACACAAGCACACAAAATTTATGGTGTAAAGTACAGGTTTTCAACTGTAGCAATGTTGTCTCTCAGGGAATGATTTCTAGAGCCACCATTGGTTGTCATACAAGAGTGGTGCTAATGCATCTAGTGGGTAAAAATGAGGGATGGTGTTAAGTGTTCTTCAGTGCCTAGGGCAGTCTCCATGTCAAAAAGTAGCCAGCTCTAAATGTCAGGGGCACAAGGCTTGGAAACTCTTACTGTAAAATAAATGCTTGAAAATGTCTTGTAAAATATGTAGTCTTATAATTTCAGTGACATTTTCAGCTTGGTCAAATCGCCAGGTACCTGTGGCCCTCAACAGTTTGATTTTAGTTTTCTTTCTCCTTACGTGTAATTTTCCTGTACACTCTGCTTTTTTTTGGCTTTAAAGTACTAGAATCCTATGCTAAGACACCATTAAAAAAGCAGTTTACATCCTAACAAAGCTTGTTCAGAAAGTTCTATTCTCTAAAATCCACCGCCCCCCCCTCTATGTATTGTAGCTAGTGATGGAACCCAGGACCTTACCAGGACCTTATCATGCTCTTTTGCTATCCAGAAAAATGTATGGACATCTTATCAAAGAGAAGTTTTAAATGCATAGAATTCAAATCAGGGAAGACCAATCAAAATATTGAAACAAATGTGTGGTGTAATAACATATGGACTTTTAGATTGACTTGTTGATGTTTTAGCTGTGACTTTGAAACTACCATGATTTCTAAAAAGGGTGAAACTATCTTAACAATTATGAGTCATTTAAAATATCTGTGATAGCTATGGATGATAATGCTGTTAATTGCAGGACATATAAAAACAGAAAAAACAAACGTGTATTCGGAAAACACCTCAATCTCATGGACCTAACTAAAATAAGAAATTCATCTATAAGGATATTATTTCCAAAGGAAAAAAATATTACACTGAGCCACTGTGTTAGGCTACTTTTGGTAGCAGCAGCCTATCATAAACAGATTCTAATATAACTCTAGCTAAAAGAAGTCAGACTACTCAGGTAAAATGAAATATCTATGCTATTAGGATAGTATGAAAAATGGTCATTGAAACTCTTATGTGTCACTTGTTTTGTTTAGGTTTTTGTCTGTTTTATTTTTATTTGATATGTATGTGAGTTTTGCCTGCATGTATGTTTGTGTACCATGTGTGTGCAATGCCCCAACAGGACAGAAGAGGGTGTTAGATCCCCTGTAACTAGAGTTATAGATAGTTGTGAGCCACCATGTTGGTGTTGGGAATTGAACTCAGGTCCTCTGAAAGAGCAGAATATGCTCTCTGCTGCTGAGCCATCTCTCCAGCCCTATTTATCACTGGTTAACAGGAAAGACCCTCATTTATATTTGCTATTTATATATCTACTGACCATCAGCTTAGAGCCTTGTCTTTATCTAAATTTTATCAAGTCGGTTAAGTGCATTGTCATGAAGCTAGGTGATGGTGGCACATTCCTTTAATCCCAGCACTCAGGAGGCAGAGGCAGGTAGATCTCTGTGAGTTTGAGGCCAGCCTGGTCTACAGAGTGAGTTCCCGGACAATCAGAGTTACAACAAAGAAACTTTGTCTGGAAAAACCAAAAATCAAAAACTAACACCCCACCCCCTCAAATAAGGGAGTTGTCATGTTTGGAAATCAATCTCTGCCTTCATAAAATGAAACTCTTAATCTCTACCTTTATCAGTCCACCTCAAAACTCAGGAACAAACACTCATTCCAATAATCAGTGGCAGGGTACAATAACCATGACTTCTTGCTAATGAATGTTTGAGTCAGTTGACATAAGCTTGACTTGGCTGGGCTCATCTCTAAGCTGCTGCACACATGTCTCTCATCCTTCTTTGACCTCTGGCTGCCTAAGGGATTTTCTTTTCTTGGCAAAAGGCTGTTGCATAGCAGGGCAAGCTAAGTGATCCAAGGAGAGAATGCTTCCAATCCTGGCTTATGTCACATCTGCTAATATTGAATTGGGCAAATCAAATCACACGACCATGTTCAAAGGCAAGTGATCAAGGCAGAATATATTTTGTCAACTATGACATACATACAGCAGTGAAAATACATGGATGAATCTGATCAACACATTGAATGAAAGTGGCAAACACACACACAGAATACATGCCTCGTGGGTCAGTTATTGAAATGGCAAATGCATGAGAGAAAACTATGTCCAGTGTTAGAAGTCAGCTCAGCAATCCCTTTGGGTACCAGAGGTGGAAGTATTCTGGATGATATCTAGATGTTTTCTGAGATACTTTCTTTCTTTACCTGTATGGTGGTTACATAAGTGTATTGTCTTTGTGGTGATTCACTGAGATGACACTTAGGGTTTGTGAGTTGTTTAACATATTTGTTATACTTTTTAAAAAGAGATGATGGTTTGTTAGGTTGAGAGGAAGTAGTTAAGCTGCCATAGATATAACCATGAACTTAATTTATTGGCTTTCCTTCCAGATTTTGTGTTAGAATTCCCTTAGGGTGTTGTTTGGTGCAAGTCTTTAAAATTACTGATTAGTCACTGGGTCTGGTAATCCCAGATGTTCAGGAGCTGAGGCAGGAGGACTACAAGTTCAAGGCCAGTCTAATTTACAGAGTATGTTCAAGCCCAGTCTGTGCAACTCAGATCCTATCTCACAGTTTTAAAAAGTGCTGGGGATAGGGTGGGAAACAGTTCAGTGGTTAAAGTGCTTGCAGGTCAAGCATAAGGACTAGAGACTGGATCCCAGAATCCATATAAATGCCAGGTGGGAATGGGCCTTACCTGTAATTCCAGCTTCAGAAGCAGAGATAACAGATTCCCAGAACAAGCTGGCTAACAAAACTAGTTGTATCAGCAAGTTCTGGGTTTGATTGATAGATCCTCCCTCCATTGAATAAGGAAGAAGAGCATTTGAGGCTAATTACTTTTGCCTACACAAGTAAGTGTACCCACAAATACACACACAGGTACACTCACACGTATGCAAACATGTACACACACATGCACATAAAAGCATGAAAATGGAAACAAAAGACAAAAAAAGAAGACAAAAAGGGATTTGGATTTAGCTCAGTAATAGAGCACTTGCCTAGCAAATGATAGGGCCTCGGTTCAATCCCAAGTATTACAACAATGAACTAAACAAACAGCCTGCCTGCTGAACTCAGCCTCCTTTCATTATGCCATCACTCTGGGGTGCAGCCTGGGTAGCAGGACTTTTTGAAAGCTTCCTACATGATTCCTCTATGTAGTCAAAACCAAGAAACGTCTCAGTAGTTGTCACCACAAGCAAGTAGGGAAGAGTAGATTTTTATCCCCCAGAAACTTGAATAAAATGTTAATCCTACTTGCCCATTTAGGATTTCTATTGTGATAAAACACTGTGACCAAAAGCAACTTGGGGAGGAATGGTTTG
This sequence comes from Cricetomys ansorgei, assembly GCA_026225945.1. Taxonomy (NCBI): domain Eukaryota; kingdom Metazoa; phylum Chordata; class Mammalia; order Rodentia; family Nesomyidae; genus Cricetomys; species Cricetomys ansorgei. Next base: position 8,451,841 of record JAMJFZ010003396.1, read on the forward strand.
TTTCAACTTACACTTCCAGGTGACAGTTTATCACTGAGGGAAGTCAGGGCAGGGACCAGGAGGCAGGAACTGATGGTAGACCATGGAAGAGGGTTACTCACTGGCTGCTACTCAGGACTGACTTGGCCTGCTATCTTGCAGTACTCAGGAACCACCTCCTAAGGGTGGCATGGCATACAATGAGGTGGGCCCTCCCATCATCAATCAAGAAAAATGCCTGAATTCAGGCTTATCCACAGGTCAGTCTGGTGGGGGTATTTTTTCAGTTGAGGTTTGTCTCTTCTGAAATGACTGTAGCTGTTGTCAAGTTGGTATAAAATTAGCCAGCACAGATACCCACTGGGATCTTTAAAGGGCTAATTAAAGATCAGGACAGAAACAAGGAAAATCACATGCATTTAGGAATTGGCAACTGACTGAAGGCTAAGGGAGAAAGAAGAAGGAATCCCAGATAGTAATGGCCTGGCAATTACTGAGTACTAAACTTTTTCATCCATCACTTTCCAGTCTTCAAGAAGGCAGGTACAATTGTAGCCATTTTACATACTAGTATATTAAAGCTTAGGTATAAGTAATTGATTGATGGTCACACTAGTTGCTAAGTGCTGGTGCTGGTATTTGAACTTGGGAATCACTCTACCGTTCTACTATTAGGGGTTCAGTTCTAGAGATCAAGTAAGATCTTAATGCCATTAAGAGAACTGGGATTGACAAGGATTTTGTTTTTGTTTTGTTTTATGTTTTTAGATTGGAAAAGGCTGAATTTATATTGCTAGTTGGGTCCTTAGGTGATTATGTCCTGGCATAGAAAGAAAATGTACCAGGGATGATTTAGTGTGTGTGTGTGTGTGTGTGTGTGTCTATGTGTTTTCATGCATTCACATGAAAGAAATGTGGCAAAGAACCTACAGAAAAGCTAACTATTTGAGGAAATGCCCATGCTGGGAGAGGAAAGGACAGAGTTAGTGAAAGAGAAAAATCTGTGGTCTGAAAATGGAAATCAGGCAGAACAATGTGTTAGAAGCCAGAGGAAAGGTTTCTGGAGGTCAATATGAATAAATAGCAAAATCAGAGGTGGAAGGACTTGGAAGACTGAGCACTGCATACTGGGTTTGACAAAGAAGTCACTGGTGAGCTTTATTTACCTTTATTTTATTTTCAATGGAACTTACAAAGCATCAGGTTTACTCGATGTATTTACATATAATCCTGGCTTACTTATGACATTTGCACAGTCTTGGTTTAATTATGGCACTTGTATGTGGTCTAGGTTTTCGTTGACCTTCTCCACCCTTTCTTCTTTCCCATCTTCTTCCTCACCCCCAATAAAAACCTTTCACCCTCTGGTGGATTTTCCCTTCCATTTTTCTATCCCCAAGAGAAATTTGGTCAGGATTGCATAGCAGAGAGGAATATCAGGTAAAAGGATAAACAAAGGGCGTACATGATTTTTGCGAGAGAAGGAGTGGTGAAAGGAAAGAGGGCATTGGATGATGGCTTGGCGGAGGCTTTGAGGCTTTGAGTGAATGTGAGGAAGACAGGCAGTCACCATCTTCCTTTCTGCCCAGTGTATAAAAGGAAGTGGTAACCATGGGTAGAAAAACTGATAAGCCTGACAGTCTCTGTGGTTGGTTGGCTTCACTGGGGTGGACACATGACATTTTGTCTTATAACTGCATTGGCTCAGTCGCCAATCCTGTACAGCCCAAGCAATCTATCAGAAAAAGTGTGCATCCATGGGCTGAGAAGAGGTGACAACTGCTAAAAGAAAAATGAAAAACAAGTCATCCAGTCTATGTGTTCTTTATGCAGATCTCACTGTGGGCTTAAAGCTGTGAAGTAATTGGTTAAAAATTACCCCTGATGTTATATGATTCAGATTTGTCAATTAGTTAGACAAATTGTCAAGATTCTTGAAAGTACAGCTGTGGCCTTATGAACTCTAAATATGGTCCTAAACTTTCAGAAGGAAACTTAAAGAAACTTTGCTATAATGAATATATAATACATGGTGAAAATGTTTCACATTGGGACTAATTTCTGTGTTACCTTGTGCTTTCCTGGGTTTATATACAAGTACCCAAATGCTGGCTTTGAAATGCTGGTCATAGCTAGATGGCTACTTTTTATGAAAACAAAACAACTAAAATATGCCTTTAAAAGAACAAATATCTTTCATCTCATGCTCCGTTGCATAGGGGAAAATACAGGGTGTGTGTGTGTGTGTGTTACTGGAAATCGAATCTAGAGACTTACACATGCTTGGCAGTTTATCTACTACTGAACTATGCTGCCAGCCCTCTCCCTTTTTCTGAGTCAGGGTTTCACTAAGTTGCCCGGGCTAGCCTTTGTGGCCTTGGCAAGCATTGGCATTTTGATCCTCCCATTTCAGGCTCCCAAGTAGTTGAGATTGCAGGCCTGTGCCACTGAGCCTAAATTTGCAGTTAACAATTCTGCCATATATTTCCCCATGTGTTGCAGGGTGAGTGGCATAGATTAGATGAACAGAACATTGGGAATGAAAACAAAACAGAAAATGATTTGAGGTGGTGCATTCACTAAAATTCACAAATGAAAATGGCAGTAGTGAAGTGACAAGTGCACACTTGTACAGCCTGAAGGGATAAATTCAGTCAGTTAAGTTCTTCCTGTGGCCAGTCTTGGGAGCCATGTTTTGAGGATTCATGGTATACAGATGGGATTTGAGGTTATGGAGGGAAGGAAAATACAGTCCCTTCCTTCCCTGTTAACAGCCGAGGAAGGCTGGAGAAAGACTGTCAAGGGCACTGGGGCCTCTCATTTACAAGCATATGGTGGCGAGTCTCCCAGAATGATTTCCCAGGCTCTGGATCCAAGCTCCTGTGCATTGGGCTATAAGCACAGAGCAACATGATTTCTCAAAATTTGTGTTCCTGCTGATCAGAAGGTAAAAGCCAAAAGCACAGGATGATTAGTGGCTGACGGACTCATAAGTGCCTACAGAAGTAGAAAAAATGTGTCGGGATCAATAGAGAGTGAGGCCATTTATTGGAACTATTTGGGGCAACTATATACTATTCCTGGAAGAAAAGTTTTATAATACATATTTGAGTCATTGATTAAATTAACCATATGTAAGGGCTAGGGAGATAGCTCAGTGGCTAAGAGCATTTGCTACGCAAAAATGAGGGCCTGAGTTCAAATTTCCAGAACCCATATGAAAAGATTGGTTGGTCACATGCACCTGCACTCCCAGCATTGTCAGGGGCCGGGGGAGGGCTAGGGAGAGAAGAGACAGGAGGATTACTGGGACTTCCTGACTGCCAGTCAAACACTAGGTTCAGTGAGAGACCCTGTCTCTAGGGTATAAGGAGGTTTGTGATAAAGCAGGGCACTGGATGTTCTCCTTTGAGTTCTTATTTTCATGGGCACATGGACCTGAACACACATGTAGGTCTACATCACACTGCACGCCTATACACATCATTCGCACTCATGCACACACACAATAATACCCTCTAAGCATATATAGATTTAGAAAGCACTTCGATTGTATCTGTCTCCCAGGACAATGTGATCTCAGATCAGGGAGGGCTGTGGCTGCGGCTGAGGAGCTCCTGGACCTCTTTTCATGTTCTCTTTGGATTGGGCTATGATCCATCATCTCCTGGAGATGGATCCTAAATCCTAAATCTAAACTCTTTTTCTTTTTCCAGACTTCAAGGGCCTAGTTGGGGAAAGCAATTGTCCCTTTGCTTTGGAACTTCTTATCTATGGAGGCTCATCTAGTGCTTTGGCCCTGTAGCACTTGGCCCACATCACTTGTTGTGTTCAACAAAACAAAACAAAACAAAACAAAACAAAAAAAAACCTTGTCCCAAAGTTTGCACCATGAAGCTTGCTACAGACTCTGTCAGGAACTTATACAACATTTTGCTGGGGTAGGGACTCTCCAAAGTCTACAGTCACCATGAGGCTTGACTAACTGAAGAAGATCTGTATCCAAGCTTACTGAGTCAGCAGCTGACAAGTTCCAACTCCTTCTGAGTTGTTGGACTGAGGTTATTGCTTCCTGGCTGGTTGTTGGGCAGGAGCCACCATCTTTTTCTTGTCAGGGCCTTTACCAGAAAAAGCCAAGAGGTGATGCCAACACTAAAGAGAGAGTAAACTAAATAAAAGTTGGTGTTTAATCTTGGGAAACAACCTTTGATCACTTTTGCATACCCTCTTAATTAGAAGCAAATATTGATAGAGATGTAGCTCAGTGGTGGCTTAGCACATGAAAAGGGAGGAGGAGGAAGGGGAGAAGGAGGAAGAAGAAGAGAAGGGGAGAAGGGGAGAAGAGGAAGAGAGGAAGTAGAAGGGAGGACGAAGAGTAGAGGAAGAACAGTTGATGGGGAGAAGCACAGGTGAGGGAGGATTGGGGGACAGGAGGAGGAGAGGGAAGACTAGAGGAGGAAGGGAGGAGGGGGAAGAGTGGAGGAAGAAGAGTGGAAGAGCACAGGAGGAGAGGAGAAGGAAAAAGAATGAAGGAGGAGGAAGAGAAATAAGAAGATAGGGGAGGAAGAGGCAGGATCAGCGAATCCCCCAGTAATGCGGAGGAGACTACACAGTCTGTGACTATCAGGAGACAAGACCCATTGGAGGGCTCCCCAGTCACACACATGTAAGCCAAGCAAGCAGAGGCTCACATTATTCTTCCCCTCTTCATCCTATCTCATACTTGCCCTTCTCAGTAAGTTCTTTGTAAAGTCCGGTTGTTAAATTTAGCAGAACGGCAAGTATCCTACCAACTGAGGGACATTCCTGGACTCCTAGGTATCTGGTGGTTGAAGTGTATGTAATTAAGGCAGAAATTATTGAGTTGTCAGCCTCAGTAGATCCTGGTGTAGTCATTTCCTTTGTGGGGTTATCTTATAGTAGGCTCTCACTTGCACTGTGTGATGGGCCCTTTTTCTTTTCTTTTTGTTTTTACACTACAGTCAATACTTTAGTAGACTGTTACAACTTTTAGTAGACTGTTAACTTTTCGAAGAATTCACATAGTACTGGAATTATAGCTGAAAACCAACCGTAGGGTATGGTTGCCTTGTACCCCTTTTTAAGCTCATTTGTGTTCTTCCAGGGATGGCCTGTAAACATCATCACAGCTGATCACGTGTCTCCACTTCATGAAGCATGCCTCAGAGGCCATCTGTCCTGTGCAAGTGTTTTATTAAGTAATGGAGCTCAGGTAAGTGCCCCTTAAATTATAGAAACAAACAACAAAAAAAAGAAAAAAGAAAGAAAGAAAAAAAGAAAAGAAAAGAAAGGAAAAAGAAGAAAAGAGAAAAAGTAAACTGGCTATTTCTGTCCCTCTGAATAATTCCTACTACCTTTGATTACCCTGATTTGAATTGTGAAGAGTGGTACTTTTCAAGAATATTATGCCCATCAAATGCATATGCTTTCCGGGGAGGTGAAATATTTAAATTTTAGCTAGAAAGCTGTATTAGTTACTTCCTTTTGCTGTGGTAAAACACCACGGCCAGAAGTAACACATGGACGAAAGAGTTTATTTGGGCTTACAGTTCCAGAGGTAGATGTCTCCGTGGTGGTGGAGAGGCATGACTGCAAGTGGCAGGTACGGCAGCAGGATCAAAAAGATGAGCGTTTGTAACTTCAAAACCAAACAGGAAGTAGAGAGAGGAAGTGGTTCAAAGACAAACTTCCTCTAGGAAGGCCACACTACCACCTGAAATAGTCCCAACAACTAGAGACTAAATGTTCAGATCCCTGAGACTAAGGAGGCTGTTTATTTTTTGTTTCTCTGTGTAGCCTGGCTGTTCTGGAACTTGCTCTGTAGGCTGGACTTGAACTTAGAAATCTGCCTGTCTCTGCCTCCTAAGTGCTGGGATTAAGGTTGTGCCTCACCACAATTGGTTTATGGGATATTTCTAATTCAAACCACCACAAAAGTCATGCTTATAGTCTGAAACATTTTTGTTATCAGACAGCATTAATAAACACTGCTACATAATTGTAATATCTTTGCCTTCATGTCTCTGGGTGGCAGGTAATGAAGTGCTATAGAAAAGAAATTCAGCTAAGGGTATTTGGGATGTCAAGAGTAAGAGCATCTCTGTGTGGTGTCTCATTTTTTAGCAAGCAGCTTGTACTTGTTCGCAGGAGAGCAGGGACTGCAAGGGCAACAAAAGAAGGCAGGCTTTCTCCTTGCCTTACATTTGCTCCTGTCATATTGGTCAAAGTAAGTCATATAGGCACACTCAGATTTAAATATTTGAAAAGTATCCTCCATTTTATAATGGGAGGGTCTGCAGAGCCATATTGTGAAGGAATGTGCCTTGTGGGATAGAAAGAGCCCATGGCCAGTTTGGAAACTAATGCAGAGTCATAGCATTAATAGGGATTATTTGGGGACATAGACAAGTGTTCACCTATTTCCAGTGTAGAGATTAAAAGGGGCTTCATTTACAAAATGATGTCTAATTTGAAACAGAAGAACCTTAGAATCCGTCGGCCAAATGGTGAATTAAAGGAAAGTAAAGACTTCCCATCCACAAGACATGACAAACACAAAAGCCTAGAAGTGGAACTGGGCAAGTTTTACTAACCAATTTCTTAGAGCAGGAGAATAGAGTGGGTGAGGTTTCTTGTCATTTATGGCAAAACCACATATTTTGTACTGAGAGTAGTATGGAGCCAGAGATGGGATGGAAACATTACAGAGACAGTCACTCTGTGGTCCTGTGGCACTATGATACCTGAAGAGTGAGTATCTCCTTGAAATTTGCACTCTGCATTGTCTCATCTAGGTCTTGGCCCTCCTTGGAAAGACTATTTGCAGCAGATTCAGTCCCCCCCACAACATCTTCATTTAACACATACATTAGATTATATGACAAAATAGAAGAGCCCATGTGTATTTGAGCTTGCTATATATTGTTTATAGCCCAAACATCATGACACGGATACTAGCTTCTAAATTCCTGTCAGATTTCTAACATTAGAAAAAATAGTTCCTAAATCTAAAGTTTTATAGTTCTTGTTAACCAGTTGTGTATCTATTTGCAAACATATTTAAGTAGCATATTGACCAACTATATAAATTCTTTTATCCAACCCTACTATCTTACCAATTCTCTCATTAATGAATGAATTGAATACAGTCTTTAGTGTGTGTTAGCCATATTTTCATGAGAAACATCCTTTCAAATAAAAAATATGTATATTTTTAAAATCAATTTCAGAAGATTACTCTGGTACTGTGAAGAGAAATGACTGGTCTAGGATGGATGTTTAAAACAGAAATGTTAATTTGTAATCTATACTGTGGAAATCATCACAACTAGTTTCAAAGTTCATCACCCCAAGGAGGGCAGGAAGGAGATAGAATCTTTAGCAACATTAAAAAACTGCCTTGCGTTTTATACTTTGTTTTTTTTTCATGACAAACTTCCAGAATTTGGTGGCCCTCATTTTGTATATCTGATTTAAGGCTCAGAGAAGTTAAAAAACACTTTGAAAGTAGAAGGATTAACCTAAAGTTCAGTCCACATCAGTCTATATCCACATCTAGGAGTTGGGTTTTCTTCACAGGTGAACGGCATGACCATAGACTGGCGAACTCCCTTGTTTTAATGCTTGTGTCAGTGGCAGTCAAGACTGTGTGAATCTGCTTCTGGAACATGGAGCCGCTCCCCATCCTGAGAGTGATCTGGCCTCTCCCATCCACGAGGCCGCTAAGAGAGGTAAATCCATTGGGAGTTTTAGGGTGTTCACGCAGTCCTTCAAGGAAGCATTTACTACTGAAATAGGGAAGAAGAGGAATAATTTAGAGCAGTAGGTTTCAAAAGATACCTGGTAGTAGGAGCATCAATATGACAGGGCATGCAAATGTAGACTCTTGGGCCCTGCTCCAGCCCCATTTAATACAACCCTCAGGGGGCTCTGATGTGCTATTAAGCTTGAAGATCAACCTTTCAGAGCTATATTTCTAGATCAGAAATAGTACATACATAGTAGACTGTGGATATTTGTGGAATACTTATCCCATAGAAATCAAGGTTTTTTGTTAGTCCATATTTAATTGTATGAAGCAGTAGGTTTTATACTAAGAGCTTTATTCAAGGTTGTCATGTTCCTCAACCATATTCAACCCCATGTCCCTCTCCTGCCCTTCTCCTAGTCTTCTTCCTATTCTCAAGTAGTCTCCTTTCTACTTTTACAGTGTGTATGTGTGTGTGTACATATAATCTAGGTTCCACAGATGAGTGAATGTGCAGTTTGCATTTGTCTTTCTGGGCTTGGGCTATTTTGCTTAATATGGTGCTCTCCGGTTCCATTCATTTTCATGCAAACAATATAATCTCATTGTTCTTTATGGGAGAATAAAACTCTGTGTTGTATGTGTGCCATATCTCCCTTATCCATTCATCTGTTAATGGAGACCTGGCTGCTTCCATATCTTGACTACTGTGAACCTGTTGTGATAAACCTGAGTTAGCAGATCTTCCTGTGGTACACTGACTCAGGTTCCTTTAGGTATATATTCAGGAATGGTTTGACTGGGTTGTCTGGTAATTTCATTGCATTTTTTTCCTAAGGGATCTCCATAATGATTTCCATTGTGGGTGTCCCAGTTTACATTCCCACCTGCAGCGAATAAGGATTCCTTATTAGCATTTGTCGTTGTGCTTTGTAAAACAAACTTCCATTTTTATATTTTTAGGGTCTTAAAGAATAGTATGTTAGAGTCCCCCAAGTTTGACAAAAGAAACAGATTTTTCACCCTGAGGAACTGTAATAGTTTCTATCAGTTCAGCGATGATCTTAGTTTCTTTTCCTGTTGCTGTGATAAAATACTCTGACCCCTGATGATAGCAACTTAAGGGAGAAAGGATTTATTTTAGCTCACAATTCAAAGTATGGTCCATCATGGCAGAGAACTTATGTCATCAGGAGCCTGAAGTATCTGGTCATATGGCATCCACAACTAGGAAGCAGAGAATGATAGATGCACACATGCTGTTCAGACTCGTTTCTAACGCTTTTCTCCTGCCCAGGGAATGGTCCTGCCTACAATTAAGATGAGTCTTCACAAACTGATTAACAGTAACAAAGATAATCCCTCATAGACATTCTCAGAGGCCAACCTTAAATCTAGATAATTTGTCACAAGCATGCCATAATTGACACTTTGACAGTTGACACTACCTGTCATGGGGTGGGGGTGGGGCAAATCTTTCTATAAAGCCACAAGTAAGATGGGAAGTGTTCTTTTTCTCTACTGTATTTTATCATCATCAGCATGTCATCTATACTTTGCTGGAAGACTTTCTGTTTCCCCAGTGACTTTCCAGGAATGGCTTTTTGTTCAAGGGGATCAACCCACGTGGTAATTAACTGAGGATACATTGACATTTCTTTAGGAAGAGCCATACTAACTCATTATATTCACAGGGTACATACAACTAAAATGGTTCAAATGAGACCCCCAAAGGGGCAATATTTAATGACCCCTTCTGGCCAAGGCAAAGTGAATCTGCTTTGACCAAACAGTTTGCCAGACTGGGCCTTGCTCCCAGGGGATTTGGTAATTTCTGAGACTTGCCTGTGCTCACTGTGGCCTATTTCTTCCAGCCTTTGCAGGTTGTAAACTTCCTTCCCTGTCCTGCAATGCATTCCATGTCCTCCTTCAGGACCATCTTTAGCCTTGTATTTCCATGGATCCTTCCCGATCAGACTAGTTACCAAACCCACAAACAGTTGATAAAGGTGAATGGCTGCTGGTTGCTTGCCATGGCTAGTGAACACACGTGCTGTTGCACCTGCAGCTGCAGATGACATTTTGTTGATGGTTGGAGTCTGTTCTTTGGCTGACCCTCCTTTTGTTTTTGTGAATGAAGGCAAAAAGGCTGATTTTCCTCTTCATGGAGTAGCTAGCATGTCTGGTTGGGAGCTAACCTAATGGACTTTGAAGCAGATATTTGTTCTGATGCCAGTGTTTTAAAATTATTCTCTGTTCTAAGGAAAAGAATTATGGCTTTTGATTGCTGGATATGTTTGGGGATACATTTAAACATGTAAAAAATAAGGAGTGTTGTTTGGGGAATTTGTGCTGTAACCTTTTTTCTTTTTTTTCGGGGGTGGGCTGTTAGGCCATGTGAAGTGCATCGAGTCCCTTGCAGTTCATGGCGGCAATATTGACTATAACATCAGCCACCTGGGTACTCCTTTGTACGTGGCTTGTAAATATCAGCAGGTAACCTGTGCCAAGAAGCTTCTGGAGTCAGGTAAGGCAAAAAATAAAAATAAAATAAGGCATAAAAATGAAAAGTAAATTAAATGAATCTTAAAGATCCCTCTGTCATGCTACAGGAAAGACGCTGGTATGGGGATTGAGATGGTGGTTGAACACAGATTCTCATGCTTGCATGGCAAGCACTTTACCAACACAGCTGTATATCCAGTGCCCAATTTCCCTCTCATAATATTAAATGACATAAAAAAAGATCAGTTCCCAGTCTCACAGAATCCTCATCACAGATTCCCTATTTGTAAAGACTTGAGGCTCCATATTTTTGAGAAAGGGAATGTTTAGACACTGCTTCTCTCTGACCTCTTTTGTTCTATGTGGCGATTTAGGAGCATCTGTGAATCAAGCAAAGGCTTGGATTCTCCTCTTCATGTAGTAGCCAATATGTCCAGCGCGGGAACTGGTGCACATGCTGATGGACTTCGGAGCAAATCCTCAAGCTAAGAATGCTGACGGCAAACGTCCTGTGGAACTGTTCCTCCGGAGAGTCCTCTGACCCAGATCTTCTTGCAGAGAGAAGGTGATTCTTCTTTGCCCAAATCTAAGCCCTAGCCCATAGAGACTCCTTTGGTCTCTAGCGTGAGGCAGGTAAGTACTACGTTCTGAATTCCAGTCCTACAAAAGATCGCTCTCTGCCGTCACCATGCATGGGGAACCTGAGACAATTCAACAAGGCACAGTATTGGTTATGGAGTAGATAGCCTTTTGTTGTTTGATAGGTTGGAATCAGGCTGTTGGGCTATTTTAAAAGGGCTGAGCTATTTAAAAATACTTGATTTTAAAGTTAACTGAAGCATGCTTTAGAATGATTCAGCAGAAACCTCCTAAGCATTGTCTGTTCTCCGAGATATTTAACTGCCCTGTACATCAGCCAAAACACTGAGTAATTGATTTCTAGGATTATGATGCAGCTAACTGAGAGTTTAGAGTATTTGTTTAATGATCCACACCAATCAAGACAAATTTACTCTTGGACGTTAACCACACTCTCCCATAAATAAGAATTCACACTGCTCATGCAAACAACTTAACAGTGCTGTGCACAGAAGGGCATTTCTTGGAGCAAAGAGCCCTTCAGGTTGTGAGGATACCTGATTGCATTATTAGTTGTTATTGGAGACAATTCAGGACCTACTTTCTTACCAGAGTGTTGATTGTGCTTTGGATTTTGGACTGTGGACTTTGAAGCAGCCTCCCTATGTGAAGGACTCTGATGTCAAATAAGCTGGCTATTCTCTCCCCACAGGCTGAGAAGTAGGGCTGGCTCAGAGAAGAATAGTAAAGTGGGCCAAGGACTTCCTTTTACTCCCACTGCCCCAAGGGCAAATTGCCTATCTTGCAGTTGCCTGCACTCCCTAGCTGTGCTGGGGGAGGCTAAGAAAGACTGATATAGGCAGAAGAAATCAACTAGAAACCTCTTTCTGTTAAACTGTGGGATAATCACTGGGCATTCCTTTCTGATGATTTCTTGTTTTAAAATAATTATGTGTGTATAATACAGGGCCCACAGAAATGTTTAATTCCTACTAAAACAAGAAGAAAAATGAATAAAACCCAACCAAAATTATGTTTCATATATCTACTCACATAGCTGTAAAATATAAGTTTTAATATTTTTATTGGGATTGTGATACCCAAAGGCATTCCTCAGGGTCCCTAAAGTCTTGTAGTGAGATGAATATATCTCCTTCCTCCTTCACTGTTGTTTTTTTTTATTTTTTATTTTTTATTTTTTGAAACAGGGTCTGTCTATTTCTACTTAGAGATCCCCCTGTCTCTGCCTGACTGTTGGGGTTACAGGTGTGCTCCACCATACTTGGCTTGGTGTTTTCCTTCTAATTTTAGAAACCTAGGTTATCCTTAATTTCTTCATGTCCCACGTTGCATGGTGACAGTAAGAGCCATGATTGTACTGGTTTAGGAGTGTAGGTTGGTTGCAGAGCACATGCTTACTAGAATGAAAAGCTCAAGTTCTAGAGCTCTAATAGATAACTACAGTGTTGCTCAGCAAAGAAGACAAGAGGCATTGTCATAGGTGCAAACCTGCCAGACCTCATAAGAGGGAACCACTTGTCATGACAAGCACCATTCTGGACAGTGGAACCCCGAGCTTTTCATCTCAGGGTTTTTATTTATACCTAAGCTCCTCAGGTGTTCTATTAATAGCACTTGCAGATCATGAAGAATCAAACATCTTTTACTTAAAGCCAGTGCCTATACAATACAATACAAAACTCCAAGACCTAGGCAGCCCTTCCCCCGACAGTGCACAAAACAATTATTTTAAACATAACCGGAAATAGACCTCTGCAACAAGGTTCCATCCTAAGGACCCCAAAGAAACAAAGTATAATTTGCCACTGAAGAAAATCACTTCTGTCTTGTCATCATCATCACTTTTAGAATTCAAGTGAGGCCACTTCTTAGCAGGCCGCTAGCCTACCAGAAATGGTCCCACGCGAGCACAAAAAAAGAGCTGCAGATGTAACAGATCAGTTTCTGTCTCTAGGTCTCCTTGCTGAGTCAGCTTGCCTGATGCTCTGTGCTCAGGAGGCAACTTAATTTAAAATTGCTGTCTTTCTTCAAGGGTGTGGGGACTGAGGAATATTAGCTGAAACTTAACTATGTTCTGAGTTAGGCTTGGCATGGAATTAGGAAAAGGCAGAGATCACCCCTTCTTTGGAAGCTAAGGGAAAGGATTTCAAGAATATTAATCCTTTCTTTCTGTGCTTGGCATCTAAAACAGTGTTTTCTCAAGGCACAGATTTCAAACATAAAATGACTCTCTTAAGCCCAACAAGCTTGCTCTGAAGTCTTCTTTGAACTTTATTAGAACCTCCCACAGTCGCCCCTGACAGCACATCTAGCGCATATAATTAGTCACATCCTCCAATACTCCCTAGTGAAGTTAGATTAACTCCTGTTTCTCTCCAAAGTGTCTGCTTCCAAGTTCGTTGGTCTCTGTTTTGAACATAATCTGTAAGGTATTCTAACTTCCAACAGGTCCCTTCTGGAAAGTGCTGTTCGGGCCCCACCTAGGGTATACACACATTTTGTTGACTTTATTTGTCTGTTTTCTACTACTTGTTCTCCATCATCTAAGAGACATACAACTGAGTTTACCTGTAGTTTATGGTGAGGCTACAGGACAATATAGGCAACAGTATGATTTCAATTGTAGTCTCAAGACTGACTTAATAATAAAATGACCTGGGGCCCATGGCTTTAACAAAATCCAGGTGCACAGCCACAAACCTACAATAATTGAAGCAAATGTCACTTGATGGGACACAGCATCACATAGTTTTAATCTTCACCAACTCCAGCCAAATCTAAATTGCACACTGGATTGAGGGATACTGGTACATGGAATTATTAAGTTTTCTTTTAAAATATCACCAAAAGAAATTCTATTTTAATTTGGTAGAAGGAGTGGGGTTGGGGATGGGTGATTTTTACCTTACCTTTTTATACTATAAAGGTGTTCTAAACCTTGGTACTATTGACTGTTAGAGCCATTTTAGGGGCTGTGCTGTGCACAGGTGCTAGCAACACCCTTCTCAAGTAATGCTAATCAAAAATGTCTCAAGATGTTGACTAATGTCCCCTAGGGAGAAAATGCTTCCCTTTTCTTTTACCCTACCAAGCCTTTGAGAACCATCATCCTAAAATGTAAACTCTTTGGTGTTCCCTGTGCAAGTTTAAGTTATTTCACTTTTCACCCATGAGTTGACACTTTGGATAAGTTAGAATATAGAATGGAAAAGTGGAAGCTTAGTATATTTAAATATATTTAAGTTGTTAAAATTATAACATAAACAGCTTGCCTCTAGAAATACAATTTAATTTTTAAAGTAAAGAACAATACCATGAAATGTGAATTTTATTTTTAATGATTAGAATTTTTCTATAGCTGTTTAATCCCCAAGTTAGTTTCCTTAAGCCTCTATTAGTGAGGCTAACTTTGAAATTTCTTTTACTCTTCCCTAAATTATATCCAGTGAGGAGCTGGAGATTGCTGAGCAGTTAGGAATGCTCTTGCAGAGGACTGGTGTTTTGTTCCCATCACCCACATCTGGCAGCTCACAACTGCCTGTAATTCCAGCTGCAGGTGATCCTTTGCCCTCTTCTGGCCTCTGTGGGTACCTCCATGCTTGTGCTTATATTACCACATATACACATGCACATTTTAAAAATAAAAATAAATCTTAAAACATCAAATGATCTCACTTCAGTTAAATACAAGAAAAGAGAGAGCATGGCCTCAAAATGCCTCCTCCTTATATGTACATAACAATTAATGAAAAAAGAGACCATGAATTTGAAAGAGAGAGCAAGGAAGGATATATGGAAATGTTTGGAGGAAGGAAAGAGAAGGGGGAATTGATGTAATTATATTATAATTTCAAAAAAAAGAAATAAAAAAGTTTTAAAAAACCCAAGGACCATGGTCTTAAGGTATAGTATATCTGTATAAGAATCTTATGTGTTGCCTGATTTAAAAGGCAGGGGAATCAATCTTTGATCAGCAAAACCAATGTGTGACTTGTCCCTGCTTTTTCTCTCAGGACCCCTGTCTTTAATGCAATTATGCCGCCTGAGAATCCGAAATGCTTTGGCATTAGGCAGCATCATAAGATTACTGGACTCCTCCTCCCGGAAGACTTGAAGCGCTTCCTTTTACACCTTTAATTGCATAGGGAGTGGATCCACAAGCAACTGAAAAATGTTTTTGAAACCCAGACCACTGGAGTTTCAAATAACCTAGCTTTACAGTGCTTGATGGGTGTTTTATTTACTTAGTTACTTATTTATTTTTCAGTTAGACTTTTGTTTTTAATAGAAACTCACTGGACACTTCATATTATTGGTTAGAGATCATGAAGACTGCCTGTCCTCTGTTTAAACATGACTGTCTTAAAAATAGCTATTCGGTTTGAATATGTCCTACATGCCATGTGCTAAGCAAGGAGCACCTTATGCATCATCTCATTGAGGCTTCACAGCAGTCTCTCCTAGTGGGTACTACTTACAACCGTTGCCAGGTAATACACTGAATCTCAGACTGATCAATATATTCAATTACCCAGATCAAGGACAGAGGAACCAGATATGAATGTGAATCATCTGCTGGTAACCTGGACAATTTCAGCTAAGACAGAATTTTCCATTATTATGGTCCTGGCTCCATCTCCATGGCATGGGAAGGGAGACAAAGAAGGACAATGTTTCTTTGTGTCTGTGTTATTAACCTTTTCTCACTGTGACACAAATAGTGCAGCATTAGATACAGAAGCAAGTTTCCCTCACTCTAAATCCCATATGCATGTTAAGCATATTCTAAAACACTGCTGTGCGATATAGTAGCTACTGTTCAGAAGCTTTCAACTGTGGGTGATTCCTGCCCCCCCCATACTCGTAGAATTTTTAGTTGTCTTTACTAGGGAGATTTGGGTATGTTCTATTGAACATGATTTGACATCCATCTGGTTAGAGGCCAGGGTCTTGCTAAACATCATACACTCACAGGAAAGCCCTTGCTCACAACAAAGGATGAAAATGCTACCTAGGTTGAGAAGCTCCCAAGAACATATATGGAAAATTTAAAAAGAAACAGAATCAACAAAATGCAAGTAAAATGAAAACTTCAGCTCAGTGTCATCAGCCATTTAATGAAGTGCTTATAACCACTCAGGCAAATGGCCACCGTGTTGTATCACATAGATACAGATAGTTGCAGAAACTTTTATTGGACAGTGTTCCTAAGATGATCTGTTAATGGATTTTAACCTCCTTTCAGTTTCAGGTTTACAGGAATCCTGTGATGTGGTTTAGTATGATGGTTGCAGTTATCTCCTCAAGAGATGAATTTGGGGTTCCATTACATCATTAAATGAAAGAGAATATTGTAACCATTTAAGGAAAATTATTACATATTATGTATGAGATCACATATTTCCTAGATGATACCAAAAGATATATCCAATATAGGTTTTTCTGTGATTCCTAATTTAATTTGCTGTATGAAAATAGAATACTGTTTCTGAAATTCCTAACAAGTTCTTCCGGAAGATGGCGCTGTTGCCACATACTTATTCAAGCAAAAGACTTGCTACTCATAAATGACCAGTCACAAAATGGTTTACAACAGAGGCTCTGGAAATTTCCATTTGAGAATGAAAACTTGGTGGTGATAGATTCTACTGACAAAGGTTTCTTTCTTTGTCACTATAGCTCATAGTTTGTAGTGTGAATAAAGACCCTCCTCTCCCACTGTTTGTCTGCTTCTTAATCTATACTTTCACTACTCAGAATTTATAGATAGCTAATGAACAGAAGTATTCCTGCACCTTGCTAATTCATTCCATTCCATTCATTCATTGAGTTTGTTTATTTAGGGATTATTTAGTGAGTGGCTGTGTCTGTGCTAGGTACTATTCTAGACACCAAGGAGGCAAAAATGAACGAGATAGGCAATTCTAACAATAGATAGTTTCCTAGCTCTTACATTCTAGCCAAGAGTTTTTTGCCAAGAACAGGAATTGTGAGCATCTTTACCAGCGTTTGCTCTCAGAAAACATCAGTTTAGGGCTATGGAATTGGCTCGGTAAGTACAAGCATGACAACCCAAGTCCCCACGATGATCCCCAGAACCAGTGTAAACACTGGGCACTGCAGCACACATCTTTCAACCCAGTGCCACAGGGATAAAGATAATCTAGCCAAAATGGCAACTGCAGGTTCAGGAGAGAACCTGTCTCAAAGAATAAAAAACAAAAAAAGACAGGGTAAGAGCAATTAAGGAAGACATTGTCAACCTACATGTAAGGGCACAAATGTACATGGACACACACACACACACACACACACACACACACACACACCATCAATTAAACAATAGTATGATGTTTCACATAAAATGTCTCACAGACAAGCCATTCTTACGGTAGTCCAAACCTGTAACAGAATTACTAGAACATTTTTCTAGTATTTAAGTATTAAAGGCAATTAAACAATTCGCAAATCCATGTAACAAATGATCATCCTTACAAAAATACCACCAACACTTTCCATGCTGCAATTTAGGGAAATGTTAAAGTGCTTCACTTAGCAATACTCAGAAGAGTCCTTTAAAGGAGTCTTTATAAGTATGGATGTGGTTGTATTTGCTAGTGCTGTACACCTTTGAATGGTTTGTTTACCTGACACAGTGTAACCAATTCTATCATCAAAGCTGTATAAGTGACACTTAAACATTCCCACTGTCCTGGCTAGTTTTATGTCAACTTGACATAAACTAAAGTCATCTAGGAGGAGGGAACCTCAGTTGAGAAAAATATTCCATAAGATTGGGATTCAGACAAGCCTGTAGGGTATTTTCTTGATTGATAATTGATTTGGGAAGGCCCAGCTCATTGTGTGTGATGCAATCTCTGGGCTGGTGACCTTGAGTTCTATAAGAAAACAGGATGAGCAAGCTATGATGAGCAAGTCAGTAAGTAGCACTCCTTGATCTATGTGTTGGCTCCCGCCTCCAGGTTCCTGTTGTTTGAGTTCCTGCCCTGACTTCCTTTGATGATGAACTGTGATATGGAAGTAATAAGCAAAATAAACCTATTCCTCCCCCAGTTGCTTTTAGTCACAAAAACATCACATTATCGCAGCACTAAAAACCTTAAGATACCCACTTACAGTAATGGTGATATAAGTTTAGCTTCATGATACTATCTTTTAAAATCAGTAAGCATTTTATCTGTTTTTGGATAACAACATATTACGTGGACTAATTAATGCATTGTTGCTTTACAATACTTTTCTTGCTTTTGTTTAGTACATGTATATAGCTAGCGTAATTCAAGTTAGGATGAATGAAGAAAACAAGAAAAAAGGACTGGAAAAGGATGGCTTTCTAATTCTGGCTTTGGCTGATGTGGTGTGATACTCTATGTACCAGTCTGGAGTGGTCAGTCAATAAACAGACACTAGGGGTTCAGGAACAAGGAACCAAAGTGTGCTCAGCTGTCTATTCTGGGCACAGGGGTGGGACTTTAAAATATGATTAAAGCTCAGCTTTGGGTTTCAAAATAAGATCAGGTCAGCATCAAATGTAGCTAAATAACTCCTATTTCCCAGGGCTCACTAAAAGATAGACATGAAGCACTAATGACTTACATTAATCTTTACAAGTCTTATCCCTACTCCACAGACAGGTATGGAAGGGCTAAGGGAATTCTAGAAAGTCAGTTAGCAAGTGGTAAAACCGGGATTCAACTCAGAAGTCAAATCTCTTACCACATGTTAATCAACCACAGAGCTTTGCCCTAGAGATCCTAAAACACCCTTCCCAGTTTCCCATGGATTAAGAAGCAGGTTTTTAGGTCAAAGGTCCCACGGTGATATTGAGAAGCAATGTTATGTTTATGTCTGGACATTAGACATTGCTTTCTGGGATCACATGATTCAGCCTGAGCAACCCCAAACTTGGTAACTCTTGGGCAAGTGAGTCAGCCTTGTCCCTCTAGTGAGTCAGGTACAACATTCTCTTAGAGGATCAAACTTGGTATTGCAAATTAACTCTTTTTTATGAGCCAAGGACATTGTGAACTGGCCTTGTTAGTGAAAAAATCTTTCCCTATATGGCTAGGGTGAGAGAGATGTTTCCTGCACTTTGGACAACACTAACTGCTCATTTGCTACTCTCCAATTTGCTGTTTTCTTTACAGCTATAATAGTTGTACTGATACACAATACATTTTTACAAATTAAGATAATGCAACACAAATTGATTATGTCATAGTTGCTATAGGTTAGGATTTTAGGCACAGATAGCTAGATCCTCTGCTTAGTGTCTCCATGGGACTGAAACTACAGTATATTGAATATTTCTCTAATCTCTGGGACCCAATATCTGAGAAGAAGCAACTTAAGGGTGGAACGTTTGATTCCAGACCATGATTTAAGGAGATACAGTTCATTGTGGTGGGGAAATCGTCATGGCAGAACGGCTTGCAGCAGAGGCACCATGAGCTCGAGCTGCTTGCTTGCTCACATCTCAGTGGACCAGAAAGCAGAGAAAAAGGAATGCTAACATTCCTTCTTTCATCTATTTCCTTTTTTCTATTTCTTCTAAGACCTTTCTTCTATTTCCTTTTTTATTCAGCCTGACTATGGGATGGATGCCCCCTTCCCCCCAATTCATGGAAGGTCTTATCCCATTTCACTTGTTGTTAATTCCTCTCTGGAATTGCCTTCATAGACACACCCAAAAGTGTGTAACATTAATATCTGAGGCATTTCTTAATCTGATTAATTTGCCAATCAAAATCAATCATCATACACGTATTTGCCTACACAATTATTTTTATCCAGGGTCCATGGGTCTTTTTTTTTCTGAGCACATGTTGACTGAGAGACACCAGTTTCTTGTAGTTGTAGGACTGTGGCCCCTGTTTTCCTGCTGGCTGTCAGTCTGGGCTGCTCTCAGCAGCTAGAGACAAGTGAGTTTCCTGCCGTGTATTTGAAGGTTCCAGCATAGAGATTTATTTATTTCCTGTCAGGCCAGTAGGAACACATCTCCCTGCTCCTCGTTCTGTGAGCAGCTAGAAAATACTGTCTGCTTCTAAATAAATTGCTTGGTTAGGTCAAGTCTATCTGGGTAATATCTTGACTTTACGGTCAAGTACTTTAGAGGCATTTTTAGAAAGCCTCCGCTAGGCCGTACCTTCTAATGGCTAGTAGCCATCAAGTTTGTGGTGATTTGCTTGAAGTCTAGTATACAGTAATATAATAATGATGATTTTCGCTATTTTATTAAACATGTAATACATGACCCCATGTTGGACCTGGAACAAAGACTTCCACAAATTATCACCCCATATCATAGTTATAATACTTCCTGATACAAAATGCAGATGTATTCGCCTGAGAAAGTGAGGTACAGAAGTTCACCTCACCTTGGGGACTTCCCACAAGAATATAGCCACTGATATGGCTGCTTCAAGAGTCAAGTGTCATGGTGGGGCACTACCACCTCTTATGTTAGCTTTCATGACTCTTCTATATGTCTAAGTAAGGCAATCTGCACCAGGCAGATGTTTTAACAGAGAACCACTAGAGTTTATGAAACTCATACGTGAAGTTAGATAACTTCTTACTAAAGGCAATTAAGTTTGCTGCAAGTCCACGTCTGGGTCCACCTCCTGGCCAACTTTCCCAGGACAGAGGTATCTGTCCCTTGCCTCTCCTGGACTTCTTTCTGCACTTATCTGTGATCTCTCTTCCATACCCAAGAAAATGAAGTTCAGAGAGACACACAGCATCTCTTTGCTTAAGATACACACCTTCCATAATCTGATTTCCTGTCTGCTATCCTAATGTCACCATCAGAACAATCAGTTGCTACTCACTATAGTGTGGGCTATAGTCACAGGACACCAATTTTATCAGACAGTTTGGCAGTCAGCTTCCCAATGCACATCACTGGATGCAGGAAAAGGGGCCTCTGTTAGATGCAATGCCTTCAAGGTGTTTAAGCTGAGACTGAGGAAAGTTAATACCAGGTTTGACTTCTGCCTTGGACACATCTTGGTGATGAACATGGCAGAAAACCTTGTCACTGTTTTCTCAGTACAGAAGAGTTCAACCTTCATGTTATAGCCTTCATGATGTGAGAGAAGACAAGAATGTTCTATGGCCTAATACAGAATTGGAGACCTTTAGACTCCTTCAAGTATATAAATACTCACTGATTTGACAAGATTGATTTTCTACCCTTTACTTTGCAAAATCCACTGTGAGACCAAAGCAAGTAAAATTGATTTCCGCTCACTTTCTTTCCCACCCAAGGCATCTCTGCTCACTCCTGGTGATACGAGATTTTCTTTCTATGCCCTTTTGAAAAGCATGTCCTTTTCTTTCTTTCCTTTTTTGAGTACAGTGAAATCAGACAGCTCCACAGACTTGTATAGAAATTTTAATGTGCTATTCTAGGTGTGTAAACTTTATAGGTTCAAAAAGATAGCTCTACTGTGTCAGAGTTGGAAACCCAAGAATTTCTACTCTAGAGCTGAGCCATGGCCATGAAGACTGAGGACAAATTACCCTCATTTCCATTCAGTTCACATTTTGTGTATTTTCACTTAAATAAGAATGCATTTCAAAAGCCACCAGCAGAAATTTATTTCTCCTAGTTGCATTGCACAGGATCAAATGTAGTGGGTGGCCTTTTGCTTTTCAATATAGCACATAAAATGTTTTC
Source organism: Cricetomys ansorgei (assembly GCA_026225945.1). NCBI lineage: Eukaryota > Metazoa > Chordata > Mammalia > Rodentia > Nesomyidae > Cricetomys > Cricetomys ansorgei. The sequence continues at coordinate 8,473,395 of JAMJFZ010003396.1, forward strand.
CCTCCTTTAGTTCTCTGAAATGAATTTAGCTGGTCATGAACCACTATCAATTTGGCTGCAAATTCAAACTCATTCACAGTATAGATACCAGTGAAGGTTAAACAGGACTGTTAAGTGTCTTATGTTGCCTAGAATATTGCAAGTAGGACACTCTGATCATTCACGATGTTTCTTTTCAAGGCTCCCGTGGTGCCTTGGAGGACAATAGGTGCAGGTAGCTTTGTAACTTAGGCTAACTAAGTTGGGAGCTCCATTGCCTGGGATCTAGCCTTCCTACAGAGAGATAACCTGTAGCAGCTTCCCTTTAATTTTACGCTGTCTCTTCAAGCCTCTTTGTGGGAAGAGGATATGAGTGCCTGCTTCTAAGACCCACCTGAAAACCACAGTTCTCTTTCATTTAGGGGAATGAATGTCTCCCCATGTTATTGTTCTCTTTCTTTCAGCTCTGGGAAAATGAACACAGTTCCCTCAATGAAGTATGGGCATTCCACCTGAGAAATTAGGCACTTGGCATAGGCTGGCTGTGTCTGCCTTTAGGGAGCCATAGCCCCAGCTCACCAATGGCAATATTTCGGAGCCTTGAGAAGTACAAGCTTAGGTAGTGCCTATTTTTTCTCCATTATACAGGATAGTTGGGTATGTGGAGGTGGCTTTGGAGGGTTAAGATAGAAAGTTTTCCCCAAGAACAGAAAAATGAATGTTCTTATAGAAATGACATAGGATTGTTAGTGTGTGGTATGCCCTCATGAGAGCTGAGGTTGTGGTGGAGAACTGGACAAACAAGGTAATGGAATAAATAAGGAGGGTACCATGGAATGTTTCCTGGAAGGCTTGAGGAGACAGGACTGGTATGAACTGTCATAGAACTGGTCTATCAGAAGTCTCAGTGGTCTTGGTGACTCAAAGGACTGTCAATATCTGTGCCAGTCTTCCACAGAGAATTAGAAAGAAGAATAATTGCTAGGGAGAATCCTGAAATCCATATTTTAAAGGAAGTCTGGCCATTGGAGAGAGCTTCCAGGAGAAAACGAATAGATTAGATGGAACAGAGCAAAAGATCATTGGAACTGAAGACTTCAAGGACAGAGAAGCTAAGATGCAGTCTGAATTGTCTTCTCATAAATGGAAAAGTTGCTCAGGACAATGACAAACTTAAAAGTCTAGGAGGAAGATTGCAAGCAAGGTCTAAAAAGCACACATTTCTTGATGGCTACAGTAAAGCTGAGAGGCAAGTTGTATTCTTTGACACTGAATTTAAAAGGAGGTAGACATGTCAGGGAGGAGGAAGAAGTGAGTTTGGAAAAAAAATGGTTAGTGACCAGAACAACTCCTTCTTGCCTTCTATTATGTTTTTTAGCTATTTCTCAGTCCATAGCCTAAGTTGGCCTTGGACTCACGTGTACCCCACACTGTCCTCAAACTCATGACAATTCTGTCTCAGCTTCCTAAGTGCTGGAATTATAGCCTAAGCTAGTCTTAAAGTAAGGTGAATTTCAAACCTCACTCCTAGACTTCTGTTCTTATAATTAAAACTTTACAGGAACCCAGCTATGTCTATTAAGCACAAACAGTCTATGGCTGTTTTACCTCTATGGCAACACTGAGTTTTGATAGAGACTACATAACTTGAAACACTTGATTCATTTGCTGCCTGGTCTTTTATAGTTAAAAAAAATGTTTTTCTGATCTGTGGTCTAGAATTAGCAATGAAGAGAAAAAAATATTAACCTCACAGTGAGAAGTCAGTATAATTAATATTCTAATAATTTTTTCTGCTGCATAAATGTCAAAACCGTTGTTTCTCTTAGTCTGGGTCTACTGCAGGTCACCAGATGAACAATTGTGACACAGCTGAATTTTTCACACAATGAGTCATCTCACTGGATGGCTGAAAACATAAAATGGCAGATTGCATTAATTTGGGGCAAGGAAATTTTGCCTTTTAAGCCTAAGCTATTCTTAAAGTAAGGTAAATTTCAAGATACCCTGGGATGACTATCAAGTTGGTGGGATACATTCGATGTGATGATGTGATGAAATGTGATGAAACACATTTCTGGGCATGTATGAGAGGTGTTTTCAGAAATGTTTAACTTTGGAAGAAAGACTCGCCATGAATATAGGTGGCACTATCTCATGTGCTGGGGTCTTGGACTGTATAAAAAAGAAAACATGAGCTGTGCACCAGAATGCAGCCTGCTGCTTCATGCTTCTGTGGCCATGCCTTCCCTGCCATAATGGACTATACCTTCCAATTGTGATACAACATAAACCCTTACTTCCTTAAGTTGTTTTTGACCAGCATTTTGTTGGTCAGCAATGAGAAAAGTAACTAACCCATCTGTAAATTTGGATTATCATTCACTAAAATCTTAATGTCAGGCTATGGCACTATTCTGTAGCTTGGTAAGGTACTGACTAAAGATGTCAGTGGACCTGTAGTTCACCTCCAATTTATTATCCTAGCTTACCTTATTCCTGGTTGTTATTCATAAAAATGGGAATTGTCTTGCATGGCTTTTTCCATGATCTCATGAGACAGGTGACAGCACTGGTATGGTAGTGAATCTATAGGTCTGACACTCGTCATTCACATTCCTTCTCTGAAAGATTTGAATCAAGCCGTGTAGGAACTTGGTGAATGGACAGCTGAGTCGAGTGGTGAAAGTCCAGAGTAAGTATTCATGTTTATGTGTCATTAAGCTTTTTAAAACTTCTTCCTCCCTTCCTTCCTTCCTTCCTTCCTTCCTTCCTTCCTTCCTTCCTTCCTTTTCTTCCTTCCTTCCTTCCTTCCTTCCTTCCATTCTTTCTTTTGCTTCTGCAACCTATAATATATAGAGTCCTCTTCTATGTTATCTTTATCCCTCTGCTTGAACTAGCATAAGCAGGTTCATGCATTATAACTGAACAGTTATGGAATAGTTGTGAGTACCAAGTCATAAGCAGACAACAACCAGCTGTCTCTTTCAGGATTTCATATAAGATGTAGTTCAAAGGTTGGCAGTCTTTTTATGCCTATTGTCACTAGAGAATATGAAAGGAGCAACAGAATTTAAATTTATACTCTTAGAAAGTCCACTGATGACATGGACTCAACCAAATTCATCAATAGTCCCTCGGTTCATAACGGAAAAAATTGCCTAGATTTAATGGAAAAGACTGACTTTGTTCAATGTAAAGGTCACTGCAGTCATCTGCTACCTCAGTTCCGGTCAAGGATTCCTTAGACAAAGCTAGCACACAGCATTGGAGGTTTATATTCCTTCTTTGGAAGATATTCATAACTAGTATATCACCTGGCCATTTTCCTCTCTGCACTTTCCCAACTGATATCAGCTATGGCGTTTGTATTTTAAAATGTCACGTCTCAGTTGCGCTGTGGAACTGTCTAATTGCTGCTGATGAAAACAAGAACTTAATAAATTTCTGCTTAGCCTGTAGCTGCCAGCTGTAAATGATGGAAACATTCACTATTATGGCTTTTGGCTCATTAGTAAATTCTGATGCCATGGTTTCCTTTGTTAGTTGGGTTTAGTGAAACTTCACAGTGCTATTTGCACATAACAAGAGAGGGAGAAGAAATGTGAAGTATACACATTGCAGGAAAGACACTAAACCAGGGACCCAGAAAGACTGGGCAATAGGAATCCTGATGCCTCTAGTTCTAAGGCTTTAAATGTATTCTTTTCCCCTTGCCTGCCCAGTGATGATTTTTTTCCCTCTGATTAATGACTAAGCAGTTTTCTGTCTTGAATTCAATAATCTGTGCATTAAAGGCAGCTGTTGTACAGTGGATGCCCCCACCAGTGGTGGTGATGCCAAATTGGTTGTTCAATGAGGCTGGCAGATCATTTTCCTTGGGCTGTGAATCTCTGTGTCTCATGTGACACATGGATATTCCATGTCAGGATTGGAGACAGCTACATTAGAAGAGGAAAACTTTACTCCGACATGTTCGTTTCAGTTGTACTGTGTTGGAAGAAATCAGAAAAAATAAAGAATAAAAACCCACAAAAACAAAAAAACCTCAAACAACCAAGAACAGCAAAAAAATAGACATCCCCCCATAAACCTTCATCTTCTTTGGCTTGTCACAGTGGGCAAGGATCCCTATTGAAATCATGAGGCAAAGAATAATGGGCTTATTCTTTGAATTTTTTTTAATTCAGTAAAAGAATGACTCAGAAATTAGTGAGGGAGTTTGGTTTTCTCCCAGTGAGTAACAACTGGGCAGTGTTTCATATATGGCTGCTCTCAATCTGGAAGACCGAACTTAAATAAACGCTTAACTTGGCCATACAGTGACAACACAACAGTTTGGTTTTGTCTACTTTGGCTTTGCAAGCAGCCTCTGGTGTTGATAAAATAGTTAATATACAGGACCACAGGAAAAATTTAAACATCTGATTTGTACAGTTTACCAATCTTGTAAGTATATCTATAACAGCCAACCTTAAGCTACTAACATGATGCTATGGAATGTAGAATCTGACAATAAATGTGCGCAGTCAACTTTAGGAAACTATTACCAGCTGGTTTCCAGACCTAAATGCCTTGTAATGATAGATCAAATACAGTGAGGCTGGCTCCTATTAACTGCTTCAGCAGATGATCAGCTGGTGGGGAGAGCTGAGAGAGATGTTTTGACGATGTCCTTTTCAAATGTCCTCATTTACTTGATTTATACATGCTGAAGAAGAGCCTGCATGATCTGAAGAGGATTTATCTGGTTACTCTAAGTGAATTATATATTACCATCTCCCATTTCATGTTTGTGTTTTGGCAGTAAAGAATTGTGGAAAGAACTTTGTCTTGGGCTGGGGTGGTGGCATATTGTGGAAAACATTTTGCTTTTTTTCCTAAGGTTCTCAAGTTATTATTGACTATTTCTCTTTTGGGCAAATCACATGCCACCTATCTCCTTTCTCTTGTCCTAGTTTATTTTTCTGTTGCTGCGACAAATACAACTAAAAGCAACTTGGAGTGGGGAGGGTTTATTTGGCTTACATTCCTTACCACAACCCATCATAGAAGGAAGTCAGGGTATGAACTCAAGCAGAAGAAGAGGCAGGAACTGTGGAGGAATGCTTATGGGCTTGCTCTCTCTGGCCTGCTTAGCTCCCTTCCTTTTACAACCAATGACCACCTGCTCAAGGATCGATATCCACAGTGGGCTGAGCTCTCTTACATCAATTAGTAATTAAGAAAATGCTTCACCTACACATCGACCAGCCAATCTGGTGAAGGCAATTCTTCTATTGAGAGTCTCTTTTACCAGGTATGTCAAGTTGACAAGAGATGCTAATTATAATGCTTCATTTCACATCATTTAGGAATACAAACAAAATACTAGAACATGCATGGAAGCTCAAGATTGTAGTCCCAGCATTAGGGAGGCTAAGGTAGAGTGAGTTTCAGGCCAATTTAGGATACCATAGTGAATTCCAGGCTATCATTGGCCACAGAGGGAGACTCTCTCCAAACAACCACAGAGCAGTGCCAGGGATGGTAATAAGGAAGCCACAAACATCTCAAGTCTCAGCAATATGATGCCCTACCTGGCCAGAAGGCCAAGACTGGGATCAAGGGTGATTGATTGCCTTTGGTGTGTGTCTAGCATCTTTGCCCTAGAAAAGTTGATGACTGAAGATGAGATGTAAGTCATCTTTTAGGGTGCTAACCTGCCAGCTTAGATTTTTGGCTCTCTGGATAAGCAATGTAAAGATTTTTAACAAAACAAAACAAACAAACAAGATTAAAGCAAATAAAAAGCAAAACAAAAACCCAAACTACTGACCAGTTTCTCAACCAAGTCAAGAACAAACCTACAGTGTTGTTAATTTTACTGTGCATCTTGTCTAGGGAATTTTAACCAACTGTACAATGAACAGAAGACAAAAATAAGACGTTGATCACTACACTACCTAAGCCTCCAGCAAGTTGCATAATCTCCTATGAAAAGATTTAAGTGATTTGACAGTTAAAATTGTTTTTCCTGGATGGGGAGATGGCTTAGACAGTAAAGCATAGGCCTTACAAGCAGGCAGACCTGAATTTGATTCCCAGCACCTATGTGAAAAAGGAAAGCTGGGTGTGGTGGTTTAGAACTGGAAAGGCAGAGGCAGGTAGATCCCTGTAGCTTCATGGCCAGCGCTAGGCTCCAATGAGAGACCCTACAGGGTAGATAGCTCCTGGGGAAGGACACTTGGGGTTGATCTTTGACTTCCACACACATGTACATATGTGCATAAAAATACACACACACCTATACATACATACATACATACATGCATACATACATATATATACACACACACCATTTTAAAAATAGGAAAATGAAACTAATTTGCTTATTGAAATCACTGATGAGTTTTGAATTCATTGATCATTTCTAAGACAATTTAGAACAAATATTCCAGACCATAAAATTATATACAGATACTAAAACCCAGAAAACAAAGAGCAACTCCCGGCAAACCTGAATCCCAGCACCACCACTTCAGATCTGAAAATGGATAGTCTTAATCAGGGTAGGGAGTACAGAGGAAGGGTCTGCCTCCCTCTCTTTGTGTGTGTGTGTGTGTGTATGTGTGTGTGTGCACAATGCTAGTGGTGGGCTCAGGGCTTCACACATGGTAGGTAACATTGCATCATTGACTTACATCACCAGATCCCAGAATCTGTGTTCTTAAAACACTGTTCAGATGATTCTGATACAGATCAAAGTTTGGAATTCACTGCTGTAGAACAAACGAGTAGTTGGTTATTGTTCAACTGGGTGGAGTTCAAAGTCAATGTTCATTTTCTAGATCAGAAGTCCAAGCAGGAGCATTTATGGACTAATGCTTCCAGTGATGAGAAGCCTAACTCCTGAATCAGTGAAGCATCAAAGCAGTTCACTATCAAAATTTTAGATTCCCAAACTTCACTGCTAATGTTGCTGACTGACAAACTATGTGGTACTCGCCAAATGCCAGCCATTTTGTTCTGGCACTTCTAGAACAAGGTCACTGAAAAAACAAAAGCTTCTGAAAGTATTAGAAGAACTGAAAGAGCTGCCACACCTGAGTGATTCTGATTGCCTTCAGAGGCTGAAATAACTGTCAGAAAGAGAAGCACTTAGCTACTTGTGGCCTTTCATGGACATCAGTTTTTGGTCTTTAAGTCAATGTAGATTACGTGCATCAATTCCTATTGCATCTGGCTGTCAGTTAACATCTCTGTCTCTTATGATAACTGACTTGAATATAATCAGCAGGTGAACACATGCTTTATCATTGTCCATCTTTCTAAGCTTCTATGCATTGATTTTCAGCCTCAGAGCTGAGCCCAAACTGCCTTGAACTCAAAATGATTTTTCTATTCTGCCTCGTTTTTCAGTTCATTCATTGGATATTTGCAGAAAGTCTGCTATGGTCCAGGTAATGAACATAATGCAGTAGAAAGCATGAAACCAGAAAACCTTGTTTTTGTAGAATTCCTAGTGGAAGTAAAATAAGAAAAACGAGCAAAGCAGTAACAAATGAATGTATAACATAAGATATAAAGTAAATAAGTAAAATATATAATGTGGGAAGTATAGATAAGTGCAATAAGAGATAAGTCAATCAATTTCTTTGGCTTTCAAATGTGGATGAAAGACTAGCAACTCTCCAGGAATCTTTCAAGCTTTCATTGCCCTCAATGAAAAAATTCAAGTTCTTTTTTTAAAAAAGGATTTATTTTCTTTTTTATTTATGTGTATGTGTGTACATATGTCTGTGTGGGCCTGTGCACATGTGCATCGGGGCCTGCAGAAGCCAGAAGTAGGTATCATATCACTGGAACTTGAGTTACAGTTTGTTGTGAGCTGCCTGACATGGGTTCTGGGAATTGAACTCCAGTTCTCTCAAAGAACAGCAAGCTGCAAGCACTCTTAACCACTGAACCATCTCTCCAATTCTTTTTTGTAAAGTAGAGAAAAGACACAATGAAGAAAGAGGACTATTGAGGCATCCGGCCTCATTGATGGAGCAGTTACCAGGTTCTCAGCCTTTCCAGTGTGAAGACATCAATTGTTGGACTACCAATTCATATCATAAAAGCCAACATCATAATTCCTCTATACAATATATTTTTATTCCACAAGTTCTGTTTCTCTGAGGAACCATAGTAACAGTGGCTAATGAGCCAGCTGTGCAGGAATCCCAAGTCACATTTTTTTTTATTAATTAATTTTTCTTCTACTTGCAGAGATCAGAAAGAACAAAGGGCCACCACAAGGACCACATTCAGAGAAAAATAAGGAAGTTTCGGTGTGGGGGTAAGACTGGAAAAAGAATTGGGGGAATTTAGTGGCAGGTGTCAAAGAGGAACGGCGCAGGTGCTGGGTGGAAACCAACATGGCATGGTCAGATCCTTTACAACTCCTCGTGACTTTTACTCCATGTTCACCTGAATGTGTCATTTCACAGAACAGGCCTTAACTTGGCACTATCCATGAACTGTAAAGTTAAATTTTAAAACATTTCATTTTTACTGACTTACTGACTGTTTCTTTCTAAGACTGTTTCTTTCCATTAAGAATAAGGCAGCAGTAGTCATAATAGTATTGACAACTGCCATTCATCGATATCACAGAGATTTTTATATTGGATTACAGTCATTGTAATATTCTAACCTATGTCTTATGCTCGTTCCTTCTTTGAAATCACCGTAGTGATGAGCCTGATGCTGCAGTGCACATTACCACAGTCTTCATGTTTCCAGATCAAAGGATGCACTGAATGCTTTCATAACCAGAGCTCAGTGCAGTAAACTCTGGAGCATTCTGATGTCTTGGAGAGATAATCTCGGCTTTGCAAAAATGAGCTGTGGAAGCTTTCATTCCATTTGCCATAATGTATTGTTGCAGATTGACTTTTTCAATGTTTTCAGCCATTAAAAAATAATTGAAGTCTATTAGGTATTTAACATGGTGTGCCTTATCAGGACTATGCTGAAGTTTAATGTGCTTTAGTTAGGATTAAATGACAATAGGCTTTGAAGGTCTTCAGAAAAATTGTGCAAAATACTTATATATGTGTTATGTTATTTACTATTACTTATAGTGACAACAGAGACGCTCTTATACCATAGTTTTCACTTTATTTATTTAGGGAGATTTATGGTGGTACACTTCATATGTAATTCATAGAACTTTACCAGCTGTGAAAACAAACAAACAAATAAACAAACAAATAAGTAAATAAATAAATAATCTGAGCTCTTCAAGAACATTTTTTATTGGTCGTTCCAGAAAGATACTCAAGATCTCTAGGATAACAGTTGGTATCTTGAGAAATTGAATTTTCTAGTGCCAGGTAAGGTTGATGAGATATTAGCTCCTAAATGGAATATATCATATAAGATTTAACAAGCTTCAATTAATACCTAATGTTCTCCAAAGAGGTGGGAAATGATTGGAGAGCAATCAGAGAACATGCCTGAAGAGGCCACCAACATGAAAGCAGATAAATACAAAAATGCATCCCATTATCAGATCACCAGTGGACTGGAATGGGCTTATTGCTGCTGAAAGCAAAATAAAAGCTTAAGGAAATGCATGAGCACTGCAGACAGCCAGTAGCAATGGTGGTTTTTCTTTCTCAGGTAACCAGAGATTTGTGTATAGGACTTGTCTATTCAGAAATGCTTTGGGCTGAAGAATCTATTTAAGTAATGTTAATTTAAAAATGTATATGGAGTGATCAAGTTATACATATATGCATGCAACAACAATAAAAAAGAGGCCATGAATTTGAAAGTGAACAGGGAGGGTTATGCAGGAGGATTTGGAGTGAGAAAAGGGAAGGGAGAGATATTATAATATTATAATCTCAAAAAAATAAAAATAATGAAATCAATTCACAGGAAAAAGAAAGATCTGCTAGATCCCAGACTCCCTAGATTCATAAATATGTGCTTGTCAATTCAGTGTCAATTTCTCAACACATCTGACAATGGTCTAGTGAGTGCTGACAACAAACATTTAACCAAACAAGACCTACAGGATCATTGACTTTATCAGAATATTGTGTAGGGAATGAGAACTACTCAGCCTCTTTCAAGGGCACACATTTGACCATTTCTGGAAATAAGTTTTGATTATAACAACTGGATAGAGCTCTTGGCATGCCTTGGGCAGAGGTCAGGGATGTTGCAGCCATAGTGCAGTGCAGAGGGCAGCCCTGCATAATGAAGGGTTTGTCAGCCAAAAATATGAGGAGAGGCAAGGATGAGCATGGGGGGGGGTGGTTATCACTCCTGGTAATAATGTCAGGCTTGCAGAGGTAAATGAAGGTCTTGAAAGTGGAGCAGCAGCGGCCAGGTAGAGAAAAGAGGAGATGGCATGCTTTTTTGCCTCTCTTCTGATCCATTTTCAGAACCCAACTCTGCCTTGGACTTTAGTTGTTTAATAGAGCATTCATTTCTCTCCTTATTTTATTTTTCCTATGGTTACAAAAGAGACAGGTAAGACTGAAGAAGGCTATTACAATTCTTTTTCTGGAAACACACAGAAAAATCATGCAAATTTGGAACTTCTTCATTCAATCAATCTTTTAGTGAAATATCAATATATTATACATTATTATTGATATATCATATATCAATAATAATCATTAATAACATACTACTATATCTTACCATTCTAATTAGTTCAAATAAAGAACTTGAATGAAATCAAAGCTCATATAGTGGGATGGCTACAGTATGTCAACCCGGATGCAAACTCATGATTATTAAGTGCTCTGATCTGGGTATGGAAAGAAAACAACAAAAATTTTGCAGTAAAATATATTCGCCTCTAATACACAAAAATAGCAAAAGCCAAGAAAGGACAATGCAAATGAAAGGCAGTGAAATAAGGGAGCACATTTTCCTAGAGTTGTGGGAGATGATAATGGCATATAGACTAGATTTACAGCAGATTTAGAAGTAGGGCAAACTTGTTATGAATGGCTGTCTTTAATCACTTCTGGTGGTACCTTTTCCCATCACAGAATCTATGGCCCATTTGTCTATCCATCTGTGGTCTACTGGCTGCTAACTATTCCTGCTCTGATATTTGTTAATGAAAGCCCAAGATATTCCTAGCAATGTAATTAGAGATCTGGGAAAATAGAAAGTCTTCATGGCACAAAAGAACGACTTTTAATGTCATGTTGGAAGAACAGATGTTAGGGCTCAGATGAGCACTTAGTAAATGCTTTATATTGCTGCTTAGACCATTTTTTTGCCTCTGTTCACTTAAGTAAATTGACTTGTTCTAGCACAAGTCATATTTAATGATCCTTAAAACCCAGGTGTCCTGATCTAGTCTCATGAAAGAAATATACCTGTATAGCAATGAGTCCCAAACATAAGAACTAAGAAGTAATGGTTTGATTTGGGAACATGAATACAACCAAATAAATAGCAACTTGCCTTCACTGAAATTCCATCATAGTGGATTGAAATCAAAGGATTGGTGAGAGAGTGGAGATGGACTTTTTTCTTGAATGATCCAGAAAAGAAAGTCAGGGGAATGGAAGCTCTTACAGATGCCTCATGTACCTTCAATATCCCTGTTAGCTCTATCTTTGTTTTTCAGCTGTGGCAGAGAGCAAAGTTCCTTGTAAAAGCAGACTCTGCTTACACTCATAGGACTTTACCTCAAACACATACCTTTCTGCATTCTTCTTCAAGGCCTCCTCTGACACCTTAAAAACCCAATTGTCCCATGCATGAGCAGAAGACTAGAGTACGAGGGAAGCACCCCTAGGAACAAGACTCACAATGAGGGAAACAATATTTATACATACTTTCACCTTTTATAGTTATAACCATTTTTTTCTGCTTTTCAGGTAGACTAGAACCTCCACTTAACATAGCAGTAAATTTTTATATTTATTATATTAGTTTTAAATCATGTATATGTGTGTATCTATGTGGGGTTATGTGCACATGAATGCAGGTTCCCTCAGAGATAAGGGGCATTGGGTTCCCTTGGAGCGAGAATTACAGACTGTTGTGAGCTCCCTGATATGGGTCCTGGCAATAGAACTCAAGTCCTTTTGAAGAGAAGTATGTAATCACTGAGACACCTCTCCAACCCAAGCATAGCATTATTTGACAATGTAATTTGGGATTAATTTTACTTCCTTTTATGTTCCCATCTTTCGATTTAGTCATTTCTGCCCCACATGCTGCCAAATCCTTTTGCTTCTGCCTTGGAATTACCAGCACAGAGTGAACTCTAACTGTCATTGATATATTTTTTACTGAGTTTGTTCACATACTGAGTGTGGATACTGAATACCCTTTCTGCAGTTTCAAGGATCTTCTGTATTACAGGAGTGGGAAGAGTAGAAACTGTGTCTCTCATATCCCCTTATAATCAGGATTCTTGTTTTAATATTTAGAATGTTACTGTCTTTGAATGGGAGTTAGAAGCAACTGACAGGGGCTGAAAATTTGCCTTGAAAACTGGCCATTTTCACACTGGAGCCATTGATGGTGATTTCTGCAACTCCTATATTTTTTGATCAAGTTCTCTGACATTCCCCCTACTTTTCCAGGGTTTCTATACACCTCTTAGCTTCCTTTGGCAAGTCCCCTTCCTGCTCAGCATACCTAGAATGGTTTCTATTTTTGTGGCCAAGTCCAAGGGGTAAAACTATATTTCCTGATTTTAAGATTAGATGTCTAAAATGCAATTTAATTTGCAAATAGTTATGGTTAAACAGGTAGGGAGAAGATAATAAGAGCCAACTTGTGGAACAAAACGAATGCATTATATTGTATATCAAGGTGAAAATAATTTCAAGAGGATGGGGATCCTTGGTGGTGACTATTCTATTCTCTCCCGAAAGCTGTCAGTCTGAATTAATCAGATGGATAGAAAACAGTACAGTTTTTTTAAAAAAAAATATATTCTAGTGCTTTGTAAGCCTTGAAGGTAAAGGGAGGAGAAAAGATAAGCCAACCATGGATGCCTTATTTATATGTGTGTAGTGACTGGGTTATCCAGTGATACTGGGAATTCCAAACTGCTTGGTGCTGCAGAGGAAAAAATAAAATTTACTGTACAAATCAAGGATTTTGAATTACACTGCAGTTTATAAATCTACCATATAATATTTCTTTGACAGTTCAGAAAGGTAGCATTTTAAAATATAGTATTTTTAATGGTCTTCAGATCTGTCAGAGAGTAGGATGAAAACTTGCTTTCTTTTGTTTGTTAGAGTACAGCAGTGCCCTAGTCATATAAGTTCAAGTGCATGACTCACGAAAAGAATTAATGGTTAACTTACATGTCTGAGTTAGACAGTTGTTTGATATTCTCTCTATAAAACTATTTTGTAGTGCTTACCCAGAGATTTAGGGAAGATGTTTTTAGTCAATGATCCCAATTTGTAACACCTGATGTTGTTAAAATGTTGAAGGTAAAATTATAGAATTTACTTCCTTAAAAAGACATGTATAATTAGCCAGGATTCTCCAGAGATGCAAATTCCATATGATAAATGAATCTGAATAACAAATGTCCTCCATAAGCTCATGTATTTGAACACTTGATCCCTAGTTGGTGACACTGTTTTGGGAGGGTGGCAGTTATGGAACCTTTAATAGGCACAGTTTTGTTGAAGGATGCATGACCCTGGGGGTGGGCCTTGAGGGTTTATAGCCTCATCCCACTTCCTTCACTTCCTCTCTGCTTCTTATGTATGGGTGAAAATGTGATCAGCCAGTTTCCTGCTCCTGACAACATGCTTTCCCAGTGTGTTGTCATACCTTTCCCATCATGGTAGATCACCAATGAAATAGAGATGTGTTCAGAATGCTGGAGCACAGACAAGGTACCTGAAGGGAGTTAGAATTGGGTTTCTGGAAGACATGACATCTGCTCTGTGTCTCAAAGGGGTAAAAAGGTTTTTTTTTTTTTTTTTTTTTTTTTTTTTTTTTTTTTTTTTAAGAATGAGAGAGGGATGCAAAGTATAGAACAGATGATAGATGCAAGAAAGACACTAATAACATATTCAAGAAATTACAAGCATTTATCATGAGGAGTAAAAGAAATAATGCATCAAAGCACCAATGAAATAACAACACAAAGCACAGAAATTTGTCACTTGATAACTGCAAACCCTGGGTTTTTTTCCCTTTTTACCTACTTGTGTCTGTAAGTCCTTTGACAAGATCATGAGGATTTCAAATATCAGGCAATATTTGAATAACTGAGAAATACTTCATGCAATTCACTACTCTTAAGGAAATCATTTCTGCCTTGTAGAAACTACCTTAACAGATGTTTCTGAGTGAATTTATTCATCATATGAAGCACTGCCTTGAAATGTGGGATGCTTTTCAAAAGCCGCTTTTGGGTGAACAGATTGTGTTGCTGCTGAGGGAATTCACAGGAATGAGGCAATCACTGTAATTCAAATAATTTCTCCTCATTTAAGAGCACCAACTGTTTATATTAGTACTGACATGATCCATTTATGAAGCATCTCAGCCCAGTTGCCTCTGAAATTTTTGGCTGTCAAATGGTCATCAGCATTGGCCTGGCTCTAATTGCAAGCAAGAGGCTTTTGATCTCTTCATCAAAACCTTTTCTCATCAGTCACTAGGTTTGGCCTCAGTTGGATGACTTATATGAGATACCACTACATTCAAAAAGTATGGTCTTTTAAATTCATTGTGTAAAATTATTGGAATGTGTACCCCATTATGTTAGCATTATAAATACATAAATAAGGCTTCCGTATTTCTAAACCTTTCTAAGGGTAGTAACAGGAAGCTATCACTTAGACTACATATTATATATATATATATATATATATATATATATATATATATATATATACACACACACACACATATATATATGCATGCAAATGAACTTTCTTTATTGTAGAGACCAGCAAAGCAGGAGAAGAGGATATTTAGATAACAGAGGCAGCATTGCCCCAGGAAAGGGGATTAGGGAGCTATGTATTCCACTGAGAAAAAGAAATTGGCTTGGCATGGTTGCAAGAACATGTTGGAAAAGGAAAGGATATGATGTTGGGAAAGCAGCCAAGGACCAAGTTTTGCTTTGGAATTTTGTGTGTGTGTGTGTGTGTGTGTGTTTTCTGTGCATTTGCACAGAGTTGTTTCCCTTAAACTGTGAACTGGATAACTTTAGCTTTGACATATATGTCACACTATGGGGGCTATGCCTCTTTATAAATGTTTTCTCTGATGCATCATCGTAAGAACCTAGTGATTTTTATGTAGCTCAGTAAGGTAACGAAGTCAATTATTGCAACTTTTTGATAACACATCAGGTGGCTAATATAACTTTCCTTGTTCCTTCTCATTTTCTTTACTCAGAAGCTTGCTGAATACTGAATGAAGCCCAACCCAGACTGTTTTCTAAGTTATTGAATCTGAGAAAGTAGGATAATCATTACTCCTGTGCCTGAGATATGTTTTAAATATTGGCTTGGATTTCTAGAGAACTGTGGAGAAGAAAACCATAAGCTGACTCACACTGTAGAAAAACCATTTCAGGAATGTGATGAGTTGGTACATGGGAGGGAATGGGGAAAAAAAAGATGGAACAGAGACTAGTGAGAGGATGATGATATTCTTTTCAGTGAAGATATCTGAAGACTTGAACTGATCCTCTAACAATGAGTTGGGGAGCAGGAAGGAAATGGAGGTATACAAGGCATACCTGTGGAAGCTGGTAACTGAGTAAAAGGGAGACAGAGAAGACTAGAGTGGCATTCAATTTTCTTACTTATGCCACCTCTGCATACTGCTCCTACGAATAAGAATGCACTGGTAGGGAAGAGGGTTCTTCCTCAGTGCTGTGGTAAAGAAGGACAATCTTTGGATAGGTAGAGGGGACTATTTCTAGGACATTAGTGGTCAGGTATGGTATGGTGCTGGGATTCTAGAAATCCTAGTGGTACATGATAGGAACCATGGAATTTATTGAGGAGGAGAGTTGGGAGGGGAAGAGATAGAGAAAACAATAGAGAATGAAATCAAGGTAAGAACATCAATCTGAACGATCTCTTGTTGGGTTTTTATTCATGTCCCTTATTTTATAACTCTGAAGGACTCAGCCTCATGCTGCCCCCTCCCATCTTCTAAGGTAGCTATACCCAGTCCCATCACATAAATGCTGCTTGTGTACCAATGATTCCCAAACATAATAACTAGGAAGCTACCATCTGATTTGGCAGTGCCAACAGCCTAATAGTGGCTTGGCTTCATTGAGCTTGAAATGTGATCACGGTGGGAAAACAAATGATAGGCCAAAAGATCAAGATGGCATCACAAACACATACCACTACGTTCTACCTCTCTCTCTCTGTCTTTCTGTCTCTGTCTCTCTCTCTGTCTCTCTCTGCCTGTCTCTGTCTCTCTGTCTCTCTCTCTCTCTCTCGTGTGTGAATGTGTGTGCATGTTCATGTATATGCAGGTGCACATGCATGGGGTTTTCAAAAGTCAACTTTTGAGTGTATTTTTGTTCAGATGTTGTTCCCCTTTTTATTGTGATACTGAGTCTTTCACTTCCCTGAACTGCCCCTAGTATACTAGGCTAGGTGGCCAGCAAACCCCATTGCTGTTTCTGTCTTCCCAGTGCATGCCACTGTGCACTACTTTTTTTTTTCTTATTGAACATGGGTTCTGGTGATCAAATTCAGATCATTATGCTTGAATGGCAAGAAGTTCATTGACTGAGCTATATCCCTAGCTCCATAGCACCTTCTGATACATTTGAAGAGTAATTATCCTTATATGACTACAGACTATAAACCTAAGGGAAGCATCTCCAGGAAACAACCTCTAAATGGACAAAGAAACACACACACACACACACACACACACACACACACACACACACACACACACATACACACACACACACTGGTCAGAGTGGGAGATTCTCCCTTCTGCTCTGGTGGAATGGAGTCCTGAATTAGCATAACTGTGCCTTTGATAATGCTCCCTGAGATTTAGATTTCCTCCTTCCCTGCCCTGTTCTTTCCCCTTATTCATGCCTTTGCACTAAGTCTCAGATCCAGTTCCCTAGTGTCTGGTTTGGAGGAAATCAAAATAAGACATTCCTTCCTGAAAGCTCATCCAAGCCAGGAATGCTGGTTTCATCTCTTAGCAACCTTTTTCATTGTACAGATGGAGGCATGTGGTAATTAATTTCAGATAACATCTGTGTATTCACCCACTGACCAGTTTTCTGGAAGAGGAGAAGACTAGAGTAAGCAGTTGGCTCTACATCTGGTTCGACACTTTTTCCTCTTGCAAACACTGACCTGTGGTAGTGCTCTGGAACATAGCATCATTCCCAAATGGCCCGCCACAAGTCCTACCTAGAATGCCTATATATAATCTTAGAAAGTCACCTTTAAGGTAGAACAAGATAATTATTAATACTTGTTGCATGTTAACCAATTCTAGTAGTTCTTGGGAGCAAAGGAGTTGTTAATTTTCACAATCATCCTAGTATTGTGATGATGTTTTAGGAGAAAAGTGAGGAGAATCAATAACGGTTGGAAATTTTATTTATTTTTGGTACTCTTTTCATCTTTTTCATCATTTTCATGGGTTATGAGCTCAACCTAACAAGCTGTCATTTATTCACATTAAAAAGAAAAACACTGATTACTTTTAATCTCCGAACAAAACAGTGCTCTTGTTAGAACAGTCACTGCCTCCAAAGTCGCAGCCTAATGACTATGTCTGAAAACTACACAGACATGGACAAATTCCCATAATGCTTCTGGAATGGTGAATTAGAAATCCAAATATAGGTTTTATTTTTCATCTACTATCAAAATAAAAGATTGAATTAATTCACTTAATCCTAATCATATATCTGGAAGATTATATTGTCAGCTCCATTACACAGATGAGGAAACAGGACTCGAGTGGCTGAATAATTTAATGAAGGTCACATATCAAGTGAGTGGCACAGTTGAAATCTATAACCAGGGTGGTTTACAGCCCAACTATTTGACTGTGGTATTGTACTATCGTTGTACCTTTCAACAGCTCTAGCCCATCCAGCTATCCTCTAACCATCTAGCTTCCTATTCATCTGCCCAGCAACCTACTCACCCTTTCAAACACCTACCTATGTAGCCATACATTATTTTATTCCACTGAAGGTATTCAAGAAGCACACAAAGAAATAAGCAAGCATCCATATAGTATCAAAAACTGTATGAGAGATAAAAAGGTTTAAAGAAGAGACAATGTTTAAATGGAACTTGAAATATCAATATGCTTTTTAAAGTGTAGAATGAAATGGAGAATATGAAAAGGAAATTTTCTGCAAAAGATTTGTAAGGACCAATATATGTATAAAATTGTTGTGGCTATATGATGCTGATGATGACGACTAAGAAGGCAAATCTTTGCATATTTTGTCCTCTGTCTTGTCTCTCTCTCTCTCTCTGACTCTCTGTCACTGTTTCTCTTAGCACTTGCTATGTAGCTCAGGCTCAGGTTGGGCTCAAACTCCTGATCCTTCTGTCCTTGTGTCCCAGATGCCAGGATAACAGACATGCACCACCATGCCTAACTTTCCTCTTTTGGCTTGATTCTCACAACTTGACTTCTAAGTAGAATGAAGGTGCTTAAATAAATAGTGGGTTTCTTTGCAAATCTAAGTATTATTATACAAGTGAGCACTGCATTACTATTTCTTTCTACATTGATATTTTTAAGGCAAAAGACTTAAGTCTTGACCAGAACTTGAGATTGACCAAGAAACTGAGTAGCTGGCAATGCCTATTGGGCAATGATTCTTGCCTGAATCAAGCTGTCACATCTTTTTGAGTCTTTAAATAATCATATATTCTTCCCAGAAGACTCTAGCTTCCATATCACGGGACAACAGCACCCTACTACCTTTGTCATGTCATTGTTACTAATGAGCCATCTCATGATTGGACATGAGGACAAGTCCTTTCCCATCCTCTCTGTTATTTTGGTGTTTGTTTGGAGGCAAGTTCTCTCTAGCATTGTAGCTAACCCAGGCTGGCCTTGGTGCATAGCTCAGAATGACTATGACCCTTTTGCCTCTGCTTCTTGACTGCTAGGATAACTGACCTGTGCTGCTATGCTCAGTTCTCTTTCTTCTCATCTGTGTCTGTCTGTCTCTACCTAGCTATTTATCTTCACTCTTGAGCAGTGGGTTCTCAACCTGTGGGTCATGACCCCTTAGGGATTGTCTAAGGCTGTCTTCGTATTAGATATTTGCATTACAATTCCTAACAGTAGCAAAGTTACAAAAAAGTGCAGTTATGAAGTAGCAATGAAAGTAATTTTATGGGTTAGGGGTCACTATAACATGAGGAACTGTATTAAGGGGTCACAGTATTATGGTGCTTGAGAACCACTACTCTTGAGTATCAAGATCTCCCTTCTCTGCTAGTCCTTTTACAGCTCCAGAGGGAAGAGAATAAGATGATGAACTTGACCTTTTCTGATTACTATCACATTTATCACAGCTTCCAAGATTCTGTCATACTCAGCATGGTTTCTGTAACCTGCAAAAGTCAGGAGTAGAGAAATAATGGATTGGTTTGTTTATATTCCGTAACAATGGTCATGTCAATATCAGACACCACAACTCATTTTCGTGAAGTTCTTTATTTAGAAAAAATTATTTTTATTGGCATACGTTAATTATACACAATGCTAGGTTTCATTACAATATTTTCATATATGTATATGGTGTCTTTTGTGTGTGCTATCTGTATGTGTTTGTCTGTACATGTGTGTGCGTGAGCATGTGGAAACCAGAGGTCAATGTGGGATGCCTTCCTCAAGTGCTTTTCCACCTTGATTTTTGAGACAACGTCTCTCAAAGAACCTGGAGCTTATTGATTTGGTTAGACACTCTGCCCAGTGAGCTCCAGGGATCCTCCTGTCTCTGGATCCCCAGCCCCAGGATTATAGGCACACACAACCATGCTCAGCTTTTTATGTGGGTAGTAGGGATCCAAACTCAAATGCTCATGCTTGTATGGCAAGCACTTTATCAATTGAGTCATCTCCCCAGTTCCTGTAATGGATTATATTTTGATCATCACTAAAGTTCTTAAGTGCTTTGCTAGCTCCTTCTGTTTTAGAGGCTTATGGCCACTATCATCTGGTGCTTGAGAATGACTTTTTGAAGGAGCTGTATGAAACACAGACTAACAAAGTTCTTTTAGATCGCTGAAGTCTACAGCAAAATCACAACAGAAACATCATCTTTATCTTTTAACATCAAGAAAGACATACTGATTTTGTTACTTGACAAACTCTGTAGATATTATTTTCATAATCAAATTCAAATGGTTCCTGAGTTGGTTTATCAGTGGAAAATATAAGTAAATAAAACTGTTGTTCCCTGACAACATCATTAGATGACTGCTAAATATTCTTTGAGATTCATTATGGTTGCATCACCTAGTATGACCAGTGGGAAGTAGACAAAAGAGTAAAGGCCTGACTAATGAAAACCTGTACTACAGTCCTTCAAGCCCTTCCTCTTCTGGCAGGCTGGACTGATGGGTGTTCCTGAAGAATACCTAGGGAAATTATATGTTGAAGTTCGTGTAACCGCAAGACAAAAGCTATCTGGTACTGTAATCACAACTTTGAGAACTGTTGTATGAGTGGCTACCCTGCGCTAAAGAAGTAAGCCATTACTGTGCTAAACGGCAGAATTGGGGGGCATGTATGTATCTGTTAAAGCAGCTAGTCTTAGCTTGTGATGAGTTGGAAGTGATGATTGGAAATAATTTTGCTCCAGGAGAAAGACAGACTATGCATAGGAGAATTCCATGGCTAGTGAGTGCAATGCATGTCATCCACACACTAACCTGTATATTTTAATACAAGCAGAGATCATCATAACACCCTGTGTTTATCCATGAGAAGCCTCCATCCACCAGAGTTGAGAAAGGGCCTAGGTATATCACTGTTCTATCATGATTATGATTCAGGGAGGCCAGGACAGCTATTTGGGAAAGAGGAGACAACACTGAATCACATAATGCTAAGCATATGTTTATCAAATGAATAATTAAACGAACAAGATGTAGGAGAAGAGAAAGCAAAAATGAGAGTAAAAGTGAAGACACATGAAAAAGAAATGACAGCGTGGGAAAGCCTGACCTTGGGCACATCAGAAGGTGGAGATATGTTGTCACAGGTGGCTGTGGCTGATGATGGCAGACAGGGCATATGGAGTGTGCTCCCGAGCTTGCCAGCCCTAATTTCCCGGGGGAAACCCTCTGTTTTGAGGAGCCTGCCTTTCATCAGGCATTTTATGTACATCCTGCTGTCACTGTCCCCTTACAAGCTGCTCCTCTGCCAGAGGCGTTTTCATGGCTAATAGCATTGAGGGTTCTTTTTTTTGAGAGTCTGGGGGCAACAGAAAACAGGAAACACTATGTAGATTGATTTAAAATAGGTTGCCACGCTTTAGCCTCATCTCATCTATTGTAAATAATTTAATTTGAATCAAAGCACTGAGATTTCTCTGGTCCTGTGGCCTCTTAATTTTGCTTTTCCGCTGTCCAGGTAATAAACTCTTCCCGATTTTGTTCTGTTAAAATGCCATTTTGTAAATAAAGAGACCAATAGAAAGATCCCAGGGCTCAAGTGTTGTGTGACTGGCCAATGAGGGTCAGGTGGTAAGTGAAGAAGGAGTTAGGATGATGGAAGCTAAGGGCTCAGGCTAGAAAGCACTACAAGCAGTGTGAACAAAGGCCATGCAGAGACTAAAAAGGGAAAGAGACAAGCAGAAGAACAAGAAAATGGCAACCGTGAATAGGGTGTGTTTCACCACACTGCTGCTGTGAACTTGCAGGTGGTGTACTGTGTGTGCCTTTCCAAGCAGGCTGTCTTAAAGGTCTTGAGTGTCTTCTTCCAGTGTCCTCAGAATGTCTTTTCAAAATAAATGGCCAAGGCAGAAATATTTGAGGACAGCCTGGGCTGCATAGTTCCAGATAAGCCTGAGTTGCAGACAAGTCTCATTATAATGAATATATTGTGATCAAAATAGATCAAACACTGAAATTCATAAAGTGATCACTGTGTAGTTTATACTCTGTAAAGTATATACTCTGCCACATTTGATTTTAACAACTACTTTACAAGGCTAAGACTTTGACCCTATCAGATTAGTCATGGAAACTGAGACATAGAGAAATAAGAAACATGCTCAGTGGTCTCAAACCTAGCAGCTAGCAGGGCTAGCATTGAATCTTAAGCATTAACAATTTTTATCCATGCAATTTGCTTGGGGATTATAACAAATCTTTATGCACCATGATATCCTTAACTCTTCCTAATAGACTCACATGGTCCCTGTATTAAGATGAGGGAGAAAAGGGTAGAGAGATCAGGTGACTTGCCCAAGATCATACAATTAATTCTTAAGTAAGATGGTCTTTGGCATATTGACACTAAAGGTTTCTGGCTGAACCTTTAGCTGTTCTCTGCTGTTTGTCATTGAAGTCAGGCTGCATTTTGGAACTCCCAATGGCTGGTGTGCACTTCTCATTGTCCCAGTCTGTCAATCTGTTCTGTGCCCCACTGAGGAAGGGCATCCTTCATTATTTAAAACTCCAGTCCCTAGGCTGTGATACTGTTGGAGTTGGGAGGCTCTAGGGAGATTCTCTGAGAGGGGCCTGGGAGATTAATGTTGGCAGAAATGCTGGCAGAAGAGATCGTGAAATGGTGGATGCTTCAGAGATTTAAAATAAATTGTTGTGTGTGTATGTGTGTGTGTCTTTCTCTCTGTGTTATTTCCTTCTCATAAATGCTCTAGGGGATTGAATAAAGGAAAGCAATCGGATGCCTGCCCCAACCCCAATGCTGTCCCAGGAGCGATATAAAGCCCTGTGTGAACTGGGGCTTGGTATTTGCCTGAAATGTAACTCAGCCATGTGGAGAAATATATATGCAGCTGGCATCAAATAAAAAAGTGTTTAATCTGTCTTTTGAATGGATTTAACAGTTAGTTTCAAGAAGGCACTTCTGACTTTTGACTATGTAGATCAGGAAAAGAAGCTATGCTGCATAATGAGGGTGGAAACCAAGGGGGAATTAATTGTGTATATGCAGTTAGCACAAAATAGCTGTAAAATTATTTCCAGGAAGAGCCATACTTTCTTATGTCATGTTGGGATTGAAAAAAAGCATCTATACTGCATTTTTCTCTAACATTGTTAATAAACATTTACATTCCAAAGTGGCATGACACAAAATTGACCTGCCCAGTACAATGGGGGCAAGCCCTAGGTAGCTCCACACATTTGAAATGTAAGCAGCCCAAATGAAGATATTCCAGATCTCAAAGATTTAGTGAGGAACAAGAAAGCCAGATATCTTCTTGACTTTTATGCAGATTAGATGTTGACAGGATAATCTTTGCGATATGTTGATCTTTGTATGTAACATGTAATACAGTAATATGTATGTATGTATATGTATGTAATATGCATTACTAAACTTCACTTGTTTGCTTTTGCAGTTTTCAGTGTGACTACAATTTGAAATTTCATTGCAAATCATGTTATATTTTTATTGGGAATAGTGCTCAAGTTTCTGAGGTGGACCGTGTGATCCATTGCCTGATGTGATTAGCTCTTGTAACATATTTTTGTGAATGGAGAGGAACTTAAATTGATGGGCAGTCACTGGGGAGTATTATTCCACCATTTAGCACTGACTCCTTTCCTGAGCATGAGCTTCGAAGTCCAACTCATATCTATAATTTGGGGTTCTAATGATTGTAAAGGGATAAGCTATTGAAAGTAGCTGGCACTAGATAAATATTAGGTTTTAGGCCTTTTCTGTGGCATGTTGATTTTTAAATTTGAGAGAAATGATTTTGAAGGTCAATCAATACAAGGCCTATAAAAATCTACAAGTTGTGTTTAAAGCAAAACATATAGTTCTAAATACATTTCCCAGAGAAACAAAGAGAAGAAAATTAACAGTGAAATTCTAAACTCAATAATAGAAGAACAGAAAATGTAGAAATAATTTATAAAGAAAAACACTAATGGCATCTACCTATAAAATATAGACACAATCAATAGAATGCAAACTGCTTCACTAAAAAATATACCCAGTCTATCATTTGACAAGTCCTATGTCAAGAAAAAACATAGAAGATAATCACTAAATAAATTTAGAAAATAAAAAGGACATAATATGAGAAATAAAGGGACTTTTTATGATGAGGGATTCTATATCCAATTATGTATTTGTAAAAATGAAAATTGGGTAAAATTAGGCTTTAGAGTATATTTAAATTTCTAAAATTTACTAAAGATATATTAAAATGGGGTGAAGTAACAAAAGAAGTAGAAATGTTATTCAAGTAGAAATTATCCATATTTAGGTGGTAGTTTTCAAAATAAATTTCTCTGAAATTTTCACTGCAGAGTGCACCCATGATTTGTGAACTACTACTATTTCAGAACATATACAAGTATGAATGGCTTCCACACTTACTATTTGAGGCTACTATTATATTGATAGGAAAATTGGAGAACTATCATACACATATATCATTTTATCTTTAAGTCTGAATGTAAATAAACTAAGTGAATGCAGTATTTGAAATGTAGTCCTGTTTTAAATCAGTATTACATGATGATTAACTTTAATACAAGAAAACAAGAAGGGTTTGAAATGTGGGAATCTATAAACATGTTTCCAATTACTCTTTGCTGTTTTGATAAGAGCTATCCTAAATGTGTTGAGAGAATACCTCACTGTGTTTTTATTAGCATTTTTATGATTATCAGGGATGTAGATATTTTCCACAAAATTGTTGGCAATTTACATTTTTTGATAAATGCTTATTTATATCATTTGTTCATCTTGGGATTGCTATTTGTTGTTGAGATTTTTCACTTCCTTATATGACCATAAAAGATTAAAAAGGTTAAGCTACATAATTATCTCATGGTTGAAAAGCCAGTTGATGATTAAATTTAAGACTGATTTCTCCTGGGCTTAATGGAGAGATGTTTGAAGTCTCTTATCAAATCGAGAAATAAACAGAATACCCATTTTTGTCACTGTATGAACAAACAGGAAAATTGTGAAAAGGCACTAAATCATAAGTGCTGGGAAAAAAGACAGATAATATCTCAGTCTGAAGACCATACTAGCTGCTTCAAACAATCAAAAAGATTTCTCTGGATGTATGTCAAAAACTGTGATGAATTATCAAATAATTATGACCCAAAATGAAACAGAAATGCTAATGGTATTATTTTATTCTACCAATACTCTCCTTGAAAAATAACATTTTGAAAGATTGAATATGACCAATAATAATTTAGTAAAAATGTGCCAGATTAGTTCTAACACAGTTTATGGAACTTAGAGAAAACTGAAAAAAAATCTCTACCGAGGCTATGAAATAATGTCTGGAAATGCAGCTATGTCATGTTTCTGAATGGTAAAATTCAGTGTTGTAAAGATGTAAGCTTTTGCCAAATTTGTTTGTAAAATTGATGCTTTCATTTCCAAAATTCCAATAACAATTTTCAAAAAGAAGTTGACAATCTAATGCAGTCTTTCACATAGATTGGAAAACATATAAAAAAAGGTACTGAATTTTTAAAACGTGATATGGAAGATAACTAGTCATATCGTCAACAAAATATTTAATAACTTTGCTATACTATCACAGGACTTTAAATAAAATCTATAGTACTTTAAGAAGAAAAAGATGTATAGACCATAAGAGAGAATTCAAGTAGTGATGTGTGTTGCCTGGTAATTAGTAGATGATTAAATTGGCAGAGGTAGTCTAGCTATAAATATGACTTGACATAATTTACAATCTAGAGGGGAAAATACATTCAGTTCCCAATTAATGAAATTCTTTTTTATATTTTTATTTTATTTTTCTATTTACTAAACAAAAATTTTTGTTGGATTCAAAAACTATGTGTAAAATAAAATTATGAAGTATTAAGAGAAGATTTATGACAACAATAAATGACTCAAAAACCTCCAAACTTTTGTTACTTAGGTGGAAAAAGAGAAATCACAACACAATGTGCATCATGCATTTTTTTATCAGTTTGAAGTAAAGAAAAACATTAAATGGATCCATGCTGATATAACTTAAGCACTTCCTTCTTGAAAACTTTTAAAAATTCAGCAGAAGAAAATAGTTGATTCAAGAGAATTACTTAAATGTAAATTAGCTTTGACATAAAAATCTAGGGGTTTCTCCTGTCTAATATTGTTTTTTTGTTAGTCTATTGTTATTTTGAGGTGCTTTGTCATATATATACATATATATATATATATATATATATATATATATATATATATATACACACACACACACATACATATTTCTGGCTAACATGATTTTATTACTTATTATAATTACTATAATTTATTGTAATAATTACCTTCTTTTATTATATATCTATATATTATATATGTATACATGTTGTAGAAGTTTAGTTTTAGTTGTGTTTAAAATAATTGTTTTGTGCACTGTTGGGTGATGGACTGCCTAGGTCTTGGCATTTTGTATTGTCTGTAGGTACTGGATTTATGTGGGAGATGTTTGATTGCACATGATCTGCATGTGCCGCCAGTAGAACACCTGAAGAGTTCTGAATCAATAAAAACACCTGAGCTGAGATGCTCTGGGTCCCACCTTTCAGTATGGCACTTGCCATGATGCTGAAGTCTGGCAGGGATTGCACCAGTGTTTCTCTTGGTGAAGTCCACAACAGCCTAACACCTACAAATGGTGCCTACAATGTGGAGTGTGACATCATGCCATCTACTAATCCAATGTTGAGACAGGGAAGAAGAAAAAGAAACTCCAGACCTTGCAGAGTCTGGTTTTTTTTCTTTTTTCTGCAAACCTATCTAGATACTGGTTAGGTGAGGTGGTCCTGACAAGACACATCTGCTATGGTGAGGAGAACTCCAGACAACGAGGGAATTCTTCCTACAGACAAGGTTAGAAGTTGGTTTTCCTGCAAACAAGACTCTAAAAGTCTGGAAAGTGTTTTCTCAGGGTCAGCACATAGAAGCTGTCTTCCAGAACTGGCCAAGGTTGTATCTCTTGCTCACAGCTGAACTTGTTACTGTAAGAGTCATCCAGGTGGTTCTGGTTTTGAAGACACAAAAGGGTCATGGAGAACAACTGAGGCTTGGCACTGTGAGAGTCCAGGGGAGGCCATTGGTAAAAGTGCAGCATCAGTAGCAGTTGAAGGCCCAGATTTAAGGAGTCATCAAAAGAAGTTGAAGCTTGGCACCATGAAGTGAGCCCAGAGAGGTTATTGGTTTAAAAACATCTAAAAAAAAAGAAAAGGAAAATGAACAAATAAATAAATAAATAAATATGAATTAAAAACTGTGTCCACTGTGTTGGGAAGGGGGAAGAATCAAGGAGATACACATAGCAGAATAATCTTCAGGACACACACACACGCACACACACACACACACACACACACACATACACACACCCATAGAAACTTTTTATTTCAAATTACGTTGCAATGATGGAGTTGTCTTCTACAATTTCTAAGAGATTGACATTTTCTGACATCCTATAGAAGTGTGCGTGTGTGTGTGTGTGTGTGTGTGTGTGTGTTTGTGTGATGTGGGGACTATTATGTATCTACACTTTCCACTGAACAGCCTCATATTACAAGTGGGTGCCGAAGTGTAAATTGCAGGGAATGAACCTTTCGTTTAGTTAACTTTTAGCTTTAGGTTCCACATGTAAGTAGTGATTATTCTGTTGTATAGTGAAGAAGAATATACTTTTGTATTGTATTGTTTATAAGACCTTAGGCTTTTAAAGTAAAAATGCTGACCTTCATTGTAATTTAGATTGTGCTGTGGTAACTAACTGCCCTGAAAAAAAATGTCCACTGCTTGACAAGTCTTCATGTCCTTTTCATTGTATACATGCAGTTCACTCTAGGATTCAGACTGATGTCCTTATACTACCAAGAGTCTCACAGTCTCCCATGTTGAGAGATGAAGGAAATGCTAGAAAGTCTCATAGAGGCAATTTATTTCATTGTTGTTATTTTGTCTTTACTCTTATTTATTTATATACTTATTTATTTATTTGAGACATGGAGAGTCTCATGTATTCCAGGCTGGCTTCACACTCTCTGTATAGCTGAGGATGACCTTAGATGTCAGAACCTCCTGTCTCTATTTGGGAGTACCGGTGTGTATCACCATGACTGCTTTCTGCAGCAGGACCCAGAGAATTCTGTATGTTAGGTAAACACTATCAACTGAGCTACATTTCTAGCCCTATTTTGGTTTTCTTGAGACAAGATCCTCTGTAGCCCATGAGGACTTCAAATTCACTATTAAGCTAAGGCTGGCCTTGAAGTCCTGATTTTCCCACCTCCTCCTCTCTGGTGCTGGAGAGCAGGCATGCACCACTACACCTGGATTTCATAGTGACAATTTAAAGCCTTTCTTCTGGGAGTAATTAATAGGCACTCCTTTAATATTTTGTTGGCCCAATCAAGGATCATGGCTACCTGGAGTTCAAAAGGATAGGGAATATCAAATAGACCATATGTGCAGAGGGAAGAGAATTTTAAAGTATCTATAATGTCTACCATATTTGTATATAAACACACATTTAAATTAGGAATGGACAGAAGAGCACAGTTGAGAAATTGGAGCAAAGACCTTTATTATCATTTTCATAGACACAATCGATATTCACTCATCATTCACCCATCTTCTTCCTCATTTAACTAAAACACAGTCATCTTGATTTATGAAACTAGGAAGCCAGGCTATGCTGAAAAAGTAGGTTACTGCTTTGAGAGCTATTTTAGTGAACTACCTGTGGAAATAGTTCAATAGGGTTTAATATTTCTTATCTCGCACTCTGGCTGACACTGAATAAGTATTTTTTCCAAATAATAAGTTATTTAAAGAAAACACACCAATTACCAATAACATGATGATGAATCATATTTATTCAGTTCTGTGCCTATGTTTTTTGTAACATGGCAGTTTATGATTTTGATAGAATCTAGAAAATTGCAACCGGTGAGGATTTACTCCCCATTCACATTTTTAGTGGCTACAAATGAATGTACTTCCACAGTGGGGAAAAATCACACAATACTAATTGGTAAAAATGTGAAGGCAAATGAAAGAAGGATTTGGTCCACACTGATTCTTAAGATCTCTAAGCCCCTGTAAGAACTGACATTGTTTATACTGTACAAGGTTGAATCTGATAAGGAAGTACTCTTGGGAGGGTGCTTTTACCACCATATCTTGCTTTATCTTCTTGGAAGTCTAAGCAGTGATAGGAGAGTAAATTATGCCACTCTGATATGTTTGATGACTAGAATTTATGGACAAGGAAGACTATGCTTGACCATTACAACTTTTCTCCCCTATTCAGATGTGGATCTCAACTAGAGATGTAGTCTTACTGTGTCATATGTCAGAACACTCTCTCTCATTTAGAAACTTAAGAGGGCTGATATGACATAGCCTTTCATAGGAATGCAAATCAAGTCGAAAGTGAGATCAGATGATACTGACTCTTAGAAACTTGAAATTCTGAGAACAGGAAATTAAATCACAACAAATTTGGCTTGCTTTATTGAGTTGGACCATTTGTTTTGAAAAATGAAGAATTTTTGAAACAGGAATTTAAAAAAGGCTGTCAGTGACTGATTTCACTGGCTACATAATGTTTGGGCTAATCTGTCTTTGTATTCTGATAATATGCATGGTTTTGGTTCTAGAACGAATGAAATATGAGGGAATTCTAGGTACACCAAAGTTGTCTGCAGGCTCAAATGTTATGCTAGCATTAGGAGACCACATTTTAGGACTTTGAGTTAAGCAAACATATAGAGGAAATTTCTGATGAAGCTTTGAAGAGGCCCCTGAGTTTGGAGCTGTTGTCACTCTAGGCTTGTAATTCTTTCCTGCATATATGTGACAGTGCTGTGTAGAGGTGTGCCAGCTATCCTGGGCATGTGACATGTTTAGTAGCATGTCTGGATTCCACCCATTCGATTCCAGTTGAAAAGGTGTTAGAGGGACATAAGTAGACAAGGAAAGCAAAAGAAGGCTCTCTGAGATGGGACATCTTGTTCTCAGAAGACATTGTGAGGAGGAACATCAGGAAGGTATGGAGGCATCTATCTAAACAGGACTAAGATGAAAAGAGGGAGGACCCAGTGTTCCATTTAACTGATTTTCGTACCGAGGCCTCTCCCTTATAGAAGGGATAAAGCTGTTATTTTCTCGTTTTCTTTGGCTTGGTTTTCTGTCTTTCCTGAATGTTCAGTTCTTTGTAGCAAGCAATGAACTCAGCAATCCCATAAACAACTCCCCACATTCCATTACACAACAACACACTTCTCCACAGTGATGTAAATATTTCAAATGCCCCCTTCTCCTAGATCACCCCACATTAAAGGAATACTGGGTTAAATGTATTTAATTATTATTTGTGAAATAACTGAATAAAATTTAACTGTTTCTTATTTTTTTGATGATACCAAATTGGAAGGACTTTGTGGGTAAACACTATTGTGAGCCATCAGGGGGTGCTTATTGAGTTTTAGGAAAAATTTCTTTTCATTGGTACTTGATCCTTGATGAATTGGAAAGAATAAAAAAGATGGGAGAGGAAGACAGAGAGGGAGAGGGAGAGAGAGAATGGGGAGAGCTAGGATATTTAACATGTTTGGAATGGACAGAACTTAAAGTGCTTTCATTTTATTATACACGTGAAAACTATTCATTGAGTGAAACACTCATTAAGTGGAAGTGTTTGCTTTTTCAATTTGCCATCAACTATTAGAGTAGGGACTGAGAAATGTGGAATACCAGGATGAAGGACTGTTGCCTGAAGTGACATTTAATTATATTTTAAAAACATGTAGGAAGGGCCAAGCAAACCCAATGTGCACCAACAATTGCTAGAGGACATTGAGAGGATGCACTTAGAAATGACTTTCAATCAAAGAATTCCTGGGATCTAAAATCAGAACGAGACTCCCTAGAGAAATGTTTGAAGTCACTAAGCAGTAAGTAATTTGAAAATAGGAAGGGATGACTCATTGTGTGACTTTGTAGTGTTTGCCCAACTCTGAAATATTGATAAGGAGATTATTCTAAGGAAATTAATTAGATGAATATTAATGCTGTCAAATTTCAAACAGAGCTAAAGATGAAAATAGAGAATACAAGCAATCCCCTCTTTTAAAATTTCAATTGAATTTAAGAATTGTGTGTGTGTGCTGCATGCATGTGAGTGTACACATTAGTGCACCATGTGTGTGCCTGTGGAGGTCAGAACAGTGTGATATTTTCTTTTATCACCCTCTACCCTTTTGCACCTGAGCTGGCCAGTGAGCTCTCAGATCCACCTATATGCCACAGTGCTGGGGCTTCAGGCAAGGGAATCCATGTGTAGCTTTTTATGAGTGGGCTGGATACTTGATCTCAGGTCCTTGCACTTGAAGAGCAAGCTCTATTATCCAGTGAGTCATCTCAACAGCCCTCCATCCACTCTTTAAACAAGGATAAAATGCTCCTTTATACCCAATAATTAATGGTGTGAGCTCCAGAAAACCTGGAGTGGGACCCCAGCTCCTCTGCTTCCTTGCTGTGAAGGTTTAAGCATACTACTCATTTTCTTTGTGTCTTTATCCTGTTGTGATGGTTGTGTTAGGGCAAGCTGGGCGGGTTTCTAAGGAACCACGAGACAGGAACCGCTGCAAACGCATGAGGCATTTATTGATTACCGGCGCGTGTCCGGTCCCGCCTATCCCACGCAGGAGATGAGCATGGCAGGCCCCGATCCCTTCCCCCCCAGCCCTTTTATCGGGTTAGGGCAAAGGGGTCTGGGGATGGGGGCTCGTGCAGCTGATTGGCTTCGAGCTCTCTATGTTAGACTAATTGGTCTGGAGTTTCTTGCGCACGGGATCCAGGGGGGGCGTGGTCAACCTGTGCCCTTGGACTAGCCCCTTGGGACAGGGTGGCTCCTGGTATGCTGGGGAAGGAAGAATCCTGCTGATAAGCTTAATGGTCATTTTCCTGTGGGTGGGGAGGAGACTGAAGAGTACTGTTCATGGCCGTACTTGGGAAGGCATTTCCCCCTATATGTGACTGCATTTCTATGTTTCATATTTCTTAAACCCTTTCAGTTGGCTTGTAGATCAAATAAGTCAAAGCAGTTAAAATTGTGTGATTCTATTCTGAAAACGTTAGCTTTAATTATTTATAAGAAATGCTACCTACTATTAATTCAAGGCCTAAGGAATCTGTGACTTGCTCATGATCACAGATATAGTTAGGTAAAACATGGAGACTTTGGGGGACATTGAAAGGTGGCAGATTAGAGACACCCAGCACATTCTTGTGTCTCAACAAATCTGAATCAAAGCATCAGGTGTGTTGCTCCTGCTGGCAGAGGTGGGTCACATGGAAAAATCAAATGAGGACAACAGGAAACAAGACACAGGCCAGATGGAACCTAGAAGTACCAAAAGTTAAATTCATAAGCAAAACAATAAATGCAAACATAGATCACTAAGCATAGTGATAGAGAATGGGGATAATTGTTCCCAGAGGTGTGCTATAAAGAAGAAAGCGAAAAGCAGCCTAGGGAAGATACAGAGTCCCTCCTGTTGGCACTTTGCAAATCATAGTTTAGAAGGGAGACTGTTGTGAAATATTTTAGTTGTGGTTAATATTTTAGATAAGATTAGTCTTTTACTTGTTTACACCTCTGTGCCATCCCCAGCTCCCACCCCCCCACTCCTACCCCCTACAGGAGGTTCCTGTTATTTGTTTATTGAGGGTCTGTGTGAAAACAGGAAGAAAAACACCTGGGGGAGTGGGGGGGGAGTGGAGCAAGGAAGGGAGCAGGGAGGAGGAGGCAGAGCAGGAGTGTGAGGAGAACTGGAGGAGAACCAAGAGGAGAGCATGGGGTGAGGAAGCCTTGAAGTGAGCTCTCTGCCTAAGCTGCCCAGGTATTGGATGCCTGAGATTTGTAATATAATGTGTTAATAAATAGTTTTATTAAGAACAACAATGGACATTTATTAACAGGAGACCCATGCAGTGAGTGTCAGGCAGACACTGGAGAATGGAACATCTGCCCTTTCAGAGCTCTGTTACTGGTGTGATAAGGAGAGGCCACACTGGGAGAAGGTTTGCAACCAAAATTCCTAATCAGACAAAACAGAAGACCCTGCGTTTTTATACCCCCAAACTTTTCTTTTTTTGAGACACAGTTTCTCTTTGTAATTCTGGCTATCCTGGAACTCACTTTGTAGAACAGGCTGGCCTCAAACTCACAGAGATCCACCTGCCTCTGCCTCCTAAGTGCTGGGATTAAAGGTGTGCACCACCACCACCGCCCAGCCTTAAACCCCAGACTTCAACTTCCCTTCCTTTCTACTGGTTAAGGGAGTGACCAGTCTGAGAAGCACTGTGGACCCAGGACTCTGGTGGTGATCTGGTCCCAAAGCCTTGAGCAGAGAGTGTAGGTCACGGACCATCAAATAAAGAAAAGCTGGCAGGTGGTTATCTTCAGGCGAGAGACCAGCCTAGGGATAGGAGGATCTCAGATTCATGCACATAGCATTTGGGTGGAAAGTCCAAGCTGCCAAAGAGAATTGAAGAAAACCAGCAGATGGGCACAGACACAGAAGGGCAGCTTTAACGCTGAGCGCTGAAGAGATCCCTGCTCAGCAGTTGAACAGTTTGAGGGCAGCTCCTGCAAAGGAATTCAGCCCAGCATGGAAGACTGGACTGAGGCCAGATTGCAAACAGCCATTTCTGGTCTGACTTGTTTAGGAATGGGAGAAAGAAGTAAATATCCCAGCTAAAGAGTAATCTGTAAAAGATAAGCCTGGGGCAGGGGAAAATCGATACCCTTCTCAGTGAGAAAAAAATATTATTTTGGGGTGTGTGTGCTGGGAGGCTGTTGTCAATTGTTTGGTTGTTGTTGTTGTTGTTGTTGTTGTTTTGTCTTTTATGTACTTATTGTACACAATATTATTGTATTTTTCCTTACTAATATTTCTTATACTTTCATTCTATTCCCTCTCACCTTACTTCTTAATTTCCTTTCCCCACTAGCTTCTCTTTTATTTACTTAATATTAAAATATCTTAGCCTCAGTAATTTTAAAATGCATATTAGTATCCTTCCTCTTTTCCTATTTAACTTTGTTGATAATTTAGTGGGTGTTTCTAATTTTTCCCCTTATCTAATATCCGATTTCCTATCAACATGCTGTCTTTGTTACTCCTGTCTGCTTTTTTCCCCCTAAATGTAGTGCAGAATCAAAAAAAAAAAAAAACCAAGAGAAGACTACCCACTAAGGAGACCTCCATAAAAAAAAAAATGACAAAAGTTATTAGAATTTCTATGCCAGTAGACAAGCAAATCACAATGTAGAAACACAAGATGTCTGCAAATATGGTTCATATACACAACAGAATTGTATCCACTTGTAATGAAAAACGAAATTAGAAGTTTTGTAGGTGAATGTATGGAACCAGGAGAAATCATACTGAGTAAGGTAGTCTGGGCCCAGAAAGGAAAACACCACATGTTCTTACTTACATATGGACCTTAGCTTCAAATATTTAGAATATGTACTGAAAGGGCCCAGGAACCTGGGGTTCAGATTCAGATTCAGATTCAGAACCAGGATCAGATTCCTGAGGTAAATGATGACCCCTTTGAGTCTCAGGATTAAGCAACAAACTTCCTCAGGCTTCATTGCCCAGGTGCTAGCTGTCACATACTCTTAAGGAATCCCATCCACCAACATACACAGCAGACAAACAGAGCCAATCAGTTTAAAAGATAACAAAGGCAGATGAGCCAATCAAAGTTGTGGATGCCCTATCCCCAGCCCCCTTCCCCTGCACACCATAAAATGCCAAAAGACAAAGGAATCGGGGTTTACCTCCCACTCTCCCTGCGTGGAGACTTGCGGAAGGTGAACCCTGACGCACCGGATATTAAAAGCCTCATGCGTTTGCATCGATCCTAAGTCTTGTGTGTTTTCTTTGCAGGTCCGTCTCTTGCCAGTAGACCTGGACAGGGGCTCATGCCATGGGGCGTGGGGCCTGGGTCTTTTCAGTACCACAGTCAAGTTATGAAATCAGCCTATATATTCATAGCTATTAACTAGATAAGAAAATGTGTCATGTACACAGAAAAAAGTATTATTGAGCTATACAGGAGAAATAAATGGTGTCACTTGTAGGAAAATGAATAGAACTGGACATTATTATATTGAGCAAAGTAAGCCAGACTTAGAAGAACTGACTCCAGTTTTTTCTCACATGCAGAAAATAGATTAAAAAAGAAAGACATGAAAGCAGATGAAAGACAACTTATGGGGAGAGGGATAGTGTCTCTGTGTGTGGCACCAGAGAGGATAAGAGGGTTTGTTGTGTGTGAAGTACATTGCATTCATAGTGAAATTGTAATTTTGTACAAGTTATATATGCAAATAAAAATAAGGACAATCCCAAACATAAGATTTTCTGTTCACAGCATTTTCTTTGATACTGTCATAGAAGTAATGTATGTATGTGTATACTGGGGGGGGGGCTGGTAAAGGGTATACATGAAAGCAATATAACCAAGGCACAATTGTTGAGTTTTATATCACTTTAATAGCATGATAGTGCTTAAATCTTAAAGCAAAATCTTTATATAACAAGGTAAACAACAATCCCCATTTTTGTAGATACAAGGGAAGACATTCAATAGAAAAGTTGGGTAATTGGCTTAAGATGTCCTAGCTTTTGGATTAATATAGAATTGGGTTAAAAATCAACAGTTCTGACTTCCATTCTGTGCACCTCTTTCCATATCCACTCAACATCTCTAGTTTAATCTAATTATATGCATGATTGCAGAGATTAAAGGAGGCTTTAGGAAGCACAGTGATGGAAAGCCTGACATTTAGCAGGCAGAAACCATCAGGGATAGGCTGGCTGGAATCAACATCAGTCTGCTCCTCTACAGAGAGCTCAGGAATCCCTTCATTTCATCCCGGCTCTCCTTCCATATTCTCCATCATCTCTCATCTGGCCTCTGCCTCCTGCTTAGTCAATTCATGCTGTGATTGGAGCCATAATGACTGTTAAAAAGAACAAATCTGACCACCTTTTCTCTACCTCATCATTACCCTCCCTCATCCCTTCAGTGTGACTCTGTTTTTTTCTGTGTCAAGCCAACCATGTACATAGACAACTGTAGTCTCAGTTGCAATTCTGGCTTCTGTTTCCCTATCAGAACTCACTTCTTTCCACTGTTTGTGTTCCCTCTATATTGGATTATATTTCAACTTCTTTTCTTCCTGATGTCTCCAACTAATTCTCTTGTAACATTCAACATGCTGTTTTTGAACTGTGTCTGTGCACTTGGAAAAGCGGATAGTTCCATCACGCTATTAAACTTGGGCAGAAATCCTTGGGGAAAAAATCAGTCATTATTAATATTTATCATGCATTAACATTATCAGTGTGAGTAGATGTTGTTATAAATTGCCCTTTGCAGAATTACCATTTCTGTCAGTGGAATATGATTAAATTCTAATCCTGGGGATGTTCACTAAAACATTTTCTCACTATTTGTGAATTAGGAAAACAAATAGCTTTCTACCAAGCTGTCTCATTCTACCCCATTCCCTCACCCCTCCTCAATATGAGGCCCTACCTGATATTCAGGGCAGGCATATCTGAGTGCATTTTCAGTATGGGCTCCTGTCTTTTTACAGACGTGTAGATAAACGAAGTCTAGAATTCATGCCGTCCCACAATCATTTCTCCTCATTTCTTAGGAGTGGAAACCTGGAGGAAATGGACCTTTTGGGATTGCCTGTAAGCCAGGGTCTCTGACTTCCTTCCAACCCTTCCTATCTACTACCCCATCCCTCCTATGCATGCTTACAATGTCTTCTGCTGCTCCTTCCACTAAGCCCCCGTCTCCCCATTTCCACAAGAGAAGGGTTATTTGTATCTTTGATATCTATAGGAATGATAAAATGGTTTGTGACTAGTGCATGTAATTATTCTGGTAATGGCTTAGCTAGACACACTTTTAAAATTCATAAATATTACATCAGTTTGTCAAAGAAAATATTTACCTAGGAGCTGCAAGCTAGGTCATCCAAGTACTAGGTCTATCCAAGTACGGTGGCAATCCTGACAAAATTCTGATAGCATGAGTCCCAGGTCTTTGGAATGGTTTGATAATATGTAACAAATGGAACTTTTGCATACTATTCCAGAAAAATGTGGCAATTATTAAAAACATCCTATAGTTCTATTGAAATTGCTGGTCAAATTATTTTCTCAGTTGATTTTCGGACTCATGGTAAATGTGGAAAGAGCCTAGTTCAGTCCAGTACAAAGCACACATGATTATGGTTTTATTTTAATATAGAGTAGATTCAAATGGAAAATAATTTTTCTCTGCAATTGCATATATAGCATACTGAGACAATTTTGCCTTATAAATGAATTAGAAAATAATGGCAGAGGTCTTGTTTACAAATTATGGTGAAAAATATGTATATTAGTGTTCTTAAAAGAAGACTATCTTTGTATCCATTGCATTTTCTATCGAGAGACACAGAGGAGTGTGATTTACAGTATAAAATTCTATGAGAAGTAGCTTTGACCTTAGCAATCACCTGCAACTTCTAAAGATGTGCTTCAGAACTGGGGTGTGGGGTTGCTACTGGCCCAGTATGTAAAGGCCACAATATATAGGCCAACAAGAACCGCTTCTCAGCAATGATCCAGAGAAGTACATTCCTGCTGATATTTTGATTTTAACCTACTCTAGATATGTTTTTGATTTTTTTTTTGTTACAGCAGCACTTAGGAAACAATTCAGATAAGAACTTGTAATTTGCAAAACTGTAAACATTAAAACATTTGCAAAGAGAAACTCAAGTTAAAATATAACAATGAGAAATTCTTTCAAGCCTATTAAAATGATAGTCATTAAAAACACCTGCCAATGCCAAAGGTTGGAAGGATGTGACGTGAAAGAGGCATCCCTCACTGCTGTACCTTGAACAAAAATTTGACACATTTATTTTTGTTAAAAACTGCATGGTCTGGAACACTGAGAAAAATATAGCACGGGAGCTGCAGCAGGAGGATGCTAGAAGGAGTACTAAAACATCTTTTGTAATTATAAGATAATTGTGAAGCACACTGATTACTGGGCAACAGAAGAATTTATAAATAGACTGAATACATTGGTTAGACTGAATAAACATGGACCAGGTTTCAATATACACAGATCTTTAAAACATATTAGTGATTACATAGAGCAATTAACACTAAAATATCCATGCCATGATAGTATTTATATAATTTTAAACTAGTAAAATACTATCATATTCTGCTCACAAATATCTGTCTACTAATGTAAAAAAATGAAACCTCAGCAGGGAAGACACATGGCTCTTTGTACTGGCAGTTGATCCTGGACAGAGTGGCAGACAGAACTAGGAAAGGGAAATGGGTATATTAGCTTATTCCATAATATATTTACCATATACATAAGAACACAAAATAAAATAAAATACCAGCATTATATGTTTTGTATCTTATCCTTTTGCCTTAGGTTCTATTTGAAATGCAAGCATAAAAACCAAAGCAATAGGCATAAAAAGGAGAGTGATTATATTGAACTTGATTGAGAATAAACTAAATTCTGGATTAAATAAACCAACATGTATGTTAATTACTCACCAACTCCAATTGCCTAAACTCAGGAAAGATTTAAAAAAAATATTTATTTGCTCATTTATTTGTTATTTACTTTATATGTGTGTGTGCCCTGAGTTTGTAAATGTGTGTGTATGTGTATATATATATATATATATATATATATATATATATATATATACCATATATACCATATGCATACAGGTACTCACAGAAGCCAGAAAAGAGCATCAGATTCTCTTGGTACTGGAGTAACAGGCACTTATGAACTACCTCGTGCTGATTCTGGGGACTGGAACCCAGGTCTTCTGTAAGAGCAGCAAGTGCTCTTAAACGCTGAGCCCTAACCCTAACCCTTCAGGAAATATTCATTACCATAGACTTAGCATCTTCAAATATTAGATCAATTCTAGATTGCACAAGTAAGAAATACTAGTTAAGCATTACCAAAATTTATGTCATTACCAAAATATATTTCAATCAAGAAAATTCCTCAAGGACTGGTAAGATGGCTGAGAGAATAAAGATCCTTGCCACCAAGATTGATGGCCTAAGCTAGATCCCAGGAGCCACTTGGGGGAGGGGGGAGAAGAGAACTGACTGCTGTAAGTTGTTCTCTGAGGAATATACCCAGCAAACAATGAAAGGCTTCTTGTCATCTTCTCCAGGATTACTGTTAATATGGTATTCCTGTAACAACTTACGTGACTGTTTAAATATTGTTAGGTAATGTCCAGGGCAAGTAATTTCAAGAAAATAATTGAGAAACAAGGGAGGATTAGGAAGATAATACAATGTGGGAATTACATTAAATTATTAAATTATCTTTCAGTGGAATCACTGAAAGAACATTAGGGAATTTGATTGTTATTACTCAACTTTTTGAAGGATTTCCAAGTGGAAGAAGGATAAAAAAATCAGAGCTAAGATCAAAGTAAGGAAGTAGCATAGCGATGCTGATTCCCTAAGCTAAGGAAATAGAACTTCTTAAACTATTGATGCTGCCTCCAAAATAGAATGGAGCCCAAGCAGAAACTGGGCAAATATTTTGCAGCAACCCTTAAAAGGAATGCTTAGTTTGGAAGAGGCACTGAAGCTGATGACGGAACTGGAATCATTAATCATTCTCCATAACAATGCTTTAAATGAGAGAAGCAGGGAACTACTGGAACTATTCTGTAGGCTCTTCCAGCAAGGTACTTTGAAGGAACAATATCTCTGTAGACAGTGTGTCAAAGGGAAAGTAGAAAAGGCATGCCTGAGAAGAAAGAGCTGTGCTTTCTGCCATTTTTGTCCAAACTTACTTTGTATCATCCTTAAGGCTAAGGTCAGATAAATGACTGAAAATGTCACATGAGTAGAGGAGACTGTGGGGTGTCATCTACAAACAGAATTCCAGAGCTTGGTAGGAATATATACGAGGAGATTAACCACTGATGTGAATTGAAGCCAGGTGTCCAGTGGAAAACCGGTCATAGGACCTATTATGTGGCTGGTCTTCTGCAGTATTCTGGGTCAGCACACTGATAAATATAAGGTCTAGGAATGCATAAAGAAAAGGAGAAAAAAGCAAAAGCAACTTGAGTTCACCTGTAACCTTTTAAGGCTCCTGTGGGAGGAACTGTAGGTTATGCAGAATCTTGTGAACCTCAGAGAACAGATTCAGTATCTCCATTTCTTTCCTTCATTTCCTGTAGGAATAGAATGCAACATTGCAACACAATCCCCTTAGTAGACTTATTTTCCCTCCCCATTCTTGTCCTATTGTGTCCTTTTGAAGGCTCCCTTGCTCTGCTGATATGAGTATAACCACAGTCATCTAATTTTACTATATGACAAAGATATATTTTAATAAGATTATGGTTATGTGTATGCACATTAAAGCTTGAGATGCTGTGTCCTTAAGATTCATTATCTTGGTTCAAATCAGGATTTCATTTGTGAATTATTTTATAACAGAACTAACTAATGTTTCCAAGTTATAAAATCTTGTGTGTCTGAGTTGAGTAAATACTGGGCAATGGTGGTAAAAGTGAAACATGGAAGTGTTGCTGGATCCCACTGTGAGAAAGATTGTGAATCCTGGAGACTAATTTTAAGAAGGCAGGAAGGTAAGTCCCTATTGCTAAAGAAACCATGCAGTTCAGAAACAAGGCTCAGAGATTCCTGAGCTAGATTTGACCTGAAAGATCTCTCTCTGAGAACTAGATTTCATAGTATCAGAAGGTGCCATGCAAGCTTCCAAAGGAGGAAAGCAAAAAAAAAGTCAAACCCAGTTATGATGTCTATGAACCACACCAACAACCATGGAATAATAATCTTACAGGTGCAGTAGTGGCATCCATACTGTGGACAGTAACCAATTGGTCTCTAATTGGACTTAAGTCCAACTCAGCAAGATAGAAACCATGCCTGGTACTGAAAACCTAGCCAACTGCCAAGGCTAGTGAAGTCATGGATCTCAGAGAAAAAATACAACTACCACTTTATTAAACCATCATGATCCCTAAATACATTCTAACTATTTGTTCTTATACTCACAGATAAGTGTAGTCTTCATTCCTCATCAAGGAAATTTCTCTTTGCAACAGATGGAGAGCAGTACAGAAAACCATGACCAATCAAAATACAGTGTTGTGGAGTCCAGTCCCAATGAAAATATCTACAAACTGTCCCACACCTAAAGCTCAGAGAACATTTCAGAAGAGGGTCAGAAAGACTATAAAAGCCAGAGGATTAGAGTTTGCTGTGAGCTTGGGTTTCCTAGAAATATCAGAACCTATACACATAAAGTCTCACCAATGTGACTTCTTAAACATGAGCCGAACAAGGATGAAAACAGTGGACATGCCAAACTGGATGGAGAAAAGCCCATGAGGCCTCAACCCTACACAAAGAACTACAGGCACAGAAGAAAGTTGGGAGTGGGAGAAGTGACTTTTCCTAGGGAAGAGCATACAAATTTGTTGTCTGGTGTCAAAAAGTCAGCTCTGAAAACACACATCCAGGTAGTGTTTTATGGACTGAACAGGTTGTATTTAGTAATATATGTATATACATATGTGCATACAATAACAATTAGTTTAAAAAGGACCATGAATTTGAAGGAGAATAGAGAAGGTTATGTATATGAGAGGGTCTGGAGGGAGGGAAGAGAAAAATGTTGTAATTTAATTATCATCACAATATAAAGAAGGCAGGGGGATCATGAGCTGCCTCAGTGGGTAATTATGCTTGCTGCCAAGTCTGATGGCCTGAGCTGTCTCCCAGGACCCACATGGTGAAAGGAGAACTGACTCCTGACATCTTCTGACCTTTGACTTCTATATGCACACTATTGCCTATGTGCTTTCATACACACACATACACACACACACACACACACACACACACACACACACACACACACACACCATAGATAAATAAATATGTCATAAACATTTTTAAAGAAGGTAGAAACTTCTGCCTTTGGTAATTTTAAAAGGAAGAAAAGGGAGGGAAAAGAATAAGAAGAGTAGGAAGGGGATGAGAAGTAGAGGGGAGGGAGAGAGGAGGATGAGGCCAGGGACAAAGAGGCAATGAGGTGAAGGAATTAGAAAACTTATCTAGGGAGAAGTTTTCTTAGTGGGCTGCTTCTCAGAGTGTGGCATATTTTGTCTCAATAACTTTGGGACTACAAAAAATGCTGGAGTATTATGTACTTCTTTCAGCATTGATGGTTGTGACGCATCAGAGACTGGCTATCTGTCAAAGTAAATCATATTCCCTGGGGTTACTTCCAGTTTTCCATTTGACTGTCCTAAGGCGGCTTAACATTGAACCAAAATAAGATGGAATTGTGATTAATTCTTTGGAATGTACCAGGTCAGCTCCTTAGCCTCCAGACTAATACTGGAAATTCCATTTTCTTTGTCACTCATTAGTTAAAGGCTGGGAGGTCTTAAGCCAGTTTGGACCAAAGAGAGATACCAGAAGAGTCTTGTGAAGAACATCTGGAAAGGAAGCTTCCTCAGTCTTAGAGAGCCATGGGAAGTCTGTCTCATTTGCAAGGCAGAAATGGGGGTAATGCTGTCCTACTTATAAGCCAAACATGTTTTGGAATGAAGACAATCTTACAGGCTTAAGAAAAAAGGCATTAATTCCTCTTGCAAATTCAATCACTCACAGAAGAAACATGAAAAGACCCCCAAGCACCGTTGATATACAGTTAATGACCGTCTATTGCTGTGAGCAACAGGGTGATAAAAGTAATTGGTAAGATTGTATTTTATCATTAATTGTTAAGTCTTTTTGTGGTTGACTATGTTTCTATCTCTGATAATTTGTTAAGTTGTAAGACTAAACTGACAGGTTAGAAACCAAAATAAATGTAATCCCTTTATAAGAAAAAAAAATTGTCTCCTTTCAACAAACACAGGGCAGCCACATAATTAGCCTGAATTCCCAACTGTCATTTCTGAGTTAATGCTATTTAAAATCGCAGGCACTTATTCCAGGTGAAAGAATACATTTTTTTTTTTTTTTACCAACTGTAATGAGATTCAACAATTACAGCAGAATAACTTTGAAAACAGATGTCATGATACTCCCAGCTTGGGCAAAGCTTATTTTAGTATTTTTATTGGCAATTCTTCACAAAGTGCTCTGGGCTACTGTGACTGTAATTGATAAGACTGATTGCATCAAGAAGGACAGGAACATGCTAAATTCATTTCAGTTTCCAAATTGTGTTTATTGAAGATTCTATGTAAAGGCCATCATTGTTTTCACTTCAGACGCTCAAGACAGGATTTGGCTTTTTGCTTTATTTTCTTTAACTATGCACACCAACTGTGTCCAAAGGCCTCTGAAATTTTCATTTGAGGGAAGTTGATGATTTTAGTGGTTTACTGGCAAACTGGTAGGTGATGAGATTTTTGCGGGAGTGAAAGACAAAGTTTGGGGCCATTACTTCTTAAAATATTTATATTTATGTTAATGTTCATTTATTTATATTATATTTATATTACATTTATATTAATATTCATGATTCCCCTAGTTGTTTTTTTTTTCTTGGATAGACTTCCCTTCTTTTTCCTGAAAATTAAAATCTTACCTATCCACTAATTTTTAAAACTTATCAAGAGGTCTTTTGTCTCTAACTGAGGATAAGTTGGTGCCATATTGTCAAAGTTCATATTCTAAGTTCTAGTCTCATTCTGATTACTGAAGCTTAATAGTCTGATTTGTAAATGGAGTTGGATAGCATATGATTAAAAAAGCTGTGTTAAGGATGAAATCAGATAAGCCAATAAGACTGGTGTTTAGCACCTATGATAGAGAACAAGTACTAAAAGTTTTTACAAAGGGAGTTTACACATAAGATTTTACTAGGGCTGGGTGGGAGTTAGAAGGACTGTTCAGTGGTTAAGAGGAATAGCAGAGTACTGAGTTTAATTCCCAGCACCTTCAGCAGAGCTTACATTTGCCTGTAAGTCCAGTTTCAGGGGTCTGATGCACCCTTCTGGAATCTATGAGCACATGCACACGTACAGTACACATAAATTTGCACAGGCACACACACACATAAACATGATAAACAAATTTAAAGAGAATGAAGACATGAGTTTAGATTCTCAGCACCCATGTGCGTACCAGACACATCGTGTGCACATCTGTGACCTCACAGAGAGGAGGCAGAGATAAGTGGATTTCTGAAGATCATTGGTTAGCCAACCTAGCAGAATCAATAAGTTCCAGATTCAGTGAGAGATCCTGCTCAAAAATACAAGCATAACTCCAGTTCCAGGGTATTTGGCAGTCTCTTCTGGCCTCCACAGGCACCAGGCACCCACACAGTGTACATGCATACATAAAAATAAAATAAGTCTTTAAAAAATAGATAAAAAGTAATCAAAATATTTCACTGAGATGAGGTATAGCTCTTTTTGGGTAAAAAAAATCTATTCTTTCTTTATTTGTGGACCAAATATTGCTTATTAAAAAAGA
Organism: Cricetomys ansorgei; assembly: GCA_026225945.1. Classification (NCBI taxonomy): domain Eukaryota; kingdom Metazoa; phylum Chordata; class Mammalia; order Rodentia; family Nesomyidae; genus Cricetomys; species Cricetomys ansorgei. Next base: position 8,518,208 of record JAMJFZ010003396.1, read on the forward strand.
AAATCTACGTTATATTTTCTTGAATCAATTCATCCTCTGGTGTTCACATTTAATAAAGGAAACAGCTCCTTAATCAAATGACTTGATATCCTTGCAGTAAAAAAAAAGCAATTTTATCGATGTAAGTTATCATGTGGGTGTACACATAAAATCAAGATTCATACATAACAACCACCACTGAATTTCTATTGAGAGTTTGAATAGAAATGAGTTGACTTAACAATTATCAAGCATCTATTCCATAAAGCCAGGGTGTCATGACCTGACAAATGTGAGGAAATGGTAAGTGCAAACTTTTGCAAGTTTTTATAACATAATTGCTGTGTGGTTTTATAAGCAAACCAGCTTTACTAGCAGAAACAACTGTCTTGCAAGATAAATGAGGGCCAGCACATCCACAACTTACTTTCAAAATAGAGTTGCCTCACATTAAAATTCTCTCTCTTTTGAATTATTCTCCTGAAAAATCACAGCATTGTGGCTTAAGTCCAATTGTGGCTTAAGAATCCAGCCTCCTCTCCCAATGTAGCCATATTAACTTTAGCGAATTCATTTAAATTAGAATTCAATTGTCATTTTTTTCTTATCATTAACAAAAGGCTAGAAATGAACCTTCCATTACCCAGTATTATGCATCCAAGATGTAAGTAAATCTGTCTTTTAGACCCTGCCCTTAAAACCTTTTTTGTTTGTTTGTTTGTTTCAGGAGGACGTTTTAGATAACCATTAGTTCCATTGCATACTTTACTCAATTTTGAAATTCTGCTAATACTCAGTTATGTCCATTGCATTATTAAAAATAATAATGGGGAAATAAAGACCCTCCAGGAAGTTATCCAGTATTTTAATTTTTTAGTGTTTATTTTTGATGGAATGTGTTTGAGATGAATTTAGGGGAAAATACATGCTTGCATACTTTCCATTGTTTACCAGTAAGTATTCACAATGAAGATGAAAGATGTGTGTGGAGTTACTTAGCCGGATTTGCCACTGAAAACTCTAATGCTCTATCTATAAAGACATGGAAAAAATTTTACCATGGAGTGAATAAAAAAGAACATGTGATTTAAAAAAACCTATCTGGTATGTTGTACTAGTAAATATCACAAATAAATGAAAAGGGAAACAAAACAAAAGCAAGAAAAATATTTCTAACACACATAAGAAATATCTAATTTCCCTTCTCTATGTATTGCTCACACAAGTATGTAAAAAAGGCTAGCAATCAACTGTAGGTACTATGTGGCCAGCTGTCCTATATACTCTAGCCATTAGAACTAGTCATCATTTTGGCATGCAAATTTCAATTATTGCAGCAAAGTTTTATAAGCACGGTAAAGAAATTTAATGTGAATATTATGAAATAAGTTCTTATTCTCCAAATATACAGTTTCATCATCTTTTTAGATTCTTAAATGACCTTTCTGTTCTGTTCATGCATGCTTCTTAGATTTTGAGTTCCTCAGAAATCCTAGGTTCACCCTACAGTTCTGATATCCTATGTCCAGAAATAGCAGTTTCTCTAGAGCTGCTTTTTCTTCTAGTAATTAATGGCATATCAGGAGAGGTTTTGGCATGGTATCGTTTCCAGGTGTTCTCACCAGACAGCTTTAGAACATGAGCGCGCGTGCACACACACACACACACACACACACACACACACACACAAACACGGTATGTGTTTTGTATTAATTGTTTCAATTGACATATAACATGGCTCTTCTATACTGAACTTCTTGGATTATGCAATTTATTTTATGTTATTTTATTTCTTTAATTTGATTCCTTTAATAAGCAAAAATAGTTTCAAGAGAACCAGATAGTATTGGTATCGACTATAAAACAATTGAATGGAACTTCTTGATATTTTTCCACTCCTTGAAATGTGTATTTATATAAGTTGCATATATATAATATATAATATATATATATATATATATATATATATATATATATTTAATTTATTCTGTGAAAATTTTGTCCTTGTATACATTGTATTTTAATCCTATATATTCTCTATTCTCTCTTTTCTGATTCTCTCTCAGACCTTCCCTAACACATCCCACTTCCAACTTCAGGTCCTCTTCTTTTCTTTTTATAATTAACTGAGTCCAATTAGCACTGTCATATATGTGCTCATGGGTATAGAACCATCTACTGGAAAATGAATGACCTTATAATATGTAGCTTAACAATAGACAGTCAAACTACTAGCGTTTTAAAAAATTATGTGTATGAGTGTTTTGTATGCATGTATGTCTGTGCTTCACATACAAGCCTGGTGCTCTTGGAAGCCAGAATAGGGTGTTGGATCTCCTGGGATTAGAGTTATTGATGGTTGTAAAATATCATGTGGATGCTGGAAATTGTACCCAGGCTCTGTGGAAGAGCGGCAAGTGCTCTTTACTTCTAAGGTATCACTCCAGTTCCAAACTACTGTGTTTTAAAGAGTCTTGAAATAATTATTATCTCTGGTTATATTAGCAATTAGATTATGATTAGAACAATTTATTTGCAACAATTTATTTATTAAGATTTTTTTATTTGCCATTCTGAAATAGTATTGTTACTTTTAATTACAGAGGAAATTGTTGATTTTATGAACTGAGCTCTTAGATAAACCATAAGCATTAAAACTTCCCAGGGGAGCTTTGCAAAGTACCTCAAACCCTAAAATTTTTTATTGCTCTTCCTGTGCCTAGATAATGACCTCTGAGTAAACTTCTATGATAATTATATACTTGTAGAAAATTGTTTAACTCAGATACTTGGCTAAAGTTCTCTCTTTTATTTCTACCCTTTCCGATTTAAGTTCTGGTTCATTTTCTTTACCCATGATTAAAAGACTGATAATAGAGTGCCAATTAGAAGAAAAAGCACAGGATTGGAAGAAAGGGGAAGGAGCTGTAGCCAACAGGATGTATCTTATCCTGTGAGACAATGGTTCTCATAGGTAGAGCATTTTTATGGCTGCTGCCCACCCAATTGACTGGCAATATTTCTAGCATCTATTCTGATTGGTCCATTCCCATGCCTAACTTACATGAAATATTTTAAATATCATTCCTATTTGGAGATATAAGAATTCATCTCCTAAGTCAATACCTGTCCACATTGGGAATCATGTCAAATAAAGATTAACAGGAACAAACTTCTCATGAAACAAAAAACTTCAAAGAAACCTACTGAGAAAACCTGAACTATTGAGTTGAGTTCACATAATTTTATCCAAGAAGATTAAATATAGTTGTTTTCTGGCAAGCTAATTAGCTTCTCCCTTGTGCCCATTGATGGAATACACATTTTATTTTCATAAAGACAACACAGTTTTCATGGTAATATGCCTCTAGCTCTGGCAGAGAATGAGAATATGATGTTGTTGAAAATTGATTTCCTTGTTTTCCTTCTTTAGATTATAGAGTAAAATAAGGAAGATTTTCTTGTATGATGCAATGCAGGTGGACATTACCTTTGAAGAGAGAAGGTGGACCAGACCAAAAAAAGAAATCAATAAAGCATTCAAATCCCTACAGAAAAACAGGGGCATTTCCCTACAAAGTAGAGAGTAATGAGCAGGCACAGCGAATTAACAAAAGTTGAAAAACGATTTGGGAGCTAATGGCAACTTTTCTGCAGATGAAATCAACACAAGTTTATTAAAGGTGAAGCCTGGAGGTTTTGAGGACCAGACCACCACAGGGGTGAGGAGACAATGCTACTGTAGCAAGAATGATTGATTTTATCTGCTTGAGTCATTTGAGACTTTCCTGCTTGGAGGTAAATTTAAACTTACCTGATGCAATGATGGAAAAAACAATATAAGCAGTTGGGTCAAAAATCACAGCAATAACAAATATAAAATAAATTTGGGAAGTGACAGGAGTGACAATATTCTTACGTGAGTACATGAATATATCTTACACAAAGTTGTTAGTAGCTTTTGTTCCATTATAGATTTATAAAACTAATCAATATACCACGTTGAGCAAATTGTGTGTATTTATCCATACTATATTTAAAAATCAAATATATAAAATAAATTTATCAGAAAGGACTAAACAGACAACAACAGTTATTTTAGAAAGAAAAATCAGGAAATGTCAAGAAAAATAAAACCCACGAAAGGTTACTGTATTTGTTTTATCATTAAATGTGAGAAAATAATCTATTAAAAACGAATCCCCACATTCACTTCTAAATGGAATGTCTCCGTCTATGCCCTCCCCTCTGGGCTCAGGGATCTATGTGGAAGAAAGATTGCAGGAACAAGAGGTGGCAGATGACTCCAAGGAAACAGTATCTTCCAGACACAGCAAGGAATGATACACATATGAATGGATAGATACTGTGGCAGCAAGCACAAGGCCTCCACAGGTTCAAGCCAGATGGCGTCCCAGTGCTGAGAGGGGGATGTAGACACAGGGTCCCATCTTAATCAAAAATCTATTTTTTATTGATAGCCACTGGCCAAGGGTAAAATCGGTTTTCTCCAAAGGAGTGCCACTGGTACATCAACCACACTACAGGATAGATATATGGCCCAGGAGTAGTTGGCCAACACAAAATTAAATCTATATTCGTTTGTTTTTGTGTAGCTGTTTCATCTGGCTTTGTTTGTTTTGATTTTTACTCTTTGAGGTGGTGGGGCAAGGGCAGGGAGATAGAGATGAGAAGGGGAGTGGGAGGCTCTGGGAGGAGTTAGAGGAGGGAAAAGATGATCAAAAATACTGCATGAAAAAAATTAAATAAAAAGCTCCAAGGATAGGTACTTTATTATCTATTTTCTTTTAAATCAGCACAAAAAGCAGTAGATTTCATTATAGCATTTTCATAAATATGTACTTTTATTTCTTGATCCTGTCCCTTACTTCCCCTCTACTCTATTTCTCATCTCTCATTGGCTCCATGCCCCATATGGTTCTTCTGCTTTCATATCATAGGTATTCTATTTTCCTATCTTTTCCCATCTCACAGACCCCATTCTCATTTCATAATCTGATGCATAAGTAAGCATGCACTACACACATACACACACCATATATACATATATACATACATATATGTAGATAGATAGAGACAGACAGAGAAGGAGAGAGAAAGAGACAGAGAGACAGAGAGACAGAGGGAGAGAATATGTGTTATTTGTCTTTTTGAGTCTAGGTGACTTTGCAGCATGTAATAATTTTAATCTCCACCCATTTTCTGCCAAATGCCATAATTTGCCACATTTTCTTTCTTTCTTCTTTTTTCTCTCTTTTGTCTTTGTTGTTGGTTTTTTTCGTTTTTCTAGACAGGGTTTCTCCGTTGTAACTCTGGCTGTCCTGAAATTCACTCTGTAGAACAGGCTGGCCTCGAACTCACAGAGATCCACCTGTCTCTGCCACCGGAGTGCTGGGATTAAAGGTGTGTACCACCACCACCACCTGGCTTCACATTTTCTTCTTCATTAATCTGTTGATGAACATCTAAGCTGGTCCCATTTTCTTACTATTGTGAGGAATGTGGTAATAAAAATGGATGCACATGTATCTCTGTGGTAGGACTTGGGGTCTTTTGGGCATACATCTAAGAGTGATATAACTAGGTAGTTATATTTTTACATTTTTGAGAAACAACCATACTGATTTCTGGTTATTCTACCAGTTGACAGTCCTGCCAGCAGCATGAGTTTCCCCTTTCCCCACAACCTCACCAGCAATTGTTGTCACTTCTTTTCTTAATATTAGCCACACTCTGACCAGTGTGAGATGGAATCCCTTGGTACTTTTAATTTGTGTCTCCTTTATCGCTAAGGATTGAACACTTTAAATAAATATTTGCTGATTCTTTTTGTTTTTTCTTTTGATAACTGCCTGTTTATTTCATTAGCCTATTTTTGGGGTTTTGAATGTTTAGTTTTTACAGTTCTTTATATACCTTCTATTAACTCCCCATCCCAAGTAAAGATTTCATCCCAGTCTGTAAACTGTTTCTTCACTCTGACAGTTTCCCTTGTGCAGATTTTTCATTTCAAATAATCACATTTGTCAACACTTCAGGATTATTCCTGTGCTAATGGAGTCCCTTTTAGAAGGCTTTAGGGCATATGCCTGTCTCGGATTGTTTACCTTGTTTCCTTCTATTGGCTTCACAGTTTCAGGTTTTGTATAAAGTAATTTGATCCACAAGAATTTCTATTAAGCACAGTGTGTTTTATACCTTCCTATGTTTTCTTTTTGATGTACTCATTAACATCTCTTTCAGTGTGAAGAGCTCAATTTAGAATTTCTTGTGGGACAGGTCTTGTGGCGATATACATCTCAGCTTTTGTTTGAGGTCTTTATCTCTTCATTTCTAAAGATCCGCTTTCTTGGAGCCAATGTTCTCAGTTCAGTGGTTTTTTTTTTTTCCTTACTACAAAATCCTCATGCAACTCTCTACTGTCAAGTGAATCTTCTCTTTATCTTTTACCTTTTAGTACTTGACTATAAGATACTTTGGGATAGGATTACTTGAATTTAATTGGACTGTTGACCTTTGACTTTTCTATACCAGAATTCTTTTGTATGTCTGGGAAGTTTTTGCTCTATGTAGTGAGTAAACATTCTCTTTGGCATTCTCAGGACACCACTGGATCACAGTAGCTGAGGATGTGTTCCGACTTTGCTGTTGAAGTTCCAGTAGACTTTCTTCAGTTTTCTTCCAACTTTTTTTACCCCTGAAAACTGTACTTTCAAATAACTTGTCTTCAAGCCCATCGATGCCACCTCTGCCTTTTCTTAATGGAGACAGGATCTCACTATATACCCAGTGCCAGCTTCCTGCCTCAGTCCTCTGTTTTATCTGCTCTGCTAGCCAAGTCTATCACATCACTAATTTTGCATAGCATAGCACATTTTTAGTCCAAATATGAGCATTTGGTTTTCAAATTTGCTTCCATCTCTCTGCTGTTTCTCTATTAGAATATTTCTCTGAATTTTTTCTTTCTTGAGTTTCCTGAAGGCAAGATGCTTTAAATTCTCAATTTTATACTTCATCCACACTTGTTCCTCCTTGGTCAGTATCAGGTACCTGACTTAAACACAGTAGGGTGAGATTGTAGCTTCCTAAGAGTTCTTGATGTTTCTGTGGGTTATTGTGTGGTGCATGATTCAGTATTTATTCCTCATTTTACAATTCAATGTTGTGTCTGTCTTTCAAGAAATTCAAGGAGGGCTGCTTATGTTTTCCGAGTCTATAGTCATTTCAGCTATTTCAGCACAGATTTGTTAAGCATCCACTGTTGATGTGTCATTGTTTTGATACTAGACGGTGACCCAAAGCTAGGTTTGTCTCAGATTCTAGGTATCTAGAAAGGTTATAACTGTTAGGATTCTGCAACACGCAGTGTCTACAACACGGCTCTGTGCTGGAGAGCTCTGCCCCCTACCCCTGACCACAGACATAGCCCACAGCCCAGGGGTCCCTCTGAGGGGTTCTGCACTCCCCCCCCAGTCTATAGTGTGGGACTCCCACTTTCTGTGAGAAGCTCTGAAATGCCTTTCCACATTCATCTATGATCAGCCTCCACAGCCCTGTGAAGGAAGCTCTGCCTTAGCTCTGCCTTAGCTCCGCCCCCTTGCCAGGCCTAACCCCTCAGCTGGCTAACTGTCAGACGGAAGGAGGACCTGATTGAGGACTGTGCTCGCTCCTGGATGACCCCTCCCCTCACAGATGGAACCTAACAGCCATCAGCACTCCTGGCTGACACTGCCCTTCCAAGATGGACACTCACAGCCATCTGTGTTTCTTCCAGGAAGCAAAGTTGACTTTACCAGCAAACCTAGCCTCTCCTACTGTCCAACTGCTATTCAAGACTAATGCTTGCCTCCCTTACTACCCTGCTAGGGACTCTGGGGGCCCAGCCACTATTCCTTATGCTCATCCAAATGATGCCAAAGACCACTGAGGAGCCAGCATTTTTTCCTTTGGGGAAATCTAGCTCTGCAAGGCTGGGGAGCTCTGGGACTTGAAACCCCTCATAAGAAAGCTCCCCCTTGGGACTATCAGGGACCCCACCCTCATCTGGCTGAGGAGTTCCCCAACCTGACAGTACAGCATAGAAGGGGTCCCAACAAACACAAATGACCCTGAGCTGAGATCCCCCAACCCTCTCTGGACTGAGAACTCCACCAATCACAGGCCAAAGAAACTCCACCAATCACAGGCCAAAGAAACTCCACCAATCACAGGCCGTGTTGATAACTCCACCTCCTCCAGAACACTTTAAAAAGGACTGAGCAACCCTCAGTTTTCGCTGTTTCTCTTCGGAGTGGAAACAGTCAGTGGCCTGCTGAGATCATCGGATGGAAGAAAGAAGAACAGCTCACCTGGGATATTTCCCTACAGAGCTGCAGCCTTGGGGACACCTGGCCAGAAGCTCCTTGGTCCTGTTGGGATACTCTCCCTTCAGAACTGCACCATCTCCAGGAGGCGAGGCGAGGCGACGTGAGGCAGAGCTGGACACTTCACCTCAGCTCCGCTGGGCTGAGCAACTCATCAGTCCTGTTGGGATATTCTCCCTTCAGGACTGCACCACCTCTCTAGGGAGGTTTCTCCCTTTGGCATTGTGTGGTCCCTGGACCATCACAAAAGAGCTTCTCCATCTTTCTTCTCTCTCTGTTCTATCTCTTTCCACCTATTCCAACAATAAAAACCCTTCCCAACACTATCTGCAGGCAGTGACTGAGGAATGGAAGCTATTAGCATATGCTTAGTCTTAGATTTTCCTAATCTGATACTATATTTTACCAATTACCCTGCTCTAAGTCACAGTGAATGGAGTCTTGCTTTGCCATATAATGTTGAGGTAGTGTTGGTGAAGACAGCCCTTGGCCACTAAGGCTGATTAAGTTAGTTCATATCTGAATGTGAACAACTACAAGACTTTCTGAGTTTCATGGATATGCACAGGCTTATAGCACAGCTGATAGTGATACAGGTTGATCATCATCATATTGGTTTCCTGGTGCTAGGGCAGGTGTAAGGGATAGTTTTGTGACCACTGGTCTGGGAATAGTTATGCTTCTAGGCATTTAGAATAGATGATGGAGATAATTTTTTGGCCACTAAGGCTGATCTGATGCTAAGCTGAGTTATATCTGAGTTCACAGCTACAAGGATCTGTGTAGTCTGGAGAGGGTATACCCTGGGTTTATTCCAAGACAAACAATAATGCAGGCACAAGCAGGACACATTTCACCACTGTACAAGTCTTTACATGGTACCAGAGTAGATCTGGAGGCTCTGTCTGTGAGTGCTGGCCTGTGTACAAGGTCTTTGTTTCCTGTTTAGTGCTGAGTCTTCTGACAGCTTACTCAATAGTGTCTCTAAAATAAAATCTTGCATTAACTTTGTGTCCTACTACCAAAATAGATAGCCTTCTGTTTTTTTCTCTGTTTCCTGAAGCTGAAGGAAGGGTGGTGGAGGCAGTCATCTGCTTGCTTTATTTGCAGTTCAACTGGCTCAGTCTGCACTTATTGTCATAGGTGTAGGGACTGGGGTTGGGGGTCTATATCTTGCATCTGATTTCACCATGACAGCGTTGGTACTAGGTTTCAAGTCTCAGGTCTGGACTGAATTTTTTCATCTTCTTGAAAATGGGAGGCATCATTTTCTGCACTAGTTAAAATTGGAGGAATTTTCCACAAATCCTTTTCTTTCATTATGCTAAAATCTGAGAGACTATGTTCTGTAATCTGTCTTCCTTAGCTGTTGTCAAGGTAGGTTGGTGCCCTGGTCAGTGTTCTATTGCTGTGAACTGACACCATGACTGGGGGAACTCTTGTAAAATAATTTAATTGTGGTTTGCTTACAGTTCAGAGATTTAGTCCATAATCATCATGGCAGAAAGCATGGTAGCAAACAGGAAGATATGGTGTTGGAGAAGTAGCGAGAGAGTTCTACATCTGGATTTGCAGGCAGCAGGAGGAGACAGAGACACTGGGCCTGGTTTGAGCTTTTGAAACCTCAAAGTTCACCCCCAATGACACCCTTCACCCAACAAGGCCATACTTCCTATTTCTTCTCAAATAGTGTCTGCCACTTCCTGGTGATTAATCATTCAAATATATGAGCCTATTGAGACCATTCTTATTCAAAACACCACAGCTGGTGTTTAAATAAGTTTTCAAGCTGGGATATCAATAGGGAGGTGATCAGATAATCAATGCCTGGAGGGCCCTATTTGCCACCTTGCCTCACCCCTCTCTTAGATGAGTTTCTTCACTTCTTTAAACTACTCTCTTATCAGTGAAACACAAAGGTAATATCTATGCCTGTGAAGTAGTCGTTAAATATAATTCAATTGTATGCACATGCTATGAATTATTATGAAAAGTTAATGCTTTTATTAGTGTTATTATTATTGTTACTTGTATTGGAATTATGATGATGTCAAGTTTCTGAGAAATAATTTCATTTCCCCATTTGTTATCTAGCCACTAAAAATGATGAAAGGGCTTAATACAAGCTTTCAAAAAGAAACCCAATAAAACTTAGGGCCAAAAAAGCTGAATTGGATTTGTGAACTGGAATTTAATATGTAATGCCTTATAGAAATGTCTTAAAGTACTCAATAAAGGCTTGTTGGCTGGTGGATTTGATTTAGAAGAGGTAAATCCATGAAAATAAACACTGACCCATCTACTCAGGAAGGGCTTTGCAAATCAGTTTTTGACCAACAGGTTTGATAGCAGTAAGAGAAATTCATGTACTACACATCTATTTTCATATATTAGATTGGAATATTGGGGATTTTGTGGAAATCAGTGGCAGAAATCATGTGACTCAGCTGTGAGTTGAAAATATATGCCAGTTTAGTGAGCAAAACCAAACCAAACCAAACCAAAACAAGTGCTTTATAATATAAAGCATAAACAGTATAAATGGGTGAAGGAGAAATAAAATACTGTGAACCAAAATACATTTATTTGGTTCAAATGTTCTTATGAATATTTACAAAACTCCTCTTAAAATATGGCAGACTATAAAACTCTAGGACTCCTATAGTCCAATTTAAAAAATTACAGTTCAATAAAAATTGGGCAAAAATCTTAAAATGACTCTTCAACAAGAATGCTGTATGAGAGGCCAGCAAACACATAAAACTTCTTTAGCATAATTATTTATCAGAAAAATAAAAATTAAAGGCACAATAAAACACTACTATAGACCTAATAGAATGGTTAAAAAATAAAGCACTGAACAGACCATGGATTGAATCTATCAAGGGACTTTTGTACATTACTGGTGAAATTTGAAACAGTTCATCTGCTCAGAAAAAGTTTAATTTTCTTACAAAGTTAAATGCACATCTGCTTTAGACCAAGACTTCCTTTTCTATTTATTTATCCCTAAAAAATAAAATGTACGTTTAATCAAGTATTGCCTAATAAGCTCCAGCTCAGAGCTGTTGTATCTCAGACTTGGCTTTAAGGGAGACTTCAGCTTGAGCTCTGCTTTTTTTCAGTTTACAAGGGCTGATGGGAATAGGTGATCTCCTTATAATTCTACTTGCATGGATTTTACGAACCATTCTCTTATGATAAGAGTCTTACTTTTAGAAGCCAGAAAAGTTGTGTTCATTGCTCTCAGTGTGAGTGGGCTAAGATTACAGGTAGCACAAGATGTTTGGAAACTTTTCAGAAATAATCTTCTATGACACTTAGAATCCACATCAATTACCATCATGGCTTGATAACTCTAAGGGTGCAGTAGTGGCATACATCCCTCGGTGGTAACCAACAGCTCTCTAATTGGACCTAAGATCCACTGCACAAGATGGAAATCATGCCTGGTAGAGGAAATCTAGCCAACTACTCAGGGCTAGTGAAGTCATAGATCTTGGAGAAGAAACTAAAACCACCACTTAACTAATCCAACATGATCCCTAAATATATTCTAGATATTTGTCCTTAAACCCACAGGTAAGTGTAGTCTTCACCCCTACAAAGAAACTTCTCTTAGTAACAGGCTGAGACCATCAGAGAAACCCCTAACCAATAAAAATGTAGAGTTGTGGAGTTTAGCTCTAATGGATACAGCTGTAAAACAAGTTCCTCACCTAAGACTCAAGAATCATTGTAGAAGAGAGGCCAGAAAGACTGTAAGAGCCAGGGGATCAGATAGTTTGCTGTGAAATTGTGTCTCCTAAGAATATCAGAAAGTCATAAAAAGACTATGCCCATAAAGTCTCATCAACAAAACTTCTTAAACTTGAGCTGAATAAGGACAACAACAATAGACACACTAAAGTGGAAAAACTCAAGAGGCCTCAACCCTACATAAAGAACTACATGCAACTAGGGAATGCTGAGAGCAGGAGACTATTCTTTCTGGAGAGCAGTACACTAACTGTTTATCAAATATCAGATGGTCAGCCCTGAAAATATATATACAAATAACATTATATAGGCCGAGCAGGTTGTAGTTAGGTATTTATGAATATATATGTACATACATATACATAAGTATTTGCGACAACTATTTGTAACAACAATTAATTAAAAAGGAGGCCATGGTTCAGAAGAGAGAAAGCAGGGATTTATGGGAAAGTTTGGAGGAAGGAAAGAGCAGGGGGAAATAATGCAATTATATTATTATCCCTCTAAAGTTAATCATTTAAAACATCCTAGTCAGTATTAATTTGAATTAATTAAATGAAATGACTCACCAGAAGCATAGGATATCCAGGTCATGGGATAAAAAGTGACTTTTGTTTCATAGAGATATTTAGAAATAAAGCATATAAAATTACCATGTCACCTAACAAATGCCCTTCTGGACTTTACTTAAGGAAAAGAAAAAGCTATAAAACTAAAAATAAATCCATGGATGTGAGTCAAAGTCCATAATTGTAACAGGGCCCCAAACCTTAATAGATCGTGAGACCTTAGCACAACTGACTCCATGATGGAAATGCCATTTAGGCTGAAAGACTCAGCATGTAGACAGCACCACTTACCAAAAACTAAAACAAAGGCTTAATCCATCAAAGTCCATATAGTTCTGGAAAAGTCTCAAAATGTACTAATCTTGCTTTTTAGCTTCTGTATTTATGTTTCGGGCTAACTGTTCTTGTTAACTGAAATATGTCAACCCAGAATATGGTTTTTGTGTTTAAAAGCTCACCCTGAAAAAGGATTGGGACTACACTGGGATCCTGAACACCCAGTGTAGTCATCGTCCAGCAGATAAAACTTTCTATTGGCTTAAACACATGTCCGAGCAGTCTTCTCGGATGAATGCCCTACAACAATAATAAATATGTAATATTAGTTATCTCCACTCTATGTAGAGTTTATTCAGAGCAAATATTGGCCCATGGTACACAAATCATTCATTAATGCCACTACATCAGCAGCATCTGAAATTGAGACCATTAAGCATCTTTATGTCTTTGAAATAAAATTCAAGCAATTTTGTCTAAAACTGATCCTTGCCCTACTGTCTTGTGATCATTTTATCTTACAGACTCAATTGCATTAGGCAGAGTCTTCTTTTACATTTAGCAATTGATGTTTTTCATTTATTTTAAAGTAACTATTCTTTAAGCTGATCTTGCTGACACGGTCAATGAATCTTTGGCATCATTTAGATTTGTAGGCTCCTAAGAGCTTTCTGCAATTTATATTAGCAGCTCTATCTTCCATTGACATTACATTTGCCATCATTACTCACTGGATTTTTAATAGCTATCTGGCATATATATCCTATGTAACTACCTGTTGAAAATCTTCTGGGTGTATGGTGGTAAGGTCCAGAAGGGCAGGTACAATAATACAATATTTGGAATAATATATTTTTTGTTTCATTGAGAGATATGGATTATCCTTTATAACACAGCAACTTTGCCATGGTGTGGAGGTAAAAAGAAATAACTGGCATTGATTTTTGTTTCTAGCTTTCTCACATCTATTTATGTTATAAGTTGCAAGATCTTAAACAAATAATTTAGAAAGAGCAGACTGGCATGGAGCAACATCCTGGATCCTAATAAGACCAGACACATGAGCAGAGTTTAGAAACTGAAGGAATATATTCTGTACCCTGACAGAAAACCACTTAGCATGCCATCATCTACTTCTGTGAGAAGACTTATACGGACTCAAGGCCACAGCTGTGATCCTGTGCTTCAAGACTAAAAAGCATGAAGCATCTTGTAGACTGTGAAATCTCTGTGTTGTAGGGAAGTGCCATTGGAGTAGGAATTGAGAAACTTGGTGTTCTCATCTGCTTTAGGTTTCCGTGATAAAGACTTTTCAAAAGTTTACTTTCAGTTTCTGTACTGCTTCATTGTAGAGGATGACACATTCACATAGTATTTTAAGGATCACTGGTCTAAAACGGGATGGCAGATACAACCGGCAGGTTAATCTAATACAGTCCCTATTTTATTCAAATCTTTTCTGGCACACAGCCATACACATTCTGTTAAGATATCATCTATGACTGCTTTCAGTGTTACAATGACAGAGTTGAATTGTGGCACAAACTTTGTAATGCTCTAAATATTTACAATCTGACCCTTTAGGAACACGTTTTTCTGTCCTAGTTTCAGGAGCCAGAAAAATAAGGGAGCTGAATTAATTTCCTAAGGCCCTTTCAAGCACTTTGAGATAATAATTCTGCCAAGATGCTTGGTTACAGAGAAAACTGGTTGTCTGACTCTGAAAGAGAAATAGCCAGAAATTGCTGTCCCATTTGGTGAATTTGATGTCCTAAAAGGGCATTTTATTACAAAATAAAATATTTTGTTTTCCCCATCCTTTTATATTTCCAGTATTCAAATGTATTCTGCCTATGTGCTCTGATTAAATATAATATTGAATGTTTGGTCAGTTAAGATCATTTTCCAGAAATCCAACTCTTTTTTTTTGTTAAGTTCCTAGAAATGTGCACTCTCTAATCTCTCAATTTCCTAAACATAGCACATGTCTTAGTAATTACCAAGGCTCTCTGTTTACTATCAAGGCCTTTCTAAAACGAACTGTACTTTACCTGATGACTTTGGTATATCTTTATAGTTGATCTTCATTTGTAGGGGGTTCAAAAATACTGACAGCATTTCTATTTTCTACTCAGGTTCTAAACACACAGGGGAAACCAACATGTAGAATATTCAAGAATGTAGCTTGTATTTTGGGACAAGTAGACTTCTTTATAAAGTTTAAAACTATTATTATTGTTTCTTGTGTGTGTGTGTGTGTGTGTGTGTGTGTGTGTGTGTGTGTGTAGGCATGTGTATACTTCTGCCTAAATGTAAACGTCGAAAAATAATTTTCACTCTGTACCCTCTTTCCACCTTGGGTTCTGGGAGATTGAACTAGGTCATCAGACTTCCACAAGAAGCGCTTTTATCTGTTCAGCAATCTTGCTGGCCCACAAATGGAGCTCTTAACATTGATTGGACTACTAAATCAGGCTGAATGTGGCAATTAATTTGCATTCCTAGAAACCACAAACTTTTTATACATGTGTAAAGGAAAACGAAACCCCAATACTCTATGTAGGCAGCTAACCTAGTTTAATTTCCAGTTGCTGTGATAAAATACCTTGCCCCAAAAGGTTTATTTTGGCTCACAGTTTCATTATTTTGAGGAAGTTAAGGCAGAGACTTGAAGTAGATAGTTACATCACATCCACTATCAAGAGCAGAAAGAAATAAATGCGTGCACATTTATTACTCAGCTCACCTTTTCTATTCATGCAGTCCAGAATTCAAATCCAGAGAATGTTGTTACTCACAGTGGGCTGAGTCTTCCTACATCAGTTGACATAATCAAGACAATCCTCCAGAGACCATCCCACAGGGCAATCCGATTTAGATAACCCTTCATTAAGACTCTCTGTCCATATGATTCTAGATTCTGTTCAGTTAATAATTAAAACTAATCATCACAGCAGGTTAACATAGGAAAGAAAGATGAAGAAAGGGCAGGTTTATGCAAACACATTTTATTATCTTATATCAGAAAGGTAAGTCATTCCCAGATGAAGAGAGACCATACTCATGGATATCCTTCTATGTAGGAACAAGACACAGAGAGAAATAAATGCTCCTAATGCCAATATAACTCTGCATGCAACTTCACCATTGGCTCACATTGCTACCCATTCTGCCATGAAAAAGGAAACTGCATTGATTGCTCACTTACTAGAACTATAAAGATAATCCATATTTTTTTCTTTCCTTTTGGTAGTCATAAACTTTCCTACTTGTATCTCAGCTGTCTCTTCAAGATTTTATCCTTTCCCTACCACATCTGTCTGAGTGTGAGCCCTAAACAAACCCACTTAAAAATATTTTTGTAACATAAATATTGTCTAATATAAAATTCAGAACCTTTGTGGTGGACAGTTTTTTTTTTGCCCTAAAGATATTCAATCTCAAATATATAAAACCTTAATTTAGTTTTGTTTGTTTTGTCCCAGAGTTCCAGAGGATTCTTCCAACATCTGTATAAGCACAGATGGAAATAGAGATGCTAGAGAGTTAACATCTAGTAGCAATCTTCAACAAGTAGTAAGTATATAAATAAATGCTTTGGTCAATGACCTCCTGGCTTAGAAAACTTATGAGAAACGTTTTTTTCATTTTTTACTATTAATTTTTAAAAATATTTTGATCATGTTTTCCCTGCTCCAACTTTTCCCAGATCCTCACCTCTCCCTACCCATCTGACTTTAAGTTTTACCTCTCTCTCAAAACAAAACAAAAAATAAAAAAAGACAAAAAACTCCCAAGAACAAACAACAAAAACACCACAAAAGCACAAAATCAAAATCAAAACTAACAGGCGAAACACCAATAAGACAAAAATTGCCTAAACAAAGAAAAATAAACAAGAAGACCACAAAAATACCATTGTGTCCATTTTGTGTTGATCAACTGCTCCTGGGCATGAGGCTTGCCCTAGACTGTGGTTGATGGACCCAGTGATATATCCATACTATTGGAGAAAGCTATTTTTTCTTTTTGCCAGCAGGCATCCATTTCAAATAGCTTTCTGAGTATGGGTGGGACTTTGTGTCCACTTCCCCTACTCCTTGCTGACATTTTGTCTGGTTTGAGCTTATGCAGGCCTGGTGTGTGGCGCTACATGCCTGTGAGTTTATATGTGTACCAGTCCTGTTGTGTCTGGAATATACCTTTTCCTTAGAGTCATCCATCTCTTCTGGCTCCTACTGCTATCTTTTCTGCATAGATCCTTGAGCCTTGATAGGAGGGGTTTTATGAAGACATCCCATTTTGGTCAGAGTGTGCTGAAGTATCTCACTCTCTGCATATTGTCCAGTTGTAAGTCTCTGTTGATTCCCAGCTACTGCAAAATGAAGCTTCTCTAATGTGGATTGAGCAAAGCACTGCTCCTAAGGTGAGGAACATTCTTTATGAATGCTGAGACAGTGTAACAGGTTGCTCCTGTTTTTGTTTTTGTTTTTGTTTTTACCATCTAGCTCAGGAAAGAGTTTTGACAAGGGAAATTAGAAGCCTCTCTCGTGTCCATTGTTATTAAATGGTAAAATGTACTTTAGTCTTAGCACAAAGAGTCACAAGCCAGAACCTGACAGAGACATTTGCCATCCACCTGAAAGTAGAAAATTTCGGCGGGTGGGGGATACTGATTCAAACAATCTCACATCTCTTGAAAAACCACAAAAGGTTATCTCTCAGGAAAGACCTTCTGAAAAGCACAGCTGCTTTCTTACTTTCTGTCAGTAGTGCATCATGCATGAATCTTAAGGATAAACATGCTGAAGACAATCAGAAGTGATTGGCAGCCTTGGTGGAGTGGCAGAAAGCCAGAGAATTGCACAAGAAACTGGTGCACAATGCACTGGCGGATTTGGATGGTCATGGTGGAAGGAGGGGGGCACAGATTCTCTTTGCTTTGAGAAGCCACAGAGAGACTACGAGGAGCCCACTCTGGGTCTTCTTTATCAGGTGAGACCCTGAGAAAGACACTGAGGCACGAATCGTTGCAAGAGCATGAGGTTTATTGTACCAACGCGTCCTTTCTATGCATTGGGGTGGACCTCCATAGGGTCCCCACGCAGGGGGGGCAGGAGGCTACCCCTAGGGGATTTTCAAACTTGCTTATATACTCTTTTCTTAGCAACCACATAACCTTTAAGCTGATTGGTTGGATACACTGATACCACATAACCTTTAAGCTGATTGGTTGGGTGCAATGACATAGATTGGTATATTCCAGGTGTATTGTTCTGTAGCTAGTGAGTGATGAGCTGAAACCTATTCATAAGTGAATATTACTAGAACTGTTCCTTATCTGGGTGCCAAGATTTTTGGAAAAGTTCAGGCAAAGTTCAGGCTTACTTGTACATTTTCAAGCCTTACTAAAGTTTGGTCAAGTCTAGCCTTGGCCTTACAGCTTCTGATAATGAAAGTGAAATGGAAGAGATATTCATTCATGAGAAAAGCTGTTAAGGAAAGGAGCTGGTGAAAGAGTCCATGGCTAAAGTATCTGGGAAGTTGTTAGCAGTGATGATGAAGAATCAGATTCCAAGGAGGACAGCACTAGATTCAACATTAAACCTCAGTTTGAGGGTAGAGCTAGCCAGAAGCTCATGGATTTGCAGTCTCATTTTGGAAATGGTGAGAGATTCTACATGGACTTTAGATTTCTAGAGAGTGACAGTGGAGAGGAACAGAACTAGTTAAATGAAAATAAAACTAATAAAGATGAGCTTTCTACAGGAAAAAAACCCTAAATGTTGTGCAAAGTGTTTTGAACATCAACTTGAACAACAATACAAGCAAAGGATCAGTAACTGCAAAAGTAAATAAATAAATAAAATAAATAAAATAAAATAAAAACTGATTAGACCTTTGTAGGATATGGAAGAGTTTTTCATTTAATGAACTTCTAAAGACTGTAGGGGAGAAGAAATGGCTTAACCAGAGGCCTCAAAAAAGTAATCAATATCATACAACTTATGGCTTAGTAAAAGAGGGGAAATGAAGCAGGACTCTTGGACGAAGGCTTTTTTTTTTGGTCATAGGCAGCTTTCCTTATAATTGCGTGCCACTTGGACTTCTGGGACCTTTGCTTAGAATATAAAGGGAAGTAGGGGTGGGGTCGCAGTTGTCAGTTGTCAATTGTTGGGTTGGTTTGTTGTTCATCTCCTAGCCATTCCCTCTCTCCAAGCTAACGACAGCCCAAAAGGCCTGTGAATATTTCTTCGTTTCTCTTTTTCTTTCTTTCAAGGCTGGTACAAGGGCAGTGAAAATTACTTTTTCTTTCTATCCTACCATTCTCTTTCCTGAGCTAGAGGGCAAAAAAGCACAGTAGTGTACTGCTACAAGACAGCTTCTGATGGGTTTGAATTCAAGTTACCCATAGTGGTAACAAGTTCACTCACACAGAATTTTGTAGTATTTTTTCTTTCCCTGACTCACTCAGCTAATTCCTGCTTTCTGGAATTGACTTCTAACTGAACCATCTGTTCTCTACTCTTGTCTCAAGATCTGCTTTACAAGAAATACAAACAATCTCAATGCTTATGAAGTTGGAAGCTTTCATTGCTTTTGCTTTAAAGATGAGAAACTCGAAGCATGAGGAGGTGAATTAGCTTGTTGGAATTTTTATTTCCAGAATGTGTCAGAGCTAAGGCTCTGTTAGTATTTCCACTTTATTGATGTCTTTCCACTAAAATGTCAAAGAATTTTCCATGCACAAGTCCCATTTATTTCTATAAAATTCCAGTATAAAAATTGAGACACATCAATAGGCATAAGGGATTTTACAACCCATTTGTTGGAAGCAGACTCTGAGCAATTAGGTAAAATGATACATGCTTATCTTAAAGAGCTTTGTTCAAGAACCAGGTCCATTTATACTGATTCAAAGAATGGAGGCTCTATCAGCTCTTCGTTTGTTTTCTGAATCATTCATATCATAAGTATTGTTTGCCATGTTGCATTTCTTGAAATTAAGCCAAATGAAGCACTTTATGAACAAAATAGGCCACTCAAGTGATTTATAACCATTCAAAAATAAATGAAAATGCTCTAAAGCTGAACAATTAAGCATTCAAATGTAAGTACTCAAGCTAAGATTTCTCATTTAAAGAAATTCAAATTAGCTTCAAACTCCTGGGTCTAATTTCTTAGTAGAAAAGACAATCTCTGTCCAATTGTAAACTATTTTTATTTTACCATCCTTGGCTTTTAAAATACCAGAAGGAAGAAGACAAAAAAGAAGACCCATGGAAGATATTTGCCTGTCATCCTGGGTGGTCACAAACAGCTGGTAGGAGACAACATCCCAGGAAATCATCCCCCCTCCAGCTAATCTAGTCTCATAATTGCCCATGTGAATGGGATTGTGATAAGAAAAATGAATATAGGTCAGAATTCAAGCAGAAAATTGTTCACTCACTTGGGAATTGTGAAGTGAAGTGATTTTGAAGGGAATCTTTTCTTTCTTTTTTTTTTTTACTGAACGAGTGAATTTGAGGTATGAAAAGAGTTAATAAAACTATTGTGGGTTGTTAGGGTATCAATGTGTGATGGCTAATATTAGCTGCCAATTTGAGAGGATCTAGAATTGCTGAGAAGACAAGGCACCTGTTCACCAATGATAGATTATCCAGATTAGGTTAACCTGTGGCTATGTCTGTGAAGGTTTCTCCAGAGAGGAGCACTCGAAGCTTTTAGCTCAGAGTTTAGATTACCTGTCAATGTGTACATGAAACGATATACACATTTGTGTTCTTATTTAAGCTAATAACTATGGAAACAAGTCACCATGTGGATAAATAGCAATAAATGCCAGCGGAACAAAATGGTTTATTTTTCTTTAATATTTGAAATATTAGTATTACACACATCTCTTCTCAGTTGACTGACTATTGGATTGGCATATCAAAAGTTTATTCATTCAAATCCGACAACATTTGTTTTCTACATATTCTTATTGGGAAAATAAAGAAATCAACAAACGGGCTCTGAGGCAGTGTTCCTGCTCTCATGGACTTTGGCTTCTTTTGGAGTGGGATGAGGGTGACACAAGTTTTTTGCTGTTTGTCGATTCATTCGCTCATTTATTCACTCAGTGATTACTTGTTGAACATCCTGCAGTTCTCTAGTCATGAGACAGGTACAAAGTGTCCATGTCTTGTTCAATATTATATGCTGGTTCTGGAGGTAGATAAGAAAGAAGTAAATGCTTTAATAAAACAGGTTCAGATCATGATCAATTTTGCAGGAAATGAAAACAGTGCAGGGATAAAATATAATTAGGGAGAGGGCAGATAAAACTGCCAGAGAAAGTTCTTCTTGAGTGAGAAGAACACAAATGTTTCTCACGTGTTGGGAGGAGCTAAAGCTGCAAATAGTATGAGGAGTTATAACCCAGACAGAGGGAACAGCAAACACAAAGGCTTCATGGCAGGGCACAATCTGGACATTATGAAAATGTATCCTTCTCTTTTCTCAGGGTAAGATGATCTAGAGGCATGTCAAGAAATATGAATTCCCAAGGACAGCACCGCAGATAGAATACATGGAATGAGACTTAAGAATCCTGGTCATGATAAACACTGGGAAACACTGCTCATAAAGAACAATCTATAAGCCGGGTGGTGATGGCTCATGGAGGCAGAGGCAGGTAGATCTCTGTGAGTTTGAGGCCAGCCTGGTCTACAGAGTGAGTTCCAGGACAGCCAGAGTTACAACAGAGAAAACCTGTTTCAAAAACTCAAACAAAAGCAAACAAACAAACAAAAAGAACAATCTATGGTATCTGTGCAGGTCTGTTTCTCAAGAAGATGGGGAGATGAGTGTAAAAATGTTATGTCATTTGTTGGACTTTCTATAGTGTTCCACCCCATGAAGTAAAACTCTTAAAAGCAGTGACCAAAGTTAAAAATACCCAATATATTAGACATACTCTGCTTCATGGGCCTTGTGACCACCATCTCCTTTACATACAAGCCTTCAAATGTGGTAGACTGAATTCTGAAAACGCCTCTCCTTCATTCTCATTTCCAGGTTATTCAACCAAACACAGATGTAGGTTTTGCCACAAAGAGACTTTGTCAGTGCAATTCTAATAATGGGACCTGATGATGGTAAGCAGGACTACTCAGGCAAGTCTAGCAAAATCACATGAACCTTTATGAACAAGGAAAGAAGATGCCGTAGAAGAGGAAGGCCAAAGAAAAACTGACAGGCATAGAACAGAAGTAAAGTGAGATTCAAGAGATGAGAACATGGGAAGCATAAGAAGGGATAGAGGCTACCCTCTCAGTGCAAGGCTAGCCCCTGGCTTACAACAAGCAAGAAAACTGGGGGCTTCCTTCCGACAACCACAAGGAACTAAACTACTTCAATAAGTCTGGAAATGGACTTTTCTCAAAGCTTCCTGTTCAGCCAACAATTTGCCTTTTGAAATATGAAACTGAGGAACAAGCTAAATTCGCCAGGATTTTGACGTACAAAAACACAAGGTTTGGATTGTTACAAGGTTATGTGGTCATTTGTTACAATAACAATGGGAAATTCATATGAAAGTTTACATTAAAACTTAGGGTTCCCAACCTGAAGGCTATTCTTTATACCATCATCACTATGATTGCCAACAGGGGCTTTGTAAAACAATTCTCTCTTTAGTCTTGTGGCACTTCTAAGACTTATATCCCATGTCTGTGAAACAGATAAAACCCTTTCTAACTCATCCTGAGTCTGAGATTCTAATAAACTTCTAGTACTGAGTAAACTTTGAGATCTTATGCATACATCGCGAGGCTTCTTTCACAGGTTTAAAGGTATCAAGGGTGACTGTGGACAAAGAACTTGAAAATTAGTTTTTCCCATTCGTTACAAATGGGGTTGCCTGAGAAACATAATTAGACGGAACCAGATGGAATTTGGAGTTAAGGTGGAGGTATTTATTATCAGTGTTTGGGATCAAACTGTATGGAAAGAATTAATATTGGCCTAGAAAGGGTTGAACTGCAATGCAGCCCTCTCACTAATCCCATGGGAACTGTAGAGCTGGGATGTCCATTCAAAATTACCAAGGGGATGAGCCTGGGGTCTGGACCTTTATTTCTCTTGGAAGCTCATTATTAATTAGATGAGGTCGCTCTGGAGAGAAAACTTCAACTTGATCCACTGTGCTAGATTCAGATGAAGCAGTCTCTGATGAGGATTAACAGTCCAAAGCAGCTGGGAGTATAAGTCCTTCCTTTCTGAAGAGAAATCTGGATGATTCATCAGAGTGTCCAGTACAATATTGGTAATCTTCGTGTATCTATAATAAGAGATTTCTGTCCTATTACACACAGGAAAGCTTATCTTCACTAGGTCCAATTTGATTTCTACATCTTCCGGGTGGCTCAGCAACTCAATCTCATGTAAGATAAATGGTATTCTATTGCAGTACCACTATCCCAGTCCTAACTCTCAAAAATCTCTGGGATAAGCTTATTTTAAGAACTTGGTGCCTATAGGTTCTAGGGCCTGCTTAAACCTTCTGGTAAATGTATCTGCCAACACTAGGTCAGGGATATATCATCCACAAAGAACTAAGGAGAATCCCTTAGGAATCTCTAAAATGTCTGAGGCTAAATGCCTAAATGCCCCAAATATGCACTTTGATCTCCCAAGGCTCCAATTTGCTGGACTAAAAGGGTACATTTTGTGCACTGTTGATCACAGGATTCCAACAGAGTTTCAAGAATGGTATTTTAATATTTCATTTTATTAGATCTCTTCTCTCTTTCAAGTGGTATAATCAACCGCAAATGTCCTATGACCTTGGAGTATTTTTTGACTTTCTTCTAGTCCTTCAAGTTAGTCTGGAATGTGAGGGCTGAAATGTTACACTAATTTGTGAAAGGGAAATGAAGAAAGATACATGACTTTTATATACATTGTTTGATCCTAATGCATAACCCCAAGTATGTGATTTCAAAATCAGCCTCAATTATTTCCTCTCTACTAGAAATGTTACCGTTTCTTCATCATTAGTATTGGAAAATATTAACATGTGCTGAAACTTTCGGCATAATCAAGTTCTCATAATTTGATCCATGAGATTTAGGGGTATGCATTCTTTTGTCTCTCCAATAATTTCCAAAGTGAGTATTTTTGTGTCCACAAAACCATGAAGAAGACATATCCCCATGTACTGGAGAAGTATAAAGGGAATGTTATAACCATCAAAACAAAAGGAAAAATGCTTTTTATATTCTATAGATTTCTTTGGGTGGGAGAACAACAATGATGAAGAGAAAAATCTAAACACCTTTGAAGACTAAATATGTTCTTGAGACTGAAACAAGAATCAATCCCAATTCTTGCCTTTGAGCAATGGCAGGTGCTAGTTGCTATGAGGTTCATATAATTTATTATTCAAACTAGGACACTTTACTTGCATGTGTCCCCAGTAACAAATGTAAACCATGCCTATACAGGTAAACTGAGGCACACATTGTATTACTATCTTTTAGCACAAGAATTTCAAAGTTATGAGGAAACAATTTTAACCTAAAATTCCCTTGAGAAAATATTAAACCACTGTGTATATAGAATGATGACTTTTGGATACTCAAGGATGTCTTGCAATGTTTGGGCAATCAATATTTGGTTCTAGGTCAAACAACATTTGCTTCAGGAAATGTTTGCAAAGCTTACTGGATTTTAACCCCTTAGAATCAATATATAAACAAATAATAATAGCTTTAAGAGTGGCTACAAATAAGGATATAAATATCATCTTGCTAAAGAAAAGTGTAGTTGACAATATTTGGGAAATGAGAGGGAATGGTCAGTGAGTTGAGAAAGCATCATTATTGTTTAACAAAATGGGGAGAAGAAGACCAAGAGTATATGATTGATAGTCCCACACAAGGAAGTTGAAAATGCTACCTCATGTTATGGAGGTGACCACTCTTGTTATTATCTTAGGTGGAGTAGAATATAGAAGAGAAGTAAAGAGTAGGAAAGTCATCTAAATCTACATATAAAATAAAAAAATAGACAGTATTAAGGTTGATACATAAATTTAAATGGGCATGTAAGCAATTTACTGAGAAGTATAGTAGTGCTTATCAGAGATGCAAAATTAGTAGTTAACAGTTTCTTCCAGAGAAGGCAATTGTAGTTTTTCATCATAAGCTCTTACATGCTATGCTGTTTTTAAGCATATTACTTTACAAGTAATATTCATTAGCTAAGCCAGGGAGAAGAGAGATGCAACATCAGCAGTTTGGCTTCTGGGAAATGGCACCACCCATTACATTAAATGAAATGTGGCTCATTTGGCATCTACCAGCATTGTAGCTTTGATCATATTTAATTTATAAATTCATTTTGCTTTTATAATAGAATAAAAGCCTGCCACAATATACTTAGTTTTAGGTATGGACATTTACAAATACCTTTAGAATAAAAATATACAACTCAATTTTAAGCAGCCAAACACTTTCCGTGTATTTCATTAACATCACTGGAGTTTGAAGATAGATCACTTGACTATAAGGAGAAGAGTTACTTTGGTACTAACTCATTACTCAGGTTCAATTTGTCTTCTCTGAAGCTTTTTCTAAATTCTGTAAGCAGAATTGATGATGGTTTCCTTTGGGCCCACTGTACATAATATATGCATTTATCACAGTTCATGCTTCTCATCATAGAGCTATTTGTTTATGCAGATGTTTGTTTATGAGTCTGAGACTAAAAGTGCTTATGAGTGGGACTCATAGCTTATTCATCTGTATCTTTAACATTCAGCAAACAGCCAGTGACACACAAGAAGCCCGACAAAATGTTTGCTGAATCAATAGGTGGAAGCAGCAATGATATTCCACTAGTGTTCTGAGTGTTCTTCAAGTGTTGCCCACCAAATTGAAAAAGCACAGGGTAATTGATCGACCATAAGCAAAAAGCTTTTTAGAAACATTATGATGAGGAGGGCTTTCTCTGAGATATGAGGGAGCAGGAAGTTCTCAATGCAACTTCCACTGACATGGAACTGATCCTGCCAACCTTCTCCACCATGGTGCATTCTATTCCTTCAAATCCCGAGCCTAATTAAACTCTCTCTTAAAAAGATGAAGGATGCACAAGATGGCCTAGGGGTAAAACACTTGTTAATGCAAGCTGGATGCCCTGAGTTCAATTCCCGCAGCACATATAAAGCTGGAAGGAAAGAACTGACTCCACAAAGTTCTCCTCTAACTTCCACACATGTACCATGGCATGTATATACTCCCCATCTCTTTCTCTCCCTCTCTCTCACCCCCACCTCTCTCTCACTCTCAGTCTCCCTCTCATACACACACACACACACACACACACACACACACACACACACACACACACTGTTTTTTAAAAAATGGAGGAAAATTTTATATTTATAATATAATAAAGGCATCATAAAATTTTTGGAAACTCTTTTTCTGACTATTGGTGCTCCTGTAAAGAAAATATGATGGTGTCTTTATATTCAGATTTAGTACATGTTGGTCCAAGGGCAGAATGTTGTAGCTTATGATGACACAACATGTTCACCTTTGGTAAGATATCCTGACAGCCCAAAGTTTCACTATTACTGTAGTAAAGAAGCCTATCTTTTTGCTTAACTCCATTCTTATTCTGCTAACAATTTATCCTTTACTCATATAAAATGAACCTTGCTTATTATTCTCTCTCCTTAAGAAGACAACAGCAATGGAATATAAGGAAATGAAAAGACGATATATTTTTTCTCCAGGCTCAAAGGAGGAGGAGGCAGTAATCTATTCAGCATCATACTCTGATTGACTGAAATGGTTGAGACTGTTGGGACCATTCCTTTCCTTAGGCACTATACTTGCCTATTCTTTTCATTAGTGAAAACTAGGTTGTAGTAGTAGGCTGCTGTGGCAACTAAGCAAACAGGACAAGGAGGCATATTTCATAGTTGCAAACCCTGCCAAACCTCAGCAGAGGGAACCACCATCACAGCAAGTGCTATATTGGGCAGTGGAACCTGGAGCATCTGAGCTCAGATGTTTTATTGATTCAGAACTCCTTAGGTACAGATCATAAGCAATCAAACATCCCCCACATGAATCCAACACCTACAAACAATACAAAACGCCAAGAACCTAGGCAGCCCCTCACCCAACAGTGCAGAAAACAATATTTTATAATAACTAAAAAAAAACCACATCATTTCCCCTTTTCTGTATAAGGCAAAAAATACTTTATCTCTACAACATAATTTAACACTACACCAGCAAAACCATTTACAAGAGGAACAATCATGAGGCTTCTAATGCACATAACCAAATGAGACCAAACAGCTATCAAGCTTTTTACAATATCTTTGGACAGCAGAAACAAAATCAATTTCCGATTATCTGGAATTCATTCACTATCTTCTGGGCTCCTCCAAAGGGCTTTAGTCACCTCTCTGGCTCTGTCCTCTGCAGCCACACAGTTTGTCCTCCAGGCTCTGGCTGGCTTCACTCCACTGCTGCTGTTCTTGGTGGTCATCCTATGGCACTGGCATCTTCAGACCATGGGGGTCCCTTGCTGCAACTAGGCTGCACTTTCACCAATAGCCTCTCCTGGGCTCTCTTCATGGTACCAAGCCTCAACTTCTCTGCATGACCCCTTCAATCTGTGCCTTCAACTACTTTGGAGGCTGTACCCTTACCAATGGCCTTCTCTGGCCTCTCACAGTGCCAAGCCTCAGTTGTTCTCCAATGACCCTTTCATGCCTTCAAAACCAGTAACACCTGGGTGACTCTTAGTGTACCAAGTTTGGCTACCAGCATGAAAGTACAACCTTGGCTAGTTCTGGAGGACAGCTTCTGTGTGCTGACCCTGAGGAAACGCTTTCCAGATTTTAAGAGAGAGTCTGGTTTGCAGGAAAAACAACTAGTCCTTGTCTGCAGGAAGGGTTCTCTCATGAGTGGAGTTCTTATCACCATTACAGTGCCTAGACTGCTTGTCTTTCTCTTGGTCAGATTTGCAGGGGAAAACTGGTCAGATTAACTAAGAGACATTTTTGGCTCCAATCTGCAGCTACCATAACAGCAGGGAGTCCTGGGCCAGTGGGAAGAATCTCTGATTGAAACATTCTGGCATTTTGACATTTTTTTCACCACCGTTAAGGGGAAACATACAACCTCTTCCATAGATCTCAAATTCAATGTCTTAAGCTTTACAACGCAACTATCAGAAAACTCAGTTTGTGAAACAGTATGCTACCACCAGTTGCAGGAAGGAGCATCAGCTCCATGATTTGGAAAAACAGTAAGAATGTTGTTTTTCCCATTCCCAGCTGAATTCTTTATCTCTAAGGGCCTCCATTCTGTGGCTCTCACCTAGGAGCTTTTTTTCCTTATTTATTTATTAATTTCACTAACCATTCTCTTCATAGAGACTTATTTCCTTTCTCTCTTTCCTCTTCCTTCAGGACCCTTCAATGGATACCTTAATCTCAATCCTCTGGTAGCTTCTCTGAGCATACTTTACCAGACTCTCTGATATCTGAAGTTTCTTTCTTGTTCTTCCTTGTCTGCACGTTTGATGAGTGTAACTTTGGGCCCCATGTTGCAGGCACCACTTGTAGCTGTATGCCTACTGTGGTGGCTCAGCAAACAGGACAAGGAGGCATATTTCATAATTGCAAACTCTGCTAGACCTCAGCAGAGGGAACCACCATTGCGGCAAGTGCTATACTGGACAGTGGAACCTCAAGCGTCTGAGCTCAGGTGTTTTATTGATTCAGAACTCCTCAGGTACAGATCCTGAGCAATCAAACATCCCCCACATGAATCTAACACCTGCAAACAATAAAAAATGCCAAGAATGTAGGCAACCCCTCACCCAACAGTGCAGAAAACAATATTTTATAATAAATGAAAATAAATATCCACAACATTAAACAGCAGTTAGAAGGAGGTGGTTCTCTATGTGTTATGGCTGTTTTATACGATGCAGCCCTGATCAACCAGTGTCAGGCAAAACATCCTGTGATTTATTTCCTGGCCAATCTGTCTATGTTACTTACAGCTTTACTACTGGCTTTAACAAAAGGGAACATACTGTTTCTCCTATTACCACTTTCTAAATGGACCTACATAGCTCACAGGCAGGCTTTTTAACAAAAACATGGAGACTCCTTTCATGTCATTAACTCTGCCTTATTTCATTATTCCTTAAAATGCCTTTGTTTCTTGTTATCTCAATTATAGCACTTTCTCAAATGATGGTACCTAAGGAGACTCATCATGTATCATGGTAAAACCTGTTTAACCCTATACACCTTCTAAATAGCTCACTAATGTTACTATTCACTAAAGATTTCTTTAAAAATTTAGAAATAAAACCAATGATTTAAATTTACATTCTTAAATAGTAATCTACTTACAAACATCAACATTTGAAAAAAATATCTTCATTCAGTTCCTTCTGAAGGTATTTTATTTTTCACTGAAGTTACTTCAGAGCACTCCTAGAATCTGGATTAGGACCCTTTATTCTCTTAAGTTATGGAGTTTATAATGAAAAAAAGACTGTAATTTGTCCTCAACTGGGTGTCAAATAAGAGTACATAAAGAGTACTAAGAATCTCTTTGAATTTATTTCTTTCATCTGTCATCTCATTTAGTCAAGTTTCCTCTAAACTACTTAGGCCTTTTTATGAAGGTCCAATTGTAATTTAAACATTAAATGTAGATTAATTCAAAATCATTTTCATTACCCTTAACTGAGGCCAGATACTGGGCCTGCACAATGGAACAGAGGATAAAATGCACCTGATGCCAAGCCTGGCAACCTGAGTTTAATGCCTAGAATCCATGGAAAGGTGGAAGAAGGAGACAATCATGATCATGATGCTGTATTTCTTTACCAGGGATTGAAAGAAACAAATTTTTCCCACAAACATTTCTTGCTACTCCAAGATACTCAGAGAATCCCTGAAGCTTGCATTGCATAATTGCAAACATGGCTTGTTTTGGACAACTACTTGCTTAGTCTCCACCACTGGTCATTACTTTGCTTCTTGACTGCTGTTTGGTGACTTAATGGACTTCACAGTGTGATGAAAACCTAATAATTGTTCATCAACATGTCAAACATTAATCAGTTTTGGGAAAGTTATTTAGCTGCTCAGAATATATCATTTTATTTAGAAAAGTCATGACAATTCCACTTTTGCAAGGTTAAATGTGATGATATACAGTTGATCCTCAGTATTTGTGTTTATACACTTGTGCCTTTGTTTACTGGCTAGAAGTTGTTCGTAACTCCAAAATTAGTACCTGTGACTCTTTCATATCCATTCACTTAGATGAGAGACATGGCAAAACATTTAAGTCACTCCAAGTACATGTTCATGACTCTAGTCAAACAGACCAATGCTGTTGTTTTGATTTAGCTGACATAATTGTAAACAAATGTCTTTTTGGGGGTCAATTTAGTGGCACCTAATTTTTGCAATTTCATTCTTATTGGTGAAGATTTTGCTTCAAATTTCCTTTCATGTGTAGCACTGAAGTGTTTTCTAGTCTTTCTAAATGCTAGCAGTCTAATCCTTCATATTTAGAGTGACTTGATAGAATAAGAGTCTAGAAAAGTTTAAAAATTGGTTATATTCTTAATATCTGTATTTACGTGGCTTTCAATAAATACCCATTCTGTTGTCTTTTCTCTATATGTAGAACGAGAAAATGATGAGAATTTGTTTCAGGTGTGACTGGGTGGCGGCTGTCCAAATGTCCTGCTCTTAGACTGTCTTCTTGAAAACATACTAGGAACAATTAAGAAGCCCACCTTTTTGTTTTACAATGAAAGGTCAGTGTCTTTCCATTACCTGGCACTGTACACACATACATTTAAACTCCAGTGAAGTAGACAAAAGACAGTCACAGATTAGTTCCTCCATCTTTCAAGGAGGTAAGAAATTGTGGATCCTGGCTCTGAATCTTTCAATTTGAGCAAATTACCTGGAATAACTGTAGAAAATAAGAAAGTAAAAAGGGACCACACCTTGATGGGAGAAGAGCGTCTCTAGAGAGGGGATGGCAAGACATAGGTGCCATGAAAGAAGAAATGAGAAAAATGAGAGTGGGGGGGAAGAGAACTTAACTGGGAAAGAAGGAGAGAGGGTAATACAGACATGGAGGGAGGGGTAAAGCTAAGTAACACTAAGAATGTTTGGAAAAGCTATTGGTAAACATTATTTTGTGTTTATTTAAAATCATACACACGCATACATACATGCATACATGATACATACATATGTGTGCTACATATAATTTAATTACAGTTATGCCACATGTGATGATGCTGTCCCCAAGAAGCATAGACCATCTAAGAAAAAAACAAAATTCCAGTACCAGGCATGGGAAACTTCCCTTTGATCTGTTAGTCAGAGAAGTCCAAGAGACTATCAAAACAATATAGGCTATTGATGCTGTCCATGGTTGTCTCCTGAATTTGGAGGTAAGGCCCTATTGCTGAAGACACCATACACATCAGACACAGGACTTGGAGGAATCAGTCTGGAACTGTTCTGGAAGCCTCCTCCCTGTGGACTAGTTATCATGGAATCTGAAGGTGCTATGCAACCTGCCAATGGAGGAAAGTAATCCATAGTCCTATCCAGATGTAAAGATGATGAATTATAATAACGACCAGCACAGCAAACTATTTCTAACTATCTAATAGAGACACTTTTATCTTAAGGGGTAACCAACAGCCATCTAATTGAACCTAAGTCCTGCATATTAGGAAGGAATTAAAGCTTAGCCAACTACTAGTGGCTGGTTAGGTCATGGACCCTAGAGGAGAACCCATTACTTCTGTTTGTCTACATAAATATTATTTCTAACTATATTCTAAATACTTATCCTTTTATCCATAGATAAGGGTAGCTCTCACCCCTTACCAAAGAAGCTTATTCTTTTGCAGCAGATGGAGACCTTTACAAAGATATGCATGTGGTCAAAATGCAGAGAACAACTGACCATGGAGTGTTCATCTCCAATTAATACACTTACAACACAACCCTTACACTAAAGCTCAGAGAGCATTGCAGAAGTTGGGGGAAAATGCAAGGGCCAGAGGACCAAGGTGTCTGCTGCAAAAGTGTCTTAGTTATGACAAGGAATACTATGGTTGGGGGAAATTTTACAGGGCCACACCCAAAGATAAAGAGCTATAGGCAATTAATGATTGGTGAGAGAGGAAGAACCAGCCTTCTGGGGATGAGCCCCCATATAAGTTATCCAATTTGTCAGTCCTAGGCACACATGCATATACATACATAGGACATATACATACAAGCAATGCAAAATTAAGTAAGTTGTATACACACATACACACAAACACACACACACACATTGAACAGCAATAACTAAAGACTATGAGGTCATACTTTGAGAGGAAGTAAGGGAAATGGAAGGAGTTAGAGGGAGGCATGGAAATGATGCGAATATGATATTCATGCATGAGATTCTCAAAATATTAAAAAATTAAATGGAAGAAAGTTTCGAATTAGTCTTCTGTCTATCTCACTGTAGAAAGTTGTATTAAATTTTAAGCAGGCTTTGTTGGTACCTTAGCACTACCTTGAAAACATTTAATTCGGGTATGGCTTACTCTTTAAAAAGTCTGTTTCCTCTTCTTTTTATATTGGTATGCTGAGGTCTTTTGTCAGGTAAGATTATTTTATTTCTTTCCACATATGTTTCAGTTTTTATTCTGGGCAGCTTGTTCTTTTTAAATTTCTTGGGCTTGTTTATATCTGTCAAGGACTGAATGGCTCTTTGGCTTTGCTATTATGCAGTTCAAATTATCGTAATGCACCTGTTAAGTTAAAGTGGTTATGCTTGTGGGCTCTCAGGGAATCAATTTTGCTGCTGAATAATGAATCACCTCAGGTTTTCCATATTTCTGTGCCTACTTAGGAGCCAGAAAAATGAATGTCCTGACATTTTGCAAGGTGTGTGATGATCCAAATTGTTGATTGAGGATACAGCAGATAGGAGAATAAAAGTTGTTTAGACTCTACATTTTATGGCATAAGTTTCAGTTATTGGTTCCAGATATGAGCCAGATGTCTGATTTTTCTAGATTTGTAAATCCAAGGTTTTAAGCTAGAAACCCTTCAGCACTCAATTGAGCCATCCTGTTGACTATTTTGAAGAAATAAAAATTAGACAGCTGATTAAAAATTACACAGCTGATGTCTGGTTTTATAACCACCTGGATGCCTCCTCTCTCATACACCCTTTTTTCCCTCTGTGGTTGCTCAGTACATGCCTTTCCATAGGCGGAATTTCCCAAACATTTTTCCTTGTGGTAACACTGTACACTGCAGGATATTTCCAGCATTTTTGGCCTCAGCCTACTAAAATGTAGTAACTTCATTGTCCAGTGATGATTAAACAATCCCAAGACCTTGTTGCTAAATTTTCCTTGCAGTGCAAAAGTGCTTCATTGGTGAGCACTGTTATAGGGAGAGGGGGTATGTTTCCTGTCAGGTGGGGAATATTAGAGTTTCCTGCCTCTGTAAAGGAAATGCTCTCCAGGTTGCCAAAAACATTCATCAGTATGGAGAGTGTCCAGTTGGTTGTCCTAAGGGGATATGTGGCTACCACAAAACTTAGTTGTTCTTAGCCATTTTTTAGGTTGTTTATTGTCAAGATCATCATCTGTTATGTGTGTTGGTTTTTGTGTCTGCATACTTCTACTTACAGAAGCTTCATTTTGTTTTGATTTTACTTTCTGTGTTACCTCACAGAGGACAGCAAGCATTGCAGCTACTGAAGTGAGGAACAGCCTGACCATCTGATTTTCATTCTTTCTCCTGGTTTTAATAGCTGAGATTTCCCCCCTTTTAATAGTTCCTCTCTCTGAACCTTGTCCCTCCAAGCTAATAGAAACTGAATATCCCTCTGCCTAAGATACAAATTCTTCTCACTTAGAGTGATCAAGAACGTCTGTTGGGTCTCTAGATGTGCTTATTTTCTTTTTTGCAAAATGCTGGTAACAACACCATCACTCATACATCATTATTGAGACTCTTGAATGAGCTAGTACCCTCAGAGTGCTTGAACAGTGGTATGAGGAAAAAATTATACATCAGTAGGAAAGTACATCTTTCCCTTTATCTGATTCTGAACCTATGGGAGTTAAGTGACAACATTAATTAGTAGATAATTGATAGCAATGCAAAATTATTCTCATCTGTGGGCATGAAGAATGTCTAGTCATTGTGTTGTTGTCATGTCACCTACTTTAAATGTTTCTTCATGCAAGGGCCATAGGAAGCTGGTATCTTTGGCTCTTCTTCCTTTTCCTGTCCATTTACTCAATTGTCTCAATTTCAAAAGGAGCCATGTTTCTTTATTGATCAAATCTGTCAGGCCTTGACCTTGCTATATGTTTAACAACCAGAATTTGAAACTAGTTTTGCCTCACTTTCCAGAGTGTGATTCACTTGTCACAATTGCTCTTCACATCCTTGGAAGTTATTTCTCTTAATAGCCTGCCATATTTTAGCTAGCCTTTTTTGTAGTATGATTTATTGATCACTGTTAGTATCTATCTGAAACTGGATGTACAAACACCTGTTGCTTCCACCTCAACCTGTATAACTTATCACTGTGGGAAAAATTATCCCAAACTTAACACCTTAAACCAGCACATCATTTACACGGCTCATGAATTCAAACAGTGGTTCCTCTGGGACTCTGCTAAACTGAAATCAACTGCTATACATCAACCAAGACTGTGATCATGATGATGTTCAAATGGGAAAGGATCTACTTCTTGACTCACTGACATAACTGTTGTGACAATGGCTAAGTACTCTGAAAGGTTAGTTCTCTGCTGGCTGGCTGTTGGTCCAAACACAACATGAGGTCCTTGTGGTGTGAACATTTTCAACATGACAGCTTGTTTCATCAACATATGCAAGCTAAGAAGGAAGTAATACCAGTTTGTTGAAGTGAAATTCTACTATTCTACTCATTACTAGCAAAGCACTAAATCTTATCTAAATTTAGTGGATGAGGGTATCCAGGGATATGGGAATCTGAAAACCAGGAAGTGGAAATCTCCATGTACCATTATCATAAAAGTCAGCTCATTGCACAGTCAAATGTGAACCAAATCTTTGGGTTCCATCTGAATACAAATGGAAACAAGTCTGAAGGGGTATACATTATAACCATAATCCAAATTTCATCAGATCTTGCAAAGAAGGGTAGAAAGTAGATAAAATTATTATTAATGCCAAAATATAATTTGTATCATAGTGTTCACCTGATAACACAGGAGCTTCAGCTTTTTCCTGAATGACTTTGCTTACTTCTGAATCTACAAGGAGTATCTCACTGAGCTCACTTGTTTTGGGTTGTACTTTTTCAGAAAGACAACCATGTACTAATGTTGTTACTGGTACTCTTTGACAGAAGTCTTCCAATAGTGTGTTGGCGGTATGTTCAAGATGTTAAAGAGGACATATTTGCTTCAGTTTTCATTGTCTTCTAAAAAAAATTAGACAAACACACACTTGGAATACCCTTTCCTGCTTGCAAAGTCTAAGTTTGATTGTCAACTTTACTGGACTTAGAAATGCCTAGGAGATAGTAAAGTTTGCCTCTATTAAAAAGGGGGTTTCCAGAAAGGGATCAAGATTTGTACGGAGTATAGCCAGAGCTATCTCATAGGTCGGAAGGGCTGGATATAATGAAAGGAAGGAAAGAAAAAGTTAACCAGAAACCACATATTCTCTTGCTCTCTATTTTCTGTGCACCATGGTATGAGCTGCTTTGTTATATTACACATTCTCCACTATGATGTACATAACCCATTAAAACCATGAGCTAAAAATGAATTCTCCATCCCTCAGGTTATTATTGTTAGTTATGTTGTCACATCTAGGCAATGTTTACTACTACACTACTCTGGGCACACAACTAAGATACCCAAACAATGTCATTAACCCCCTTATGCTCTTGCTGTGTAGAATTTGCTCATATGAGTCCCTTATTCAGGTAAGACTGAGGAGTTGATAACACATACTCTACTTTCACAACCTTCCCCCGTCTACTTGTTTCCACTCCCTGGCACTCAAAACTTTCTCAGTGGTTCCCCTGTCACTTCCTTTCTGTGTTAATATTACTGTTTAAAGTAATCTTTAGAAAGTTCCAAGTTAGAGAATTTTTAGCATCTCTAGTATAAATTCTCCAACAATGTGTGATTAGAAACTACCAATGTGATATCATTGGCCATGGAGTAGAGAACAGATTGTATAATCAGCTCTTAAAGGTGGCACAAGTAGGGTACAAGCTGGTTCTAACGGACTGCTGTTTATAAGGTCACTAGCATGTGACAAACCTGCCACAGAATGAATCTTGACATACAATGATGGGACCCTCACTATATGCTCTGTGTTGTTATTTACCTCCAGCTCCATCTAGTAAGATTGTGGTGTTAGTTTGCTTTAAAGATGCTAGATCACATGGCTGTGGGGCTCTTGTCACTTCCTTTCTCAGAAGTTGCTGTCACTGTGAACTGAGACTGATTTCCACATCCTCTGAGAAAATTCTGAGGAACTATGAAAATCCTTAAAGGTACAGCCCCTTTGAGATGAACTTGAGTTTTCTCAAATGATCACAGACTGCAGATTATCTTCCAGACTTCATTGTTTCTCTTGGCATTTCTGGTGGTTAGAATGAAAATGGTCCCATAGGTAAATGGTAGAATACTTGGTCTCCAATTAGTGGAACTGTTTGGGAAGGATTAATGGGTATTGTCTTGTTGGGAAGGTGTGTCAATGGGGATGGAGTTTTAGGTTTCAAAAATCCTCCCATTATCAGTTCTTCCCCCCCTCTCCATCTGCCTCATACTTGTGCTCTACCACTCTGCCTGCATTTCTGTTGCAATATTTCCTTCTATGATGGTCATGGACTTCAAGCCTCTGTAATGTAAGTCCCCAATTAAATGCTGTCTTTTTAAGTTGCCTTTAATATGGTGTATCTTTACGGCAATATAGAAGTAACTAAGACAGCATTTTGTATTGGTAGTTTATATTTTCCATGTTGACCTAGCCCAAATGAGCTGTATTTCTACTGGGATTGTTCTATCTGGGTTCTGGTTAGGACTATACTTTATTGTTAAAGGGTGCTACTTTAACTACTGCCATGTGATCAGTTTCTTTCTTGATGCTTAGTTTTTGTCTCCTTATTTTGAACATCACCATGAACTCCAAGGTCCTTTGACATATAAATTTGTTGAGATTTTGGAAAGGATTAAATAAAACATGCCCTTTAATTATACATCTATGTTGTTTTTAGTGAGATATTTAACTTTCCAGAGTCAGAGAATCTATGGATGTTTCACAGAGAAAGGACTATCTATCTACCTCCTGGATTTGTTTTGAGAATATAAAATAGAGGACAGTTGCCCAAAAATTGTCAATTAAATATAAAATGTAACATTTAAAAATTAAAGAAACTGGAATGGCCAATGTCTTCTTCCCATTGTTTACATATACAGAGTGAAAATTTCTCTATCAAAAAAATCTTTCTAGTACTCATGAGAAATCATAGTAAATATAGCATATATCAGTATAAAGCATGAGAGATTGCCTAAAATACTCATGGGTCAAGTCACAGGTATGAAAAAACTATCTGCAAAGAAACTTCAACTTAAAGAAGTATTTATTTGTCTCAAGTGTGAACATGTATGTTGAAATAAAACCTGTCATTGTCCAGGAAGTAGTGGTAGACACCTTTAATACCAGAACTCAGGAGGCAGAGGCAGGCAGATCTCTGTGAGTTGGAGGCCAGCCTGGTCTACAGAGTGAGTTCCAGGACAGCCAGAATTGCAACAGAGAAACCCTGTGTCAAAAAACCAAAACCAAGCCAAACCAAAACAAAACAAAACAAAAAAAAATAGCCTGTCACTGTTCCAGGCAGGACTTCAGAGATGGAAACAAGACTATCATAAGTTTGTGGTATCCTCCTTCCCCTAAATATATGGAAAATTTGAGGCCACCCTAGGCTATACAGTTATACTCTGTTGCATGGAACAAAAAATAGTGATTGTGAAAAATACTACATAATACTTTTGATACAATTAGCATCAAAAGTCTGTGGATTTGTCTTAAATATTTGAATCCTAAAGAATTACCTGATATTAAAAACCATGATGCCGATTACTTTTGAAGAATGTTACAGAACATATACAAACTGAAAGAAATATGATAAAAGTGTGAATGTTTTGTTTACTGGTGGTCATTCTTAAAGAAGAACTTTAAACTATGTATTTCTAACTTTTACTGTTGAAAATAACTTGAGTTTGTCATGGTGTTTGCCTGTGTTCTCTGGTGTATGGAAAGTTGAGACATACTACCTTACAATTTGGAGACCAACAAGACATTTTCTAATCTAACAATAATAACAGAAACAGCATAGTAAAATTATTCATTAAGGTAACATTAAGTTTGTTGAAGCAATTGTGTTACTATTTAATGGGTAATGTGTTTTTAGATCAAATCACGTTATTAAGCTGTTTCCCTTTTTGTTTAGAAAAGTGTTGGATTCAAGGATGATTTGAGATGTATTTATAATATTCCAGTAGGCCTGCCTTTGATGTAACTTTCAGGTATTGTAGTTAATGTTCAATTGAAAGTGACATTGTTGTTAATTCGTATCTTCCTACTAACTTATAATGACAAATTCTTAACATTTATTTAAATTTATCTCTTTAAGAACACCTAAAAATTCTAAGCAACTTATAATTGCTTCATGTTCTCACTTTTCTTTTTTTTCAATTTAAGTATGGAAAAGCCTTCTATCCAAGGGTATGGGATTGAAGGGCAGAGCAAGCCCTCATTGCAGGCCAGAGGCCAAAAAAGAAATAAGTTGTTACTATTGTGACGAGGCTCAAGGACTGGAAACTTTTTTTTACACATTTAATTTTTATTTTTATTGTATTTTATGTATACATGTGTTTTGCCTGCATGTTTGTTTATATACCACTTGTATGCTGATGCCCTACAAGGTCAGAAGAGGGTATCTGATACCTTGGAATTGCTACAAATGGTTGTGAGCTGCCATATGGGTGCTGGGAATCCAATCTGGGTCTTAGAAAGAGCAGTGTTCTTAACTGCCTGACTATCCCTCCATCCTTCAGATTTTATATTTTTAAATATGAAGGTATAAGCTGTTTATTTTTTTTTTGTTGTTCTTTTTTGAGACAGAGTTTCTCTGTTGTAACTCTGGCTGACCTAGAACTCACTCTGTAGACCAGGCTGGCCTCCAACTCACAGAGATCTGCCTGGCTCTGCCTCCTGAGTGCTGGGATTAATGGGCCACTACTCTCTGTATAAATTGTTTATTTTAGGACTATAAAATGACAAGAGATTATTTTTAAAAGTTCATGGTAAATTCTTTCCACTGGTCCCTACTCTTTTAAAAGCAGCATGTATAAATGTTTATGTTCACACAAACATAAAAATATTTTTAGGGACTTATTTTTATAAAATAGATTCCTAAGATATACATCACTCTGTGACTTGGTTTTCTAAGTAATCTGTCTTATGGATGTTGTTTGCTTTTTGGTAGGCACTCAATAAATAGCTACTGAAATATTCATTTGTAAAATAAGATAGCAACTTTATTGAAATAGAATTTATACACCATGCAATTTACCCTTCACAAAACTGTACATCATTATTACAATGTGAGAACATTTAATCACTCCCTAAAAAAAAAAACTTCATATACCTTAGCGTTTGCAGTCCATTTCCTTTAGATACACTCTACTTCACTAGCACTAGGAAAATGCTAATCTACTTATTGTTGCTATAAATATTCTTGTTCAGGTCATTTGATATAAATGGAATTATATACTAGGTACCCAGTGCGGATGATGTTCTGCACTTAGCATATTTTTCCAAATTTCATCCATGTTGTAGCATGTTTCCATTTTTCCTTCCTTTTCATTGATGGATATTATTCTATTGTATCAATGTGTCTCATTCTATTTATCTATTCATCACCTGATGGACATTTGGACTGCTATCATTTTGAGCTATCATAAATAATGCTCCTGTGAACAGTTATTCGTATCTCTTGTTTTAAAAACACAAGTTACCTGATCATCTGATTAGCTCTTTCTGAGCACTGATCTTTTCCAGTTATACCAAAACTGTTTCTTCTTTCTATTCCTCAGCAAACCCCTGAAGTCCAGAATTAGGGTATGTGTCCTGGATCAAGCTTCAATTGCTCACAAGGTCTGCATCTTTTATTACAGATGATAATAATTTAGAAAATGAGTTTTTTTTTCTTGATTTTATTTTTCCCTCATCCCATTTCCCCTTATGTATCAAGCTCCCTGGTACTGGAAATCTAGCCAGCTTTGGGGGACCAGTAAGATCACGGGCCTTCGATAGGAATCTACTACTACCAATTTGGTAGGACAGCATAATTCCTCATTACATTCTAAATCTTGTCCTTACATCTATGATAAATTTAGCTCTCACCTCTCATCAAAGAAGCCTCTCTTTATAGCAAATGCAGACCACCATAGAAAACCACAACTGAACACAATGAAGAGATCAACTAAATGTGGGGAGCCCATACCCAACAGATAATCTACATCACAGCTCCAGCATCTATTGCATAAGCAACATCACAGAAGATGAAAAGAAAAGATTATAAGAGCTATAATACAAGAAGTCTGGTGTGAAATAGTAACTCCTAGAAGTGGCTGCATAAACAAGACTGGAACAATGGCAACATAAATGGACATATTGAAGGGAGTAATTTTTATGAGGTCCTACCCTAGGCAATGAACTACAGGCAATTAATGGCTGGCAGAAGGAGAAATAGTCTTTCCCAAGGATGAGCCCTATTATTGGTTGTCTAGTGAAAAGTGGTCTGCCCTGAAACCATATACAGATGAACAACAAACACCAACTTAAAAGATTTTATTTATGTATTTATTTATACATGTGCAAACATAATATGTATGTAACAATAATAATCAAAGAAGCAGAGACTATAAATTTGAGAAAGGAATGGGAGGGATTTAAGGAAGGTAGCTGGGAAGGGTTTGAGGGAGCAAAGGAAGGGAGAAAGTAATATATATATATATATATATATATATATATATATTTGAATTAATTAATATATGATATTTCAAAATAATAAAAAATAAAAGGTACAATGACTGAATAAATAAAAGCAAGGCCCAACTATTTGATGCTTAGGAGAAACTCACTTCACTTTGAAGGACATGCATACACTTAAAAACAAGGGATGGAATAAAATTTCTCATGCAAATGCAATCCAAAAGAACACAAGCGCAATCATACTTAGATTAAAAACACTTTAAATTAAAATCAATAAAAAGAGTCAAGGGAAGTTAGTATATAATGAGAAAGAGATCATTTCAATAAGAAGAAATAAAAATAATAATCCCATATATCCAATATAATAGACCATGTGTGTGTGTGTGTGTGTGTGAGAGAGAGAGAGAGAGAGAGAGAGAGAGAGAGAGGGAGAGAGAAAGAGAGAGAATGTTAGGATTTTAAAATTTCACTTTTAGTAAAGGATAAATTATCCAGGCAGAATAGTAACACAAAATCTAGGAAAAGATTGATAGTAAATATAATAAACAAATAGCTACATAACAACAAGTGTATTAAGTAATGTGACAAAGAAAATAAAACAAAGAAGGGAAAAAGGTGGTAGGGCTCCTTTTTTGAGAGAGGAGTAGCCAAGAACAGATGCTCTGGAAATATGACACTGCACAGAGATTTGAAGGAAAAAAGTGTATGAGCCTCGTAACTTACTGGAGGACCAACTAGTGGAAATGTATAGAGGCAGAAATGGGATAGGCAAGTTAGAGGAACAGAGGAACAGCTAGGCAGCAGTGTGACCAGAGTACAGTGAAATAGGGATATAGGTAAAGACATTAGGGGGATAGAGACAGCTGAATCAATTACAGATTTGTGGACTATCATAAGCTTGGTATTTTATTTTATGTAACATGAAGTCATTGGTAAGCTTAAAACGGGAAGTATGAACACGGCATACATTTTCATTTCTTTGCTTGAGGTGAAAAAAACTCTCAGAAATAAGAGTAGATCCAAAGATACCGTAGAACATCCTATTATGTGAGGTGAAGTGAAAAATCTGACTGTGGTAGTGGAGAATAGTGAAGATGGGAGGGATTCAAGTGTGTTTTGAAACTAGATTTGTTAAGATTTGGCTTCATAAGAGTGCTAATTTGACTCATTAGTATATGGGGGCATGAGAAGAGTGAAGCCAAGGTTGATTTCAAGTTCTAAATGGTGGATGGAGCCCTTTACTGAGATGGAAACAGTTGTGCTAGAGAAATCAGTGTCAGTTTTATACAACCCTGAGGTCCTGTTGGACATTTAAGTGGAGATGTTGAGGAGTTAGTGAGATGAGAAAGGCTATGTTGCAGATAAATATTTGGAATCTTTCAGTATCTAGGAGTTTTTCCAACCATCATCCCAGGTAAACTACTCATTAAAAATCTTCTTCATGATTTTTATTTTACAACTCATTTTTGAATTTGAGTTGATGCTATTTCATACAAGAATGCACTGAAGAAGGAAACTGGAATTAGTTATTAATTACTGATACAAAAGAGTATGTAATTCAGGAGAACTATGGCTCCCTGTTTGCATATAATTAGAATTTTCATCTCTTTTCTCTTTCCAATAATCCATTTTTTTCATCATTTCCAGGAATGCTATTCTTATAACCAACATTTCTAGAATTTTTGTGTGACATCTGTTGAACAATTTGTCTTTGACATATGATCTTACTATCAAATGTGTGTAAAAATCCATAATTCAATTTGCCCTTTACCTTATTTCTTTTTACAGGATCTTTGGCCTGTAAGAAAGAGATTTATTTCTTCTCTCCTCAGAGACACTTGCCAAAGCTGCATTAAGAAAAAAAAGAATGAAATCTGTTTGATCTTAGAGACATGCTGTTTTGTAGATAATGAAAACAAATGAAGCATAACCATTCATGGCATTCTCTCTATCACAGATGGGGACTCCTGTTAAAGAAATCTCTCAATCAAATATATTATTGTATTTGACATTGAAGACCCAGAGAATTATGCAGGGAATGTTATCACACTCTCTGTTTTCAGTTAAAGACTGATACTCAAGGACAAGTCATAGTTGCTGCCCATTTTCCATCATTTCCTGAGCTCTGGACATCTTAGATTTCCAGACCTCTGATCACCATTGCCTATTTGTAAACATCAAAAGGCTGGAAAATTATTTTTTCTTTATTGTCTGTAAGATAGATAACAGCAGTGGTCAAAAAACACTGGAGACCTTCATGTTTTCAATGACTGTTCTCTTCAAAGTGTCAAGATCACTTTCTCATGTTTTTTAACTCTTATAAAAATAAATGAATTTCAATAAAAAGAAATACCAAGTAACTATAGCAGAAGGGAAGCCTATGGCATTAAGAAAATATCAAGGATGAAGGTGAGCTATCAGCTGATGGGTTCTGAAGTAGGAATTTCATCCAAAGTCTTCTCGAAAGCATTATTAATTCACTTTGGAAAATGTTTAATGGACTCATAATAATGGACTCAAATCCAGGTATATCTATTTTTTGAGAAACAGAGTCTTTTCACATGAGTATTCTCTGTCATAGTTTTAATATTTTTCCTAAGAGTCAGTGACCATTATGCAGAAATGAGAGAATATGAGAATCAGAGAGGACATGCAATTTGTTGGTACTAAGCACAGTTCATATTAAATCCATGCCAGAATAACAGGCTCATTGCTGACCATTAGTTTATCAGAATTCTTAGTAGTATTTTTTTCCTTGGGATAAATAAACAATTATTCACGGATGATTCTTCAAAGTTATTTTATTAATGTAAGTCACAATTTTACAGTACATAATACCCACCACTTATTTTATTGGACAATAAAACCTGCTTGTTTTTCCACATCAGTATGTGTGGCTTTGATATATTCTTATTAAAGTCTGCATCATATTTACTTAAATCAGAGATTCACAGTTGAGGATGGATGGAAAACTTTTGCCTATTTATTAGAGGACAGAAATGTCAGACCTCACACTTGAGGACATGATACTGAGCCTGTGCCAAGGACCCTACAATGTGCTAAACAACACTAATAACCAAGAATGATTGATGACCGATATGCTAGGAGTATCAATGCTGAGAAACTCTGAAAATAAACCCATAGTAACAATATTTGTTCACTGAATTCTCTATTGGTATACATTTGGGGATAGATGGAGTCAGTGATGTGATTTGGGATTCCCTGCCTCAAGGGGGTGTGCGGGAAAGGGCACATGGATGCAGGCAGGCTGGTACAAATTTAGAGTACCCCCAAATTGAACTATTACAGTAGGAGTGCATATACAAGCAGCTACATGCCTCTGTGTTATTCCAAATATGACTTCAGATAACACATATTGCCAATGCAACCTATAAATGTTTAAATTAATTCATATCTCTCCCAAGAATATGTGAAGATTCATGGTTCTTGAACATTCTTTAACCTCCATTGAGGGAATTTTTCATATTTGAATTTTGTATTCTTTGTTATTGTCTGAAATTTATTAATATTTTAGTGAGTTTAACTATATTTTCAAAGTTGGCTTTTAGGTCAATTTCCCCCTCTTGTAACTTTC
Organism: Cricetomys ansorgei; assembly: GCA_026225945.1. Taxonomy (NCBI): domain Eukaryota; kingdom Metazoa; phylum Chordata; class Mammalia; order Rodentia; family Nesomyidae; genus Cricetomys; species Cricetomys ansorgei. Next base: position 8,562,944 of record JAMJFZ010003396.1, read on the forward strand.
TGTTCACATACTTTGCTTTTCTATCAAGATGCTCTTTTTTTTTAAAGATGTATTTATTTCATTTTATATGTTTGAATGTTTTTCTCGTATATATGGATATATACCACATGTGTGTCTGGTACTCGGGGAGGCCAAATAAGGGCATCATATCCCCAGGAACTAGAGTTACGTCCAGTTGTGAGGCATCTGATGTAGAACTGAAGCCAGATCCTCTGCAAGAGCAACAGGCGCTCTTTTTTTTTTTTTGTTTTTGGTTTTTTTTTATACAGGATTTCTCTGTATAGTCCTGGCTATCCTGGAACTCATACTGTTGGCCAGACTGGCCTGGGATTAAAGTCCTGTCTCACCATGCCCAGCTTACAACTAGTGCTCTTAATACCACTGTCTAGTTCCCTGAGATGTATATTTTTATCTTTATAATTTGAAACAAATTTGTCTGCTATATATTTTGTAAGTATTCTTCTGCAGTTATCATTTATGTGTTAATATTTATCATTTTTGGCCATGTGGAAATATTTCATCTTCATAGAAGAAAATTCACCCTTATTCAAATATTTCCTCTTGGAGATTTTATCATGGTTAGAAATGCTCTCCCTATTATGAGCTTATAAAAAATATATTCTAGTGTTTTCTCTAAGTAGTTTCCCAGTTCCTTTTTGGCCTATTTGCCAGTTCATTTTACATCTAATCCTTTACTTCCAGCTCAATTTGCCTCACTATAAATACTATTAACCCGTTGGCTTCTCCTAATACAGCTATCACAGCTCCATAGGAAGAATGGACTTTCATTACTGAAAATAAACTGCTAACCTCACCATCTGTAATCTATTCTAGATCAACAGCCAAGTTTCTCCACTGGATTACCCATGTGCAGGAATGTTATTAAGTGTGAAACTTGTGAAGCTAAAGAATTTATAATATTTCACATTATTTATATATTTAATTTTCTTTATTTATATTGTACTATTTTATTTAGACAAATCCTATATTGCCTCATTTCATCTCCCTGCTACACTTTTAAGTATGTTGAATTATTTTTTTATTTAAAATTGGGGCACTAGCTTAGCTGCTTTCTAATATTGTACTTAATATATATACGATGTATCTTGATCACATATACCACAGCTCTCTCCTTTCAACTCCTTCAGACTCCCACAACACATCTCCCTCCCAGTTTCATGCCCTCCCTTTTTGAAAAATAACTCACTGAGTTTCATTAATGCTGCCCATATACACATGGGTCCAAGGACATCCACTGAGGCATGGGAAACCTACTGGTGGTCACACTGCCAAGGAACAATGACTCTCCTTCTACCAGAGGCTATCAATTGTCAATGGCTCCTCAAGTAATAATGGAAGCCCCTCTCCCTTCATGATGGAAATTTTAACTGGGTTGATTTTGTGCAGGTCTTGTTCAGGTAACTACAGATGTCAAATGTTCGTGTGTGTAACAGCCATCCCATGTCCAACCCCTCTTCTGAAATGTTCTCTGAGCCTTTCCTTTGTGTGTGTGTGTGTGTGTGTGTTTGTGTGTGTGTGTGTGTGTGTGTGTGTGTGTGTGTGTGTGTATACATGTGAGAAAAAATGTTTCTTTTATAGCTGAGCACTCACAGTTGCTTATTTTCATTAGTTGTGTATGTTTTGAGTACAGTCTCTGTATTTGGTTACATTTTTCATTGCTGCAACAAAATGCCCAATGGAAACAAACTAAGGGAGACATTCTTTATTTGGCTCATGATTTCAATGATGTCAGTACAGAATAGAGCTTTCACATCCTCGTAGGACAGGAAGCAGAGAAGAAGGTAATATAGGAAAGGACCAAGACAAAAGCTTTCCTCAAGTACATTCTGTAAGTGACCTATTTCCTCCAATTATGTCCTGTCTTACACGATTTCCATTACTTTACAAAATATATAAAATAATGAACTTAAAAGAAAGTTTCATTTAGGGCAGAGTTACAGAAGCTTCAGCCAATGACTCCTTTGTTATGTGATTATGAATGTGAAGTAGAACATTTTGGTAGCAGAGCATGGTAAACATTTTGGTAGTGAGAAAGGAAGAAGGAGAGGGGTGGGGGGTGGCAGAGAAGGAAGGATAGAAGGAAAAGAGTAAAAAGAAGAGAAAATAACAGAAGGAGGAAGAGGAGGAAGAGGAGGGAAGGGGGCCATGGACCCTACTTCTTCCAACTATGCCCTACCTCCGACTTTTCATCACCTCTCAATAAAGCCATCATATTATGAATCCATCAGAGGATTAATCCATTGATTATACCATAGCCTGATGATCTAATGTTATTGGAAACCCTCTCAGAGCACTCACAGAGGGATGTTTTATTACTGTCCTAAGTGTTTCCTGAGCCAATATATTTGACAATGAAGACTAACCATCAAAATATATACCATTCCCCCTTTCTGATGAAGGGCATCTATGATTTACTAAATGGATGTCCAATGACCTAAATTCACACTTTACTCTGTAAAAAATCTCTACTTGATTCAGCATAGTATAGTCACAGTTATCACCCTGAAGAGAAAGCGCAGAATATTGAATGATTTTATTCTTTTCCATTTTATCTTTTTACTTTTCTTTTTATATTTTTCTATATACAATATAGATAACCTGATGATAAATAATTTGGAATCAAATTTAGCAAGGGATGCAAGTACTTAAGGGTCAGTAAGTTAACAGTTTGAAATGTTAGCATCCCCTAGCACATGTGTCAAGGGTTTACATGACAAAATTACCACTACAACTCTAAACAGGATATCTTGGTTAGAGAGAAAGGAACTTAAATTTTTATCGAAATTTTGTATAACAATATTTTTATCTGAAAACATTCCTACTGATCTTAAAGAATACTAGGCCATTAAATTCCCTTGTAAATAATTGTGATTGTCCCCTGCTAAAATATTTTGTAAGAGCCACTTGTTCATTGTGTCTCTTTATAGCAACAGAATGGTAACTAAGACAGGAGGATAGATTTACTTTGCCTCATGTATTCTGGAGTTTCAGTTTGTGATCAGCTGGCTCCATTGTGATAGGCCTGTGGTGGGTAGCACATCACGGAAGCAAGAATTTTTGGCAAAAAGGCTATTAACTTCACAGCACCTCAAAGCAAGATAGAAAAGAAAGGCCAGAGACAAAATGTCCCCCTTCAAAGACACACCCCCAGTGACTTGCATCCTTCAACTAGGCCTACCTGCTGATGTTTCCACCACCTCCCAGTAGTGCTATGAGCTCTGTATAAAGCTTCTGCACATGAGAATTGGAAGAACATCTTACATTTAGAGTATAATAGATGACTATGGCCAATAGTGAATAGATTCTAACATTGTGTTGGTCAGTGTGCTACCACCATTATTTTAGTTAGAAAGAAAATTGTTTTATAAGAAAATGCCAGAAGCACCTCCTAGCAGAAGTCTTTTTAGTATTCGTGGCTAGTTGTATCCATAACCATCAGACAAGAGATAAAAATTGATAAAACTACAGCCTTGGGGATATAATTTTATCCCCGAGGTCTCCACAGAGCCCCTGCTTTATATAAATTTTCCATCACACAGCCAGCTGTTCAAAGTATAAGAATCTATTTCCCTGATGGGTAAGGAATCTCAGGGTAGAAAACAGATTCAGAACACAATTACAGAACTGCATTTCTTTCTCAGAAAATTCATTTCTTTTCATGCTTTTCCAGAACATCCACAGCTGAGTCTAAATAAGTTTGCCATTAGATGTCCTTAAGGAAATGAGGCCTTTGAGGCTGGGCTCAAACACATTACAAAGGAAATGTTTGGTTTATGGGTGTCCATTGTCTCCACTGTCATTTTGTTTTCTTGGATTATTCAACCTTGAATCCTTTAGTTATCATTTCAATGCCACCAGATGGTCCTTCCCGGGTCCTAATGTTAGCTTGCTGGCATGTTGGTGTCACTTAGGGACTTACCTCTGTTCCTGAATTGGGGAAACTGTGCTTGAAAGAAGGTGAAAAGGGTGGCTGGAAGTGGCTGAAAATTAGAAAACCACCAATTGGATGGTGTGTTTGAAGAGCTTACATATTCAAGTAAATGGAAACTGTCATCCAAATTAGCAATAAAAAAGGATTAACTAATACTAAAATTTCAAATCAGTAATCAGAGATTTTCAAAAACAACCTCACATATATTATTTGCTTTTATCCTCTTTGGTAAAATGGTTATCCTGACAGTTTTGCTGAAAAATTGCAAGTCTGAAAGTGAGTGGCCATAAGTCACATGACCTATGAGAATGGGAAGTGGAAATTGGAACAAACAAAAAATATGGAAGGGAGAGATATTAGGGAGGAAGATGCTGGTGAATTTCAATGCAGGATAAGTTTTATGGATTTGGATAAAAAGGAGAGATAAATTCCTGAGAGCTGGAGTTGGGAGAGGGTAGGGACTGGCATTCTAGAGTGGAGTGGGCAATGGTGGCAGGGGAGGGGATGGAGCAGGGGCAGATGCTACCAAAGACCCAGTTCCCCCTCTTCAGGATATGATTCTCCAATACTATAAGACCTTGACTATGCAAATGTGCTCTCAATATTCTGGGATTGCTTTCCTGATGTTCTGACATGGAAAAGCTGGTGTCTGTAGACATCAGTACAAGCACATGGTATTATATTGGCAAAGACAAGTATTGAAGACTATACAAGCCAGCCCTGGTCATACCTGTCACTCTAGGGACACTTTTACTCTGAAGCAAAGAATCTAAGTGAGAATGAGGAGAAAGGAGTTACCCTTCATATTTAATGGAGCAAAATGAACTTGGCTGCTTGTTTTATCCTCCCTGTGCTACCCTCACTGATTAAAAAACAACAACAACAACAACAACAAAAAACTCTTGTCTTGATTTCCAAGCTTCATTTTCTTCATAAGTCTAAAACAAAAAAGAAAGAAATGACCCGTCAGAAATCCCATTCTCTTAGGTTTAGTCAGTTCCACTTCTATATTTCTGTATGTGGCAAGGCGGGCAGTCAGCTGCTGGATTAATGAGAAAAGGATCATTCTGAAGGTCATTCGGGAGCTACAAAGAGATTATCAGAAAGAGAAGGAGGGGAAGCAGCAAAGAAGGGGTTTTGTATGTGAAGCAGTTGTGAAATCACTATGAAACCACTGAGTGAATGGTGTGGCATAATGTTGATTAAATCCCTTTCCAAAAGGATTTTCCATCTACTTGAGTGTATTATGCCTTCTTTACAACCTTAGAAGGTTCAAGAACCTTGCCACAACTTTTGGAGTATGATTCACTTGGAAAACAAGCAGATCTTGGTGTATTGCTTGGAAGGCACAGAGGAGGGCAGAAATATCACAACCAAAGAGGCCTTAGAGCTCACTGGCCTGAGCTTTTTCTATTTTGACCTCTTGCTCAGTTCTTTATGGGTCCCAGGGTGCAGGTAGAAGTTCATAATATCTGCCCTAACCTTGGTAACAAAAGCTAGAAAATGATGAATATCTCTAATCTGAAAATCTAATATCCAAAAGTTCCCAGAACTTTAAAATATTTAGGTGTCAATATTACACCACAAGTGGAAAATTCTATTCTTGATTCCACAGGATAGGTCACAGTCAAAATACAGGTGGGTGCATTAAACACATTGCAAAAAATTATCCCTAGGTTATATGTATGTGGTTACATGTAATGTAAATGAATTTAGAGCTTAAACTTGGATTTCATCCCCAAGATATTTCATATGTATATATAAATATTCTAACATTTGAAAAATTATGAAATACTAAGCATTTCAATTTGCAAGTACTTCAAATAAAGGCTAGTTTAGCCTGAATTCAGAGTGCATTGTACTGTCTTCAAATTTGCATTCACAGCTTAGCATGAAGATCTTTCCTCATTTTTTCATGTTTTCACAATGTGACTTAACAAAAGTAATGTCTCAGAAGTGTTACTCTGGGAAAAATTTTGATATGCTTGTGTTGCTGCAACTTAGAAATGCACAAGTACTAAGCCAATATAAAGGTGAGATACAAATTTTATTTAAAGAACTATTGAAATAGATTTCCATTAAAAATTACATGTTGCCTTTAGGTCTAAGAAAGTTTCTCTTTTAGAGGTCTTATGCTTAGTTTCCATATTTGACACTAAGGGTACCAACCACCATAAAACCTGACAAGCTTTTGTTGGAGCAAAAATTTTGTATATGACCTTTGCCACACATTGCTAGAGCAATTATTTTCAACATTTAGAATCAGTTATTTTCTTCCAGAAGGAGATTACTACATATAGATACTAAGGGATAAAAATTAAAAAAAACATAAATGCTGACTTTTAACTTCCTTTAAGTGTAGACTTTAGCTTGTTAATCGTTTCTAATTCATTCCTGTAAAAGACCTTTGAGACCTAAAGCAATGGTGGAAGGGAGACCTTCAAGAGGTGCTGTGGGGAAAGGTCATGACTGCATCCCATCTTTCATGTTGTCTTTAGAGTCCCCAAGATGACCTGGCTGTTGGAAGACTTCCTCACTTCGCCCTCGGTTTAATTAAAGAAGGGAGAGCATTGCCATGGGAAGTTTCTCTTTAATATTCTATACTATTTTTGCCTTCTTTTTCTTTTTGTTTCTCTTCTTCCTCCTCAACTATCTAAGTATTTCACATTAGTTCTCACATCTGCTGGTGTCTCAATTCTCAGCTTTTATAAAAGTGTATCTTCAGTTTGTTATTTCCACATAATACTTCATAAAAAAAAAAAAAAAAAACTACCCCAACATCCGGGGTTTAAAGCAATGGTCATTTATGCCAGTATGTAAAGGTCTGTTGTTGGATGTGTTATGGATTGAATGGGAAGTATCTCTTATAGGGTCATGTGTTCAGGACTTGGTCTCTAGCTGGTGATGCTATTTGGCAAGTGGTAGAATCTTTTAGATGTAGAATCTAGTGGAGGAAGGAAATTCTGAAGGAGTAAATGGTAAGGGTGTACATTGACCCTATTTTCTTCCTGTCTGTCTTTCTGTCTGTCTTTCCTGATGTACCAAATGTTTCCTGCCATGTTGTTTATTTAGCCTTTTCTGAAGGCCCACAGCAATGTAACCAGTTGAGTTTCAACAGAAACTTCTGAGGTCATGAGCCCAAACAAGCATGTTCTGCTTTTACACTGTTTCTCTCAGGTATTTGTCACAGCAATAATAAGTTAGTCATATACTAGCACAGCATGCAACAAGACTAGGCTAGCTTGATAGGTGCTCAGAGCTCTAGTTTTAGTCCTGGCCCTTGGGATTCAGACTTCAGATTGAATCTGGTTCTATATGACAGTCATCTAATCTTCCAGAGCATATGTTGAAGTCCAGATATCTCAGTCAAGGACCCAAGAGCAGAAGGAGAGAGGAAAGAAGAGAGCAAGGGACAGGCACCCATTTTGCCTTGATGGCTGTTGTACTTTTCCTTTTCTCCTGATTTATTCACCCTATTTTTTCCTTTTATTATTATTTAATTAAAATTCCTGATAATATTTTTATTTATTCATTGAAAACATCATACATGCATACTTTATTCTTTCTTATCATAGCATTGCACCAGACTGCCAAAGGACAAGTTCCATAGGGCAAACAGCTTTCAAATTCAGAATGATACCATGTTCACTAGATGTTATTATCTGAAGCTAGCCACTCAAAGTCAAAGGATCAGGAATGTAACCTAGACTTTCAAGTGGATTTGGTTAGGATACGGGTGATATATAATGGAACTTCAGTTGTTTGAAGAACTGGGGACAAAGAATTCCATTTTACACAAATAGAGTAGATGACAACATACTGAAACTATTTACCTGGATCTGTTAAAACTGGACAGATCAGCTTGAGGCTAGATCCCAATTCTTGCTCACTCCTGAATTTTCACACTTAACAGAACAACTGCATTTATAGGAGGCACTGGCAAAGTTGTTCTAGAAATAATTTACCCCATAAATTATTGTAGCAAAATATTTCTCTCAAAGATGTGTCTGGAGGAGGTGGATGACAGGAGGAGAAAGAGGAATGGGGGAGTGGGAAGGCAGGAGAGAGGGGAGAAGGGAGAGGGAAACAGAACAAAGAGAGAAAGGGGCAGTCCTACTCTTATCTTGGTGGATGTTGCATCCCCCACTAATGTATTTCACTTGTATACTTCTTTGACAAATAGCAAGGTTTCCAGGTTTGGATACTGTCAGTCTATCTCATAGATGTTCATCATAGGAGACAAAATCTTTATTCTGCCTTTTAGCTTTGTGTATCCCATTGCCCGTGTAGACTCTTGCTATTTTTATTTTCATAAGCGTAACAGTAATGTTTCCCAGAAAAATGTACTTTATGCTTTTGATGAAACCTCTTGAAATTAGATAGTCCCCTAAAATAAGATGTGATTGTCTTGGGGCTTTTTGTTTCCCCTATGAAACTGACAAGAAATTGAAATTCTAGCATTCTGTCTTTCTCTGTGATCCTGGGACTCCAATCATGTTAACTCTAATGCTAAAATAACAATTGTATATCTCCCTTGATGTTATATGTATTAGGCTTTTGAAATATTACAGGAGACCTGGATGATGGCAATCTGATTAGCTGAATAAAGTATTATGCAGCACCCACATTTTCGTCTATAAGGTATTCAAAGACTGATTGCTTAAATGTATCCCGCAATGGTCTGCCTTTGGAAAGAAATATTATCGGAACCCAAAATACTTCGTGACAAGTCAAGATTCTTGTATCCCCTGCAGCAGGTACAGAAAAATTTCCCCTAAAGAGATTGATGCTCTCAGCTTGGCATGGTAGCACACATCTATTGTCCCAACACTCAGGAAACTGAAACAGGTTCATTTGTAATTGAGTATAGTAGTTCCAGACCAGTCTGGGTAACAGAATGTGACCCCCCCTTCCATCTCAAAACACTGTTCAAGTCCTAATCCCTGGAATGTGTGACTGTGTGCCTTTACATATGAAAAGTGGGTTTGCAGAGAGGAATAAATTAATGATTTTGAGATGAAGAGATGGTCCAGAGGAAGGGCAGTGGATTTAGAATCAGAGAGCTGTGGTGACAGATGCGAAGGTGAGAGACCTTATGCTGCTGGCTTTAAAGATGAAAGAAGAAACTTAGTATAAGCCAAGAAATCTATCTAGCTTCTGGAATCTGTGAGGATCAAGGAAACGTATTGTCCCATAGAGTTTTCAGAAGTCTTAGCAAAAAAAAATTTTTTTAAACCTTCTGATCCCCCAAATTAAAAGATATTGCATTTGTGTTGTTTTAGGCTATGAAGTTAATGGCTATGAGAAACTCGCACATTTCCCAAAAGCTTTCTGCTGCAAGTATAAGCCTCCCCATGGAAACAAATTTGCTCATATACTGGGCAGAGCACACATGCCAAGTAGTTGAGCCTCAAGGAACACTCTCATTCACTAACTGCCCCACATTGCCTTCCCTTTTCCAGTTCTATTTCTCAATTCTCTTGATGGCGTGCCCAGTTTACTACTTATCCAAGGCTCAATCACTGAGGAGCACATCCTAAGACACCTATCTTTTCTCTCTTTGCTTATACATTCCTAAAGAACCGCTGAGGTATAGAGCAAAGGGAGACTGAGAAACAGCTTGATCTGACAATGCTTAGAACTCAGATGGATATACACTGAAGGTCTTCTCTGGTAGAGAGGGAGATGAAAGAAGTCATAAAATTCCTTCTGATACCGTGTGTGTGTGTGTGTGTGTGTGTGTGTGTGTGTGTGTGTGTGTGTGTGTATGTTATATGCATGTATTTTTATGAATGTGTGCATCTATGTATTTGGTGTCCATGCATGTATATGCTTATGTATGCAGAGGCCAGAGGTTGGCATTGCATTTCTTTGATAACTCTCCACCCTGTTTTTAAGAGACAGGGTCCCTCACTGAGCGCGTGGATTCTTCTAGGCTGGCTGACCCATGAGCTCTAAGAATCCACTAGTTTTTGCCCCCTCCAGTGGTGGGTCACAGACCTGCATCACTGTGCCTAGTTTTCACATGGATGCTTGGGGCCAAACTCAGATTCTCATTTTCCTTTAAAATTATTCTCTCTCTTTCTCTCTCTCTATCCACCCCCCCTCTCTCTGTGTATGTGTGTGCCTGTGTGAGTTTATGTGTACCATGTGCATACAGGAAACAATGGAGGCAAGAAGAGTTTGGCAGATCCCCTGCAACTGGATTATAAGCAATATTATGCCACATGATGTGGGTACTGAACTCAGTCACCCTGCAAACGCAATAAATGTTCCAAACTACTGATCTTCTACCCCTCTGCTCTATATCCTTCTGAATTTTTCCAAGCGAACCATCTATCTAGCCTGTCCCTCTGCAATATTTGAAGGGAAATAGAGCAAGCTTTTATCTGTAAAAGTTCTGATAAATAGGAAGCTGTAGAATGATAATGAAGGATTAATTGGAGCTTTAGAAAAGGAAGTAATTAACTGCAAAAATTGCTCATTAATTTAATGATTCTTATCCTATATGATTGCCTGAGGGCCTTTAAAATCAGAAACATGATTCTTGGGTACTCTTCGTAGATCAACAGGCAAACAAAACATAATTTCAATCTAAATGAAGTAAATGTAGAAAGCAAATGTAATCTGATTTTCCTGAAAATCATTTTACAAGTGAATAAAATAGAAAGGTTCACATGAACATCCTGAAGTTGGCTGGTTAATATTATTAACAGAGTTAATGGGCATTCACAATTGCATCCTGTCTTTTATCTCAGGCAATCCAAATGCTGCATTCAAAGTGTAGTTCCTGTTGTGTGAGTCTTTTGACATCAATGACAAGGGACTGCTAATGCTGAAGAGCAAAGGATTCAGAGCATCATTCAGGAAAAAGCAACCTTAACCCTGCTTCATTCAACTACTTCACCTTATCTGCAAAAGCAGTTGCCAGCAAGAAAGTATGCATTTTGCTTTTATCAATAGAAAGGATGTTTATATAAGGGATTTTCAGATAGTTCCCCCCACCCCTATTTCAGAATGAGGCCCATCACTTATTTCAGGAATGGAATACTTCAGTTGCAAAATGCCAGCAATTTGACATTTAAATATTAAATGACACATCCTGATACTTTTAAAGTTTGAGAAAGTAGTACATCCATTTTCACACATAACGTTTCATCTATAGATATATACATAAAAATGTGTTTTATATTTTCTACCGATGCAATTCTGCAATGAAATAAAATGATTAGTGCTATTATTGTTGCCAATTTGTTGAATGCCCATTAAAGTACCAATTTGCATGCACAAGATCACACAATCAGAATTATGTATTAGAGTATTTTTGATAGGCCTGTTTTATCATTGATGACATTGGGTATGACAATAATAAAATAATTCATCACGAATAACCTGGCACACAAGTGACATATCCAAAAAGACAATTTGTTTGAAATGTCTCATTGAGATGTTTGAGAATCTTTATCTATAAATATACTTCAAGACATAGAGACTAATCAGAGTTCTCAAAATATTGAATAATTTTGATTATTTTAATACTATCCACTATCCACGAAAGTAATGTGGCTGGGGTATGATATGGGAAGTAGAATTCTATGCCAGTTTAACTTTCCTTAACCTTCCTCAATAGTTTCATACCATGCTTTTTCCCTAAACTCAAGACAGTTCCCATAGGTTATGATTTTTTTCAAAGATTCAAAATGTTCCTGCCATGTGTCCCTGTTATCTCAGTGTTATCATTTCTGGAATATTGTTTTACTATAAAAGAGTGAAATCCTACTGTTCATTACAGTATGGATGAACCTGGAGGACATAATGTTAAGTGAATTTTGAATTTTTTCTTTTCTTTTATTGAAAATAGATATTTTTCATACAATATATTTTGATTATGGCCTCCCCTACCCCTATTCCTTCAAGTACCTCCCTACCTCCCCTCCCATCTGGACCCATACACTTTCTGTTTCTCATAAGAAAACACACAGGTATCTAAGAAATAGTAATAAAATAAATTGATTTAAAAATCATAATAGAACAAAACAACAAAACAGAAAAAAAGTCAAAGAAAAAGCACAAGAGATGCATATATAGGCACACATTCACACACAGGACTCCTATAAAAACACAAAACTAGAAGCCATGATATATACACAAAGGTTCTGTAAGGCTAAAAAATGTCCTGACTTGACAGTATGAGACAAAGAATCTCCAAAGATGTGTTGAGTTGGTTTTGTGTTGGTCATCTACTGATGGGCAGGGGGCCTACCCCAAAGAATGGCTTGTTTTCCCAGTGAGACTCCCTTGGAGAAAATTAAATTTTCACTTGCAAGTGACTATCAGTTGAATATAACTTCTGATTTAGGGATGGAGGGCATGTGTCCACTTCTCCTTTCAGTTCTAGGACCCCATCTGGTGCAGGCCAGGCCAGTGCATGGCCCTGTGGATGCTGTCTAGATCTCAGTGAGTTCATCTGTGTGACAGTGCTGTTATGCTAAGAAGACTTTGTTTCCTTGGTGTCTTTTCTTCCAAAGAGTTCTCTAAGCTCTGAGGAGAGGTATTTGATAGATACATCCATTTTAAGTATTTCAAAGTCTCTCACTGTGTGTGTGTGTGTGTGTGTGTGTGTGTGTGTGTGTGTGTGTAGTCTGGCTGTCATTCTCTGTATTTGTTCTCATCTTCTATAGGAGGAAGTTTCTGTAATGATGGATGAGCAAGGCACTGGACCATGAGTATAGCAGAATGTCATTAGGAATCATTTTATTGCTACATTTTTTTCATAACAGTAATATTTGTTTTTCTCCTAAGTCTCTGATCTACCCAGTTTTAGGTTCTAAGAAATAATTTTAAATGATAAATCTATCACATTATCAAAAACTTAATTTATCTTTCTGTATAACTTTTCTGCAATTTCTCTAGTATCTTGAGTCTAATGCCATCTTTTTCATGTCACAATCCTATAATTCAGTATTTGTGTCCCCCCCACAGTTTATTCAATTGATCCTCATGCTCTGTCATCTCTACTTCAAAAGTCCATCCATTTCTCTACACATTAATACTCATTATACTACCCAATGTGCCTATTGATTTCTGTTTCCATAACTATAATATTTCCTTTACTATTTTTCTCATGGCTGCTTTTTTCCTAAGTCTGTATTTTTTGAAATATTAATTATGCCATATTTAATAGATAAAAGTGACAGATGTTTGTAATATTTGGAAATCTGTGAATCATCAGTCTTTTACAGAGATAGATGTTATACTTTTATAGAGATGTTTACAAATTTTGTTTCGGCTATTGTCTTGGCTGGTTTTATGTCAACTTGACACAAACTAGAGTAATTTTGGAAGAGAGAAACTCAATTGATAAAATGATCCTACCAGAGTAGCCTGTGGGATATTTTCTCGATTAGTAAATGATGTTGGAAAGCCAAGTTCACTGTGGGTAGTGACACTCCTGGGCTAGTGGTCCTGGGTGCTATAATAAATTAGGCTGAGCAAGCTAAGGAGGGCAAGCCATGGAGAGCAAGTCACTAGGCAGGACTCTTCCATGGCTGTTTCCTCCAGGTTCCTGTCCTATTTGAATTCTTCTGCTGACTCCCTCAGCTATGGCCTGTGATGTAGAGCTATAAGAGGAAATTAACTCTTTCTTTCCCAAGATTCTTTAGTAACCTAACTAAGACAGTCATGTTTTAAATGAAAGAAAATAGTATAAATAGAAAGGATTATCTTTCTCTTTCCAACCCAATGTGTGCAATTTCTGTAGTGGCCTCTTCTAACTTGCAGGTTTCCTCACCTTCAAGGTTTAAGTCTCCCTTTCAGATAGATTATGTTAGTATCATTGTCTTATAGAAATTCTGCAATGATGGAAATTTTCTAGGTATGTATCAACACATTTAAAAGTATGTGGTGAATAAGCCCTTCTAATGTGGCTAGTGATACTGAAGAACTGAATTTTAATATATTAATTGATATAAATTTAAACAGCCTCTGGATATCATAGCACACCATGTACCTCTAGTGTCATGCAGTGTTCTTCTTGCTGTGGTGCTTGTGGGTTTCCCTGTGTGGGTGGTTGTTTAATGTCTGCCTCAGCAAACTCCTAACATTAGAAAGGAGAACCATGGTTACCTTTCATCGGCAACTATTGGCAGAGTGCATATTACATAAGAGATACCTAATTACTACTCATTGCATAAATAACTTCATGAATAGTCCTAAGGAAGTTATATTATAATTATTAGAAAATGAAAGCATGCTTTCAGAAATGTGAGTAAGGTGTTTGTATTTTAGAAAGAGCATGTATCCAGCCTATGGAAAGATGAGTTCCAGTGTCTGAATGATATGGAGATCAGAAGGATAGTACGTGCATCCTAGCCATAAATGACACTGGCCTAAATTAGAGAGGAGGCCTTAGGGATATTGCACATGGACAGAGGATATTAAACAAGTATGAAGCATAAGGCAGAGAAGTATCTCCGTTTATCTGTTACTCTCCAAAATACTTGGGTTCTGGCAGTTTTTTGGGAAATCATGCTAGAAAGAAAGCTTAAGTGAGGACTGAGAGATCAAAAGAGAGAAAATCTAATAAAGGGAGATTGGTAATCAGATTGCTTTTAGGGAGAACTGATGCTCAAAAGCACTGTGGCAACTTGAAGAACTATATAGAACCCACTTTGAAGATGTGCCATTACTAGATGAAAAGGTAAGGACATTAATTTATTTGCTTCAATCCTTGTATGGGGTTTCCATTGTGATAATTGGCTCCACTCAGCACCAACATTAGGCATCTGTGGCTGAATGAGCTTCTCTAGTATCAGAAAACTACTCAGATGAGGTGGGAAGCAAATGCTTAAGGAGAGCAGTTGCCAGCCAGGTAGGGACCGAGCTTTATCACTGAGCAAAAGGAAACAGGGCATCAGTTGACTCTGTTCCATATGATTCTAGAAATACCTTGTATTAGTGACTTTTTTGTTTTATTGAGACAGGGTTTCTCTGTTGTAACTCTGTTGGAACTCACTCCGTAGACCAAGCTGGCCTCAAACTCACAGAGATCTGCCTGCCTCTGCCTCCTCAGTGCTGGCATTAAAGGCATGTGCCACCATCACCCGACAAGTTACTTTTTTATTGCTGTGATACAACAACACAACCAAGGGAACTTACAGAAGGAAGAGTTTATTTGACCTTACAACTCCAGAAGGGTGTGTGTCAGCAGACAAGCATGACAGTAGGAACAGCTGAGAACTCATATTTCTAACCATAAGTAGGAAGTTGAGAAGAGTAAAATGGGAATGGCTTATAGCTTTGAAAGCTCAAAGCCCACTTCCAGTGACATACTTCCTCCAGCAAGGTCACATCTCCTAAACCTATCCAAGCTGCAGCAGCAACTGGGGACTAAGTGTTCAAACATCTGAGCCCACTGGGGACATTCTCATTCAAACCATTCTCAAGTTTCTGATCATATAAAATGAAGGGAACAATGCATTAATTTTAAGAGAGCTGATATATATAGTGGATGGGGATAATTTAAGTGTAGGTGGTATACCTTGATTCATTTGCATTTTATCAATTGACCTTGCTTTACAATGGACATGATAGGGCCAAATGAGCTCTGTCACCATCATTCTAGAAACAAACACAATCGTGGGCTCTGCATCCTTATAACTCATTCTCCCATGTAAGGTGGGCACCCCTGGATAAATCAGTGTTGAATATTCTACTATCAATGTTCTTAATATTCAACATACCATAATGTGATACTGAATGCTGAAATGGCCTCCAGGTTCCTGGACTCTGCTTTACATGCCCTATGACTTTATCTGAAGAGGACCTATAACATGTTTGTATATCACTCCCATAACTAATTTCCATTACAGAGATATTATCCTGGATTGTCTTAAATTATCCAAGTGAGCCTTTTAAAGAGGTGCTGGAAGTCATATATGGTTTTACTGCTATCATTGAAGAAATACACTGCTAAGTGAAGGGAAGTTCTATGAAAGCAGCCATGTGGCAAGAACCTGAGGGCAGGATCAAAGGGCTAAGAATGGTCTCCATTTACCAACTAGCAAGAAAATGGGGATCACATCCTAATGAATTCTTCTGATAGTGTAATGGCATTTGGAAGGGATCTTCCCTCACTTAAGCACTGGGTAGCAATTTAGCTTGACCCAAATATTGATTACAGTCTTTTAAGACCCTGAATAGATAACCCAGTGAAGTCATGCCTGTGTTCTTGGTCCATGGAAACTATGAGAAAACAACACATGTATATTGTTTTCACCTGATAAATTGGTGCTACTGATTACATAATAGACAGCTAATATAAATAGTGAATAAACTAGAGTTCTGGAATTAGACCTACCTTGTTTATATCATGCATCTTATTTATGCCTTGGTTTTATCATATATGAAATAGGAATAAAATAAAACTTAATCAGTTTTTTTGTAAGAGTTAAGTTCAGTGCCTGGCATTATGTCTTCACTTCTCTAACTTACCCATTATCGTGATAGTATTATGACATGCTTATAACTATCATTATTAACTAATTCTGTCCTAGATTGTAAATTCTCTAGAAACTCAACAATTAAATACTGCATGAAATATATCCAAATATAATCTACATGTAGGGCAGTAGGCTCTGATAGTCTACTGCAAGCAGAATAGAAGAATTTTATTTTTAATTGTATGAAAATTAAACAAGCATCTATTACATTTTGTGAGAAGATGACTAAAATTAAATTCTTGTATGTAAAGAGCACATGTAAGGTTCACAAAATCTAGAATAGAGTCTGAGGAGTTCCCCATCAAAATTACTAATGTAAGCACAGACTACATGCACAAAAAAGCACACAGCTTAAATGCACACCTCAAAACTTTAATCGAAATTTCATGCATCTGGCACCTTTATGAAAAAAAATCAGAACACTACAAAGCTCTGGGAACATGTATAGAACATGCTTCCAAGGTTATCATGCTTTGAGGAGTAAGAGAATTCTGATATTACATAGCAATGCTCCTCAAAGTTCACTTCTTATCAAACTCACAAGTCGCCTTGTAAAAATATATTGTTGACTCTACTACTAATGTGTCTGAGTCAGTGGACTTCTGTTAGAGAGCTTTCCATTACCATAACAAAATATCTGAGATAGTTAACTTAGAAGGAAAAAGGTTGGTTTTGCCTCACAGGTTTGGGAGATCTAATTAATAGACAGTTGTCTCTGTTGCTTTTGGACAACATAGCACATCATGACAGGAATACATGTAAGTAATGTACAGTGGTGTGCAAACCTTTATTCCATGCCCAGGAAGGAAAGAGAGAGGAAAAGAAGAGGTTAGAGCCACAGAGTCCCTTTGGAATTACAATCCCAATGACCTAAATTCTTCCAAGTAGGACCTGTTTTTCAAAGGTTTTATTGCCTTTCCATCATTCAATCCTGAGAGCACTCAATCCACATATGGGTTTTTTTGGTGACACTAAAATTTCTAACAAATTTCCCTGGAAATAACTGACACAGAGGCTGGTGGTCTAATGACACAGTTTAAGACTCACTGTTAGGCAAGATTGGGTGTGTGCAGGTTGGATGATTGTAGAGGAAAACAAAATTACCAAGTTAGTATGACTGTATTTTCATTTGTAAAACTTTTTAAACTCTTTGTTTAGTTGCACAAAATAATAAGAGTAAATCAGTGTTGATTTGGACATAAAAGAGAGGTAACCACTGTTAGTGTTCCCACATGGAATTTGGTTCCTTAGATTCCTCATAGAGCATATATTCTTTTCTGAATTATCAATCCTAACATATACCCACTGACAAATTGAAAGAATGTGGAATTATTATGATTTTCCCACGTGATTTGAAGCTTAACTGTCAACATGGAGACTGTGATTTAAAGGAATTCAATGGTGTTAAACCCAAAGCAAAACTGTGAACCAAAGTTTATTTGTAAGGTGAAAGATGAATGAGCTAGAGACATAGTTCAGTGGTTAAATGCACTTGCTACTCTTACAGAGAACCCAAGTTTGGTTCTCAGCACTCATAATCAGGAAGCTCACTCCTACGTGTAACTC
Organism: Cricetomys ansorgei; assembly: GCA_026225945.1. Taxonomy (NCBI): domain Eukaryota; kingdom Metazoa; phylum Chordata; class Mammalia; order Rodentia; family Nesomyidae; genus Cricetomys; species Cricetomys ansorgei. The sequence continues at coordinate 8,580,962 of JAMJFZ010003396.1, forward strand.
CACCTCCAGTGGATCTGACACCTCTTCTGGCTTCTATAGGTACCTGCACTCATGTGCACAACCTCTCCCCAACATCCATAATTAAAAAGAAAATATAATTTCAAAATTATCAAAGATTAAAATAAAAATTCCTGGAGCAGAGATAGGAATGCATGAAGACAGGTAGTTGTTCAATCTTGCTTGCATTCATTGCCTTAAGAAAAATATATTAGTATGCTTTTGGCTTTGTCTATAGTTAATGGTGACTCATTTTTACAAATGCAATAAATATTCATAAGTTTATATTCATAACTGCATTTTATACAATTTCTGCTGTCATTGGTTCATTAGAATAACAAGTTTTAGAAGAAAAATAAGTGCTTCCATTGGCAATTTCAACAAGTAATTCTGGGTTCTGCTGTTGATCTTATTAAGAGACCTGAATGTTACATTATTCAAATAATATCCAATAATGTTCATTGGCATTTCCAGTCTTTGAACATTTATTACAGGTGACTATTCTTTGCAAACACTACTAAATACTGCATTTATTAGTCTTTACAAATTTTGCAGGTATTCTTTTTTTAGACTTGGTAATTGTTTTTATTTTTATTTTTTGAAATCTCAAAAATATTTTTTCCTATAACAAAACTTATTTTATTTTTATGAATTAATTATTTATTTCTTTTTCTCTTGTATAATATATCTCTACACCCCTCCTCCCCTAACTCCACCCTTCCCGGATTCCCCCATCTCCTCTCTCCTCCAAATCTACCCTCCCTACCCCACCCACACATCTCCACACTCTTCCTCTTCCTCCAAAAAGGAACAGTCCTCCCAGGGTTATTGCTCAAAGAGGTCACAACAAGATGGAACAAGGCCTGGCACTAATCCCTATATCAAAGGTGGACTAGAGAACCCAGCATGAGGAAAAGGGTCCCAAAGGCAGGAAAAAGCATCAGAAAACCCTCACAGATACTCTAGCCTCTAGGATCTCTGCAAGAACACCAAGCCAGACAACCACATGATGAATCTAGAGGACTTTACAGGTTCATTGCTGCTTCAAGCTCCATGGGCCCCCAAGAGTGCTGGTCAGTTGACGCCATGGTGCTTGTTCTCCCTATGTCCTTGGCCCCTCTGGTTCCCATAATCATATGTTTTTAATAATGAATAAAGATAGCCGTGGTGATAGCAGACTGGGGACACCTAGCATTCTTAGCATCTCTACACATCTGAAACAAAACATTAATTGTGTATCTGCAGGGAGAGTTGGGTGACATGGAAATCCATGGGACTGTGAGAGTAATGGAGCAGATGGAATCTAGAAAGATTCAACTTGAGATTTGCAAAACAGAGGACCCTGACACCAGAAGCTCCACTGCACAGCAGGAAATGGGGACAATTCTCATCAGTGGGACTGTAAGAAAGACAGAATATCTAATTCTCAGTGAGCATCACTGGCACACAGCCTGGAAGCCTATACAATGCACCTTAAGGTGGGAGATATGTGAAATATACAGCAAGAAGACAATACAAAGGTCCATGCTCCTGTGGTTGCTAACTTCCTTGTGAAATTGTGGAGAATCATATAAAGAATGTACTTACAGTGAACCCTTTGGGCTGAAAAGAGCAGCCGGTCTTGCATTTTTCATCTCTAAGTCCCATAGGCCTCCTCAACCTGAGAAATTGCTAATAACTTGAATGTGGATACAGGGACATAGGATGACATGGTAGCAAGTATGGGCCACATTGCAGTTGGAAGTAGAGCAGGTGTTTCTATTTGTGGACTGTGCTCTGAATTCCCAGAAAAGGAACAGAGTCAGCAAGGGGCTGAGACAGATTTTTTTTTTTTACTATATTTAAATATCTGGCTTGCTTTAACGTTATTGTAATTAGTTCAGTATGCTTTCTGTCCTATAAATGTCACTGTGTATGTAAACCTCTAGAAAAGGATGCTCACTAAAAAGTTCCCTATATAAAACCAGAAGATAAATCTATTTCAACAGATACATAAAATGTAATGTAGAATCACAAGAAATATGAACAGGATTTCTCCAAAAGTTCATAACTTCATTAACTAATTCTAATATATTGAAATAGTTAAAATATCAAACTAAGAATTCAAAAGTCCAATATTGAAAATATTAGCAACTTCGAAGAGTAATCGAATGAATGGAGTAAAAAAAAAAAGTCAGGACTCTATTATAGGTACCACAGAAATCCTTGCTCATCCGTGATTGTTGCTGTTCTATTCACAATAACTAGCGAACAACTTAGATGACAGTCAAATGGTGGTTGGATAATGAAAATGTACATACACACAAAAGGATTTTATTCATGTATAAAGAAAATGACATTATGAAATTTGCAAATATGTGAATGGATCTGGAAAAAAATCACACCAAGTGAAGTAACCCAGGCACAGAAATATAAATGTCGCATATTCTCTCTCATATGTGAATCCTACCATAAAATCTCCACATGTGCGTATGACTTGGAGTACCTGCAGCATCCAGGGTAATGGAAATGGGCCATTGATAGTGGGGGTTGCCTTAAGAGAGTGAGTCTAGTAGAAAAGGGACGAGATAAAAATAGAGAGGTGAGATATCAAGGGTAGAAAGGTTTAAACAAGGAACAGGGTGGGGAACACAGTGGGTAAGTAGGCCAAGAAGCAGAGTTAACCAAAAGCGTGTATGTATGGTAAAACAAACAAACAAACAAACAAACAAACAAACAAACAAAAGCATGTAGGCCAATTTTTAAATATAAGTTAGAAATAGAAGAGAGATTGCATTTCTGGAAAATGCTACCCTTAGAATTCATTGTTTATTAAGCATAAAACCAAATGCCAGCAGCAGTGGTATTTCTCCGCTTATGTATAGGCTCCCCAAACAATATAGGCTCTTGCCACTCCTTCTGGTTACTCACCAAAACTAGATGAAAAGGCTATGAAGACACCATACATCTTGGTTGGATGATATAGGAAAATCAAGCTGTAACTTGCTACTCTCAGAACATTTTCAGGAATTTACCTAAATGGGGATGAAGAAAGGATAGACACACAGAAACAATGACAGATACATACATGTACAGAAAAGTTGGAAGTACACCAATGGGATATGCTTTCTCTGATAGAGGGCACCAATGACAACCTGGAACTTCAGCTTGTTTATTTTATACATCTTGAATCAAGGAGGTGGGCTTATGGTATACAACTAAACAAGGGGGCAGGTTTATGGTATATAGCTGAACAAGGTGGCAAGTTTAGCTAATCTCAGTGGAGAGGTCTCAGCAGCGAAGCAGTCTCAAATTGCAGTCATTCTGGAGGAGGAAGAAGCTGTGATTGCTAGTTTTATATATTGTTAACATTTTCACTGGCAACAGAGGAAGGATTTGTCATCCTTGTGTGCCTCACTAGGGAAAGTCTTTACCACACCTATGGGTCAGAAGCATTGAGGTTCTCATGCCCATGTCAACAACACAGTTCACTCAGGACTTCCTCTGCTTTCAACAGTAGCTTAATAGTGTATAGGCTACTATAGTGTAGTGTAAGGCACTATAAAGGCTGCTGTGGGGATAACAACAGTCTTGACCTAGGTGTAAAGCCTATAAAATACATCGTTAATCTTCGAGGCAAGATGTGCCCACTGATACAATAGTGGCAGGACTGCTATGGGTGTAATCAACAGTTCTCTGATTGGATTTGAGGCCCACTCTACAGGAAGGAATACATGTTTGGTATTGTAAAGAAAGTCTAAATTCCATGGCTGGGGAGGGCACAAGAACTGGAGTGGGGAATCTACTACTATTGTTTTTGCTAAATTAACATGACATCAAATTCCTTTATAAATACTTATGTTTATACCTATAGACAAATGCTACACTTAAGCTTGATTTCAGAGGCTTCTCTTTGTAGTAAGCCAATGGTAAAAGACTGAGAAAAGAAATATAACAGCTTGGGTTAAAATGGGGCAAAAAATAGCCTATTAAAAAACCCATGGGAATCCCCTAATAACCCAGGCTGTTGCTAATATTATTGATTTTTCTCTACAAACTGACAAGACCCTATTGCTAAAGAGGGATGAATGAGTGGGTGAAAACCTAATCACTAGGGTAGAGTTAACTACTGAACTGTCATTTATACCTTCTGGGAGAAGGAAAATCAGTTTTCTCTAATGGAGTGGCATTGGTTATATCAACCACTCTAGGGCAGGCCTCATGTTCAGGACTAATTGAACAACATATAATAGACTTCACAGTGCTTTGTTTGTATGTTTGTATGCCTGTGTGTGCATGCTTTTATTTGGTTGAAGTATGGTGTATTTTTTTTCTTTATGGACAGTTTTTATTTTGTTTTCTTGATTCTTAGGGATTTTGTTGTTATAATAGGTATTTGTTTGTTTTTTGATTTTTTTGTTTTTGAGAAAGAACTTACAGTTGTGTGAATAGGGAGACAGAGAGGATCTGGGAGGCTTAGGAGGAGGGAAATAATATGATCAAAATATATTTAAATTAGAAATGATTTTAAATGGCAGAATTGCTTACCTGGCCTGTCTTAACTGATGCATTGCTCCTGGATATTGAGAGACATACGTCCCCCCAAACCCTGATAAATAGACCTGAACCCTTGCAATAAAATGAGTTTTGCTCCCAAGGTTTGTGAGGCTGAGACAGGAGGTTTCCTCGAGTGTAGGATTTCTAAATATTTTTATAATGCTTCTCCTTGAAGCTATAGGTTGCCAAATAAAATAGTTCCAGGTGTGAGATACCTTCCCTTTAGTTGTTGGTTAGTGGCATTTCAGAGACACCCAAACCAATACAGCCTATTGCCATTGCTCTTGGTTTCCCAATAGATCTCGATGGTAAGACTCTATTGTTGAAAACAGTGAACATTTTGGTTACAGGGTTTGGAGACTGTGGATGGCCGCAATCAGGAAACTTCCTGACTCTGCTGGCTAGATTTCATAGTACTGCAAGGTACTATGAAGGCTACTAAGGAGAGAAAATTCATCAACAATCTTACCCAGTTGTGAACCCTGTGAGCTATAAAAATGACAAGTATGGCAAGACGTGCCCACAAATGCAACAATGGCAGGCGTGTTATGGAGGTAACCAACCACTTTCTCACTGGATATAAGATCTGTTACACAGGAGAAAACACATGCTTGGTATTATAAATCTGGTCAAGATGGTAAATTTTAAAATTAATTTTATTTAATGTTTTTCATTCCATGCATATATCAAAACATGCATTGTATCCCATAAATATATAAATTTACCTATTATTTAAAATAAAATTAAAACATTTTAAAGGTGACAAAGAAATGAGGGAGAAATTTCATTGTCTTACTGCTTAAAATAGCTTCATCGAAATACAACATAGATATTTAAACTTTTTTGCCATTTAATGTGTATAATTATATGGTTTTAGTAAATTTACAGTTGTTCAACTATATAACAATTCATATTAGAACATTTTTATCACCCCAAAGATCCTTTATGCCCATTGAGAAACCCCTCCTACCTACTTCCCACTGCTTATATCACATTTAAGAGATTTTTGCTAGTCAGACGATTTTATAAAGCTAAGATTCTAAGACTTGAACATAGTTGCACAGCAGAAAATGTGAACTCACTGCAGGGAACTCCAAAAGCATTTGGTTTTCTCCAAATACATGCCCCTTGTAATTGCTATTTTGACTCTTAGCCACTTTCCCCATTAGCACAACTTTTCACACTGAGCAACTTCACAGACACCTGGTGTTTGTATGGCTGTTAACTGAGACCTCAATGTGCTAGAAATACTGAGGGCATAGGAACTCTGTTGCATGTCACAAATACCAGCTTCTTTGCTAGTGAAAGCACTTTGCTTCCAGTTAATTCTTTATGATAAAATCAATAGAGCACAGGTTTTAAACACTCTGAAGTACTGTATGTTCTCTAAAACATTTTTGTGTCATGATTTCATGAAAGGGATGCATTTTACCCTGCTTTCTCCAACTCAATGGAATAAATTGATTTCACTATTATGGATACCTGGAGGTTTGCTTCCCATCCTTAAAAATGTACGTTAACATTAGTTATTCATGTAAACTCTCAAACAATGGGCAATTCTGTAATTGGTTCTTCCTTGCCGTCACAACCCAGAAGGCTAGTTCTTTCACGAAAGACAACTTTTTGCTCAAAAATCCTGACTTCTGGCTGAGAAAATATTAGTAGTTGATGGCTTCTGAGGGAGGGAAGGTCAGTTTTCTTTAGGGATGTGGCTCCTAGTAGGTTGCCTCTGCTCAGGTGATGGCCCTACACTCATGTTCCGGTAGCACTAACAGGACTCAGTGGGTTATAAAAAGAGGATCTGAAGTTGGGAGGGAGATATGGTAGGAGCTCTGAGAGGAGTAACATGAGGAGTGGGCAGTGGGTGCGATGAAAATATGTTCTATACATACACAAAATTATCAAAGAACAATTATTTCAAAATATTGTGTGGCTATGTTGGTGTTTACATTTCTCTTTTGGTAGCCTATGGAATACCATCCCATACTAAAGACAATAGAATATGGGGGTGAAGTTTCTATGTGGGCACCAACTTACCCTCTCCATGTTCAATGAGTTCTGTGGGTACTGTCTTTAGCAATAGGGATTTGCTGTCAGTTTGTGGAGAACAACCAATAGTATTAGCAACAGCCTGGGTTATTAGGGGATTCCCATAGGACCCCTTTGGCCAACAACTCAATTGGATGGCCAATTGTGACACAATCTCCCTAATTATTTGGAGACTTCATTAGGATCACCTTCATATATATATTAAGAAGTTTTTACTGCACTATGTTTCCATAGGACCCCTCAAATGCCCCTTAACTTCAGCTGTCTCTCCCTGCATTCCTTCTCTCAACCCCATCTCCTCACCTGATCTTCCAATTCCTGGCCCCCCCATCCTCAGTCCACCCATATAAATAAGGTATAAAGGAAGGAACTGGCAGGGGTGGAAGACCATGGGTCTCCCACCCCTGCCAGTTCCTTCCTTTATACCTTACCTCTCAAGGGTATGGATTGTAGCTCGGTTATCATAGTTATCTTTCTGGTCTGGTTTATCTCACTCAGGATGACTTTTTTTCTAGTTCCATTTATTTACCTGAAAATTTTATGATGTATTTTTTGCTTTCTTTTTTATTTTTTTAAAGGTTTATTATATGAGTGCTCTATCTTCACGTACACCTGCATGCCTGAAGAGAGCATCTGATCCCATTATAGATGTTTGTGAGAGCTGGTAATTGAACTCAGAATCTCTGGAAGAGCAGTCAGTGCTCTTAGCCACTGAACAATTTCTCTATCCCCATGATGTCATTTTTAACAGCTGAGTAACACTTCATTGTGAAAATGATACCACATTTTGTTTATCCCTTATTCCACTGAGGGACATGTAGGTTTTTTCCAGTTTCTGGCTATTATGAATAGAGCAGCAATGAACATGGTTGAGCAAGTGGCTTTGTGGTAGGATGAAGCATCCTTTGGGTATATGGCCAAGAGTGGTATGTCTAGATCTGGAGATAGACAGACTTACAACTTTTGAAGGAACTGCCATATTGATTTCTATAGTAGCTGTACAAGTTTGCATTCATACCAGCAATGGATAAATGTTCCTCTTATTCCCTGTCCTTACTAGCATGAGCTGTCACTTACGTTATTAATCTAGAGACACAAAGCCTTTCATCTACAATCTATCCTGCCTACAAAGTATGATAGGGCAATGGTGGTACAAAACTTGTGGCAGTAACCACCTCATAACTGATTTGACTTAAGGCCACCCACTTTGTGAGATGGAACCTATACCTGACCCTACTTGGGTGACCCAGACCCAGGGACTAGGTAATCCAGAGACCTAAGATAAAACCAAACACTACTGGCCTAAAAAAAGTAACAATAAAATAATTCCTAATGATATTCTGCTATACTCATAGATAATTCCTTATTCAGTTATCATCTGAGAAAGTTCCTCCTGAAACAAATGGGAAAAATTCAGAGACTAATAGTCAGATATTACACAGAGAGTGAGATATTACACAGAGCTCTAAAAGGGATGTCTCCATTAAATCTTTCTCAGGGCTCAGGGAACCTCATGAATGAGGAAGCAGACAGAAAGAGTTTAAGAGCCAAAGGAGTTGGAGGATACCAGGGAAGAAGGCCCTTGGAATCAACTGAGTTAAGTGCCTATGAACTCGCTAAGACTGAAGCAGCACGCACAGGGCTGACAAGGGTCTGCACCAGGTCCTCTGTTTATATATTATAGTTTTCAGTTTAGTATTTTTATGGGACTCCTGAGTGTGTGAACAAGTAGATTTCTGGTTCTAGTGTCATCTTTTGGGACTCCTTTCCTTCTGTTGCCTTGTCCAACTTTGATATGATGGTTTTTGTTTTATCATATTATATCTTTTGTTATGTTTTGTTGTTATCTCTTAGAAGTTTGTTTGTTTGTAATGAGAGACAAAAATGGAGTGGATCCAGATGGGAGAGGAGATGAGGAGAAATTAGGAGGAGTAGAGGGAGTAGAATCTGTAATCAGTATATATTGTATGAGAAAAGAATCTATTTTTAGTAAAATGAGGGGAAAAGGAAAAAAGATAACTTAATAGTTAAGGTCAAATGCTTGACACACATAATCAAACAAATATGATTATCTTCACTAGTTTTATGTCAATTTGACATAAGCTAGAGTCATTTGGGAAGAAAAAACTCAATTGAGAAAAAACCCCCACCCCCACACACACATAAAATATGCCTGTAGGCAAGTCTGTGGTGCATTTTCTTAATTGATGATTGATAAGGGAAGGCCAAGCTCACTATAGGCATTGCTACCCGTGGGCAGGTGGCCCTGGATGCTATACAAAGGCAGGCTGAGCAAGCCAGGAGGAACAAGCCAGTAAGTAGCACTCTCCCATGGCCTCTGCATTAGCTCCTGATTCTAGGTTCCTATCTTGAGTTCTTATCATGATTTCCTTAATTGATGGTGTGTGACCTTAAAGTTATAAGCTGAAATAAACTGTTTCCTCCTCAAGTTGCTTTTGGTCATGATGTTTTAACACAGCAATAGTAATACTAAGACAATGACTAAAAATGTGTCATCAAATACTTAAAACATTTAGCCAGAGGTGGTGGCTCATGCCTTTAATCCCAGCACTTGGGAGGTAGAGGCAGGTGGATCTCTGTGAGTTCTAGGCCAGCCTGGTCTACAGAGTGAGTTCCAGGACAGCCAGAGTTACAACACAGAAATCTTTTCTCAAAAAAACCAAAACTAAACCAAACCCAAACAAAACAAAAACCTCAAAACATTTAAACTTGCAAGACAATGTAAAACAGTCAATTTTTTCCTAAGGCTATAAAATAGCATTCTTTCCTCAATCCTCAGTTTTCTTACCTTAAAATAGGTACACATTATAAAAGTTAAATTCATTAATGAATAATAAATAGAATTATAGAATTATACAGAACATTAAAGACAACACACAACGCTTTGTGATATTCCTCCTTTCAGCTGCCTACACTTACTGAGTGAAAAACTCCAGCACAAGGCATAAGAAGTTATAATAAAAACAGAAGAAGCTGTAGCTTGATGGTACTTGAGACACTACATTCAATCCACAGACCAGCAAGACAAAAAACTAACCAGAAAAGACATTCACAATTTGGATGGATCTGAATGGAGTGATGATAATTAAAAAGCCAATCTCAAAGTGATGTATTTTATATAACCATCAATATTTTGCACACATATGTGTTACTCTTGAAATAACAAAATATAGAAATGGAAAGCAGCTTAGTGGCACTGGGATTGAAAAGAAGGGATTAAAGATAGTTTGTGAGGGAATGACAGAAAGGAGCATAGTGAGAACTGAATAATTTATTGATTATAATGTAGGGATTTCATGGAGCAACACATGTGATAAACTTGCATGGAGATACATATATAAATAAATGCATGAGAAAACTAATATCTAAGTACATTTAATATTGTGCCAATGTCAGTTCCCTGTTTTCAGTATTTTACATAGTTATAAAAGATGTAATAACTGGGAGAATATAGATGCTACATTGCCAATGTGTTGGTAAGATGACAACCCTGTAGAGTCAATTCCCTTCTTTTACCTTTAGGTGATTTCACAGGATCCAACTCAGATCATACATCTTGTGTGAAAAGTGCTTTAACCTACCCGATTCATAACTGTGATTTTCTTCATATATCTTAGTATACATGTAAATCTTACAATGTGGCTATTTTTCAGTTTTAAGTATTTCTCTGGTTGTATGTGTTGAACACTTGATCTGCAGCTGCTGCTGTTGTTAAGAGGTGGAGAGATCGTGAGAACTCTGATCCAGTTTATGGATTAATGTATTGGTGGATTTATAATTTAATGGTATTACTGGAAGATACTGGGAACTAGTAGATGAAGCCTATCAGCTTAAGGTATGTTACTGGAATCTTGCTATGGAAGGACATATTATACCATGTTCCCTGGTGACCCTAGCCCTCTTCATGGCTGCCATGTGATGGATAGCTTTCCTCTAACTCATGCTTCCACCCCAGGCTCAGATCAATGCAGTAGAGTAATTTCTTGTTTCTTTGCTTGTTAATAAAAAGTGTTGGGGTAGAAGGGTTTGGGATGGCTATTTTGTATGAGCTGCCATCTACCTTGCTTTATCCCTATTGTAATCATTTCAGGGATATGCACACCCAAAATTTGCCTCTCTTAATAATTTTTCAGATGAGCACATTTATTAGTGATGAGTCTTGGCATAGCCTTAGGTCAACTTTCCAATCATTCAAGATTTTATTTTTTACTCTTTTATTTAATTTTTTTTTAATTTCAGGAATTTTACTATAACTACAACAATAAAGAAATCATGGAATTATTTTTAATAACTAAAAAAGATAAGAAAACCACCCAGGGGGCTGGAGAGATAGCTCAGCAGTTAAGAGCACTGACTGCTCTTGAGGAGGACCCGGGTTCAATTCCCAGAACCCACATGGCAGCTCACAACTGTCTGTAACTAACTCCTTTCCCAGAGATATGACATTCTCACACAGATATACATGCAGGCAAAACACCAATGCACATGAAGTAAAAAATTAAATAAAAATAAAACAACCCAGAGCTTTAATTTAAAAAATTAATACTAAATTTTTAAAATACACAAACAGATTGAAATTTACTGACATTCTACCTCTGGGATACACTCAAACTATACAGAGCTTCCCAAATAGCAAACAGTGAATGGAGAAAATTCAGTTTTGTGTAGCAACACATACACCTATAAACAAAAGCTTTTAGTATGATTCTCACTAATACTACTGAAATCTATTTCCATTGATTTGCACAAAAAGATTGATTTTCTCATTTCTTCTTTAGATAAACACTAATAACTGCACTCAGACAAAACATCATTTACATGCAGTGCCTTCTTCCCCAGTGTCCCATCAAATTGAAATTATTCAACTCTTCAAATTCAGGCACAAATTTCTCTTGTTAGAATACATAAATTCAGGGTAAAATTATAACCTGCAAGTTAGAGTGAATAAAGGCAAGAGCTATAAAATATATGCCATGAGACCAATATTTAAAATTGGTAAGTTTCTCTAAAGAATGTGTTTAGCCATGCATTATTAAGCAAAATTAAAAGACCAAAGTAACAAAAGGAAGTTTTAAAAAAAATTTTATTTTATTTGAGAATTTAACGCACAGTAAATTCTGATTTTTCTGTCTTATTTTTACAGGATAAAAGAAATGAGTGTCTGGCCCTAAGTATATCTTCTCAATACATCCATATATATGAAAAAAACGCCATCTTTTCAGTGAGACCGTAAATTATAGGGTTAATGCACAGGGAGAAAGAAGAATAAAAACATTCCTGGAGAAATTGGGATAAGGTTGGTAGATTGTGTCACTGCCAATATCTTAATTATCACATATACGTATATATAAATTTTGAAAAAAATGTGTCATTAAGGGAAATAGGTACAGTGCATAACAATTATCTTGTATTGTTTCTTTTAGCTTCAAAAATATACAGATATCAACATTATAGGAAGGACTATGTGATAATGCTAGAAGGAGAGTATATGGTGTCTAGACTCACAGAAATTAAAGTAGCAAAAGTCCTTAAATCATTATTTCTCAAAGAAGTTCCATAACATGCTCTGTGCAAAAAAGACATGGGATGGGGTACTTTGTACTCAAATAAATTTGGGGAATATAGCCCATTTCCAATTTCCTCCTGGACATTCACAATGTCTATGAGTACAATGAAATTCTGAAAATATTTGTTAGCACATTACTCACACATGCTCATGAAAATATGGGATTACAAACATCCACAGAATCAGCATGGCATAAAATAATAGTTATTTAGCTGGTTGGTGGTAGCTTGGCTTATATAATGTGGGCTTTCTTAGACTGACTTCCTTCTTCATGTTACTTGTATCTAACACTAGATACTTTAGCTTCGAGGCAATGGGACAGGCTTTTAAAATCTCTTTTGCAAATTGTTTAATTGTTCTAGTTTGGGGGGATAATGACCAAAGAAGTCGATAAAATATCATCTGAAGAGAGAGACAGAGTGCAAAAATAGTATAGAAACAAAACTGTAATTGTGCACCATAGTAAATACCTTATAAAAGGAAAATGCATAGGACCTGTGCTGTTTAGTTTTTGTTATCAACTTGACACAACTTGGGAAGAAGGAACCTTAATTGAGGAATTACTCAGATCAGATTGGCCTGTGGCTATGCCTGTGAGAGATTGTCTTGATTGATGATTGATCTCGGAGGACACAGCCCATTGTGGGCAGCAGTATTCCTAAGCAAGGAGGCCTGGGTTGTATAAGAAAGCTAGCTGAAAGCCCACAGCTTACATGAAATTAAATGGAAAGAAACTCAAAGGAATTCCACTAAAATCAGGAACAAGACAAGGTTGTCTTTCTCTATACCTATTCAATATAGTACTTGAAGTTATAGATAGATCAGCAAAACAACAGAAGGAGATCAAGGGGATACAAGTTGGAAAGGAAGAAGTCAAATTATCCTCACTTGCAGATGATATAATAGTATATATATATATGTATATATATATATATATACATATATATATATATATATATATGAGAATGTCCCCAAGATTTCTACCAGGGAACTCCTATAGGTGATAAATAACTTCAGTGAAGTGGCTGGCTACAAAATCAACTAAAAAAATCAGTAGCCCTCCTATATACAAACAACAAATGGACTGAGAAAGAAATCAGGGAAACAACATCCTTCACAATAGCCACAAATAATACAAAATATCTCAGGGTAAGTCTAACCAAGCAAGTGAAAGACTTATATGACAAAAACTTCAAGTCTTTGAAGAAAGAAATTGAAGAAAATCTCAGATAACGGAAAGATATCCCATGCTCCTGAATTGGTAGGATTAACATAGTAAAAATGACCATCTTGCCAAAAGCAATCTTCAGAATCAATGAAATCACTATCAAAATCTCAATACAATTCTTCACAGACCTTAAAAGGGCAATACTCAACTACAAATGTAAAAACATAAAACCCAGGATAGCTAAAATAATCCTGAAAAAAATGAAGGAACTTCCAGAGGTACCAACATTCCTGATTTCAAGCTGTACTAAAGAGCTATAGCAATAAAACCACATGGTATCGGCATAAAAACAGATGTTGATCAATGGAATAGAACTGAAGATCCAGACATAAATATCACACATTTATGGGCACATGTTTTTTGATAAAGAAGCCAGAAATGTCCAATGGAGAAAAGAAAGCATCTATACCAAATGATGCTCGTCTACTTGGATGTCCACATGTAGAAGAATACAAACAGATCCACATTTAATCACCCTGCACAAAACTCAAGTCTAAGTGGATTAAAGACCTCAACATAAAACCAGATACACTGAACCTGATAGAAGAGGACATGGGGGATAGTCTTGAACGCAATGGCATAAAGACAACTTCCTGAACAGACGACTGATATCTCAGGCACTAAAATAAATGATTAATAAATGGGATCTCATGAAACTGAAAATCTTCTGTAAGGCAAAGGACAAAACAGCAGCCTACAGAATAGGAAAAGATTTTTACGAAGTCCACATCTGATAAAAGGGCTCATATCCAAAATATATAAAGAACTCAAGAAACTAGGCATCAACAAAACAAATAATCAGATTTTAAAATGGAATACAGATCTAAACAGATAATTATCAATAGAGGAATCTCAAATAACTGAGAAACACTAAAGAAATGTTCAATATCCTTAGCCATCAGAGAAACACAAAGCAAAACTACTTTGAGATTCCGTTATCTGTCAGAATGGCTAAAACCAGTAACACAGATGACAGCTTACGCTGGTGAGGATGTGAAGCAAGAGGAACACTCTTACATTGCTGGTGGGAGTGCAAACATGTTCAGCCACTATGGAAATCAATATGGCTGGCTATTTCTCAGGAAACTGGGAATCGATCTACCTCAAGACTCAACTATACCACTCCTGGGTATACACACAAAAGACACTGCATCCTACCACAAGGACACTTGTTCAACTGTTTATAGTAGCTTTGTCCATAATATCCAGAAATTAGAAACAACCTAAATGCCCCTCAACTGAATAATGGATAAAGAAATTGTGGTGCATTCAGCTATTAAAACAAACAACAACAACAACAACAAAAATAAAAACAACTATATGAGTTTTGCAGGCAAATGGACAGAACTAGAAAAAAAATCATTCTAAGTGAGGTAACCCAGTCCCAGAAAGACAAACATAGTATGTATTCACTTATGAGCAGATATTAGTTGTTAAATAAATGACAATTATACAACAATTCAGACCTGGAGAGACTATGCAATAAGGAGAAGCCTATTTTTTAGACTTTCCCTCTTTTTAAATTTCATCTCAATTAATTTTTAAACTATTTATTTATTTTTCTTATCTCCTATAATACATCCCAACCCACCTCCTTACCTCCCTCCACTCTTCCCAGTTCCCCCCATCTCTCCTCTACCCCAGATCTACCCTCTGCCTGATTGGGTCTGAGCTATGTCCATATATCTTATTGTTGTCTGGCTCAGTGTTTTTACAGAACTCCTAAAAGTTGGAGTGGGTGGGTCTCTAATCCTTTTACCTGTGCCCTTAGGACAATTTTTCTGCTGCTGGGTGCCTTATCCAGCCTTGATATAGGGGCTTGGGCCCAGCCTTGTTCTACCTTGTTATGCCCTGTTCAATTGGAAACCTTTGGGGGCCTGCTCATTTCTCAGGGGAAGTGGGGGAGGTGGATCTGAGCTGGAGGAGAGATGGGGGTACCTGGTAGGAGCAGAGAGCTGAGTCGGGAGATATTATACAAGAGAAGAAAAAATAAATTAAAATTTAAAAAGTGAAACCCTTTTATAGATTGTTTAAATTAACTTTTAACTAAAACAGAAGTATTATATATATTCATAGGGTGCCCTGAAGTGTTTTGATCCTACTAACTCATGGTAGATTTCACAGCTACACACCATTAGTAATTCCTTTATTTAAAGCACAAAATGTTTAAGTGACCTCCACATGATCTCAATTCTTAGGTAGACAGTCTAGTAGCTAGTCTGAATCAACAAAGTCTAAGGCCCAGAGTCAGTAGTGATCACTTGAGTTCTTACATGCAATTAGATCTCTTTCACATCTCCAAGGTCCTTGAATCCTGCCACATCCTTCCATGGCTTGAGAGACTGTCCTGAATGGAATGGCAAGGGAATGAAGAAATGGCACACAGGCACACATACAGAAAATTTGAGATCAGGTGAATTGGGCTCTCTGATGGAGAGCCCTCGTCACCCCAGAAGTACAGTGTGTTTATTTATACAATTGAACAGAGAGACGGGTTATTGCATAGAGCTAAACACGAGACTAGTTTATCTAATCTTGGTAGGAGCAGTGTGCTGGCTAGTTTTACGTTTACACAGCACAAGCTAGAGTTATTTTTGAAGAGGAAACCTCAGTTGAGAAAATGTTCCTGCCAAATTGGCCCTGTGGGCAAGTCTGTGGTGTATTTTCTTGATTGACAATGTGAGAGGGCCCAGCTACTGTGAGCTAGTGGCCCTGGGTGCTTTAAGAAAGCAGACTGAGCAAGCCATGAAGGGCAATATCCGTTCCTCTTTCCAGGTTCCTTCCCTGAGATCCTGACCTGGATTCCCTTAGTGACAGATTTAAAAGCTGTAAGGTGAAATAAACCATTTCTTCCCCAAGCTGTTTTTGGTCATGCTGTTTTGCCTGAGCAGTAGAAACCCTAATTAAGACCAGCAGTCTTTATAGGGGAGCAGTCACCAAGCCATAAACATTGGGAGAGGGGCTGGAGAAAAAACTACAGTGGATAATTTCTATACATACTATGGTCCCAAGGACGGCTTGCCACTCTGAGCCTCATCGGGGAAGGCTTTGCCATGAGGCTGTGGCTTTGGTCCTTGACATGGCAATGCTCATGTTAACCACACACATTCACTCAGGACTTCACTCCTTCCTTACAGTTTTCCTCCCTGCCACCATGATACTAGTTTGTTAATGTGGCTACTTTCAAGCTACTTCTACTTACTACCACCATAACCCTGCTTAAACATTTGAAACTGTATCGACTTCCTTTTCTCTTTGCTATGACAAAATACCTGACAGAGCAACTTAAGGAAGGAGGGAAGGGCTTGTTTTAGCTTGGAGTTTGAGGGCACTGTTCATTATGTCTGGGAAGTCATGGTAGCAGGAGTATGAAGCAGCTGGTTACTCAGTATCCACAGTCAGAAGAAGAGAAAAAAATGAATGCTGGTGGTCAACTCACTTTCTCTGCTGTCTCTTTTTACTGATTCCAGAATACTAGCCTATGACATGGCGCCACTCACATTAAGAGTGATCTTCCCTCTTTAATAAAGATTCGGGAAATACCCTCGTGTGCATGGACAGCGGTGTGTTTCCATCGTCATTCCTAATCCAGTCAAGTTGATCGTGACGATTAACTACCACATCATCCACATCTTATTTTCCCCATCCATAAATTGGGGTTTATCACTAGGTAGGGACACATAAGCAAATCTTTGCTCTTTATTAAACACAAGTGAGCATGGCACATTCTTCCCTTGCAAGCTTGGGCTGCAGAAATCTGTCCCACTGACTGCATCCTGTTTAGGATGTACTCTTGAGTCATCAGGAAAGCGATAGAAGCCTGCTTCCAGGAAGGACTTCTAGGGGAATAATAATTCCTGCTAAAATGCAAGGTTGTTGAATCAGTCTGTGTGATCAGTAGCAAGCCTTGCCCCCCAGCAGGAATTCAATCCATTTTGGCTCCTTCAATGGGGCTCCTGGGGCTTAGACAGTATCAAAAGACAATTTTACTGATTTTCACTCATCTTAGCTTTATGAGTTCCTTGCTGGCTCACTCCATTATCTCCCCCCCCCCCCAGTCCTTTCTACTGCAAGTCAGCCTCTTCCTTCCTTTTAGTGACAAAAACTATCTGTGGGTCTTTACAGGCTGCAATGCCCCCTTTCCTTACTATAGGATTTTACCTCTTATTTGATGGCCTCTACCCCATTAGCCAAATCTATGTGCTCTGTGCTCTGCTCAATTCAAACTTTCTCTCACCCAAATAGGAAAATCTAGCCATACTTTGAGATACAAAGTGGAATGGGCCCCATCAGAGAGTATGGGGCTTTTGCCCCTCCTTTCTCTGCCTCAGGAGTCAGCAAATGTTCCCTATAAAGGCAAGTCATGTGTATATATTTGGCTGTTCAAGCTCCATGGTCTCCATGGCAACTACCCACTCTGCTGTTGAAGCTCCAAAGCAGCTTCAGATAAAATGTCAACAAACAGGCAAGGGTAGTTTTACAAAAATCCGTATTTAAGGCTAAGTATGTACCCCTGAGGTAGAGATATTATCTATCATGCCCAAGACTCAGGGTTTGATCCCAACACTGCAGAAAATAAATAAATAAATAAATAAATAAATAAATAAATAAATAAATAAATAAAGCTGCATTTACAGTTGCAGAAATTTAAATTCCATGTGTTTTCCACATATTACATATTTTCCTTTTAAATTTTAATTTACTTCAAGTTCCTGTCAGTCATTTAAAAATACCAAACAGTTCTTGCTCATAGGACGAACACATTTGGCCTATGGTTTATGGTGTGCTGCTGTCTAATTGGTAGACAATATCTTGTGAAACTAGAGTCTGGAGATTTAACATAACATTCTGAGGGTCCCAGAAATTGCCATTTAACACCTGTGCCTGAAACAGCCTGTGCAGGTGCACTCATTCATTGGACAGCATCATTTTCTGGCAATTACCTTTTGTGTGCCATTTTAAGCGCATCTGAAAGACAGAGCCCTCTCTCTCTCTCTCTCTCTCTCTCTCTCTCTCTCTGTGTTGTACCTGTGTGCCAGATTTATATTATCAGATAATTATTCTTCTATGTAAAGAATGTTAATTAACTGGTGCCTACTGCCAAGCTCCTGTCTGAGATCATGTTCTCTAGAAGTTGAACATGAGATAGTTTCGGTTGCAGGTGAGTTGAGATGAGGGGAAACACTTGGAGGAATGGGAGTAAAGTGGCAAGGATGGCATGGAGGAAACCAAGCAAGAATGTGAACTAGGCTAGAGGCTCATTTCAGCCTGGCAACATGGGAAGCTGAGGAGACCATAAACAAAACCACTGAGTTGGTCTCACTTGTAGGCCTAGGACAATTGGCATTTTGTAGAGAAGCGTATGATGCTCAGTGTGGATAGTGGTTTAGCTAGACTGCAGCCATGTTGCTTTAGCAATGACCTTACAGTTTCTAAAGGAGCTTGCCTGTACAGGTTAAACTTTCAGTGTGGTTTCATAGCCCACCCACCTTGGTTCCCACGCAGTTGCACAAAAAGTAAAATAAAACAAAAAGGGTGAATATGTAGGAGAAAACTGGACAAGGCCTGAGACCTGCGTGGATATACCCAGAGACGGACCTGCCTGGGCATTCCCAGAGACAGACCTACCCGGACATGCCCAGAGAGCAGCAGCTTCATTCTGGCAGCCAATGGGACGCTGGGCCAGGTGGAGGGTATAAAGAGGCTTCCCTTTCCTACAATAAACTGAGTCTGCCTTTTGCCACTTACCTGACTCCCAGAGCCCGTGTGTTTTGGTTCTGCACCAGCTCTACCCCCACCTCAAGGATCCTGTGGACGGGTACAAGCAACAGCTCAGTGGAGAAGAAATTGCCAAGGAAAGGGTCAACTGGCAGGTGTCTGTCAAGCCCAACATTCAGAACAACCAGAGGAGGATGTCTAATCTAGCAAAGGGGATCTTGTTAAGACACCAAGGAAGCCCAATTCACTTCTGTAAGGCAACCAGAATCTTGAAGGTAGTGGCTTAAGCCTTGCAAACTCACAAGTAGCTTTCCTATTCTGGTGACTTGCTTCTGCAGCAGACTGCTTCCTGGAGGTCATCCTGAGCCTCCCAGGAGTGAGGAAGGTTGGAATTCCTTGCAAGTGTTATTTTTCCTACATGCCTAAGAGCTGTTGTTAGAGTTTCTCTTCTAAATGATGGCTCACAAACCAAAGGGAGGGAAGAACATGTTTTCTGTGTCATTTACTTGCAACCAAACTTTAAATAATGCTTCTTACCTAGTCTCCTGTTACTAGGCAGCCAGAGTTACCTTGGATCTTTCCTGAGAATTCTATCCAGCCCCAAACTTATAGGCTTTGTCAGATTTTATACAAAGTCTTCTGTGGATGTCTACTCTTCTATTTACCTTTATATTGAGAACATATTCAGGTCTTTTCTGAATTAATCCCTATAATGCCTACTTATCCTTCAGACATCAGCGTAAATGTCATTTTCTATGGGGAAGCATCCCCACATCAGTTTTAGTCTTAGACAAATAGAGCTCCCCATTTTACATGCTCCTGTGGTCTTGTTTTGATTTGATTTATGTTGGACTGATAAACATGACTAAAAGCATCTTAGGGGAGGAAATGGTTTATTTTGGCTTACACCTCCAGGTCACCATCCATCATTGAGAGAAATCACTACAATAATTCAAGACAGGAATGTTGTGGCAGGAACCATGGAGGAATGCTACCTCACTCACTGGCTCATGCTCTGCTTTCTTCTTTCTTTCATTCTTTTTTACTTTATTTATCTTCTATCTTATAATACATCCCAATACCCTGCCTCCCCTCCCTCCACTCTTCCCAGCTACCAGCATATCCCCTCTTCCCCAGATCTACCCCCATTCCTCCACCTCCATATCCACTCCTACCTCTCCCCAGAAAATAGCACTCCTCCCAGTGTTATTGCTCAAACAGGACACAAAAAAGATAGAACAAGGCCAGGTGCTAATTCGTACATCAAGGGTGGACTTAGCCACCCAAAATGGAGGTAAAGGGTCCCAAAGGTAGGCAAAAGGGTCAGAGACCCATCACATTCCAGCCTATAGGAGTACTGCAAGAACACCAAGCCAGACCACCTCAAGACATATTTGGGGGACCCAGAAGGTTCCATGTCTGCCACTTCAGGCTCTATGATCCCCTAAGAGTGCTGGTCAGTTGACTCCATGGGGTTTATTCTCCTAGTGTTCTCAATCCCTCTGGTACCTGCAACCATCCTCCACCTCTTCCATGGGGTCCCTCAAGCTCTACAGGATGTTTGGCCCAGGGCCTTTGCACCTGCTCCCATCAGCTGCTAGAGCAATTCTCTCTGATAAAGAATGGGCTAGGCACTGATCTATGAGCAGAGCAGGTTTTCATTAGAAATCACCTTCTGGATATCCAGTCTCTAGTTCCTTGCCTACCATGTAGTATCATGAGTGGGTTCCCTCCTTTGGAGTGGACTTGTATCCTTCCATTGCCCCATTGTCTTCTGTTCTTCGTAGCTTCTTTTCCAGCAGGGAGTCTCTACACAGTTCAGGGGCTGGAACTTGGTGACTGTTCTTCAGGCTGGCAGTTGTGGCCTGCACTGTTTTTCTGGCTAACTGGTGTGGCCTGTAATGGTGTGTGCTGTGCTGGAGCTGGGTGCTGGTTCTTCTGGATGGCATGGGCTGTGTTGGAGCTGTTAAGTTTCTATTGTTGTTGGAGACTGGGTTGGCAGAACTGGAGGAGATGGAGGGAGGGGCAACAGGGGATTGGGTTCTAGGAACAGAACCAAGTGTTTTGCAGGTGGGGTGTCTATTTGGTTATTCCAGTGGCATGGTCTGTGATGATGCTGGGGGGACTGTCCAGAGGTGTTGAGGGTTTATGGGACTGAAGGAGAGGGGGAGGGGCTACAGAGGAGTTGGTCCTGGGAACAAAACCGAGTGTTCTGCAGATAGGGTGCCTACAGAACACATTTAAAACGTGAATCCATCTTTACTAAAGCAGACAATGGACATCACTAACAATAAAATTATGAACATTGAAATATCAGTTCTCCTGGAGAAAATTGTTGACTCCTGTGATATAAATACTTCCACATGGCAGGTTTTAATCTACTGATGTAACAACATTGAACGCTAACTTGAAAAAAGATGTGTGTAGTAGTATACTTTTATATGTTTCCCCTGTGCAGATAAAACATATGTAAAGTATCTCAAGAGCATATAATGTAGCAAAAGAAATAGTGTCTTTGTAATAACTTTGTTTCTAAAATAATTCATTTGATTGTAAATTTGTAGTGTTTATTTTTAATAACTGACTATTTCTGAAGTTCTGGCAATTGTCGTGTGCTGGTATAAGGCAGATTTGGCACATCAATGACATTCAATTTGGAGACATTAGCCTGTCTTAGTGTCAAACAAAAGCTCTGTGTGAATAGTCCAAAGTGGTTGATTTTATATATAAACTTGACTGGGTCCCAGTGTACCCAGACAGTTGGTTAAACATTATTCTCGGGAGTTATATAAGTATGCTTTTGAAGGACTTGGCTTTTAATCAGTACACTAAGTAAAGTAGATTGTACTCCCTGGAGTGCATGGTCTTTATCCAACCAATTCAAAGTGTGAGGGAGAATTCCTCCTTCTTGATTTCCTTCAAATGGGGACATCAGGGCTTTTTTCCCTGCCTTTCAATTTGAACTGAAATATTGTGTCTTTCTGAGTCTTGGGCTTGGTGGCTTTTGGCTTGAAACTACTACCAACTGGACTTCATTCTCACTGGCAAGTTCGTCTACCATCTTTGTGCTGATGCTTCTTTCCATTGTTGATATTAGGGCCCAGATTTCCAACTGAAGATTGGTAGCTTTCCAGGAATATTCCAGGGCTTCACCACCAGATTGATAACCACTGAGCCATTCAGCCTTGTGGAATAAACACTTGCTGGGTTCTTGGTTTCTCTGATAAGAGATAGACATTGCTAGACTATCCAGACAATATCCTATAAACCAGTCTAATAAATTCCCTTTTGATACATTCAATTAGTTCTGTTCCTCTGAAGAACCTTAATATGTACATTCATATATAAGGTATTGTGTCTGATCAGTTCTGATGCTCTAGAGCAGCTGTTTTAGTTCCTGTTGTTCATGACTTCTTTGGAGGGTCGAACGTCCCTTTCTTTGAAATGGTCACCTAAGACAATTTAAATATAAGATGTTTACATTACGATTCACAACAGTAGCAAAATTACAGTTATGAAGTAGCAGTGAAAATAACTTTATAGTTGGGAGTCATTACAACATGAGGAACTATGTTAAAGGGTCGCAGCATTAGGGAAGATTGAGAACCACTGAGCTAGAGAATTCTAATATAAATTCTTAAATGAAAAAGCAAAACCTCTGTGCTTTAGTGGATGTAAGAGCACTAGTTAAAATGTGGGAATAAAAAGCTACCGCATTTTTGTAGGTTGACATCTCCTGTCTCTTGTTGGCAGCAGGAGTTGCTCCCTGCTCAACATCTGGAAATCATCCCAGATTGCACATATGTTCTTTCAGTTTCCCCTGGTAAGAGAGTGACTATGAGAAACCTTTACTCCATTGTGAAACAAAGGGGAGCCACATGGATTGTGCTTGCAGTGCAACCAAACATGATGAGGGCTTAGCCTGAGAATTTAGATAATGCTGCATCAACACTAAGATAATTGATAATATAACAATGAACAAATGACCTCAACATCCACCGTACCCATGTTTCCCATGCTTCCCTTATATTCTTGTTTGAGAGTCATCAGGACACTGAGTCCTTGTATGGGAGAACACCATGCAGGATGTGTGTCAGCTCTCCTCAAGCAAAACCAAATCAAAGATCACAAACAACCTCTGAATCACAGATTT
This sequence comes from Cricetomys ansorgei, assembly GCA_026225945.1. NCBI lineage: Eukaryota > Metazoa > Chordata > Mammalia > Rodentia > Nesomyidae > Cricetomys > Cricetomys ansorgei. The sequence goes on from JAMJFZ010003396.1 coordinate 8,604,230, forward strand.
ATCTTAAGACATGCCAAAGCCCTGCCATTCTTTCTCCTAACACCTCTTTCACACTGGGATTTAGTAGATATGAAGTGAGTTGTTAATAAATTACTGAATAAGTAAATTAATGAAGTTGAGTTAGGAGCCAAAGGTTTGGTTTGGGTTTGCACGAGCAGAAGTTATGAGCTTTGTGAAGCCAAGACGGCTGTCAACACTGTGGTAAACTACTGTTCATCACATAGTCCCAGTTTCCTCTCTTCTACTAAAGGACCTGTTTCCCTGTGCTATTGATACTAGGGTCAGCAATGTGACCTATTTGTCTAGTTTGAATATGAACTATCTCCTACAGACTCATGCTTTGATCTCAGCTGATGGTAATATTTTGAGAGGCTTGTAGGAACTTTGTAAGGTGGTTCCTATGTCACTGGAGTCTTGTATTTGAAGTTCATATCATGCCTGTGTCTACTCCCTTTTATACACCTCTTGTGTACCATGATGTAAACTGTTCTGTCACACTGCCCTTCCCGAGGTAATGGAATTTACCCTCAGAAACATGAGGTAAAATAAACCCTTTGTAACCTAAAGTAATTTACTTAAGGCATTCTATCATGGTTTCAAGAGAACTAGCTAATATACATAGCTGATGAGATATTAGCAGACATGAAACATAACAAGCTGTATTTTAAAGCACACTCCAAATTTGGTATACACTCTCTTCTGTCTCTCCTGTTATCATAAGAGAAGCTTCTGCTGGACAGTTGTTTTATATATATATATATATAAAACCTTTGAAATAATAAAATATATTAGTGGCTTCCTCAAATTTGCTGTATAATATTTTATTTGTGAGTTAATTAGGATAAAGCTGTTTCACTTAAAAGATGAAATGTATTAGGTCAGTAATTCTTTACAAACATGTATAATCTGAATTTGACATTTACATTTTTAAAATGCTTATTTTGTATGTTGTGAGGGAGCAGGACGCATGCATAGAGGTCATAGGACTATTTTCAGGACTTGGTTCTCTCCTTTGAGCATGTGGGTCACCAAGCTTGGTAACAGGTTCACTAAATTCTCCACTAATAACCAATTAGAATGTTTTCTCACCCTAGAAAGGCCTGTGAAATTATAGAAATGGATCTAGAGAACATGTGTTGATTTAGCTTGTTCAATGACAAGTTAATATATTTGCAGAAAATAAAATAACTATGAAAACAATGTATTTGGAAGGTTCATAAATAAAGAGAACTACAAATTTCATTGTAAATATAAGTAAGAATAAATATTTACTGTGGTATTTGCTTATAGTCCATACTATACATAAGCTCTCAGTATAGTTATTTAAGTGACAAAATAGATTATACTTAATCAAAACTATATTTGTGTAGTGATTAAAATCTTAGGGATCTGTAGGCAGATAGCTTAAGCTTTGCTGTTGGTTCTGACATATACATCTATAAGTGAAACTACTTTATATTTCATCTTTATATTTCTAATTTTATCTATGTATCTATGTATCTTATCTATCTATGTATCTATCTATCTATGTATCTATGTATCTATCTATCTATCTACTTATCCATGTATAAGTACTTTGCCTGCATATAGTCTGTGTAGCACCTGCAAGCCTGGCAAACCACAGAGGCCATAAGGAGGGTGTTGGATCCTCTGTGACTGGAGTTATAGACAGTTGTAAGCTGCTATGTTGATGCTGGAAATTGAACCCGGATCCTCTGGAAGAGCAGAAAGTATTCTTAACCACCTAACCATACAACTCCAAATATTTCATCATTTTTAAGACCGAAGTCTCACACTGTAACTCCAAGCTTCCCTTGAACTCATCATCCTCTTGCTTCAGCCTTCCGAATGATGATGTTATAGGCATGAGTGACAGTAACTGGCTGAATTTTTCTTCATGTGTGTGTGTATGTGTGTGTGTATGTGTGTGTGTGTGTATTTGTGCAGTATCTGTGAATTCTAATGTATGAGAATTCATGGGTACACATGTATGTGCACGTGTGCAGAGGCCAAAGATCAATCTTGTGTGTGCTTCTTTGGGAGCTATCTATCTTGTTTGGGTTTTGTTGTTGTTGTTTTAGACAGGGTCTCTCACTAAGACCTATGCTTCCTGATTGTGCTAGGATGGCTGACAAGCAAGCCAGAAATCCAATTCTCTTGACCTCTTCAGCACTCAGGATTGAACTCATGCTTGCATCACAAGAACTTCACTGACTTAGTGATAGTTCAAGCCTCTCCAACTTTTGTTGACAGAGTCTTGGCCATGTAACTCCATCAGGCTTGAAACTCACTGTGTGCAGAAGGCTGGTCTCAAACTCACAGAGATGCCCCTACTCTGGGCATCAGGGATCAAAACATTGCCACCATGTCCAGACCCTCTATCTTCTTTATGTTTGCAATATATACAGTACTTTCTTTTCTCATAGAAATAAAGAACATAAACCTACTGGGCACCTACCATAGTGTCTAGCACCAAGGAATCAGTGCATGTCAGCACTTATTATTAAAACTTTTCTTACTATTTCAACATACCCCAGAGATTCTTCCTGATTTCAGTTAACACCCTTCCTGAGCTTTGTCCCAGATGGAGATATTAGCTTGGTTATACTGAACACCTCTTCTGGAGGAAAAAAAACTATCTATTTTTCTATCTTCCTATCTATCTATCTATCTATCTATAGATGTTTTCATCCTTAGATGTTTTTTGAGAACATCATTTTATCTATTTTTGAAAGCATCTTTATCAAGTGTCACAGGTAACCTTCCTTTATTTAAATTCAGATTGTTTTATTATTCATTTTGATTTTTCAAAATATTGCACTAAAATATTTATTTTGATAACTGGAGTTTTTGGTGCCCCTTTTGAGTTTGTACCAGAGAAAGCACTTTGTAGTTGAATGTTGCAGTGGTAGCTCAGGATGGAAGACACAGTGGCATTTTCATAGTGTAAACTCTGCCAGATGTCAGCAGAGGGAACCAGCATCCTGGCTAGTGGCATACTAAAACTACATACATAACTAAAAACAAACTTCTACAATGTTTCCCCTTTTCTGTATATAAAAAAAATGGCTTACCTTTACAATGCAATTTAACACTACACCAGCAAAACCATTTACAAGAGGAACAATCACAAGGGTTGCTAGGATGCACAGGACCAAATGATACCAAACATCTATCAAGCTTTACACAATGTCTTTGGACAGCAGAAAAACATTATCAATGTCCAATTATCTGGAATTCATGCACAATATCTTTCACATAAATGTAGAATTCTATATCATTTATTCTTTTAAATTATTATTGTACTTGTGCATATTTATGGAGTGGAGTGTAATAGTTTGATGCATATATACTGTGGATTTTTTGTCTGCTCTCCTCCCCTGGAAGTAGCTAAGCCACTATCCATCAGCCTAACTTCAGAGAAGAAAGCATAGAGCTGGTCCATGTGTCCAGGCAGGTCTTTGGTTGAAGGCTGAGAGCCATGCAGGAAACAAAATTCCAAGGAGACTGTTGTCAGTGGAACAGCTTAGTTTATTGAAGCCAGGGTGGTTACATTTATAGGAGAAAGTGGAGGGTGGGGTCCTTTGCAACTAGAGACCTGTACATTGATTAAGACAGTGATACTGGAACAGCCTCATTTGCATGTAGGAGGCTCATTGTCATTCTAACTGTCAAAGTCCTAGAAAAGCCTCTCCTGCATAGGGAATGTTCTCACAAGGGCAAGAGGAAGACACCTTATCAGGAAATGGGCCCAACCCAAGGCCTTCCAGCCACAGAGATCAGTTAAGCACCAACCAGTCCACATTCCTTTGAAAAGGCAGCGTTAAGAATTTAGCTTGGTTTTGTCAGAGCAAGAGTGGGGAGCACCTGGACCCTTTCTACTCTCACAGTGAGAATTCTGGGGTTCAAAGCTTGTTTCAACCACTTCTTAACTCTAGGACAGCCCTACATATACAATGTTGAGTGATCAAAACACTGTAGTTAACATTTCTATATCCTTAAACTTAAAAAAGGATTTGGCTAACATATCATAATCATATATATGGATGGAACATGATATGGTATTTCCATATATGTATACAATGTACACTGATCAAATCAGGGTAATTAACATCTCCAGTTCCCTGTTATACTTTTTTGTTTCAAGTCTTCTAATTACTCATAAAGATCCAGAAACTTCAACTGGACTGACCCATTTCTATTAGGTGGACTCTGGAATGTTTCATGTCTTTGTAATAAGAAGAAATGATGTAATAAACATCTTTCTACCTACTAAAGGTGAAACAGATGCAGAGGACACAGTGTACACAAGAAATTAAAATCTGCATAATTCCAAAATTGATACAGATTATCAGGCTGCTTCCAAAACCCAACAAGGTATGAAAATACATTTCTCCACATTCCCAAAATACCTCAATACATCAAATGTTTGTTGACAGTGTGTGAAAAATACTCTTTTGATTTGTATATTTTGAATTACAAGTGGATTTAAGCATGCTTACCCATTGTTTATATTTTCTAGAAAATGTCTCTTCCCATTAATGCTGTTTTATCTTATTAATCAGAACAGTCTCTTTGAAAACATTGTTTTTATACATTTATTTATTTTTTGAGAGTTTTTTTTTTTTTTATGTAGCACTGGCTATCCTGGAACTCACTATGTAGACCAGGTTATCCTTGAACTCACAGAGATCTACTTGCTTCTGCCTCCCAAGTGCTAGAATTAATGGCATGTTCCACCATACCTGGCTTTCATTTTTTTTAAGATTTATTTATTTTATTTTAAACATACGAGTGTTTTGCCTGAATGAATGTATGTGCACCTGGTGTCTGCTGAGGTCAGAAATAGGCATTGGATCCCCTTGAACTCGTGGTGTGGACGATTTGAGCCATCATGTGGGTACTGGGAGCTGAATCTGTGTTCTATGCAAGAGCAATGAGTGCTCTTAATTGCTGAGCCATCTTTCCCAAGGAATAGTCTATTTGAAATTAGTTCATAATGTAAATAAAACATATATATTATATATATATATATATAATTCCAATCTATTTATTTATAAGTTTTCTTGAAGAACTTTATGTGAGAGGATTACACACAAATTTAATAATCTTTTATGGCGTCTATAACTTTTTCTAAAAATCTTTTTTTAGATTTAGCAACAAATACAATTGCATTGCTTCCCTGTCCCCTTCCTCCCTCTGCTTCTCCCTTGTCTCCTCCTTCAAACCCCTCTTAAATTGATAGCCTCTTTTTCTTCTTATATTATTGTTACATATGTACATATACATACAAATATATTTAATTCAAAACAGGTTTATAAAATAAAAAGTTAAAGTTAATACTACCATTTCAATTTTTGCTCCCTGTTTTCAAGAAAAATTAGCTGTCTGCTAGACATAAATTTGGAGTTAATATACACATATGTAGTGAGAGGCATAGATGTAGCATATAAATGCATTCAAGACATAATATGTAATACATATAACACATTACTATTACATGTAGTAGATTATATATGGCCAGAAAAATATACATATTCTTTACTTAAATGATTCTTTTTCTGGAGAAGGAACTTTTTTGTTGACAACCATGAAAGATCTCTGATTCTACTTTACTAGGAACCTAACAGTTAGTGGGCATCATAACCATTTAATTCTGAGTAATTTTCTTCTTCCTCTTCTCTTAGAAAAAATGTTTCATCTTCTGATCAAGAGATTCCTCATCATTTGAAACTGTCCAAAGACTCTTCACAGACGATGATTTTTACAACATTTCTTTTTGTAATCTCAGCTTTATTCAAGTGGCTTATAGTATTTCTTGTTTGACTTTAGAAATAGACACAAGTTTTAGGCAATCTCATTATTTCTGTATGAGAATGACTTATGGCTGATTCAATCAAATTGTCTTTGTGCAAAGTTCTTTAATCAAAGATATCTCCTGTAATCTGCTTGTTGCTCAGTGGAGCATAATAAATCAGATGGTTAACTTGCACTTTGCTTCCAAAAAGACCCTCTTCATATTCTCACAGGCCTTTTTATATTTTTTCAAAGAAACACTGGAATTCGAGAGCCCCTTCTGCACATCCTACTTGAATATAATTGTTCTGAAATCAGATGTGCTTTGGCTTATGTTTCATTATTATCTTATTATTTAACCATTTGGAACCTAAACAATCTCTTTTGTTATTAGTATTAGTTTTGATTAGCAAATCACCATTCTATACACTTATAGTACACTATAATGTTTTGATCAATTACACACACATAACATGGGATGATTAAATCAAGATAATTATACCAATTTCCTTGCTCACCTATCATTTTTGTGAGTTATTTGAAATTTACTATCATACACACACACACACACACACATATACATATATATAGGCTATATTCATAACTCACGTTGGCATGAAAAAAATCCCTAAATTCAGTTTTCCTTTCTATCTGAAATCAATTACTCCCATTGACTCCTCACATTCTTTCTCAAATGCTTAACATTCAGTTCTCTATTTATATTATTTCATTTTTTTAAGATTTCACATATAAGGGAGATATAAGATGCAGTAATTATCTTTCTAATCCTAGTTTTTTCCACTTAATATATTTCTTCCAGGATGATTCATGTCATTTCAAATCACAAGATTCCTTCCTTTTAAAGGCTGAATAATATTTCTTTGTGTATACATATTACAATTGGTTGATGGACACTTGATTTGTTTATTTTGGCTATTGTGAATAATTTAAATACAAATATTGCCTTATCATGGTGCTCTAATGAACTTTCTATACATACTACAAAATGAGAAAATCAGATGATACAACATTTCTGTTCTTTTAAAGAAGTTTTTAATGTCCCTCTATACTGTTTTATATAATAAATGTACCAATTTACATGCCATCAACAATATGCAATGGGTCTCTTTCAGCCATATCTTCTACAGTTGTCTTGTACTTTAATAAAAGCTACTCTAACAGGTGTTGCATTTCATTATGGCTTATTCATATTGTAGTTTTCATTTACATTTTTTCAGGGAGTAGCAATATTGGGCATTTTTCATGTATCCATTGACCATTTCTATGTATTCACTGAATAAATCTTTCATGCACTTACCCCATTTTAAAAACATGAGTTATTGCAATTGAATTTTTGAAATTCCCTGTACATTATGGATATTAGTCTCTTATCAAGTGTATACTTTACAAATATTTTCTCTAAATCTGTGGGTTCTTTCTTTACCTCTATTCCTTTGCTGTGCAGAAGTTTCATCATTTGATATGATGACATTTTATTTTTTGCTTTAAAACTTGTGCTTTTGGGGGTCATATTGAAAAAGATTATTGCCCAGAAAAAATGTCATGGAGCTTTACCTGTGTATAACTGCTGTGGCTTGAATGTGAAGTATCCCCATGGGCTCATGTGTTAAATACTTGGTTCCCAGTTGCTGATGCTATTTTGGGAGTTTTGGAACCTTTAGGAAATGGAGGATATTGGAGAAGGCAGGTTGGTGGGGGCACGATTTGAGGTCTACTACATTCCTCTCTCCCCTCTTCTTGTTGTTTTCTGTCTACCACGAGGTGAGTAGCCTCTGCTACACCCTCCTACCACCATAATGTTCTGACTTAGCACAGGCCCAGATTCAGTAGATAGAGCCAAGCCCTATGAACATAAACCCTGAAAAATCATGAGCTGAAAGAATTATTTTCTCTCTTGAGTTGTAAAGCAAGACATTCTTTCAGAAGCCAATGAATATAACAGTTCTTAATTCTTTAGCTTCCTGTACATCTGTACCTATTTATTGAACACTCACTCTTCAATAGTGTGAGACAGCCAAAGCCTACAACTCTTCTGTTTCTTTATCTTTCTTTGGGTTGGGTTTTGTCTTCATTTATTGTTCTATTGTCACTATATTTTGAGATGATCAATGTCCATATAGAGATATTTCTTTAAAATTCATAGTGAGGAGATTTTGGTGACAAAGTGCTGAAAGCCATACTGAGTACAAATTTGATCCTCTCTACTTTAATGTAAATACTATGTTCATGCAGCTTGGCAGGTGTTGGGAAGCAGGGGGGCATTATGAAATAGAATGTGTGAAATTGCTAGAGGAAAATGCACCTTTCATCTTTTTCTGCTCCACCTTTCTTCTTTGCTTCCTTCCTTCTTCCCTCCCTCTCTCACTTTCACATCCATTTACAGAGGACCCAAAAAGACTCCAGCAGGAGAGTAGCATAAGGATTAGGAGAAATTTTTATACCATGACCATGATGTAAAACCACAGCCGATTTAGAAAAAATATTTCAGGAAGTATAAATTGGCCAGCCTCATGTAAAGACATTCGCTTATTCAAAGGCTAAATGACATATATTGGCAAATGAATATTAAAGATTATTTAATTCATTATTTTATTACCTTTGTACCTCCGAAGGGAATATATGAATGAGAGCAGAAACAACTAATTAAATGCCTTGGTGAACTGGCAAGTGGCAGAAACTTGTTTACAGGCTTTGTAAATTACGGAATTCGATTGCAAATTTGCGGGACACGACTCCCAGTGCTTAACACTGGGCTAAACCTATAGATGTGCAACATTGACAGAAAATAAACAGGGTTTCCTTTCTAGAAGACACATATATAACATTCCTGCCTAGTTTCTATTCAACAAGTTTCTGCATTATTATTTATTTTCTTTTGGTAATTCCATAATGAAGTCCAAGTCTTGTGTTTTAAATGAGCTTTAATTCTTTGACTTCAAAGTGTGTCCAAACACCTGAAAAGCTAGCATTTAGTGTCTGTAACTGTAATCAGATGAGCAGCATATGGCTGCAAAAGTTTATTCTAATAGGCCTACCTGCTCACATTTCCTTTACTATTAGAGTGAAAAATAAATTGTTTCATACTTCTTTACATAGTGATGAAAGGAAAAGAACTGCTGCTATGCGGTAACAATATGGATTGCCGCACATATTAGGGTGAATGAAAGAAACCAGGCACAGATGGAATGTACTATAGATGATGCTCAAGAAGAAGTAAAAACCACTGGTAATGACAGAAGTTATAAAATGTTTGTTTTTTCTGTAAAGTGGGATAGGAATCGGAGCTGTTGGATGGAGGTGGTGGTGACATAAAGGAACCTCTTGGGATAAAACATGCATTCTTGCTCTTGATCTTGGTGATTATATGTGCACATTATTTTTTTTAAAAAATTCTTAAATGGTTAATTTACAATCAATTACATAGCTGACTGCTTTTATGTTAAACTGAAGTCAAAAGAAATAAACACAAAATAGATAAACATTTACATGCTGAATCTCTTTTCTCACTACCTACTATATTTCTATGGAGAGATCATTGATGTTCAGTGACACTCACAGGTGTCACTGTGCAATACTGGGGGCAGAGATGCCTGTGGTTAGGGATTAGCTGAGGCAACGTGTTCAGGCCCCAGCCCTTCTTTTTCCTTTCTTGCGTATAGTCGATATTCTCTTTATCCTTTTTGGTCATTTGGGAAGCCAGGATGTATAGGGGAGGTGTTACCATGAATGGGAGGAGGAGGGTTACTGGGGGGGAGAGATGAGTTTCGATCATAAGCTTGGTCCTTAGGGGATTCAGAGCACAGATGAAGAATAAATTGTGCTGACAGAGCCAGGCTTCCTGCCAAGCAGTTTCAATAAAGACTTGCTAGAAAAGAGCATGGACATGGGGTAGAGAGAAAGCCGGAAGTGAGAAAACAGGAGGCATTGAGACATGGAGCCTATCTTTTCCACAGAATCCCTGAGGAGAGTAGTGGCCTCCAAAGGTGCTCATTCTTACTCCAGATACCAGCTTTTCCTGAGTGCCTTGCTGATTCCAAACCTTCATTTTCCTTTTGATGACGAGTGTTTCTAATAATCAAATTTATGTGTTCTCGCTTCCTTTCTGTAGAATCAGTTGGGCCAAAAGTGTTAAATTTATCTATTGAAATAGTGTCACCAATGAAAAACTGTGATTTCATATTTAGCATCCCACAATCCTCATGTACTTTATTTTAAAAAGTGATGCAAACCTCTTTACTTGGGATTCAAATTCCAAAATTTTTCTGGTATGAATCTTCCTGGTATCTATATGGTCAAATATATATTTTTTCAATGAAAATGTATATTGAAATACAGACTTGAAAAATAGCAAACATTTCCTAATAATATATATTTTAGTGCTAAAATATCTGAGACTTTGGGCCCTACCTGAGACAGTTTGGTGGGTGATGTATTCATATCTCTAATTATAAATGTTCTTTGTCTTTCACTTGTGCTGGGAGAAATGAAACTGCTTGTCCCCACATTTTGGCCTTCTAATTTTGGCACTCCCAACAGACATAACTAGAGACATGGTAGAAATTTAGTCTTTCCTACAAAATTAAACCAAGCGCCCAAAATTTGTGGATTATTATACCTGAAAAATTTCAGATTTGAGAATACATACAGACCCACCAAGCATATGACAATTAATTTGTCACGGACATTTTTGATGTACAAATTAACAGTAAAACGAGACGCATTGTTTTATATTAACCCAAAGTTACTATTTGCTTCATAATGTGATGCCTTTTTTAAAACATTGCATTTCTAGCTTCACTGAGAGAACAGTCATGTCACAGCAACAAAGCTTTATATTTGTCTTCTCTCTGAAACACAGCATTATTAAATTACACACACAAATCAAGTTATCCTGCAGCTCTCAGGCATGTATTCCTCTGAATGTTGGCCAAAATGAGTACATCACTGCATTTGTGAAAACCACCATGCATCTCATTCGATATTTCACACATCATCAAAAAGCTGTCAGCAAGTCAGAAACACAAAAATTTAGAGACAGAGTGAAACATTTCTGAGTCCCTGTCAGACCTGTCAAGTCTTTGCTTTGAAGACATTATAGAAGGAAAAATCTTAGCAAATGAATGGGAAGAAACCTCTGTATTTAAAGAGTATAGTAATGGCTTCTGGTATTACAGTTAATAGCCATGTTGGTTTTGTACTGTTCAGAGTGTCTATTTTTGTTCATCACAATATGAAAGTCCATAAAACAAAGGCAACATGCTGTCATTGTTTGGATGGTAGCTGGATATTTGTAACTGACTGAAGAAACTTGGATTTCATATTTTTTAATAATACCATTCTACTCAAGTCCTACTTACTTATAAGCTGTAGATGTGATAGGGAAAGGGTTAATTCCAAGAATGACAGGAATCTGTTTTTGAGTTGCATGTTGTAGACAAACTTCTCCTAGAATTTAAAGTGTAGAGGGAGCATAACTGTCCTTGCCAGCTTGAAAATGTTTAACTCATTGATATTTAGAGAAGGAAACTGTCTATTTGGTACACTCTAAAACCTGCATATCATTGCCATTTGACTTTTGGTTGGAAGTACCTTTATTTATGTAATTTCTGATACACAGGCTTGAAACCACACAGTGACTTGCCTTTCTCTCATTTGCTAGTTCTTGCCCGCATTGGAAATGGCCCCAAATACAAGAAAGCAATTACTCAAAGAGGACTCAGCTTTCTGTGAAGAAAACTCGGTGGTCTCATCTTGGTGCTTTGTTTGCTCCTGTTGGATACAGCTGTCTTTGGTCTCTGGTTTTACATTCCTTACACTGCATTAATATTCAATGCACAACCTCTACTTTTGAGTCTTCCAGAGTCTCATGAGTAGGCATAACTTATGGTACTAGGACCACGAGGAGACTCCTGCAAGTTAAAAGTCCAACATCTGCACTTCAACAGTTCTCTTGAGTATGTCTTTAAGTGCATGCCCATAAAACTGAATGTTTCTAGGAGTCATACAATTAATTTCTATTTGAGATAGGATCAATGAACTAAAAGGGATATGGTCTTTGGAGTTGGACAAGTCACGTCTTTGAGTTATGGCTGTCCTCTAAGACTTTAAATAACATAACTTCACCTTTTCAATATTGGATCTTTCTCTGGAAAAAAATATAGTCCCTCTGTGAAGCAGCACTTCCTCCTCTGAAAAACCTCAGAGAAGCCAACATGGTGACACTTTTGAAAACACCATAGGTATTCCAGTGTCCATCCAAGTTAGGAATTGCGGTTCTACTTAGTATTGACATGGCCATAAGCTCCCTCTAAAACTTTATGTTTATACTCATAGACTGATGCTATGCTCAGCCTTGGTCAGAGAAGCCTGTCTTTACTAATGGAGTTAATGCAGAGACTCTTTGCTGTTCTCATAAGCGAGGGTTGAATGCTCAGGCCTAACCAGGACACATGTACCACCCCTTCTAAGTCTCATGGAACTGCAGAAGAGACATAAAGGATTCTGGGGCTGGAAGATAAATAGAGTGACAGACTGTTAAATTTTATCTTCTGGATATGATACGGCCATTGCAATCATGATCTCACAGTAGGGGTCTGCCCAGTGGTGTATCATGGATCTTGGAGGGGCTCATGGAGCTCTATACTTCCCCCATTGCACTATTGCTGATGGATTCCAGAGGAGGGACAGTCACCATCTTGACTTGTGTACCCATTTCTGAGACCACCAGGTTCTAATGGACAGTTCCAAATCCATGGTCATACAGATGGCTCAGGTTAAACTCACTGGGTCACGTATACACACGTGCATGAACGCACGTGCGCGTGCACACACACAAACATACACACACACATACACACAAAACCAAACACAGAAAGACACAAGTCTGAGAAAGGGACTTGTAGGGAAAAGGGAAGCTTGAGAGCTGGGAGAAAGATAGGACAGAGTAGGGGGAGGTGAAAGTAGCCTGAATGCACTGTACACATTTTGATATTGTCCAATAATAAATTTATAAAAACTATACTTTTAAAAGTGCAAAAGGAAAGATCCTTTATTCTAGAGATAAGTCAGACATAGAGCCTAGAGTTACAAAATCTATTTCTGCTTGGTGTGGTATGCAAGATTTAGAGCCAACAAGATGGACCACTAAACCATGAAGTATCTCATATGCCTTTAGAGAATTTGACTTTTATCTTAAAGATGATGGAAAAACAATAACGTACGTTCTGACTAAGCTTCTAGAATGGTTCTTGAGGCATATAAATAAAATCATTATATTTGAAACTTCCAGTACCTCCCCCATGTGTATATACAAACACATACTCCTTGAGGTTTCCTATGGTTCCCACAAGTGACAGGGATTTGTCCTGACCAGGTTAAAAAGTGACCCATATCTCTTCAGAAAAACATTTTATTCTCTCTCAAATTCATGCTTAAGTCAGAACTTGTCTCAATAGACTAATGATTTGGATAGCATTTTAGAAGGCTTTAATGAGATTGTGTTACTTTAGCTACTTGATCAGTAGATAAATTGATGCTCGTAATAATTAAATTTTTAAAAGTTCTCTGTAAATTTGAGGACAGAACTGCTAAGTAGCAGCTGCGCTTCACCTGGCCTGATGGCTTCCAGATGTCTACTCTATCCCATTATGCTTTGAACTTTGCACTGTCATTTGCTGTTTGGTAATAATAGAGAATTATGAAATAATAATATTGCTGCCATTAAAAGACACGACACGTGGCCTATTTACCTGCTTTCTTGTATTTTTTATTGTATCAGTTTGTACAACGTGAAAAAGTTCACAGATATTTATTTTATCTTCATGGTATTTCTATGCTTTTTAAAATGAACAGTATACTTGAGATTTTTTTTATTTATTTTCTTTTTACTGCACTGAACTTTGAAACAGTTCCCAACCAGCATTTAACCTTACAAAATTATTGAAAATGATTTTTTTTAATTCTCTAAATCTGCTGTGTCTAATCCCTTTTGTTTTTATTGCAACTAATATGAGCAGGTATTGTATTTAGTTCCATTATCTATCACATTGGTTTGTGGACTGTGTAGTTCAGGGCTCCACATTATTTCTTTCTGGACCTTGTGGGCTGCCTAGTGTCTGCTGCAACTTCTCTGCTCTATGACAGTGTAAAATAGCATAAGCAATAAACAAACAATGGAGCATGGGGAAACTCAGTCACAAAAATAGGGGTTGGTCTAAGTTTAACTCAGAAGGCTAGTATTTCCCAACACTTGGCATGAAATTCATACATGTTGACCAATTCCACTCTTTACTTAGTGTACTTTAAAGTTCTCAGACAGCTATTTTTTAATTAAGAGTGTCTGGGTTATATAAACCAATACATCTAGGCAAACCTTATCACTGTTTCCCCAGTGACTTTAACCACCTTGAGAGCCTTGTTTACTTGGATGTCATCTAGTCTAGGAAGATATATACATGATTTAGAAATGAACTATGTGAATCTTGGGTATGGCTTGCTGCCCAACAATATGATAAAAATGCTTTAAATGGAGGATTTCCATGGCATTTTTATTCCAACTTTCCATAGCATGTGTAAAACTAGCTACTTGTCAACCACACACAGAATCAATGACTAAAAATGTGCCTTTTGGGGTGGCCACACTCAGAGAATCATTAAGTTCTGCTCAGCACTGATTTAATACTGTTAAAAGGAATGCTCACCTTGCAGAGAGCAAGTATAATTTGTCTGGTTTTCTCATATAGTCCTTGCAGAAAACTTTGAAGTAGGATCCTTGTATTCCTTCAAAGTTATGACCACTGAGACTTAGTTTCCCCTAATTACTGAATTATTAAGTAGTGGAATTATGATTCAGCTCTATGTGTTCTTACTACAAGGACTGGTTTTGTTTGTTTGCTTGCTTTGTTTTTTCATTTGAAAATCTCCCTTCCTATATAATGCTCTGATGGTAATAAGGAGACCATAACCATGAATAACAGCAGCTATATTGATTGTGACAAGGAATTTAGCATGGTTTAGTTTTTTTTGTATTTTGAACTTATTTGCCCCAGTCCTACCACATAAATCTGCTTGGCATCTTCATATTCTAGATTAGGAGACTGAAGCTCAGATAAATGACGAAAATTACAGGTTTAAGGCAATAATGAGGGTCAGCGTGCATCACTCACCTCAAGTGCACATCATAGCCCAGGTGGTAAATGTTTCCTTGATTCTCCTATGTCTGATGAGGAGGCTCAATAGCTAAGATATGTAGAAGTCAAGTCCCCACCTAGCTTTGTATTCTAACTATAGCTCTCTTCTCCATGCTCACCCTTTCATGTCAGTTCATTTTGTGCTGATAAATTCAAACTACCGTGGAGTCTTTACTATGCTGTCAGGAGAATCTCACATCAAAGCCATATATTCTGGAGATGCCTCATGTAAACAGCAACAGAGAATAGATCTGTCTCTGTGTCAAAACAGTAGATAAGCCAGTTACTTCCTGCTACATCTGCTTTTCCATTGACTGGCTGAAAGCCACACAACAGGCAAGGGCACCTCAGAAGCCTTGTGACCCTCTAGAGATCAGGTACTCAGGAAGTACCAGGCAGGTATCACAAAAGAAAAAAGGAAAAAGGATTATACAAACCAACTCCAAGTTAAGAAATTTTGACTAAGAACATGGAGATACCTTTTCAAAGTATCTCCTCCTGATCTCTAGTGGGTCACATGGCTTCTCTGGTGCTATTGCTATATGATGATAACATAAAGTTCAAAGGTAATCTTTGCCATGAAATAATCTAATTATATTATAAATATATTATATTATATTATATTATGTTATAAATATCTTCTTTGACTTCTCCAACATGGGGAATTATGAGGAGACAGGCACTATCATTTTTTAAGTACTCAAAGTTTTTTTTTCTGCCTGCTTTTCTTCTTTTACAAGTTCCAGTTATCATTTTATTTGCTTAGAACCTCAAAAATTAGAAAGTCCAGATTTACAAAGAATGTTTATTATGAACCAACCAATCATTTAATTTCAGTGATAGCACTACAAGATTAAAATGACAGTGTCAGACAAATTTCTGACACACAAAAAGTTTTCTTTAAACTTTCCTTTAACCTTTTACTTTGGATAATGTTAGATTTAGAGCAAAGCTCCTAAAATAATACAGAGTACTCCCCAATACACATAATTCCCCCAGCCTTACAGAACTTTGACATGGATACAATACATTAACAAACCTCAGCAATTCCATGAATGCCTTGGTTTCCTCCTTAATGTCCCTTGTCTATTACTGGATCCCACATTAAATTTTATTTTCGTAGTCTCTACATATCTGTGACATAGAAAAGTTAAGTAGTTTGCCAAGTGTTAAGTAGTTTTAATGTGGAAGAACTCAGAGAGTTTTTTTTTATTAATCTAGATGTCTCTCTATGAAAACTAAAGTGTTTTTTTAGATATATTTTATTTTATGTATATGAATGTTTTGCCTGAATATATGCACCACCTACATGCCTTGTGCATAAGGAGATCAGAATGTGTTGGATCCCCTGTAACTGGAGTTACTGATGACTGTGGGCCACCATGTACGTGCTGGGAAACAAACCTGGGTCCTCTAGAAAAGCAACAGGTGTTCTTAACCACTAGGTCACCACTTCAGCCTCCAAAACTACATTCTTAATCATTATACAACTATCCTGGGCTTTCTCTTTGGCTAACAACAAGACTTTAAATGAATAAAAGATAAATGACTAATTTCCATACTTCTAAAAGGTCAAACATTTACTTATATCAATAACAAGCATTGTAGTAATACATGAGCCCACTGTTAGTCCATATTGTAGACTGTAAGTTATAAAAGTTGGCTAATGATAAGGTAGAAAGTTAACTCAGTACCATACTATCTTTGACAGAAAAAAGATGTACATAAGTTTATCTGTCTCTTAATTCAACTTTTGGTCATTATTTTATATACTTTCTGGCCAGCAGAGGACTGGGTGGGAGTCCTTGTGGGTCGCATGGTTCTATAGCACACCCATCCAGTCTTGGATTGCAGAGCTGTGAGCCTACAAGACCATTCTCAGGAGCCAAGGGCATAGGACTTGACTCATTTAATGAGGTAAGGGGGAGGGATTACATATTTAGATATGTAATTGATAGAAGAATGGTCCCCGTATCCCAGGAGCATCAGTGGAAGCTCATTGGTTAGGACAGACAGCCCCACTTGCATATTGGGGTTATGGCTTGGGCTTAGGTATTTTCCAGGGACCAGAGAGATAGACCTTATAAGGAAGGGTTTGTAGTTGCAACTCCAGATAAACAACTCTGCCAGATCACATTCCCTTGTAGAGGGGCTGTGATTTGCTGTAGCTTGTAGATACTCTGGAGTAGAGGGGTCAGATTCCTGTCTGCTCTCCAGAATGAGAGCTTGGGGTTCTGAGCATCCTTGACCCACTTAGCTGCGACAGCCCCACAGATGTCACAAAGCATCTTTAAAAAACACTGGAGACAGGTTGTGGAGATAAGTCAGGAGTGCATACTGCTCTTGCAGAGAAAACCTGAGTTTAGTTCAAAATACCTACATTGGGTGGCTCAATATTGCCTGTAACTCCAGTTACAGTGGACTCAACATCCCATTCTGACCTTCTGGACACCTGCATTCATGTATGTATACACACACACACACACACACACACACACACACTTTAAAAATAACTTGGAAACATACTGGAAAGAATAGAGCAGACATTTTAGGAAATCTAATCTATGCTATTTCATAAAGTTGGGAATTACATATTTATTATGTGACTGATGCCAAGAATTTTGAACTTTCTTTTGAGTATGTCTTCTAAGTCTAATATTAGCATATTTGATAATTAAATTGAAAGTTAGAATCATTTATCAACAAAATGAAGTTAGAGATAGAAAATTTGCATGGGAACCAATTAGAACATAGCCTCTGGGATAAAACTTAATAAAAATTTCAACTGTGGGATGCAGCATCAAATAGAATATTTTCCCAGGAGAAGTGACTTCCTCAACTCTTTCTTCTTGTTATGGATTTAGTAACTGGCCTAATGCACTATGAAAAATATTTACCTAAAATGTAGAAAGTCTTTCATTTTCTGGGTGATGTTTGACTGTCACCCAAACATTTGGGAAGAGCATCTGAAAAATTTTACTTGAGAGAAGTTTCTGTGAAGTTGGATTTCCCTTCTGTGTGGTCTTAGCCTTCCTGTTGATAGACTGAGCATAGGACACATATCTGTCCATACTCAGCAACTGTGTAGGTAGATTGAAAGTACTAACATTCTCAGTTAGGGGTAGTACTGACAAATTTATTCACAGTTGGATGAAAGGCAAGAATGGTCCATTTATCCTGGTGACCTGGAACTTAAGAGATAAGCTATGAGGTTTCTGTAATATAATAGCATGGTGACCCTGAAATAACCCCTGGTGGATCTTCCACTTAAGAGAGTAATGTATCCAGCCTCTGTGTTCTGATAGCCATCTCTAGATTTTGTAAGAAAGACTACATTGTCCATTAATACTGATTCTTATTTTTGAAAGTCATATCACCAGTTACACTAAACTTTCAAAATGTTTTATTAGCATACATTAATCATGCATAATAATGGATTTCATCACAATATTTTCGTACATGTGCATAATATATGTTTGTCATAGTCATCCCCTGTGGCCTTCCCTTGTCCTCTTTCCACTCCTATGGGAATACTGCCAGCGCTCCTTCTACTTTCAAGTCCACCGAGTTTCACTAGTATTGTTCGCAAGATAATGGACATCTTGTGAGTGGTTACAACTCTAAAGGATTGTTCCCCTTCATCAACCTTTAACATTATATAAATCCTTAGTAGGGGGGAGGGAGTCCCCGTTTATCCATCCTCCTTCCATGAGAGGATATTGATGTAGGTCCGATTTTGTGGAGAGCTGGTGCAGTAATCACAGATTCTATGAGTTCCAGACTGAAACAGCCATGCCATGCCCAGAGGTCAGTGTTCCATACCTCTTCTCTGACTGCCTCTATCAATTGCATTCTTTCTTCCCCTTCTTCCTTGATGTTTTTTTGAGAAAATTCCTTGATGTTCTCAGAGAAGGCGATATAGATGTCTCAATTATGAATGAGCATCCAGTAGTACTTTGTACTTTATTCAGTTTTGAGTCTCAGCAGTCACTGCTGACCATTGCAAAGAGAAGTTTCTCTGACCAAAGTTGCCTATAGCACTATACTATGGACATAATCACAATTATTTAGAACACAATTTGATAGGCATATTATGTCCATTTAGCAAAATAACAGTGGTAGGTTCCCTCAGTAGAGCCTAAGAACACTCCAGCCAGAGAATTTTTACTGGATTATAGTATAAGACATTAATTTTTTTTTATTCAGGCATCAGATCCAATCAGAAAGCAGTTGGTTACCCCCACCACTGTTCTATCACTAGGTTTATTTTCCCTAACCAATCAGTATTGTTGTTCAAGGGCCTATAGCAAAGACTGTTGATACAGCAACTTGCATTCTACTTTCCTACATTGTGAGGGTTAACAAACAGGGAGGAAGCTTCCAGACCAATTCCAAATGGATTTTTCTATGTCTTATGGCCAAGGATCACAGTCTTCAGAAATAGATTATCATCATATATTTCTGTTGGGAAAGGAATAGTAGTTGGTTTTGTTGAAATTTGGCTATTATCTCATTTTCCATGATACAAATCACTAGTTCGTAGCAATATCAAAGCTTAGTTCTTTAATATATTGATCTTTGCTGTTGTTGTTATGTGGTGAGTTTTCTTTTCCTTTGAGACAGAGTCTTATGGGTCTCAGACAGGCCTTAAACTCAGTATGTAGCCATGGATAAATATGAATTTCTGATCATATTGCCTTCACCTCCCAAGTGCTGTGATTATAAGTATATCATGCCTAGCTTATATACTTCTGAGATTAGAACCCAAGGCTTATTGTTTTGGAATATATAGCCCATTGAACTCTCAGAGCTGAGAGTATAGCCAAATAATAGAATGGTTCTATTATTTAAGAGTATCTGAGTTACATCTCAAATACTACAAAGGAAACAATAAATCCAGTAAACTTTTGTATTTTACATATTGTTTCAGTTTCAAGTATTCCATTTCAAAACTTTTCTATACATATATATGGTATTTTTGTAATTGACATAATTATTTTTGGTAATAAAATTGCATAGTGCAGGACATTTGGGAAAACATTTATGTGAAATGGTTTCTCCATATAAATCTCTATGATAAATTAGTCACTTTTGCATGCTTTGCTAAATGTATGGTTTGAAAAGACACACTGGTGCAATAATTCAAGTTGGCTAAGTAGCCAACTACTGACAGTCACTTGTCATCATTTCAAACTTCTGGTCTTTGCCAAAAAACCAGAACATTAATCTCAAAAAAAGAAAAATATTACTCATCTTCAGGTTGGTAAGTGCAATATTGTCTATAAGGTTTATGGAAATTATGCTGTTTAATGATACTTTTAGATTAAATAGCATTTGATGATATTCTATACCACATAAGCCACAATAAATAGTAAGTATCAAATCGGATATCTCATGTTTTAGACTTTTCCCTCTTTTTAAATTTCATCTTTACTAATTAATTTAAAAAACTATTTTATTTACCTTTCTAATCTCATATAATATATCCCAACCCACATCTCCACCTCCATCCACTCCTTCCAGTTCCCCCCATCTCCCCTGTACCCCAGATCTACCTACCCCCTCCCTATTGCACCCCCCTATCCCTACTTCTCCTCAGAAAAGAGCAGTCCTTCCAGAGTTACCACCCAAATAGGGTATAATAAGATGGAACAATGCCTGGCCCTAATCCTTACATCAAGGGTGGGCTAGGCAACTCAGCAGGAGGAAAAGGGCCCCAAGAGCAGGTAAAAGGGTCAGAGATTTCCCCTACTCTAACTTTTAGGAGTGCTACAAGAACACCAAGCCAGGCAACCTTAAGATATATTTAGCATACTCTGCAGGTCCTATATCTGCCCATTCAGATTCTATGAGCCCCTAAGAGTGCTGATCAGTTGACTCCATGAGGCTTGTTCTGGTGTCCTTGACCCCTCTGATCCACATAATCGTAATCCCTCCTCCCCCATCCATGGTTTTCCACAAGCTTTGCGTAATACTTGGGCCTCTGCATCTGTTCCCATTAGCTGCTGGAGGAAGTGTCTCTGATGAAGGTTGGGCTAGGCACTGATCTATGAACAGAACAGGATCTCATTAGAAATCATTCCCTGGATATCTAGTCTTTAGTTCCTGGACTGCCCGGCAGTATCAGGCATGGGTTCCTTCCTTTGGCATGGTGTTCTGCTCTTCCATTGTCCCAGTGGATCCTGCAGGGAGGATAAATTATAGGTCAAAGATTTTGTGACTGCACTGGTGTCACAGTCCCATCTCTGGAAGACTTGTCTTGTTACAGGAGATGATCTGTTCAGGATACCTATCCCCCATTGCTAGAGGTCCTTGCTAGGATCACCCTTGCATATTCCAATGAGTTTCCACTGTACTAGGTCTCTGGATCCCCACCAAATGTCCTCCAATTCTGGTAGTCTCTCCATATATTCTCTCCCTCCATCCCTCTCTCCCAACCTGGTCCCTTATGTTCACTTTCCCATCCTCCCCCAGCCCACCTGCACTGTCTGTTCTATTTCCCCTTTACCATGGAGAAGCCCGTGTCCCAGCTGGGACCTTCCTTGTTGTATAGTGTCTCTGGTTCTGTGGATTGTAGCACCTTTGACCTTTGCTTAGCACTTAATATCCACATATAAATGAGTACAAAACCATGATTTTCTTTCTGGGACTGGGTTACTTCCCTTGAGGTGATTTTTTTTTCTAGTTCCATCCATTTACCTGCAAGATTCATGATATCATTTTTTTTCAAATAGCTGAGTAATACTCTTTTGTGTAAATATACCACAATTTCTTTATCCATTAGTCAGTTGAGGGGCATCTAGGCTGTTTCTAATTTCTGGATATTATAAACAAAGCTGCTGTGAACACAGTTGAGCAAGTGTCCTTGTGGTAGGATGGCACGTTCTTTGTGATATGCCCTGAGTAGTATGGTTGAGTCATGAGGTAGGTCGATCCCCAATTTCCTAAGAAATAGCTATATTGATTTCCATAGTGACTGTACAAGTTTGCACTCACACCAGCAATGCAGGAGTGTTCTCCTTGCTCCACATCCTCACCAAGGTGAGCTGTCATTTGTGTTGTTGATCTTAGCCATTCTGACAGGTATAAGATGGAATCTCAGAGTAGTTTTGATTTGTATTCTTGGATGGCTAAGGATGCTGAACATTTCTTTAAGTGTTTCTCAGCCATTTGAGATTGCTTTTTTGAGAATTCTTTTAGATTTGCACCCCATTTTTTAAATTGGATTATTTATTTTGCTGGTGTCTAGTTTCTTGAGTTCTTTATGTATTTTGGATATTAGCCCTCTATTGAAAGTGGAGTTCATAAAAATCTTCCCCCATTCTGTAGTTGCTGCACTTTTTTCCTTCACTTTACAGAAGTTTTTCTGTTTCATGATATCCCATTTATTAATCATTGATATTAGTTACTGAGCTATTGGTGTTCTGCTCAGAAAGTTGTCTCCTGAGCCAATGTGTTCAAGTCTATTCCCCACTGTCCCTTCTATCAGGTTCAGTGTTTCTGGTTTTATGTTGAGGTCTTTGATCCACTTGGACGTGAGTTTTTTGCAATGTGATAAATACCGATCTATTTGTGTTATTCTACATGTGGACATCCAGTGTGATCAGCATCATTTGTTAAAGATGCTTTATTTTTCCATTTTATATTTCTGGCTTCTTTATTGAAAATCAGGTGCCCATAAGTGTGTAGATTTATGTTTAGATCTTCAGTTTGATTCCATTAAAGAATATGTCTGTTTTTATGTCAATACCATGCATTTTTTAATACTATAGATCTATAGTACAGCTTGAAATCAAGAATATTGATACCTCCAGAAGTTCCTTTATTGTTCAGGATTATTTTAGCCATCCTGGATTTTAGTTTTCCATATTAAGTTGAGTATTGTCCTTTAAAGGTTTGTAAAGAATCATGTTGGGGTTTTTATGGGGATTGTGTTGAATCTGTAGATTGCTTTCTCTAGGATGGCAAAAGCATTTTTATTATGTTAATTCTACTAACCCATGAGCATGGGAGATCTTTTCATCTTCTGAGATCTTTGTCAATTTCATTCTTCAAAGAATTGAAGTTTTGTCACACAAGACTTTAACTTGCTTGGTTAGAGTCACCACCCCAGGATATCTTGTTACTTGTGGCTATTGTGAAGGGAGCTGTTTCCCTGATTTCTTTCTCAATCCATTTTCATTGGTGTATAGGAGGGCTACTGAATTTTTTGAGTTCATCTTATAGCCAGCCACTTCACTGAAGTTGTTTAGCAGTTGTAGGTGTTCCCTGGCAGAATTTTTGGCGTCACTTATATATACTATGATCTGGAAGTAATGATACTTTGACTTATTTCTTTCCAATTTGTATCCCTTTGATTTCCTTTGGTTGTCATATTGCTCTAGCTAAGACTTCAAGTACTATATTGAATAGTACTTGAAGGGAACAATCTTGCCTTATTCCTGATTTTAGTGGAATTACTGTGAGTTTCTCTCTGTTTAAGTTGGTATTTGTTCTGGGCTTTTTGTAATTTCCTTTACTATGTTTAGGTGTGTCCTTTGTATCCCTCATCTCTCCCCAAGATTTCTATCATGAAGAGGGTGTTTGATTTTTTCAAAAGATTTCTCATTATCTAGTGAAATGATCATATGGTTTTTTCCTTTCAGTTTTTTTTTAATATGTTGGATTACTTTGACTTATTTTTGTATGCTGAATTCCCCCGCGCCTCTGGCATGAAATCTACTTGGTTTGTGAGTATTTTATTGAGTATTTTTGCATCAATGATCATGAGGGAAATTGGTTTGTAATTCTATTTCTTCGTTGAATCTTGGTGTGGTTTTGGTTATTGTGAACTCATAGAATGATTTTTGGCAGCATTTCTTCTGTTTCTATTTTGTGGAAAAAATTTGTGGAATATTGGTGTCAACTCATCTGTGAATATTTGATAGAATTATGCAGTGAATCTATCTGTCCCTTAGCTTCTTCTTCTTTTTTTTTTTTTGGTTGGGAGACTTTTAATGACTGCTTCTGTTTCCTTGGGGATTATAGGTCTGTTTAAATTGTTTATCTGATTTTGATTTAACTTTGATAAGTGGTATCTATTGAGAAACCTATCTGTTTCTTTTAGAATTTCCAGTTTTGTGGAGTACAGGTTTTTAATGTATGACCTAATGATTCTTTGGATTTCTTTCGTGGCTACAGTTATATCCCCCTTTTCTTTTTGTTTCCGATTTTGTTGATTTGGATATTCTTTCTCTGCCTTTTAATTAGTTTGGCTAGGGGTTTGTCTATCTTGTTGATTTTCTCAAAGAACCAACTTTTTGTTTCATTGATTCTTTGAATTGTTCTCTTTGTTTCTATTTTACTGATTCCGGTCTTCAGATTGATTAATGTTTTGCCATAGACTCCTCTTGGCTGTGCTTGCTTCTTTTTGTTCTAGAGCTTTCAGATGTGCTGTTAATTTGCTAGTATGTGATCTTTCCCCTCTTTTTTAGTAGGAATTTTGTGCTATGAATTTTTCCCTTAGCACTGCTTTCATTGTGTCTTATAAGATTTGGAATGTTGTGGATTCATTTTCAATGAAGTCTAGAAAGTCTTTAATTTCTTTATTTCTGTCTTGACCCAGTAGTCATTCAGTGGAGAGTTGTTCAGTTTCCATGAATTTGTAGGCCTTTTGTTGTTACTGTTGTTGAAATCCAGCTTTAATCTGTGGTGGTCTGATATGGTGCATGGGGTTATTTTAACTTTCTTGTATCTATTGAGACTTGGTTTCTCCAAAATGTGGACAATTTTGGAGAAGATTCTGTGAGGTGGTGAGAAAAAGGCCTATTTTTTTATGTGTGGGTGCAATGTTCTACATGTATCTGTTAGGTCCATTTGGTGTGTAATATCTGTTAACTCCAGTATTTCTCTGCTTAGTTTTTGTCTGGATGACCTATCCATTGATGGGAGTGGGGTACTGAAGTCTCTTACTATCAGTGTGTGAGAGTCAATGGTGTTTTAAGCTTTAGTAATGTTTCTTTTACAAATGTGGGTATAGATGTTAAGAATTGAAATGTCTTGGTGGATTTTTCCTTGATGAGTATAAAATGTCCTTCCCCTTCTCTTTTGATTATTTTTGCTTTGAAGTCTACATTTGCTTTGAAAATCTCATCCCATTCCTTTACTCTAAGGCAATGTTTATCTGTGATGTTACAATGTGTTTCTTGGATGCAGCAGAAGGATTGATACTATTTTTACATCCATACTTTTAGTCTGTGCCTTTTAATTGGGAAACTGAGTCCACTGATGTTGAAAGATATCAATGAGCAGTTGTTAGATCCTGTTATCTTGTAGTTGCTGTTTGGTGTGTGTGTGTGTGTGTGTGTGTGTGTGTGTGTGTGTGTGTGTGTGTGTGTGTGTCTGTCTGTCTTCTTTTGATTTTGATGGGGTGAGGTTATTATTTCCTTTGTTTCCATGGGTGTAGTTAACCTCCTATGGTTGGAATTTTTCTTCTAGTACCTTTTGTGGGGCTGGATTTATAGATAGATATTGTTTATATTTGGCTTTTTCATGGAATATTTTGTTTTCTCCATCTATGGTAATTGAAAGTTTTGTTAGATATAGTATTCTGGGCTGGTATCTATGCTTTCTTACAATCTGAAGTACATGTGTCCAGACCCTTCTTGCTTTTATAGTTTCCATTGAGAAGTCATGCATAATTTTAATAGGTTTGTCTTTATATATTTCTTGTTTTGTTTTTTTTCTCTTGCAGCTTTTAGTATTCTTACTTTGTTCTGTATATTTAGTGTTCTGATTATTATGTAGTAGGGGGACTTTCTTTTCTGTTCCAGTCCATCTGGTGCTCTGTATGCTTCTTTATTTATTTATAGAGATCTCATTCTTTAGGTTTCAAAAGTATTCTTCTATGATTTTTCTGTTGAAAATATTTTCTAGGCCATTAAGGTGGGAATCTTCTCCTTCCTTTATTCCTACTACTCTTGGGCTTGGGCTTGTCCCAGATTTCCTGAATGTTTTGTGTCAGGGATATTTTTTTGGATACTGCAGGATCTCTGTTTCTGTTTCTTCTATATATTGTCAAATCCTGAGATTCAATCTTTCAAATCTTTTATTCTGCTGCTGTAGCTTGCCTCTGTAGTTCCTGATAGCTTTTCTACATTTTTTTTTGTTTTCAAAATACCCTTGATTTGTGTTTTCTTTATGACTTCTATTTCCATTTCCATTTTCAGGTTTTGAACAGTTTTGTTTACTTCCTTTAATTGTTTGCTTGTTTTTTCTTGGCTTTCTTTAAGGAATTTGTTTATTTATTCTTTTCTTCTTTAAGGGCCTCTTTTATCTTCATAAAATTGATTTTGAGATCTTTTGCTTGTGCTTCGTCTGTGCTGGAGTGTTCAGGGCTTGTTATAGTAAGATAGTTGGGCTTTGATGGTGACATATTGCCTGGTTGTTGTTGATAGTGTTCTTATGCTGGTGTTTAGGCATCTGGGCTTGGGGCGATTATAGGTTTAGGTGTCTAATTCCTGAGTTTGTCTTGGTTGGATGGGTGCTTTGTTCCTTAGTTTCTTTTTCCTTTCTTGTCTTCTGTTCTTTGAAGCTTCTTGTCCAGAAGATGGTTTTTGCCTGAGTTGGAGGTTGGGACTTAGCAATTGTACTTCTGGCTGGCTGGCAGTGGCTTGTTTTTTTCTGGATGGGTCTGGGAGCTGTCCACTGGAGTAGGGGTCTGGATGGCGGGACTGATGGAAAGGGAGGAGGAGATTCAGGACATCATAGATATTGATTATAATCATCTGCTATATGATTGGCAATGCTAGTGTCAATATTTACAAAATTGTTAGTGATGCTGACTATCACCAGAGAAGAGTTACTGAGGTTCCTATATCATCTACATAATTATGTCACTTATAAAGATATCATGGAATTATAGCCACATTAATGAACACCTGACTGGTGGGAAAGATTATTTTCAGTCATAGATCAAAGCTTGGGTTTTACCACATATGCAGATATTAGCGACAGTGTTTTCAGTTTATTCAAGGCAAGGAGTAGGTACTCAAATATTTGCACAAAGGCAAGATTTCAAAAAACTTACATATTTGGAGAAAGAGTTCTGCATGGGTATGTATACCTTTCTCATAGGCACAAAGCTCTCCAACATATAAGGTGGCCCTGAATTGAGATGACAAATGCTGTGTATGTTTTCTGACTACCACTCTATAGTTACCCTTTATTCTTCTCTATTCTGCTTTGTTCTTCAGCAAACTGGCCTTTATTACATTACCTTGATTTCTTAGCATCTTGTTGGCTTCAGCCAATCATGGTAGTTGCAGGAAAACAAAGTAGAATAGCAAAGGCATAGTATTTGCTCCATTGGCTATTATCTGTACTGGCCCACTAGGAGGCAGTGTCTGCTCTTTCTACTAAGGCAGCCATCTTCTGGAGCTCCAGGTCTAGTTGTTACCCTCTGTGGTCATGCAGACAAAGGAACAGCAACAGGCAGTTCACGGTTCAACGTTTTTGTCTGCATCTTTATAAATTGTCCTCTTCAGAAACTCTGCATGATTGCTGTAATTGGTGCACCACCTATTTCCTGCTAGGAATGTGCCTGATATACCATTGGGAGTTTTACTCATTTTGCAGTCCTGGGGATTGGATTCAGGTCACAACCTCACCAGGACAGTGTTGTACTACTGGGATAAAACCCAGGACTATTGATGATAATTTTACATCTTAATGTGTAAGTGATAATAATAGTGAAGCAAATCCATTCTCTGTTAAGATTCCATAAGCTCAAGGAATAAGGCACTAAGTACTCAAAGAACATCTAATCATAAGACTATCTATTGGGGATTATATAATATATACTTAGTATAATTAAAGATAAAGAAGTAATCAAAGTCAGAACCAAAATAAACTGTGAAAGCATTAATCCTTTAGAGATAGTTGAATAGAAGTTTTATAAATTAAAAGTATACTGTTACTGGAGATAAAATCCCATTAGATAAATTAAATAATGAACTATAATCAAATAGATGTTCCATAATAAAAACATTAGATTTAAAGCTAGTGCTCATAACAAAGCCTGGAAAGAGAAAGAGAAAGAAAATATAGGCATTGAGAGATTGACAAAGTGGTAGTGTTTCAGAATAATGGCTGAAATTTTTTTCCAGATTGATTAAAGATTTAAGGACATGATTCCTCAAATTAGAAAAGGCTATAATGACCTAAATAAGCTAAACGAATATAAATCCATATTCAATCATATCTACAAAAGTTTCAGACAAAGTAAAAAAGGACAATGTATTTGAAGCAACTAAAAAAAATACATTATCCACAATATCGACCAACAATAAGACAGAGTTGGATTTCCAGCATCAATAA
The DNA here is from genome assembly GCA_026225945.1 of Cricetomys ansorgei. NCBI lineage: Eukaryota > Metazoa > Chordata > Mammalia > Rodentia > Nesomyidae > Cricetomys > Cricetomys ansorgei. The sequence continues at coordinate 8,632,591 of JAMJFZ010003396.1, forward strand.
ATAATATATACAAGTAACATTGAAACATATCTTCAAAATAATGAAGAAATTATTATTAAGTTAATATGCCATTTAAAATTAAGGGCAATTAATTGGTTTTCTTGAATTTGGGTAACATTTGTACAATAGTTAATAAAGATGCAAATAAACACATTGCCTGGATAATTTCATCTCTAGAAGCTTTTACAATGTTCACAGAAAGACAAGTACATGATAAGTTATAATAACCTCAAGATAATCTAATTGTTATTCGGAAAAATAACGAATAACTAAGGAATTCAGAAAAGAGATATAAAAACTGAAAAGGTATGATTTAGGTTTGCTCATATAAATATAGATAAGAGTGAAAAACAAAATTTTGAATGAAAGGAACAAAGCACATCATATGTATCATGATATCACTCTATTAAAAAGTAGGTAAAATACAATGTAATTTGTTTATGGATGAAGACTTAATATATTCAACGTGAAACATACAGGGAACAAAACACTTTAATAATTGGTGTGGATGTAAACACACACACACACACACACACACACACACACAGGCACACACTTTTCTGTAGTTTAACAGTATTTTTGGAAATATTTTGTGCTTCAAGACAAAATCAGGGTAGTTTTTTTTTTCACCAAAATATTTTCCCCAGGAAATATATTCTTATTATCTTCTTTACAACTGAATCAAAGGATTAGGAGAACAACCACATGAATTTCTAAACAGTTTTCCATGCATAAATTTTATATTCTTTCCATTGGTATTCAAGGTTGTGTTTTAGAACTGTTTTCTCCACTCTGCGATGAAAATGATAAGCTTTGAATTCGAGGATGAACATCTGACAAGAAGTGCTCCCTCTGGGACTATGGCACCTGCTTGCTGCATAACCTGTTACGAAGCATAAAGGAGGCCATGGAGTTCGCATGTTTCTATTTGTCTCCTCAGAATCTGTCATTTTTTTATTCTGGTTGCTGCCTTTCCATCTCTTTCCTGTGAAAGCGCTGGCTGAGCACACTAATCTGAAAATGGAAAATAGAGAAAATCTACCTGCAAGCAAAGGAAATGTAGGGGTCTGTATGAGGTCCTTTGTGTGCATGGCAGTTAGAAATGTTGATTGACCCAAGATCATTGCTTTTCTGTAAGTTTTTCAACATTGAGTGGCCTGCTTGATATACACTTTGGCTGTTTGGAACTGCAGTGAAGACTAGGTTATATTCCCCAATGTGAACATTAGAAGTTGTTTCTGGAAATCAGTTGAAATTTAAAAATAAGATTGAATAAAGGTTTTGATCACTCCATTTGATGAGAATTTTGAACAGCCTGTCTCATGATACAATGTAAGGCATTTGTTTAAGGGAAATGAAACTATTCTTCTTTGGGTATGGCTAGAAAAGGTTTAAAACCCGGTGGTCTAAAAGAAAAGTCACTGTGAACAGACTTTCATGGAGATGAGACTATGAAAGCAGTGGCAAGAAGGAAGAAAATAGTTGGATAATAAAGAAAAGGCTACATATGGGTCCTGCCTCCTTGCACTTTCAAATCTAGCTGGGGGAAAAGGACATAGGCATGTAATTCAGATTAGCTGAAAACTCTGATGAGGTTCACATGTCTGCACGTTTTCATCTCTAACTTGCAAACAAACTTATTCAGAATACAACGTAATTACAAAGCATGTATATTTTTGTGCCAGACGTTCAATAGATGTGGCAGATAGGAAATCAAGTCAGCAAAGATCCTTGTCTTGATCTAGAGTTACAGACAACACTTACAAGGACAAGTGTTGTAAGACAACACTTACAAGGATCATACTAATATAACAAGAAATATACTACAAGAGGGGAGCATTGGGGCACAGAAAAAGGATTCAGGATGGATGAAATATTGATATATAAGATTATCCAGGCAGAGAAGTAATTGGTGGAAGATTACTGCAAACAATTGAAAACATGATCTAAAGTTTCCAAAGAGCATTTGAGAGTTTTAACAATAATATTAGGTTTTTCCCTTTCACCTAAGTTTTAACAGTGACTCTTGAGATGAGGGATAGAATGTTCTGAAACCCTTTTTTTGTAAAATATTTGTGTTTTCATGCAGAGTTTACTTTTCACTTCTTACTTTTGGAACCACAAGTAAAGAATGAAGAAGATGAGATCAGATGAAGGCAAGCAATTTGTTTATTGCTATTTGGTGTTCAGTTTGCTGTCTGGGATGTATCCATGAATGAGTGGACTGACAGAAAGACACAGAAAATATACAAGCTTTCCTTATGCACACAATCTCTTCCTATCTATCTATCTATCTATCTATCTATCTATCTATCTATCTATCTATCATCTATCTATCTATCTATCTTTCTATCTACCTACCTTTCTATGTGTTTATCTCTATGTATCTACCTATCATCTATCTTTATATTTATATCTCAAAAGATTGTTCAGTTTACTTGAACTAGTAATTATAAAGAATAAACTCAATTATGTTATTTATTTCAGTGCATGGAGGCACTGTGGTTGTTCTATTTTCTGTCTCCTTTCTACCCAACACTTACAGCTTCATACTATTGAAAAGTAGAAGAAGGTACTGGCTTCACAAACTCAGGTGAACAGAGAGAAAGAAATTTCTCCTCTATCATCAGTTTAAACATACTGGACTTCCCTATAGGAACTTAAACTTGTTATATGTATTGACTGCCCTCAATGCCAAGTATTTATAACTGTTAAGTTTATTACTTTGAAGTTTCATCCCTTGTCTCTGTGCCTGGGGCAAGTTGGAAACCCTACCAAGGTACTGATGTTTTGCTCTCATCCATCTTAATAGAGATACTTTTCAATGACTTATCTGCACTTCTAACCCCATGAGAGGAAAAGATTTTCTTTCTCACACAAAGGTGATTTCCTCAACATATTAATTATTAGCTATATTGACAATGATATATGTACCTGTCTGATCTCTTATTTCCACAGGGCAAAAGAAATTCACTTTGCACATCTCACCTTCTTCATCTTTAATATAAAGTATTATGTCTCAAATTTTTATTTTTCTTTCTCTTCAAATAACATTTTCTGGTTAAAAAAAAAAGTTTAAGTACATTGGTGAAAGTGTTCTTTGAGTTTCACACTCCAAAACTTTGAGATTTGTTAGATTCCCAAATCATTTTATTTTACCACTGCTAATAAAAGTAGCTATCTCATAAAATATAATTTAAGTTTCAGATCTTTCTCTTAGAAGCAACAATAAGAACTTAGCATAAACAGAAATAATTCATTAAAAAGCATAAAGATACATACACGAGTATATATCTAAAACATGGGCAATTTATGAACCCCAACTATCATCTTCTGCTATTAAAAAAGTAAAGTCCTTCTCAAAATGAGAGGCCATGTCAGGAAAAAATTCTCAGTTATATTAGCACCAACATTAATCCATAAAACAAGCAAAGGAGTCTTTGTCCAGATTCCAGTCAAGAGACAGAAGATCAGTTGATAATTTTAACAGAGAGAGTTTAATATAAAGAATCTTCAAATGCAGCTAAAGGCTGAAACAGAAAGCCCAAACATGTAATAGAGTTAGCAACTACAGGACAGAACTGCCACCTCTGGAGACTCAAGGGGGAAAAGTTAGGTCATAAAATTACATAGGCTCGTGGTGGTAGAATTCTAGGCCTGGAAAGAGACACCCTGTTTAATGAGTCCTGGTGTCTCAAGGTGATGATGAAGTACAATGACACACATATTGCATATGTTGAAAAGTGAAAATTGAATTCAACTGCTCCTGCAGGAAGACCTGGCCACTGCCAGCATAGAGATGTGAGGCTGGGATGAGGGTGATGGAAACAATGATCTAACAAGAAGGCCACAGGAAGCAAACACAAAACAGGAAAAAGCAAGTTCCCTTGTAGCTTGCTGCTGGTACTTCCTAATGACAGAACCTGTCAGGAATCAGCAGGAAAGGTAGGAATGTGTTTGCTGAGTTCCAGGCCCAGCATCACAGAGCCGAAAATAGGAAGGCAGTTGGAGTCGAGTGGCAGTAGTTTAATAATGGGCATTTAAGTCTGCAGAGGTAACTTCATCCACAATATGAACTTGCAGTGAAATTAAAGTCTTGCCTTAGAATCCAGAAGCTGGCCATTCTAAAGGCAGTGCTAATTGACTCCACATTACTCCATGGTCTCCAATAATTTGTTTGAGCCAAAATGCATATGCCTTACTAGTGATTCGTAAAGAAATGAGTTTTTCATATTTTATCTCAACCTAAGAGTTTTATATGCCCTTCAGCAAATTAATTAAACTGGTTCAGTGCCAGAATTTATAATATGCCACAGTAACTAGCATTAGGGCTTCAATCCAAAGTCCTGACATGTAACAAATTTGAGTCCTTGGAATTCGCTTTATATCAAAAGCAGAATCAGAAGTGGGGAAAAGCAAGAGCAGAAAATTTTTTTGACAGTATTAATAATCCACTTCTTAAAAAAAAGAAAACTGTTTAAAATTAAGAAAAGTTTAGTTGCTTTTACTGTTCAGTTGGAGATATTTCAAAGTTCCTAGCCAGTGTAGTTGAACAAAAAAGTAAATTAAATGTAGAATATCAGAAACTATCAAAATTTGAAGTTTATACTTTCCAATTCAATCAATGCTAAACCTAATCAAACATTAGAGAAATAAGTAAGCCAGATGTGATTAACATATACAAATAAATCACTTTCCTCCCACCCAGCCATAACCAGTTATTAACAAGAACAGAGTTTAAAGAGTTTATTCATGGCACTATTGGAAACTTTGCAATACTGTATGGGAATAAAGTAAGTTATTTTTCTTAAAAAATATGCCCTTCCATTATTTTTAAATTGTATGCGTTATGTTTGTGTGTAGGTCTGTGGACAGAGTGTAAGTACTCACAGAAGCCAGTAGAGGGTGTCTGTTTGTCTCGAGTTACAACCTGTTGCAAGATGCCCAAAGTGGGTGCTGGGAACTGAACCTGGCATCTCTGGAAGAACAGGAGGTGTTCTTAACTTCAGGGCCATCTCTGAACCCCATGTAGTAAGTTCTTTAGAACTTACAGATTCTCTGGAGTTCCTGAAAATCTTAATTTTTTTCCTTTCAGTTCTATCACCATCTGCAAATATAAGTGGAGCCTCAATTACCAATGAGTAGTAAAAATATGCCATGAGCCAAATCCAAAATATTGGTTTTATGACTGATGTTTCATTACACCCCAGACATTCTCATTTATTTATAAAAGTATTATATGTGGCTACATTTATACTAGAATGTCAGAGTTGAGTGACTGCAGCAGAGGCTATGGCTCACAAAATGGAAAATACTTATTATATATCATCTTCACAGAAAATATTTGTTGACTCCAGATCTCTACAATCATATTATTAAGGAGATCAACCTGTTTGCTTTCATGACTCTGATTATACTGATGCCTGATGTGACTGCATTTAACTTTTAACTGGCTGATTAACACACTGTTATGTCTAGCTTACCTCCAAGTGGGACACATCTTTCAGCCATATTGCATTCTTTAATGACACGAAAACAATGTATGTCTTGTGCACCTAATTTACATTTATAACACATTAGTGGAAGAGATTTGTTGTTGTAAGACATTTAGTAAGCTGAAAGTAAGTGGTCTGGTATAATCAAGCCAAACATAGTCACAGGACAAAGTGAAATATTCAGAAGACTTCAGAATAAAAAGAAGAAATGCTTTTGCCCAGTTATCTCCAGGTGTATGTATGCCTGTAGAAAATTTTGTGTAATACAGACAGCTATTGGGTAATTCTTGGAAGAGTCTTAGATTATTGGATACCTTTCTATAGCCTAAGCAGAGAAAACCCGTGTTTTAATGGTAGCCACCAGTTACTGCTCTATTATCACATAAGGTTTACACCTTTTATTTTCTGTATTGTTCAGCAGGCTATTTTGAGTAATTAAAACTTGTAAATATACAATGAATGATTATTTATTATGATGTTAAAAGTACCATCTTTGGGTTTTCATTCATTAGCTAGGTTAAAATGGTAGAGAATCAAAGAGTATAGACATGTTGTGAGGGAAAAAAAATTAACATTCATTATTATAAAGATAAGGACTCCAGGCATGGACCAATCAAAATAAAATGAAATATACAGTAAAAATAAGAGCATGCTGATCAGCAGCATACCATTAATACCTCAATTCACCTTTACACAATAAAACATATGCTCCAGTGACTTTCCATTATGTGTTTACTTAATGTTGTTCAATTATGCTTTTTTTCAGTAGTTTGAATCGAATTTGTAAGCTTATTCTGCTTTTCTAATTATAGAAAGCCACATGCAAAAGAAGGCTACTTTCGTTATAGTGTTATTTAAATGTGTGCAAATATAAAACCAAATATGATTTCTTTATTACGGGATGTATATTAACTTCATAATAAAGAATTTGAGTTGAAAAATGAAGGAATAAAAGTAAAGATATCATTGCCATGACCCTCACTGGCAACGCTTAACAAATGGTACATGGGGATGATGAAAGTGGAGAAAACTCACACTTTCATGCCTTGTTTTGAAAGCAAAGCTGTGTACCACTTGTACAAAAAACATAAACAAACTAAAAGGAATGAAGACAGGAGTAATGATGGCAATACCTTATAGCTGATTTTTTTCTGATTATCACTTTTTTGTTGTTTATAAAGGTAAGAATCACTCAGGGTTGCCTAATGTAGCACAGAAAGATATATGGTGCCCAGTGAAATTTGAATTTCATATGGATAGGATTTTTTTTTTTTTAGAATAAGTATATTCCAAGAGGTATTTAGGACCTACTTATAATGAAAATCTGTTAATTAATTATTCACCTTTTGCATTCAACTGGGCATGCTGTATAGATTTTACCACCTTGCTCAAGAAAAAAAACTGAATCACTAAGGCAAGTGCATACAATGAAAGACATGTGCATTTTAACCCTAGAAAATAATCACTATCAGGGCATAGGTTGTGCTTCAAGGGCAGATGTGACAGGCCTAGAATGCACAAAGCCTTAGGATCTCTACCCAGCATGGGAAGGAAAAATCAGCTATTATCAATGTAGGAAGGGTTTCTTTTTGTGGAGTGGGACAGATCCTATGGCCTCACATATATTAGGCAAGTACTCCTCTGCTCAGCTACAGTCTCAGATATGCATACTAGCTTTTCAAGTAGCAATCAATTACATTAAGTACTCTGTCCATTGCCAGGCAACATTTGCAACAGACTATACAGTTAAAGAACAAAAAATAAATGAGTTGGTGAGTAAACCTGTTCAAATGATATTGGGTAAGTTTTCTAGTCTTTAGCTGAGATTTCTTGTTAGGAAGAATTGACTCAATGTTAGATTTTTTTTGAATAGGACTGGAATGTTAAGGTTTATGAATTGCAGAAGAAGACTATAAAGGAAAAGGAACTTATTCATCTCCAACCAATGAACTAAATGTAGTTTACCATCTGTTTTTGCCAATGAGAGTTTTATTGGAATAGTCATGTCCATTATAGGTTTGGGGTCCATGAACAATTTTCTACAACCGCAGAATCGAATACCTCCTACAGAGACCATAGAGCTCTCAAAACCTGAAGTATTTATTATCTAGCCTGACATGGGTTAAATGCCATCCTGTAATAAGATATATCTATGAGTTGACATCCAAGCCTGGTGATGTAAAATTATTTGGAAAAGGAATCTTTGAAGATATATTTAAATCAAGAATCGCAAGATGAAATCATCCTGGATTATCTAGGTGGTCCCTAAATCTAAAGATAAGTGCCCTATAAGGAATAGAACAGAAATGCTTCCCAACACACATAGAAGGTTATGTAAAGGTGAAAGCAGAGTTTAGAATGATGTGGCTACAAGCCAAAGAACATTGGGCACCATCAGAAAGTAGAAAAAAGGGTTCTATATCAGAATTGAATTAGACAATATGACCATTCAAAGGCCTTGATTTCAGACCTATCACCTTCAGAACTATGTAAGAATAAATTTCAGAAATTTCTGTTATTTCAGGATATGAAGTCTGGGGTGATTTTATAATGACAACAGAAGAAACTAATGCACACTTCTTTGCACAAAATGTTGTCTAGCTCCTAGTTTAGGTATTATTCAGTAAAATAAAGTTTATAGTGTGTTACTCACCATTTGCCAATTAACCTCAAAGTTTTTTCCTGGTTTATGGTTATCTTTCTCACTAACACATCATCATGGTCAACATACACACATGAACATAGTCACATCCACACATATATTAGAAGGATAGCCATTGTCCCCACTGGTCATTTCTGTAGGTGTCAGATCAAAAAGTAGCTTTTTTTTTATGAAACTTGACACCATACACATCACCCCAGAGTCCATCACATATACTTTGAAGTCAAAAAAGAAACAGAAGCTGAGTAAGGGATCCCTTAAGTATTTAAAAACAGTAGTATAGTATAGTAATCACAATATGATGCAGCTTTTGTGCGTACAATTTTTTAAAAGTCTATTTTGCAAAAATCAGTGAGGTGCATGAAGACAAATCACCCACTATCAGTTAAAGCAATGGGCCCAGAAAATCTTCCAAACTCTAACTGGGTTATTGCATCTCGGTAATTTTCTTTTAATGACTGCTTCACAGGTAAGGGAAGAACAGAGAGACTGGGGCTTCTAGAATAGTATTCTCAAGGATTCCCTTAACAGTTGACTATTACAAATAAAGCTGTAGGCAGCTTTAGCCAACATGAAATTTTAACGTTAGCAGATAAAATTAGTTACCATAGTTACCTTTCTCCCACTAGGGAGAAGTCATTAACTGCCTACAGCAGTCCCTTGTAGGGGTTTGGTAATAAAGCACATAGTTGGTTTCATCTGTTAACTTCAGGATGCTATAGCTCCAGTGAAAATGAGGTTTGAGTTGTTAAAATGTACTGTGAAGTTGATGCTGTATACAACTAAACCCATCTTTTTTTTCTTAAAAGAATGAAAATTCCCCTCTGAAGATCTGTAAACATTTGGCGACAAATTGGGGGGGAAATGACAAAGCAGGTTTCTAATTTCTCATACCACCAAGGCTGTATTTTATGAAAATGTGGAGAAACAAACATTTCCCTTTGGCTTAATCAGCTTCTTGGAGGTTAAAAAGTGATGAGGTGAACCTTGTTTTGAAACTGTGTTTTTATCAATTTTTATCTCCATCAGTAAGTTCACTAAGTGGTGGCAACTGGAATAGCATGGATGCTTGCCAAGTGTTTGCTTCAAAGTTTCTGTAATGGAGAACTACTGACATCAGGCTACACGTTCATTATTTCAAATTGGTGAGGGCATGTCAGTGTGAGGTCGCTCAGGGTGTACTCACAGAATGCTCCAGTTCTCCCATTTGACATTAAACTGATGTATTTTACATGAGGTCACAAGCAGTAATGTGATTTGTTTCTGTTGAAAAACTATCTGTGTTTTTTTTTTCATTTTTCTAGAAGCCTACACACTTGAATAACCAGAAAGCTTTTTTAATTTTGCTTTTTAATGATTTTTTTCACAGTGGAAAACATATGAAAAACGTTTAAAATATCAATGATGCAAATAAAGTTATTCATATTTAATATGCAAATGAAAACATTTCCAGTGTTTTGGGCATATTTTAAGTGCATATTTGTGATACATACATATATATTTTATGTATGTGCACTTGGGATATATATCCAGGCTATTAAAATTAGTACCTTTTTTGGTTTTTCAAGACAGGATTTCTCTGTTGTAACTCTGGCTGTCCTGGAATTCACTCTGTAGACCAGGCTGGCCTTGAACTCACAAAGATCCACCCACCTCTGCCTCCCAAATGCTGGGATTAAAGGCATGTGCCACCACTGCCTGTCTAATACAGATTTTTATTTTATGTGCTCACTACTTTTCCCTTAACTCAGTATAATTATCATTTTTTATAGCTGAATATTCTTTGTAACTTCAATTATTTTTGAGGTAAACTTTCACTATGTAGCCTGAGCTAGCCTCAAACACATGTGTCTTCGGCCTCAATCTCACAAGTGCTGGGATTGCAGGCATGTGCCACTATGTTTGGTCTACATCGTAACCTTTATTTTACTTAGTAGCTCATGATATGACTATAACACAATTTTCTGAACCAAATGCCTATTTTCAGAGCACTTGTGTTGTTTTCAATTGTTTCCAGTTATAAATTAGGCTCTACATATAGCTAGGAGAAAAATCTCGGTGCATATCCTGGTTGCTTCTTCAGGACAAATGGATCTATGGTCAACGAGTACGCACATTTTTAATTTAACTCAAAAATCCTTTAGGTATTTATTTTGTGGAGATAAATGTTTTTTTTTAATGTGTTTTTTAAAATGATGTTTCAGAACAAGATATAGAACATTTCTAGCTTACAAGGAAACTTCCTTTGTGTTTTCTCCCAGTGTGTACATGATACTTAATCCAAAGATAGCTAATATCCTGATGTCTATCTATTACCGTGGGTGAGTTTGCCTGTGTTTGATTTAACACAAACAGAACTGTATAGCATGTGTTCTGTTTACAGCTATTTGCATTCCTTATGTATAAGATATGCACTCATGCTGTATATGTACCAATACTTTGTTCTTTATATTTGCTATATAGTAGTTACTTAAATCAATGAGTCTAAATATCATAAGCATTTATACCTCCACTCTCTTGTTGATACACATTTAGTTTGTTTCCAGTGTGTGTGAGGCTAATCCAATTAAAATTTCTGTGACAATTCTCATATACATTTCCCTGGATGCATTTACACACATTTCTCAGAACTGATGGATCTGTCTTCTTGCATGAAGGGAAAGAAATAGTAAGTTAAGCCCTGGACTCTAGAGAGAGGGAGAGCTGGTTCCAAATACCTTTTGTTGTTGTTGGTGTCCTGGGTGCTTCCTGAAGCAGCATGAACAATCTGTGAAAGAAATAAAGTATTCACAAAGTGGAAAGGAGCTTGGCCAATGTTAAGGCTGGCAACTTTTTCTAAAGTACATGCTTCCTTAGAAGGCAGGAAGAAGAATGTTTAACATGATTGGCAGATGGAAAAATTTGGAGCAGATTCCCTAGAATAGGAGCTGGGGTCCTTTGAGCTACTTCTGTCCCAGGACAAACTAAGTTCACTTTTGCTCTCTTCCTTCACATATTGAGCACAGAAAAGTCCCTCAGTAATCTAGGGACTGTGGTTTTTCACATGGTGCCATACAAACTACTGATTTATGAACAGAGAAGAAGTAAATCAATGTACTGTTTGCTTAATTGGGAAAAGCTTGATACCCAAAAGGTGAGGTGACTCAAACAACAATTTGACTGGCATAGTTAATTTGTAATTTGGTACAAGCTCCTTATCTTATCACAAATCAATCATAGTTTAATAATACACCATCTGAATACCACACAGATGTCAGAGTCACATTATCTGGGTTCAAATGGGTACTGGACTACTTTAATATGTGACGCCTGTCACACATACATTCTGTAACAAGAGAGATGGAATGCATGCACACAGAGTGCCAGTTATTGACATAAAGTCAGGGCTTCTTCTGGAGCAGGCACTTAGAATCTGTGCAATATGATGGACTGCAGATACATGTCACCATTTGAGGCCTAGTTGTTTACTATGCAGTAGAAGCACTGTGGATACAAAGAGCATTTCTGAAATTACTAAGTATTCATAGTACTTTCCTACACAACAAATTCAATGTTCAGTTTCGGGGCACTAATCATTACTTTGCCACCTCATTAGAAAAAAAATGCCATCACGTTAGCATATATTTTCTCCCTATCTCTCTACAGTAATTCTACTTATTTAATGTCTTTCTCCCTCCATTGGACTAAGAATTCCTAAGGGTAAAGGCTTGGACTAATTTTCTTTATATTTTTTTGCATGCCTAGCACATGGTAGAGTCAACACATTTTTTTATTGACCATGTGAAATGGCAGCTACTTGACATTAACTAAAAACATAAGATAGTATGAGACTTTTATCTACTATAATTGGGCTGACCTTTCCAGATGAATAATTTCTCTGCATTGTTTGGCCTTCCATGAGTCATAATTGTTAGCATTTGACAATTAATTAGAGTATGCTAATGTGAAAATGCAAGCACCCTCAGGTGTCTGTCAAAGAGTAGATAGATGGACAGTCAAAAGTAGAAGGAACACGTCGTATCCAACTTTCACAAGGTCACTTAACATTTAGAGTCTTTTTGTCTGACCAAGCAGAATCTTGATCATCTATTTTTGCATTCTTTAAAGACAGAATGAAGTTGAAAAATTCTCCATGAAAAGTGATTTGTACCATCTGATTTTTTTCCACCTCTTCACATTTTCTTGGTTCTTTCAACATTTCGGGTTCTTGGCTGGGGGCTTCAGGTAGAGAGGTCACTTATGGCTATGTGTAATGCATTTCCCAACACTTCTTAGTCTTGCTCTTGGTCAGGGAAAGACTCTGGATCGGGTTCATCAGACCTTTTGAATGACTTCAGTTCCCAAACAGACTGAATTAATAGATGCAGAGATTCTGCCTATAACCCCAGAACTCTGGGGTACTTTCAATGGAGTATCAGAACTGGGAGAGTTAATGCTCTCTGAATGGTAGACATCATGACTGACAAATACTATGGTTTGGATAAAGGTCCTTATTATGTAGTTGCTTCTTCTAGATTGAAATGTTTCTTCCTGGAGAGAAGAAAGGAAGATTCACAAGAGTCAGGAAGCATGTTAAACTTTTGGGGCCCTTCTGTGAGGTTGTACAAGTAGTAAAAGATTGCTAGGGGAGAGGAGAGTTCTGTAGATCTACCTGAAAGTTGTGCATGGAATTCAGGTGGGATATCTCTGACATGAGTCATTACCCATGCTGGGGTAGGGCTTCTCAGTGATGCAGATATTTGATCAACCTTGTTGCTGTAAGTAACTCCTTACTTATGATCCTGTAAATGGCTTCAATAAACCCTCTGGTTTTCCAGGCTGGATGTAGTGGAATAATTTATTTAATTTGTCACTAGTGACTTATGTGGTGCTATGTCACATCTGTCTAGGAAAAGCCAGTGACACAGTCACCAAAACACATATGTTAGTAGCTTGTTCCCCCTCCCAGAAGGTGGCATTACTATGAGGTGGTGGGAATTTTGAAAGATATGGCCGAGTGGGAAGTTTGGAATCTTTTTTTTTTAAAGTGTGTCCTGGAAGGCAATTGTGGAACCAGGTGTCTTCCTTTTCTTCTTTGAAACCAGTCATGAGGTAAATAGACTTCCTCTGCCACAAACTCCTACCATCATGCATTGTGGTGCCACAGGCCCAATAATACAGTTATGAACTCAGGCTTCTAAAGCACTAAAATGTTCCCCCCCCCTCTCTCTCTCTCTCTGTCTCTCTCTCCCTCCTTCTTCTTTTTCCTCTCCCTCTCTTTTTATCCTTTTTTCTCCTTCTCTCTCTCTCCCCTGTATGTGTGTTTGAGAGAGAGTCCCATGTATCTCAGCCTGGCCTCAAACTCACTATATAGCAGAGGGTTGCCTTAAACAAATCTTCCTGCCTCCACCTTACTAGTGTTGAAACCACAAGTGCACACCACCATGCCCTGCTATGTCAATATTTGTGACAGTAATGCAAAACTGATGAACACAAGAAGGAGTAATGTGTTTCCCTCTCAACCAGATGATTTCATTTAATCTGTTCATTGACCAGAGAAGTTTAGTTTTTTTTTTTTTCTGGAGCTGTGACCATCTTGATAACAGCCTGTGCTACACCAGTAAATGTTTAAAAACTAACTCTGCAGACAAAATATTCATATTTGAAACATTTTTTGATTGTTACAAAACATCAATTCTTGCATTACAGATACTTTAAAGCAATAAAGGTGATTACACTTAACATAGAGTTGGAAGCTGGTGTCTATAACTGGTTCAGCCACCAAACAGAGTAAGCTAACATTTCGTTCTTTCTATATCTTCTCATTTCCTGTTTTATTTCCCTTTTCCTTCTGCCTGCGCTGGGATTATAGGCTCTAGGTGGTCTATGGCATATATCTCAAAGACTCTTCTTTCAGGAGTCCTGAGGGAAAATAGGAAAATTTTATTACCACTTCTGCATTATGTGTATATCACTGGGCTCAATTATTTTTTCTTCAATACAAAAAATTTCAAGTTCAAAATATTTGACCAAAGATACACAGAAGTATCCTTTGAAGGATAAAGGGCAAATAATATGATTTTTGACATTGTTAAAACTTAATTGACAATGAGAAACTGTGGTCCACAAGGGATAAAATTATTTCTCAGAAGAAAATTCATATCAAATGCTGACTTTTAACCTAGAGCTTGTCTTCCTGTGGTTTTCAATTTTGCTTTATTAAGTACTTCATTAATGTAACAGACCCTTTCTAATTTCACGGAATAAAAATTAAATGAAGACTTTGTCGTGGTTTTTCTTCCATATTTTAAGTGACAATGTAAGAGAAGAGTTCAAATAAAAGATAAAATAGACTGCTAAGAGCTCATGAAATTTAAAACAGAAAAATTGCTAATGTTGTGGAGAATTGTGACATTGGTATCATACCTGGATCTCCTTTATAAATGAATGTATAAATGAATGTAACCAATTTTCGGTTGCTTTCAGCATTGGCTTCCCATCTTTCAAACCTTCTTTCTTTTCCTGAGCATTGTACTCCTGTAAGTGGCCATCTTACTAGAGTGGTTATGGTGAAAGCTTAGGAATAGAGGGGGCAGTGACAGACTACTATGGAGTGTTAAGTTGTCACTCTGATTCCCCTAATGTAGACACAAACCTGTGGTACTATCAATGCCTTGTTTTTCAGGCTCAGGTTAAAGTCATTTTCCAGTCAAGATCACATCATTGCTTAGATTTCTCCCACAATGCACCCTGCTGCCCTCATTCCACATCTCCTGAGAGCCCTTCTACAATCTATGATATTCACAGCATTGCCTGTTTTAAGTTTCACTCCCAGGAAATCTAACAAGACATTTTATATTTCTAGTTCCTTTCCTGCAAGACCTCATTCATACTACAATCGTCTTTATAGCACAGTATACCAATGGTGGAGAAACAAAAAGATAACTTGATAATGTGTCTGGGTGAAGCTTGTCTCTTCACTCTTCATGGGTAGAATCAGTGATGATGCCATTCATTTGTGCAGTGTGTCAGTGTTTTAAGGACATACACATAGATCTGTTTTATCATCATGATCAGGTTCCATAATACAATATTCTGGAAACCGGCCCTAACAGAATCTATTAGGTTGTGACTCTGATTTGATGATTATCTCTACCAGCTCCTGGCCCTAGCTGCTTGTCTTTGCTATTCACCACTACAGTCACTGTGTGAGATCAGGCTGCACAGAAATCCTGTGCTTGCATTAGACTGAAGAATCTTTGAGATGAAAAGATTTGTTGAGCTGTTAAAGATGCTTCTGGGGAAAAAAAAGACCAGATTACAGGAATAGTTCCTGTATCCTTACCAACAGTAAGGATAGATAGCACCTCAAATACGCCTGCAGAACCTAAAAGCCTTTCTGTAATGAAAAGTATTTTTGTAATGAAAATTTGAGGAAAGAAAGTATGAATTATTTGCCTCAAATTTACATTCTCTATAGCTAAGATGAATGGGCCAAATTACAGTGAAGGAAGTTTTGGGACAGTAGACAATCCTATCCCTATCTATGTGGAGAAGTGCTTTTTGCAATTAGGTTGGTTGGGATTAACAAACAGGGTTTGGTTGGTGAGAGTGTAGTTAAGTCACGGTCTCAACACACATTTAGGAATGTGAGTGTCTTTTGTTGCTTTGGCCTGCAGCTATTCACAAACCAACTTGTCTTATGTTCTGATTCTGCCGTCTTCTAGTGATTAAAGGCATGTCCAACTTGAGGTTCACAGACCACATACTTCCAAGTATTGCTATGAACGTGCCCAACACAAAACTCATAAACTTAAAACATTACATTATTTGAGATTTGTTTTGTAAGTCAGTCATGCCATTGTCCAATTAAGAACTTTGTAGATAACAACATTGTATGGCTGTATCAAAAGGTTGGAAATGACTGCTGTCTCTAACTTTTGTTATTTAATTTAACACATCTCGGAAAAAAATGTTCTTATCATTTTCTAAACTATAGTGGTATAACAAATATTTTTGACTACTTTTACAACTGAGTCAGAATTGCTTCATCTAACCTTCACAGGAATCAGGTGGTGAAAAGTTCAGCATTCTCATTTAACAGATGACAATTAGAGGAAAAAATGCTGATGACAACATTCAAGTCATTTAGCTAGCATGTGGCTCAGAAATTTAAGAGCAAATTAATATCTCTTTGGATATTTCACTTTATGTGTCCATAAAAATCTATCAGGAATGTGTGGCTTGTACATGTCATCTTGAATTTTGGTGTTGTTTCTTGTCCTATCATCATCATCATCATCATCATCATCATCATCATCATCATTTTTCACTGTTGTTGAGAAAAGCACTCACTCTGAAACTCAGACTTGCCTAAATCTCACTGTGTAGTCCAGGCTGGTTTTCAACTAACAACAATCCTCTCACCTTAGGTTCTTGGGTGCTGTGTTTATAGCTACACATCACCATTCCTGGCTTCCTTGCCTTTGAAATTACACAGTGAATTTAATTAACAAAAGCAACATAGTATAGTGGACCAGGCTGAGAAAGTGTTTGCTTAGAGATTAGAGCAGGCTTGGAGAAGAGCTAGAAGAGGGAAGAGATGACCAAGATGCCATAGGAAAGGGCAAATGCTATCCTTGTCAGCAGCAACTTGGTGAACAAGTGGATCCTGGACGTGGAACTATTATGGATAAATCTGCTATCAAGGATGGCTGAGAAGGCAGCACCCCAAGGTTACAAATTTATAGCATCAAACAACAACAACAAAAACAAACACAGACTTAACAAGTAGAGACTCTATTCAAAGGAATTATTCCAAGGGAGAAATGATGCATGGAATAGAGATGTTCTGAGAACAGCTTTACAAATGTCTCAAGGATTAAGTGAAACAGGGATTTTCTTTTATAGGGAGAAATAAAAAGGCTAGAAAGAGTGAAATACAGCCAGGTGTAGTGATGTACACTGGTAGTCTCAGGATTTGGGAGGTGAAGGCAGGAGAATCAGGAGTTCAAGATTATCCTTGGCTATATAAGGAATTTAAGGCCAGCCTTAATCTAAGAAAAAAATACAGGTGTCATTTGGAATCATTTTAATACTATGTCTTTTTAGCAGAATAAAATTATTGAGTTCTCTCTGGCTTATGACCTATGTAACTTTAGGTTCTTGGCCCTTTTAAAATTGATACATATTGGTTCCATCTCATGGAGTGGGCCTTACATACAATGAGAAAGTGGTTAGTTATTCTTATAACATCTGTGCCATTATTGTACCAGTGAGGATATCTTGACAGGCCAGCCATTGTTGAAGCTTGCTGGATTCACAGTTGGGTGACTACTGATGATTACTTTTCTCCTCTAATATTGTACATAGTGCCTATCAGAACCATGAACGTTTGACAGTAGTGATGGAGTTTCCAGGTGGGTATTAGCTTAGTTTTTCTGTGATCTGTGACTCAAGATCTGTGATCTGTATATTTAGCAGTAGGTTCTTATCTGGAGAATAGCCAAGAGTATTGGCAATATATATGGGACCTATTGGTCAACAACTTAAAAATAGGCAACTCATTTTTTATACTGAATGACTTATTTCTATACTCATAGGTCAGTGCATCTCTGAAACTTCATCAAAGAAGCTTTTCCTTGTAGTAGGTGACAACTAACACAGAAACCTTCAACTGGATAGCATGCAGCATATAAGAAATTGTTTACTGTTCAACCCTAAATGGAAGGTCTGTATCATTCCACTATCCCCAGGCCTCAGAGAT
Organism: Cricetomys ansorgei; assembly: GCA_026225945.1. Taxonomy (NCBI): domain Eukaryota; kingdom Metazoa; phylum Chordata; class Mammalia; order Rodentia; family Nesomyidae; genus Cricetomys; species Cricetomys ansorgei. The sequence continues at coordinate 8,650,493 of JAMJFZ010003396.1, forward strand.
CTCACAGAAGAGGAACAGAAAGATTTTAAGAGCCAAAGGTGATGGAGAACATCATGGAAGCAGTGTTTTCCAGACAGAACAGGACAGATGCACATATGAATTTTCTGTGATTATGACAACATGCATAAGATCAGAGAAAGCTCCAGCCAGACAAAATCCCAGCATGGAGAGGAGAATGGGGGCATGCAGTACCACCCATAGCTGAGGAGCTATTGGCATTCATAGCTGCTGGAGATGGAAAGAGTCAGTTTTGTTTTGTTTTTGTTTAATGATGTGATCCCTTGTAGTTCAGCCACACTTCAGGCCAGCCCCTAGGGAGGAGTAGTTGAGCAATACTATTTGCACTTGATTGGTTTTTAATCATTATCATCATCATCATCTTCATCATCAGATGATAATTCTAAGTTGGATGTGCAAAAGGTGGGTATGGGAGGAATTAGAGGGTTAATATGATCAAAACCCACTGTATGAAATTCTCAGAAAAGAAACTAAAAAAGTATTATTTTAAAAAGAAAGGAAAAAAGGAGGGAGGGAAAAGGGGAGGGAGAAAGGAGAGAGGAAAGAGATAGAGCGTGGGAGTCAGAGAGAAATGGAAGAGATAGAGAAGGAAAGAAAGAAGAAAAAAGAAAAGAAAAGAAGTTTCTGTCAGGTTACTGAGTAGGCAGGAGAGCTTGGAGAAGATACTATGCTGAAGCTAGCCTGTTGTCAGGACCTTGAATCCTCATACTCACCCACTACAACAGCCTTTACCTTCATTTCCATATGTTATAGTTACTTTTCTAATGAGGTGACAAAGCACCATGACCAAGGTAACTTATAAAAGAGAAAATTTCGTTAGGGGCTTGTTGGCATTTTCAGAGGGTGAGTCCATGACCGTCATGGCAGAGAGCATGGCAGTAGGTAGAGAGCCATAGTGCTGGAGCAGTTGGTGAGATCTTACATCTGATCCATAAGCACAAGGCAGAGAGAGACAGCTAACTAGGAATGGCATGGACTTTTGAAATCTCAAAGCTGACACCCTCCCCCCAGTGACACACCTCCTTCAACAGGGCCACACCATCAACTGAAGGACAAGCATTCAAACGTATAGGCCTATGGGAACCATTCTTAATCAAACCACCACACCTTGTATCTGCCATTCTTCCCTCAGGCCCAGTCACATACCACAACTGAATTCCCATCGCATTCACTCTGAAGACAGAAACGCTTGGCAGCTCTCCATCACCCACAAATTGATATTCATATTGATAACACATTTCTTAACACTTCCATGCCTCTAGACACCATCTCTGCTCCACTACCTGCCTGTGTCTGAAAATGTTATGAACTTGCCTGATGCCATTGCTTTCCTTATTCAGTCTGAGATGACTCCCTGCCATGTCTTTCCCCCCATTCCTGGCTTCCACACTTCCTTGAACTTAAAAAATCCAAATGTTTGGATCTGAAGAGATGGCCTAGCAGTTTATAAGTACTTGTTGCTTTTCCAGAGGATCAGAGTTTGGTTCCCAGAGTCTACATCGGGGGCTCAAAACTCCCTGTAGCTCTAACTCTTGGGGGATTTGATTGCCCTTTTCTGGCCTCTGAGGGCACCTGCACATATTTTCTCTCTCTCTCTCTCTCTCTCTCTCTCTCTCTCTCTCTCTCTCTCTCTCTTTCCCTTTCTCCCCTCTCTGTCACACACACAAATAAAAATAAAAATAAATCTTAAGATCCAATATTTCCATTATATGTAGCCTCAGAATCATTAGTCATATGTACACAGCTGCACTTCTCTCTGGGTTTCCTTATTCCATCCATTTAATCTGTATTTGCATAGCATTTTGTTTTTAATCTGTATTCTATTTTCATGTCTACTGTATTAGTATGCGATTTTAGTGATGTGTAAATATATGCATCTCTATCACAATCCTTGAATCCCTTTACTGGAAGCCAAGTTGTCTCTCCTTGATCTGGGACTTTTGCTAAGCAATTCAGTTACATTTTCACTAACAGTCTTTTATTGGCCCAACTCTATGTAGATGTTCTCGACTTGCATATTCAGGACCCAGACAATAACAAAACCACTTCACTAAAAAGATCTCAACACTTATAAAAGTTCCTGAGCCCTAGGGTAAGAACAAGCAAATTTAATTCTTGTAAACTCCAACTTCTTAATAAAATGAAAAGTATACAGCTGCCTATGACTGATTTAGTTTTAATAAAAGAAGATACATAAAATAAAAATCTTTATAGTGTTAATTGGATGATTCCCTTACTTCTCTGGTACAATCAAGTACCCAAATGGATTACAGTGCCTGAAGACACACACACACACACACACACACACACACACACACACACACACACACACACACTTGTACACACACTTGTCCTGTTGGGCTAACTGTGAGGGAGAAAATGCTATCCTGTCAAAATGCTTTACCATTAAACTGTAAAACAATCCTTATTGAAGTCAAACTCAGAACACTGCCCACTTTCAGCTTGAGACTTGAATTATCTTTCAGAAAAGGAAACTGGAGGTTGTGTTGACATAAAAGAAATGTCATTTGTAAAATCCCTGAATTAGCTGGGCTCTTCTGGGAAGTGATTTATGCTCAGATTTCAGAGCCAAGTGTCTATCGTGCACATTTATGTCATGTCAGACAGTCTCTGAACAGTAAGTAGCTAAGGATGCCTTCAGTAATATTTTTAAAGAAATGACCACAGAATAAAGGCACAATGAGAATAATGCTATCTTTGAGCCTAATAAAGACCAAGATAGCAGATGAAGCCATCTACAGGTGCTTCAAACAATAAAAATCAATGTATATGGCTGAATTTGATATATTGAAGAAATTATATGCTTAGAGATTCATTGCTTTGAATGTTGCTTATGTATAGAATCTCAAGAAGTGAATCTTATAGAAACAGAATATAAAGGTGAGCTTGAGCAGATGGAGAAAGAAATGATGTTGAACAACACATACAAAATTTCAGTTAGAGGGCCTGAGGAGGTGGATCAGCAGTTAAAGAGCTTGCCTTACAAACAAGAGAACTACAGATTAGATCTGTAGAACCCATACGAATTCCTCATGTGCATGGCAGCTTACCTGTAATTCAAGCCTCAGAAGGTAGAGATGGGATCACTGAAGCAAGCCTGCTCATGAAACTAGCTGTATAGGTGAGTTCTGGGTTTGATGAGAGACCCTGACTCAAAGAGAAAGGTAGAAGAATGATTAAATATTCCAGACATCAGCCTTATGCCTCCACACTCAGGCACACACATGTGCCCCTACACATTTGTGAATGTATACACATACCCATGTATAGTATACAAACATACATATGAAAAGAATAGAAACAGAAAGAAATCTATTTAGATGGGAAGAGAAAATTTTAAGAACTCTATTGCACAATATAATGACTACAGTTCCTAGGCCCATGATAATAATAAGGTATTGTATATTTCAAATGTGCTGGAAAAGGTCTGTAAACATTCTTATTACAAAAATAAAGTAATGGATATATTAATTAACTTGATTAAATCTTTCTGTGATGTATACATAGGTCAAAAGGTTACACTGCATGTAATACATACACACACTTTTATCTGACATTTTAAAAACTGAATAATAAAAATGTAATGTATTCTATTTTAATTTTAGAACATATTTTCAGTATTTTTGTCTTTATGCAAATATATACTTCAAAAAGAACAACAAGCTTGTAACTTCTGTTTTATGAGCTTTTATCCTACTTGTTTATTTACCTTACAACAGTGATTTATTTTTCTATTCTGCCCACAGAGTAGAATCCTTGAAGAATTTGAAGAGTATGGAAACAATAGGTAAGGGTTGGATACACTGTCAAGAATCTTGTTTGGATTGTTGTTTTCAATTTTGACTGCATATTAGAATTCCTTTTGGGAAATTTTACACACTTCCTTCCCACGGCCTAATTATATCAGAGTCCTCATGGGAATAAGAGCCACAGAATTTTTTCAAAGTCCTCAGATGATCCCAATGAGTGGTCATAGTTGAGAATCTCTGCCATAGCATCTGAGCTGCAAAGTAGGTTTTCTTTTAAGGTCCCCAGGAGATTACATCTATGTAGTCTATACCTTGGTGATAAAAGTTGATTGGTGCCATCTAAGATATAGGTTTACGTACCTGCACAGGTTGCCATGTGATTGTTCTCCTTTTGGCCTAGAATGATCCATTGTTAGGTTCATTATCCAGACATACCAAGAACATTAAGGAGTGCAAAGCACAGGTCTGCCTGACCTAGTGTGCATATGGTATAATATTATAGTTGATAAATTAGTTTAAAAATAAATTAGCTGATGTTTCTTGATTAAGAGCAGTGGTTCTGGATCCTGGATGCATACTAGACTTCTTGGGCCTTATTTTAGCTAGTTTTCTGTCAAATCGAAACAAACCTCAGTTGGAAAAATGCTCCAGCAGATTGCCTATAGGAAGCTCTCTGAGGCATTTTATTGATTGATGATTGATGTCAGGGTGGGCATCTCACTGGAGGCAGTGCCATCTCTGGCATTGCGGTATTGGATGGTATAAGAAGACAAGCTGAGCAATCCATAGGTTCAAACCAGTAAGCAACATTCCTCCAAAGGTTCTGCTGAAGTTCCTGCCCTTGACTTCCATCAGTGATGGAGTTTGACCTGGGAGTTGTAAGCTGAAATAAACCTTTTCCTCCCCAAGTTGCTTTTGGTCATGGTGTGGTTTTTTTGGTGTTTTTCTTTTGTGTGTGTGTGTGTGTGTATGTGTGTTTGTGTGTGTGTGTGTGTGTGTGTGTGTGTGTGTGTGTGTGTGTGTGTGTGTTTGTGTTTTCTTTTCTTTTTTTTTAGAGACAGGGTTTCTCTGTGGTAACTCTGGCTGTCCTGGAACTCACTTTGTAGAAAAGGCTGGCCTTAAACTCACAGAGATCTGCTTGCCTCTGCCTCTCAAGTGCTGAGATTAAAAGGCATGCTTCACCACTGCCCAACTTTGGTCATGGTGTTTTATTTCAGCAATAGAAACTCTAACCAAGGTAGTTATTATGTAATAGTCCTCTTATTTCAGAGGTCAAGCAAGGTCTGTGAATAGGGGAAAGGAAAGTAATTGTTGTTCTAACACCTGAACTATTCCAATGTGCTGTATAGGCAAAATAGAGAACCACTGGTTTACAGCAGGGTTTCTTCATTAGTGGTCCCTGGGTGGGTACCAGTAGCAGTATCAAGTACATAGAAGAATTGTTAATTTTCAGGCTCCTTTCAAGTCCTACAGAATCATGAACTCAGGGACAGCATCTGGTAATTGTGTTTTGACAAGTTATAGCTTACAGGCCACATGTCCCAGGATGGCTATAAGCATGGACAACCCAGTATATTTGGAAATGACAACATCATATCATAAATATCAAAATGTTGGACCTCTCTGCAATGGTTGCTAATGCTCAAGTTTGAGAACCACGGGTTTAGTGTGCTAGACACCTGTTCTTTAAGTTTGCTCTATTCTTGTCAAGTATAAAGATACAAATTCATCATCATACTCCTCAGCTCATGTCACATGATCATCTATAATGTATTTTCTCATTACTTTATCATCTTCAACCGTACTTATTTTTATTAACAAGCTTGAAACAGAGGTGCATTCACATCTGTTTATTTCCATGGACTAGAAAAACTGAAGGTTAGGAAAGATCATTTCTAAAGTGATGACCTCTTACTCCTGAGTCTTAGATCTCTCATGCTCTCTCTATCCTTTAAAAATGATCATTGAAAGAAAGGGTATGTAGCCCAGTAGCACTACATGAACCCAGAATGTTCAATGCCCTGGTTTCCATCCCCACTAAATGGTAGAGGGAGATAAGCAATAAAAATACAAATGGCCAGAGTCAAAGCTGTTGGGAGCCGAGTTGAAACACCATTACAAGATGGCGCCGGTTTCCTGCTTCCAGGTTCTTCTTGCTCGCATTTGGAGTAATTGCTTGCATTTGGAGTAAACAAGTTACAGCGCAGGCGCAGGTGAGCAGTCCTTGCCGCCTCCCTCCATGCTAATGAGGGTCTGGACGAGTATCCAATCATTGACGGTCACGTAGCCCTATGCTCTATATAAGCAGGGTGCCTTTTGCAATCAGGGTCTTCGCTCTCAACACTTAATTGAACGGCTGTCCTCAATAAAGCATAAACCAGAAGAATCCTGTGTGCGGCGTCTTCCTTGCAGGCGAGGCAGGCGTCCACACAAAGCAAAAGCTCCCGCTGTGAGAAGCCATTTCTAGGAATTAGCCACCATCATTCATGAAAGTAGGAGAGTGGGAGACAAGAAAGAAAAGGCCAACAGACAGAAACTAGGGTTAATTGAAGCCAGGAGTTCACAGTGGTGCCGCCACCAAGGAGGAACAATGATGCAAGGCATGGTAGAGGCATCAAGGGAAATAAAGGATCAGCCTCAACTCTACATCTGGTAAGGGCAACTGCTATTCTGGACAGCCTCAGGCACTTGAGCACAAATCCCCAGGCAAAGCAGTGTGGTGGTATATTCTCCAAGGGAAGCTTGATCTATCTAGGGCATCTTTTGGGAACATGTCTGCTGAAACTTGTGACAAATTTTGAGAAAATGATCTTGTGCTAGGCAGAGGTATCATGGTGCTATTTTATCAGGTGCAGCATATGACACACACATACACATACATACACACACACAAAATCTAGCCAGTACTATATGGAGGCAGCGGTTCCCTTGGAAAAGGAATATTGGGAATATGTTACTAAATTCCTACTTCTACCTTTGCATTAAAAAGATTGTGATTATACAACTCTTCTTTTTCTGTACTACATTCATGGACTGGTCATTGGTGAAAAGCGGTATTTCTCAAGCTATAGTATTAAAATGTCTGGGATTCTAATACTATACTTAAAGGGGAGTTACATCTTCAATAATAAATTATTAAACTTACTTGTATTGATGATTTTATAATTAATTTAGGCATGATTTGGGCTATCAAGATGAAAAGTTTTACAGTTCATAATTATCATTATTATAGTACATTATTGTCTACATCATTTGATGAAAGATCTGTTGTTATCTTTATTTTAAAGATAAGTAAGGTTTTTACAATAAAGTCAACTCACCGGCTTTGCATTAGTTAAATGAAGAGGCACCATTAGTGACCTAAATCTTGCCACTGTGTTAGTGTCAGCTTCAATTGTCCCTAGGCAATGAGCCAAACAGAGACAGACTTAATAATGTAAATCATCAATTACACCTGAATAAAGGCCAATTACATCCCAGTGTGTAGTATGAACAGATGTCATGATAGTTCAAAGAGAGATGTGTGGTTGGAAAGTTTAATGAATCCTAAGAGAAAACATTTTCCCCAAACAGACTTAAGCAAACTGGGTATGCAGTGGCTTTGATTGCTGGAGAAATCTGCTAATATCTGTTTGAAAAAGGAGCAGCAACTGTGCCTACATGAGTTGAGATTTGCTTGGCACAATTTGGGGCCATTGTGCTAATTGCACCTTCATCAGGGGATAAAAACTTGCAAATCTAAGGTGACTAAAACAAAGTGCTGGCTTACTCTTTACATCCCAGTACACTAATGCACATTACTTGTTATTTCTCATTAATGGTTGCTGTCTAGCTATTATATAAAATGCTTCTGAAGACACAGTGCTTTAATGCTAACCCAAACTACTTGGTAAGGAAATGATTAGTTTACCTTGTGAAACAAACACGTGCTGTCATTAAATGACTGTGATGGTTAATCTTGATTATCAACTTGACTAGATTTAGAGGCACCTAGAAGACAAAGTTCCAAGAGTCCCTGTGATTGTATTTTCCTAGAGATTAACAAAGAACAGAAGACCCACTTTAAATATGGGCAGTACTATCTCTTTGCTTGAGTCCTGGACCGTGAAATGAGGAGGGAAGCTAAGCACCAGCGCCCATTTTTTCTGTTTCCCAACTGTGGGACCAGCTGCCTCACAGCCCTATATCTATTCCTTCCCTGGTTTTGATGGACTGTACCCTCACACTTCAGGCTGAAACAAACCCTTCTTTCCTTAAATTGCTCTTGTCAGGTATTTTGTCACAGCGACAAGTAAGACAAGTCATTTTAATACAGTAGCTGGTCTGTGTTGGAATCAGTCCCTCATTTGGAGCAAACTTTGAATGCCTTTTGTTTTTTCCAAAATCGCACTCTCCATCTGCTGGTTTCCTCATTAATAAGTAACAAATGTTGGCTTGTGCTCAGATTAATTTACTTAAGTAATTTTGCTTCAACAATCTTTCCAAGTCTCAGAAAAAAAGACAAGGCGATCTTAACTTTAAAAACTCGCAACAGTGAAGGGCAGTCATTACTGATCCTTCAAGTGGGTATTTTATTTTAGCAATAAAGAAAGAAAAATAGTAGTCCATCTATCAATTTCTCTTGCATTTTTATTTTTGTTTGTATTTCTTGAGTAAATTATTTCTTGAACTATTACTTTATGTATTGATTGGCTCATTAATTCAATAGGTTTCTATCTTCAAGAAAGCTTATGACCTGACAATGCTAGGCAATGGACAAAAACATTAAGGAAAAAAAAATGGGGGGACAGAAGAATAAAGAAGGGAGCAATTTTAGAAGAGGGCTATATTTTGGATAAGGTGATGGGAGATCTCTTGGAAGAAGTGACATCTGAGTAAATATTTGAATAAAGTAGACGTGAGAGCCAAGCAAAGATATGGGAGAAGAACATTCCAAATAGAGTAACAAAAGTAGGAAAAATGTGGGGACTCGGAGTGTAAGTCAGTGGTAGGCATTGGCTTCGCATATGCAAGACTCTCAGTTTCGTTCACCTATCTACACACATAAGAAAGCGTGCTTCAGTGGAAAATCATACATTATTGACAGCAATGATTCGCAAGTGGGAGGGAGTAATTTTGCTTTCTACCCTGTAGTTAGACCTGGTAATATCTGAACAGATTTTGGGTTGTTGTGCAACTGCATAGGGATGCTATTGGGATCTCATGAGTAGAGGACAAAAATACTGCTCCACAACCTACAACATATAGGGCAGACCCTTTTCCCCACAGCTCATACTATGGATAGCATTGAAGTCTGAAATCCTTGTTTAAAGCATATACTTAGGGGTTGTTTGACTACGAATCTATGGGGATTCTGTAGCTTTCATAGCCTTTAAGTGATTGGGCAGATCTGTTAGTTGCAAATGAGTGATATAGACGCATAATACCTGTCTGTTGTCATGCAATGAAGTCTCTCCCTTGGAGGTTATGCTGACATCCCTGTCCCCCACCAAAGAAGAGACTTATTTTGCTATTCTGATATTCCTGATCTAGAAATAGTTCTGTTCTTTTCATTCACCTTTGAATTGTGGCAATTTCTTGCTGGCTTCCTCACTGCTGATGAGGTAAATAAAGTCTTCAGTAGACATTCATTTTACATCTGCATAGTCATAATGCTACTTAAAAAAATATTCTTGGGCTAGGGAGTTAGTTCAGTGGGTAAGATTGCTTGATCTGCAAGTATGAACCTTTGAATTCTAACTTTCATATCCCATATGAAATATCCAAGGCATGGTTGCACATGCCAGCAACCCTAGCATTCAGGGAGAAAGACAGATGTATCTTGAAGGCTGGCTCACCAACTCACCTAGCCCAAATGCTGAGCTTCCAGTTCAGTGCCCTGTTTAAAGCAACGAGGCAGGGAAAGATAGAGGATGCCACCTGGATGTCCTTCTCTAAATACACACACACATACATGGAGTGAGTGCATTTCTCATGTGCAACACACACAGAAGTAAATTAGAAAAAAAATCTCTCATCATAAATAAGTACAAAAACCTTGAATTATGTTTAACTCCTTGTTTTATCTAAACAGAGCAAATTATATACATTGTTATTTACCTAGAATTTACATACAAAAGAATTAACACATAGATAAGTAAGTACAACTCCGTCCTTTACGTGGCTGCATGATATTCAGTTTAGCCTATATACCAACATATATAAACCATCTCCTTATAGTGTACTTGCAGTGATATGCAGTGATAGAATTTTCTGTTTATTGCCAAGCTGTAATGAAAGAACTCAGGAAGTGGAAGCACCTGGGTCAGAGTCTGAAACCGGCCTGTTATCCATAATAAGCCCTTGTCTCAAAACAAAAATCCATTATATGAAGTTATTATTTGTAATAAATGTTCTTCTGTGTGCAGCTTCAAGGTTTTCACTATTATCCATAAAACATGTTACCCTTGATTCCCTGTAGAATCCTCAAATTGGCTCTTTCAATGACCTCTGGAAATACTATAGTAAAATCAAATATGGAAGGTTGCAGGGGAAAACCTAACCAACATTACCCTACTGTGGGCCTTACTGTTGCATTTACAGATCCACTCTCTTGACTTTTCTTTATTCTGCTTTCTGTTACCTTACTTAAAAGTTAGTTAGCCCATGAAGAACTCTACTAAGAAGCTAGAGAAAAGAAGAAAATGAAATTAGGGTCCTCCGTATCCTGAACCCAATTCTTTCCTGAAACCTGGGTATCAACTGAAGAAGGTCTATTTTTTTTTCATAAGTGAATTTTTCTGCATGACTCTGTCTTTTCCTTCAGTCTTTTATATTCTCAATTTAATTTCATTCCTACAGACCTACAAATGTCAAGAACTACCCAGCACCACGACCTGTGAAACTTTGAGAGTTTTGTAAATAATCTCTGTGTAAATAGATTTTTGTTTGAGTTTTGAACAACTGTTTACATCTGCATGGTTTCTAAAGCTAGAAACTATTACCCCAAGAATATAAACTGTCTTCAGACAGACTGTTGGAACCCAGATGATGTTCAGGGAACCAAAGCACCAGCTGTGGTCAGTCATTTGCTCAGTGAGTGCTCAGTGAACCCTGCTCTTCTCACTCATTCCAGGTAGTAGTAGGAAGGAAGGACACAGAGTCTCTGTACTTTGGTGCTCACACACACATATTGGATACTTTCCTGCACTCTCAGCTATGGGAAGTTATGAGTATAGAAGGCTTTATATGCAAGAAATTGCTTTGTAAATGTTGTTCAATGAATATGGGGAAATATTTTGCTATTTGGCCCTAAAGACATTTCATCTTTGACTTGAATGAACTGGGATCTTCTGATCACAAGTAATAGAAACTCCACTTAAACTGGTTTAGAATCAAGAAGATCTTAAACTGTCATTAGCAAATGGAAAGCGCAATGACTAATTTGACTTCAACTAACTGCTGAGGCCCAGAACACCAGCTTTGTCACCAAGAGCTGTCTTTTCTACATATCTTTAATTTAGTCTTTTTGTTGACTCCATGATCAGACTCCCACAGGAAGTCAGAAATACAAACTTCAGTCCTGCATCTTCCAGATGAAAGATAAACAGGAAAAAAAAATAATCTCCTCTACAAACCCTCATTCTCATCACCTTAATTTGGTTATCAACTCATGTCTGAAGAAAGGACTGTAGGTAGGAACATGGGAGATGAAAAAAACAGCACTTATTGAGAAGCTAATATTTTTTCTGTCATGATTCTAAGCATGTTTCCCATGTAATAGTATTATTATTGGGTCCATTTTATTGAAGAAGAAAGTAAACATATAAATACTACACCCTGGCACTAAGTAGTAAATGCAAAACAGAGGTCTAACCTGGATGATCTTGCTTCAGACTCAAATAGAAACCATCATACTTTCTGTGATATGTCTAGTGTAGCTCTTATGGACCTAGAGTAGAGTCAACTTCTATATGTCTCAATGGACTTGGAGTAGCAGTGTACTGTGTTTTTACTAGTTAAAATCCCACTCCCATTCTCTATTTTGGAATGCAAGCTATATGTCCAGAACAGAGGAAGCACCAAGAACAGATTATTTTCTGCAATAAACAACTTCCATGTATGAAGAGCCAAAAGGGCAGAGAGCATAAGACCTGTTAGGAAATCCAAGGAATGTGGAGAGTGACAAGTCAAATCCCAAACACAATAGTCAGAAAAAGCAAACACAACAGGGATCACAGAATCTCTGGTGAATTAGTGACATCAGCCCACAATTGCCAAGTCTGAGGAGTTGGATCTAAGACTGAGAATTCTTCGGGAATGTGAATAGGCAATGCTGCAAGTAGAACTCAGCCCATGGTTGCTTAATTAAAAGAAGCATGGATTCATTATTAATGGATACAGGAAAGAATTAAGACAAATATTGAATTTCTAGATAGGAGGAATGAGTAATATAGGGACACAGCTGGTAAGGAAACATTTTCTTAATTGGAAAATGATGAGTTTTTTTTAAATGCATTCAAGAACCAGCTTTCTAATAGTACCCCTGCTCTTCCTCCAATAATATTTTGGATGTACAGTGCAAATAAACTCCATATATTAGAAACAAAGAGATTAGCATTAATATTCAGCTCATAGTGGAAGAAGATTTTGCATTGTTAGCCATAGGGAGCAATGATACTGACTAACCTGAGATCCATTTTTCTGTTCAGAGAAAGATGCTTTTCTCCACAGAACATCTCTAAAACCTTTCCTCTGGAGGTATACAAAAACACTCTTGGCCACCAGAGCCAAGAGTGCTAGTTAGCACTCAGAGAATTCAGGCACAAGTATGGAGTTCATTGGAGAAGTATTCCAAACGTTTAGAGGTAAGCCTTAAGAACTTTCAGTGATTAGATCACAGAACAGATTTCAGGTACTTTTTGTCTGTTTTAAGTTCTATCAGAAGAGCAGAAGAAACAAGCTGTCTTAAAATCTATTGTACAAGTTTAGAGCAGAAGTTCCACCCTAGCTTCACTTAGAGTCATCACAGACTCTTGATGAAACTCCAAAGGCTAGTCCCCAATCAAAATCAATTGCAACAGCATCTTTGAGAGCAGGCATCCAGTCTTTGGGGTTCTTAGAAACTTCTTAGGTGATTTTAACATGCAGCCTATATGAAAACCTCTTCTTTCCACTGTGCTCTGTGTGTGTGTATGCGTGCATGTATTTACAATTTACAATATATATTATATAAATATATATTTAAATATTAAATATGTATATTTTTAGTAAATTGCATAGCATTATCCTTACAATTTTATTCACAATAAAGCATCATATGCAGAAATTTAAGTTAGTATTTTGTTAACTCCAGCATGTCCTGCAGATATTACTACTTAAGGATATATAGACTCAGTGTAACTTACTGACTTTTAATCTCTTGCTTTGCATGTTTAGAAGGTTAAAAGTGGTGCATATAGCTCTCTCTTCCCTTGGACTGTTTTGTGCTCATGTGATTTATTTTGGTGTGAGGGTAATAGTTGTTTCCTAACGGAGACTGATGCCTAGAAATATAGAAAGCCAAATATGATCATACATGAGAAGTTTTAAAATTATGCTATAAGGGAGCAACCTGTGGGTCACAACCCCTTTGGGGTGGGACAACTCTTTCACAGAGGTCGCCTAAGACCATCTTCATATCAGATACTTATATTATGATTCCTAACAGTAGCACAATTACAGTTATGAAGTAGCAACACAAATAATTTTATGTTTGGAGGTCACCACAACATGAGGAATTGTAGGGTTACAGTATTAGGAAGGTTGAGAACCACTGCTATAAGGAGAAAAGAAATGTATTGTCCTGGTCTGTGGGGTTCTGCAACAAAAGCCCTAGCAGAGGGAGCGAGAATTGGGGGGAAAAACAAGGAAGCACGAGAAATGAAAGGCAAGTCTGATATCTGATCAAGCCTTCGATTTATTGAACACATAGTACCAGTATTTATACAATTTTTGAAGTGGGGAGAAAAGCAGGGAATGCATAAGCAGGTATCTGTGGTAATTCCACCTGACAGGCGGACTGGTCTATCCAGTGAGTTAAGAAATCCTAGAGTCAAGGGCCTCAGAGCAATAAGGAAGTACTGTGAAATTTCTCTAGGGCTTCCTGTGTAAAGGGTGGAAATGTGAAATGAGGAAGCAATAAGGTTAATTTAGTCCAGCAGCAGTTTCCCAGAACTGGGCAGCTTTAGGCTATCTGACCTTGTCCAAACTCTGTCCATTAAGGCCAGAGAGAAACGGATCTTTAAAATGGAAGTGGGGCCTTTGTGTTTCAAGTCAGTGTCCAGGGGGACCGTTTTCTACGATGTATGTTATAAGAACTTACCTTGGAAAGAGATTCAAAATTAATTTGAAATGAAATGGGGGAAATGAACCCCTTACTGAATGAAAATCATTCTTTTTTGAGATTAAAAAGTTTGATGGGAATATTTTTATTTATAATTTATAAATATTATATATATAATTTGTCAATAATATATGTCCATCAAATATTTTCATAGAAATAAGATATGAACACTATGCTTGAGTATACATGCTTGCAATATATATGCACATCATATGCACAATCTTCTAGAAACTTTGAAGAGGTCAAAGCTCAGGATTTGGATATGTAAACTGAAAGAAAGAAACAGCCTTCTTAGACTGTGATAGTATTAGTAGAAAACCATGAAGAAGCTTCTATTGCTTGCATTTTTACATTTCTTTCAGTTTTCCTCTTTTAACCAGTGCTTCAACTTGAACTTACTCTTAATTATGAATAGATAGAAGATCCTTGATTATGATGAATTTATGCCATCAATAAACCCATCACAAGATGAAAACAATATATCAAATATGCACCAAAGGGCTGGAGAGACAGCTCAGTGGTTAAGTGTGTTTCCTGCTCTTGCAAGAGAACTGAGTTCGGTTTTTAGCACTAACATTGAGCATCTCACAAAAGACTAACTTTAGTTCCAGAGAATAGGACATCCTCTTTTGTTCTCTGTCGGTGCCTGCACAGGTGTGTGCAAATCCATTTACACAGATACACATAAATAAGAAAACTGTATCCATTTTAAAGAAATTCACCAAATACATGTCACCTCCCTTATATCTGAGCTTAGTAAAGCAGCTCACTCTATGGTCCTAGTTATTTCTCCTCATGGTCACATCCCTGATGGGGAGGCGAAGCCCCTTGACATAATTACAAGAGATAATCATTCTGCATACCCTGAGCCCAGGAAAATATTCAAATTTAAAGTATTGTTTCTACTGAGTGTGTATTCACTATTGTATATTTGCAAAATCATAAGCTAAATCACTGTAAGTCAGGAACCATCTCTGCTGGTGTAACTTTGTTCTTTTACATATTTATTTTAAATTGTGTGTGTTTGTGTGTTGTATAGCACGTATGCAAGTAGGCCAGAGGAGGGGTCAGATGTTGTGAAACTTGGTTGCAAGCAGTTGTGAGCCACATGGGTATTGGGGATCAAACTTGGGTCCTCTGCAAAAGCAGCAAGTGCTGTTAATCACTGAACTATCTTTCCAGCCATGATTTTTATCTTCATAAATAGGATGAAAAGGTAAAAGACATAGTCACAAGTTCTACCAGAAGTTGATGAATCCTAGAAGGAGCTAGGCATTCTGTGGAGAGCCCCCTGACCTTGAGCTCAAGTTCTGCTGTGTGCCTTCAGCTAAATCTCATTTGGGACAGCTGTTGAGAGGCTAAGTTGTAAAAAGACAAGGCCAGAGGCCGCTCATTTCAGGGAAGTCAAAGATTACTTAAAGAGACCTTCCTTCTTAATCTCACAAAGCAGGATGATGGGTTTATGGTTAACTACAGAACAATAATGTTTTGTATATATTTTGATTTACCTTGTTGATTGTAACCTAGTGCTTACACATATGCCTTCAACCTGGTGATCATTAACCTCGAGCTTGCAAGCACACCTGGTTTGCCCCTTGTGATCGTTGCCTTGGATGCCTCTGGTGGGGAAGGGTATAAGAAACTGAGAATAAACTATTTGGCCAGTTCGGCCCCTGTGAACTCAAGATACAGTGTGTGTGTGTTCCTGTTATTCAGTCTACCCCCATCCAGCACCGTCTGAACTGGTAAGCTGGCCTTATCAGTATTCTATTCAAGGGGCAGAGTATGTAGTATAGGACAAAGAGGCACCACAAATCATTCAGTTCACTGTCACCCTCATTCAAATAAAATTACCAAGTCACACTTCAAAACTACAATTTACAAGTACAAGTACATTGAAGGTTTGGAAGTTGTTAGGCAAGGAATTTTAGAATACAAAAGATGGCATTACTTCTGATCTGACTTGTAAGTTTGGAAGGAAGGGATATCATTTAAATTTCTGTGGGGTTTAACAGTATATTGGGAAGATGCACAGAATTCACCAAAAACAATCAGTAATCACAGTTATGATTTATTTCAAGGAAAGAGTACTTATTAAAATCAGGCAAGGGAGGACATACATGATAAGAAGGATCATAAAATGTGGAAAATTCAGAGTGTCCAGCACTCTCTGTGGAGTCATGGACAGCATTACTTTCCTGGAGTCAATGTATGACATTTGTATGGATATTGCCAATGACAGAAGCTCACCTGAGCTTTAGTGTCTGGAGTGTTGTTTTGTTTGTTTTATTTTGTTTTGATACAGGGTCTCACCTGGTAGCTTTGGCTTGCCTGGGACTTGTTTAAGTAGACCAGCCTGGCTTAGAACTCATCGAGATATGTGTGGCTCTGCCTCTCAAGTACTAGGAACTGGCATTAAAGTGTGTGCTGCCATGCCTGTCTGGTAGCCAAAGATTTTACTGAGGATCCATTGCATACTGCTTACATGGGTAACCTTATTTTAGTCTCTTCCAGATATGCCTGAATTATATCACCCAAAACACTTATAATGAGTCATATTATAATACTGTTTCATGACAGCATATTATACTTTTATTTAATTTTTAAGCTATGTGCATATGAGTGTGTGAGCACACATGCTTGTGTGTATGTGCATATGTGTATGCAAGGGCATGTGTACAAATGTGTGTAGAGTCTATTGGTAAACTGAGGGTGTCATTTTCAGGAATGCTGTTTTCCTTCTTTAAGTTGGGGTCTCTCATTGATCTGGAGGTCAACAACTAGACAAGAAGAGTTGGCCAACTTTCCTCAGGGATGCTCCTGTCCCTGCCTTCCTAGTGCTGGGATTACCAACATGCCCAGTAGTTTTACATGGTTTCTTGAGATGAAACGTAGGCCTCATGGTTGTGGGATGAGCACTTTACTGACTGAATCATCTCCTCAGGCCACATATATTGAATTCTCATCAAGTATGGTGCCTAAAGTGAAGGCTTCCATAAGTATTGTAGTCATATCATTCAATCCTGTGTGCCAGCCACTATTTCTTCTGAATAATAATGAGGCAATGAGAGTTTGAGTAATTGGGCAGGAAGTCATAGACTGATAGAGTCAAATTCCAGTCTTTGTGGGACAGACTCCAAGTCCTTTTCTTATAACCACAAGATTTGTCTTCTAGTTAGTAGTCTTCAGATGAACTAATCCAGGCTAAAAGGTTGAAATAAGAAAATATATTTGAGAGACTGAGGAAAGTACTCAGCAGGTGAGTGTGCTTGCTGTGCAAGCATGAAGACCTGAGTTTGAGTCCCCAGCACTCACATAAAAATCTTGGCAAGGTAAAATGTGCCTATAATCTCAGCACTGGGAAGGGGGAGCAGGGAGGATTACTGGGGTGTGTTGGTAGACAGATTCACTTCAGATTTATTAAGAGACCCTGTCTAAAGGGGATGAGGTGTAGAATGATAGAGCAGGACACACAATGCCCTTCTCTGGCCTCCATGCACAGGCATAGCCACATGTATGAATATGCCACACACACATACTCATATAAATATGTACACACATAATAGAGATATAAATATGTTGGAATAAGTAAAATGACTTATTAATTCTATTAGCACTCAAATGGAAAGAAGATAGTTGTTCACTAATTACTTTTGCCTGAGATATTAAACATTGACACAGCAGCCTTGTTGGGTGGGTAGCGAAAACATGAAGGCAAGGGAATTCCTTTTTACCATGCCGTCGGCACTAGGTCGTAAGCATTACAGAGAAATTGAAATCGAATCTATCTTGTATAGGGAACATAGTAAACATTTGTCTGCCTCTAATTTGAAATTTTCAATATTGTTACTTTCACCTGGCAAATCTCTGCAGGGAGATTATGAGAATTACCAGTGTGATTTGAAAGAGCTTCTAGCTACTGCTCATAAAGATGAGGAGTAAGAATGAAATGTTCTTAGAGTAACTAGTAAATATGCATGCCACTCTGAAGTGATTTTGCTCCACTAACGTGTGGGTTGGGGAAATGATTTTGCTGGAGTGTCCTTTTGAATGTCATCTGAATAATACATGATTTGAATACTTGCATTGTTTGTAAAGTGTCCTCCACTACTGGGAATCTGAGAGTTTATAAGGAATGCTATGTTTTCTATTTCTCAAATAAAGTAGTGTGAAGGGGCAGGCTGGTGAGTTGAGTATCCAAAAGAAGAGATCAGAAGTGTAGAAGATTCCTATTTTATTTAAGTCATACTTGAGGGCATGATATAAATACTATTAGACCATAATAGTGACTCCTCATATGAGGACGTTCTTTTTCCCCTAAAGAACACATCAAACTCAGTCTACAATGACCTTCTATTTCCATAGCCTAAATGACAGATTGTTCTTAGAATATGTCAGCATTGTTCTAATGAATATGATTGTGTGTCAATGTGTAATAATGTGAATCTAGTTCTGTGACTTGAAGCTGGTTTTAAAATTAACTATATTCAGTTATCAATTATTTGTTTATAAAAGCATCCTATCAATAAAATCTCAAAAAGAAATTGAATGTGCATATAAAATAAAATGCTAGCTCTGTTAAGAATATTAATTTTATGTTGCTTGACTAGACCTGCTTCCATCAGCAATTTCACTTCTGAGAATCTATATCCTATACATACCAGCAACAATATGAAATGACATGTACACAAAAAATGCACTGCATGAGCTGGAGAGATAGTTCAGTGGGTAAGAGCACTGGCTGCTCTTCTAGAGGACCCAGGTTCAGTTTTCAGCACCCACATGTCAGTTCACAACTGTTCTTATCTCCAGTTCCAAGGGGTCTGATACCCTTACACTAATGCACATAAAATAAAATTCAAAAAGTTATTTTTAAAGAATTCACTGCAGCTATAATTATAGGAAATTTCTTCTATAGGTGAAGAGATGGATAATTAGTTAAAAGTGCATACTGCTCTTTCAGAGGACCCAAGTTCATTCTCAGCATCCATGTCAGGAGGCTCACAACCACTTGTAATCTGAGGCCCTGCTCAGGACTCCACAATCACTTGCTCTCTCTCTCTCTCTGTCTTTGTCCCTACTTCTCCTCCCCACTCTTGCTTCCAAAATAATAATAATAAATCTTAAAAATGATAGGAAAAGACTAGAAATAACTAACTGTTCCTCATTAGGAGATTGTGTATGTAAACTAGGGTACACCCACACATCAGAAAAGTGTAGCTGTGAAAAAGAATGAAACTTCTCTGAGTATTGCCTTGGAGTGATTTTTCAGGATATATTATTAAGTGAAAAAAAAGCAAGGCATAAAAGTTATGTGTGCCATTCTACTAATTAATTTAGAAAATGTGAACATGAGATTATCTGTATATATTTGTTTATAATAAAACAATGAAAGGCTAGACAAAAGCTTATAAGAAGAGAAAGAGGTGGGAGAGATGCCTCAGTGGGTAAAGGACTTGATGCACAAATATGAGGACCTCAGTTCAGATCCTTTACATCCATGTGAAAGGTGAACATAGTGGCATAACTCCCTAGCCCCAGTGCTTGGAGCTAGAGACAGGCAGCTCCCCAGAGCATGCTGATCAGCCAGCCTTGCTGACACAGAGAGTCCCAGACCCACTGAAAGACTCTGTATCAAAACAGAAACAACAATAATGGGAATAAGGAAGAGAAACAATTGAAGAAGACATTCTGACATCTTCTGGTCTCCACATGCACACACAAGGGCAAATGCATACAAACACAAACATGAGTGTGCATACATATGCCACATACATGTACACAGTCATTTACATGCTATGTGTAGTTATGTATACAAACACATACCACACACATTTGCACCTGCATACATGTGTGCATACATGTATACAATATAGAAATGGAGGGGGAGAGGAAGAAATGATAGAAAAAAAGAATAGAAGGGAATAAAATATAGACTAGACTTTTATGATTGAGCTTGTCTTTGATAACTAATTTAAGGTAAAATGAGTATAATGTTTCTTTTTGGGTGATGAGAATATTCTGAAATTAGCTAACCTGAAGTCGGTTTCACTGGGATAAATCCAAGTAGGCTCACATTCCCTCTGGAGGCTCTTTGGTACAATCCTGTTCCTTGTTTTTTTTTTTTTTTTTGTTGTTGTTGTTGTTTTTACTTTTTTTATTTCTAGAGTTGTGTGTCTTGGCTCATCATGTCTCTCTACTGCCATTGCCACTCTACTTTCTGTTTTGAATCTTCCTCTGCCTTCTTTTTATAAGGACATTTGTGAATGCATGGAGAATTCATCTGGATGATCTAGTATCATCTCTGTCTCATTGTCCTTAGCTTTGTATCTGAAAGGACCTTTTTTTCACATAAAGTAAAAAAATAAAATAACATAAAATAAAAAACTCCATATGTTGAGAAAATTATGATCCATTGTCCTTAGACATCATTATTGCAGTAGACTATGCTTCCAAGTTGGATCGTTACTAGAAAGATCAAGGAGTTCTAAGTTTGCAGAGCATCTTCTTTTGGCTATAGGATTCCCAATAGGCCACCATCGTCCTTTTGTTTTCATTCCCAGCATATACCTCTGAATGTAGAGGAACAGAAGGTATAGGAGAAAGGGAAAATACATTTTGTTGCTGATGATTCTACTGGGTTACTCGCCCCGTGACCAACTCTTCCTTTACAGTGCTTGGTTTACTGAACACAGTGGATAGGCAAACACAAGAGAAACTCCAAAGAAGGTGGTAGTGGCATTTATAATCCTCTCTGTCCTTTCTCAAACACTCCTTCTGTGCTTATCTGTGGCTCCATCCTATGCATGTAGTGCTTGACTCAATGCTATTTTGATGAGAAAGATGGTTACATGAGGGTTGTTCTGGGCATGATTTTGCAAGTTTTGAAGATTCCTATAAGCCTTTTACTAGGCTCTGTATCATAATGGTTTCCTGTTGAGCACACACTATTCCACTGGGAGTCCAGTGATGTAAGACAATGTTGCATCACTAGGTTAACCTCAGTGTCACAGGCACAGATTTTACCTCTAAGTCTGCAAAGTGCATCTTTTTTTGCTCTGTCTACTTAATCTCCCTTACTTTTGAGGTTAAAGTAAAGGTACTACAATGGATTTTTTTTTCTTCAGAGTGATAAAAATGTTATCAAACTATTCCTGGGATATGTCTAAATATGGTATAGGGATAAACGCAGAATGATTGCTACAGACTTTCCAGGTATCTGTATAGCTCAGCCTGAGATTTTCTACAAGTAGAAACCAAGAAAAACATTTTACATTCAAGGAATTACTTGTGTCTATCTTTTCCTATTTGGGTTGCTGTAAGAAATGCTATAGACTGGGTGGCTTATAATCTATACAATTTTATTCTTCACAGTTCTATGGATTGTGAATCTTCTAATCATAATCATATTCTGCAGAGGAGCTTCTCCAGTGTCACAAATGACAACTTTCTTTTTATTGTGTCTTCACATGAAAAGTGCAAAGGTGTTTCTGGAGGCCCTTTTTATAAGTTCACTAATTTTAGTCATAAGACCTCTAGTCTCATGACTCAATCATCCTCAAAAGGTCCCATCTTGAAAGAGCATCACCCTGGGGGCTAGGATTCAACATAGGAAAATTTGATAAGGGTAAAACATTCAAACTATTGCAAGACCCAATTCAAAGACATCAAAGAGAAAGATCTGTGGTAGGATTAAATCAGGGGATAAGAGAAGGCCATTTTGAAGATGTGTTATTGAGTCAGACTCTCCTATTGAACACTTGTATTTCATTATGCAGGACTATCCTAGGAGACTTAAAAGAAATATCTCAGCACAGTCTTCCAGGAACACAAAGATGGTTTCTTCCTTCCTCCATCTTCCTACAAGTGACTGACCATGGTCTAACCACAGAGAACATTTGATGCTCAGTACTTTGCCAACATACCAAAGCTGGCTTCAGCAAAAATCCCAGGCAAAGATCCTCAGTCGCTGAAACCAGGGTTGGTGGCTGGTGCCTGTAATTTCTGTAGGAGTGAGGTAGAGGCAGGAGTTTACACAATTTAAGAGTAGCCTGGGATATATACATATCAAGACCCTGTGCAATTTTTAGTACTATAAATCTATAGTACAGCTTGAGTACATCAGAGATGGTGATACCATCTCTGATGGTATAAGTTCTTATATTTTCCAGGATTATTTTAGCTATCCTGGGTTTCTTGTTGTTCCATGTGAGGTTGAGTATTATCCTTTCAAGAACTGTAAAGAATTCTATTGGAATTTTGATAGGGATTGCATTGAATCTGAGGATTGCTTTTGGCAAGGTTATCATTTTTACTTTTTAATCCTACCAACCCAGGGGCATGGGAGATTGTTCCATCTTCTGAGATCTTCAATTTCTTTCTTCAAAGACTTGAAGTTTTTGTCATACAAGTCTTTCACTTGTTTGGGTAGACTTACCTCGAGCATCCATATCAGAAGCTTACAGTTCTCCTGGGATTCCAATGCTCTCATCTGTCCACAGTGGGCACCTGCATTCATATGCATTTGCCCCCACACACAGATATATATGAATGCACATAATTTTAAGATTATAATAAAACAAATCTTTTGTAATGAATAAATGATAAGAAATGCATACATTGCCCATTGAGAGACAAATTGGTAAGCAATGATTCAGTAAGGTCAGAACATATAGGCTAGATTCTGCTGACATAAACAATAATCCTTGATGTTCATATGTTTATGTATTACCTGCTTAATTCCATGAGGGAGTCTTTTAAGGGAGAGGTTTCTGGAAATATTAGCCAGGAAAACAGAGCTAACAGTATGTTGATTCATTATAAAACTTATCTCCAGTGATGACAGAGGCTGAGCCATTCCAAGATCTGTCAGGTTTAAACTGTCAATCCAGCAAAGCCAGTGTAGCTGCAGTTTATGTCAAAAGGCCTGGAAACCAGGGCAGCAAATGCTCTAGTCTTGTCTGAGGATTGAGGGAAACCTGTTGTTCTAGCTCAAGTAGTTAGGCTGGGAGAGTGAATTCTTTTTGTGACTTTTTGTTATATACAAGTGTTATGTGAACGTTTTTCTGAACAAATGTCTATTCACTTCAGACAAAGCACCAATTACAGAAATGGAAATGGTTTTCCCAAGTTCAGCTTGATGATTGGATGAGTTTACTTTGGGTTACTTATAGGGATATGAGCAACATATGTGTGGTGACTGAATAGAAGTATTTCAGCAACTGTTAATTGTTTACAAATCCTGCAGAAAGGATCTAATGTGCTCTTTTCCCCTAGAAACCATTAACTGTCTATAAACATTCACACAGCCCCTCCTATCTGCCATGAGGAAAAATTACTGGGCCCAGTCTTGCACACAATTCCTGTGGGTAATCACAGATGCTGACACTTCCAGGGGGCAATATCCATGTCATACCTGGAGACAATATTCCACAACACAGTCCTTTAATACATTGGGTAAGGCTTGTAGATATGGGGCAAGGACATCTACTTTATTCAATCCATGATTTAAGTGCTAATCTCTTCTGCCCTCACTGAGTCTAATGTTTTAGCCAGATAGCTGATCACTCTTGTGACAATGGTAAGTTAACATCTAAACTTGAACTGGGTTGATACTTGTATTTATATTAATTTCAACTAACGCTATGTGCTTGCTTTGAACATAACAGTCATAATACATATCTCACAAAGAACATTTTAAAAGCATTATTTACCTCAACTTTCATATGAACAAAGTACTAAAACCTTTGAAAATTTTTGTCAGTGTGGTATTGCATGATATCTTGTTACTTGCAAAGTTTTGTCTTAATAGTTTTCTTTGTTGGCTGAGTGAATTAACTCACTTGGAAATAAATGCCACTTTCAATTTCTCAGCCATCCTTTTGCTGATTGTTATACTCTTTATGACAGTGTTTTGTGTGTTAATTATACTGACTCACTGTCTATTCTTTGTGATACAAAGAGTTTTTTTCCACATCTATTATGTGTTTATCAAAACTTTACTAAAATATTTTTGTAGTATATAAGTTATTTATGGAACACTGACTGAATATATTATTTTGTGAATCAAAGATATCAAGACCAATTACTATGTACTGCAAAAAATGGAAAAATCACTGCCTATTAAAGCTTTTTAATGCCTCATATATTAAGTGTATAATTGTGTGTGTGTGTGTGTGTGTGTGTGTGTGTGTGTGTGTGTGTGTGTGAGTATAAACATAAGTTTACACTTGTAAAAGAAACTTTTTCTGCTCTTTAATATTGAGGTTATAATTGTACGGTGCATTGAAGAATACTGGGCTTGGTTAGCATAACCCACTTATTCTTTTAGATTTTTTTCTGTTAAATTATATATAGCTACAAGCTTAGAATCAGCTTCTATTCAGAGTCCACAGCAAGTTTTTGACAGCTTGATATCAGATTCTTTAATACTATTACAGCACGAATTGGTCATGGTGGCCTTTCATACCTTAGAAATGTCTCTCATCTTTTCCAAGAAATTTCATGGTTTTTCTAGACTCTGTTGCTAGGCTTTGTATTGAGAGTCAATATTTTACCACATGTCTCAAGCACAAAATGTAACTCAGAGTCGCCTGCTTGTGAGCACCTTTCTGGTATCACAAGGAACTTGGTTGTTGTGTGAAGGGCAGAATTCCTGTGTTGTCCTGTAGTGGTGATGGCTGTGTGTTTTCCTCACAACAACCATGTGGTTATATTGCTTCACAACTTCAATAAATGTTTGCTGATTTGATTACAGAATGATCTCTCTGTTACTTTATTTATTAAAACTTCTCTTATTTGTAGAATCTTTTTAAAAATAATATTTCATTAAGTTTTGAGAATTGCATACAATGTATTTTAATCATATTCACACCCTTATTCCTTCAACTCATCCCAGACCCACCTTCACCTTCCTACCCACCCAACTTCATCTTCTCTCTTATTTAAAAAAAAATAAACCATCAAGTCTAAATTGTATTGCCCAACTACTTCTGGGAATAGGGTCTACCTTGGAGTGTAGTTGACCTATGAGTAATCACATCATTAAAGAAAGTGGATTTCTGTATCCAAACAGGTACAACATGCCCAATAGCTCCTCAGGTATGGATGGGACTTGGTGCCCACTTCTCTATCTTCATATCAGGATTTGTTCTGTAATGAAGTTCCACAGGTCTTGTGCATGCTATGTATTCATTTGTGCAACTATCCTGTAGTGTCCATAAAGCACTGTTTGTCTTAATCATCCAGTATTTCTGGTTCTTAAAATGTTTCCTCTCCCTCTTTTGTTATAATCCCTGAGCCTTGGGAGTGGGATGGAGAGTGCTACTGATGCCCCATTTAGGGGAGAGCATTCTGCTATAGCTCATTCTCTGCACAATAGCCAGTTGTAGGTCTCTGTATTAATTACCATCTACTGATAATGGCCTAAAAATGCACCAATCTGTGAGTATGCCAATAAGTCATTATGAGTTGTATTAATGTGATATCAATTTAGCAGAATAATAATAGGATGCTCTCTTCTAGGTCCTATGACCTAACTAGCCTGGGGTTAATGATACCTGGCCCTGATAATGATGCCAGGTATGGATTCCATCTTCTGGAGTGGCTCTTAGATCTAATCAGAAAGTGGTTGACTACTTCCGTAACATTTGTGCCACTATTGAATCAGTGGAAATATCTTGCCTGGCTAATTGTTATTATAGCTGGCAGAGTTTACACCTGAGTGAGACTGCTGATTACTTTTCTCTTTTGATGGCATGCATAACATCTTCTATCACTTTGGAAACTAGCCAATATTGAGAAATCTTGGAGGTCAGTACCTGCTTGATTTCTTATTGTCTTATGGAACAAGTATGTAATATTTTCAGCAATAGGGTCATACCATCAAGTTCTGGAGGGTAACCAAGAGAAATAGCAATAACCTATAATGTTTGGTGGTCTATGGGAATCCATTGGCTAACAACTCAAAAAGAGGTAATCTACAGTAATCTAAAATTTTACCTTTTCTCCTTTCCTTCCTAGTAATTTTATTATAAAATATATTTCCAATGACTTGTAATTCATTCATGTAATGCATGTACTTCAATAAGTTTTAGTATATGCTTACTTGTATAGGCATCATCCAAATGAGTTTTAGAGACTCTTCATCACCCTGAATGGAAATACCCATTGCCATTATCAGTCACTTCTTATATCTTCTAACTCACAGTCTTACATAACCACTAATTCAATATAAATTAAATGTAAATATAATATATACTTTTTGTGAGTGGCTTCTTTCATTTACCATGTTTCTAAAGTTCATTCATATTGTAGCATGTATTAGTTTTTCAATCATTTTTACTTCAAAATAATATTTTTATGTGAATATACTGTATCTTATTTTTACTTTCATCAATTGATGGACATTTGAGTCATTTTTACTTTTTGTTATTATAAACATTCATGTACAACCTTTTGTGTAGACATATTTTCATTTCTCTTTGATACATATGTGTCATATGATACATATGATACATATGTCTTCTGACTTGCAGGATCATATAATTCTTCATTAAGCCCTTTAAAAATGACATCTCCTAAAATGTTCAAAGTAATACTTTTGGATAAAGTAGCAGGAAGAAAGAGTAGAAAGGCAAAGTGGGGGTGTTGAGAAGGTTATTAAAGTCACTATGAAAAAGGACATTGAATGCACACATCACCCTTTGAATAATTTTTTGAGTCTCCATCACACACTATGTGCTGATGTAGGTATCAGGATACTTCAAGAGTGTATGGAAAATGAATAAATCAGGAGGCAAATAGACTACTTGAAATAGTGAAAAAAGCCAAGGAGAAAATAAAACAGGATGATATAAATGATGGGAGATGGTCAAGAGAAGGTAACATTAGGTAAGAAAGTCATGGGGAGAGTTCCTAAGAAAACACCTTTTGATCCTTAAACTTGAACAATCATACCATGCCTCCATAGAATCATTCTGAAATGATCATCATAATAATCCATCTTCATTTAAGAACTTAGGAAAGAATAAAATGATAGGCAATATTCTATTCCATTAACTGCTGTTAACTGAGTGAACAGTAGATTATATTTTCCAAGACTTTTCAGAATTTGGAATAAAGTGTCTCTTATATTCGTTTCTTCCATTTTTTTATTCTCTAGGAACTATGATTATTACATATGATGGGTGCAAGTTGTTACTTATTTTTCTTTATTGTAAAGTTAATTTCATGAAGAAACCTTTGCCTGTAGTATCCTCACTATTATGTGTCCATGATCTGTGGTTGTCAGTCTTTGGCAAGCTATATTTTGAAATAAATTTTGCAGCAAGACACATACAAAATAGGATGTTTCTGTAGTCAAATTCAGGAAATGGAAATATCAGCCCTTATCAGCATCTATTTTTGTCCAAGAAAATGGACTACAACACCAAAATATTTTGAATGTTCACTAGCAAGAAATGATTAGTTTTAATTTTGGCATGGTGATTTTAGCCTTTAGGAGACTAAGGTGGGAAGATTGTAAGTTTGAGGCCATTTTGAGGTATATCATAAGTCACTGACAAAAAAAAAAAAGAAAAGAAAAGAAAGAAGATAGATTATCCATGGTTCTAAAACCAAAGTTACCCAGGACATTTTGGTTAAAACTGTATTCTTCCACTCTCCCAAGATGTGACACTGAATTTATATTTTATACATATACATATACATATTCATATACATATACATACATATATATATATGTATGTATATATATATAACCTGAAAGTTAAGATAACAAACTAAAAACTAAACTATAATTCTGTCTCCACCTGTCACACACTCTGCCTGTTTCTATTCTCAACTCCTGTCACTAGCCCCTCTCTTTCCTTATAAAAAGCATTTAAGGAAGCTATTAGTGAAGAACATTATTTTGAGTCACCTGTAATTACTTGAAGGTCACTATTTATTACACTGATTTCTTTTTGTGACAAGGTCTCTCTATGTAGCCCTTCCTTGCCTGAAACTAGCTGTATAAACCAGGCTGGCCTTCAACTCACAGAGATCTGCCTGCCTCTGTCTTTAATCCCAAGTATTGGGATTAAAGTTGTGTGCCACCATGTCTAACCACACTGAGTTTTAAACAAATGTGTAAATGGGTTGGCAAATAGATAGATTCATTTTTGAGAGATGAATTACATGTAAGATACAATACATTAATATCCATATTATCTTCTGTAACTACAAGTAGTCATTATATGTTCAAGTTTGCTGTTCTGTTGCTGTGAGAAACCACTGACCAAAAGCAACTAGGGGAGGGAAGGATTTGTTTCACCTTAGATGTTACAATCCATCATCAGGGGATGTCAAGGGAAGAACTCAAGGCAGATGCTTTAAACTATGGAAGAATGTCACTCATTGACTTGCTCTCTGGTTTGTTCACTGGCTCTTGCTTTTCTACTGTCTTATACAGCATACATCTACCTGCTTATGAATGGTGCCACCCACAGTTGACTGGGCCCTCCCACATCAATTATCAATAGAAAGAATTTCTCACAGATATGGCCACAGATTGAAGTGATTCATATCGACTGACATTCAATCATTACTCATGAAAATATTGAATAAATAAATGTTGAATGGAGGTTAAAGTATAGAAATAAAAATCTAGGGTAAACAAACTTCACTGGACATACTTTAACAATTGTTCCTTAAAATGACATATTGCAGATGCTGAAGACTTATTAAACATTCAGGTTGGCTGCAAATTGACAAACACGCATTTAATTTTGGCTGGACTTATACTAAATTTAAAAATTGGAATGCATTGTCTGAAACTCAATTTATTAATAAGAGTACTATAAAAAACAAAAATGGAATGCAGATAAAGATACACTAAAAGCTTTTTTCTGGCTATGTCATGAGATATTTTGGCAGAGAACAAGCTCAGAGAACAAACTAGAATAAAGAATGCATGTATAAATCGAAAAGACTGATCTAAAAATTCAGCCTACATCATCTTTCAATATATCTCAATCACTCAGAAAACTGTATATATAGCATTGTGGTGGGGGTGGCTATATTGATCCATTACTGCCATTTGAAAAATGAAGTTCTCCCATATAAGAGCCACTTAAATCCCTCACAAAACAGTCAAGAATGCTTCATTCTTTAATTGTTCCTCTTTAGCTTCGTAAAAGATTGCTTTAGATTTGAAAACTGTGTAAGAACCCATCTAACGTGTGTAATGATTTTATCTTGTTTACTGAAAAAATTCTAGTGAATGTACTTGAGGATAATCTAGACTGTAGATGATGTGGGAATGAAGGAAGCATGGAGTACCAAAGTTGGCACATCTATCAATACTAGTCCACAACATCAGTAGCTTTTACTGGTCACATGTCATTTTTGTTTATATGCATGCCTTGTCACTTTCACTAATTTCCTTCTGGTGAACTTTGTGTTTAAATTTCAAGATACTCTCTCCTAAACTTTTATCTCAATCCAGTCAACTCCACATCTCTTTCCTTCCTATCATCTCCAAGTTTCTTCGATAGACTTCCTGACCTGGGGTCAGATGCTCTCAACTCCTTTCAGCATCAGCATCCAGCTTCCAGCATCAGCCAGTAGCTACCTACTTGAAGAATCTAGGAGTTGTGGATTCTATTCAGCCCAGTCCAGGGCATTCCAGAATGGTTAGGGAATCCAAGCCATATGAAATATCTCTCAGCCAGTGATGCATGATGGTTGAAGACAAACATGGATAGCCTAGTCCCACCTGTGAGGATGAACATAATTCTGAGTTGTTCTCTGTTATTTCCCAGATGTCCCCAGAGAACAATAAAGAATCTTTCTGTAACATGCTCATGCCACTTGACATAATTTACCACTGGTTGTCCTTTCACCTCCCTGACTGTTCCAACCCATCCATTATAGGATCGTCTGTTGCCATCTGATCACACAGTGTTGTAGCTCTCCTGGCATATATACAAAGCCCCGTCTCACTCTACTCACCCTGATTTTGCCTATCTCTTCTTTTTTTCAATTACCACTCATGAGGAAGTGACTCACTCATTTTTTGTATTCCACCTAAACATTTGGTTTGTATTCCTGACTTGTTTATTTAATTATCTACTTTAATTTTAATATAATTTATTCATTTTTTCTGGGTCTTTATGTGTAGGTAAAATGCTTCAAGTGTTGGATTCTTTGGCTCCTGCCTCTGTGTTACAGGCACACAATGCCTCCCTGTTGTGGAATTTTCTTTTTAGCTATGTATAAAATAATTGTTTTATGCACTGTTGGGTGAAGGGGCTCCCTAGGCCTTGGCATTTTGTCTTGTTTGCAGGTATTGTATTCATGTGGGGGATGTTTGATTGCTAATGATCTTCATGTTCCATTAGTAGAACACCAGAAGAGTTCTGGATCAATAAAAACACCTGAGCTCAGCCACTTGTGGTTCCACTGCCCAATATGGCACTGGCCAGGATAGTGGTTCCCTCTGCTGAGGTCTGGCAAACCTTGCACATAGGAAAATGCCTCCCTCTCTTCCTTTCTGAGCCCACACAGTGGCTAACTGCTACACCTCCCCTTCTCAATTTTCTTAGGAATACTAAAGGCATCTCAGGCACAATGTAACCAAGAAAAGAACAGAGTGTGTGTATTTATGTGGTGTGTGTGTGTGTGTGTGTGTGTGTGTGTGTGTGTGTGTCCTCTCGTTCTCTCATTCTATCATTACACGGGGCCTAGGGATTGAACTCATGGTCAGGTTTGCAAGTCAAGTGTTTTACCCACTGAGCCATTTCACTAGCCTGGAAAACATAGTTTTTCTTCCAATACCCAGTTCTATCTTATTGGTGTCCCTTTCAGAGAATGCCAACAACACTCATTCAGGTATTAAATGCTGAAATGTACATTAGTTATCATTATCAACTCATCCTCAAAGTTCTTTGACTCACATGTTTAAACTATCACTTGTTAAAATATTTGGTGTCACTATCAAAATGATTTTCATCTATTAACTTCTGTCTCTTCATATCCCAGTGAACCTCTTAGGTTGTTTGGTTAAATCCTCTCCCTATGATCTTTCACTTTTGAAGTGGTATGGTTACTTCCATCCTTATCTCCTCCTCAGATTTAAAATACTTTAATGGCTCCCCAATACTCATCAAATAAACACAAAATACGTTATCTATCTTATGGGATCCTGATTATTCCCCCCTACTTATTCTCTAGCCTTGCTTGTCTCAGACATGCCCTAGTCTGATAATAGTGACCTTATTTAATTTCTTTGATACATATCCCTGGACATGTGTATACTGTCATTGTCATTGTCTCTTTCCCTTCTTCCACCTCCTAATCTTCCTTCTTCTTCTACTTTTCTCCTTCTTGGTGATCTTTCTTTCTTCCTTCCTTCCTTCCTTCCTTCCTTCCTTCCTTCCTTCCTTCCTTCCTTCCTTCCTTCCTTTTTTTGAGATCAGGTCTTACTCAACAACCAAGGCTGGTCAAACTTTACTATGTAGTCTCAGCTTACCTCAATCTTATGACAAACCTCCTGTCTCAGCCTTCCAGAACTGGTATTAAAAGCATCAATCACTATGTCCACACCTGTTTCTTCTTCCTAAAATATTCCTTCCCCCTGAATTTCTTCCATATTCACTAATTTTTAAAATATTAGCTAAATTGTCACTTCCTCATTGGTGCTCCATTTACTTTTCTGACTAGGCCAAATTCTAATATAACCTTTCATTACTCTATACATCTCTCTTGGATTACAACTATTATGGTGGAGAGTCATAACTGTTTGTTCAATGTATAAATAACTGAATGTCATTAGTGAATGAAGAAAAGATACTTTCCTAAAGACAATCTTATAATACAATAATCTTATTTCTTGATATAGGTTCCACTATCCTCCATCCTGTGTTAAAATCCCTATCCTTGTACATCAGAATTGTACTGCACTTGTATCATTATCTCCTGTAAAAAAGTAACCAAATTAAAATGGGTTTGTTATGTCATAATTTTATGTGACTGGTATTCTTTTTTTTTAGATTTGTTTATTTTGTTTTATGTGCATTGGTGTTCTGCCTACATGCATGCATGTGTACCATGTTCATGACTGGTATCTGTTGAGGTCAGAAGAAGGCATTTTATCCCCTGGAACTGGGATTACAGACAGTTGTGTATTTCTATGTGGGTGCTGGGAGCCAAACTTGAGGACTCAGCAAAGTGCTCTTAATCACTGAGCTATCTCTTCAGGCCCAATGACTGAGAGTATTAAAGGAAGAACATATAAGACAGAGACAGAGGAAAAAGAGATGGCATGGACACAGTCATATCTGGAAGTCAAGAAAAGGAAGAAGAAATAAATGTCACCAACATTCTTGTTCTTGGACATCCAGCATCCAGGACTGTGAAAAAGTCAGTGTTTGCTATTTTCATCACTCAATTTGCTGTGCTTTGTTGAGGAAGCTCAGGAAAACTAATATATCTCCATTATTTCAATGGGTCAGTGTGCACTGTGTTGGAATACACCCAGCACTATCTCATTCTTTGAGAACTGCCCTCAAGGACTCTGCCAAATACAGTTTCTGACTCTGCCAGGATGTTCCCATCTGCTCTAAATGAAGCAGCATTTATCACTGTCTTGTACGCTCACTGAGAAAGCTAATCTTTATAAACTGGGGTATGAAGTGACCTTGGTGCTATGCATAGAATGCTCACTACATGGGTGGAGATCAATAATCACATGAAAGGCAAAGTCACGTTGGAAGCATAAGACAATACTTCTTCACGGAAGATGTTTTCAGGTTACTCACTACTCCTTTGTTGTTGAAGAAATGCATGGTTTTTCTCTCACTTTAAAAGAACACACAACAGTTTTCCCTAAAAGTTTTGTGACCAAGAATTTTAACATTCCTGCCCATTTTACTTATTTTGCTTAAATCAGCTGTGACAACTGGTAGTCTCATGTTTAAAATGATAATATTCTTTACATAAAAAGATGGTATTGGTCAGTAGCAGAAAATTGAAGTGTTTTAGATTAATTTTTAGACAATGTTTTAGAGACATTTTAGAGCATGTAGCTTATTTCATTAATATTTAATATGATAATATTAATAGTTGGACAAGCATTCCATTTGAATAGGTTGCATCATTTTTGTAAGTGGTGCCATAAGTGGTTAATAGCCTAGCCCCAAAGCTAGCTGTGTTTTCAAATATGATTAATATTTCTCTGTCTTTTTCTTAATGCTCCATTAACTAGTGCAAAGTAAGTGGTCCTACTGCCAAAAGCCTTTTCCATTAAATGGAAAATGCATTTATTCACTTTGCAAGTTAATTAAAGCCATATGGAATTCAGAACAGAAGATTGTGACTTACACATTTTGTTGTAGGCAGATTTAGAAAATATAGAGCCATTTGTGCCCAATGGGACTCCCATATGTTTTTATATCTGGAAATGGAAATATAAAATAAGAGTTTAAGCTTTTCTCCTAACTATGACAATTTTCATATGCGTGATTACAGCAAGATTCCAAAGTATATGTGATTCCTTGCAATGAGTGGTACCAAACGTTAAAACCTTTGGAAGACAGAGATTTCTTTCGTAAATTTCTCCCTGCTTTCCTAAACTCTGGTTTGTTGTAATAATAGAGGGTTGGCTACATAGGTAGTTTAGATGACACTTAGCTATATGTTTAGCATGAAAGAAAGTGAATGTCTGCCCAGTTCAACAACTCTATCAGACAAGGCACTGTGCTTATTCTAAAGAAATAGACATTAGATATTTTCTTTTAAAGAAGTATTTCCTTAGTTACTGTGTGTGTGATCTCCTGCCACAGTGTACATTTGGAGGCCAGAGGACAACTTTCTAGTGTGCTTTCTTGTCTTCCACTGCATCGAGATAAGATCTCTCATTGTTTCTGTTGCTCAGCACACTCTAGTCTAGCTATCCCATGAGCTTCTGGATGATTCTCCTGTCTCTACTGCCCATCTCACCATAGAAGGTTTGGATTTCTACATGGGTTCCTGGGATCAAACTCAGGTTGTCATGCTTGTGTGGTAAGTGCACTTACATACTGACCCATCCTCCTGATCCTCCTACTATTAAGTCTCTATCCACCAGAAAGGCACAGAAGAGTACAGTAGAGAGGCCCATAAGAGATGTATTTTTTTTTTCCTGGAGTTGCTTTAAGAAGAGATTCTGGTCAATTAAGCAATAATAAACTTTGAGGACTTTTGTCATTCACATATCTTTCCTTGCTTCTTAGCACAGTAATTATGTATTGAACATCTACTATAGGCCAAGCACATCCATCCATAGTAACTAAGTTGTACTCACACATTATGAGTCATACATGGTAAGTTAGCTATTTCTCGTACCCTATGAGGTCATCTTGAAAGATTGATCTTCATTCATAAATATCTTTGAAGAAAATTACTTGTCATTTGCTGACAAAATACACCAGTCTTTATTTCATGAAAAATTTAAGACTTGTATTGTCTTCTTTCCAAAACCTAGGATATCAGTTTTCAAATGTGTTCATCAAGATGATTTGTTAAAACGTAGATTGCTGGGCTTCAGCTCAAGAGTTTCCAAGTTACTAAGCCTGAGGTAGAACTCAGAAATTTCTAACAAGTTCTCCAGAAAGTATTGTATTGATATGGGAATCTTACTTTTAGAATCCCAGGTCCAGGACACAGCCAGCACTATGTTCAATAGTGCTCCTCCCAGCTCTTTCATGCTAAAGGCATCTCTTGATATTCACCACCACAAACATCCAGTGCACAATAAAGAGAATACTGTCGATTATGGCTTCATCACTTGTGGGGCTGTCCTAGAGCTAAGAGGGGATTGAAGTGTGCTTTGAATCCCAGAATTCTCACCCTGAGAGCAGCCTCTCTTACTCTGACAAATCCCAGCCAGCTCCTATGCTGCCTGCATTCACTGCAGGGCACTGCCACTTCAAAAACATGCAGCTTGGTTTATGTTTACCTGTGCTCTGGCTGGAAAGGCCCCCGTAGGTCCTTTCTTCTCCGTATATGACCTTATAAGTTCTTTTCCTCTGGTCCCTGTGAGACCTCTGTCTACACAAAAGAGGCTTTCCCAGGACTTTGACCCTTAGAATGACAATATGACCACCTAGGTCTGGTTGTGAGCCCCAACATGCAAATGGGGCTGCTCTAGTATCACTGTATTAACCAATGGGTTCCTGTCCCTGGGTGTCAAGGATCCTTTCCCCTTTTCTTTTTTACCCTATAAATGTAACCACCCTTGCTTCAGTCTCCTGAGAATTCTGTCTCCCACAACTCTCAGTATCAGATCAAAGACCTGCCCAGACCCAAGCTGACCTACCTTTTCTTCCCCAGAGCTGCACCTGTGGAGTGAGGCTTTGCCAAGGAAAAGCCTCTCCTCCTTGTGGCTGCATGCCACTTGGACTTCTGGGAACAGCTTTGATGGTGGTACATAAGAGAGACACTGACTGTCAAAATGACAGTTACAGCAGGACAGAGAAAGAGAGAGCACAAAAGCTGATGATAGGGAAAACAGGCAGAAATAAGGCTAATAGGCAAGCAGGCAGAAATAAGGCTCAGATAAAACGGAGTAACTGAGGTTTAAAAACGTTACAAGTTAGAAATCTAGCAGCCGGGAACAGAGAGGCAAAGTCAAGTTGCGGGTAAGAAAAGTAACAGTAGCCTTTGAGATCCTAGACTCAAATAGAAAAACACAGCCATACCTACTCCCTTTTAAAAGAAAAACTGTTACGTTTTTTAATACATTTTAAATACATTTTACATGTGCCAATGGCCACAGCTTAACTATTTCCTGGGAAGCAAACAAAGGAATCCACAATCACTGTTGGCCAAATTGATGGTATTGTACCTCCATCAGTAATGGGTGATTTATTATACCTGCACTATATGTCAAACTCTATGATAGGATTCTGAATACAATAATAATAGTTAATAAACATTAAGTCCTTATCTGTGCATTAAACGTTAGTCATGGTAACTTAAAGAAAAAACCTCATTAGACCCTCACTACAACTTATTTTATTAGTCAGAAAACTGAAGTATATAGAACCCAATAATTTGTCCAAGAATATGTGGCATATAGATAGTAATAATAGAGACAAAAATATAAAATAAAAAAGTAAGTTCTTGGATCTTAAGATACAGTACCTTTCAACAAGGACCTACTTATATCTTTAATATTTACCTGTTTATCTATCATTTATCTATCTGTCTACCTGTTGGTCTTTCTATCTATCTATCTATCTATCTATCTATCTATCTATCTATCTATATATCTATCTATCTTTTACTTATCTGTTGATCTAAATTTCCTTTAATATTTACAAAAACCTTAAGAAGTAAGCACTGTTAGCCTCAATCTTTACAGGAGAGAACTGAAGTTTTAAGGCATTAACAACTTCTTTATGGAATGAGGCATGGGTGGGGCATAGAATTGTTGAGGGCTGAGTACCCACTTCTGGCATATAGAGGCTTATATTTAGCTTGGCAAATAGGGATGGGCATTTTTATACCAATATGTATGGTACACATGTGCCCTCCTAGTAAAAACATTTCCCAAGTTGGCAGAAATAAAGAGAAAAGATAAATTTGGAGACCTCAGGATTCTTTTCACTTGATAATGTAGTGTTGTTAAACAATTAGGAAAACTCCTCAGAGTGATGGTTGACTTTTCACTTTAATTTCCTAAAATACCAAAAATGTCATGGCAGAAGTTGGGGACAAGAGCCCCTGAGTCTGGGATATTTGACTCAAGAGTCAAATCTGACTACTCTGTAACATTCCCATCCCTATGCAGTACTTGTGAGTGCCTGGAATATAATTTACAGATAAATGAGCCACCTCTCAATGACCCTCCCTATAGAGCTGAGGTATTTGTTTTCCTAACTGCTAAAACAGTCAGTAAGTGACATGTCATAGCTAAGTTCCCTTCCAGAAGGGGAACTCTTTCTAGTCAGTGAATGATTGATCTGGGGCATAAACACGAACAAGTCATAATTCAAGCTATTGCTGGGGTAAGGAATGTAGTCTGCAGTAGAGCACATGCTGATCATGTATGAAGTCATGGGTTATCCCCAGCAATAGCAGCAACAACAAGACAATAGAAACAATAAACTCTACAGAAGACCATATGAGCTCCAGAGGTTCTAGGGTGACCAACCGTCTTGGTTTTTCTTGGCTTAGGGGGGTTTCTAGGACCTGGAACTTTAAGTACAAAACCCTGGACAATTTCTAGCAAACATGCAGATATTAGTCATCCTAAGATATCCCTTTTGTGATTGAGACCAACCTTCTTCTCTACCCAACCTGCTTCCTCTTTTTCCATACAGATTTTGATTCTGAGACTATGTTCTGGCCCAATACATTCCCTTCAAATCAATCCCCTTCTCAGGCCTCCTTTGCATCCTTTTCCTAAATCTTTACAGGATTCTACAAACACCTGTGAAAGTCAGATTTGGTCAGAAAATGCTACAGGTGTCATTGGCCTCTCTAACTTGCCTCTTTCCTTCAGATCCTTAATGACCCTTAGAAAGGCTATATAGATACATGGTGCCAAAAATCACAGTGATAATGAAGCTGACTGGCATTATAGCCAGCCCATTGAATACACTAAGCAGTTCCAGTAATTTCAATCCATTTGTCAGAGAGATACTCATGATGCCTAAAATAGGAATAAAGCTGGCTCATGCCCATAATGACACCTAATTTTAATTTATGGAAAAAATGTGTTCCAATTGAAAGACATTCTAAAAATTCCACTTATTATCTTTAAACTCTGCCCTCCTTCTCTTTCTCCCACACTTCTTCCTTCCTTCCCTCATTCTGCCTGTCTTTCTTCCTTTCTCACCTGCCTGCTTGCTCACTCACTCTCTCTGATTTCTCCTTGTTTAGGCCTTTCCTGGAGCTTTTAGATAATCAAAATGTGTGTGCCAAGCTTGACTCCCTCAAGTCAGATGCAACATTATTGAATTCTAAATTTTATATAGCACGGGCTATCATCAAGGTGGAGATCCTTACTGCAGAATAATTAGCTTTGGGGATAGAATGCTCAACAGAAACATAATAATTAAATTGGCTCCCTGGTTTTATTTTATTGAGAACACTAAGCTATATTGATCTTCTTTCAAACCAGATGCTGATTCATACAGTTCCTTGCAGATCTTTCCTGAAGTACTAATAGTAAAAGAATAAAGTCGAGAAATTCTATCTCAGTGCACCAACATTTTGGAAAATCCCAATGTTTCTGGCTTTAAAAAAATGTCTGGCTTGGGGTTCTGAATTCCTCAGAGTAGGATAACTGAATTGGGAGATGATGGTTCTTTAAATACCCAGTTATTTTCCTAACACAGAAGGGAAAAATCTAAGAATAATACTACTAGAGTTTCAATTTCACAAGATGACAAATCTCTAGAGAGCTGTTCCAGGTCAATATATAAATATGTTGAACACTATTCAATTCTACACTTAAAGTTATTTAATGGATACATTTTATATTATTTGGTTTTCAGTTAAAAAAGATATTAAAATCATAAAAACCAGAAATTTAGTTATTACAGGTTTAGAGGCTGATGAATCTATGGATAGAAGATCAGAAAGTTTGGTGTTTGATGAAGGCTCATTTGCTGCTTCAAAGATGGCTGCCCAAGCTGAATTTCTATACATGACAGAAAATATATCTATCTTCAGAAGAAGCATTTCTAGGCCCACTCTGCACATCCAAGAAGCTAGCTACACCCCCTGTTCTGCTCCCACAGCCCAAGTTGGATCTTTCCTATGTTGTCAAAATTCTTTGTTTCCATTTTACTTGCTAATGTTTCTATGTCTCTAGACAATATCAGGATTAACTGTCATTGGCATATGGCTGACTAGAAAGTTATTTTATTTTTGCTCCTATGTAGGATAGATTGATTATTTTTAATTTCACAGTTTTTGAATACCAATGAAAATGAGTTGATTATGACAATTAATTTAGCTTGAGAAAGCACTTTAAGCATTTATCCATTTTAGAAGACATTATTATGATTTTTCATGTTATAAAAGTATGAAAGTTATAAAAAAAAACGATTGCTATAATGTGACTTTACTTATTTCTCTTAAGAGAAAAACCGTAGTGTTCTTCCAATGTTATCTATAATGGGAAATAATCTGTTAAAATGTAAAAGTCTTTGATGTCATTTATGTTAGGAAAGTGTTCTACCATTGAGTTACAATGACAGACTGATTCCTTATAATTTATGTCACATTAGATTTATGATAATACTTTTTTTCGGGCTGGATCTTATGTAACCCATGGTGGCCTCAGGCTTGCTGTGTAGCCAAAAATGGCAATGAAATTCTGGTCTTCATGCCTCTACTGTCTCAGTACTGGGATTATGTTTAGTTTAGGAAGGGCTAGAGATCTAATCCAGGGCACTGTACATGCAAGAACTCTTCCAACTCAACCATCCCTATACCCAAATTTACATATCAAAATAAAAAATCTTTTTGCCCAGGTCTTCTTTTAGCTAACCTTAATAGTGAAGCTATCTGTTCTATACAGATTTAGAGTTCAGAGTTTCTATTCCCGGTACTGGTACTTAACTCACGGCTGATGAGGCCATGGAAAATAGAGGAGAATTTTCTACTGCCACATTCCTAAACCAGTATAATTTCAAAATGCATTTTAATACTTTTCCTTATACTCACAGATAAGTGAAGCTCTGAGCCTTCATCAAAGAATTTTTTTGCTTTTATTAAATTTAATTAAATAAAATTAATTGAATTGAATTAATTAAATTGTCTTTTATTAATTAAAATTTTTTCATGCTATATATTTTGATCATACTCTTCCTCTCCCCCAAGCCTTCCAAGATCATCCTCACCTCCCTAACCCACCCAGCTTTATGTTCATTCTCTCTCTTCATGAGGCTTGTTTTTGTAGTAGAGACTATTACAGAAGCCACAACTCCACAACATACAGAAAACAACTGAGCATGGAATATCCAACTCAAAATGATACTCAGGGAACATCGTGAAAGAGGGAGCAGAAAGACCATAAGAGCCAGGAGACCAGGATGTCTGCTGTGAGACTGTGCCTCCTAGAAATGACAGAAGCTACACTCATATCTCATCAATATAACTGCTTAAATAAAACCTGTACAAGGAAAACAGGAGTTGCCATGCCAACTTGGACAGAGGAAATCTCATAACACTCCACCCTTAGATGAAAAACTATAGACAATTGACGACTGCTAACGGAGGGAAAGTTAGCTTTCTCCAGGAATGAGATCCCTAATTGATTACTCAGTACTAAGTAGTCAGCCCTAAAAACAAAAGTATACTAGCAACACTAAATTAACTCAGCAGGTTGTATTTATATGTTCGTATCTATGTATGCATGTAACAATAATAATTAAAGATAAATAGAAAAAAAAGAAAGAGTGGGGAAGTGGAGGTGGATCCTGGAGGAGTAAGGGGAAGGAGCAGAGTAGAGGATGAATATGATCAAAGTGCATTGTATCAGATTTTCAAAGGATTAATAAAATACTTTGTTAATTCGTTTAGAATGAATTTTTAGGAATACAGAAGGAATAGGATTTTGCTTCTGTTATTTTTATCAGAATTTTATTTCTATATAGATATAATGTATGTATA
This sequence comes from Cricetomys ansorgei, assembly GCA_026225945.1. Lineage (NCBI taxonomy): Eukaryota > Metazoa > Chordata > Mammalia > Rodentia > Nesomyidae > Cricetomys > Cricetomys ansorgei. The sequence continues at coordinate 8,691,293 of JAMJFZ010003396.1, forward strand.
ATACACATACTTATTTATAAGTTTATGTAAAACCACATTGTCATACAACCCTGACCTTTCCTCACTTCCGGAGAAAACTGCTTTCTCCTTCTATAGCTGATTGATTTATTTTTATTTAACTATCTCATATTTCCAAATAGCACATTTCATTCATAATGTTATTTCTTTATATTTTGGCTCAGGAATTACTTCTTCTCACTGTAGAAAATGGGCTGTTAGTGTACTCTCATTTTCTCAATAGTCATATCTTAATTTCATTTAGAGCAATACTGTTTGTCTTACTATGGCTATGTAACTGTTATTCATGAGTGAGTTTTGTAGTAAAATAAGATTGTTTTCCTTTTATATACTTTTCATTCTCTCATGATAGGTAATTGCCTTCGTATTATACAGGATACTAGCTTTCCATATACTCCACATAAAATCTTAAGTACACACTTTCTGTCAATCGCTTTTCTCTCTTCTCAGAAACCCAGTCATACAATGTGTTCCATAGTGTTCACTTTTCTTTTAGAAATATCCACCAATGTTTCTTTGGCATTTTGTTTTGTTCTATGGTGCTGGGGACAGAACCCAGGACCTCATTAGCACTAGAGAAGTCCACCACCACAGAGCTACCACCCAGCCTCCTCTCCCAGTGTCTTTAGATTGATTCTGCTTTACTCTGGGTGTGTATTCTTCATGCTTATTGCATTGCTGCCACAGTGAAGAATATCTCTTCTCCTTGCTCCAGTGCTAGTGCTCTTGGGTACTATACTGGAAAATTTCTTCACTAGTAAAGCATAACCTGCAGTGGCTTCCTCACAGAGTATGAAATATTATATAATGCTTTCCGAATTGGCTGACAATTTGGTTGGGTGTGTAATTAGGATGGAAATCGTGTTGAATCACTATTCCATTCTCTTGTATCTTCTGATATTGCTACTGAGAAGCCTTGTTTCACTTAAATTTATGATTATTAGCATGTGGTCTTATCATCCTCCTGTTTGGAATTGGAAATAGTTTTCTCAATCATCTGAAGAAAATGTTGATTCTCTGGACCTAGGACAATCCCTAAGTTTAATTAGGAGATGAATGCTTTTTTTTATATGTGTAATGTAGATTTCTATGATACATATATACTTATAGACATAAGACATCAAAGTAGAAGTAGGTTATGTGTGGATAAAAGGATTTACTCTTTCTGAAAAGAGTTCTTAAAATCTCTCAACCCATGTGTTGTGGTTCGGTTTTCAATCTGCTAAATGCTTCTTCAGAAATTAATATCCTAGTACTTTCTATGTTTATATTAATTACATATTTTTATGTTTTCTTAAATTTGTGACCTTTAACTTGCTTTTCCCTAAAATATTGTTATTGTGCTCATTCTTGCATTTCAAGATTTTTCTTGTATGTCTCGTAATGCTTAGTGCCATCAATTATTATTTCCTTTAATTCCTCCACAACTTCAGCTACTGTACTTTGAGTTTTTTTATTTGTTTTTTCATTTTTAAATTATCTTTTCCATTTGTAAGACTTCCAGATGAACAGTGTGTGTGTGTGTGTGTGTGTGTGTGTGTGTGTGATTCAACATATTTTACAAACTCTCTCTGCCGATTGAAAATAATGAAGTCTAAGTTGCCTACAAGTGCAAGAGGTCATCAGCTATTCATCGTTTCACTGTGGAAATCTCCTAATGGTTCTATACTCCATGAGTGCCTACATGCTGCCCAGTATCCAACAGTGGGAATATATGATATGGGAACAAAACACAGAAATAATGTCTGCAAGTAACAGGGATGGTGAAGTCCCATTTTCTCCAAGGGCCATTTCCTTTCCCTCAAATATCTCATTCAGTGCCAGGCTACTTTGATGGCAAGAAATAGTGACAGAGAAGCTCTGCAATTTCTTACTTTTCAGTGTTACTGATTTTTTTTCCCCGATGGAACATGCATTAACACTCACCTTCTCCGAGTTTTCCTGCACTTACTTTGTTTGTGATAACAATGTGAATGGACATAATATCCTTATTTCCCAAATGCATTTTACATAAGCACTTTAAAAATCATATTTGTTACACAATTTCCAGTTTCTCCTTTATCAGGTGGGAAATAACCTCTCAACTTGAGAGGTATGCCTATTATTCAGCAATTTCTGGTTAGTTTCCACTGCAAAAAAATAATAATGAAAAGTTAAAATATTACAATGATAATCTTTTTCTTGAGCCAAAGCCAAATGTAAAATACTCTAGCTTTCCATTAGTTCTAAAGATGGTTCTCTCTCAAAATTGGGTTGATTTGGAAAGTCTGTTTCTCATACTGCTGAGTCCCACAGGACCTAATGTATCTGTGGCCAAAATGGAGGCTGCAAGAAATATGCTTAAATTGACTTGGAAACACTTGTGCCTGTCAAAAATACTTTCTGAGATTTGTATAATCATTGTTTCGGATTTTGAAAACATTGAAAAGATGTTTATCACATTTATCAGTTAATTTCCATCACACATGAGCCTCTGGGCATACTTACAAAATCCTAGAACTGGAGTAAAAAGCAATCATCTTACATTGAGGTTCATATTCTAATGTAACTGTCTTAAAAGCAAAAAAAAATGTTTATTTGATCTCCAATCCAATAGCTTTTTGTAGGGTAAGAACTATTAAACAGGGAATTAGATATCACTAAACAGAGGCAGAACTTGGGAGCCTCAAAGAGAAAGACTAGGCATTCCTTAAACAGCACGTCCTGATAATTAAGACCCCAAGGAACTCATCAGTCCTTAACTGCCTCCACCTTCTGTTTTTTTCCTTACAAAATGAAATCCAAAGCCTTATCTCACCTTGTTTCAATTTTCTTTCTTTTCTTTAAAAAATATTTCACCACTCTCTCCATTTTGTGGCTTTCTGTTGCTCCTGTTTTCTTCCAAAACACAACACCATGGCTAAACACTCTCTGGTTACTTTTCCTTGAATATTCTCTTTAAAATGTCTGTTAGCTTTTAGTGTGTGTGTGTGTGTGTGTGTGTGTTTGTGTGTGTGTGTGTGTGTGTTTATATACAAGCATCACAAGCATGCATATATGGAAGTTAGGGCTCAGCTTCAAGTATCTTCCTCTATTTTCTACCTTATTTTAATTTTTTTTAGATTTATTTACTTTTATTTTATGTGTATGAGTAATTTGCCTGCATGTGTGTTTGTAGACCATGTAAATGTATGGTGCATGCAGAGGCCAGAGGAAGATGCTGGATTCCCTGGAACTAGAGTAATGGATGGTTGTGAGTCACCACGTGGGTGCTGGGAATTGAACCTAGATCCTCTGCAAGAACAGCCAGTGCCCTTAACCATTGAGCCACCTCTCTAGTCCCTCCAGCTTATTTCTTGTGACAGAATTTCTCACCAAAACTAAAGCTTATAATTTCCACCAGAGTATCTACCTACTAAAATCCCAAGATCTTTCTCCACATTTCTCCCTTTCCCCCTGTACTGGGGTTGCAGGCCCACACTGTCATGCCCACCTTTAAAAATATGGATGCTGGGGGTGCCAAATTCAGGTACTTCTGATAACACAGCAAACACTGTCTCTCCAGCCTTGCTTTCAGTATTTTAACCTTAGATAAATATAATATGTACAATAATTTCAGGACAACTTCTTAATGCTGCTACAAGGAAACACATAAGAAATGATGAATGGGTATATACATATAGATTCACTAACTGAGACGGTCTTCAACTTAAAGTTTTCCATTTCTGCTTCTCTCAAGGTTTCTGATAATTACCTCTTTCCATCCACAAAATATCCAGAAGGTGAAACAATAAGGCATTTCTTTAAAACCCCCCACTTTCTTCTGCCCTCAGCTCGTGAAAAGATTTTTCACAAACTGTGATCTATAAAGCAATGTAAAATTATTATCTTTAGGGGATGAAATGTCCATGAAGTCTGGCTGCACACAAGAAGGTGCATCTACACCAATGCCATCGCTCTTATCTTTTCTCAGGAGCCAAGGGCAGAGAATTTCTAGTTACATGTTCATAAGGCTGCAACTCTAAGTATATGTTCTCTGTGAAGTGATGCTGTGGTGGATAATGAAAGTGATAGTCTGGGCATCAAAGGGATACACTCCTGGATTTGTAAAATATAGAGAATCAGATTAGATCATTCTTAGGTCCTTTGCAGCTGTAACATTTTATGTTGTATATCAATACGATTATATCTGTTTGGAAACATATTCTCACTTCTTGTTGAAGAAGCGTTATTTTGTTGTAAGACCTTTATAAAAAAAAACCCTCACTTTATAGTGTATGATAGATAAGTCTATCCTCCTCAATCCTTGCATTATACCTCTCTTCTTGGCATAGTGGGGAGCTTATATCGACTAAACCCTATAATTCTAAGGTCTCTAGGCTTAATATTCTTACATGAGGTTAAGAGCTCTGAACAGTAACACAGGTACTCTATTGTCTTGCTTTTCCAAGGAGATTTTATTCCTGACCTTTTAACAGCTGAAATAATTCAACAATAAACACAGCGGACCATTTCTCAACAGCAAACAGCTCTCCCCGGCTCACAGGTTTTGTGAGAGGAACTTGCAGTGTAATGCAAGTTTCATCACCATAGACAAGCATTTTGACTTGCATTCTGCAATAGCAGATGGTGAGAGAAAAGCTGGATTTATGCTTCAATATTAATAGCTAGCCCTCAGAAAGACAATTTTTGATATTAAAATGACTTCAAAACAAGCGCTTAAATTGTGTTCATCCCTGAATTCACTCCCATAGCCAATTTACTAGGAGAGAGAGGATATAAATATGACTGCATTCATTTTTCCTGCAACCATTACTCTCTACCACATGCTGTCATATCTTTTGTCCTGGAAAGTAGTGCCTTGCTTAACAGATACCTTTGAAGACTCTGGTGGCCCAAGTTAAAGTTTCAACCTCAGACTGTATTTATAGGTTATGTATTAACTGCCACAAAAACAAATTTGATGTGTGATAATTTGCTTTCTACTGGTGAGGAAGAACTTGATAGGTTCTGAGATATGACTTATTGCCATTACTTTTCCAGAATTAACTACAGAGAGTAGCAGTGAAAGAGTAACAAGAAAGATAGGAGTACCTCTTTTCTTAAAGTGGTTGCTATGGTCCTCTTTGACTACCATAATGTCACCAGCTAACACTATATGTGGATCTCTCTACAGAAGACCTCCAAGAAGTCCAAGAGGAGCCAAATGCTGAATCTTAGGTGGAGCTGGAGTTTGAGGATATGAATCCTTGGGAATGGAGAACCTCAAAGGACCTCTCTGCTACCCTAAGATTAGTTCCTTCAAATTTCCCCTCAGTTCTTATACTTTTTGGTTTTGGGGTTATCTGAGCAGATAGGCAGCCATCGTAGGTAGCATATCAATCAACAAAATAACCAAATCCCCTTGATGTCTTAGTAGGATTACTGAAATCAGAACTATTGGATACAAAATGCCAGTCAAAGAGTAGGAACATGAGACACAGAAGGGAAGATAAACAAGGATGTGTGCATAAAAAATAAACTGAGATTTCCTGTGGGAAAGCTGGAGCTCAACTTATTAGTATATTCTGGGAATCAATCTAGAATATGAATGTTTTAAGTATCTTGTCCAAGGAGTAAAGGCACTGGATATTATATGGGTATCCTGTCAGTCACTGGTTGAGCACTACTCTCAATTTCATGGCATTATCAGTTTGCATCAGCATGGGCACATTGGATTTTAGTGGTCACAGAGACTACCAAACAGAGATACGGGTTCTTTTGGAAGTCCTCTTCAAGTAGCCACCTCCAATTGTACACTCAAGATCTATAGTATATGTAGATGGATCTGATTGAATCAGGCTATAGATCTGAAAGGTGGCTGGGGCAAGTCTGTAACTTGCCTTTAGTGTTCAGATCATGATTGCATATGCACAATCTCTTCATCCCAAGAATTAGAGCTTTCCAATGGTTTGGAAGAAAACACTCAGGGCTTCTTAGCATTGAGATACTGAATTCACTCCTTGTCATTTTTGTTCACTTTTCATTGGCCAAGCTTATCAAAAAAATATGGGGAGAATGCTATTTATCCTGTAGAAATAGGGTAAGGGAGAATATTACTGTTAAATTAAAATCTAATTTCTCATGTTCTCTAATCTTGAAGTCTTAAAATCCATATTAACAAATATCCAGAGAAGAAAAAAAATGGTTGCTATCATTGGTGACTAATGGTATGTATTGATTACTTTCAAGGATGTGACTTCAGCAAAAGAGAGGAGATTTTAATGAAACCATTAGAAAAAATATTACTTATTAAATTATGAATACTTGTCTATATCACAATAAGTATTTTATTTGTTGTAATGCAACCTTTAAAGAGAATAACTAACATAACCAGTGCATGGAAAGTCTCTCTAAGAGCTCTAAGAGAGGAAAACAAGAAGATTTGACAAGAACTAGATTAAGTGAGCTCTCTAGAAAGATGTGATCCTTTGCTAGGAGTCAAGATAAACAGCAGGAACTCAGGAAGAGAAAGTCTGACTGCAAAAATGAATTTGTGAAGGAAGTGGAAGAATGCCTTCTGGCAGAGGTGCCGAATGTGGTGAGCAACATCACAGCAATACATTTGGGTGCTTTTTGCCAAGATTGCAAACTACTTATTCATTAAGATAACAATTACAAACCCTTGCAGTAATTTTGTCATGAAATTTTATGTCTTGGGGAGCGGATTTCATTCTCTTTATTTTTAGTGTTATCTTGTATCCTAACCTGTTAATTTGGAAAATCAGACTCTGGAATAATAATATTCTTCTTAATCTTTTTATGACAGGCTATATAATAGCTCACAAAGATGTATCAAGCTGAATCTCTGGAACCTGTGAACACTTTACCTTACAAAAAGTACAGTTTTGAAGATGGTCTTAAAATGAGGAGATATCCTAAATTACCCAGGAGAAGTCAGTGTGATCAGAAGAAGTTGTAAGACAGACACATAGGAAATAGGGAGAGTGCAAAGAAAAGACTTTGGAGGTGTAAACCAAAATCGGGTCTATGCCACCAAGAAAAGGTAGGAAAGATATAGATCGGATTATCTGAAGCCTCCAGAAAAGGCAACATCTGCAAACACCTTGATTTTATCCACATAAGACTTATTTCAAACCTCTGACCACTAGAAATGTAACATTACATTTGTGTTGTTTGAAACCACCAAGCTTATGGTGAGTTGTTGCAACAGTGACAGAAAATGAGAACATTACATGGTATTTATCTATTTATCCTTATATTACAATAAGGAAACCTGTCACTAGTAAACTTAGCTGCTAATCTCAGAAAGTCAAAAGTCAAACCCAGACTTCACATTCAAGATTGTTCCCACTATGTTAAGAGTCAAGAATCTTCAATTTTTCATTTAAGGCATAAGGAATTCTCAAAGAAATAACCGATTCTAGGGTGGGAATCAGAAAGACACAGTGACACAAAATAGGGCTAGAAAAGCTTTGCAGTGCCAGAAAGCAACATAACCAAGAAATAAAGGATAGAGTATGCCAAACTGACAGGCAAGCCAAACTTAATATGTGTTCCCTTTGCCAAAACTGAACAATAAAATATAATATCTGATCATAACCTTCTTTGTTACTTTTGCATTGCTATGAGTAGACTTCTGACAGGAGCAATTTATAGGACAAATTGCTTATTTTAGGTCACAGTTTCAGAAGACTCAATGAATGGCCTCTTTATTCCCTGTTTCTGGGTCCATAGTGAGACAGAAATCCATGGAAGTAGGACCATGTGGCAGAGGTTGGTTATCTCACAGTAAATAAAATAAAAAGAAGTACAACATGAAATAAAAAGAGGTGCAACAAGAAGGGGCCAGGGTAAGATACAGCCTCTAAGAACATACCCAGAAGTCTAATCTTTTCAAGAGTTCCTCCCCCAAAGTTTCCACTACTTCTGAATAATGCCATCAAATGGGTTAGTTCCATCCCTAGTAAAAGCAAACGATGATACAGTCACTTCCCCCAAATCCCATCTTCTGTCAACCAAGTCCTTAGTACATGAACCTGTGAGGAGTTTTCATATTTAAATCATAACAGAACCTAAAGTAAAAGACACAGATGTTGTAGTATATTTGAATGTATCTCCAGATATTGTACTCACTGATTTCTGTGAGTACCCCAGTATTTTTATCATTGCACTGGCAGCCTGAAGCCTGACAGGATGTGTGATAGCTGAAAAGGCCTGCTTTCTAATGTAACCAAAAGCTGCTCTCTCTAAGCTCAATGTAAACAGAGTTGCTGATAAAGAGGTACTCCACGAGCCCCTCAGCAATTTTAGGTGTGGTCTGGTCTCTCCTATTTGTCCTGTAGTTAGTTACCCCACTATAAACATGAACATAGCTCAGATGGGTGTGGCCTGGCCCCTTTTGTGTTAGTGTCTATCCCACTACAGACATGAACATGCCCCAATGACCAAAGTTTTTGGAGGAATAAAGCCATTGTATCTCTTTGGCCATGCAAATAGTCTTCTAGAAGAAATCAAGGAGGAGCCCTTTAAGATAAGAATAAATTGACAGGACCAAGAAGGAGCAGTTGGGGCTGGATGATGGCTGTGGCTACATGGCTCTCTGTTCAGGTCTGTCAACCTTGAATGAAAATAATACAGTAGATTTGATAAATGGCTACACATAGAACCATGTATCCATCTTTATATCTTCTCATCCAGTATGGACTAAGTTAATTGACTCACTCTAATGAACAGAGTATGGTAAGAGAAAAGTGGTAACTGTCCAATAGATAAACCTGGCAAACAGCACTGTATCCTAGTTATTATGAAGTTTATTATCACTAGTCATGAGGATGTCAGGTATACCCTGATGTGTTATGGTGTAATGTGATGTAACAAAAGCATTTCACTTCCATGTAGTTTTCTTCCATCCCAAGTCTGTGACCAAATCAGAATGAAAACTTGGCAGAGTGATGTCTGAGATAAAGTAGAGTGAAGAGCATGCAAAATGATGAATCAGAGGAAGAGGTGGCAGAGTGAGTCAAAGTGAGGACATGCCAAACTCTCATAATATAAAAGCAGGCTCTCACCTCAGAGAGTCAGGTAGTCTGATGTAGTCTGAGGCAGTCTGAGGCAGAGAAACAGAAGCAGTTCAGCAGGACAGTAAATCAATTTGAAGCCAAACAGAGCAGTTCAGTCAGAAAAGTTGTGGGAGTCAGCCAGAAGAGTTCAGTCAGAAACAGTCAGCTGGCTCAGAAGGTCAGTTCAAACCAGCAGCTTGAAGAGAGTTTGAGCCAGAACAGCTACTGAGTTGAATCAACCAACCAGAAGTGTCAGTTGAGTTCAGTACAGCTCTGAGTTCAGAAGGAGCTAGTCAGAGTGAGTCAACAGTAAGTCTCTGATACTGAAACGTTCCATTTTTAGGCTGAAGATTAGATTGTATGGAGACTAAAACCCTCTAAGGACCAGGTATTGATTAGACAGAGAATAAACTGCCCTTTTCTACATCTACGGTGCCTCATACCTGTAATAGAAGCACTCTGGAGGTTGAAACAGGAAGATGTCTGCACGTTGCAGGCCAGCTCGGATAACATAGTAAAATTTTAGAGCAGCCTGTACAACAGAGTAAGCCCCATATCTCAAAAGGTATAGCAAAGAAGTTGAAAGAGTAAGAAAGAAATCTCAGTAAAAATGAATTGTGATATTCAGCAGTGTGTATATTGACTTGGGACTTCATGACAATAACAGTAACAACTTAATGATGTATTTTCATTTTCTACCAAACTATTCCCATACTTCAGAGTATCCCAAGTGGTAAAGTCCTCATTTGTTTTTTCTCATTATCTGCTGGGCACAACCCTATGTAGATTATATATAATGTCATATAGCTCAAATAATCATCACAACAACTCGATAGAGTAATTGCTTTTATCTCTAAGGGAGAATATTGAATCACAGAGAGGTTAACTGACTCACCAAAGGTGGTGTAATAGTTAATGAAAGAGCTTTGACTTTTTGAGTAGACGTAGTCATCTCTAGTTCTTGTCCGGAATTACTAAATTACAATGCCTTATGTGATTGGCTTAAAGTCACAGAGTTGATTGGTTCAGAACTGAGACTTGTGCTGAAGTTTCCTGTTTCCCATTTGGGGGCATTCCCTCTCTTCCCAGGTACTATCCTCCCCCTTTTTTTCATTTTCAAAGGCACGATGACATTCTTGCAATTTGACTAGTCAGCCTGAACTTTTCATAATGGCCAAAATGGAAACAATTTGAGTAACAAAATAAAAAAAATAGGATTAAATTACAACTAAAAGTATAAATAAATAGGCATAATCTATGCTGCTATAATTAGATGATTAAATAAATAACAGAACCGAAAAGAAGAAATTCTTTTGGTTTTACCGTGACCCAGATTAACAACCCATAAACAGTTAAGAAATCTCAACGACATACACTCTTAACTCCAAGTTGAAAGCTGAATAGATTTAAAAAAATTGTCACTGGTCTAATTTTCTGACAAGATTCTGATCCTAATAGATTGTCTCTGGAACTGAGGACATTCAAAATTTATTCTGCTGTATGGGTATTATCTTGACAGCTCCTGGCCTTTTTTAATCTCTGAAGATTAGCTTTGTTTATAGTTGCTTTATATTTAATATCTTTTGACACCCTTTGGAGTTTTACTTTTTATGTGTTCTCTGCAGTTAGACTGTAGTGTTGTCACCAGTTATTGCAAAGAGAAGAATAACACAGCGTTTTTAGGACTGATGAATACTTTAATGAGTTTTTGAAGCCTTGAATCTCTTCTTTATTCAAACAGTATTCAAATTGAATCTAATCATATTTTATTTAAAATCATGTCAGTATCTCAGTGCTTGGTGGATTTTCATGAAAAGTGGATTGAGAACTAACTCTTTGTCAAAAGCATCAGCACTTGAGGTAATGATTCAATTATGTGTAGTTGGGGAAACAGGAAAATGAAAAGGAATTTTCAAATTTAGCTACAACTGCAATAATACTCATTTGTAATGGACATTTCCACTTCTAGTGAGCTCTTGCCCCTGTTTTCTCCACCCAAAGCTCATGAAACCTAGTGAAGTTGGAAATAGTGCCTCTTTTATAAGTGAAGAGACTAAAGTTTGACCAAAGTTTTTTATGTTAATTGTGGAACACCATCATTTCATGGTGCCTTGACATCTTAAGGAGAAGTGATTATAGTAAGGCAAATTTGATCACTATCCTAATAATCATCACTTTGATAAGGACATGATATTGATTCTTAGATGTGCTACCTCCATAAAAATAGCAGCAGGTCACATTTAGTAGTTCATTATGTATGTTAGTAGGACGTGAGACAAAATCGAGGCTAACAACAGACATTCTGCTGGTTGCCACCCATATTTCATAAGCAAAGGAAAAACCATGAGTAAAAGTGTACTAAAACATTGGGAGATGACATATCAACTCTCTCTGTGATAAGCCTTTTAGAAGAGAATATCCCAATGCCTTAAAAAGTGACAAAAATTGCTAATTGATAACTATTTTTAAAAGCATGTAGCACGTGATGCAACAGAGAGAATTTTGGACTCAGATTTGGGACTCTGGCACTTCCTAGTTGGGATGCTTAATTTGAGATGATAAAATCTTTATGAAGCTGTTGTATTATAAGTGAGAAAATTTATGTCTTTTGCATAAGGTACTTACATTCAATAGTTTTTATAGTTGTTGTTTATGGTTTTATTAACTGAATGTCCAGTTGCCTGCTTTAGAGAGTCTTCAGATAAATGCCTTCTTGTCCCCAGACTAGAAAATGCCAGCCTCGAAATTTGTTCTTTCTTTGTAGTCACTGCCATCCAATGCTTTAAAAATTAATGTACTGAAGAATCACTTGTTTAATGCTCATAAAACCACTTCTTAGGCTATTTACCTGAAAATGAATTTCATGGAGAGGAAAACATCAAGAAGTAGGGCAGGAGAATTTCTTCTAACTATGATATCAAGGCAGTTTATAAGTATTGAAGCAGCAGGTACTTCAGATGAAGTAACACATACCTTTCAAATAATGACTCAAGCCATTTGAGGCAGAACAGCGAAGACAAGTCCAATTTGTTAAATGCTCTTAAAATGTAGAGGTATGAGTAACACTTCAAATATGTTCAGCCTCTTCCTTCACACATGAAAGGAGTTTATTTCAGTAACCATGGTTACCTGATGCTCTACTCAAATACCCCTTAAATGGAAGAGACCAGTGGAGAGTAAAGTTAAACCCTGTTGAGATGTACAGTGCAGACACTGGTCAAATTATAAAATTTCCTATTGCTTTGAAAATTTACATTTGTTTGGATAGTGATGTGGTTATTTTCTATAAATGTTTTTTCCCCATGTCAGGACAGAACCTTGACCTAGTGTGTAGTAATATCTTATAATCTAAAATGGCATCTTGTCATAGAAAAAATATGCTGATTGGAAGTGAAATTATGAGAGTAATGGAGGGAATAGGGATGTGAGAGGAAAATGAACATTAACTGTTTGTAGCAATAAGCCATAGGAAATAATACAAGCTACAGTGTCTATGAGGTTACAAGGTTATAATTAGGGATTAAAAAATTAAAAACAAGTACAACTCCCTCAAAAGAAAAAAATAAGGGAGGCCAAACAGTTAAACTGTGCTGTGTGGTTAATGGACCACTCAATGTAAGGCTGTACGAACTAATTGTTAAGGGCTTCCAGGCAGCTAGTTGTGGGATCTAAATTCAATCCCAGCCTTTCTATGGTTCAATATTACACAGTGGCATTTGTCTGTTCTACCTTAAATACAAATGGGACCACAATATAGATGGACTCAATAATGACAGATGATTCTGATGATCTTTCTGTTAGATGTCACCTTGTCCATCAATCCCATAGAGAAAAACTGATCCTAGAGGATTCAGATGTCAAAAAGGCATGCTTGGGGAGTGGAGAATATTCTGAATAAGTGAAGTCCTGAGTGATTGTGTGCTGCTGATATGGACATGGTCATGTCAAGGACATCATAGCCTCAGACTCAGAGGGATGGCAAAGCTTTCCTTGGGGGACCAAGTGAGAGGGCTGACAGTATGTGCAGAGAATGTCCACCATTGCTTTCTCTGCCTAGATACTCATAGCCTGATGACTGCTCCTCTATAGAGACTATGCCTACTGAGATTAACTAAACATGTTTCCCTGCTTTAGCTCTATGCCCTAAACCCTGAATTCTTTTTATCTGAATGTAATAACCCTGCCTCCCTGTTGAACTGTATATAATAAACACGCTGTGTTTCCAGAGTGCTGTGATTTCTCCACCAGAGGTCCCAGTCCACTAATTTCAGCTTTTCTGTGTGTCTGTCAGTATGTCTTTTCTTCATTCCCTGGATATTCCTGTCAGGTCTGTCCCTGGAGCTGTGTGGAATGATGCAGTTATACCTTTTACCACTACTTCCCAAGGTAGTGTCTTCCCACTCTTCTAGAAGAGAATTTTAGCTGAAAAATCTCATTATTTGTTGGGCAGTTAATTTTCATACTCTCTACAATACCTATTTTTCATTTGTAAAACTATCCTTTTAAAGACTCTTTTTATTTTTAGTCGTGTGTATGTCTCTGTGTACGTGTGCCGATGAGTTCAAGTATCCAAGGAGACAAGGAGAGGACATGAGATAACTCTGGAGTTGAAGTTACAGGAAGTTGTGTTTGAGCTCTTCAATGAGGATGTGAGAAATGAACTCAGGTCCTTTGCAAGAACTGTATGCACCCTTAGCCTCTGAGCCATCATTTAGGAATTATTGAATGAAAGAATTTACATAGTAAAAAAAGAAAAAAGAATACTCTTTCACTTCACATCTCAAAAACATCCAGTGTTACTTTTAAGTGGAACTCTTGTTTTTCGTTGGGCTTTTTTCGTGCTGACATTTAGTGGAAAGTATATGTACAGCCTGGAACATCTATGACCATTTTGCCACCAAGAGGAACGTATATTTGAAAGGAATACTTATTCTTGGAGAAGTGGCAGTGGTGACAGAATGACAAATATTGGAACCAGAGTCCTGCTTCAATCCCACTTAATAGCTCTCCCTTTCCACCACAAACTCACCAGACCATGTTTTCTTTCATTTCAAACAGGAAATTTAAAAGTTTACAGATCAAATTAAAAAAAAATTTCTTCTCTTCTGAGCCCCATGTTTTAAATACCAAGCCTCCTTCCACTAGTATTTAAAGGTCCTTAAGCTCTATGCAACTGCCAATCCTCCATTCTAATTTTTATATCAAATTGATGCCCATTTTTCTTCTCTCTATCCTCATTCAAATTTTACAAATGAATGCTCAATAATGTCCATTTCCTCACTCCATAGTGTAATTTGACTCTTTTTTTAGGATCAACTACTTTCGAAACTATTTTTCTCTCTTTCTTTGGTGTATGTATTATCTGCCTTGTGGATATATATATAGATTAGAATTGTGTATATATATACACACAATATGTAAAATTTGTATATATATAATATATATGAGTGTGTGCGTGAATACATATGTGTGTGTGTGTGTGTGTGTGTGTGTGTGTGTGTGTATGTGTTATGTGCCTGTATTTATTTATTTAGTGTGTGGGCAGGGAAGAATTGTATATGCCACAGTGTAAACGTGGTTGTTAGAGGACAACTTGTGGGAATCAGTTGTCTTCTCTCTATCGTGTAAATAAATAAATGTTCTGAAAACCGATTCCCTCTTCTGTCCTGTAGATATGTTTATTGTCTTGTGGGCACTTCAAACTAGTTATAGCTAAGCTTGAACTCATCTTACTGACTTCTTATATATGAGTTTCTTTCAGTATTTCCTATTTTAATAGTTGTCCTCCATGATCTCCTGTTGAAGACAGAAAGCTAAGTAACAATGTGATAAGTGTAGTGGAATATTTGGATTAGATATTGTGTAGTTGTATACTCGGTCTTTTTTGGAGTGATGCTCCTGTGGACAAGCTTTCTGTGCTGTGTCAGGGAAGGGCACTTCCTAATGCTTTGCAGCTTGCTTCACTCTGTAAAACTTGCTTCCTGCACCTGTTCACACCTTTGTGCTAAAATCAATGGATGTAGCCCCCTAAAATTTCCACATGAAAAGGCCATATGTTCATCTTAGTGCAAATGAAGGATCCTTATGGCTGGCCTTTGCAGATTCTACAGCCAGAAACCAGGGAAGACTCTGGTTTCCTCAGCTTGGACACTCGCCAGGATAGGGCTGGCAGACCTAGACACTGAGGGTTGTTAAGTTCTATTTGTTTGTGTAATTAAGGCCTTTGTGGGGTAGGAGAGAGTTTTGAATGATTAAAGGACCTAGAGGCAGAAGCAGGTGAATCCATGTGAGGTGAGACCTTTGTCTCAGCCATCCAGATTTTCCATCTCAGAAAGTTGTCTTTGCTCTTTATTGAAACCTGTTGTAGACATTAATATTTCTTCTACAATTAAGTCTCTCACTTTCCTTCAAGTCCTGTCATAGGGTAAGACTCATTCCATAAGAGATTGTAGACCAATACAAGCACTTCAGGATTCAAAATTTAGGGATGTACATCATTAAGACATTGTTTTATTGATGTGAATGTAAAGGCCACTGGGGTGAGGAAGTAAAAGCCACTATGAGACAAAACAGTTGAAACTTTCTACACATCTGTAGGGCCAAAAATAAAGAAAATCTTATCTGTATTTAAAGAATAGACATTTGTTCTTTTTAATTTTCCTTTAGTGCAAAATGTTTTGCCAGGAACTAGTAGCCATATATTTCCAAGTGATCTCCAGTAACATACAAACACATTATAGACAAATAGTGACATTTGACAACATTTAGTTGTAAACTGCGCATCTCTTTTTCCAATTAGGAACAAGCATTCCCTTCTAACTTTGCCTTTTGAGGGTAGAACTAATTTAAAGCTCTAGTTCCTTAGCAACTAGAGCTGATCCACACATTTCATGGGGATAGTAGATATACATTTCTGAAAAGATTTGAAGTTACTATGTAAGCTTACCAGAATATGTTTTGAAAATGTACTTAAACAGCATATATTCTGATAGATAAGAATTTTAATTCAGTACTCACAGACTTCATGACAATAAAAATCTAGTCCAAGTTTCTAGATTGCCCACTCTTATCTAGCTGGAATAGTAAAATAAAAAAGATTGCTTGACTTAATTCAGAGATCTGCATTCTAATTTATTCTTCTTTGCCATTTACGATAAAATTTTAGTGAATTGTAATTTGTTAGATGCTATATTCTCTTAAGCACTATAGTGGTTGATGTATAAATCTATTCCTTCTATACAAGGAACTACTCCCTTATTTGGGATTCAAATTCTAAATTTATTAACTCAAATGACCTTTGCTGATAAATATCTTGTCACATACAAGGTTATAAATAACAGTAGTAGAGAGCTGTCAAAAATGGACTGGGTAAGCTGTTGGTAGAAAATTTAGTTTGGGCCAAGTGTTTTGTTCTGTTTCTGTTTTTTCCTTGTTCCAGGCCAGGAATACGAATTCATGTAATTGCTTTCAACATACATCAGTGGGAGGAAGGTCAAAAGTTCTCAAGTTTGATTTTTGTGTTTACCCCGTAGGCTCCAACACTTAGTCAGGGGCTTTCAAAATGATTGGATTTGATTTCTTTATATTCTTCCAAATAACAAACGTTATAAATGCTTGGTCAGTAGTTTAAGAAAATTAATCGAAACATCTTACAGGCAATGTAGGAAAAGCATAAAGGATGAGAGAAAAATAATCAGGCAATTTTCAAATAGGCTTGAGGACATAATTCAAATCTGAGAAAGAAATTTATTAGCAAATACAGGTCCCCCTAAATGTTAGAGGATACTAGGACCATTTCCAGCTTTGGGCTGTCTTTAGTCACTTTTCCCTTTATCTTTAGCTAGAGCATTTCCCAATCATACTCATTTTTATAACTAAATTAATGAAGTAAAACTCTCCTAATTTTTTGTTGTTCTCTTTTAGCTCATCATGAGACATCTCATCTGCCAGATGACCAGTGTAATGGCTCATCTTCATAACTAAATAATAGGACTTAGCGTCACTTAGAAAAAAAAAAACACCCCTTGTTGTGTCTGTGAAAGTGTTTTCAGAGAGGTTTAACTAAGGAGGGAAGACCTTTCCCTGAGTGTATCTGGCACCATCCTAGGGTCTGAAGTCTCAGACTGAATAGAAAGGAAAAAGTGAGCTGAGCACCAGCATTCATTTCTCTCTGCTTCCTGACTGTGGGCACAATGCAACCAGCTGCCTCATTCTTCTGACAGCACGCTTTCTCTGCTATGATAGACTGTATCCTCAAATTAAGAGACAAAACAATCCTTCCTTCCTTATGTTGCTCTTCAGGTTTTTTTTTCTTTTTCAGAACGAGAAAAATAAGTAACACAACCAGGAACTCTGTAGGTACTTGTTTCTTTTTGTAGTATAAATAAGTTTATATTTCTGAAATACTGCTAAGATGTATTTCATTAATATATCATCTTGTAATGAAACACACAATCATAATGCATAACTATATAATTTAACAGATTATTGAAAAACACCATTGTGTCTTTTCTTTGTGTCATGATGATAGAATGATGTCTGCCCCCTAAAAGTCTATCACCTGTCTCTTCCTGATCATAATCCTAAACCACCCCCTGCCTAAGCCGACTATCTTGATTGACCTACTAAATAACAATCACTTCATTTGGCCTATTTTTGAAATATGTATCTATCAGATCATTTAGTATATAGCATATCTTGTTTAGCTCAACCTTTCATTTGTATTTAATATTTATCCATGTTGTTGTGTGCAGGTCTAATTCATCCATTCTGTTGTTGTGTGCAAGTCTAATTCATCCATTCTCTAGGTGAATGGTATGCTCTTTTATGTCCGTTTGTTTATCAGTACAGCTATTGAGTTGTTCCTGACGGGAGTGTTTCCTAACAATGCTAGGGCATATTTCCTCGTTACTTGTCAGCACATATTTCTGTGGGACAAAGACCCAGATATAGAATTGTTGTCTCATATGCTCACATATTTTCAGCTTTACTCTCGAGTATTATCCAAATTGACTTTAAAATGTATATTCCTCCTAATTGTGCATGAGAATACTCATTGCTATACCTGCTTATTAAAACTTGACAATTATATGTTCATATATAATAAATTGCCATTCTGAAATATATATATATGTGTGTGTGTGTGTATATATGTATATACATATATACACACACACACACACATATATATATATATACATATATATGTGTATGTGTGTGTTGCTTATTTATTTATATTAGTGCTGAGAACAGAGCCCACAGACTTATACATGTTAGACAAGTGCTTTACTATTGAGCCACATCTCTAGTCCAGAAGTTTTATTTTAACATTCTCATCAATATGTAGTAGTACCCTACCATGCTTAGTAATTTGCAAAAAGCATTTATATATATATATATATTCAGTAGAAATGTTGATATTTTTCATCTAGTGTATCTTAACAAGAAGCTGGAAGTACAAATGCTACATTTTATCTGTATGTACCCTGTGGTCTCAATTTCCTTAGTGACTCATAGTGATTGGCTTACCCATAAAGTTGAAAAAGATTAAAGCAATTCACTAGAATCTATTTAATTTTAAACTTACCTGTAATTTTAATTTCTGTGATGTACTCCTTTGAACATTTTCTTCCCTTTTTCATTACTTGTAATGAAATTACTTAGCAACCATTTATTACTTGGAAGTCTCTGCCAATCAGTCCATCTTATCTTTCCCAAGTACAAGGACAAGCTAAATTATATTTTTCTCTGAAACCAAGTGTAACATTAAATTAAAAAGGGCAGCACACTAAATTGAGTAACATATCAGAATTCAGTGCTATTACTTATTAAACCCTTTAAAAACAGCACTAATATTATTTCTTGCATCTTATTCCTTGCATGTAGATAATCTATGTCTTGTTAAAGTGCTAAAAACTGGAACTTTAATTAACCAAAGTATTTTATTTTGTGTAAAATATTGAATAACTCTACTCTCATTAAAAATATAGATGAGAAAGATTAGTGATAGTCCTGCAGTGCATCAAGACCACAGATTCTACTTGTAACAATGCCAAAAAGTTTCGTCTAGGAGAAATACCTCCATAGCCTTTGATATTTGACTTATAAAAGGCCATTTTGATGCACCTTCAACTATCCTTTGTCATTACAGTCATTCTTTGTATTTCCCTTCTTGTGAATTTTATCAGAAGAGGGAGCATTTATCTGTGCAATCAATCCTCCAGAGAACTTGCTTTAATGTGGAGCCCTGCCTCTTATGGCTACATACCAACTTGCAAAAAGATAATCGTGTAAATGAAAACATGATTCAAATTTCAAAGAGTTACATGTTTCTGATAATTTTGTTGGGCTAAAATATTTTAAGACTAAATTGAAATATTAATATTTAGCCAGAGAAAACAAATTTTGGCAACTATCTGTAAAGATAAAAGACAACTAATAAAATTACTTCTTCTGGTTCTCTCTGGAGAATGTCTGTTTACTTTAGAAAACGCTTGGAACTGGGCATCACACCAAGGATTAGTTATGGATACATCAATGGCATTACTTAAAACTACAATGGAGGCAACTTATGGACTCAAGAACCTTCTTTAGTAATGATGATCTTCGTTCCCCTCTTAGCTATTCCACAAAATGTAAATGTTGGATACTTTGATGTACATCATTAGTCTTACAGCAGTCCAGGATCCTTTAATCACAAATGGTCTTTGAAACTCAAAGGTTCACCATATTCAATGTGAATGCCTGTAAGACTAACATCCAAAGGGCTTCAGACACTTTTTCTAATGTTCCACTGTAGCTCAAAGGCATCAGAAATTTCATTTCTCATTCTTTTCGATGGATAAACTTTGTAATGGGTTGAAATATGTCTTCATAGAAATTTAGTATGAAAAAATTATATAGACTTGTTGAGAAGTCTAGAGTCTGATAGAATCCATTAATCAACCATAGAGAATTGGATGCTAGAAGTATAATCTATATTTCTGCTTGGAGCAGGAATATATCTAGGGAGGAGAAAGAGGGAGGAGAGAGGGGGCAAAGAGGGAGAGAGAGGTGGTGGAGATGAGTGTATGTATTGGGCCAAGATTTCATAAGACACAAGCAGTCTCATCAACAGAAAAGATTCCTCCTGCGGCTTGGGAAAAAATTCAGAGACCCACAGCCAAACATTACACAGAGAGTGAGAAACCTTGGAACACCCAGCCCTAAATTGGGATGTCTCCATCGAATCCCTCTCCTCAGAGCTCAGGGAACCCCACAGAAGAGAAAGTAGTTATAGTGTAAGAGCCAGAGGGGATAAAGAACACCAGCAGAACAAGGCCTTCTAAATCAACTGAGCAAAGCTGATATGAAATAACACAGACTGAGACAGCATGCACAGGGCCTGCATGGGTCTGTACCAGGTCGTCTGTGTATATATTCTGGCTTCTGATTCAGTGTTTTTAAGGGATTCCTGAATGTGCAAAATAATGAGTTTTTGTTTTTTGTCCCTTCTCTTGGGCTCTTTTCCTTCTGGTTGTTTTGTCCAATTCTGATGTGTTAGTTTTGTTTTTATCTTATCTATCACATGATATGATATATGATAAAGCCTTAGAAGCCTATTTGTTTCCTAATGAGACACACAAAGGGAGAGGATCTGGATGGGACAGAAGGTGGGGAGAAACTGGGAAGAGTATGAGGGGGCAGAAACTGTAAACAGGATATATTATATGAGAAAAAAAATCTCTGGAGAAGAGGGATGGAGGAAGAGAATATATGGAGAGATGGCCAGAATGGTAGGACATGTAGGGGAGAATCAGGAGACCAAGTACTGTAGAAACTCACTGGAATCAACAAAGGAGCCCCTAGTGAAGATCTCTAGTAAAGGGGATAGGGAGCCTAAACAGGCCATCTCCTGTAACCAGGCAACACTTCCAGTGGGGAGATGTGACACCATCCCAGTCACAAAAAATGTCTACCTACTGTTGATCCTCCATGCAGGATCCACTGGGACAATGGAAGGGCAGAAAACCATGCTAAAGGAGGGAAACCATTATTGATACTCCAGGGCAGGCCAGGAACTAGAGTCTGGCAGTAGGAAGAAGACTTCTGATGTTATCCTGCTCTTCTCCTCGATCAGTGCCTAGCCCAGTTGTCAACAGAGAGGCTCCCTATGGCAGCTGAAGGGAGCAGATGCAGAGTCCCAGGTCAAACAAAAATGCACAGCCTGGAGAACCGCACAGAAGAAGTGCAGGAGGGATTTCTGGGACAAGAGTGTTCGATGACAACAGGACAACAAACCCCATAGAGTCAACTGACCAGCAGCCAACTGACCAGCACTCTTAGGGGCTCTCAGAACCTGGTGCAGCAGACAAGGAATCTGCTGGGCCCCCCAACTATGTCATGAGGTTGCCTAGCCTGGTGCTTTACAGAATTTATATAGACTGGAATAGGGGTGTGTGTCCCTGAACCTCTTGCCCATCTTTGAGCACCTTGTTCCCCTACCGAGTTGCCTAGTTCAACACTGAAGTAGGTTTCTTCAGGAGAGGAGTGTGTAGGAGTGGGAGGATGGGGTATAGATCTGGAGAATAAAGAAGATGGGGGGAGCTGGGAGCAGTGAAGAAGGGAGGAGAGAAAGGGTGTTGAAATATATTATATGAGAGGAGAAAAATTTTTAAAAAGATAAAAGAAAAAAGAAAAATTCTATCCTCAATAAAGGAAAAAAGAGAAAAAAGACAAAATTAGAAATGGGAAAATAACTATACTGAATTTACGTTACTATTTTAAGTTTAGACATCACAGGTTTTTTTTTTTTTTTCATCATGAAAAGAAAATGCAATGGCCCAAATACATTCTATCAATAGCATTCATGAAATACAAAATGAACATGGTAATGAAATATTATATTACTAATTGAAGGCTCAGATTGTAGCTGAGTTAAGTACTTGACTAGCATGTGAGATGCCCTGGGTTCAAACTCTAACACCACAAACTATTATTAACTTAAACGGAACTGTTTTCTTTCTTAAAATAAAAGCCACATGAAAATTAAATAATAATGTAAAGCAAGTTAACTCACCTGTTTTTGACCATTAAAAGTAGATATCTTTCATTAATGAATCAAAAATTGCTGCTTGTGAAACCTACCTAAAAGTGTGCATTATCTTTTTTTTTAAAGAAGAGACATTTTCAGTGATGCAAAGTATAAAAGTTATGACTTCTTAAAAGATAAAAAGAGGCATAATAAAATGTTAAATAATTTATGTGAGCAAACACCTACTCACAACTCTTAACCAGAAGTGGTCCAGGGAATGCACCAAGGGAGCACAGAAGAGCTTTAGAAGACAGAAACAAAGGACAGTAGTTCCAGAGTGGCCTTGTTCGTCTACCCTGAATGAAAATCTCTACTTCTAGAAGTTCATGGCTTCTAATAAATTAGAAAGGTTTTCATTTTTTTCTTAATATGTGCAGTTTTACAAGAACTATACTAAATTGTGTTTCACCTAGGTTTGTAAATTAAGCAAGACTGAGGTCACTTTATAAGATTTGACTGAATTTATGTGCTCAGAATTTCTCCAGGTCTGGCCTCCATTTTAATTTATTTCAACAAAGCATATACTCCCCAGCTCAAATTGTTGAGTTCAAGTCAGTCTTTCCTGCTAGCTGCCCAAATCTCAATGGAAAGAAGAAGCACATGTGGCCTGTATCAGTTTGGCCTAGGGATGCTGTTAGTATCTCTATCCTTGATTATTCTGATTCTGAACAAAAGGCAAAAGCTAATTCTTCTGGAACTATGCTCAGATAGGTATGTGGTAGAATTTTTCACCTAGGTAACTGGTGTGACATTTTATTTTATCAGAAGCTATAGACTAGACAAGTACATAATAAGAATGCAATGGACAAGAGAAATTCTTAAAAAGCAATATTATACAGACTGTCCAAGACCTATTTCTCTGAATATTGTGAAAAATGATGATTAAAGGTAGATATCATGACAGACACTCACAGTCTTTCTGCTTAGAAGGCTAAGACAGGGGCATCCCCAGCTCAAGATTTTTTGGGAAATATAGAGAAACTATCTCAGATTTAAAAGAATGATAGTGGAAGTTAACAAATATTATTTTTGACATATTTCAGTGTTCAACTCCAAGACATCTTAAAGTTTACAAAACTGTTCAGTTTATTCCCAAGTAATTACTTCTCTTCTTTCCTAGGAGGAAAAATCCATTTCTCCAATCCTAAGACCCCAGATGAGCCAAATGTCTCTAACTTAAGATGGTCACATCCCAATAGACTCATAATCAATTGAAAATAATGCTAAATCAAAAATGTGTTGAATATACACGTACATCTCACTTAACGTCATTGCTTGCCAATGCAGTGCATCTTAGAATACCATTGTTTCCCTTCAAGACTGTGTAGTTGACTGGAATGTGTGGCTCACTGGGAGAGGACCATGCCATATCGCATCAACTCAGGGGAGAGATCATAATTTAAATGTGACGCACTGTTTCTACTGAATGGGGATCACTTTTACAATATGATGAACTCAAAAACTTGGAAGTTGAACTATAAATCAAAAGTTGTCTGCAATCCAGGGATCAGAACGTTTTGCTGTTATTGCTCTTGATGTCATTGTTCTTGCCAAAAGAGGGTCTCACTGTGTAACTCTGACTGATTTGGACATCACTATGTGTACCAGGCTGATCTCAGCTCAAAGGGCTACATCTGTGTGTGCAACCCAAGTATTGAGATTAAGGTTATATGTTCTACATCCTGCCAGAAGTGAGTTTTTAAAATATACTACAAGGCTGGAGAGAAAGAAAGAAAGAGCAAGAATTAAACAGAGGAAGGAAGGAAAGAAGGAAGGAAGGAAGGAAGGAAGGAAGGAAGGAAGGAAGGAAGGAAGGAGGAAGGAGGGAAGGAGGGAAGGAAGGAAGGAAAAGGGGGTTGAGGAAAGAAGAGGACAGAGGCAAGAAGAATAAATGACCATCTCCAAAATTGAGGCAATCTCATGAAATATTAAGGTGAAGACCTTAATAGAAGGACACAGCATAAAGCTAGGATCCTGAAGACCTTTGTGTTCAGGTACTATAATGCTGAGGTAGGTATGAGTTTGGAAACTTGTCTGACTTTGTGTTGTCTCTGAAAAAAAGGAAACCATCTAGAGGGGGAAATAGGTATATTGGCAACATGGAATATTATACAGAAGAGAAAATAAATATAGTAGAGCCACATGAATCAATCTGAGTGAATATCAAATACATAACACTGACTGAAAACATCAAACATCAAGTTAGGGGCCTGGGGAGATGGCTCTGTGAGTAAAGTGTGTGTCATGTCAGCATGAGAACCTGCATTCAGATCCTCAGCACCCATATAAAAGTCAAGTGTGGGGCATTAGAAGATAGCTCAGCCATTAAGAGGACTTGCTGGTCTTCCAGAAGGCAAAGGTTGATTTTCCAGCACCCACATGGTGGCTCACAACTGTCTGCAATGCCAGTTCCAAAGGATCCAGTGCCCTCTTCTTGCCTCATCTGGCACCAGATATGCACACGATGCACAGATATACATGTAGGAAAATTACTCATATTGATAATATAAAAAATTAAATAAAAAGTCAGGCATGATGGTGTGCACTTGTGTGGTCTTAGCACTGGGTAGGCAGAGACAGAAGGATCCTTTGAGCTTGCTGGCCAACTACCATAACCACGCAATGAGCTCTGGCTTAAGTGAGAGTCCTTGTCTCAAAACTGAAGTGGAGAGCAATAGGGAAAGATACCAGATGTCAAATTCTGTCCTCCATAAGCAGCTGTATACACACACACATGCACACATATGCATAAACACACATGCACACTTACACACACACACACACAAACACATATACATGGATGCATCACACACATACAGGCACACACACACGAAGACACAGACACAAAATTTTTTAAAGAAAAAACAGGTGACAACTTTCAGGAGAACATGTGTATAATTAAATCCATACATACAGAGTTATACAACACTGGTCATATTGGGCTAGGCACTCATATTATTGTGGTAAGAACACATTATAATTATGTTAAAATGGTCCTATTTTCAAATATGGTCACATTATGAGGTAGTTGGAATTCAATGTATCTGGGGAGAGGTGACATTATATAACAGCATGGGACAGATCCCCACAACAAAAGGCTAGCATCTCTGTAGATCAATATGCTGCTGTTAAGAAAGTCTGGAGAAAGACAATAATGAAAGTAAGAGAATGAGAGGCTGAGGGTGGAGCTCAATGGCAGGGTGCTTGCCTGGTATGTACAAGGCCCTCAGTTTGATCCCCAGCACAACAAAAAGTACCAGGGTGTTTCATACACAATTCTGAATATTTTTGAGGAATGAAAGAATCACATACAAGACGTGTTTAAATATTATATTCATTTTACCCGTGTGATTATTTTTTCAGACGATGAAATTCAAAAATTATGAGCATATGGCTAAATTAGAAGATCAAAATATAGTCTTGATATTTACATTAATTCATTAATGAATTTATTCATTTGAGGTTCAGATAAGGTTATATTTGAATGTGCTATTTAGATCTCTATTCAGAGTAATGGTGAAGAATAGATAATGTAATTTTCCAGATGTCAGTTGAACAGATCACATGTTTTCAGGATTCCCCAGTAGTTGGGATTCCCTACTTCTGCCATATACCTGCACTTTTTGGACTCATTACTGAGGAAGAGAAGGCAAACTACTGGCACACACATTTATTTCATTGATGGGCTCCTCTTCAAGACCTTGAAGTAGCGTAGTGCAATAAATAAGAGGGTGAGATCCAGAGGCTGACTCCCTGGAGTTCAATTCTGGCTATGTCTTTTGCAAAATGAGGATACAAATTATACTTAATAATAGAACTTTTCCAAATAGTAAATGGAGTAGTTGGCATGCCAAACACTCAGTAGTGTTTACCATCATCATCACCATTATACTTTTCTTGTTTTCTTTAATGAGTTTCCATGAGCAATGTATGCACCTGCTTTTTTATCCATCTCATTCTATTTAAGACACAAGAAACTATTTTTCTTAGTTCTGTGTATCTATTTCAGAGGAAACATTCTCCCAAGTCTCATGGCAAAAGTTTAGAAGTAGAGTGGTACAGAGAGAGAGGGAGGGGAGAAATGAGGGGAACCTCAAATTCCAACAAACACACCATCTTCCAGGTTGGAATATGCTAGCATGGCATTTCCTTAGCAAATCACAGTTTTCAAATACCTCAAAGTTATCATTTTCCATGGAAGGTGGGTCTGTGCTAATTGAGTGATTTTTTAGTTAACATATGGCTCACTGGTACTAGGAAATCACAAAAGTTGGAGTAGCTCAAACATAACTTTCCATCAAAGAAAGGCTAAGAGAAATGTTCCTAGCTGGCAGAAAGCTTCTCTTCAATCTGTGCCTCTCCCATTTTCAATACAAGTTTCATTGCCAGATTCAAAAAAGAAGACAGTGATGAAAAGTTCACATTGGAGAGAAGTTTTTGGCTCAAGTCTGTATGTGGTACACACCATGTCTACTCATATTCTAGTGGCTAAAGTTGAGTCACACGAATGTATAGAACAGCAAAGGAGACTGGGATCGCTAGACTAGAGATAGCAATGTTAATTTGGTGAATATGTACATAGAAGAAAGTGCGAGGAATGTCATTGAACAACACACTCCTATTGAAAAATTTACTTTTCACTGAATTACAGTGGTAAATGGAAGGAGAATTCCTGATTACTAAGAAAATCACTGAGGCTGGGGAGATGGATCAGTTGTTAAGAACACTGATTACTTACTCTTCCAGAGGACCCGAGTTTAATTCTCAGACTCACATGGCAGTTCACAACCGTCTGTAATTCCAGTTCCAGGGGATCTGACAACCTTATACAGACATACATGTAGGATAAACACTAGGGCACATAAAGTTAAAATAAAGTATTTAAGAAGAAAATCATTTGACTTTCAAATAGCCCAGTGCATAGTGTCTGGAAGAATATGGTCAAGTCCAAAGAAACTTTCTTTTTATCCTCTGAAAATCTGATAATTTTAGTCTGTGGTGGTTTAAATGAGAATACTGCCATAAGCTCAGATGTTTAAATATTTGGTCCCTAGTGGATGGCACTGTTTAGGGAGATTTGGGAGGTGCAGCCTTGTTGGAGGGAATTGCAACTGGAGATGCGTGTTGAAAGTAAAAAGTCTCATCTACTTCGAGTCTGCTTTGTGATTGCAGTAAAGGATATGAGCTCTCAGCATCCTGTTCCTGGCTTACCATTTGCTGCAATGCCTCCCCAGCATGATGGACTCTTATTTTTTGGAGCTATAAGCCAAAATAATCTTTTTTTTCTATAGGTTGCCTTGGTCATTGTGTTTTATCACAGTAATAGAAAAGTAACCAATACACAGTCCATATACAAACTAATAATAGGCAGGACAATAAGAGAGAGGCCTGTAAATGTATTAATGTGTAAGCATGTGAAAGTCACAGAAAATATGAAATTCAAAGAAGAACTAGAGCGTTGAAGCTTAAATACATTCTTCATAGGGGTGAAGACTGTGAAAAATTTAAGCAAGACTAAGCGATTTTTTAGGGGAAATGAATAGGCGCGTGCACACACACACACACACACACACACCAGATGATAACTTTGGACAAACTTTATCTGAACTCTGAATGTTTTATTAACTCTAGTCTTTCTGTGGGTTAATATTATGGATGACCTAGCCTTTAAATATACAGAGGAACTTAAACAAGAACCATTCCTGTGCCTCAGAAGAGGCAGACGGGCAAGAGATGGGGAGCACGAAAGAAGTTTAGAAAGGCTTTTGTCATGAGGTTACTTCTTTGGTTCAAAGCTTTTCAAAGTGTCATATTATGGGACATCATTTTCTGAGCCCCAAGAGTACCCTTTCCCATACAAAAATTATTAGACTATACAGTGATAAACAGGATTACTGAGGTGTAATAAAATCTATGAGCTTAGCCAGAGGAATAGACTAGAATGTTTTATGTAGTAATAATACATATGAGAAATTAGAAGTTCAGATCAATTCCTGGACTTCTTTAACATCTCATAAGACCTCTTTAATACCTGAACAGAGATGAGGTATCAAAAATATGAACAGGAACTGAATACCACACCTTTTTGATATTATCTGGTCCCTGCTAAGATTACAGGTGAACAGCAGGGAGTAACAGTTCTAAGAAGGAGCTCTTTGCCTCTAGTGCAATATAACTCTCTCTCTCTCCCTCTCCCTCTCCCTCCCCCCTCTCTCTTTTCAAGAAGACAAAGTTTCTCTGTTGTAACTCTGTGTGTCTTGGAAATCACTCTGTGGACCAGACTGGCCTTGAACTCACAGAGATCTGCCTGCCTCTGCCTCCTGAGTGCTGGGATTAAAGGCATGCACCATCACTGCCTGGCTTGCCAGTAATTCTTAATGCTTTTCTTGTACCTGGGGTACTTTGTAGCATTAGTACTCTGGAAGTTTACAAACCAAAACAGATCCCTAGGGAAAATTTTATTATCAAAAATGTCAGAAATGCTACTGTAGAACATTGATTCACTTGACTAGGAATCACATGGAAATCATAAAAAAAAATGTTAATGCTTGCCTGAGTGCACCTGAGGCAGCTCTACTATAATTTGTCTAGACAATAATCTGGACACTGAGATTTATATTTTCAAAAATCCATACATGATATTATTTTTTGCTTAAATTTGAGAACCATTTCTTTCAATGGCACTCAATAGTTTGGATAAGTACCTCTTATCCAAAGCTCCCATGTTATGGAATTGGTTCCTAGCCCACGGCAAAGTTGGAAGACAGTAGACGTTTTGAGAGGTGCAATATTGTGAAAGGCAGTTAGCTCATTGAAAGTGTGTCGTTGAGGGGGATTTGGGGATTCTAACCCCTTGTTCTCTCTTTCCCTTCCCAATCACCACAATGTAATTAATTTTTCCATCGTTCCAACAGGATGTGATGCCTTACCACAGGCTCAAAAATGATGAGCCAACAATCATGGACCAAAAACTGTAACTTGTGATAGAACATCCTTTCCTTGGATGGAATCAAAATGTCGCAGTCTACAGATCCTCAGCACTTTTCCTTCATCTCCACAAGGTTGAAACAAAATAATAGACCCATAGCTGTCAGGAGAGGTATCATGGAAAATCACAACAGTCCAGAAAACAGACAGTCAGCTATCAAATGAAACATGGAAATAATCAATTTTCAAATCATGAATGAAAGAGAGTGCCCAAACATTGAGTATGTGGCAGTGAAATGGGGAAAGGAGAAGATTCCTCTGTGCAGGGCTAGAAACAAAAGACTTAGAGAGTTCCCCAAATGTAGTTTCTGGTACATTAAAAAATATAGTCTATGATATGGAAGCCGTGGTCCTTATAGTGAGGCAATGCTGGAGAAAGGGTCTCTGTTACTTCTCAGCTTACTTGTAGGTGCCACAATGGATAGCATTCTTAAAATGGGTCCTACCTTATGAATTTACTTAAAATGGGTCCTACCAGATTGGAAGCTGCTACTTTTTTTTTAAATCTAGAAAAGCAATGTACTCCATTATAAGTACTTACACAGTTAGTCATGGAGAGCAACAGGCCTGAAGCTGCATTTTTGTATCTCCAAGTCCTAGTGGCCTCTCTTCCATAGTTCAGTAGATGGCTAACCTGAGAGTCACTATTGGCTCAAGAAACCTACTGAGTTGGGCAGAAGTCAGCATCAGGGGGATTATAGTTTGCATTGCAGAGAAAAGTAGAATGCATGTCCATTCAGGAGTTCAACCTCTAAGAGGAGTCAGGGCAGTTGTGTATGAATCAATATGGGGACTGGAACAGATCCTGACAAGACAAGAGATAGCAGGATCGTCAGTATCCTACTCAAGGAACATATTTTTCTGTTTATCACCTGTGGGAGTTTGAATGACAAATATTATCCATAGTTTCTAGCATCTGAATTTTTAGTCCCCAGTCAGTAGTCCTATTTGGGAAGGCTTAGGAAGCATGACCTGGCTGGAGGAAGTATTTCACTGCGGGGGGGGGGGGCGGTTAAGAACCTAAAGACTTGTGTCATTTTGAGTTTTCTTTCTCTGATTCCTGATTGTAGTTCAATATGTAAGCTCTCTGTTTCCAGCTCCAGCCACCATGCCTGTTGTTTTCCAGTCATCACAAACCCTTATCCCTCTGGAAACTAAGCTCAAATAAATTCTTCCTTCTATAAGCTGCCTTTGTTATGGTGTTGTACCACTGTGATAGCAAAGTAACTAATACAGGGACACTTAGAAGAAATGCTCAAACATTACCCACATTGAGGACAGAGCACAGAAAATATGGACAACCACCCAAGTGGTCCCCAAGCTAGTGAGAAGGGACCACAGACACCCTCTGTAGCCATGGGTGTCCTTAGGTCTTCACAGAGCTCACTGGTATGAATGACATCCTGTAGTAGGTCTTGTGTTAGCTAGTCCAGCTGGTAAAGCTGGCTGGGTTCTGAGTATCTGAAAGTCCCCGCTGGTTTGACCTATTTGACTAGAAATGACATATCACCCCTCTACCTAGAAAACTCCAAAATTAGAAGGCTAAAACAAATACAACTAAGAGAAACACTCCAATCTCTTAAGCAAGGATAACCTCTCTGTCTGTTTGTCTGTCGGTCTATCTGTCTCTCTTACATTTTTGTTTCCCCTTGTTCTTATTTCATAATTCTTTTGTTCCTGTACTCCTATACAATTCCATTTCTTTACCATTTTCTGTATTTATTACTGTTTGTACTTTATTAGTATTTAAATTCTTAGTTTAGTCTATGTATTAATTGGAGGTTTTATATGATTGCTTGTTTGAGAGGAGGTCTCCATCTGTAGCCAAGACTATCATGAAACTTTATATATAGGCCAAGCAGGCATGAAAGTCACAACAATCCTCCTGCTTCATCCTCTCATGTAATAGGATTATAGGCATGAGCCACCATACCAATATTCAATTGGTTATCCTTTATTTTTTGTTCCTTTCTTTTCTATTATTAGTTGGTAGGTTGTGTTTTAATGTTATTTACTATATTTATACAGCTAGTTTATTTTTGTGTTTTTGTTCATCAGAAAACTATTGTGGAAACATTGGCCAGGGTATATAGTAGATTATAGGGAAAATGAGAGTAAACAGGGAGAAATCTATGGGCAGAACAGATTAAACAGAGAAGGAATTTGGGGTATCAGGATGAAGGGATGAAGAGAATGGCTAATTGAAATAAGAGATCTACATCTTTCACTTCTAGGTACAGTCTATCACTGATGGAAGCCAAGGCAGAAACCAAGACACAGGAACTGAAGCAGGAACAATGAGGGAGTGCTACTTACTGCTTCCACATGGCTTGCTCAGCCTGCTTTCTTGTAAGACCTCAAGACCAGCAGCCCAGGGGTGGAACCACTCATAGTGACCCAGACCCTGCCACATCAATCATCAATTAAGAAAGTGCCCCATAGATTTGCTCACAGGGGGCATTTTCTCTACTGAAGCTACCTCTTCCCAGATGACTCAAGATTGAGTCAAATTGACGTATAACTAGTCATCACACTTCTCACTTCACAGACTAATTAAAAACTACAAAGGGGAAATTGAAGTGTGATATCCCGTATGGCTAGATAATGCTACTCCTAGAAGTTGTGGGTTACTAAACAAAGTCCTCAGTACTAGGTTTGGGCTAACTCCTTATGAATTGTTGGTCAGTGAGGTCTCAGAGGCCCCATTAACAATAGAGGCTCTTGCCATTACTCCTTGTTACCCACCACAACTAGATGATAAGATCCTATCACTGAAGGTGCCACAGATTTCAGTTGCAAGATATAAAGCAAGCTGGAAATGAGTCTGAAATTTCCTCCTTGTTGAATAACGTTCAAAGGTTTGGAAGGTGTGATGCAGGCATCTGAGGGCAAAAGCATTAGTGGTCTTACCCAGATAGGTACCCTATGAACTACAAAATAAAACTGCCAGGCAAGATGCACCCATCTATGCAGTAGTGATACACTGTTTTGGTGGAAATCAAGCACTCTTTAATTGGATTTGAGATCAACTCTATAATATCAAATCCATGTCTGGTACAATAACCTTCATCAATAACTGATGTTTAGAGGGTTCATAGGCCCAAGGGGGAAACATCCTACTGATATTTTACTAGATAGGTAATTTATTAGATATTTTTCTATATATCTGTTTATACCTATAGACAAAAGCTACTTTTAGCTTTATCGGAGAAGTTTCTTTTTGTTGTAAATGGAAGTGAATTCAGAGACTTGTGACTGCTCAAAGTGCTGAGATTAAGTAATAAGTAAGGGCCCAAACCCTAAATGAGATATTTTTACAACTGTCTCTAAAGGAACACAGCAGACAGGTGGGAAGGAAGAATGTAAGAGGTGGGGTATCGGGAGAAGACTGTGAAATGTCATCTCTGGACATGATACAACCATTGTGAAAACCATGAACTTTCAGAAGCTGTGGTTACTTTCATTGGCCATGCACAAGACTGGTTCTGTTAATTATCAGTCATGTATTAGGGAGGGGCCTAAGAGACCTTACCCAT
Organism: Cricetomys ansorgei; assembly: GCA_026225945.1. NCBI lineage: Eukaryota > Metazoa > Chordata > Mammalia > Rodentia > Nesomyidae > Cricetomys > Cricetomys ansorgei. The sequence goes on from JAMJFZ010003396.1 coordinate 8,723,947, forward strand.
TCCTGATGTACTATTGGCAGATTCTTGGAGAGACTCATTGTCTTCAGTTTTCATGCACAGGTTAGCCCACTAGGCTCCAATGGATACCTCAGAATTCATGGTTACAGAGATAGCCCTGATTAAAGTCAATGGGCCATAAAAACAAAACAAACAGGCTCAACATAAAGATTTGTGGGGAAAGCAGTGTAGACAGAAGTGGGAGGAAATTAAGAGAGAGTGGAATGAGAGGAATCAGTATGCACTTTGTGTATGTATGAAATTGTCAAAGAGCAAATTTAATTACTTTTTAACAGAGAAAACCAAAAAAATTTAAAAAGCAAGATAACATGAGTTTTCTGAAAGATATCAAAGTAGATAAAATGCTGGCATGTAGTATATTAGATCAAATAGAATAAAGAATGTCAGAAAAGAAAAAAAGGAGAGAGAATATCAGGCCTTGATGACTCAGTTGAGAAATTATTACATTCAGATAGTAATAATGAAAAGAGAAACTGATGACCACAACAGTAAAGATTTCAAGACAAAAAAGTATGAGTTTTGAATGTATAAGAAAGTGCCAAAATTCAGAATTATGGTGTTAAAAAGCTGGTGAAAATACAGCAGAATTTTCTTGAAATCTAAGGAATGATCTGGATATCCCAAGCATTTAGAGCCACAAGTGAATGTGACCAGAAAAGAGCCCCTCTGTACATATTATAGTTAAAATACCAAGAGTACAAAACAAAGACAGAGTGTTGAAAGCTCTAAGAGAAAATTGTTGAAGTTACTTATGAAAGGGAACACAACAGAATTCCTAATGAAATCCTAAAGGTCAGAAGAATGTGTAATGCTGTACTTCAAGTGCTAAATGCAAATAACTCCCAGCCTATAACCATCTCTTTTTATTTCTTGCTGTGTGTACGTGTTTGGGTGTGTATGTGGATACATTTTGTACGTAATGCATAGGATTGCTAGAGGTCATGTCAGAGGACAGTGTCAAGATGCTGGTTCTTACCTTCCACCTTGTTTTATATAGAATTTTAAAAAAATATTTATTTTTAAAATTTTTCTTCTGTCATAACAACTCATGGAATACATCCCAACCTCCTTCTGATCCTCCCAGTTCTCCCCATCACTTCCCTCAGATCTATCCCTTCCACCCTCCCCCACACCTCCCCCACCTCTCCCTAGAAAAAGACAGCCCTCCCAGGGTTACTTTTTAAACTGGGCATAGCAAGATGGAACAAGGCCAGGCACTAGTCCCCACATCAAGGTTGGGCTAGGCAACCCAGCAGGAGGAAAAAGGTCCTAAGAGAAGGTAAAAGGATCAGAGACTCCTCCACTTCAGCCTGTAGGAGTTTTGCATGAACACCAATCTAGACAACCATAAGATACATTTAGGAGACACTGTAGGTTTCATGTCTGCCTTTTCAGTCTAGGGGATGACCGGGAGACCTAGTGTATTGTAAACTCACTGGGATATACAAGGGAGACCATAGCAAGGATCTCTAGTAATTGGGAATAGGGAGCCTGAACAGGCCATTTCTTGTGGCCAGGCAAGGCTTCTAGTGGTGAGACTGGGACACTATCCAAGCTACAAAACATCTGAATTATAGCCTATCATCCCTGTAGGATCATCTGGAAAAATGGAAGGGCAGAATCCCATGCCAAAGTATGGAACCCCTGCCTGAAACTGCAGGGCAGGCCAGAGACCGGATAACCCTGAGATGATTTCTAATGTCATGCTCTGCTCACAGATCAGTGCTTAGCCCAGTCCTCATCAGACAGGCTTCCTCCAGCAGCTGATGGAAGCATATGGAAAGGCCCAGGGCCAAACATCATGCAGAGATCTGGGAACCCCAAGGGAGATGGGGAGGAGGGATTGTGGAGACCAGAAGGGTTGAGGACACCAAAACAAGCACCACAGTATCAACTGACTAGCACTCTTAGAACCTACAACCATCTCAATACAAAACTTCCTTACTTTTAAGCTGATTGTCTAAAGTATTTTGTTACAGTAAATTGTGAAGCTTCTTTACTCTTGTCAAAAGTTTCACCTTGGTCATTGTGAGCACTTGTTCGAAGGACTCTTGCAGAATTTTTTTGATTGTTGTTCTAACTATATAGGTCCCACTCATCTCTAACTGAAAAAATACTAGAGGTATTGTGTTGACCCTACTCAGCTAAATAGCATCAGACCACAATATCATGCTTGGAGCTACTTTTTTTTCCATAAAAATCTTGGCCTAATAACAATTGCACTATGTGTGTTTCCCTGCAGACATGCCACCATCATCACCTTCTAACAGATTGGCACAATCTTGGATGGAGTTTGTAGTTTCAACTGAGTTTATTTTTTAAATCACTTTCCATCTTCATTTTTATGAACACACAACAGATATAATACTTTGGTTTAGAAATAATCTCATATTTTAATGTTTAATTGTGCATAGTTGATACACTTGAATTTGACATTTCTTCTACCTTAGGAAATGCCCTAATAATACTGTTACTTGTGATGGCCTTAGGTCAGCCTATAATGAGATGTTCAGGTTCTTCACCTCAAACACATGCTTTCAAGTTTAAGAAGTGCAGTCTTGCATGTTAAGAGCACTCATCAAAGTGGAAATTTGATCATGTTCTGCCACATTCTTTCTCTATGACTTTATGTCATGAACTTGCTGTGTCAGAAACAAACACAAACATGTTTGCAACACTCCACATTCACAAGATACATCAGATAACCCTATTCCTTTGATAGCCATGGCCAAAGAAAATACAGATTATTTTATGCCAATATTTTTTAATGATTTATTTATTTTTATTTTGTGTTCATTGGTGTTTTGCCTGCATGTATGAAGGTGCCATATCCCCTGGAACTGGAGTTACGGACAGTTGTGAGCTGCCAGGTGGGTACTGAGAATTGAACCCAGGTCCTCTGGAAGAGCAGCTTGTGTGAAGCTCTTAACCACTGAGCAATCTCACAAGCCCCTTATGGCAATCTTAATCACTGATACTAATGCTCAGATCAAACATTATACATGACATGGTAGATATCTTAATGTGTGTGTGTGTGTGTGTGTGTGTGTGTGTGTGTGTGTGTGTAGGCTACAGAGTGATTACAAAGGGTTAAAGAAGCAAACAGTTTAAAGAAGTTTGAGTAGCAAAAGATGGGAAACAAATGAGGATGTGAGAGAGCTTTGTTGGAAAGATGATGAACTCAAAGGGAGGCAAGGAAGAAACTGCTGCTGTAAGTCAGGGAGCTGTGGATCACAGGGCTGAGAAGGGAGCTGAAGAGCTGAGTGCAGCTGTAGAGGCAAAACCGCAAAATAAATTCTTGATGAAGAAATGGACAGATGGATGGACAGCAGGTCCAGGTGGGAGAACATGTAGATAGACAGCAGTTGAGTAGCCTACATCCACAACAGAAAACAGACTCAAGCTAAAGCCCCAGAAATAGTAAGGAGTTCTGTCTACGAGTCCTTGATGCATATACCAGGTGGTTAGATGACAGGTAGGGGCCACTGCCATCACAGCCTTAGATATATATCTTCCTCTTCACTAAGTCCAAGAAGAGGAGTTTCACCCTTCCCCTAGTCCAGTATGTTCAGGAAGTTTGGGCCTGGTTTCTCTGATGTGATTTTAATATACTCATGTGTTCCCATAGTCCCACATTAACCCAATAAATTTATAGGGTAATATTTTTTTCTACTCACAGGAACATGTTTTTTATCAGCCTGTGACATATGGTATAATGCCAGACAACTGGTGCTGTTTACATGTCTATGCAAGCTTACAGTCATTCTCCATCCTCAAAATGGTGCTAAAATGAAGTCTCATGGGGCAGGGCTAAATCTGAAAAATCACTGTTTCATACAATGTGGAGTAATTTAGAACAGAGAACTCCCTGATTTTAGCAATAAACCTTGCTACATGCTATGATTCACTAACACATTCTTTGAAGAACAAGTAATGTCACCACAAAATATAGCAGTCTAGTATACTGATTATTTAAAACTCAAAGCCCTTGGAGATTAGGAGATTCTAGAGCAGTGGTTCTCAACTTCCCCAATACTGCAACCCTTTAATAGAGTTCCTCACACTGTAGTCCCCAACCTTAATATCATTTTTGTTGCTACTTCATAACTGCAGTTTTGCTACTGTTATTAATTGTAGTATAAATATCTGATTTGTAGATGGTCTTAAGCAACCCCCATGAAATGATCGTTCTACTGCCAGAGGGTTCGAGATCCACAGGTCGAGAACCACTGTAGAGGACCTTACTCTGATACTTCCTTTTTGTCTTAAGACTTGCTAAAGAGTTATTAGCAATTGCTTTTCATTCCCTCCCAGAAGGAAGGATGTATCCACACCTGGATAGACTTTGTCTCAAGGTAATGTCTATCTCTCTAGGCTCTTCCAAATTGGAAAGGGAATCATTTACAAGGTAATTTCTGTCTCCTGGGCTCATTCATCTGCTCCCCAGATCATCTACTACACTTTAAAATTACATTTCCCCATATCCCTCTTCCCTGAGAAGAAACACTTAAGCTTCCCTGGGCTATTGAGTAATCATTCTTCTGTGATTTTCCCTATGCACATTAAAGTTAAATACATTTGTTTGCCTTTTCTCCCTGTTGTTGCAGAAGACTCTATTACTGAGCCTTCAGAGAGAAAGTTTAAACATCAGTTTCTTCCACCAAGTGTTCTACTGAGCATATCCCAGATATCAGTAGAATAGTCATACATGCCAAAGATGCAAAGAGAGAAATGGGACAATCAGTCAGGAAAAAACAGAGGATTACTAATTGGGATAAAAGTAAGTGTGGGAGCTGGAGAAATGGCTCAGTGGTTAAGAGCACTGGCCACTTTTCCAGAGGACCCAGATTTACTTCCCAGCACCCTCACGGCAGCTCACAACTGTTTGTAATTCCAGTGCCAGGGCATTTGACACCCTCACACCAATGAACATAAAACAAAATTAAATAAATTATTAAAGAAAATCAATGTTTGAAAGGTGGCTCTTTGTCTCCAGGGAGCCGAGTATGTGCAAGAATGAGCGAGGAGAGCAACAAAGGGCCTGACCTCGCAGTATGTGTGGTGCTGTAGAAGATAAGCAAGTAGCCCAGCGGTGGTGGCACACATCTTTAATTCCAGCATTCAGGAGGCAGAGACAGATGAATCCCTGAGTTTAAAGCCAGCCTGGTCTACAGAGAGTTCCAGGATAGCCAGGGCTACATACAGAGGAAATCTGTCTCAGAAAAAAAAAAAAAAAAAAAGATAAGTTAGCTTCTGATTCTAGAAGTGGAACTTCCATGCTTAGGTCATCCTTACCCAACTATGATGCTCAAATGCACTTCATTTATTACACCCAAACACTGGGTTTTTACTTACAAGATGTAAAGATACATCAAGGTCATTTCTAACATGCTTTCTGCCACAAATAACAATAAGGGAGGGGAAAATCCATTTCCCCCATTGTACTATGTTCTTTCACTGGTCTATGAATGAAAACTGACATGAAACAGATTAACAAAAAGAAAATAATGTTTAGTTACATCTATTTTCATGGGAGCCCAGTACAAGTATGTGATTCATAAAATAAGGCAGGACTGGGAGTATAAGCCATGGGGAAACTTCATGCTTGACATGTCTGAGGCCTTCAGCTCAATTCACAGTCCCCCACACCCACCCACACAGTGACAAGGAATTGATCCTCATATCCTCATATAGAATTTGGAACTACAGAAAGAAATAGGGCTTAAGACTTGTGGGGGTTGAAAATGACAAGTTCTGGAAGGCTGAGGGGAAATGCGTGGTAAATGTATGGGAACACACAGTCATCTTGTGTACTAGACAGACATTGTATCACTGACAGAATCCCTGACATAACAACTGAAGGGAGGAAAGTTCTGGCTCACTGTTTAAGGCAGTTCAGTGCATGATAGCTTGGCTCCTTGTGCTTAGGCAAAACATCATGATGGTAAGAACATATGGTAGAGGAGGGTGCTTTCGTTAGTTATTATTTTTGTATTTTGTCACAGAGCAAGTATGAAACAGAGAGACAGGCTGGAAGGGCCAGGGACAAGATGTCCTCAAGGGCTCACCCCAAGTGATCTACTTTATCCATTTAGCACCACCTCCTAAAGATTCCCGAACTCCCCCAAATAATGTCATCAACTGGGAACACATGATTCTGTGGAGACATCACATATTCAAATCAAAATATTATGACTCATATGCCCAAGGGATTATGGCTATCTCATAATGAAAATATCTCATTTAGTCTATCTCTGAGAGTTCCCTAAGTCAACATTTCCACCGTTGTTAAAAAGTTTAAGTTCAGGTCAAAGAGATAGCCTGTCATGATAAGGCACTTGTCACCAAGCCTGACAAGTCTCTGAAACCTGTATGGTACAAGGAAAGAACCATTTCATATAAACCATCCTCTGACTGCCACAAGTGCACAGTGGTACATGCATGCCCCTTCCCATCATGTATAATGACACAGACATACATTAAATATACATAAATAAATGTGAAAAAAGTAGCCAAGTTCAAAGTCTCCTATGAGAATTAATACAAACTTTGATGTATCAATCCCTATAAAAATAAAATCTTTAAGTTACGTACTTCTAACACATGATGCAAGGGAAACATTTCTGTTCTCTAAGGGAGTACTGAGGATACATAAAGTTGGAATGGTACCAAAACAAGACTGAAACTCTGTAGGAAAAGGTAAATGCTATAGTCCCATGTTTGGGACATGAGGCACACATGGTGTGGTGAGAGCTTGGGCAACTTTCCCCTTCCGACCTTGCCATTTGCAGCCCGTATGCTTCCATCTTGTGTGGGCTCTCTTTATTAGCACACACAGCATTTCTCCAGTAAGGGAACTACGCCTAGTATTTCTTACACACTGGAGTCCCCAACAAATCGTAGGCTGTACCCTCACAGTTTCATATATTGTCCAGTGGTTTGTCTAGAGAAGAGCCAGCAGTGGTAATGTTACCTGAGAAATAACCAGAAATGCTGGTTCCATGTCTGATCCTTCGTGTTTAATATGATGCTGCAGGTGATTTTCATGTACTTTCAAGTTTAAGAAATGCTGGCTTAAGAATTGGACTGTGGTGGCACATACCTTTAATACCAGCACTCAGGAGGCAGAAGCATATGGATCTCTGTGAATTCAAAGCCAGCCTACAGAGCGAGTTCCAGGACAGCCAGACCTACACAGGGAAAGACTGTCTCCAAAAACAAAAACAAAAAAGAAAGAGGTCAAATCATGAAGCAAAATTGACCATTTTCTGCCACGGTCTTTCTCTGACTTTGTGTCATAAGTACACTGTGTTAGAAACAAACATCAAATACAAACATGTTTTCATCTTTCAACAATGCCAAAATTTATTGACTAACAATAGATTCTCAAAGTACAGCAGTTTCAAAGGTAGCAATTTGGCTAGATAGTTCCACTTCCTTTGATAGCGTGGACAAAGCAAACATTCTTTTATGCCAATCATAATCACTAATACTAAACCTCAGACCACACATTACACATCACACAGTAAATACATCCTCTGCCTGTCTCCTCTGTCTGTCTATTCCCGTGTGTGTGTGTGTGTGTGTGTGTGTGTGTGTGTGTGTGCACGCGAGCACTACTGACAAAGGCTGCCCCCAAAGTGACTTCCAGGCTCTACCACATGAAGTTTCCAGAATCTCCCAAATTAATGCTATCAGCTAGAGATCAGCCATTAAAAGCATGGGCCTGTGGGAGACATTTCATATTTCATATTACTTAATAGATGGAAATTTATTTGTATTAGCACATATTAATTGAATATATTAATGGGATAGAAACATCTTTTACAAAAGAACAGTTTTTCACAGTTACTCCTGTGTCATGTAAATTCTCAAAATCAATATGACAAAGAGAAGCATTGGGGACAATGTGTTTTATGCCTCAACATAACTAAGGTAGAATCAAACATATTAAAAATTGTGAAAACATACAGATACGTTTATAGATCAAGAATATGAAAATGCAATCCAGGTATTGTAGCACATGCCCATAATCTCAGTACTGGGCAAGAGGATGCAGGAAAATCATGAGTTCAAGGTGAGCCTTCACTATATAGTGAACTTGAGGGTAGACTGGGCTACATGAGATTTGGCCTCCAAATAAAGAGGATACAAAACTGCATACATAAATGGGAACTAATGTCTAATGATGTGGCAGGTATTTGTTTACACTAGTTCTTGGAAGGGACTGTTTCAGAATCTTTGGAATTTCCTGAGTAAGTGCAGTCTTTCCACTACAGAGTACACTTGGGTTCATATTAAGGACATACCGATGGTGGTTAAATGTGCTAGAAAAAGCAATCATGTGAAATGGACTATTGGAGCATTGCATCAGGTGTCACTTGCCTGATCTCTGGGGAGGAAAGGGAATCTGGGTATTAAGTTCAGTCACATAGACAAAGACTAGTCAGTCATACATGTACAACTAGTCCAAGTAAAAACTCTGGACACCAGGATGAGCTTCTTGGCTGGTGAACACTTAGCTTTACTGGGAGAGTGACATGCCCTCATCTACGGGGAAATGTAATTCTATCTCATCCAGGTTCAATAAAGAACAAAAGACAATTCTCCAAGAGATGTAAGAATGAACAATTAGGTGAAGGGTCTGATCTCTGTTATGGACTGAACACTGATCTCATGGTCTCCAGGTGATTTATTGAGGAAAGGTATTGCCCACTGATACAAAGATCATGTTTGCATAATGAACAGAACATCCACAGTACAACAACCCCCAAACCTTAGTTGATTGCCTTGACACCATTTACAGGAGAGTTAGTCAAGGCCCTGGGCTAGGTATTCCTTGTCCATGACTTAGGCTGAGGAAGGAGACCATAGAAAGTTCCTCCATTAGCAATAAAGCAATCAAATGCCTTAACACTAAGATCTCAGTGGGCAATGTAGAATTGGACATCAATTGCTCCATCCAAGGGTATTGAGTAGACAATTACTGGTTCTCCAAACTAGCATTCTTTCTGCTTTCAAGAAAGTTGAAGCCCATCCATACCCAGAAAGTTGGTTCTAAAGCTAAGGAAGATGACTTTTTGGCAGCATCTCCTGCTGACAGATTTAGCAGATGTTTTAAAGTTCCTGTTACTGCATGTAGCTTTACAATATTTAAGAATAAGTTCAAATATTCCACTACAGGAGGGAAAGTCACTGGAGCTGTATATTTTGAACTATGTACCCCTTCATTTGACTTACAGTGATTGTAAGTCTAGTGCTTTCTCCACCTCTGTGCTTCTAGAAGTTATTCCTGTGCACTACCAAACCTAAGAAAGGAATGGAAATTCCTGAATTTGTAATGTAAGTGAATGCAATAAGTTCACCTCTTGGTGAGTGCAAAGCCAATAGCCACAGCCAAAGGATGAAAAGAATGAAGAGAGATTTCTCACTGGGAGCTACTAAGGAGTGCCCTGGAGGTAATTCTCAATCAGCACTGTCCTATATCCAAAGAAAGAAAGGAGCTTTTATTGGGAAATTTATTCACATAGGAAATACAATATTATATTTTGAGGGGGCACATTCCTGAGCAGGCTAATGCATCTGAATAAATAAGTTAATATTATAATTTTAAAAGAATGAGCCAGAATGTTATGGCAATGTTAGCTAGTTTTTTTTAGTTTTTTTGAAGTCCTTTAGCAAGAACAACAACAAATATCTTTGAAGTCATATTAACATTCTTTTAAAGAGGCTCCAGCATTTCCTGTACACAGAGGAGCTGACCCTTAAAAGTAACTGGTTTATTCCAGAATCTTAGTCCAAAGGCCTGACCCTAAGTACCCCAATAAATCAGGTCCAGTCACTCAACCAAATAAAAAATGAAAATGCCAATTCAAAAACAGGAAAGGAACTTGAGTTGGTATGGCTATAATAGTAAACAAGAAGACAGATGGAAGGAAACATGGCCTCCGCCCTGTGTTTGGAGGTACTGACAGGAACTCCTAGACATTATAGGGAGGGGTCACATATGAGACTGGGCAAAACTGAATATAGTTCATCAGGCTTGGTCAAACAGGGTCTAGCTTGTCACTATCTTTGGAATTGTCAGTTGTATTCCCATCCCTTGTGATTAGAAAGCCATTGTTGCCTATGTGATAGGTCCTACTGTTGTCACAAAACATTTTACTATCAGATCTGCTGTTCCTGAACGTCAAGGGAAATGACTCAGAGCAAAGGAGGCAGGTGTAAAATAGAGGCAGAGATGCCATGTTTTGATTCTAATTTTAGTTACTTATTGGACATTTGTATGTCCAAATGAAGATTTGGGATTTCTAGAAAAAATTACCTGTAAGTTTATGTTATATGCCTAGTAATTAACAGTAGTCTGCCACCAGAATTGCACATATGCTGAAGAATATCACATTTGCATGTAGCTTTTGTAGTTAGGGTCATTTTGATGAGCGCTTTTAACCTGTGGAGTCTGTATTAACTCGGATGGCTAACATCAGAGTCATCATATGGTACTGTAGAAACAAAATCAACTATATCCTCAATGAGGGAAGGAAGTGAATGAATCTCCACAGAACACAATCTGAGTTTATAAACAAAAATTGTTCTGTTGGGGCTGGAGAGATTGCTCAGTGGATAAGAGCACCTGTTGCTTTTGCAGGGGACCTGGTTTCAGTTCCCAGAACCCACATGGTGGTTCACAACCAACCCTAATTCTAGTTCCAAGGGGTTCAACACCCTCATCTGGTCTGAGGGTACCAGACACACACCTGGTGCACATACATGCAATGTGCTCAAACTATTCATACACACAAAATAAAATAAAATAAATCTAAAACAAAAACTTTAAAGAATGCTCTTGCTAGTGGCTATCTAGAGATTTAAGAGTTGTGAAATAGCTTTTACAGACTCCAAATGGGATAATAGGTCAGAATAAACTGCAGATAGTTCCTTATGAAACTCCGATTTTTCTGGTTATTCTAGTTTTACATGAGGAAGAAATGGAACCCGAGAGAGCTCTAAATTTATCCTCTGGCATCTAGGAGAATCTATACTGAACCAATACTAGGTGTCAGTAAATCACAGGCAAGCTCCAAACTTAAATATTCAGAAAAGCTGAGCTTCACCTCCACTGGCACAAATCCTGTCATCACAAGCCTCCCAACTAGGAAATTCCTTCAGATGTGCAACTCAGCACAACCCCGGACAGCCTGTGGACATTAATAATCATGAAATTAGTAAATAAATAACCAAAACCCTCCTGTTTGTTTTCTCAAGGCTGGTCTGTCTTCCATACAAAACATGAGCATCTCATCCACAAAGTGGCATTTCCCTATCTCCCCAGTCTCCCCATTGACCTGTTCTGCTTTTTGGGTTTGATATTTCCCTTTATGCCTCTGTCTTTTCCTCCCATTGTTTTCCTGGTTTGCATTTAGCAGCTGTTTTGTATGTGGAACCAAAAGTTCCTGTCACTGCAGGTCATTATACAGACTATCCAAAGGTAGCAAGCATGTCCTGTGCTAACATTCTAGAAATCCAAAATATCTACCAAAAAAAAATAGTCACTTGGTTACAAGTTCCCAGAACTGTATGCAAATTTTCCTTTAAGACAAATATAAGGTACCTATAAATTAACTCAGCAGTGACTCTCTGAGGGTTCTCCCTGAACCATCAGCTCCCACATCTCCTGAGAAATTTTTGGAAATCCAAGTTCTCAAGCCCTCTCTGCCCACTTCAGACTTTTAGAACCAGAAACAGTGGGTGTGTTTCAAACAGGTTGTTGTATAGATTTTTATTTTTCCTAGAATCTGAGATCCAGATGGTCGGTGAAAGCCTGTATGCATAATGAAATGCAAGTGGTTTCGCCTCTGTCTCTGGCCATGACCTGGTTATACAGCTTTGTAGAGCTGTATCTCTCCAGAGCTTTGAAGGCAAACATAACAGAGTCATGCTGCTCCGTGGTAGTCACTTCTTTACCCCATGCCATACTGTTCCTCATGTAGGAAAGAACTATACAAATCCAATGGGCACTGTAAAAATTGCGACATTCATCCTAACCCATGTTTATGTTCTAACTACACATCTTCATCTTCTTATGGAGAAACTTTCCAATAGGCTCAGCTGTACAAACCCATCACCACGTCTTGCAAATGTTTAATCGTTTGCTTCCAGAGTGCTTGATCCAAGAAATCTGGGGCAACAAGCGTTCAACAGACTCGTTTGCCTAAATTTTTGGCCACAGTTCACAGGGCCTCTGTTACATTCTATTCTTTGCCATTAACATCCTACTCTCCTTGCTAGTGTGACTCATCTTTTGGCATCTGTTACTTTTGGCAAGAGAGGAGACTTTTAGCCATAATGCAAACCATGCAATTCTCTCTCATACAATTCACTTAAACTTCTTTTCTCTTCCAAACTTCCCTAAAGATTGCTGCCAGAGGTGCTGACTCCTCTCAGTTGTTCATCTTGAAAGGGTTTTCTGAATGGGGGCAGAGAGGCTGTTTTCACTTGGGAGGATATCTTCTAGTATTATAGAATCTGAAAGTGACTATAGACAAATATCTTCAAAATGAGGCTGTGTAATTATGCACGTCTGATGAAAATGACAGTCTGCAGGTGGCACATCACTTTGGAGGTGTGATCACAAACACCAGCCTCCTTGGGAGATGAGGTAAAGGCAGTTAGTGCTTAAATTAGTTTATCTTTAATTTGCATTTGATGTTGGCCCACCAGGTGGGAGCAAGTTGATGAGTTGAGAGCCTCTATTTTGCAGAAGAGCTGCTCTCCCTTCAGCACATCTGGAGACTTGGCATGCCTATGAACTCTGCTTAGTTCACACAAGAGATTGGGATGCACAAGAGACTCCTAACTGTAGGAGGCAATGCTTTATATTTGGGATATGGTGTTGCAGTAATGCTGCTTCTATAAACATTGTCCTTTGTACATACAAATTCTTCAGTGTAGGTAGCAATTATCTAGTTTGAATATTAGGCATATTTTATAAACTTATATCTTATTTTGTTAACTATTTTTCTTAAGATTTTCATGGCAGCTTTACATCACTAAAAATATTCCTTTAGCCAGTGTTTTCAAGCTTAACTGAATATTAGAATCATTAAAGACTCTAAAAAAATCCCAGTGTACCTGACACCAAGCCTGATGACCCAAGGTTAATTTCTAAGGTCTACATGGTGAAGGAAGAGAACTGAGTCCTATGGGTTGTCCTCTGGCTTCTCCATGTACATGATGTGTCCCTTAAATAAATAAATAAGTGTAAAATATGGAAAACTTTTCTCTGATGTTCTCATCAACTGGGTAAGACTGACGCATGTAACAAGAAGAAAGACCCAAGTCCTAGAGTCCAAAGAATACTCAGAGCCCAGGTAAACTTTGTTTTGAACTAATGTCTGCTCTTTGGGCCCATTTATCTTTTTTTGTGACCAAGCAAGGCTTCCAGTGGTGGGACTAGGGCACTATCCCAACTACAAAACCTCTGACCTATGATGGATATGTCAGCAGGATCTCCTGGGACAATGGAAGGGCAGAACTCCATGCCAAAGGAAGGAGACCCTGCCTGATACTGCAGGTCAGGCCAAGAACTAGAGACTGCACAGCCTGGAGATGATTTCTGATGCCATGCTCTGCTCATAGATCAGTGCCTAGCCCAGTCGTCAACAGAGAGGCTTCCTCCAGCAGCTGATAGGAGCAGATGCAGAGACCCAGGGCCAACCATCCTGCAGAGATTGGAGAACCCCACAGAAGGTGGAGAGGAGGGATTGCAGGGATCAGAGGGTTTTGAGGACACCAGGAGAACAATCCCCACAGTGTCAACTGTCCAGCACTCTTACAGGCTCACAGAACTGAAGTGGCAGACACAGAACCTGCAGGATTCCCTAACTATATCTTATGGTTGTCTGGCTTGGTGTTCTTGCAAAACTCCCACAAGCTGGAGTAGGGACGTCTTTGGCCCTTTAACCTACCTTTAGGACCTTTTTGCTCCTGATGGATTGCCTAGTCCACCCTTGATGTAGGGAGTAGTGCTCAGCTTTGTTCCATCTTTTTGTGGCCTGTTTGAGCAGTAACTCTGGGAGGATTGTTCTTTTCTAGGGAGAATTGGGGCTCAGGGGTGGGGTTGGATGGAGTGGAGGATAGATCTGAGGGAGAGGGAAGATGGGGGAGCTGAGAGGAGTGAAGTGAGGGGAGGAGGGGGCTCTGGATGTATTGTAGGAGAGAAGAAAAATAAAAATAAATAAAAGACAAAAAAGAAGAATGTAAACAAGGAAAAAATTGGTGGGATAAAAATTTTCTAGCGATAAATCACTAAAATTTTGTTGTTGTAATTGATTTTCTAATGCCTTGTTGAAGATTACTTAATTTGTGTTCATAGGGATTTTTTTAAAAGTACCTTTTGAAAATCCCCCCAAAATCATTTACACTTCATCAAAAAATGCTTACATCATCTGCTTCTTTATACGCAAGACATATGAGAACCTTAGAGATCGCTCAGTAGTTAAGAGCATACGGTACTCTCGCAAAGGACTCAGATTTGACTCCCAGCACCCATATCAGGAGACTCACAAGCAGCTATCTGTAACTCCAGTTTCAGGGGATCTGACACTGCTGGCTTCAAAGGGTACTTCGCACTCACATGCAGATACAGCCCAAACACACACAGTTAAAAATAAAATGAATCCTTTAAAAAAGAAGGTATACAAACCTCTTAATTTCTTATATTTGATTGTGAACCTAGACTTTAATGGCTACAACATCTTTCTAGCCGCTGATTCGCATTTGGTTATTAAATACTGACCTTCTTATGACATCTCCATGTGCAGGAAACTTACACATATGCCTTTTCTCCTGTTAATCTATTGTTGGTTTGTTCTCATTTCTCAAATAATGGACCCCAGTGGAGGAGAAAGAACATTTTTTCATATTTACAGTCAGATTGCGCCCCCCAGACCAATGACATCAGCTGATGGGTGTGGGACAGCAGTAACAACAATATATTTAAAAGATTTCAAGGACATTTATTTATTATGCAAAAAATGAGAACTATTATTTGGACAACTAATGACAGTTGAGTTGTCCTGTGAGCTCAGGATAGACAAATCTATTTGCAAGGAAAAGGAGATATTGTGCTATGCATTGGAAATGAGATAAGGCAAAAAGACTTCTCAGCCTTATAAGTATTAAAATGGTCAGAGAAATTGAAGACATCAGAGAGCCTACTCACCCTCAACTTGTCTGTTTCTGACTGTTAAAGCATTCAAATTAGTGCCTGCTTGTATCAATCTTGTTCTACTCCAGGCTGTTCTATCTAGGCTGCAGTGTGGTTAGCTCAGAACAAACAAATCATTAGCAATGTGTACATGTTATGCTCTTAGTAATATCTATATGCAGATTCCTCTGTACCATACAAAATACAAATGTGTCTTTGAAATACAGAATATCAAAGTACCTGCACCTGTACCCATCCCTCTTGTCCTCTATCACTTAGGGACCTTTAAAAGTTCTCATGACTTAGTGAAAATATCAAAATTGTTGGAGTTCTTCACTGAATATTGGAAAAGCAAAACAAAACAAAATAAAACGACCCTCAGGTAATCTCAACTTGCCTGTAGTATTGAGAATCAGTGGCTTGCAACAGTACTCCTCAAATTTGATTGCATACTAGAATTCCCCCTAGGAGCAGTGAGTCCTTTTTTTTTTTTAATCACATGTTATCATCCATACAAATGACTTGAGAATCTTCAGAGTATGGCTCAGTTATGGACATTTTATAAACTCCCCCGGTAAGTTCAGTGTGCAGACTGATTTGAGAATGAATCACCTGACAGGTGAAGGGGAAGCTTATGGAGAAAGAAAAGAGGATATAGGAAGACATTACTAATCATTTTGTCTACTTGATCAATTTGCTCAAATTCTGTTCTTTTTTCGGTACTGAGCAAATCCAGTGAATCCAAACAGCTTGCTCTCTGGCTCAACACTATGTTGAGGTGTAAAGCATCCCCAGAAGAGGCTACATTCATTCTTTTATTCTATGTATTGAAGGTGAAGATCATCCTTACTCAGAAAGCCCCAGATCAACATTTTCCCTCACCTGCCTTCAGGCTCTATTTTATAAATTTCTATTATGAGATATGCTTTATCCAGAGAGAATCATGCTTTAATATCAGCTGCATATTAAAACCACAGGAAGAGATTTCAAGTTTTCACTGCTCAGTTCATACTCCAAGTCAGTTATCCAGAGTCTTGTGGGGAGGGGTAAGGGTGAAGTTCATACTAAGTGTGTGTGTGTGTGTGTGTGTGTGTTTTGGTGTTGGGAACTGAGCCCAGGGCCTCCCGTATGATAAGTGAATGCTCTGTCAGTGAGTTCCACCACCAGCCCCAATGTGTTTTTAAACTGGAAAATGTTTTCAAATAATTTTAGATTTTCACACAATAGCTTTGATGTGCATTTCTCTAATGGACAAAATCAAATATCTCACATGCTTATTTGCTGGTCACATATCCTCTTTGATCAGATATTTGTTTGAGTCTTTTGCCCACATTCTAATTAAATTCTTTGTAGTCTTGCTGTTGAGCTTTGAAGGTTCTGTAGATCTTCTTGATACTTTGTCAGATACTGTGTTGGTTAATACTGTCACCTTGACAGGATCTAGAATCACCATGGAAACAAGCTTCTGAGCATGTGTGTGAAGGATAGTCTACATTAGGTTAACTGAGGTGGACAGACCTGCCCTAGATGTGGAGTCTCTCATTCTCTCGGCTGAGGTGCCATATTATATAACATAGAAGGGAAAAAGTTAGCTGAGCACAGTGTTCCTCTCTCTCTCTCTCTCTGAGTACAGACAGTAGTCTGTGCTTCCTGCCTATGGAAATAACATGAGCAGATGCCCTCTGCCCCTTCCCCATGTCTTTTCCACTGTGATGGACAATATCCCTGGCACTGTAAGCCTTAAATGCAAAAAGCAAAAAAGTCAAAACCTACCTTTTCTAAGCTGCTTCTTCTCAGGCATTTTGTGACAGCAATGAAAAAAGTGACACAAATACATTTTCCCAAACTGTAGTTTGTCTTCTCACCCTTTATACATGGGCTTCCGTAGAACACAAGTTTTCAGTTCTGATGAAGTCTAGCTTACCGATTTTTCTTTTAATGGATAATGCTTTGAGTACAAAGTCTAAGAATTCTGTCTTTAATGCTGAAGCTCCTTCCCTATGTTTTCTTTTCAGTAGGGGGCTTGATACCTATATGCATACACACAAGCAGCAGTAATTGGATTTGGTGGGTTATAAAACAAGGATAAAAGAAAGTTGGTAGAAGGAGTAAGGCTAGATATCAAAACACATTCTGTACATATATGAAATTTTCAAAGAATAAAGTTTTTTTTACAAAAAAGCTTTATAGTTTTATATTTTACTTTTTATGATAAAATAACATACATTTTGAATTACTCAGCTGTACTCAGTTTAGATAATGTCAATTGTGTTGATATCCAAAGCATCTCAAGCAGTATGCAATTGAACAGATGTCTTCTCACCATCAGGCCAGATCACAGTATTGACCTTGGCTGCATCCATGTCACAGAGTTCCATAGCCTGCTTGCTCTGGTGTCTGGTGCTTATTGGCTTTGGCACACACAATGAACTCAGACTCAACGATCACAGGGCACTTGGTAATGGTATACTGGTCAAACCTATTCCTCCTGGAGAAGCTTTCTTCCAGGTGTCCAGATTTAGTAATGCTAACCACCACAAGGTAAGAGATTTTTGGTTTTTGGTCAGGGGTTGGGCGTGTAGATTGTAGACTCCTTTCAGCATTGCCATATTGGCTTTCAAAGCTATGGCTCTGGCTTTCTTTAGAAGCAGAACTCTCCTTCATTTTAAGTGTGCCATTTTCATAGCAAGGCACATTTCACATTTAAGCAATCTGTTTTGAGTTAAATTCTTGTATAGAGTCAGGGTATAGGTCTATCACCTTTGTTTATTTGTTTGCTTGTTTATTTATTTATTTAAACATCGTTGGCTTCCACAAATTGGTATTTTTAATTTATTTTTTATTTTATGTGCGTGAGTGTTTGACTTGCATGCATGTATGTGTACTGTGTGCATGCCTGGTGCCCAAGGAGGTCAGAAGAGGAATCAGATTCACTGTAACCAAAGATGGTTAGCTATCTGTAACTACAGATGGTTCTGAGCTACTATGTGGTCTTCTGCAATAGCAACGGACACTCTTAATCACTAAGCCATCTCTCTGGCCCTGCATCAGTATTTTTAAAATGTTCTCTAGATGTGGAGAGATGGCTCATTAGGTAAAGGCACCTGCACCAAACATGACAACCTGAGTTCAATCTCTATCACCCACATGGTGGAAGGAAGAAACCAACCCCTGCAAACTGTCCCCTAACCTGTACACATGCACCATGGTGTACTCGTGTATGCACATGTATGCATATACCCCCTCACAATATATACATAAATAAATAATAAAATATATTTATTTGTAAATAAAACAATGTCTCCAATGTATCCAAGGATGAAGATCTGTGGTGATACATGTTGCTTTTCGTGGGAAAGATTTTTAAAATGAGAGAGGGGCTGGAGAGATGACTCAGCAATTAAAAGCAGGTACTGATATTGCAAAGGACCTGAGATCAGTTCCTAGCATCCACAGTAGGAGGCTTACAACTACCTGTATTTCCAGTTCCAGGGGAACTAACAATTTCTAGCCTCCATGAGCATCTGTATATACTCACATACATGTTCACAAAATTTAATAACAATACATGTTTTAAAATAATGACAGAGACATATTCTCTTAGATCAACACTGATCAAGAGAAATGGGAAGGAAGGAACATACGTAAGTTTTAATTTTCCAGGAAGTACATTAAGAAAAGATGAGGCTGGAAGGATGGCTCAGCAGTTAAGAGCACTCACACATAAAATAAAAATAAAATGTTAGCAAAAGAAGATGTCAGGCATGGTGATGCAAGCCTGTATGTAGTTCTAGCACTCGACAGGTATGAGAATGCGTATGAGAATAGCTTAGGCTGCATAGGGTGGTTCTGTCTTTAAAAAAAGTGACAGCATCATAGCTGAACTTAATTTTAACAACACATTTTATTTAATCCAGAACATCTAGATATTATCACTTCAGTGGCAAAAAATCTAGAAATGTTTGAGGCATTTTGTGTCCTTTCTCATATAGTGTTTAAAACCAGTTCAAGGCCAGTGAAATGGCTCAGTAGGCAAAGGCACTGCTCACCAAGTCTGACAATTTGAGTTCAATTCCTGGGATAATCATAGTGGAAGGAGAGAACTGACTCCTAAAAACTGTCTTCTGACCTCCACACATGTATGTGCTTCTCCCCCAAATAAAGAAAACCTAATAAAATTAAAACTCTGTGTGTATCTGACAATTATATCACATCTCAGTCAGCACTACCACATTTCAGTGCTCAGTAAGCACAAATAATTAATACCTACTGTTTTGGATATCACAGTTTCAGGCAAAGAAAGTCTCATTCTTCATCCTTATCTTTCTTATGTTTGCTAACTGAATATTAAATTCATGTACGATTTCTACCTGAAGCCAATGTAGGACCTACTCACTTCTAGTAATAGCAGCTGTATTTAGAAAGCCTTGCTTCTGCTTATAGCAGGATGAAACAATCTTGTTCTAGACAAATGCATTCATGGTGGAATGTACTGCCATAAATATTTATATCGGACTGACAGTGATGGGTCCCACAGCCTTAGAGACATGATGTCTTCTCCCCATGCTTGGAGCTTATCTTATTTTCCCTCAACTAAAGTTATTAAATTCACATGAGTTTGCACAGTGTTCTAAATTCATGAGAGCCTTGTTTATAGATGGAATGGTGAAGCAGTAAAGGAGGGACAAGGTAAATCTTCCATGTCATCACTTAAACTGTCTAAGGAACAAAATGCTGAGCAGAACTGATTTCCATGCTACAAATGAAAGCACACAGATTTAAATAAATGCACCCTTACCCACCCGGCACAGACTAGAGTGATTTCTCAACCTCGGTGCTGCTGACATTTGTGTTTTTTAATTTTTAAAAAAAATGCCCTTGCTGTGAGGGGCTGGCTTCCCTGTGCACTGTTAGGATATGTGGCATCACCTGTGATCTCCAATGTCCATGTCAAATATATCTCCAGATATTGCCAAGTGACCCCTAGACATTAAACTGAACTGAGATGTACTGGACCATATTGAAATGAATTTCTAAAATACATGGAGTTTCCCCCTCCTTTCTCATTTCCTCTTTTCTTAATCTTTCTTTAGATAGGACCTCATGTATCTCTGGCTGACCTCAAGCTCACCATATAGCTCAGGCTAACCCTAAACTTTTGATCCTCTTACCTCCATCTTCCCGTACTGGGATTATAAGCCTATGCAACCACCATGTTGAGTTTATGAGTTGCTGGAGATCAAACCTAGGGTTTCATTGCCTGCTAGGCCAGCACTTAACCAACTGAACATCTTTCTTGTTTGCTTGCTTCCTTCCTTCCTAATTTCCTTTCTTCCTAACTTCCTTTCTTCCTTCCGTTTTCCTTCCTTCTTGGATTCTTTGCCAAATTTGAAGCTTCTCATGACTAACAGAATTCCTTTAATATTTTGGACCTCTCCAATTTAATTTTGGCTTTGGAGAGAAATGATGCTTTCTCAAAGTTCTTGTGGGATTCGTTAATCATTGAGAAAATGTTACCTGGTTTTCAGGTCCCAGTAGTAGGGACACCTGAATATAGAGAAATGGGACAGATTCTTATACTGAAGCAAAACACAGCTCTGACCTCAAAAGGAATGGGAGCTTTTATTCTGAACCAAGTATGAGTGACCATGGTCTAGTAAAACAGATTCAATGTAGAACAATGGCCAATGTAGAACTTATAGAAGAAAAGAAATTCATAAATCAAGGTATTTACCAACCATGCTGATGGGGACTGAAGACACGTACTTCATAGCAATGTAGAGAATCTTTGTTATACATCTCAGATGTTATTAGCTGATATTCTTAGCTTTCTGGTAAATACATTCCAAAGGTTTTACCTAATCAAAGAAAGCATGTTGGTTCAGACACAGAGCTCTGTAATGAATGGCTATTAAGAGGACTGAATGGCAAAATGGCTGACACCTGTTATCCTAGCATTCAGGAGGCAGAGGATGGAAGATTACCAGAAGTGTGAGGCCAGTCTTGTCTATGTAGTGATTTCCAGGGCAGCCTGAGCTACAGTATGAGATCTTGTTTCATTGATAACAACAACATTAGTAAAGGTAGCCCAAAATAATTTTGCTCTGGATCTGCAATATTTCTACTGCCTACAATCAAGAAGTTCTTTGTATGTGCATGTATGTATATCTGTGTGTGGGTATGGATGTGTTCATTTAGGTACATGTGGGGACTAGAGGAAAACTTTTAGTATTGTTACTCAGGAATCAACTACATTACCTAGAGACAGGGTCTCTCATTGATCTGCAGTTTGCCAATTAGGGTAGGCTGGCAGGCCAGTGAGCCACAGGAATCCACCTGCATCTGTGTCTTCATCACTGGGATTATATATGCATGCAGCTGTTATGAGTGTCTGTCCTCTGAGGCAAGCAATTGCTATCTCAGGGGAACATACAGCTATGGCCCCTGCAAAACAGCATCCCAAGTGGGCTTGTTGACAGTCTTTACTCCCACATAGAGGGTGGGAAGGGTCAGAAGACCCTCACCTGAGTGTCCAGCTGCTCTCTACCATTTGATGTATGCAACTCTGCCGCAATTGCACATGGCCCAGTGGAGGGGCTCTATATAAGCCCGGAAAGACTAGGGGAAGTGGGGTTTCTCTGTCTATGTGGCTTTCCGCCCTGCTGGGTAAAGTTTTTCAGGTGCTATGGGCTGTTGGAAGAGGAGCCATAAGATGACAGAGGAAGAGGAAGAGAGGAAAATATCATGAAGCAGTGAAATAATAACATTGGGCTTGCTTTCTACTCTTCCATAAAGATGTGAGGGAGTTGGGAACAGAAAGTTCTTATCAACTCTAACAATGAAAGCATGTGAGTTTGTGGCTTTATGATTGTGGTTCTGATGGGAAGAAGCAACTCATCAGATGAGATAACCCAGAGAGGGAAGGCTGGAGGGGGCAGGGAGAGAACAGAGTGGAGAGGATAGGGGAAGTGGGGCGAGTTGGCTCTAAACTAGTTTAAGTTCTGAGCTCAGATAAATCTTGCTCAGTCGCAGGCTACTGACCTTTGACAGCAGGGCATTCTTTGTTTGAGGAGCTATTCTGTCCACTGTGTGGCATTTCACAGTATCACTGGCCTTTACCAGTCAGAGAGCATATACCTTCCCAAGTAAGAAAATAAGAAATCTTTTCAGCCATTGCCAAATTCCTACCAGGGGCAAGCAACTCTCCCTCCAACCACCAATTGAATACTACTGCTTAGGATGATCTGGCCCAGATTAGAAGATTTAGAGAAAAGCTTCCAAAATTATCAGTAGAAAAAAAAAACAATTTGTGTGTGCATGTATGTGTGGTGTGTGTTTGTGTGTGTTCATATGTTTGAGTAGAGGTTGAATGTTATGGTGCCTGTATGGAGGTCAGAGGAGAAGCTTGGTTGTCAGGCCCTGCCTTTCCACTGTACTTGAAACACAGTGTCTTTGTTGTTGGCTGCTTGTTGGGTGGGGCCTCTAAGGAGTTTTTTGTCTCTGTATCCTATCTCTTTGTAGGATCACTGGGGTTACAGACACTCAGGCTTCTGCACCCAGATTTCTGTTGATTCCTGGAATTCGAGCTCCATTCCCTCACATTTGTGCAGCATGTGCTTCACCCTCTGAGCTATCTCTTCAGCCCCTCCCCAAAAATCAAACTTTAAAGATTTCCTAATCTGTTATGAACCTAAGGATCTTTAAAACATAATAAAATTGTATTGTTGTATAATAAAATCACCTTATGGTAAACTTGTACTTTAAACATGCATTGTTATTTTTAAATACAGTAAGACAAGGGCATAGCTGATGCACTAGTTAGAATGAGGTTTTGCAGACTTCTATCTACTGAATAACATTTGCTCAGTCATGCATCTTCAGAATATATATACAATATATGCACATGTTCCTTAAGTGCATAGAGTTTGGGAACAGAGATCTTTCTGATTAGATAAAGTACCAGAGCTCAGAGGAAAATGACAGCACATTGGAGCAGTACAGCACAAACAATGGGGCAGTGTCAGCTTTTACATCAGCTGCAGTTATTTTGTCCCTTTAAGATTTTTGGATACAGCCCCGACATTTGTAGTGTTGGTAGTGAGCTAGCACTGGATACAGGAGCCTTTTTTCTTTTCATCATCACAGCGTATTTTTGTAACACGGTGATTGGGCTGAACACAATGGAAGCCTGATAGGAACTGACCTCCCCTTCTTCCTGGATGAGTAGGCAGATGAGAAACCACTGAAGTCAGTGTCCTTAAACACATTCAAATAAGCAATATTTGGTGACCACTTTTGTTCAAAACAATGTGTTTTGCAGCTTTGAAGCCCTATTTGGCACGTCCCCTTTTCTTTGGAGTGACTATCTTTCCAGCACGACAGATTCACTAAAATACTAGCTAGACTGGGTCATTCTTGCCTCCACTCTGTCATCTTTGTATGAATGAAAAAGTTGTGGTGTTGTTTGTTTGTGTGTGTGTGTGTGTGTGTGTGTGTGTGTGTGTGTGTGTGTTTGGTTGGCTTTTGTTTTTCTTTTCTTTTCTTTTTTTTTTTCGGGGAAAGTTTTTCCTGTTTGTTTTTGTATGAACAGATTTTCCCTGATATTTAAGAGAGTGAGCACTTAGAACTTCTCCAACGAAAGGAAAGTCTATCTAAGAAGGTGCATTTCTCTAAAGAGTTGTGTCATACCATCTTTTAGGTCCTGTGCTGGAAAGGAAATCAAGTCTCAAATGATACCTTTAAATCGTATTCTCTAGTATCATAAAGGTAGGGTGGTACCATGTCATAGGTCTGCAAAAGTTAAATATTCTCTACCTATATTATAACCTGCAGGAATAATCAGGCTTTATCAAAGCTCATTTTTTTGATACAGTGTCTCATGTAGCCCAGGCTGGCCCCAAACTCTCTAAGAAGGTGCCTATAAAGTTGTATACAGCACCTGTAACTCCAGTTCCCAGGTACTAATGCCCTTTTTCCAGCCTCCATAGGCACTCACACACATGTGCTCATAACCACACATGCAAACACATAAATAAAATTTAAAACAAAATCTTTAAATTTTTAAAAATGTTATTTCACTTGTATGAATATTTGTCTGCATGTATGCAATTGCACCATGTGTCCAAAGAGGCCAGAAGAAAGCATCAAATCCCCTGAACCTGGAGATACAGATGATTGTGAGCCACCATGTGGGTACTGGGACCCAAAACTGAGTCTCTATAAAAGCAGCAAATGATATTAACCACTGAACCATCTCTACATCCCCTAAAAATAAAACCTTAAAATAAGTCGTGATAAAATTTATGTGAAGAAAGCAGTTTGTGTGTGTGTGTGTGTGTGAGTGTGTGTGTGTGTTGTGTGTGTTTGTGTGTATGTGTATATACACAATTACTCAGAAATTAAATTAAATTTAAAAAGTTTAATCTTTCTAGAGAGATGGAACACTCTGAAAATATACTTAATTAACAGCAATTGTTTTAATAGTAAAATAAAGTTTTCTCCATTTTTTTCTCTTTCCTTATTTTTTTAACATGAGCTTATAATACCCTTACTTTTTATAATTGAAATTTGATGAAAGATGTTAAAACTTAATTATAAAAACAAATTAATTAAGACATATTAGTTACCCAATTTCCTTTGGTACATCAAGACTGTTTTAAATCAATATCGAAAATAAAGCTACAAAGCATTGTCACTGAGCGCAACAGAAAAAATGTTTTTCTATCGCAGTGTCTTTCATGTCATAGACATTTTATGTCTCTGTGTTTGGTCTCTTCCCATTTCAAATTGATACCCAGGCTCATTCCTCAAAGCCCAGATCTCAAAACCAGAGTTCTCTTTTATTGTTTGGCTGAGTACAGCCTTATTTCTCTTCCAAAACAGTCCCATGGTAACCTGCTTTGTAAGACCCTCAGCTAGATACCGCTGAGGATTTTAGAAGTACTCTGCCTGTTATACACAGCTTTAGCTTGTGTCTTGAACACACCTTACTCCCTACATCCAATTATTATTTACCCTTTCTACCTCCTCAAAGCCTAGGACCATGCCCATTTTATCCAACACTACTTAGTCTATAAGGCAAAAGAATGTCAGAGCAGCTAGAGATATTCATGGTCTAGTCAACTTTCGGTGCTCACTTTATAATAGTTATCCATATCTGTGATAGTTTATATTGATGGTCCACATAATGTGGATTTAGAATTACCATGGAAGCAAATGGCTGTATATGCCTCTGAGGGAGTTTAAGCACTGATTTAATTGAGGTAAGAAGAACCACCCTAAATGTGCATGGTACCGTTTATGTGTTCAGGTTCTAGACTGAATAAAAAGGAGCAAGTGAGCTGAGCACCAGCATTCATCTTTCTGTGTTTCTTCATTGCAGACACAATACAAACAGACACTTTAAACTCCTTCTACTATGATTTTTCCTCTATGATGGACTGTGCAGTTGAATTTTGAGCCCAAATAAATCCTGTGTTCCTTGATTTTTGTCAGTGTGTTTGATCACAGTAACAGGAAATGTAATTACCACGATATCCCTTTGGAAAAATAGCATAGAACTCAGTCTTTCTATTGTCTTAGAGCAATGCTTCCAGCTCCTACTAAATCAATGGATTCCCTGAGGCTCATGTGAAAATACAGATTATGATTCAGTGGGTCTGAAGTGAGGCCCAAGATTCTGTATTTTCAAAAAGTACCCAGGTAATGCTGATGTTCCTCTATACCTATTGACCCAGTATATTTTTTGTTCTTATAATAGGATACCCGAAATGGGTAATTCATAAAGGAAGGTAGTTGATTCTGTTCATGGTTCTGGGAACTGTAAATCCAAGATCAGGAAGCTGCATTTGGTGAAGGCCCTTGCTAGAGGATAATGTGATGGATAGTAGGAGGATGAATGGGCACGTATGGAAGAGGTCAGACATAATGGGCAGCTTTAAGTTAGAGTAACCCATTCTCATGTCACTTATCCAGTCCCTTAAGGAAGAATTGCAGATAGTTAATGAGCAGACTGATGCTGGGCACTGAATATGGGTCCTCTGGAAGAGCAAATAGTACTCTTAACCACTGAATAATCTGTCCAACCTCCATCATAATAATTTTGTCATCATTTGATCTTTGCATCATCTTGGATATAAAATCATTCTGATGATTTGTGAAAGATGGTTGGATTTGCAAATAGTGAATTCCACAGGTCTTATATTTCCTAATTATTCAGCAAAATCTCTCAAAGAAAATCCTGAGGACCTTACCACCTATTCAAAGAAGTTTTAATCCAAGAGCCCTCCCTCTCTTAGTATAGCCCATCACTTAATCTCATTTGGGAGCGAAAAATCTAATCTCTCTGTTGGCAGCAAATCCCAGAAGAGGTGCTGATTTAATTCAATGGCTATTTGTAGAACCTATTTGTAGATGCAAACTTGCCCTTTTATTCTCACCTTAAGAGTGGCAGGCAGAGATGCTGTGCCAAAGAAACAAAAAAGCCCTCTGCTTTTCCCATCTGTCTGTCAGTGATATTTCTTTGGAAATAATCATCATCTAGAAACATATCCTTTTCTCCCATCCTGGAGATGTTTGATAATTAGCCTTAGAGGGGAGAAACATTTTCATCCTGATAGGAAGAGGATAAATGGAGACAAGTTAGTAGATACATTTATCCAGAGGAGCTAAGCAAGAAAATGGATTGATTTCACAGATCCACTAAAGCAAAATCCATTTAATGAACACACAAGTGAAATCTATTCACTTAATAAGGGTGGTTTTCTGGAGAGAGTTTGCAAAGTATTTCCTGTTTCCAAGGACCATCTTATGTGTAACGATAGAAACCATACCAAAATATGTAAAATTAAATTGTTCATAATACCTATTCAGGTCTTTCTCCCCACACTTTCTCCCTCCTTTCTCCCCCTCCCTTCTTCCCTCATGAGCTCTGGAGAGATTTCCAATGTTGAATAATTGGTCTGTAGAATAAGCTCTGTTTGGATCATAGGTTTAAAAGATTAAACAATTCTGCTAATTTTCATTAAACATCTGAATTAATTTTTCAGAGCTGAATGAATGTTAAAGTGTCAATTTACTACTAGTGATCATACTAGCACTTGTAACAGCTTAGACCCAACTCAATGTAGGTCATCATATGCCCTCTACTATTTTTAAATTTTAGGTTAACCCCAAACCACAGTGTGACACACAGGGATATATTCTGCATCGGATAGTCTTCCAAACTATATGCCCTAAGACATTCATATTTTCATTTGTGATGGTTAATCTTGATCGGCAACCTGATGGGATTTAGAGTGCCATGGTGGGGAAAAACTATGGATGTGTCTCTGAAGGGTTTTCTAGGTTACGTTAACAAAGGTAAGAAAACACACCTTAAATGTGGTTGACCGCAGTCCATGGATTGATGTTTCAGACTGAATAAAAAAGAGAAGGCTAGTTGAGCACAGCCATCCATTCCTCTCTGCTTCCTAACTGTGGATGCTACACAGTCTACCACTTCCCTTTCCTGCCTCTGCACCATGTTGGCCTCTATATGCCAAAACTGTAAGCCAAAATAAACACTTTCTTCCATAAGTTGCTTTTGTCCGGTGTTTTTGTCATAGCAACCAGACAAGTAATGAGTATATTATTCAGTCTTCATTTACTGAGTTCCTACCTTATTTCAGATACTTTGTTTCTAGGATGTGTTTGTGAGACTAGGGTGAGCGATTTTCCATATAAACACATTTTAACCTACAAAGT
The DNA here is from genome assembly GCA_026225945.1 of Cricetomys ansorgei. NCBI lineage: Eukaryota > Metazoa > Chordata > Mammalia > Rodentia > Nesomyidae > Cricetomys > Cricetomys ansorgei. Next base: position 8,751,917 of record JAMJFZ010003396.1, read on the forward strand.
CCCCTTTGGAGCAGCCACTTTGAAACTGTGCATATCGTCAGCTAGTTCCTAGCACAACACTCCTTTCAAGTGGAAAAGAAAGGTTGAATTCTGGCTTGCACTCTAGCCTTTCCCTCCTGGGAAAAGTAAGAGAAATGACTCTATCAGCTCTCCTTGTATATTTGTTAATTGGGCTACTTGATGGCATATCCTCATGGGGAATCCTTACTGACACAATGTTCTTGTTAAGATATACCAAGTTGACTATTATCATAGCCCTACCTGGAATCTGTAGATTTGGGGGATATGGCCAGTTGGAAAATACTACACTTCTATGTAATTATCCTACTGTAAAATGAAGATGTTTCATAACAAAAAAAAGTTTGTTTTTTGATACCCTCCCACATATCCCAAACAAAAGAGAAAGAGAGAGAGAGAGAGAGAGAGAGAGAGAGAGAGAGAGAGAGGATGTTCATGTGTGGTGTGAGTATAGGCATGCATGCCATAGTGCACTTGTGGAGTTGAAAAGACAACATCAAGAGGTCCTGTCTTTAAATAAGATGGATGGTAAGGGCTTGAAGTTTTATCTTCTTCTCCTTCTCCTCCTCCTCCTCCTCCTCCTCCTCCTCCTCCTCCTTCTCCACCTCCTCCTCCTTCTCCCTCTCTCCCTCTCTCTCTTCTCTCTCTCTCTCTCTCTCTCTCTCTCTCTCTCCTTCTGCTCCATCTCTCATATTGCTTCCAGAGTACTGAAATTACAGACCCATACTACATTTTCAGCTTTATGTGTGTTCTGAGGATCCAGAAACAGATCTTGATGTTTGCTCAGCAAGTGCTTTACTCACTGAGCTATCTCCATCTGCTCAGCTGGTGGCAAGTAGCTGGTTAGTCTTTCTAACATTTCTACAATTTTCTTCCTCAAAGGTATTCTTCCATCAGTGTGGCCGGCATGTTAGAAATGCAGAAATGCAGAATCTTCAGCCCAGTTCTAACCTTTCTTTGTCACACTCTGGCTCCTTGTTCAATGAGTTCTTCTAACACACTCCTGGAAAAGGTCTAAGGATTCTTTATTGATCTATCTTCAAGGTTATCTGACCCTGCTTAAGAAGCTGTATCTTCTTTGATGCTTCTATATCCCCATTATGATTGATTGGCTTTTCCAGGCTTATAGCTAAGAGAGGACAAACCAGTTTTCTATCCCTCATACTTTTCTGAACCTATAAAATGTTGAACTTTCAGTCCATTTGATTCAAGTGCTGATGTTAGGGACTGCCTTGCAAACAGTCTAATACTATTATGCATACTATTTACTGGAGGGCAGGAAAATACAATATTGAATAATGAGTTTCATGGACAAGAAAAGGTATGTGGCAATTTCACCTATAATCGAGTTAAAGAACATTAGATTCAATAAGTAGCAGGAAGATGTGCCTAGGGTAAATAAATGCATTTATATATAGGAAGTTCACAGAGTCCCCTTTTCCCCCTGAGCCTTTAATAAAAACATATATTGATTTTAAGCCATAAAATGGAAGGGTTAATAGGAACAATTAGCCAAAGATCAGTGTCACAATCATTGAAATTTGAAGTGTCAGTGAAGAAAATACTACTGGAATGAAAAGAAGAGCTCAGAGGAACATAAAATAACAAGAAGACTCATAAAGAAGTGTAGCAAACACACTAAGAGGCAGGCTGTCACAAAACTGCGCAGTTCAATTGAGAAGATGGCACAAACTTGAAACAAGTGTTATGTGGATATTTACATGTTGTATTTGTAATGAGGTCCCCTAAGGTTAAGATTTTCATAATGCCTCTGAGGTCTACTTGGCTTCACCCTGAGTGAATATTTGCTGCTAATAACTGCCTAATAGCCAGCAATTTGGGCTTCAAGCTCTGTGTGGGTTGGTTAGAGCACAGGAGCAGCGAGCAGAGAGCAATAGTAGCTTTCATGATGACCTTGCATCTCAGTGAGTCTCAGATATCCTTTCCATATTCAACCAATCCACTCAAAAAAGTGGTTGAGAAAGACCAGAATAGGAAGGAAGAGAGAGCCACACAGATGGTACTCAAGCAGTGACCAAACTATAGACTGTTGTAGGGGGGAATGCAAATCCACTAAAAGAGCTTAGAGAATCCATGTGGTTTTTGTTACTGCTCTTGTTGGTAAACCTGCACTTTGGCACAACTGACCAATTTTACAAATGACATTCAGGAACTGAGAAAAGAAAGATGTTTCTCCTTCCTTTATTGATAAGCATCAAGGCTTTTTTTTTTCCTTTTTTTAACTTTGACCATGTTGGTATTCTGATAGTCTGAGTTAATAAGGTTGACTTTATAGAGAAATACTTGAAGAAAGAAAAATCAAGATGGGTGGTGGTGGCACATGCCTCTAATCCCAGCACTTGGGAGGCAGAGGCAGGCAGATCTCTGTGAGTTTGAGGCCAGGCCAGTCTACAGAGAGAGTTCCAGGACATTCATAGTTACAACAGAGAAACCTTGTCTCAAATCCCCCACACACACACACAAAAAGAAAAAAACAAAACAAAAAGTTCCATGTGTTTTGTTTTTGTTTGAGACTGAATCTTGGTATGTTGCCAAGGCTAGATCATGGCTACCTGGAATAGGTGTGTATAGGCCCAGTTAGAATAGTCATTTTGAAGTTAATTTTCCAGTATTGTGGTATCGATGTGGCAGAACACCAGGAGGTAACTGATCATTTAGCATCTAGCTATTTCAAGTAACTTCTTTTGCCTATAGTTTTTAGCAAAAGGAAAATTATTGCTATGTACAGTTAGTCTACTGGGGAAATTTTAGTGATATCTTTCTACTCCTGATTTCTTAGGTCAGAAAAAACCTTGGTCTCAGCTTGGTAAAATGGAATTTTAGCATAATTGATTCCATTTTGATTTTGTAGATTACTCTGTTGGGGCCTAATGTAGGACATTAGTTCAAAAGAGAGCTTCACTCATAATTTTTATTTAACACATGGTTTGAAAATTTGGGAAATACCTTTTATTCTCAAAACTTTTATTATGTACATTTCTACATACAGATTCTAACACATTTGTGCTGGAGATGTAGCTCAAGTGATAGGGCTGTTAACCAGCATGCAACTGGCTCTGAATTCCATCCCTAGCACCATAACAAAATAGAAACAGATTCTGAATACTTCTATTGGGGGGGCAATTTTGTCCTATGCCATGCTTCTTAACATTAGATGAAATGGCAACTTTTTGTCCCAGTGTGAGCTATGGAAGTATTGTTGGGAGGAATCTACTTAAGGAAATAAAGATCTATAGAGCTAGGCAATAGAACATAGGGATGTATTATAGTGCAACATTACATGGGTCATAGTGATATCTGATAGGATGTGAGCAAGTTCTAAAAGCAGGGGAAAGCTGCCTCCTCCTCAAAGCTTTGGGTAAGCCTCAGCACTGCTTCACCGTAGTGATGCTGAGATGGGGGAAAAAAAACCAAAAACAACATCTTTGCATATTCTAGAAAGACAATGTCCCTACTTACCCTAACTTACCACTAAGGTCCAGACTAAGGTTCTATAGTACTGTTATATGCTTTGCCTAACGTTGTGCTAATGGATATAAATTTATGCATATAAGGAGGAATGCTAGGAATGAAGAGAAACAAAGCAAGCACAGAACCTAAGAATTTTCTAGTTTTAAAATTCTAGCCATCTTTTTTTCTTCATGCTAGGAATCCATGATGAACATTTTCTCTTGTTTAGGAGTTTAGAATCTAAACGGGAGAGAAGTGTTAATAAAAATTATACAGATGTTTAAATACAAGGTACATCTTAATAACTGATTCTTTTTCCACTAGGGATTATAGGTCTATTCAAATTGAAACCTAAACATCAACTCAGCCACAAAAACTTTCACCTATAATATGACCTGCCTGTGAGATATGCTAGGAAAATGGTGGCACAGAACTTTCGGGCATAGCTAACCAATGCACAGGGCTTACAAAGGTCATTTTTTAAAGATACATTTATTTTATGTTTGAGTGCCCTATCTGCACGTACACCTGCATGCCAGAAGAGGGCATCTGATCCCATTATAGATAGCTGTGAGCCACCACGTGGTTGCTGGGAATTGAACTCAGGACCTCTGAAAGAGCAGTCAGTGCTCTTAACTGCTGATCCATCTCTCCAGTCCAGGTCTCAGATTCTTGTGCCTGCTCTTGGGGCTCTTTTCCTTCTTTTGGGTTGTCTTCTCCATTCTTGATGTGATGGTTTTTTTTCATGTTTTATCATATTATATTTTATTTTGTCATGTTTGGTTGTTACCTCCTAGAAGCATATTATTTTCTATGAGAGACAAAAAATGGATCCAGGGGGGATGGAGATATGGTGGAGGACTGGAAGATGTAGAGGGAGGGGAAATAGTAATCAAGATACAGGCTGGGTGATGGTGGCACATACCTTTAATCCCAGCACTCAGGAGGCAGAGGCAGGCAGATCTCTGTGAGTTCAAGGCCAGCCTGGTCTACAGAGTGAGTTCCAGGACAGCACTTTCATAAGTGCAAACTCTGCCAAACCTCAGCAGAGGGAACCACTGTCATGGCCAATGCCATACTCAACAGTGGATCTCCAAGTGTCTGAGTTCAGGTGTTTTCATTAATTTAGAACTCCTTAGGTATTCTACTGATAGCACATGCAGATCATAGGCAATCAAACATCTCCCACAGAAATCCAACACCTGCAGACAATACAAAATGCCAAGACCTAGGATAGCCCCACACCCAACATTGTATAAAACAATTATTTTATACATAATTAAAATATCCTTCCACAACACTCCCTAGATTTATAGTTTGTTAAATCTTGAGTATTCTTGGATCAATATGCAGAAATTGCCCAGATTTCTCTGAGACTCTTGCAGGAAAGAATCAAGGTGAGAGAAACTATGATTGATGTATGTAGGGGTGGTAGAAGGGTGGAGATAGAAATAGAAAGAAAGAAAGAAAGAAAGAAAGAAAGAAAGAAAGAAAGAAAGAAAGAAAGAAAGAAAGAAAGAAAAAAAAGAAAGAAAGAAAAGAGAGAAAGAAAAAGAAATAAAAAAGATAGACAGACAGACAAGGGAAGGTGTCAAGGATGGGAGTTCAGGATGATAGTCAAATTCCTAGGTGGTATACTCATTGACATGGAGACTAGAAGGCAAACTCACGAGAGCGATCATGAATTGGTTCTCTCATTTGTGATGAACCCTTGAGATTCCTAAGTTAATAGTAGATACATGTGTGTCAACTCTCAACAGTGGATATAGACTACAAATATACAAGTACTGGCTTAATTATGGTGTTTGCTACCATGGCTATGAAGGAGTTCAGTTAAAGAGAGGGAGGTGAGTATAGTTCTAACTATAGCATCTTAAAGAGTTCAGAAATAGGTGCCAGTAAAGGAAATTAAAGGGTGATAATGGCAGAGGAGAAAGGAGGAGTCTGCTGTGTCAGAAACCTAGTGTTATTGATATAGCTACATATTGTAATGAAATCTCACTTCAAGTTTGGGTCATAGCAAATTGATTGGATGAAGCATCAAGATGGTTATTGCTAATCTTTGACAAATACTATTTAGCTTGAATGAAGAGAATAAAATCTAGAATGGAATGTGATGACCCTTGTTTTAAGGACTAATGGAAGATAAATTGCCAGTCTGACTTTGGCCATGAGTATGCAAGCAATCTTGCTTGGATTTGGCTTTCACCACTTAGAATGCAGAAAGCTGTGATGGCTGGTTTTAATTGTCAACTTGATACAATTTTGGTGTCACCTGAGAAGGGAGTCTCAATGAAAAATTATCTAGATCAGGTTGGCTTCTAGGCATGGCTTTGAGGGATTTTCTTAATTACATTAATTGAAGTGGAGAGCCCTGAATGTGTATGGCACCATTTCATGAGGTGAACCCTAGACTGATAAAAAGGAAAGATCCAGCTGAAACACTACTCTGTATCAATTGCTCTTTTCTTTTGACTATGGTTGTAGTGTGAACAGTTCTTTCCAGCTCCTTCAGCAGTAACTCTCCTGGATGATGAACAATAACCTGGAATCATGAACTAAAATAAAATAAATCCCATCCTCCCCTAAGTTTCCGTTGTCAGTAACAGGAAATGAAACTAATACAAATGTCTAGTTCACCTCTGTATAGGCTGATAAATGTACACATTTTCATTTATTCTCAATTCATTTTTGCCTCTTAGAGCAAGAGCATCTTCCTGATATCTAGTTTTATTTATTTATTTTTATTTTATACGTATGAGTGTTTTTCCTGCATGTATGTATGTGTGCCACATAGTTACAGTACCCACATAGGCCAGAAGAGAGGGTCAGCTCATCAGGAACTGGAGTTAAAATAGTTTTGAGTCATCATGTGGGCACTAGGAATCCAGCCTGGGCCCTCTGGAAGAGCAGCAAGTGCTGTTAACTGCTGAGCCTTCTCTCCAGCTCCCTGGTATCTAGTTTTAAAGATATACTACTGGGGCATCCTTAAGGGTAGAGTACCTGTGTAACATGCATGAAGCCCTGACTTTGAATCTCAGCACCAAAAAAACATAAAAATAATAAAGATTATACATATACTGTGATACATGACCTCTGTCCTATCGCTAAAACAATAAAACAAATCCTTCTTTTGCTTTTATAGTTAAAATTCATCACTTTAAGGATTTCTATGCCCATCTTTATTATAATTTTCTTATAAATGTTTTAGAAAGATTCAGACTATAATAAATTCTGCCCTAAGCATTGATTTTAGAATGTAACTTGTGTGAGATGGACCTCTGCTTTTAATGTCTATGATCTTAAGTGTTTTCAGAAATCTCAGAGAAGTACTGGGTTTGTAAGGAAGACTCGCTTTTTACATCAATGTCCTTTCAACTTTCTCTTTCAACCACCATCAGGTCAGCCACATTTAAAAAGTTACATCTTCAAGACCATGACATACTATTTTTATTGTGTCCTAATAATAACCTCCTATAGTCTCCACCACCATTAAAAGGAAATAATTGGAGTCCCAGAATTAGAATAGTGAAATCCTTAGTTTTGACATTTAGTTGACAGCTCACAATAGTTTTTTGGTTTCTGACTCATGTTGCTTGATTATATCTGTATGTTCCTGGATGAGAGCAGTTCAGTTCAAATTTAACTGCAAACAGCAAGCTTTACTCAATGAATCTGTGTGGTAGTATAAGAAAGCCTGGTTCATAAAAGTAACAGGTGACTATTACATTGTAGGGAAAGACAAATTATTTCGTAGTTTGTTATAATTCCAGCTCCAGCAAGGGAAGGGAACAGGCACAATATCAAGAGTTTGGGAAGTTTCTCACAGGTAGAAATTTATACACAAATTCCAAACTGAATTAGGAACTCAGTGAGATTTTCCACAGGCACATACAGCTTGAGGACACCTTCAAAATACACAGAGAACCTGCTGAAATGGGAAATTTTAAGGCATAAGAACTTGGTTCAAAACAAATTGGACAGCTTAGATGTTTGAAACTGCAAGCAAGTCATGGGAACGAGGGCATGTGCTCTCCTTTTCTCTTTCTATTTTTCCCTTTATAGTCTTTAACATTTTCACTTAGTTATTTTTCACTCAGAATCCTTATGTCTGAGAAAACTAACTTAAATAAACTCATTAAAGAGAATGGATTCTCCCGAAAGGAGTTGGTTTCACTAGAGTGTCATTTAGAAAAGTATACAATTACTGGAAGTACCCTTTGTCCTAGCAAATTAACCCATTGTCAGAATCTTTTTTGAGTGTCTTTATGATGGAATTCATGTTCAAAGCAGGGCCCATGTGCTCTCTCTTAAGAATTTAGTCATGAAAGTTCACCTGGGTGGACAGAAGCTGTGACTAGGCTAGAGATAAACTATCCCGGAGTCTATCACTTGGTGACAGAAGTCCTAGTTGATGTTCTTTCAAGTGGGGAACATCTGTGACTTCAAAGCCATCCATCACAGGAGGCAAGGTTGAGCTTGGACCCTATTTCCCAGGGTACTGAATTGGGAAAACTTGCAGGTCCCACCTGACACAGTCTTCTATGAACTGTCTACTTGACTATGGGGATGGGGCATGAGACTGTAATGTTACATCAATCTACTGATTAATACTTTATGTTATTTGGCTGAGAGTTTACAGGCTTAATTAAGGTACCAAAACAACTATTTTTTAAGTTAATTCCAAAGGAAATTGCCCTGGCTAGGCATGATCTAACTAGGCAGACCATTAAAGGGAACTGGACTTTTTTGGAAAGAAGAGATTTGATGAGAGGGCAGCTCTGCTGTGAATGGCTTATGGCGGTGGCCACAGAACAAAGACAGGAGAGTGGATTCTCAGCTCTGACAGTAAGGCCCTCTTGCCACCAACAAATCGAACAAAAGTATCCAGGAACTTTATCCCCCACACATGTGCACTAATGAAGGGACTACAGACTCAAAAAATCTGACAGCGTTAAAGTATAACTTGTTTTGACACCTCTCCCATTTTGTGGACTTTTCTCCAATATTATGAGAACAAATACGTAGAAAATGGAGCTTCAGTCCATCATAATACAGGAGGAAAAAGGGGATTGGATCTTCTCAATCTGTGAGTATGCTGTCCACTTAAAAATTTCATATGAACTTCTTTAAAATTCACACTGTAGAACCTGCCCTGGGGCAGCCCACACAAATCTCTCTTGGGAATATTTGCTTTGTTTAGCTTTGCTAAATGTCTGCTTAATTGTCTATGGCTCTTTATCAAATTCACAAAGATAAGAAGTGAGGGACCCCAGAACGGTCTGTCTATAGCTTAGAAAACTAAAAATCTGTGTGTGTGTGTGTGTGTGTGTGTGTAGCAGTGTGATGTATATGTGTGTGGTGTATGTCACATGTGAACACAGAAAGCTAGGGTATCCTGCTCTATTACTCTCTGCCTTATTCATTTGAAATAGGGTCTACTTGGTGAATGTGGAGCTAGACTGATAGCCAGAAAATCCCAGTCATCCTCCTGTCTCTGTGTCCTCCACCCAGCTCTGGAGTTACATGTATGACCACACTCTGTTTTTTAACGTGGCTCCTAGGATCCAAAGTCTGGTCCCCATACTTACTCAACAAGTATGCACCATCTCTCTAGACCCTGGAACCAGTTTTTCAGCTTTCTATCACCTGCTTTTCTTTGAGCCTTTTATGTTCAGTTTTTTCCTCCTCATACTATTTAGTGAAGGTCAAGCTGTGCTGGATCTACCCATTCTACACTTTAACCAGTTTCTCAGATGTAGCAGCTCTGGGTGGTTCCAATAGGCATGACAAGTGGGAAGGTGGCTCAACTTGGCTCTGAATTTTCATAGTCATGTAATCTTGGGAAAAAGACTTCTAGGATCCACATTATCCTTACTCATAAAAACCAAGATTTTATGATATACCGAGGCAGGCTGTAAAGAGAAAGGAGTATGAAAAACTTGTTGGGTTTCAAGGACCAAATTCTTGCTCTAGAATGTGCATATACCATGAAGATGATGTTCTGGTCTAGTAAACAAATTATCTTGAAAATGTTGGGGTGTGTGGATGCACATGTGCATACTTGTGGGTGCATGTGATTCAGAGGACAATCTTTAGGGTCTTTCCTCAGGCACTAGCCAACATTTTTAAGTCAGGGTCTCTCTTACTAAACATGGAGCTCGCTGAATAGGTTATACTGGCTGGCTAGTGAGATCTAGGATTCTCCTTTCTGCCTTCCTAGTGCTTGAATTACAAGTATACAGCTATATGCCTGTTTTTTCCCCTTCTTTCTTCTTTTTTAAAAATGTGTGCTTTGGGGATCGAACTCAGATCCTCATATTTAAAAGGCAAGCAATTTTTTTTGACTGAGCTATGTTCCCCAGTCTTAGTTGTCTTCAAATGCACACAAGATTATGACACGTGAGTGCGGTAGGGAAGGTATGAAATTTCTGACATTAAAAGCCAATACTGTTTATTCAAAGGAAGGAAACCATCAGTATACAAATGGCAAAGATCTGATATGGTGATTTTATTGGGGTGCCAAGGCAGGGGTAGGAATAGCAAGCAGGGAAGGTTGAAGAACTGATCGTTGGCTCTCACTGTGGTGCAATGTTCAGGAAATCAATATTGAACAGTTCTAGGAAGGTAGGAGGCCAGCCTCAGTGGACAGGTTAAATATGCTATTTCCTCACCCTCATATCTATCATGTGTAAGACTATAATCACCAAACAGGGAGAAGACACACAACGGCTACCATTCCCCAGATAAAAAGTGCAGGGAGGATGACTAGGATTCAAACAGTCTGCCTAACCACTATCTCAGTTGGAGCAATTGGGAAGAATTCCAGCCAGTCCCTTTGGGCTCTGGAGGAAAGAAAAGTTCTGTGTGTCCAGGATGGCCCCTGGTACCGGTGATGTCAGCAACCCTCCAGTGGGTGGTGAAAATTGCAGGGAGAAAGAGCAGCTTTCTGTAATCAATCCTTTCCTAAGCAGAGATTTCCCCTGAGAAGCTCCCTGCCTGGAAAACCTTCCTTTAGGAAAGATTCCCCCAGTCCCAGGTTGGTACTTTATTCCGCAGGTTAATGTTCTGTCACTGCAAGTCTCCTTCTCTTTTATCAAATGCATTGGATTCTTTTCCTACCTGTTTCTGTTTCTATTTCTGTTTTTCAATGTAAAAGGACCAGTTATTTGATTTTTATGGGAGAGGGGAGCTGCTTATTTTAGACAGTTATGTCATCTAATAGTGAGGGGACCAATGTTATCAGCTTCAAAGGTCTCTATTCTCACCAGCTTACTGCTGCACTGCCATCTTCAAAGTGCCTGGATGTGAGGTACAATGGGAACAAAGGTGTGTGGATATAAGGACTCAAGAAGGGAGTACATGGCACAATCCAGACTCATGTGGCTCCAGGGAAGGCTTCATTAACAGTCTCCAGCCAAGGCAGTGAGTTTAATGCCAAAAACTTGCACTGGTGTGCAGCCTAAACTAGACACCAGGACGAGGAGAAACAGGACACACTTGAGGACAGGGTCTCTTGACACGGGGTTCATAGTTGGAAGCCTGAGGTGATGGCCTTATAAAAATGCAAAGGAGATCCAGACAGAATTACTATGAACTTTAAAAGGGCAGAATTGGTCCAAAGATTGATTTTTTAAAAAATGCTTTATCAATTAGAGACAAGAGCTTTTTTTCCTGATGATATTTATTTCATAAATGTAATTATTTTCTAAAACATATTAAAATAGAAAACATGTTCTTTTGATCAATTTATACAAAGAAAATACCAATATAGTAATAAAAATACTGAAAATATATGAAAAGCACCAGAACATTAGAGAAATTACACTGGCAACAATCTAGGAATATATTTTTTATAATTGTACAATAAAGTGCTATTAAATCCAGTCAAAATTACTGACAAGATATAAAAAGTTATGGTTTTATGAAATTTGAGACTAGATTTACCAGCAATTGCATTTTAGGCTACTTGCAGATCAAGCTAATGATCTTTCATTAATGTTTTCATGGAAAATGTATTAATTTCCATTCCCAAATGAAAAAAAATACCAAAATGAAAATCCCTGGTAATTTGATAATGAAAAGACAACAACATGATTAAAGATAAAATTATTGATCAAAATATGAAAAATAATCATTCAAATGTAATTTAATTAAGCCAAATGATGACAGAACAAAATAAAATGTAAATGTATAGATTCATCAATATTAGTCTAGAAAGTTTAGATACCTTTGTCAATTATGTTTAATTTTCCGCAGTTATGTTTAGTCATACTCACCACACAGAGACACTAACAAGATATGTTACCAAATTCAACTGACCAGACATTAAGCAAGGAAGGGTATTTAGTGTTTCAACATGATTTTCTTAGGAAACATTAAAGGGACACTGTTAAGACAATTATATTTTGAATCTTGGATAATTAATTCCTTATTTATCTGATGAGAAATGAAAAGCACAAATACTTGGGGATGAGATTATATTAAGGCCCCAAATCTACCACTTGGGAAGTCACTGTGAACATCTAGGGAAATAGACACTGTGCACAGTACTTAGGGTGGACTATAGTTTGTTTCACATCTGGAGGTGGCAAACTGGAACAGAAAAACCCAAATTAAGACAAAGTATCTTGTGAGTGTCCTTTTAAGGTTTTACTTCTTCAGCAGACTTTTTAAGGAGCTGTTAGATTACTCCTCAAACTCGGTTTCAGAATCAACTTCTTCAAGCTGAGAGCCCTCAACTCCTGAGAATAATAAATCTCCAGACATGGCTAAAAAATCATTTGCTAGGCAGACTACTTTTCTTTCAAAAACAGTAGATAACATTTGAACCTAAAGCGACTAAAACTGGTCATGTTAATGATAACACAAATTAATTTCATTAGTCTCTGCTTCTGCAAGGTGTATCTCTGTACGAATTTAGGTATATGTGTGGATATCAGTGTACCAAAGGAAGAGTACCAAGTGGACCAGAGAGTCCACTGGGAGTGGCGTTTCCCATTCTCTAAGCCTCTGTGCTTTGCTTTTATATTTGCACACATGGATACTCCAATCTTTGCAAAGTTTCCTTCTCACCAGCAGTTTTAACAAGTACCATTTTGAACCCAAGTCTAATTCCACTAATGATCAGCTAAAACAACCAGACTTTCAAAAATGCTACTAATGCTTTCATTTAAAAATGAGAGTGAACGTGGGATAATTTGTGGTTCATGGAGGAGATCCTTTGCTCTGGAATGAAGGTGAAGATGCAACAATGGAGGAGTAGGCCCTTATAATAAACTAGGCAAAAAGTTCAGTGTCCAAACATAGTGAACAGCATGAAACTGCATAGAATTGACTAGAAAGGGGGCTGTTTTGGAGACTTTCCTTCTGGGCACTGCTAAGAGAAATCAAAGAAAATCCAACCACACATAGCTTTCCATATTGTATAGAAACCAGAGTGTTCCTTAAAGAGCCCAGATTAATAAGAGGAAGGCTGCTCAGCGACACTGAGAAACAAAGGCTAAGGTGGTTTGGCATTAAATAGCTTCACATTCCAAAAGAATATTGAGTATCATCTGGAAGTAGTTCTCAAAGTTACAAAGTCATGATTACATAAATTACTCTGTTTACGTCCGTTTCCTTTTCAATATACATATTTTATATACAGAGTATAGAAAAGCTAGTAAGTCAGCTCAGCTAGTAATTCTGTATTAAAAAAAAAAACAGATTACATATTTTTTGCCTACAACAAAGCATGTTACTTAGACTTTTCAGCTCAGCTCGTGTATTTACATGATAAAACTCTGCTTTAAAAGCATTTAAATCAAAAAGGAAAATAAGTTATGTTTAAGCTATTAATTTACACAATGCATATGCCTTTACTTTGTTTTCTAACTCTCTATAGTCTCTAATAATCAATGCCTTGAACAGTTCTCTATCCAAATAATTTATTTTCAAGGTAGGCCACCCTCCTATGTGTTGCTTATTTCCATTTAGGAAGCCCAGATGTACAGAAGTTCTAGTAGCTGAGTGGAGAGGTTTGGGTGGGGTCTGTATATGTTTGCCAGATAAGGTCTTAAGGAGTTATGTTTCTGACCAGGCACCACTTCTTTAGCTATATAATGAGTAAAAGAAAGAAACAACAAAAGCAAGCAAGACCATTGTTAAGGCAAGCAGCAGCTGTTGGAACCACAGAGAGCGCTGGAGTTGGTCTTCGAGTTTCCTATTGCTTTCTAGTAAACGATTGAGCTGAATGGGAAAAAAAGGGGGAGAAGGACAGGAGATTGATATCAATAAAACAATCATTAATCATGAAAATGACAAACTGGAATATCAGACTCCAAACACTTAAGGGATGGGGCCCATCTACTTTGTAAAAGGTGGGGCCTAGAAATGCAAGGAGGCAACCAGTGTGTTTGGTTGACACATATATCTCTGATGCTCTACTCTGAAAGGTTGAATTTTCTAGTTGAGACAGAAATAGAGTAGTCACTTCCTGGAGGTCCCGATACCTTTGAGATATTTATCTCTTTGGTTTCTCTTTCCCTTTTTGGCATCACAAGGGCACTGTCATGATAGGCAAGCTTTCCACCACTGAAGTATATGCATGAAGCCCCTTTGTTTCTTTCCAATTGAAATGCACTAGTTGGTGCCCTTTTTGTACAAGATGGAAGTCTTCTGTACCCACCGAATCACCATGTGCTTTACTATTTGGCCCTGATTCAATAGTAAAGTTGCTAGTCTTTAAAAGCTTAGTAGCCTTCTGAAAGCAACCTGTTGCTTACCATTTCTGATTGGCCTCTTCACAGGGAAGAGGGCACTGCCAAACCAGGTGTGGTGGTGGGTAACACCTATTACTCCAGCACTTGGAAGGCTGAGGCAGAAGGATTACAAGGAGTTCTAGGCCAGTCTGGGTTCAAGAAGAAAACCAGAAACCCAAACAAACAACAAACAAACCCTAGCCATACCACCCCCACCCAAGAGACAAACCAAAACCAAAAGAGGAAGAAAGTAAGATAGAGAGCAAAAACCAAACTTTTGTTGCGTCTATGCTAAAAGTTTCCCTTCCATTAGTGGATGCAGATGGCCTTCTGGTGCTGCTTAGTACTGTCTATCTGCTTAGTGAGGAAGGAAGCACACTTACTTGCAGATACAGATCTTCACTGGTTTTATCTGACATGTTAGATGCACTGTCTTTTAGCATCAGAGTGTTTGGTTTGCTGCTCTCAACAGTATGACATCTTAACCTATGAAATTCAAAGGAAACATAATTTCTTCATTGCTCTAGTAAATATTTTTCTGAAAGTAAAACAGGAAATGCAGAGTTAAATGCAAGTGATTGTGTACTGGAGGCGAAATGTTTCATTCCACTCTCTAGGCTCAACTCAGTCTGTATTTATCTATTATCTTCCAGGGTCTTTTTTTTCCTCCAGTGAAAGTGGAAAGCTGGGGCTTTGTGCTTGCTTATAAACCACTGAGCTTAACCCTTGATCCCCTTTTAGCTACCTAATGTGTATAAAGAACAAGAGACTATGCATACTGCCCACTGCTCCAGGGAATTCAATAGAAGGCTTTTTATATGTTGTTCATTAGAATTTGGCAGATTATCTTTCAATTTCTAGAAGGAGGAATGTTCTTTACTTGAGATTTGAGTACCAAACCACCAGGATCCCTCCCACCTTCTAAGTGGGAACACTGTTCTCTCTTGATATTGCCAGAGAAGGCAGCTATTAGGAACTGGTAAAATTCAAAGCACGTAAAGCAACTTACATAAATGAAACCCTTCATTTTGAGTGTTTCATAAGCACTTTGAATTAATCTTGAATTCTTTTGTGTCGGTCACTTTTAATCTTTCAATTTTTTTCCCATGATTTTAACCAAAAACAATGCCATACAAACATCTTGAATCCCAGGTCACCCTTGGAGTACATAGCAAAATCCTGTTTCATGAACAGAGCAGACCAAACCAAACTACACCAAACAAACACACTCTGACAGAATGTGTTTTTTGTTCTTATAATTTAAAAATTTAAGCATGCTACTATTTCATGAAAAAGCAGGTAGTACCCTCTACTTGGAGATGGACCTGCATCAACTTCTTCAATGATCCTTAAAGTATTTTTGTCTGCTTTTTTTTTCCTCTTTGAAACATAGTTTCTCTATATAGTCCATGTTAACCTCAAACTCTTGATGTTCCTGCAACCTCCCAAGTGCTATGTATTAGGATTATAGGTCTCTATTGCCATGTCCCTCATGTTTTGTTTGTTTGGCAGTGTGGGGGAAGGGACCAAGGGCCACTGCACATGTAAGGCAAGCACTCTAGCACTGAGCTACCTCCCCAGCCTGCTTATTTAAACAGTGCTCACATTTCTCATGCCAAGACAGGCTGGGTATAGTGGAGATCACTTATAATGCACAGTACTTAGAACACTGGACCAGGATAATTATCACAAGTTTGAGGCTATCCTTGGCTACATAATGAGACTCTGTCTCAAAAAACAAACACCCTCATAAGTCAACAAGGCCCCCCCATACCAAAACAGAAAGAAAACCACCATCTAAACAAAAATAAAACCCCAGAGCAAAAAGAAGTCATGACACCTTCATCAACTTCCCAGCTGCTCTGTAATGTGCCATTCCACTAGTTTAGCCCAGCTGTCCCCATCTATCTCTTCAACATGGGCTCTGGCTCATGTGGCTCCTGCCTCTTAAAAGTGCTCCTTAAGGTCATCAAATGCCTACAGTAATGGGACCATCAGTGGGCAGTGCCAATACCTCAGCTTTCTTTACTTGCATAGCAGTGCTTGATATCACTGTTCACTTCTACTCTGTGACACATTTTCTTCCCTGGGCTTTAATGACCTGACAAGAGCTGTCCTTTGACAACCGAATACTACTCTATGCTGGGCCAAATTCAACACTCCTCACAAGCAATGATCTAGTGCTCTGCTAGCTGTCTCTTGGCCATGCTTTCCCCAGTTAAGGAAATGGACCTTCTTGCTGTTTTTCATGTAAGCCAAGCACATTTCATTTTCTTGAAACTTGCTTTGCTCTCCACCACAAAGCTGTTTGTGCAGTTACAATCAGTAACAATGTGACTTCCTCTTCCATTTCCTTCAGGTATTACTCAATGTGTTGGCAAAGAGAACATCCTTAACTATTCTATAAACCAGGGTTTCCCACCTCAGTGCTACTGGCTTGAGGGGCTCATGATTTGGGGGAAGTGGTGTTCATCAAATGCTCTGTAGTAGGCTTGGGAGCATTTTCTAGATGCCCCACTGTATGCCACTCCTGAGTTGTGTTAAACAAAGGTGTCTCTGTTGGCAAATGTCCTTGGGGTAGGGGAGCAAAACTGATATCACTCCAATAAATTGTAATCTCATTTTTAAAAGGAGCAAAATAAAACAAACTAGAAAGCAGTCTTCTCATTTCCTTTACTTTCCCATACACACATAAAGACATTTGTCACAGCTGATATACAGGAGCACATACAAGTATATAACTGTGTACACCCTTTTAAATAGGATACTGTATCCATGTTTCTGTGAGCAGCTTTTCTAATTGTTACCTACTGTGTTTTTTCACATGGGAGCAGAGTGACTGATACTTGAGTGGTTCCAGAGTGTTCATCAGCATGGGAATGTTCCAATGGATCTCACAAGAATTCACTAGTGGCCCTTTAAGTTTTGCCTTTCTCTTTGACTTTTCACTGCCACAGTCTATGAACCAACAGGAGCATTTGGACAAGGGGACTTGAAGGTCAGAGATATGCACCTGTCAACTGGTCAGTCCTTGAGCCACTCCCCTTCTTTAACCTAGGCACCCCAAGAATCTGACAGTTGTAAGCACAGTGCCTCCCCATGAAGGAATGCCTAAGGAATGGTTCTAAGTCTCCTTCCATATTTGAGAGGCTGTGAGGAAAAAACGATTACCTGTGTTCCATTATTTTGCTTCTTGGAATTTCTTTCCAGAACTGAGTCAATTCTGCTGGTCCAGTGCCTGATGACTGTTCCATTTCTGCACCCATTATCAGAAACCGGTCTTGAGCAGAGACTGTGAAGCCTACATTCCAAAAGAGTAATTTAACATATGAACACAAGCCATCACAAGGGGCTGGATATGTGGCTTAATACATTATTAGTTTTTACATTTTTTATTATTTAAAATAATTTTTAAGCTTTTATATATTTTGATCATTTTCCCTCCCCCAAGTTCTTCTAGATCCTCTTCCCCTTCCTACTTACCCAACTTTAAGTTCTTTCTCAGGAACAAACAAAACTCAATACAACAACAAAAACCTACCAAAACCAAGAAAACACTACCGAAAAAGGAAGAAAGAAAGAAAGACAGCTAGAAAACCCCACCAGACTGTAACCAAATAAAAGCACCCAAAGAACCCTGTGGAGTCTATTATATGTTGGTCAACTACTTGTGAACATGAGGCATTATATAAGAAAAAAATAAGGAAAAACAACTCACCACCATGTGGAGAAACAATTATATCAACTGAAGCTCCAGGATCACAGCAGCTGTTGCTTGGCTTGACTCTATATTTTTCTGGAGCAGTAGTTCTCACCTGTTTTGGTGAGAATATAGTTACCACATAACCAAATGCTGTTTTGGAAGCAGGGCTTAAGAATGACTTAAAAAAAATGAGCAGCTAATAAACAATGAACAAAGTCTACACAAGCACCTTGGATGTTATGTTAGAATGTTACTTGTCTACACCAATAAGACAAAAGCATCTTGAGCTATCTATCTATCTATCTATCTATCTATCTATCTATCTATCTATCTATCTATCATCTATCTATCTATCTATCCGTCCATCTATATATCTTTATTTTTGAGGTAGGTTCTTGCTTTGTGCCCATGGCTGGCCTGAAGCTGGCTGTGTAGACTAGGTTGGCCTCAAACTCATAGAGACCTACCTGCCTCTGCCTCTCATGAGCTGGGATTAAAGGCATGTGCCACTACACCTGGCCCTAGCCTTCCTCTTGTTGTCTGTACGTGACTGTAAATGTGCACAAGTACGTATATACAACCTTCATTAGATGAGACATCTAATTTACCACAACATTGAAGGATAAAACAATCAAATCAAAAGTGCTTTTCTCTCATATGTGCAATGATCTGGAGTGTAGTTTCTATTGGATACTAATGTATCACTGAATATGAAGTATAGGAGTAATATGAATTAACTATGAAGTAAGCTCACCATCAGACTTACTTGAAGGAAGTACAACACAGCTCAAAACCAGAAATAAAAGCATGGCACAAGCTGAATATGTTACACATACCTGTTCATTGTTTGACTACTACTCTTTCCATCAGGATATGCCACAAATCACTTGCCATTATCACACTTTCATAACTTATTCTGGCTTTAAGATTCTTTTCTTTACCTTAAAGGCCACTATATTTTTCGTGACATTTGTCAACACTATTAGAGTTTTCTTCTCTCCAGATTCCATGCTTCCAAAATATAATTCTTCTGCTGGGCTAAGTGGAAAAAAATAATGCATTTGTAGTACTCAGACTAAATAGCAATGTAATCATTAGTCTGAAAAATATTTGGCTGACACTTTATGCTCAGTTGTATGAAGAGAATTCCTTATAAAAATGACTACAAAAACAATAACCTAAAACAATTTTGTATTTTAAACTTTACTGATGCAACAATTGCTAGGAAGCCCTATGGTTTTCCCTAATGTCAAAAGGAAAACAGGAAGGAACAGAAGAGAGAATTATGAAGATGCTGAATTAATCCTATAATCAACACAATCTAGAGTGGATCTGTTTAAACTCTTTGGAAGGTTATGGATTATCATCAAAACACAGAAGGCTTGCTGCTTCAGGTTTCACTAATTACAAACAGATTAGACTTGAGCACCCTTTTTACACAGAGACCATTATCTCACAGAAAGATTATTAGGGATATATTTAAGTAACAGAATAATTTATTACTACTACACAGTGGCTTTTTTGAGTAATAGAGGAGAAAAAACTAACATGGAAAAATGTTGAAGTAGCAATTGAAGGGCAGTTAAACTGCTAAATCTAAAAACCCTCAAGTTTCCAAGTTTGCTATTATTGGCTACTGTAATATCTACAACCTAAAATGAAAAGACTTAGGTCTCCAGAAAGATTATGTAGTTTAATAACATAAGCCAAACTGTCTCAGACACCTCAAAACAACAGGAAGGACATTTGGGGTAGTGTTTTTTGCTTTAAGTTGAAATGTGAATAGCTTAAGTGGTCTATCATCTAACCCTAAGTTTTGAGATATATATTTTTTTAAGGTTTGAAACTTTTAAGGTAGCTCAGGTTAGCCTGCAAGTGTGAGCCTCTTGCCTCTTAAGACTGCTGGAATTGAAGGCTTGCACCAGTAAGTTCATCTGGCGGTATATGTTTCTATCTGTTATATAAGAAACGTCTTACATATCAAGGATATTCATTAATCTGGAGAAGACATGTGTTTAAGGATGAACTCACCCACCTTGGGGCGAGATGGTAAAAGTACATGATTGCTCAATTCTTTTTGGAGGCCAAAGAAAAGGAGACATGAAAAATAGCCACATTATAGATGTCAGAGCATCTCTCAGTAAACAGCATAAAAATCACAAGCAGCTTGTGGAGATGACATTGGTAGGGTCCTTGTGCGTGTAAAGGAGCATCAGTCACAGAGATGCTCCTTTACACGCACAAGTAAGTATGGACAAGGCAGTGGGGTCATGTTCAAAGTGCAGTCTTGAAGCTGTCCTAGTCTGGCCTACCTTTCCAGCTTCTCTTACTGATAAACCTCAAGAGTTGCAGACTAGGATCTATGCTTTGGATGGGCCTTCAGTGAAGCCTGAAATGTTGACTTCCAAACTAGTAGAAGGAAAAGTGGAAACATACAAACTCCAAAGGTAGAAAATGGCAAAGAAAAACCATAGGAGACAAAATTTATGTTGGGCATACATACTCAGACAATGGCAATAAATCTAACTCCAACAGGAATCAACACACATGTAAACAAACCAGTTTTTCTTCAATTAGAGAATTTTAGATGACATTTTTTTTAGAAGTGTGGCTGTATTGTTGTTGGAAGATATACTTGAAACATAGTTGCACATGAAGGTTTTAAGGAAAGGAACAAAAATGCCACATTAGGCCATGACTAACTAGTGCAGGTATGGCAATATTGAACAGAATGCCTAAATACATTAACTAATTCAAAGCACTAATGAGAAACACATTTTTACATAATAATATAGGAAATAGCTCTGGACTTTTTTTTCAATGCTAGAGATCAAATTTAGAGTTTTACACAATACAGGCAAGCATTCCACCCATGAGCTGAACCCCCACCCCCAGCTCCCAATCCCAAATCTTTTGGATTAAAACATGGAACAGAGATAAACATGTCTGAAACTAGGGTTTAGTCAAAACCCTATTTTTGTAGAGCACACTGGGCTTTCAAAAGGTCAAATCAACAGATACATTCCCTTATTTTTCTAAGTATCAGTAATAAAAAAAAATGCATCATTAAGATTTATTAATAAACCAGTCAGTGGTGGTACACACCTTTAATCCCAGCACTCAGGAGGCAGATGCAGGCAGATCTCTGTGAGTTTGAGGCCAGCCTGGTCTACAAAGTGAGTTCTAAGATCGCCAGAGTTACAACAGATAAACTCTGTCTCAATAAAACAAAAAAGGATTTATTAATGAATGAATTTTCAGTATTACTATCTGAAGTGTGATGAGGACTTTGACACAGTTAGTAGAAGAAATAATTTAAAAAGGTAGTTAGTCACTAAGTCTGGGAAACAAAGCAAATTGTACTCTCAATAAATTGTACTGTTTACTCTCAATAGATTAAATCCACAAGATAGATGTTTTCCTAATCTTGTAGCTCTCCCCCATTATCAAGATATGTTACAATAATGCAGTGAATAAAATTCTTTGTTACCTGATGTGTAAAAAGGGTCCTTTAAAAACACTCAGTGGCTTTTTAAAAGCTTTCATCTTTGAATCAACTTTTTCATTTTCATCTGTTTTTGAAGCAGATTCAGTTGGGTTAATCTACAGATTAAAAAACAAAAACAGAAACAAGGGAGAAAAGATGAAGACCTTTTTAGTTCTGGTTGGACAGGTCATCGAGAGAATGAACAAGCATCTGGATTCAATGCAAATTAGGTTTTAACATATTTAGCATGTCCGAATGACATATCTAACATATATGACATGACTATGAAAAATATTTATATGACTCTCTTATAAACAGTACATTCTTAAAAATAAATGTTCTAAATTATACTTATCACACAAGCTCTTGCTAAGCTAAGTTTTGCAAAGAGTGACAGTTAACTCCTTCAAAATGAGTTAAAGAAGAACTTGATCAAGGCGAAGTTTTAAATTAAGCACTTTTATTGTTATCTTAGATAAATAAATATATTTTTGACAAAGTAAATTCCTTCCAGATGTACTTTGCCAAGGTTGTCACAGAGCATGGACTCAGCTCATTTTATACAGAAAAATAAGTATGTTGTGGAAGCAAGATAAATTGGCTCATGTCAAGGACACAGGTAGCTCATGGCAGAACTGGGGAGACACCACAGCTCTTCCCCCCTAATGCTGGGGATTGAACTCAGTGCATTGTGCATGCTGGCCAAGTTCTCTACCACCCATCTATGTCCCGAGCTTTACTGACAGCTTTTGATTCCATTTTACTTTATTCCTAAAATTACCTTTTCTGATAGAGATGGTTGTTCCTCATTAGAAATCGTTTCCAAGGTTTCCTTACCATCACCTTCTATGTCTTCTTTACTTGAGGTTTCATCCTCACTGGCTATTGGCCCATTTTCACACAGTGGTGTCTGGAAGTCATCATCTACCAGTGGTGGGTAGCTGTACTTGAAAAGATCCTAAAGGAGAGAGCGTTCATTTTTAGCCTGCTATTTAATGTGGAAATAATTTTCTTATGGTATATTGAAAATTGATTACTTCAGCCAAGAAAATAAGCTTAGTTAGTGAAATAAGGAAAGAAATAGGATTCATTTCGAACTAGAAAAGTAAATAGCAGTAAATAGAGATATAATAAGATACAATAAGCTATATAAGAAAAAAACAAGTTAGAGTTTCAGCTCACTCCACACGTAAAAGAACTTCAGATGGATAAAAGCATTAAACCTAGTGTGTATTTTTGTGTGGCTTTTAAACCATAAAAATATTCATTACAACAGAAGAGGAATAAAACAAAGAAACATGAATTTAAGTAGGGTAGACTCTTCTATCACAGCATAAAACATAGGTGGTACAATAATATGGAAAACTGGTTCTCGATGTGGCTCAGTAGTAGAGTACTTCCGTAGCATGTTTGAGAAATTAGGCTCAATGCCTAGCACTACAAAACAAAGCAAACCCCAATCAATTAACTAACCAATTGAAAAAAAAAAAAAGCACAGAACCAAAACAAAATATTAAAAAATGTCAAGAGGGCTGAAAACGGCTCAGTGGGTAAAGAGATTGCTTAGCAAGCATGAAGACTTGAATTTAGATTCCATGTGAAAAGCCACATGTGGTAATCTTGCCTGTCATTCCAGTATTGGGAGACACAGAGAGCAAGATCCTAGGTGCTCAATGGCCAGCCAGCCTAGCAATCAGTAAGTTCCAGGTGCAGTGAGTGAACCTGACTGAAAGAATAAGGTGGAGAGCAACAGAGGAAGACATCTAATGCTGATCACTGGCCTCCACGTGTGCATACCTGAACATACAAACATGCACACATACTTATACAGCACAAGAATCCAGCAGAAACAAACATAAGGGCTGGAGAGGCGAGAGTTCAGATCCCAGCACCCACACCAGACAGCCCACAGAAAATTGCACTTGTGACTCCAGCTTCAAGGTATTTTTTAATGTCTCCTTTTTGAACCTCATGGGTACCTGCACATACATGTACACACACACACACACACACACACACACACACACACACAAACACACACACAAATAGATATCTTTAAAAAAAGAGAAACACAGGTGAACAAAACACACACAGAGTTGGGAGTGGTTATATGCCTATAATCTGAGTATGTTGGAGGCGGAGGATACAAGAGACCCTGTCTCAAAACTAAAACACAAACAAAAAGGAAGAAAATTGCAACTAGTTGAATTACAAGTTACTTATGGTGTCTGAATTGCACAATAGTCAGGTTTTCTTGGTTAAAATATAGTTTCAGAAGAAGAAAGGTAGAGACTTCAGATGAAAATTTTTGGCCCAAGCCTCTTCTAATTAATGACAACAAACAGAAGAACACAGAAAATTTAATCCTGCTAGTCCTTGGTACTCTTGAAGTACAATTTTGTCAGGCAGGCAAAATATACCTACACTTATTTACATAGGTTTCACACTTCAGGAAAAGCCATTCTCACATTCATTTTCACAGTTATGTAAACACTACAATAATTATTTAAGATGGGGGAATCATCATGTAATACAGGCTGGCCCAGAACTTGGAATCCTATTTTTGCCTCTTGAGTGCTGGGATTATAGATGTGCACTACCACAACTGGCCACATTAAAAATTTCAGTCATACCCAGTTGTTCCTGACTGACCTCTGTTAACATGTAATAAAAATCAGTTCAAAAACTTTTGAGGACTGGGCAAGAGCATTTGCCTAGCATGAATGTAGTCCCTGGTTTGATTCTTAGCACCCCCAAAAGAGGAAAACAAATAAATAAAAATCAAACACCCCTTCCAAACCTTGTCGGTACATTTTTTCCTCTTTTTTATTTATTTTTTTATTTTTCTTCTCTCATACAACTTATGCAATACATCTTGACCCCCTCCTCCTCTCCCTCCACCTCCCAGCTATACCCATCTCCCCTCTCCCCAAGATCTTCCCATCACCTCCCACAAATGTCCCCCACTCGTTCTCCCCAGAAAAGAATAGACCCCCGACAGTACATTCTTAAGGATACACTTCAAATTAAAAATACTACTGAATAGGGAAGGCAGGGAAGAAACCAAGGACACACATACAAAAAACAAATCCAGTTACTATGGCTCATGTTAGATACTGAAATACGGCTGTCCCACAGGAGGAAGCTTGCCATACACTGATTTGGAATGATTTCTAAGCCACGTTGTGAAGGAAAAACTGAGATGTACAATACTGTACAAATACATTACCTGTTTAAAAGAGGTAAGTAGGAGGAAGGCTTATTATGTTCATTTGTCTATACATTCAGTACACATCCCTAGAAGTTAGTATAAGAAATGCAACTGTGGAAGGCAAAGGGTAGTTGAGGCAAGAGTAGGAAACATTTTATGAAGACTTGTGAATCTATTTTTGAATACTGAATGGACTTCAGTTTGGAATCATATACATACATTACCTATTCAAAAAAATTTAGTGAACTTTGAAACATAAATGAAAACTTACAGCATTGCTTCCTGTTTTGGAGGTCTCAGTGATCATTCCTTGGGCATTAAGATATAGCTTTTTCCTTTTGAGTACACAGTGTAGAGCACTATTATTAAGTGTGAGTCCGTAACAAGTTTCAAGGACTGGACTTACCATCCCACCCATGTGAGGAGGCAGGTATTCCACACTGACATACTCCTGGATTTCATTCTTACTTGTAAACTTCAACAAACTTACTGCTTCAGGGCCAAGCCAGCTTTTCACAATTTTGAAAGCAGCTGAAGAAAAACAATCGAGTCACAGAATGTTTACATGCTTTGTCAAGCACTTTACTGTATGCCCTAACCTATATCTTCTGAAACCAGTTTGCACTAGGTGCTGTTAATGTTTCTCTGATGAGGGAGAACCCTTATCATTCTTTAATTCCGGAGGTTTTATGGTATGCGGGTCCCTCTCAGGTTTCAAATGTTTCACGGAGATTCAGGAAGACTAAATCACTCTGATGTTCATGGAGAAGCTTTTCAGGGTTTTGACCTCTCACCAATAAACCAAACTGCTCTGTGACTCAGGAAGGGATTGCATGATGTTGTGAAGAATCTTTTACTTTGTGGTTCTTCTGATAAACCCTCAATATGAAAACCGTTCTCAAAGGGAAAGGCAGAAACAGGAGGAAGAGGCGCAGCTCGTTATGGGTGTGAGCCAGAATCAGCTTCCTTCCTGACTCAAACTCTGCCTTTTTCCCAGGCCGCACAGTTTATATAACCATGAGAAAGACCTTACAAGAATAAACTATTACCAAACATAGCTATTTGACAGTTACATTCTGCCCTGTGTCATGCCATTTGTTTTATGCTTAATTAAAAAATATATTTCTAATGGGATATTTTAAAGCCCATTTTGAAAAAAAAACTAAAAGCAGAATGCTGCAGTAAATGTGCAAAAGTGTTAGTAGGAAGAAAAAAGTGAAATAACAATAAAAAACATTAAATTGTAGTTTAGAAAGTCATGTTTTTTTATTCTGGTTCACTATGATCTAAGCTTTTGTTCAAAATTTGAACAAAGTATTTTGTTCAAATACTATTTAAACTTTCCCTTTCAATTTAAAACAGCTTGTGACTTGACAAGATTGAAGTCATGCTACTGGAATTAAATGAAGTGTTAAATCTGATTTTTTTTCATGCCAGCTTTACTAATTCACAAATGCTTCTAGCTGTGGGTTATCATAAACGTCCTTTTCCATGCCAGGCCAAAAAGTTCTTTTCTGTGCAGTTAAATATTACTCTTACCTAAGAGAAGTGTGGCCTTTGCTCCCAGCTTTTGGGAGGTAGCCTTGATGTTTGGTAGGATTGTCTTTTTTAGCCTGGAGGCTTTGGCTTAGTGGGAACAATGTGATCTTGGATTTAGGGTGGGACTTGGCCTTGAATGGAAAATCAACATGTGAAGAAGCAGTGGGCCATAGATTACCAGTAGGATCTAACCTCAGGGAAAATCGATCATGCCTACATAATAGAGCCCCAAGACAATTTCTGAGCACAAAGGCTTAAGTGAATTTCCTTGGTTGCTCACACTGATGCAGAGTGTGACAGAGTGATCTGTTTCACATTTGGAACTTCTCTCTAAATCTTTTCCTTGATAAATTACAACAGTCGTTTCAACAACACTTTCTGTTCCTACTTTTTTAAAAGCGTTTTATTATGAGAGGGTATTTAGATGTTTGTCACATGCATTTTTCTATCTACTAAGATGACTATGTAGTTTTGTTTCTTCATTTTTCTAATATGGTATATTACACTGCTATTTTGAAACAACTTTGGATTCTGAAGACAGATCCTACTTCGTCATTTTTTTTTGGAATTGCTTTTTGGTGTAGCTGTGTATATGTACATGTGTGCATGTGGAAACGAGAAGGCAGTGTTAAGTGTCATTCCTTAAGATTTATCTAACTTGTCTTTTTGACACAGGATCTCACTGGCATGAGCTCACTGATTAGATTAGACTGGCTGGCCAGAGAGCTCCAGAGTTCTGTCTGTTTCTACCTCTACCCCACCTTCCACTCCCCAGTAATGAGGTTAAGAGCACCTGCTACTACTATGACTGGCTTCATTACACAGGTTCTTGGGGATTAAATTCAGTTCTCAAGTGCTTTATCAACTGAGGCATCTCTGAAGCCTATAATGGTTTTTTTTTGGGCTACACTTTGTTAATTTTGTCCTTCTGTCGTGCTGGGATGGAACCCAGGAATAGGCCTCTGTTCAGAGGTTTGGTCCATCTACAGTTGTGAGAAGCTGCAGTATGTAGTTTTCTTTTCATCTGTTTGGTATCAGGCCTGTATTTACTTATAAATGAGTTATAGGCACTCCTTTGTGGTCTATTTTTAGAGCTGTTTACAAAGGATGAGGGCAAATTCTTCTTTAACTATTTTGTAGAATTTGCTAGAAAAGCCACTAGGGCCTGAATATTTCTATATGGGATTTTTTTTTGGCTACTACTTCTGATTCTTCTTGAGTCAGTTTCAGTAGTCTAGGTCTTTCTAATAATTTATTAATCTCATCTAGTTTTTTATTTCCATAAAGTCAGTGGTGATCTGTTTTTTGATTTATCATTTTAAGAATTTAAGTGGTTGTTTATTCTTTACCAGTTTTAAAAGGTTTGCCAAGCAAAAACTCTTCAAAGAACTGAATTCAGTTTATAGGGTTTCCCTATTGTTTGCTGTGCATGCAACAATGGACTTATGTAAACATCAATGAAAACAGAATGTGAAGAACAGCACTGCATTTAAAATCAGTTGGTAAGTTTTTTTCAATAGCTATTTCAAAACTCTTAGCAAAATTATGACTGTCAAACAGGGCTATGTGACTACAGTAATTTGGAGTGACTTTCAGATTCCTCCCACTTTGTTCCTCAATACTTGGAACTCAAGAGAAAACCTAGTCAGTGCATGTTTTATAATACACCCTATATGTGGGAAACAGGAGGAGGTTTCTTGTGACTGTTTTACACAAACGGTGGAATATCTTGAGGCTGGTTTTAGAAAAGACTAGTGGAAAAACTCCCAGTATCTGAGGAGAGAATATCAGCCACAGGCTCCAGCCTTTTAAGAGTGCACAAGTACATTTTCCTAAACAGCTGTAGAAACATGGCCAAATTGGCCAAGTAAGACAACAGACAGTCAAAACACTTTAGGAAAACACAAATAATATACTCACCATTCATTATCCAAGGCATATCAAAGATCACTATTTTTGCTGGAAAACAAACCAAAAAGAATCACTTAATGTGACTTAGCACCACTACAATACTCTTATCAGTTTTACCTGATCTAGAAAAACGCAAAAAACAAAAAAACTACCATGTGAGGAAAATTTGAGCTGGTTGGACAAGTTTTAATTCAGGAAAGTATTAGTGGTGCTGGGATGGAACCATCGTCTCACAATGGAGAGAGGTCCCAATAATGCACTGTCATTGTTCTTTGGGAAATAACCCAGTCCCTTGTTCATTTTGCGGCCTTTGCTGCTTAAACAAAATACACAATAGTTAAGGGAACATAAGTGTGACATGCCAGATCTGTGCTGAAAGCAACTGCTCTTAAAAACAATACTTACATGTCTAATTTATGGCATCATTTACAATTTTCTTGAGATTACACTGTTAACCTAGCCACACAGCTGTCCCTTCCTTCTGATTCTAAGAAACACCAACTATATCTTTTCGTAAATGCTACGAGCTCTAGGAAGCCAACCATTCCCAAATACTTAAAACTGTTATTTACATACTGGATTGAAGATATCAAATAACCCTACCAACAACTGCGAGAGAAAAAATCAGAAACCACAAAGGAGATTTGTGATGGCCAATTCATTCTTCTATTCCAGATGAATCAATATGTAATTTCATTCTTCTCTGAGCAAAGAATCCTTAGAATGTTATGTAAAACTAGCACAAAGTGAAGTGCACATTAAAAACCATGTATAAGTAAGAGGCAGCCTGATGTTTAATTTTTCTGTTTTTTATCGGGCATATAATTAAGGTATAATAGTTAAAGTTTGTGACAGGGTTTGAAGAACAATTATTTTAAGAACCCATAAAATTTAATGTCTACAAAATCGTATTATTTTGGTAGAACACAGACACCATCTGTAGTTAACCAAAATAAACAATATTACAATTCACCTTTATATGAATCCATGAATTCATGAATAGTTCTTTCAAAATAATCCTGGACATATTTGATAAATAACTATAGTTATATTTTTTTTCAGTGGCTCATTACAAACTCTTAAGTATTTCAGTCAATAATCATTTTAGAAGGCTGACGTATTTTATCAAGTAATAGTTATATTAGTATTATTTCTACATGGCTCACTCACAAAATCCTTTAGAATGTTCAATAAACTATTTCAGTTTTGTCTTCTCCATAAAAGAAGCAAGTTACTATCATGGAGTGGCAATTCTGTAGCATCAAGTGGGTCTCTGCCAGATATATAAGGAACAGTAGATTGCTCACGTTTCCCATCCTGGTCAGCACTGTCCTTCTCTTTACCTAAAAACATTACAAACAGTCTCTGAAGGGACTGCAGTATAGGTCTGTAGGTGGTGCTGAGTCTAGATATCCATTTTGCTTTTTGTTTCCTATGACACCCATATTGTGGTATCTGCCAGGAATGCGGGCAGCTCTGTGAATTTCCATTTTTGATCTTTTTTTTGCCTCTCCTGCCTTTTCAATTTTACCAAAACTGGAGTTAAATATACTTGACTGCTTATGTGTGTTGACCACTTATTTTCTCCATGTGGAACCCATTACATAAATCCAATAAATGAAAAAAAGTGAACATATAAGGCTTAAGAGGAGTCCATCATTTGGGTCATTAAAGGGAGAGTTATAATTAAAAACAAATAAAACAGGGATGAGGATATTAGTTCATTGGTAGAACTCTTGCCTGCATATACAGGCCTTGGGTTCAATCTCTAGTACCATAAGAAAAAAAAGATAAAACAATACAAAACCCTCTAGATACCAGAGTCAAATGTAGTGCATCATGGTTCAGTATTTTCTTAGTGCCAATTTTAAAAATGAAATTAGTAACATACTATATTTTACTTGGTACAATGGTATTATGGCACAACATACTTTATCAGTACTGCTAATCTGTTCTTGCATGTAGTAAGTTCCATATGATAAAGATAATTTTAGACAAAGATCAGTACAAATGGGCCCATGTTGCAAATAAATGTATAATTGCACACAGCTGTGTGTTAGGTGTTACAGGAGGTTTTGAGATTTAGAACTTCACTTATAACAGTAACTGTAAAGGAAGACTACTTCATAAAATTGACTATGTATCCACCATGATAAGGATTTACATGTCTACCCAGGAATACATTTAAAGTGCTTCATCAGAGAGCAATGTTTCAGGTATGAGACTCTATGAT
The DNA here is from genome assembly GCA_026225945.1 of Cricetomys ansorgei. NCBI lineage: Eukaryota > Metazoa > Chordata > Mammalia > Rodentia > Nesomyidae > Cricetomys > Cricetomys ansorgei. The sequence continues at coordinate 8,782,232 of JAMJFZ010003396.1, forward strand.
ATAAAAATGTATAATTTTTGGACATCATCTACAATTTCAACATATTTTTATAAAGGAATAAGTTACTTACAGAGGTATTTGGGGTAATATATCTTAAAGCAGTTGATGATAAAGCGTACAAAGTCCATGTCCTAAAATAAAGATTAACGTTTTAAGACTGTCCATATTAGAGAACTTTAAATTGTACATTTCTAAAGGTGATAAATTACTAAACACAAATCAGATGGCTATTTTTCTTAAAATATAAACTAATTAGTATAAGGATGTATAGCCCCAAAGGTTAAGGTTTTAGGTCATTAAGCTAAAGAATTGGCCCTAAAATTGAGTTGAGAAACTCAGACACTTACTAGTATCTTAAAAATTATTTGAATTACTTCAAACTAGTTATGCATTTCATGGTACAAAAGTCATGGAATATGCAATGGATATAAAATCATTCTCCACAGATAGAATCTAAAAATTCCATTGAAGAACTCAATAATTCCTGATAAGAGCATACAGGTTTATAACCTAACTTGAATAATATATATGAACACATATGTGGCTATACATATATATTATGGTGTATCATTGACTTTTTAAATCTAATATTTACCTTATGAGAGCTTCAATAAAATATACTGCATTGATTTTTTACACAATGATCTCACTGATCTGACCTTCCAGTTTACTTTTTATTTGAGCCCTCAGATTAGTTTTTGTCTTTTGTTTTTTTGGTTTTCTTTTTTTTTTTTTTTTTTTAGTTTATAATCAAGTGTTGTTCATTCATTCCAATTTTTAGGAGACTGTATTAGGCAGCTGTCTAGTTAGTGCTCTTGTTTCATGCACAACAACAGGAAATTAGGTCATTAGGGATACTATTCATGTTTCACTCCTCATAATATCCCATGCAAGCAGGCTGTTCCATTAATCCTGCTCAGGCATCTTATAAACAATGCTAGTTTGAGGAGCTAGGCAGACAAGCTGAAATCCAGCAAAGCCACTGAAAGGCTGGATATTCTAGACAGACCAGTCTATAAAGTCATTCCTAGCATATGAGTTGCTGTGCCTTTAATTGCAGTTAACTGCAAGTAAGCCTCCCCAACTATAACTATTTATTATGGAAAACTCTTAGTATATAATAATACCTTTATAAATAATCATATACACTGGATATAGTTTCAAAAATCTATAGTTAAGTAAGAGTCAGAGAAAAGGGATTAAAAAATAGCTGTATAAAATTTTAGTTATCTAATTTAAAATCTGTAGTCACTCTCATATTCTTAGTAGTCTTCATCTGGTTGTCATTACTATCATTTATTCAACTGACTGCTCTTGTTCATAAAAACTTGAGTTATTGCTATTTTTGGGAAATTTGATACCAGTGATGTGTGTCTATACTGGTTTCTACATAACATGGTTCCATGAACAGACTGCTGTACAGTCTCTAAGGATGCTTTTCAGGATGGTGTCTTTATCATGTAAAGTGCCCATCTTCTGATGACACATGACTTTTCTTTCTAGTTCAACTTCTGAGACTGGATACACTTCTCCTAAAACGTTGATTATTTAAAGTCTACCAATTTGTATAATTTTAAATAATTTCATTCTTTGAGCTACAGTCAACATGGTAGTCCAAGTCTTAATAAAGCATTTGATGTTTTCCTTTTTATGCACCTTTATAAGCTGACTTTGTGAATCATAAGAGTGTCATATAACAAAAGAAATTATCCAATAAAGATTCAGTTGCTTTATAGCATTAATAATGACTGAAATATGAAATAGTACTGATAGTCTTTCTTTACAAATTAGAAAGGACATCATGTAAGTCACTTGAAAAGCCATCACATAGCTCCTGTCAATTTGCTGCCCCTGTATTAGGTAACAGAGAACATTACTTGCATTGTTTAGGGTACCTAAAAGACAATAGAATCATAATCTACCTTGATTGAATGTTGATTTATTAAGAAGTTTGAGTTTAATTTAGAATATAAAATGTTTTATTTGTAATTTAAAATCCACTCAATGGAAACTACATTTTAAAAATGCATATTTGATTCTTACTGTGAGAAAACATTATCCTAAAGTTCTTTTTAATTGTTCTTTCCAACCTGTTTTTTTTTTTTAAATCTAAGACATCATTATTTTAGGCTACACAGGAACATACTGTAGTAAAACAGTTCATTTCATCTTAAAAAGATAGTCTCCAATATTATTACAAGTTCTCCACAAATACCAATATATAGTTACATATACTCTATCAATTAGGTATAATATAATTTACCAATTACCATTAGACTTTTACTAATCTTCCAGTGTTTTTGAGATAGTCTCACTATGCTGTCCAGGCTATTCTAGAACTCCTAGGTTCAAGCAGTCTTTGTACCTCAGCTTCATGAGTAGCTTGGGATATTAGTGTACATATAATAATGTATTGCTATTGCAATTGGTGATTTAAACTATGTTTTAGGCTGTTAAAATCACCTGAAGATAACTGGTTCCCCAAGTTTACCAAATAAAATAAACAAAAAGTCCAAGAAGAATACGCAAGTGCCCCCCAAAAGCACAGAGGATAGCATGAGGTAAACTCACATGAACATCTTGTACCCTCAAAACAAGGCAAAAATATAAGGTCACAGAGATCATGCAAGTGTTTCTTCAATATTTAGTGACTGTGATACTCTGTGCCAGGCATGGGGGTTGGTGCTGGAGGATATTAGCATGGTAAAAAACATTCAATCCTGCCAGCCTTCATGTCTTAACTCTCCATCTTATACATCAGACAGGGAACATTGCTAGCGAATATAGCATCAATGCCAAATACTGAAACAAATTTAATTCTCTGCAAACCCTATTCCATGTTTGACTTTGCACACAATGCAAGATTAAAAAATAATCCTTTTGGATTCTGCTAGCTTCATTTTACAGCAATATTTGGTTGGTAAGAAGACAGGAAAGATGGAGGAAACCATGACAAACCATGATTTAGGATTAACGAAGAATGCTTACTATGCTATTGAGTCCAGTTTCTGACATGTCAAACATCACTGTGATAGGCTTTCCATTTTCTCTCTTGGCATATCGTTCCAACCAGAATGCTATGAGCTTCTTTTTGTCCATTATGGTTTTCTGGTCTTTTATATGAAACTTCACTCTGATCCAGACTTTTAAGCAGAACAACAGAGAAAAATGAGCATATGATTTATGGCATTTCCTATATTATATTTTATATATATAGTCCTTCCCTTGACATATTCCTTCATTTATAATTCATCTTGTTTTGAATAAAAACATCTCTCCCCTCTTTAAAATCAGAAATGGTTGCACTTGGGACCTTTAAATTAAAGAGTGGAAGACAGGCAAACTATTTTTCTCTCCTTTAGGAAATAAACAGACATCACTTTTAAGTGAGGAAGAAAGAGAATGCAGGTAAACAACACTATTTTGTAATAACCCAGAAGTGTTCTTCACTGTGCTTAAGGGGAGAGCCGATGGTTTGAACAAATGCTCCACCCAGAAGAGACTCACACAGGTAAGAGGGAGGTCTGGGAGAGTGCCGTGCAGGGGAGTGGAACATGTAAGCACTTCAGGTGGTGGCAGCTAAGACTAAAATGGAGTGGGTTTTTAGAAGAGAACAGAACAGGGAATAGCTAATTCTGAAGTCTTACCTTCATTCTGGTTCTCCTATTTCAAAACCTAGCTTGGCCAGTGCCATAGAAGTTAAAACTGAAAGAGGCCAGGGAGGAAACCACAGCAGGAGCTGATAATAAGGGAACAGGGTAGGCAGGGCTGAACTGAGGAAGTGGCTTGTAAAGATGAAAGAGTATCCAAAATGAAGCTAAATCACAGGGAGAGCAAATATATGGGCCAGAGCTGAGCAATGGAGGAGCATGAGGGGGCAGGCCACGAATGGGAGTTGTAGACCATGTCGAAGGTAGCTCACAGTCAAGTGACAACAGCTGGTGGGCAGCTGGGTACGCACAAGCAGCTTGGGAATTGCATGGGATCTGCACTGTGAATTGGGAAGCTGCCAAAGCTGATGTGTTTTAGATCACCCCACGGGACAGTATCAGCTGCAAAGTTCAAGGAACCAAGTAAAGAACAGGCTTTGGGAACCATAGCTCAGAGCAAACCACAGAAGAGGTGTGAGAAAGGGAGAACGAAGAAGGAGAGACAGAGAAGTGGAAAATGTTGGGTACTGTCAAAATATAGTGCAATTCACAAGTGAAAGAAAAGGCAAGAAAGATGTACACAGGCTCTCCCACCCCTAGTACAAACCCAAGCTAGGTTTGGGTGAGTGGAAAAGCTAAGAGAAGACCAGGGGATACTTTAAAAGACCATCTTGCTTATTTAGCAACTGTTAAAAGATTCTCCAGGAAAACAAACAAACAAAACCTAGATGGAGTGCTAGCAAAAGTAGATAATGACTAACTGAAATGACTTTGGCTGTGTTACTACTGCTTCAGTATCATGCCAGCCTGCCTGCTACCAAACTCCAGGCAATGATGGTCATGGACTCTAACCCACTGAAACCATAAGCCTCAAATAAACTCTTCTATAAGTTGCCTTGGTCATGGTGCCTTATCACAGAAATATACAAGTAATTAAGACACAGTATTTGTGTTTACTGCCTATTTTATAGCAATGCAAACTATGTCTTAATACTATTTGACAGGAGTAAAGATATCTATATACCTCTAGTCACAGGAACTTTGCTGTGTATACATATGGAAAAGTACTGTGATTATTAATTGAGATAAGACATTCATTTCAAAGTCTTGAAAAGTTATGGTATGAATTAAATATACTTACATAATTTGTTACCTTCTTTGTCATAACCGTGAAGATAAATACAACCAAGTTCTAATAACCATCTTGGAATAGAGGCTTCACTAAGGTCTAGAAAAGAATAAACTTTGATCAGTAATGGTAAGCTATGGGTCTAAAAAGAAAAGTTACACTGTAAAGATAATGTTACATAGCAGTTCTACTATCACTCACTCCAACTTGAACAAGATACAACTCACTTAAATCTTGAATAAAGTGTAACTTAGTAAAAAACAAAACAAAACCAAGAGTTGCTGGTAATACCATAGCTATTTCCTACTGAGAAAACAACTGACAAAAGATTTACAGATGACCAAAAGAACTGGAAATTTTCTCTTATTTTTTTTTTGTGGATATCTTTGCGGATTCTGGTTGGGTTTCAAAGAACGACTTGTTAACACATTTTAACATTAAGAGACTATTCAATTTAATACTGTGATCTGGGCGTAGACCAGTGGTAGGGTACATGTTTAGCACAAACAAGGTCCTGGATTCTATCCCTAGTCCCCCTCCCCCACAACAAATAAAAGCCACATTAATATTTACACAACCTCAGATTTGAGAGGGAAAAAAAATCACTCTGTTTTGTCTAGCAAGATGCCATTTTTCTCTATCTCCTCTCTTCTTCCCTAGCATCTATGTGTGTGTGTACGTATGTATGTGCATATATATACCAGACACTGGTGTTGGGTATCTTCCTCTGCCACTCTCAGCTTACTTTTGTGACCGAGTCTCTCACTGAATTTAGAGTTTGCTGAATTTGTTTGGTTACTAGCTGGCCAGCAAAGCCTTCTAGGACCCTTCTGTCTCCACCAAACTCACCCCCAACCCCTAGCCCTCACATTACAAGTACATGTTGCCATGCTTAGCTTTTTAAATTAATGGAATGGATCTAAAGTTAGGTTACCATGCTTGTGCAGCAAGCATCTTACCTACTGTGCTAGCTCCCTACTCCCACGAGGGTATTTTCTACAAAGTTTTGTATATAGTAAACTCGAATGTTTTAGAGCAGGTGGAAAATAATTCAAGAAAAATATAAAATTCTTCAGCAGGGAAAACAAACAACAGACCTAACCAATTTGTCATCATTTTACTTCTTAGAGTTTAGGTATGCCCTTTCTTGTGTACTCTAATATGAAGAATGAGGAGAAAATTAGCTCTAGATTTGTTGATTATTTTGTATTAAGTCTTGAGACTCAGTCATTCCAGAGTTCATAATCTTCTATGACAGGCAATGCTTTAAAGGTAGTTGAAATGTCGGCTATGTCTACTCATTCTTATTAACATCTTAGAGGGAGATAAAGCTTTCCTGCAGAGATCTTCACATATCTGAAAACTACTGTAAAACTCCAAGATTTCAAACACCCATTTTGATACAAATTTCAATATAGTAGTGGCTTTAAAATTTTTAAAATTTAGGGAAAGCTGCCACAGGTATCCTTGGGAGATAAGTTTGCTTTCCTGGGCTCCCCATTCAGGTACTGAACACTCAGAAGCATGAGGTACTCTGGGGATATGGTAAGGCATGGGCAACAACTGAAAAAAAATAACCAGGATGGCAATATCTTATTTCTAGGTCTAATATGGAAGACTATCTTGCTGTTGTTTAATGAAATCGAGCCAAACACAACCATGCTTTTAGTGACAATTGGCTCCAATGTAATCTTATTTACTGATGAATGAATGACTCTCTTTCTAAGACTGTTATAAACTGTCCCTTTGAAAGTATGATTAAGCCTCTCACGGTAATATTCTAATGTTTATGATGACTGCTAAGAATATGTGCAAATACAGACAGACAAATGTCTACTAGTAACATTTATACAGATGTTATTACTCTGTCAAGGTTAAGTCCAACAGCTTACCATTGACAGAAAATTCTTTCCTCCACTGAAAACTTTCATCAAGCATCTTCAGTGTTTCATCCACAACATTATGTCTCCAATGTAAGTAACTTTCAACCCAATTATCATCTTGCTGAAGCCTTTCAACATCACGTGGATCATATTTTTCTGACTTTTCTAGGGAAAAAACAGTAATGAACATCTAAATCAGGTTAAGTTGGCTGTGAAAAATAACTGACATAATGACAAAGGAATAGAAAGATCTAGAAAACAAATCCATACTTCTCCAAGACACACACAGGGATGTTTTTCAGGTGAAAATACAACCTAAAGAATTGACTGGATTTCTAAGTGAGAGCAGAATTAAGTTATCAAAAGACTACAAATTTGAGACGATGTCTAACTATGATGTCCAGGATGTCTTTGAATTCTTGGGCTCAAGTGATACTCTAGTCTCAGTCTTAGTGGCTGAACTATAGGCTTGCACTTCTGCATCTGGCACAGAACCTTTTTTTAAAAGAATCAAGTGGATAACTGTCCATATCTAGACGGTATTAGCCAATACTTCATTCCTGTGACAAAAATCAACCAAAGAAGAAAAGAATTTTTGCGGATTATAAGGTGGTCTCTGTCTTATAGACCTTCTTTCCCAGTCTCGGAAACACAAGAGTGTACCAACAAGACTGGCTGAGGAAGCATTGGTTTTGGCTCATAGTTTCAGAGGTTTTAGTCTATGCCAACTGTCTCTATTATTCCTTGGCCTCTGATGAGGTAGTATGTCATGGCAAAATGGTACTGCAGAACAAAGCTTCTCATATAATGGCAGCTAAGAAGCATAGAGACAGCCAGTGAGAGGCCAGGGAATAGGTGTACTATTCAAATTCACATCCCTCAGTGACCATATTCTTTCAGCAAGGTCTTATCTCTTGTACACTCAGCTATGAACTCAGCAATGAATTTGTCCACTGATGAAGTCAGTGCCCTCATGATCCAGCCACTTTTCAATTGTTACCAGCGGGGGACCAAGTCTTCAACACACATGCTTTTTCAGGGAGTATTTCACATATATACCATAATGTGCAGCAGCATCACATCTTCGAACTCTGAGGTCAACATTTCCAATAATTTGGTGGAGCAATTATATTCAGTTATAACTGTGAATCATTTTCTTATACATGACATATTCTCCACTAACTTCTCTATCAGATATTCCTCCTTGCATGCTATTCTCACTAGTTTATTTTAAGTGGACTCTTGTTTTCATGTAATCACCTCTACACATCCAAATTCTAGCATTTGGCAACACACTTTTCAGATACTTTTCACAAATATTTCCTGTGACCAAAACTAAGTTTTTCAGTGAGCAGCAACAGAGCTTCATCTAAGTCTTTCTTAAGGCACTCAATAATTTTTTTTTTGTCTTGAATTAGAGTTACTGGGATGTATGCCATCTTTCCCAAATACATAGTAAAGGCTCAGAGCCTGTACAGCTTAAGAATTCTCCAAAGGAGATGACATGGCATTTATTGACAGACTCTGTCCTGCCTTTATTTTAGTTCTTCAACTAGCCATTCCCTCCTAAGTGCTAAAGCAAACAGTTTCAAAAATTTCCCCAGCTTCTACATTTTTCCCCTACAAGCATTTAGTTGGTAAGTTGGGCTGTGTCTACCTCTACTCCATTTATAGCGCCTTTACCTCAGGGCCTTGAGATAATAGATAAAGGGCAGGAAGGTATAAAGTGCATTGAGACAATTAACCTCTTTGAGTCTCTACTTTTTTTTAATCTTTAAACTGTTTTATATACTCAGAGGCCTGTGTGAGGGTCAGATGAAAAAGAATGTACAGAAGTGCTTAGAAATTTAAAACACCACAAATACGAGACCACAAATCACACATTTGTGCAACGTCACCTAGGGTACAGTTTTCAATACATGGGCTCTATTTTTCTAATCTATAAAATGACTGGTTCCACATTACATAAATCTTGGAAAATAGTTTTAGCTCTGTAATTTGAAAATTCATTAGTATTCTAAGTACATTTTCCTTTAATTATAAATGACATTTGAGAGCATAAGATGGCTTTAAAAGAGTTAACATAGCTTTCTGTTTCATTAAAGAGGGATCATTTAGTTTGATCATTGTGCCAGAATGATATTTTCCTTAAAATTATGGCTGCCTTCATTTACTTGCAGGAAAACGTCTGCCATATACTCAAGTTTGCATATAAGCACAGCTTACGTATCAGTTCTTCCAAATAAAAATGGTGGTCAGTGAAAAAGGCGACTAAGTGAGCTCCCAAATCAAACACAATTAGCATGTAGAAATGTTCTATGGGTACGGCCCCATTTTCTCACACAAGACATTAAAAGGACATGTCTTCAAAGGCCAAGGGTCAAGAAAATTGAGTGTATCATTAGATATTTTGTAAACTAAATATGGCCTTTGTCTCTTTCTTTTCATGATCACAATAAGCACCACAATGACTATGTAGTTGCCTTTGCTTGGACTATTGCTTTTGTATAATCAGTACAATTGTCAACACAGTGTAAGAAAAACAAATGATAGTTTAGGATTAGGGTGAAAACTGTTTTGACCTTACAGGCTTCTGAAGAGTCTCGGGAACCCACTAGGGTCACAGAATACACTGAAAAGTACTTTGTTAGTATAATATTTGGCAAGTGATACAAACTCAGTAAAAATTAACCATAATAAAAAGGGTAAAACATTATTGTTAAGATTACTCTACTCATAGCACTATGACTAACAAGACACTGCCCACCACTAGAAATTTAAAGCCCACTTTCTTTGATAGCTTCCATAGATACTGATCTCTGCAATCAGAAATTTCCATTGAATATGATCATTATTAACAGGCATGATTTTACATAAGAAATACTGCTGTTGCTTTTTTAACCATTTAACCCTGGACAAGTAGAAAGATATGAGAAAGAGATAGCTGGAGACGGGAAGAGGTAGCCTTTGGCAGAGAGAGAGGCAGGAGAAAAGTAGAAGCAGAAAGGATAAAAAAACTAGAAGAGGGAAAGGGCCAAGGGAGGAAGGAGGGAGAGTCAGAAGACAGCAAGAGAGAAAGAGGAAGACGAGGGACATAAAAGTGGAAAGAGAATAAAGTGAAGGGTCAGCATTCTATGCCTTAGGGAAAGATATGAGAAAGAGATAGCTGGAGACGGGAAGAGGTAGCCTTTGGCAGAGAGAGAAGCAGGAGAAAAGTAGAAGCAGAAAGGATAAAAAACAAGAGGAAAGAGGGAAAGGGCCAAGGGAGGAAGGAGGGAGAGACACAAGACAGCAAGAGAGAAAGAGGAAGACGAGGGACATAAAAGTGGAAAGAGAATAAAGTGAAGGGTCAGCATTCTATGGCTTAGGATTACATGGTTAAGGGACATTATTAATTATACTCACTACAACAAAATCCACTGTTTTCTTTTAAAACTCGTTACAAGTTATTCATTTGTTTGTGTGTATTATTTATAGTGTGCACGTGTGGATGTCAGAGGACAACATTCTGGAGTCAGTTCTCTCTTCTACCATGTATGTCCCAGGAATTGAACTCAGTTTGTCAGACTTAGTGGCAGGCACCTTTACCCACTGAGTCATCTAGCTGGTCCCAAAATCTGTAGTTTTCATACGTAGGTCTTAGATTTCTCCATGAATCTTTAGTATAGGTAAGATGAAAGTTCTGAGAGGGTTTGGGAGAGAAGCATAGACTATGAATGTGTTAAAAATAGAGGTCATTGGACAAATACAACAAAATACTCCTTGGGCAGTTGGTCACAATCTACTCTGACTTTCTCATTATCTGTCAAGCTATCAGTAAGACTGAGTGAAGGTGATTTTTTAATCACAGAACAAGTCTCAAATTTCAGCATTTATCAAAATCACTAAGGGCTGCTAACACAGGCATTCTTGGGTTCCGTGCTTAGATTGTGAATTTTGAGTGAGATACAAGAATCAGCAAGCTGGCCTAAGGACCACATCTAGTAAACTTCTGGTCTACTGCAGGGTTTGGCAAATGTAGGGTTAGATGATAAATATCTTAAACTTTGAGAGACACAGATATCCTCTGTTGCTGATACCTTGTACATGTATTTTAAAACCCTTTAAAATACAAACTGAACAAAAACAATTCTCAGGTGAGGGCTGTACAGATATAGGCCTTGGATGATCTCTAGTCAGTTGCAAGGAGGGTGGAACTTTCTGTTTCAGTTGCTTTGCTTCAACAGCACTAAGGGCTAAATTTTCACCAGTCACCACCTAATTATCCAGGCTAAACAGACTTAGGATTTTGGCCATTCCTACATATTATGGACTGTGTCAAGGCCTCAGTGTAGGCTCATTATGTACAATTTTGTGTTTGTTCTTCTTAGTCCAAGTCAAATGGGAAAATGTAGGACTCATTTATTAAAAATCAGGCCTCGTGACACAAGCCTGTAATTCCAGTTATTCAGGAGGCCAAGGCTGAAAGATCAGAAGAATACCCTGGCTATACAGAGAATCCAGTGACAGCCAGGGCAACTGGACTTTTTCAAACTAAATACTAAGGGGGGAAACGCATTTCTTTCTCATACAACTCAATGGTAGTGTGCTAGCCTAGCAGGTATGAAGCCCTGGGTTTAATCTCCAACAACACACACACTCAGACAGCATATGGAAATACTGTTCAGGAAAAAAAAAATAAGCAAAAAGCCTATCAGTTTTAATGAAACAACTCCTTAAATCACACTTGCAATGTCAGGGTCCATATGAAAGGATAGAGAGGGCACCAGGGATGCGGTGCTGATGCTGCTCTACTCTGCTAGGCTCTAAGAGGTCAGGAACTTTGGAAAGTCACCTCCCCATCCTCCAAATCCCTACCAACAATAGGTGCATATTAAATTTTTGTTATAGAATGATTATCCCTGTGCAAGTTTGCTCCCCACCAACCCTGACATTCCTCAGGGCCCAGATCTTCAATAACAGATTGAGTTGTTCTTGCCCTTTTGAAAAAATTTACAGAACAGAAAGTAAAGTTATCAAATACCTAGGCAGCAAAGACTCTGAATTTTAAAAATGAAGATTACTGACTTCAGCTAAAATTACGCTTGATCTTTCCACATAAGCTTTCTATTACTTTTAACATTTTTTTTTGGATAATTTCCATTGTGATACCCTCATTAAACCATGGGTTATTTAGCAGAATTAGGAACTATATACATTGCTGGGAAGTTATTAATCCATATAAGTATGTTGTTTTGGCTTCCTAAAATTTAATTTGTTTTTAAGTACCTGTTTATAATGACTACAAATATAGTTGCCTAATGGTGTGAGAACCTGGTCTTTATGATCTAGCTGGTTTAGAATTTTTGAGACTTCTTTTTGTGAGTTATCACATGATAAGTGTTTGCAAAAGCTCCCAGAGTGGAAATATATTTTAAAAGTATCTATTCCCTATTTCTTGGGTTGGAAAACCTATACATTCAAACACACAAATATACACACATGCATACACACCTACTCATATAACCTGTGTGTCTACAATCAAGTTTGTTCGCCATGATGTTAAAATGTAAAATCTTAAGAATGTTTTTGCATGTTTTGTTCTATTGTAGAAGAAATTTTCTAGAATTGATTCCTTCACATGTTTACAAACTTCTTGAGTTTCTTTTATAATTCTGGGAACTTGCATTTTTAAAGCTACATCATTAAGTACTTTTTGAATTGTTGAATATCTTGTTCACTGAGAATATACATCAGTATAATGAAAAAGGAATGGCAGCCAACTAGAAACAGTAACTAATATAGATAACAAATTCTACAATGAACATAAATTTTGTAACATTGTTTAGGGAAATGTAACAAATTTATGCCCTTTCATTCTTTGTAAAATCGTGACTGAAGGGGAAAATCTTTTGAGAATTTATATGATTCCATTCAATCTTCTAGACATCTTTTGTTGTTGTTGTTGTTGTTTTATTGATTTTGACTTTGAAACTGGGACCCATGGAGCCCAGGATTGCTTCAGATACATACAATACGGAGATGAGGCTGGTCTTCAATGCATGATCTTTCTATCTTCACCTGAAGTACTGGGATTATAGACCTGCACTACCACATTTGGTTTTTCTTTATATTTTATTGTGATGGTTAGCTTTAATTGTCCTCTTGACATATCCTAGAACCATCTAGGAAGAGTCTCAATGACGGACTGTCTACATTGGGTTGGACTGTGGGCATATCTGTGGAGGATTATCTTAATCAAATTAATTGATGGGGCAGGGCCCAGCCCACTGTAGACAGCACCATTCCCTTGTCAAGGAGTCCAGAACTATATAAGAATGGAGAAATTGAGCACATACAAGCAAGCAAATGAGCCTGTATGCATACATTTCTCTCTTCTCTTTATTATTGAAAGTAATGTGACTTGCTCTTTGAAGTTCCTGCTTCCATTTGCCCACAATACATGATTGTAAGTGAAATAAATCCGTCTCCCCACTCCACCTTTTGGTCAGGGTATTTTATGAAAGTAATAGAAAGAAACGAAAACACTTACCAGATCAGAATTATTGTTAGAGATTAAATTTTCAGTAATGAAAAATCACTCCTGTACCCTATATCAAGAAGACACAGTAGGGTTGCAGATGCCATTTACTGGTACAGTGCTTGCCTAGCTCAAGTAAGGGTCTGGGCTCTCTAGCACCACAAAAAATGAAGAGTACACTGTAATTAGATAAACAGACTGCACTCTTCTTGTCCAAGCTTTTCGAAGGACTGTTACTAACATGAAATCACCATCCTAGAACTGACAGTATTTCATTAACAGGTGGTTTAAAACTGCAAATGTCACTAAACATTGAAAATGAGGATATATGAACAGGGATAAATGTCACAGAGATATGAATTTTAAAAAACCCACAGCAAGATAAAAGATTATTTGTTAGTCATTACTGACACTAAAGATTACATATCTACCAATTCTTTATTCTCATGTAAGTTTATAGCTCAAGCCTTGGTAGAAAGTCACAATTTCAAGTCCTCTAAAGCAGAGACTTGGTAATTTAGATCTGTCAGATGGATAAAATTTGATCCCTTTCAAAAAATGAAGTTTTAGGCTGACAAATCATTATTTATGGCATATGTGTAATGTTCTTATACATGCATTGCATAACATATAAATCAAACTAATGAAAAGATATTTTCCATATTTTTTTGTTGTAAATATACTTAAAATCCGTCTTAGTAATTTACAGGTATACAGTACAATAATAACAGCATTGTTATTATTATACCAAAAAAGTTATACAAAAATCTCTTGAACTTATTCCTCTTGTCTGACTGAAATTTTGTATCCTTTGACCATCATTTCTTTATGTGTGTACCAGAAATGTATGGGCAATGTTCACAGAAGCACTGTATAAGATACCAAACCTAGCAACAACTTCAATTCAACTGCTTTATGCATTCTGTGAACTATTACACAGTCCAAAAAGGAATGAATTAGTTATATTACACTATAAATAAGAGTCCCAAACCAAGGCAAATCATTGAAAAGTATGTTTAGCCTTTATATAAAGGTTTAAAGAAAAGGAGACAAAAATGTAATAAAACATTGGTGGGAGAGACTTCATTGGTGATAAAACTAATGAAAAGCAAAAGGATGAGTAACACCGAAATGCAGGAAAAGAAGCATCTAAGGTAGGGGATCTAGAGCAGGGGATCTCAACCTTCCAAATGCTGAGACTCTGTAACACAGTTCCTCATGTTGTGGTGACCCCCAACCATAAAATTATTTTCAACGCTATTACATAAGTGTAGTTTTGCTACTGTTATGAGTCATAATGTAAATATCTGATATGCAGATGGTCTTAGGTGACCCCTGTAAGAGGGTCCTTCAACCCACCAAAGGGGGTCAAAACCCACAGGTTGTGAAACACCTATTTAGACCCTTAGCTTATTTTTTCATGCTTTACACATTACGTCCATTAAAACATCAACATTCAACTAAAACAAAATAAAAATTAAAACATCAGAAACATCACTGGGTGAGAGGAATCAACTTAAACAGCAATTAAAGAATCCACAAGACAATGGGTAATTCTAAATACATTAAAAAACTCCCAAAATCAGTAAAAGTGGCATAAATCCCAAAAGTGCATAAATAAATGTAATATAATAATATATATTTTATTGTATACATATAATATATATAAATATATATAGATATATACAATATATATACATATACATATATGTATATATATATATAAACAAAAAGAAGTTTAGCCAAAATAGCAATCAATGCAAACTAAAAAACTATCAGTTAAGAAATGATGACACTAAACATGGATAAAGTGTGGGGAGACAAACATTATCCCACAGGGCCAGCAGGGATGAACTCATGTGGCTTATATGACATAAGTTTGATATATATTATCAAATGAGTCCCAAGAATTTCTTTGTAAAAACAAAGATTTTCTTTCAAGACATGAATCTAAAGAAAGTAATCTTAACTCTTCCATAAAAACTGTACTAACAAAAACATGGAAGTAACCTAAATGTCCACAAAGGGATTATTTAAATTAAATGGGAATTGTGTTTTACTAAAAGATCCAAATATTAAAAACTAATATACAATGTTGCCTACTTTATAAAAATGGGGAAGTAAGATTATGTCAATTTAAAAATTGTAACATACAAATCATAATCAGGATGGTCCTATAATTTTGCTTTCATAAAGAACATAGACAAAAGATTAGGAAAAAAAATATATCCACTGTTAGTAGAACTATTTCTAGATGGTATGGAGTCTTTTGACTTTTCTGCTATCATCTAAATGAAGTTAAATAATTCATATTCCTGTAAAATTAGACAAACCCCTTAAGGTCAGCTGGTTCTCCACATGTACTGAAGTACACACGTATCACCTGGACACCCGAGGTTCTCTACTGTATTTCTATTGTTTTGACCCATGTGCACATCTCTCTCTGAGGCTTACCAAAGCAAGCTTCCTATTGCTTCCTGAACATGCTGCATACCTTTTCACCTCAGTGCCTTTGCACAACAAATATATGAGACCAACTTACAGAGGGTTATGGTTTACTTTGGCTCAGGGTGTTAGAGGTTCAATCTGTGATCAGTTGGCACAGTTGTTTTTGGACCTGTGTTGAGGAGGGACATCAGGCAGGGAGCATGTAGTAGGCCAAACCTGCTGACAAGATAGCCAGGGAGCAACAAGAAGAAGAAGGAACCAGGGTTCCATAATCCCCTTAAAGGCACCATTCTCAAGACCCCAAGACCCTTTATTAGGTGAACAGCTCTTAAAGATTCTGCCATTTTCCAATAGCAAACATCATGTTTTACAGCAACGTTTTCTAAGGTTTGAGAGCTGTCAAGCTTTACCATCAAGTTGTTTCTGACTCAGCACTACCCCCATCACCAGGTAGTAGGTATCTCTTCCTGTCTTAGCATTCACCACTCTCCTTTGAGAAAGGGTCCCATGGAGCTCAGGTTGGATTGCAAATCACTAGGCAGTCAAAGATAACTTTTTTGAACTCCTAATCCTCCTGCCTTCACCTCCCACTTTCTGAGATCACAGACATATACTGCCATGCTGAGGGACTCCTTTGGTTCTTATTACTTGTAATTCAGTTCACCTTATTTAGTTATCTTTATTCTAATATCTTCCCTAGATTGCACAATTAGGAAAATGGCTCTATCATTCAACTTTCTCTAAGACTGACAAACTGCTTTACAAAATTAAGCAGATAATGAGATCTTTCAGAACTGAATAAATTATTGTCACAAAGAGAAAGAAGAAAGAACAGGAAATGTATTCCTTTTGAGACTCAGCTTGGAATTTCTCACAGTAACAATGAGAGAAAAGCACCATAATTATAGACCTATATTTTCTTCTTTTTGTCTATTCAAAAATCTATCCATATTTGGTAATATTTTCTGCAGGCACAAAACATGAGTTTGGAATCTCCAAGAACCTGTTTCAAATGAATATCTGAAGAGATATACTTGTGGATAATAAAAACTTATTTTTAGTGAAAACATCATTTTGGCTTGTTTGCCTTAAACCTCTTATAAAACAAAATATTGTTAATAACAATAGAGATTGCGAAAGACAAAAGTGGATGTTCTAAACACAAAGTTAATTTTTTTCTTATTTATCTATATATCCTTTTTTTTAAAAAGACAGGATTTCACTTTTAGTTCATGCTTTCCTGGAACTCACTATAACAGACTATGCGACATTGTAACTTAAACACTTTCTTGCCTTAGCCTCTTGACTTCTAGGATTACATGCATGAAAGAACCACATAAGCTTTACCAAACTTAATTTCTAAAAGGCAAACTTAAAAGAGAGAATATATATAAACTAAAAAGTCTTATTATATTTCAGGGTACAAGGGCAGCTTTCCAGTGAGAAAATTTTTAATGGTTTCTACTTTCCATTGCCCATAGAAGTCTTTAATATTTACAACTGCTGTGTAGATAATTCACATACCAGTTCACCTATACCTAAGTGTACATATTTAAGGGTAAAGCCATCCTAATACTTAATGCCATACACAGTGCATTTCTTTGGAAAAAAAAAGTCCACCTTTATGATATTTTGAGATATCAAAATATTTTGAGAAGGCTATTCTTTACCAACTTTTTGGTAGGAATTGGGAGCTGGTTATGATAGTTCCTAATTTGGAATGTCAATTCTCCCAATAGTTTTTTAATATATATCTTTAAGTGGTGCTAAATTTACTCAATGAGGATGTACTGAACACTTTGTGAGGTTCTGAGGAGTAAGAAAACACATAAAGCTTCTGCTTTCAACTTCTATAGGCTGCTACTAACTAAACCCATCTATCATCCACTGGAGGAAATGAACAATAAACAAACAGCACAATTACAGGCTAGGAGGGAAAGTAAGCAGGACAGGAAGCTACTTAATAACCAGTGAAGAGCTCTCAGATAGATACATTTAAATCCTGAAAAGACAACAAAACCAAACCAAACCACCATCACCACCAACAACAAAAAACAACCTAGCCATACATAACTAACTGGGGTAAAGCATCCCAAGCAGAGAAAAACGGAAATGTCCCGAGATGCAAACAGGCTCGTTCTGTTTGAAGAACACAAATGAAGCAATGTAGTTATATTTTTCAAACTGTGGGTCATATTTTGGATTGTAATGTCAATTTTGTGAATCTCTATATTTTAAAAAAAGAAGTCAAACAGAAAATACATCAGCCACATGTTTTTGGACTAAATATCCTTTAATGAACTTTTTCTTTAAGTGTGTGTGTGTGTGTGTGTGTGTGTGTGTGTGTGTGTGTGTGTACTGGTTTGCAATGTGTATGTTTCTTAATGCAGGGAGTAGTCAAATCTGCACTAAGCACAGAGAGTAATAAAAAGTGAGGATGGACAGGTGGACAAGAGCTAGGCAATATATGGCCTTGCATTTGTAGGGCACAGAAAAGAATTGGGGCTTTATTCTAAATACATACAGTGGGAAGACACTGAAGGGTTTCAAGCTGGGGAGTGACATGATCTAATTTGATATCACGATGTTGCTGAAAGATTACTATAGTGAAATCCAAAAGTCCTGAGTAGAGGGCCAGGCCAAGACTCTAACACCAGGGATTTCGAGAAAATTGCTTAATCTTACTATACTTTTCCCTCATTTTAAAATGACAAGGTTGAATCAAGATGATCTTTAAGACCTTGGAGATTGCATAATTTATCTATTTTCTGCTTGTTCCCTTGAATATATGTAAGTGACGATTATAGAATCACCAATTCATTAGTTATGAGTTATGTCTTAACATACTATGACCCATATAGCTATGATTACATTCCTATAGAAAACCATTTCAGAATTATCTCTTTACTGTAACAAGCTATGATAATAGACACTAATGAGATTTCTGTGCTAAAAGTGAATGGAGTGCTTTTGCAACTCTCTGGTACAAAGTTTGGTGCGTGAAGAAAATTGGCAAGGAGGCATGAAAAGATTTACTGACCAAGCATTTGGAACAGATTTCCTTATTGTAGGTTATCAACTGATGTACAGCACAGAACAGTATAAGGATGTAGGAATCTTCTGCTAAGCACTACAATCAATAAATACAATTTAATTCCTTCCCCAGTAACCAAATGACTGAGGCAAAATCTATACTGACAACCTACTAGTTTTTAGTTCCACACTTGACAATCTGAAACATGTTTCTTCACTTAATCCTCTAACCTTATTTGTATTTCACAGACACGGAAACAGGAACTCAGAACACGTGCGTAAGCATTTAGTGGAAAGGTCTAGATAAGCATCAACTAAGGCAGACAGCAACTTGAGCCTTTTAAATTCCGTATTTATAACTTAGTATAAATGTTTAAATTTTCTGTACAAGCACTAAGTCATCAGATAAGTACTTGACAATTCAAGTATCTATGACATTGAAACACGGAATGTTCAACCAGTAAATCAATTCTGAACTTACAGAAACTTTCAAGTACAGAGTGTGATGAAATAAGAAGTTGTGAGTAGTACTTTTGGTTTTAAGAAGCAGAATTAAGCAAAATAAAAGGAACTGGATTACCAAATTATGTACAAAGTATATAGCAACAGTACAATGACAATTTCCAGGTTCATTTTCTGGTGAAAGGCCAGCACAGGAACCATGAATTGTACAATGTCACCCATGTCATTGGCCAAATAGCCTGCTAGGCCCATGAACACAAGGAGATGCTAGACATTCTGATTTCTAACTTACATTAACCTTAACGTTAACCTTAACATTCTGATTTCTAACTTACGTTAACAAAGAAGTGAACACACCATCCGCCCAACTGAAGCAGCGCACACAGTATGTCAAAACCCTTGAAACACACACAGCATCTTTACAGTGAGGGTTGAAAATGTCTCTCACAACTCCCGGCAAAAACATCCACAAGCACCCTAGGAAAAGTTGGATGGACTCACTGCACACCCCACTTCAACTCCCAGACCGCATGCTCACCTGTCACATACTCAGCTTCGAATCTCCGCCGGGTCTCAGAGATTAGCTTGGGTTTATTCTGAGCGTTATTCTGGATGGGAGACACAAGAGAACCTTAGATGCTTACGGATTTTACCCAGACCACTCGAAACACAGAGCACCAGCACCAGAACACACAGGCCCTGGGTCTAGAAGGGGGCTTCCCGGCCCAGGGACCCAGCAGAGGTGCGGTGCTGCTGCTCACCTCCGTCATGGTCTCAGTAGCGGACTTGACTGCAGTTGTAGCCTTCACTCCTTCCACAGCACGCTACCAAGTATCTCATCACCAGCCGGCCCAGCCCAAAGGTAGATCGAAAAGGGAGGGAGAGGGAGGCGGTCGCGTGACACCGGAAGATAGAAGGTAGTGCTTCTATGTTGCCCAATCCCATACTGCTGTCCATGGGTAGAGGCGGGAATAAGTGCTCCGCTGGGCTCCCACTTGCTTCTCTAAGGAGAAACCCCGCCTTCCGACGTCCTCCTGGCAGTACTGGCCCTCCCTCAAGCAGTCTGGAGCAGTCCGATGCTTTCCCTGAAGCCCAGCCCCGATAGCTAGCTCAGCCGATCATAAGCTTCCACCACTCTGAGGCCCTGCCTTCTCTGCTCTCTCCCGCAACTGCCTCGTCAGGCTTAGCCTTCCGAGTTTTGCATTCAGCTATTGGGCAGGCTGTCCCAGCGTGCAATGCGCGGGCGGGAGGTTTGGAGCAACATGGTGCTTCTGATACGTGGCAATTTGGCTACCTTGCAGAATCGTCTTTTCTCCTGATCAGTCGCAGATAATCTGGATTGTGAGTGTTCGCTATACCCGGCAATTATTTCTGTTGGGTCTTGCGTTATAGGGCTGACCCGCCTGAAACTTTGTAGCCCCGGTTGGCCTCAACCCTCAGACATGCTCCTGTTTCTGTCTCTCTGAGCATGGATTACATTTGTAACCACCACTCTTGGTGGTGGAGTGTGAGACACTTAAAAGAGTTCAAATATCTCTGAACAAAATATCTTTGAACTCTGAGTTCAAGTGGTTGTAGAAGTAGAAAAAATGTTATATTGAGGTAATTGTTCTTAATGAGGTGAGAGTAAAGCTCTTCTGCCATATAAGTTACATTTTTTTTTGTCATAGCTTGAGGATGAGAGTGCATCTGATTTTCTGCTATATGTTTTAGAGTAACAGTATCCTTTCATATGTGGGTCTGTTTCTCTGGGCTCAGGTCAGAAATGCAATTGCCAAAGATACACATTTAAGTTTATTGCCAGGTTAAATTCTATAGCCACCCCTCTCTTTCACAAAGTACTTATTAGTTATCCCCTAATTGTGAACTTTGTTTCTCATTCATATATTTCAGTACTGTCACTCTTATGCAACAGTGTCAATCTGTGATTTCTGTATTTTGAATTCATTCTCTGTGTTGTCATTGCTTAAAAGAGTGACTCCGCGTATGTATGTCACTGAATCAAGAGAACAATATCGTATATATATATATGTATATTTATATATATGATAAATTTAGAGCATGTTCCTTTAATTACATTGATTTTACTCATTCTCTCACACTGCCTTCCAATAGGCAGATTATTCTTTGTAGAGAAATGCACGCTATGGCAATTTGGTTAACAGTATAGACTCAGGAGGCATCTTTTCCAAATCTGGCACCATTGCTGATTAGTATTATAAGCATGGATTAGTGCTGCAATCTTGGGACAGTTTACCTTAATTAAAGTAAGGGTTTTGCACTTCCATAAAGAATGGATAAGAGGATTTATTTTGAGAGAATAGCTGTAAACCTGGAATGATATGGTGCATATACTGTAATTGACAGAGATAATCAAAAGTGATTGATCATAATTATTTAATTCTTCTGTTCTTTACAGTTAGTTGTATTCACCTTCAATTTTCCCCTATTTTGAATAGTAATAGTTCCCTCAGGTAATAAAAATGTATTGTAAATTAAGATGAATTGTTTTTCTATAGATATTTAAGAGTTTTCATCATGGAGGCTGTATAAACTTTGTCTTTAGGAAGCAGGAGCCCAAGTGCCTTGTCTGTGGGGAGCAACCTAATGTAAAAAATCAACACATTTAGGGAAGAGTCATTTTCAAGACAACTAAACCATTGATTAGCTGAAGTTCATCCTAAAGATACTAATATAAACCCAGATTAGATTTATTAAACTTGAAACAGAGAGGGAAGTAGAACCCATACAAAATTCCCTGAGCCAGCAAGAATATTTAAAGTCATTTTTAGTGTTTTTAAGATCTCTCCAGCCTAAGCTGGCCTGGAACTTACCATCTTCCTGGGATGATAGTTATATTCTACCACATCTAGTTCAAGGTACTTTTAAATTAAATTTTGCTTGTGGTTATGTGTATGTGCATTGCCCTGGTGCACATGGAGGTGAGCAGGCAATTTTCTGGAGTTTGTGCTTGCCTTCTACCCCTTGAGGCAGTGCCTTTCTAGCTTCTGCTGCTGCTTTGCATATTCCTAGCTACATGGCTTGTGGGCTTTCAGGAAGTTCTCCTATCTCTGCCTCCCACCTCGCCAAAGGAATGCCGTCATTACAGGGCATGACACTACATTAGGCTGAATTTCACTTACCGCACCCACTTGTGCAGGCTTATGCAGCTAGCACATTTACCCATCTTCCTGATGGAAGGTACTTTTAATAGAACATCTAAATAAAGCTTTTTATGCTGATACCACATTCAGGCATCTTTTCTATCTTAGTTATTCACATTCTTAGAATTCTTTAAAGTAAGTATTTAATGACATTGTTACCAGGTGCTTGACACATACCAGTAATCTCAGCACTTCAGAGGCACAGGTGGGAGAATCAAGAGGTTAAGGTCAGCAAACATCTATTATACAGCAAGGCCTTCTCTCCATAAAATGTTACAATTGTATGAAAAGTTTTAATATGTTTGCTTGAAATGTATGACTACCTATGTGATAGTTCTCTAACAAAATATGTTTTATATTCTGCCTATTCCATTCAGTCTTCCTTTTCTCCCCCTTAGGATTAAAGGCCTCAGATGGAACTCATTTTCATTTGGAACTAGATCAACACGGAGACTTGATGTATTAGAATGGCTGGCAAACAAGCAATGCCATTAAATGAGCAAGCAAAATTCTTGTGTTATAATGGAGAAATCCTTGTTTTTCACTTATCCAAAGGAGATTTTGAAATGTCTACAGATACATCTGTATTACATGTCAAAAGGATGATATTTGATAGAGGAACAAGTACATTTGTTCTGGTATCCACTGGTTTTTTAAACATTAAAGAGAAAATTTATAATTTAAAAATTCTATGGTGTAATTGTGTGTCAGATTTCAGAACTAGAATTAACCTCCCTTGCATTTTGATACAATATACAAAATACATTAGTAATGTTTTCGAATATTACATACTATTTCTTCACAATCCCAACAAATTTGAAACACATTTGAGTTTTAAACTAAATTATGCATTGGATGAGAGCTTAAAGATCTTTGATGGCCCTATAGTATTTTGGCAATATCTCTAACAAATTCTTCTATATCTCTTCCCAAATTGGGAAAGTTACTAATGTATCAGTTAAACTTTCCTCTATTGAGTGGGTAGGTGAGATAGAAAATTTTGGTGTAGTTATTTTGGGGCTAGAAGAGCCATCTGAGGCTAAATGTACCCCCAACCTTTCAGAATCAGATTATGAATTTTCCAATTCCAACTTTTGTGCATATGCTCTTAAAAGTCAAGAAATGGTAAGCAATAGTTACCTTATTCCTCTTGCTTACAGTAGTGTAGTAACTCATGTGCATGTCTGTGCAGCCGAGATGATTGACAACCAATTAAGGACAACTTTGATTGCCCTTACGCGAAAAAATCAGCTTGTTTTGTTCCAAAACGGCATTCCTGTAAGAGTATGTCAGCTTCCATTTCTAGATCCTTGTTCAGTTCAAATTCTAGATTCAGGTAAAAGGAGCCGATATTTCATCGTGTCATTCAGATCCAAGGCTTGTGCTGTTTCAGAAAAGAAATTTAAGGTACAGTACTTAATCTCAATCTTAGAATAATTCAGTTGGCAGTCTCGGGCTTTTCTTGTGTTTTGCTTTGGAGGTATTGTTTTTTTTTTTTTCTTTTTTGAAACTGGGCTGGGTCTTAATGTATAGTTCAGGCTGGCTTTAAATTTTCCATCCTGCTTTCTTGGACTCCTGAGTCCTAAGATTACAATCTTGTGCCATCGTCATGTCCAACTATTTAAATCATTTTTTTTTCTTAGCATTGGTCTTTGTATCTGTTTCATTTTTTTTTTCTTTCTTTTTTGATGTTGTCTGAATCCTACCTGATATTGGTTTTGGGCCCTACTGTTGGAAGTCACTCTGAGTTTGGAAGCATAAATGTATAACTATAATTGTATTTATTTGTCTTTTACTGTAACTATTTGCAATTTTTATTAATGTAATCATTGAAATAGTAATTATATTTGAACAATTATTCTTAACAGTTAAGACAAAACAGTAAACATGGTGGGATTTTTTAATAGAATGGAATATTTCCTAATAATCAAATTCTGAGCCTTTACTATTATGGCCTGTGAGAGGTTTTAGATAATAGAATACTTTATTAAGTAATAAAATTATTTCTTTAATAGCAGTTTTGTCCCCATAGAGAAAGTAACACTCTTTCTTTGTGGTAGCTATGAATTCTATATCTTCTCATTCTACGAAGGAACTGAAGTACCTTGCAAAAATACCAACAAGCATAAATTTAAGTAAATAATGAAAACCTAAGTCAATGTGCTCCTAGACTAGACATTTGTAAAAGTCCCAGAGATATATTTCACTCAGCAATAGGACTACTTCTTCTCTGAGATTTTCTCTCAAGTAAAAACTATCTCTGCAACTTTTGACAAAAATCTGTTTACTGAACATTTAAAATTTGAGGCCATTGTCAGGTATAATGAAGCACAGATATTTGTGTTTTCAATAGAAGAGACTTGTATGTTTTGTAGTTGTACTGTCTAATATAGCCACTTCCCTTCTGACATTATTGAGTATTTGAAATGTGAGTGATCTGAGTTAAAATGTATTAAAAATGCCAAATGGACCTGAGATTTTAGACTTAATAAAGCACTGGGGTGTGGTGCCACATTGTAATCCCAACAGTGGGGAAACCAAGGCAGAACTAGTAAGAACCTGTCTTGAAAAAAGGAGGGTTAGTAAATACACAGTAAAATATTTTGATTTTTAATTGAGCATATTGAATTGAAATGGTCATGTTGTGAGATACTTCGTTAAATAGTCAACCCTCCATATCTAAGTGTTCTACCTACATTGATTCTACTAATTGTAGATTTAAAAACTCGACAAAGACTGGGGTGTGTATTGAAGATGTATAAACATTTTCCTTGTCTCTATCCCCTAACTAGTACAGTCTAACCACTGTAATGTTGCACTTTCATTGTCTTTGACATTATAATCTGGAGACGTGATAAAATATATGGCAGGATGTGGGTAAATTATATACAAATACTGTACCAATAAGCATCCACAGATGTTTGAATCTATAGAAAGTCTAAGAACTAATCTTCCACTTAAATTGAGAGATGACTATATTAAAATTACTTTTACCTTTTTACTGAAAGTTTAAACTTGTCTGTGCACTTCCATTTTTGGCTCACTTGTATTTGTATTAAATATCACTGTTTGAAATATATTCATTACAAATGTGCATGTACGTTCATGCATAGTTCTTTGATGTTTACATGTCCTAGGAATGTCAGAAGCAGCACCCATAAAATCTCACTAACGTGACTATGTAAACATGAGCTGAACACATTACACAAATTCTGATTGCCAATGTCTCCTTTCCATAGTTCATTATGCCCCATAATTGTGGGGAGACACGTGGGTTTTCAGATACACTACTTTCCTGTGCATGTGAAGAATCACAGCTTTAGAAATTAGTCTTATAGGACTGGGATTGATATGTCATTATGTAGATTGAAGAGCCTTACTTACATTCTTTCTAAAGTTTAAGCTACCTTCCTGTGTCATCTAGATAGCATGTCTATACTCCTTGGATTATGACTGGGAAGTTTAGCTCTTCTCCCTTATGGAGGTGATCTGAGCTTGTGGTGTTAAAAGCTTTTAGCTCTATGGACCTTTAAGAAATCTATTTTAAACTCTGTATCTCCTATTATAAACTTAACAGAACAATCTATTTAAGTAGAATGCTTCTGAGTGTCACACTGTTGAGAATCCATTCATTTTCTTGTGTGCTCCTGATAACATTGCCTTCACTGCCACCACTGGGGTTAAACTGTTAAGTTCATTTTGAGGTTCTGCTTTGATAGTTCTTCAAACATGTACTGATACCTTTCGTTCAGTTTTCCAGCGCAACTGAATTCCTTGGGTAGTTGGTCTGATTGTAAACATTATATCCAATGAGGCTTATGTGAAATAGGGTCGTGTTAAATTAGCCATGCTAGAGAAAGAATTTTCAGTAGAATTTTACTCACGCTAAATGTTAGGTTTCCCAAAGTTTTATTCATGGGAAGTGTTTGAATTTGTACGTAGATCATAAGATTTTAATACAGAAATCAGGACTGTAATAGTCTCTTAATAAGCATTAATAAAATATGACATAACTATCTTGCTACTTACAAAGTCCTCATAATTCCTTATGGCTTTGGATTCTATGGTAGCTTTTTCTTTAGCTTCTATATTACCACTTTCATCAGTCATTTGTAAGAATAAAGTTAAGAGATTTAAAAAAAGACTTACTAGTTGACTAACATTTTTACTTTCTGTGTCCCCCTGTAACACTGCCTTTCTTTCAGGTTATTGCTAAGTGGGAACAACTTAGCTTAGTACTGATAGATGACTTTGTTGGAATTGGAACTGAGCAAGTACTGGTCATTTTTAAGGACTCCCTGACTTCATTTGCAATAACAGATTTTGTCAGAATAAGCTATTCCGTAAGTTTTATTTACATAGTGTAGTTTAAGAGCCATTTTAGTACTTAAAAGCTTGGTCCTCTATATAAGTAGTTATGATTTCATACTTTAACTTTAAAACTTTAAAAGTATATTGTCTAAACCTTTTAAATGTCTACATTGTCCTTTTCAACAAATGCTATACAAATTGAACTTGCTTTTCATACAAACTTGTATTGTGGTATATCTAATGCTCACTCAAATGACAGTAATGTAAGTGAATTTTACTGTTGCTTCAGAAATAACACTTTTTAACAAATAACATTTCATTAATTAAGGAATAAAAAGAAGTGAAACTGTCTTTTTTGTTTGTTCAGTTGTTTGGTTGGTTGGTTTTCCTAGACAAGGTTTCTCTGTTGTAACTCTGGCTGTCCTGGAACTCACTCTGTAGACCAGGCTGGCCTCCAACTCTCAGAGATCCACCAGCCTCTGCCTCCCGAGTGATGTGATTAAAGGTGTGTGCCACTACCACCCAACTAATTCATAAAAGAGGAAATAAGTGGCCATGAGATGGCTCGGTGGTAAGGGTGCTTGTGGCCAAGTCTGATGACCCTAATAGTATGCCTAGAACCCACATGGCAGAAGGAGAAAGCTGATTTCCACAGGTTGTCCTCTGACCCCCACACATGCCAGAGGACATGCCTTAGCACACTCCCAACTCCAGAATAAATAATGAAGGAAATGTTTTACAACACAAGAAAGATTTGAAGCAATCTTGAAATCTTATGTCAAAAAAGAAATTATTTTCCCCGAAGTTTCAGAACTAAGCAGAATCAGAGTTTCTCATTTTTTTGTTTATAAAATGAGGATAATTATTTTTTTTTGCTTTAGAGTTACATAGAAAGTAATGAGCTGATACTTTGTGATACAGCATACAAATTTTAGGTAGTAACAGTAGCACCCATAATGATACTTGCCTAATTACTACCAGATGTTGAAAATACCTAATTTGTTTTTCATGACTGTCTTTTGGATAAATAGTCATTGTATTTTTTTTAATCCTGTGAATTTTCAATTTATTTCAAAACTTGTTTTGATCTTTTCTGTTATTAGACTGAACCACTAGATTTCAGCGAAGATCCTTCAGCAGAAGAGGAACATGAAAATTACTATTTGGTACTTCCAGCACTAGAAGCACAATTAGATGTTAGTGTTTCTCTTTCCTGTTTCCTTTTGCTTTTCATTATTGAGTTCTAACTGAAGTAAATAACATTGAAAGAAAGTATTAAGCAACTCAGTGCTTAGAAAAAGTGGTATTTCAGAGAGCTCTGGGATTTTGGCACTGTTATAAAAAATTTAGTATTATAAAATTGTTAGTTTGAATCCAGCTTTGGCTATATGCAGTTTCAGGACAGCCTAGGCAACACAGCAAGACCTATCTCAAAAATAATAACCCAAACTCCTGTGATGTTGCATAGGATTGGCTAGAAATGGTAAGTTTGTAGTAAATTTAGTAGAGTTGACAAGGTATGTGAATGAAAATAAAAGAAGCCCAGATTTGAAAGCATTATGGTCTATAGGATCTAATATTTCACAGCATCTCTCTTGGAGGGGCAGTAATATAATAGGTTATAGCATATTAACAGATATGTAACAGTCTGCTCTCAAGTTTTCCCTAATAATATTCTCTACAAAACCAGGCATGATAGGACATGCCTATAATCCCAGCACTTGAGAACAAGAGTTTAAGGTCAGAACATACCAAATTCCAAGCCAGAATAGATGAGATTATCTCAAACAGACATGGAAAATCCCTGTAATAGAATTCCTTATTTTTAGCTAAATATACCAACTTTATAGCACTATTTCAGTTTTCATTACTAACAAACTTCCTAACATAGCCTCTAAGGAAAGGATTTCTTTTGGATCACAGTTTTCAGAGGTTTTGGACCATGGCTGGCCAGCTGCAGCTGCTTAGGACTTGAGGTGAGGCAGAATGCTGTGATAGCAGGAGTGTGGTGGAGCATAGCTGTGCATCTCATGGTAGCCATGAAGCAGAGAGAGTCTGCCTGTGGTAGTTGCTTCTTCCTTTTCCCTTTTAACTTTCAGACCTTAGCCTATGGAGTGATGTTGCCTCACATCCAGTGTATATGTTGTCCCCTTTAGTTGATTATTTTTGGAAATAACCCTCACTGATCATGTTCTCATTAGATTTTCATCAACTTGACAAAAGCCAGGGTCATCCTGGAGGAGGAAGGTTTTTTAGAGAGTCACAGTTCCATCCGCCCACTCCTCGTTTTACACATGATGAAATATGCAGGTCCAGAAAGATTAAGTACCTTAGAGCTAAAATGAGAGTCTATTGCATCAACTTACTTGTTAGCAAGGAAGAAAATGGGGGACCCAGACCTTGAAGAAACTTGTGAGCATGTAGCAAGAATTATTATGATTGTAATGCCCCACAACTAGACATAACACAAATGCTCATCAACAGAGGGGAGAAGTGAATGGTAGTCATAGGATGGAGTGCTGTAGAGCACTGAAAAGGGAGGATATACAGCTGTTAGGGATAACATGAACAACTTTAAAATCTGATGTATGCAGAATGATTCAACATAGGAAATGTTCAGAAAACATAAAAGACTAAAAGCACTCCTTAGGAATTTGTAGAAAAAGTGCTAAAATTCAAAATACAAGCAAAGAGGTTATGTGAAGAGTCCAGGATGTTGTTGCCTCCGGGACAGAAAAAGACATGTGTGATTGTTCAGGACTTCCAGGCAGCTCCTAGACTGCTTCCATATCCTTGGATATATAGTTCTGTGGGTGTTGACTTCAAACATTTGACTTCAAACATTTCCAAAATATTTCTTTTTGGTCATGCATAGTAGAGTTCACAATAAGTAATACTAAAGATCATTGTC
Source organism: Cricetomys ansorgei (assembly GCA_026225945.1). Taxonomy (NCBI): domain Eukaryota; kingdom Metazoa; phylum Chordata; class Mammalia; order Rodentia; family Nesomyidae; genus Cricetomys; species Cricetomys ansorgei. The sequence continues at coordinate 8,811,743 of JAMJFZ010003396.1, forward strand.
AAGTAAGGCAGTTTGTTTCTATATCAGGTTTTTGTTTGGGTTTCTAGTTGTAAGGATATGAAAGAAAATGGTCCTTAAGATTCATGGCAAAATTCTGGAAAGGTAAGCCATCTGTTGGCTGCAGGATTATGTGTATAGGAAGAGAAGGTGAAGATGACTTTGATATTGATTAAATATTTCTTAAAGTGAGCTTGGTTTAGTTTTGTGGTTTAATAACCAAGCTTCATAATATCTTAAACTAGAGATTTGCTATTTTGTTCTGGAGCACAGGGAACATGATGAGGAAAAAGAACTGACAGAGACCAGTGCTAATTTCAAGAGGATTAATTTACAGTCACCCACCTTGAATGGATACATCTCCTCTCACCCAAATTACAATTAAGCAATCAGCTGTGGAGTATGAGCACTATGAAGCCAGTAGAACTAGGCCTACATGAGATGTTTCAATATATTAGGTACTCATTACATACTTTGAGTACTGAGGTAAGAGAAATAATTCAGTCTCCCCCCTCTGACTTTTAGTCGTTGATTTTTAAAAGAAGTTTAATTCAAAAGAAAGGAACCCAGATGTTTTTTTTAAAATATGGAAAAAACATTTTATTAAAAGCTGGATTAATATTTAAATGGTCTCATATATTATATGTCTATGTAAATGAAACAACTTGTGTCAATTCAATGACAAGAGTATTTATACTTTTAGTAGTAAAATACACTTCCTAATTATTTTAATCCTTAGAGCTGAAATCTAATTATCTTGCACAATAAAATGAATGTATTGCTCTATGCCCTGGTTTTATCCAAAGTTAATTTCTTCAATAGTTTTCAGTAGATTTTTGTCAGAGTTTACTAGGAAAAAAGACAAACATAAAACAGATTGTAACTATGATTATATATTATCTTTAAATTTTTGCTATAAAGATTATATGAACAGAATTTTAAACTTTGGTTTAAAAACTTCTATCTTAGATGTTTTTTCTTATCTGAACACTTATTTTGAAACAAATTATTCCAACCAGAGGAAAAAAAAAATGGTGACTGTGACAATGTTGGAAGGCCTTGGTTTTATTCATAGGATACATGTTATTTAACTCAGCATTGAAATAGATACTAATGTGTAAGTGTTTTCAGTTCAGTGCATGAATTCGAGAACTGTTACTTTCTGCATTGTCCTGTGAACACAGGTACTTCTGTGAGAAAAACAGAATCTATAAATAGAAGAGCTTGTCTAGAAAAGCATTCTCTGCAGAGTACTTCCAAAATTAATGATTTGTCTAGTTTGAAATCGTGTCCTGATAACTTTCTCTTTCTATTTTGCAGGCTTCTTTTGTTTTTGTTAACAAATTGCAGAAGCATATCTCACTTAAGGATAAATTTATTGCAAACTCCTGGAAGGCTCTTTTAGACGCATTTTATGGGAAAGTTGATAGTACATCAAGTGATAAGGAGGTAAAGTTAATCATGTGACTATTTTATCATTTAATCAATTGGCAATCTACAATCTGTTGAGTTACTTAAATTAGAATAAAGTAGAAAATATTGCTTACTGGAAAAGAAGAGTGACAGGGTAGACTTTCATAATATTGAAAAACATTTGATTAAGGAGCAAATATTTTACCAGTCTGTTTCAATTCAAACCAGCTCTGCCACTTCAGAGCAGTGTGACTTTAGGCAAGTTATTTAACCTCTCTGTAGCTCATTTGTCTTAATTTGTAAAATGGAGACAATAATACAATTGACAGAGGATATTGTGGTTATTGGGAAAGTTCAGTAAATTGATTTACAAATAGTACGTAGACATAAAAGTAAAGATTCAGTAAGTAATACAGTTATTCCCTCTAATCTTTTAATTTCTATTGTTATTATAAATCCATGTATATGGAAATGACTTCAGAATGTCCTGGATAGTAATAATGAAATTTCAGCAAAATTCTATAAACACCCATAAAAAAACCATTTAATCAGTTTTATTAATGCAAAAATTTATATTAGAGCTTAATGCAAGTCACAGACTGGATAGTTTTCATCACAGATGGATTGTATATATTATTAAACTTTATTAAAACCCAATTTTATGTCCCCACAGGCTCTATATTGGATAACTTACCTTCCAGTCAGGTCATGATTTTTGACCTGATTATATAATTATGTTTCATGAATTTTATTTTAGTAAGTTATGGATAACCTATACATTTTTATTTATTATATTATTTTTATTATTTATTATACCATATTATAATTTATTTTAAAGTGCTTCTGGGGTGTCCAAACTTTTGGCATCACAAAATGATGTAATCATGTGCAAATGTGTTGGGCTGAATTCATAGCTGTCTTGGGTCTCAAATGTGTGGTCGGTCCATGGGTCTCAGGCTGGGCATACTTCATCAGAACATAAAGCCACAAAGTTGTTCTACCTTATTTTCATTTTGATTCATTAAGTGCATCTTTTTGTAGTCACCCATTTTAACATATTTTTTTAAAGGACTGTCTTGTTCCTTTCTGTGATGACGATAACAACAGTGTCCATACCTCTGAGGAACATTTATCAGAAAAATTTCAAGAGCCCGAACATACTGTAGAGCAGACATGGTGTCGTATACTAGATGATGACTTAGTTGTTGGAGTGAAAGTCACGTCTTTGAAACTGTAAGTAAATTCTGCATTAATGCTGCATACCAGCACTGTCTAATAGAAATTACTGCAAGGCACATGTATAATTTTAATTGTTCTAGTCACCATATTTAAAAATTGAATAAAAGCAAGTTTCATTTCAACATATAATCAGTACAAAAAGTATTAATGAGATACTTGTTTTAATACTGAGCTTTTGAAATTTGGTATGTATAACACATTGGAATTTACACTTGCTATGTTTCTACTATTTAGTAGCTATATGTATTTTGGACACCATTGCTCTATAAATAACTATATGAATGCATTGAGTTTATTTCAGGAGATTGACACTTAGGAAATTAAGATAGTATTCTCAGGGTGGAGATAATTAAACAGCACAGGAAACTATCAAAGCATTGAGAGGAATTAGGAGCAGGTAGAAACTTTTAACTATCATGGATTGGAGAAAGTTTAGTTAAATAACTAGGTCTCTGATAATACAGGATTTTTCTCCTTTGGGCTATTGAAATTGTGGATAGGAAAATAATTATCTCTTCTGTCTGCTGCCTAGCAAAAAGATTTTCCATCAAAATAGTGAACCACAAATGTGCATTCAGAGAGAGAACAAATTGGAGAGACTCTGTTAGTATATTTGACTATTGTAACAGTATGGGGCTCAAACAACTTACCTGGTAATTAGAAGTTTCCACTCGATCTTGTTTCAGTGAGTTTTTTCAGTTTTTTTTTTGTTGTTGTTGTTATTGTTTTGTTTTCCGAGATAGAATCTCACTCTGTAGCCTCACTCTGTAGCCTAAGTTGATCTAGAAATATCTTTCGCCCAGCTTGGCTTCACACTTTTTTTTTTCAAGACAGGATTTCTCTGTTGTAACTCTGGCTGTCCTGGAACTCACTCTGTAGACCAGGCTGACCTCGAACTCACAGAGATCCACCTGCCTCTGCCTCCTGAGTGCTGGGATTAAAGGTGTGTACTACCATCTCCTGGCTAGCTTCAGACTTTTGATCCTCGTGTCCCACCCATCCTAGCACCAGGATTCCAAGGGTGTGTTACCATGCCTGCTTGTTCACTGACTTCCTAAGTGTTTGAAGTGATTGATCATATAGGTTTTGGCCGTTTTTGGTTCATGTAGTGAGTTAGGTGAATCTTTTTCCTAGTATAAAATTAGTTTTGTAACCCTGAGTTTTATAAACCCAAATTCATTATATAATTTTAGTGTATTGGTGATAGATTTGGTTTGTTAATGTTTGGTCAAGAAGAATATTCATATTTGTGGACATGAGTGAAGTTGACTTGAAAATTTCTTCAATAATACTTTCTTAGTTTTAGTACCCAAGCTGTAACAGTTTGTTCATTTGTTTGTATTGAGTATTACTGTGTTGCCTAGGCTAGCCCAGAATTCCTGGTCTCAGGTTATCCTGTCAACTCAGCCTCCTAAGAAGTTGGGGCTATTTTTTCCTATTCTATGGAAGATTATATAAAACCAGAATTATTTTGGCTTTGACACTTGCTTGTACTGATCTGGAAAGCAGTGGACACACGGCATTTTGTTGTGAGATGATTTGTGATTTAGAGCAAAAGCCTGGATATAGCTAGGTGCTTATTCGTACCTGAGTGGATTGCTTCTGGATATTTTTGATGTGCTGAGATAAGAGTTATCTTTGGTTGGTTGGTTGACTATGGGACATTTTTCTTAGTGATAAAACCCAGCCTGGATCCATGCTGATACTTTCAATCCAGAGTAAAGACTTCATAGTCTTATCAGTACCAGTCTTGTATCTCAATTTCTTCCTATCCCTGAAAATCCCAGTTCTCAGTTACACCAACAAAATTGCTATTTTCTTCATTCTACAATCTGTATATCATATTCACAGAATCAAAATATCAACAGTATGATTATTACAAGTTGTTTCTTTAAAGTTCTTTTCATACTTTGAAGTTCTTTTCATAATCTTTCTTATAACTCAGTAGGTAGTGAAATTTCTCTCTTTGGGGAGTATAATTATTCCTCAATAATGTTGATAGAGTTGGAATGTGCCTAAATAAACCTGTCATACTTATAAATTGTGAGAAATACCAATCAGAGAAGAATTTCTAAAAGATAAGCAATAATCTATATTTAGAAGTTATGTCAAATAACTCAAATTCTTTTTTTCCACAGATCTCCTAATGATATGACTTTATCACTGATTATGGATCAAGGCAACAGGTCCAGCTTTCATGTTATGAAGTGTCGAAGTCAAGTGATTAGGTTGCGTGTAAATTCTTTCCCAAAAGCATGCTTGATGCCAGGGGAAACAGGACCAGAGATAAAAAGGATCAAGTTGACCTCTGGTAGCCAAGAAGAGGAAAGCTCTTTTTGTGGACAATTGTCTAAGACAGAATGTACACACATAATTACTGCTGTGACATCTCTTTCACCACTTTTGGTGTTCAACAAATTATGTTGCACTGTGCTATTAAACATTAGTGACAGACATACTAATAAATATGCTGAGTGTGATTATATTATATGTGCCAACCTTGATTTTAATCTTCAAGATCTTTTTAGTAAGAACCACCTACTGGCATTTCCGAAGAAGCAATCAATAGGTAATTTGAAGAGTAATTTTTTTATTGTGTGCTTAATTGAATCAGAATAATTTGAAAATTCATTAATAGCAGACAGAATTTAAGGCTAGAACTCGTGATATGTTTTTCTTGTAGAACACCTGGAAGATCTCGTTTCACTCCTTGCAGTATTGCACAAATATTGTTTCTGTGTCACATCACCTACCCATGCCCCAAATTTAATGAAAGTATGGCTCTTGAAATACATGAAATGTGAAATAATCGAAGAGTATAGAGAAATATACTTTTATAAAAAGCTACAAAATTGTGGGGCACTCTTCTCCTGGGAGCCAAGAACAACATTTGAAGGAGTTTTAACAGTATATTGCAGGTAATGTACATCTAGTTAAACCAGTCTAGAGCAGTTCGTATGCATGCGTGATCTCATAATAATTTCTGTAGAATTTGGTTTTAGTACATGTCACAGTCATGGTCTGGTATTGCTTGAATAGATAGAAATTTAATATCTCTGTTTTTGTCTTTTTCTTAGAACCTAGTAATTATTTTAGAATTTACCCCTTCATTCTAGTGAATTTTCAGTAAATACTGTACTGCTGTTATTACTGAGCAAAAGATTCATAATCAGGCCAGTAACTTGGCTGCTACTAAGTTAATTATTACAGGATACATGTATTGATATAATTGTTTCAATGAAAGCATGCATTTTTTATTTTATTGATCTTAGAGTTGAAAATGAATATTAATTGATTCCTGTAGTATTTTGCATGTGACTGTTTTGTGCTGTGTCAGTTGTATCACAGTATGGTTTTTTTTTTTTTATTTCAGGAATCAAGGAGTTTTGTTCCAGTGTCTTGACCATCTCATCAAAGTTCTCCCTGTAAAATGTTTCTTTAAATACTTGAAATTAGGAAGTGAGAATTTCCTAATTGGTCATTTGTCATCCACTTTGGAGAAAGAACTAGTTACCTTTTGTTCTCTTTCTACTTCTGCCTTTGAATATATTAGAGATGGATTTATGAATAATTATAAAACAAGCAAAACAAATAATAATGCCACAACTGCTTCAGAGAGAAGGGCCAAAATCCTTCTGCACAAACAAGAAGTTTGGAGAGAAAGATTAATAAAGGACTTGAATCTGAAAGTGAATGGTCACAGTTATGCTGAGATGACTTTGGCATTAGCCAAGGTTCAGTTGAAATCAGACCTTATTGCACAGAACCTGGCTGATTTGTAATTGCACTTTAAGAATCTTATCTTATCAGCTCTCATAAAGTGTTGGTTTCCCTCATCCTTCATTAATATAAAGATTAAAGCTTATTATAACCCCCCAAGGTCTTGCTTTACATTCTTGCTTCATAGGTCTCATTCTATAATCCAGGCTGGCCTCAAACTCATTGTGAAGCCCAAACTCATCTTAGAATTGCAGAAATTTCCCTGCCTTAACCTCTTGAGTTCCCAAATTGCAGTTGTGTGCCACCACCTCAGCTCAATTATTAGTTTTGATGATACACAATATAGGACTGTTCTAATAGAGGAGCAGCTCTTATGTTGTGTCTCCTTCTACTTCTATTTTATAAAGCAAGGGGCATTTGACTATGTCTGGAGAGTTCTTTTTTTGTGTTAGAAATTGTAGGAGAACATGTTATGTTTCTATAATCAGAAAAGCTGAGACACAGAATCCGTGTGAGTGACACTTTGGACTAAATATTGTGGGGCTTTGTTTTATGCTTAATAGGAAGTTTAGCAGCATCTTTGGCCTCCTCTACCCAACCCATCTATGCAGAGTAGTTAAGACGAGAATGCTATGAAACCTTCTACTATACAAGGATAGCCCACACACGAAAGAACTAAATCCAGTAATCCAAAGAACTAAAATGTCAGTAATTTGGGTTGAGAAACCTTTTCTTAAATTTAACACTTAAGTCAAAAATATTTTGTTCTATTAAAAAAAAAACTTGATTTCTTTTTTGTGGATTCTGCTTAGTAAAACATGGCAAAAGAGCTTCAAATGCATGAATTAAGTAAGACTGTCAAAAGTCACAATTTCTTTGAATATTCAGCTCTTTTGGAATACTGAACGTAGTGTTGAGACCAGTTTGTGAGGCTCTGGCTAAATTGTATTAGACAGTTGCTGTGAAATTACCCAATTCTGTATGCAAAGAACTTGGGACATTTTTCTTAAAAGTACATCTTTCAGAGGGCTAAGTGTATCACACAAGCTACAATACTATATAGTTTTGGGGCCGAGCTTAGGTAAGAGCATTTGCCCTGCAACTCTGGAGACCTAAGTTCTGATCCTATAGAAGCTAGATGCAAAAGTATGCACCTATAATGCAGTGCCCCTACAGTGAGATGAAAGTGGAGACAGGAGGATTCCTGGAAATTCACTGGGACTAGCTTCATACACACAGCAGCAAACAATAAGAGACTCCATCTCAACCAAGATGGGAGGTTGCCTCTGACCCCCACAAGTGTGCCACACATGTTCCTGTGTGCACACACATTATACATGGGAAAATTTGAAAATGTTCTTGATGCCTTGTGAAATTCCAGCTGTAGACAAAACAGAAATACTCAATTCTAGCTAAAGAATATGCTTCTCAGTAGAGACAAATTTTAAAATAAGTGAAAAATCATTAAAGAACTGATGTATAAGATCTAGTGAGAGACCTTTGAAAGAGAAATGAAAAAGAATGATAATGTTATTTAGTACCCATGTGGGTTTGCAATTGCATGGTGTGCATGTGGAGTTCAGAGAACACTGCGGTAGTCATTTTCCTTCCACCCAGTGGGTCCAGGGGATTGGACTCAGGTCATCAGGCTTACTCACTGAACCATCTCACTAAGGCTGAAAAGAATTCTTAACTAATAACAAGAGTATTCAGAAAAGAAAGGAAGGGGTTGTGGTAACAAGCAAAAAGGAATCTTCCTGGTCCTTTTCTGTTCTGTGACTCTTGAGTAAAATGATGATTGCCTTCTCACTTGAAAGAGATAAAGATGGTTGTAAAAAGTAGTACCTTATGTTTGCATGCACGAAGTACTAGTTGTTCCCGTGCTTCAGAATTCCTTGTACCTAATGATGTGAACATGTAAATGGTTTGAAAAGTCTATAGGTTATCTTTTTTACAACTGTCAGTTTGCTCCAATCCTCTAGAAAAAAATTTTCAAGACATCTTAAGTGTGAAAGTTGTTCAGTTCAGGGCCTAGGTTAAGTGAAGAGTCAAGAAGTGTAATATTTATTGACAGGTAGCTGTATGCCTATCAATAATCTCAAAGTACATGTAAATATATTCATATGTGTACCTGTGCATACATAAGGTTTGTTTGTTCTTGCAGTATTAGGGATTAAGTCTGGGTTCCCATACCAGCTAAGCAAACACTCTACCACTCAGCTATATATACCCAGCACTTTTTTAAAAATGTAATATATTTTATTAAAATATAATTACATCATTTACCCCTTCCCTTTCCTTCCCCCAACACCTCTCATGCTTCCACCCTTGACTCTTTCTCAAATTGATGGCCTCTTTTTCTTTGATTAATATTACACTGTGTGTGTGAGTGTGTGTGTGTGCCCGCGCACACGCACACACTTGTGCATGTGCGCACATGCAACAAAGATATATATACAGCCTGATAAATTCATTTTTGTTGTGTGTATATGATTTGTGGCCTGACCACTTTGTATTGTAAAAAAAATTAGGGGACTCATCCCTCAGAGTGGCAACTTGCCTGTATTCATTTAAGGGTGGGCCTCTGTGTGATTTGTCCTTTTCTGCATTAGCATATCTGCCGATATTATTTCAGGTCTTATTTAGTTATATTAGTTATATTACTTGTATTCGTTCAGGTCTTATTTAGGCACTTATATCTAGGATGCATAGTCTCCCAGCAAACTTCGTTCTCTGGCTCTTTCAACCTTTCTGTTCTATCTTCTGTGATGTTCCCAGAGTCTCGGGTGCAGGAGATATGTTGTATCTGTTGGGGCTGGGCTCCCCATGATCTATTGATCTCTGCATTGTGTATAATTGTGGTTTTCTCACTAAGCTATCCAGGCTGATCTTGAACTTGCTCTGCATTGAAACTTATGATATTCCTGTCCCAGTCTCCCAAGTAGCCGTAATTACCAGCTTGTGTTACTTGGCCTGACTGCATATAGTTAGTTCTGCGTATAAGCCCATAAAGTATAGTTATTAGTATTGTTGCCAACCTATTGTAATCACTTTAAAAAACAGCAGGTACTTTAAAAACTCTAATATGCAAGTGAATATTTTGTTGTCTTCATTTCATCCATTTATACCATTTAAAATCAGCTAATTTTCCCCCCTGGTCTCAGGAAAAAAATATAATCAACTTCCATGTCTATCTCTTTCCACTAATAAAAATATAAAATTGAGCCATGTAAGTAGAAACCTTTGTGAGCTTTGAATTTTTCCCTCTTCTCCCTCCTTTTCCTCTTATACAGTACTAGACATTGAGAAAAGGCCTTTTCCCCCCATGTTCTCAAATTTTAAATTGCGGAAATATTATATCCCATGCTCAGAATTTGTGAATGTACGCTTTTTTTCTCAGGCAGCCATATCTGAAGAACTTGACACATTTGCTTCTAAGGACAGTTGATGCATTTAGAAAGTGGTGACACACAATCTGTCATTGAGCTTTTCCAAGGGCTTCTTCTGTTTGCCATTTAGGGTTATCTGTATCTCTGATTTGAGTTGCTTACAACAACCACAACAAAAGTTTTGTTTTCCTTTGGTCCATAGTATTGCAATGCTGGTAGTCTGGCCATATTTTTTAAAGTACCTCTAACTTTATTAGTACATTAAAGAAAGGGCCTTAATTTATAATCCGTAGGTATTTTACGTTTTAGATGCTGATAACATTGTATCATTGAAACAAAAATCCTCTGGCTTCAGCCCTTTGGTCACTTTTTAGGGCCTCATTTCAGTAATCTCTTCTGCCATTTGTATTCAGTAGGTGCCATTTTCTCTGCTTCCTCTCTATCACAGCAGGCCAGTTTCCTTAAGTCTTTCTCATTGAGAAGAGCTGTGCGCCAGACCATTTGAGTTGCATCTCAGTATTTCATGTTTTAGAATATAGAATAATAATGTGATAGACTATATTTATCTAACATGTTTGTCTTATGTGTTTCTTAGACATCTGAGGAACTCAGACTTTCAATTATTTCTTATTTGTTATTTTTGTTTCTGCTTTTGTTTTTGTTTTTGAGGCAGGGTTTCTCTGTTGTGACTCCAGCTGTCCTGGAACTCACTCTGTAGACCAGGCTGGCCTTGAACTCACAGAGAACTGCCTGCCTCTACCTCCCAAGTGCTGGGATTAAAAGCCTGTGCCACCACTGCCCGGGTCAATTATTTCTTATAGCAATTGTTCTCATATTCTCAGCTGACTGTTGTCCTGTGGCAAGAAAAGAAAGCTTAATCTTTTTTTATTGTTCAATGAGTCTTTCTGCTAGGAACAAAAATGGATTTGATGTCCTAGGACTGTTTGCAAAATAGAGTGGCATTGCTATATTGAGATAGGCACAGGGTTATTAATTTTGAGCCTCTAGTAACCATAACCTTTGCTCTATTTTTACTATGCTTTTCTACTTATAGTCAGTCTATTAATAAAACAGTCATGACTTGGCAGTTTTATATTAACAAGTTATATTTATTATTTTTAAAATTTGGGATTATAAAAATATTTAATTCCTAAAACTATAACTTTATTAATATAATTGAAATATGAGGGAGGGGGTAGACAATGTATAAATCCTGAAATGGTTATATTCTCAGAGTTGAGTGATAAAATCAGCTGAGGTTTTTTTCGTAACTACTTTCCTCAAGCAATATCCATAATGCAGTCTATCAGTTCCCTATTTTCTGTCAGTTGTCTTTGATAGAACTATCACTTTCTAGAATTATTATATTATTATTGCTGGTTCATATTTGGGGCTTTCTTAAATGAATGCCAGATCTTTAAGCCTTAAGTTGTAGCAGATAGCTACTGTGTGGTTCCACAAAGAGGACAAGGAGACACTTTTAACAGATTCAAACCCTGCCAGACCTCAGCAGAGGGAACCACTTGTCGTGGCAAACACCATACTAGACAATGGAATCTCGATTTTCTGGTCTAAGGAGTTTTTGATCCCTAAACTCCTCTGGAGTTCTTTTGTTCTAAAAACTCCACCCCCTCATTCAAAGGCCTATTTGCACAATGAAGGAAACCTGTAGCTTAGTCTCATCTAACAATCCTTTAGCAGCCAAGCTATGCCACATTTATGGTGAGGGAACTCAAGGCTTAAGGGAAGTGTTCTTTCCTTGTTGCCAGAGACTGTGGGAGGTTACAAGAATTCCTCCACAGGAACTCTGCTCTTCCACAACGGCTCTGCTAGAGAGCAGTGATCAGGTGCAGATCATGATAAAGCAACCACCTTTTACTTAAAGTCAAGACCTGCAGATAATACAAACTGCCAAGGTTTAGGCCCTTCCAGTAACCATGTATTATAAACATAATTAGAAATAAACTTCTTCCACATTAAATAACTTCTTTTTGAGACTCACCTAAGTGTTCCTGGAACTTCCACCATTATTTGGCCATTACTACGGTAAAAGACTTGGAATTCAAGGGAAAAAAAATGTAAGCTGTCTAGATTAGAAACCTTATGTCTTTGTTTTATGTGAGTACTACATCAGTTGAGATGGGATAGAGGTGGAATTCTGCTTTTTCTTTAAAATTGTTGTCTGCTGTAATACTTCCAAATGATATTCCTATCAAAAACATTTCACATCTTTGAAAATAACAGTGGTTTATGCCACGCCAACTCCAGTGGAGTCCGCGTGACAGGGATAAACTCCTGCTCCGTGGATTGAGACTAAAGCCAACTCCAGTGGAGTCCGCGACAGGGATAAACTCCTGCTCCACGGATAGAGGCTAAGGCTTCAAGGAAGCTGGTCTCCTGGAAAGTTTGGCTGGCGCCCCTAGATACAGAGGGATGTTAGCCAACTCCAGTGGAGTCCGCGTGACAGGCCTAAACTCCTGCTCCGTGGATTGAGACTAAAGCCGACTCCAGTGGAGTCCCTGTGACAGGGATAAACTCCTGCTCCGTGGGTAAAAGCTAAAGCTTCAAGGAAGCTGGTCTCCTGGAAAGTTTGGCTGGCGCCCCTAGAAACAGAGGAATGTTTTCCTGTCATGCCCTAGTTACGATTGTTGGCTATGGTCTGATAGCTATCATTTTCCTTCTCTTTATTCTATTCTATGGAGCGTGGCTGCAATGCTCTCCAGTGTCCACCCACCTAAGATGGATGTACAAAATGTCGAGCAAACTCCAAAAGCCCCTGAAATTGTAACTCCTGACTTTGATCCTGATTTCAGTCTCAAAAAGTAGGTACCCTCTATTACAAACCAGTACAGTAACTGGCTTCTAAAAAATTATTAACCACAGTATACTTACTGATATGCCAACCGTAACCACATTGTATGCCAACAGTAACCACATTGTCTTACACATTGTAAGGTATGATCTGTTTTCACATATTGTATCCCTTAACCACATTTCCCTGAAAGAGGCCTGACGTATGTATTTTGAGACAATTCACAAAAGAGGCCTGACGTATTTTGACACTATTCACATTCTTGTATGATTATGTTTCCCTGTATTAAGAATAATATATAAGTCTGATGCTCACTGCTGCAAATTACACTCAGATTCAACACATTCTTGTGTCTGTGTCTATTTGTCACTTCGCCGACTCCTTGCCCACCTGAGTACCGGATTCCTGATTCTCCCCGGACTTAGGAGACCCGGCTGGGTCGGTCCGCAGCAGGTTTATAAAGCAGAAGGAGATAAAGAGATATGTTCATTCAGTCCTGTGTTTCCCTGTGATTTCATTGAATAGCTTGTACATATCTAAGGGCTGAATATATAAAGATAGTTTTCTTGGCTTTTCAAAAGCTTGCACTCTTAATGGAGACACAATCACACAGAGCTGTACTCTAGCCTAAGTTAAACAAGTGTCCCTAATGTTCCAAGGGGGCAATTTTAAAGGGCTGTGTCCAATAGAAACATGATCTGAGAAATGATCTGAAAAAATAGGTTCTAGTTGTACACTGCTGTGGCAGCTAACCAAGGAAGACAAAGAGGCATAATCATAGATATGAACCCTTTCAAACCTCAGCAAAGGGAACCACCATCATGGCAAGCACCATACTGGTCAGTGGAACCCAAAGCATCTCTGTTCAGGTGTTTTATTGATGCAGAACTCCTCAGGTGCTTTACTGATAGCATGTGCATATCATAAGTAATCCAACATCTCCCACATAAGTCCAACATCTGCAGACAATACAAACTACCAAGACATAGGCAGCCCTTTTCCCAACAGTGCACAAAACAACTTTTTACGCATAGCTAAAAAAAAAAAAACTTCTACAAAAATTCCTCATTTCTGTATAAGACAAAAAATATGTTTTACCTCTACAACACAATTTCATACTACACAAGCAAAACTATTTACAAGAGAAACAATCACTAGAATTGCTAATGCACAGGACCAAATGAAACCAAACATCTATCAAGCTTTTCACAATGTCTTTGAACAGCAGGAAAGCATTATCAACATCCAATTATCTTGAATTTACTCAAGATATTCTGCTATACTCATAGGTCAGTGCATCACTCAGTCATCATCAGAGAAGAAGTAGATGGGAACAGATGTGGAGACCCACATCCAGTCATCACAGAGGGAGAGAGAGATATCTTGAAACACAAAGTTCTAAATAGGATATCTCCATCAAATCCCTCCCCTTGGAGCTCAGAGAACGTTGTGGAAGAGGAGGCAGAAAGAGTGTAAGAGTCAAAGGGCATGGAGGACATTAGGAGAATAAGGCCCTCTGAATCAACTGAGCAAGTCTCCTATGAACTCACAGAGACCAAAGCAGCAAGCACGGGTGTACAGGGGTCTGCACCAGACCTATGCACATATATTATAGCTTTCAGCTTAGTATTTTTATGGAATACCTGAGTGTGTGAAAGAGCGGGTCTCTGATTCTTGTGCCTGCTCTTAAGACTCCTTTCCTTCAGTTGAGTTGCCTTACCCAACTTCAATGAGATGGATTTTTGCTTTATCTTTATCTTTATATATATATATATATATATATATATATATATATATATATATATATAAATTTATTGTTATCTCTTAGAAGCCTGTTCTTTTCTGATGAGCTAGAGAAAGAGAGTGGATTTGAATAGATGGGGAGGTGGGGAGGAACTGGGAAGAGCAGGGGGAGGGGAAACTGTAATCAAGACATATTGAATGAGAAAAGAATGTATTTTTTAATAAAAGAGGGGGAGGAAAGATGTACAAGGTCATCTATGGCTACATATGGAATTCAAGGCCAGCCTGGAATGAGACCCTGTCAAAAGAAAGACAGAAAGACAGAAAGACAGAAAGACAGAAAGACAGAAAGAAAGAAAGAAAGAAAGAAAGAAAGAAAGAAAGAAAGAAAGAAAGAAAGGAAGGAAGGAAGGAAGGAAGAAAGGAAGAAAGGAAGAAAGGAAGAGGAAGGAAGGAAAAAAGAATGACCTTAGGAAATTTAAGTTAGGAGAGAAAATAATTGATATTAATAATTAATTAAGAAGGAAAAAACCAAGGAAAAGTGAGAATTGCTCCCTAAATGACTTATTGCTAGTCTATTGTTTCTTTGGGGTTAAATTTTGTATCAGCCTTGGTATAAAATAAGGCTTCTTCTTTGAGAGAGAAATTAACAGCCTTTTAGCACTTGTATGGTATTATAATGACAAATTAAAATATTAAGACACATATATTTGGACAGCTTCTACTCTGAATATTTTCATAGTTCTGTCATCATACCATCATGCAAGGAATGTGGAACCGAACCCCCAGTTTTCTGAAAAACAGTACATCTAGGAGGAGCTCTATGTAAAACACATGGCTGGCTTCTCCATCAAGACTTTTGCCAAGGTTCAAAACTGAAGAAAGTAGAAAGCTAAAGCTGAAAACTTCTGAAAGTCAAATTTGTTTTATTCCAGAGCTCATAAAAACCCTTCATGATCTAGGGATTATAACATGTCAGATGTTGATTCAGGCTTACAGATGTTGCAATAGTGTCCACATCATACAGTTTCTGATTGGAGTCAGTTAACTAATCATGCATCCTTATTGCCTAATGAAATAAACAGGAAATTGACTCTTGTAAAAAATAAAAAATCATATCTATGGATCTTCTATACACATTGCTTGGCACACAATAAGGTGCCAAGCTATGCAATAAGGAAGAACTAAAAATCATGAAAAAAATAGATGTTGATCCAGATGTGGCTTATACTGAGACTAGCAGGTAACTTTAAAGTGTTGTATTAAACAATATGTCCAAAATAGAGGAAAGGATAAAAGATGGAAATATAAAATAATTCGAATACTTAGTCATCGAGTAAAAGGTTTAGAACTGAAAATTGCAGCCTCTGAAGTGAAAGACTCCATGCATGTTTAGCAATACACATGACAGACAGCCAAATAGAATTAGTGAGCTGAGGTGTGGGTCAATAGAAGAAAAAGTGAAGCACAGAAGGAAAGATAGAAGAAAGATTACCATGTAATAGCCATGATACATGCTTAATGTTTTTACATTTACACTTTTGAAATCTCAAAGACAGGGAAAGATTGAGGCAAAAGCAATATTTCAAGTAATAATGCCTGAGAATTTGTTCAAAACTCATGAAATACACTAACTCGGAGATTTACATTTTGGAAGTTCCAAATTGGAAAAAAATAGTGAAAAACTGCATTTATGCACATCAAGGATAATAGTTGGTTAGACAAAGACAAAGTCATTGAAAATACCATGAAAGTGGCTAGAGAAAACACAGAACCTTCGGGATGGGGATGATATAACTGACAACTGATGGTTTTTCAAAAACATTTGAAACGTTTTTCAGAAATCAATTATCTTTAAAGTTATTTTTAAAACATCAGTCTATGGGGACTAGAGAGATGGCTCAGTGAGTAAGGACACTTGCAACCAAGCCTCAAGACCTGAATTTGATCCTTGGGACACACATGATAAAAGGAGAGAAATGACCCTTGAAGTCATCCTCAGACTTCCCAATACCTGCCTTTGCACCACCCCCAATACAAATACATTAATAAATATAAGGAAAAAAGAAGCCTATATCTAGCAAAATATCCATCAGAAATTAAGGTTTTCAGACAAAGACTAAGGGGATTCCTTAATCTTAATTTTAAAACTAGGCCAGCCCTAAGAATTTTAGAAAAAGCCATTTAGGAAAGAATGGAGTGACACTGAGTGGAACATAGAATTGCAATAGGAAATGAACAACATTGGGATAACAATGATTTCTCTCCAAGGTAATTGTCATGACATTATAATTTGTGGAACAAAATGTATGGTAATGATAAAAAGACTTCAGGATGTTAAGTTTAAGATTTATTAGGTTTAGAAATATGAGAAAAAATAGAATATTCTATGTACTTCTTAGGATTAATAGGTGCTTACCAAAGGACATGCTAAAATTTTCCATAGAATCATTTGTAGATCACTATTCATGATTGCTTTTATTTATAAGAGCTAGTGAATAAAATAATCAGAATGTCTTTGAGTAAGAAAATATATAAACAAATTGTGATGTTAATCCATATATGAAATTCTACTCAGAAGTAAAAAGGAACAATCGTGTGTATTATCTCATAGATATAATATATGAAAGAAAAAAGAATAGACACAATCCTATTGACATAATATTCAGCAGATAGTATGTGACTGGAGGATGTTAACTGGAAAAGTTCCTGGAAACTGGGATGATAGAATGTTGCAAATCTTGACTAGAAATAGTTTTAAAGTGTGTGCAGTTCTCAGAGCTCAACAGACTATATTTTTAAAATCTATATACATAATTTTTAAGTGAGCACATAAATAATTATTTGACGTTGGAGTCTTTGTGCTAGGGACATTTATTCTTATAAATGATCAGAATCCAATTTTTGATAGCTGAGTCATGCTACTGGTGAAAATCATGTAAACTTTCCTAAAAAACTGTTTTGTACTATGTTTCCATGATCTTAGATCCTCAAGATCTTTGAGAAAATACACTGCTAAAATATATTCTAAGGAAGTGAGAATATACATATGCTCAGATATAATCACTTTACTATTTTCAAACAATGAAACATGAAATGTCTGACTATAGAAAATGATATTTAGAATTTGTTTCATTCATATAATGGAATATTCTGCAATTCTTAAAAATTATGTTCATACATACACAAACAATTCACCAAGATAATATATTTCAACTTTAAGACTGGCACAAATCCAAGTGTTGTTTGACAATACGTTCTGCTGTCAAGGACATGGGGAAATTTGTACTTTTGTTCTCTGCAGATGGGAGTAGGATGGATGGATCTCTTAGGCGGGTAATTTGGCAATATCTGTACAGAATTACGAATTCATATAAACTTTCATGAAGAAATTCTCCTTGAGGCAAATTGTGATTTAATATATTTGTGTGTATATTTGTGCATACATGCATACAAAGTTATTTACTTTGTCATTGTAATGGGAAAAAATAAAAATAATGGAAGGAGCTAATTCAGCAAATTTCAAATGCCTATAAGTGGTAGGTACATTCTGTGTATCTGTAAAAATACAAAAAAAATTTCTGCACTGATGCAGGAAAAACTACACACACACACACACAGGAGGGAGGGTTGTGAGGTTGTGATTTTGTTTTGTTTTGGACACAAGGTCTTGCTTTGTATCTCAGGGTAGACTGAAACTCTCTATATAACCCAGGCTGGTCTTATACCTGCACCTTTCTGTCAGGCATAAGCCATTATCATTAGATAAGAAATCCAAGATATAGAACAGTGTATTGTTAATAACTCTTATCAGAAAGTAAAAAGTATGAATATGCTTTTTATCTGCTTCCATTTACTTATATTTATAAACATGCACAGAAATTATAGTAGGCTGAATAATGGCTTCCAAGGATATATCTACTTCTTATTCTTGGAAATGTGTAAATATTATGTTATGTGATAAACGATGATTAAGTTGATCATATGATGTGGTATTGTGAGAGGAAGTTTCAGTGCCATCATGATTATCCTCAGAGAGGCAGAGAGATTATGAGTGTGGAGAAGAGCGGGTAGCCTATTCATTGAGGCAGAAAATGGAGTCACTCAGCTATTTGTCAAGGAATGCCAGCAGCTGCCAGCAGCTGAAAGAGACAAGCCTCCGGAGTGAGCATGTCCCTGCCCCATGCCTTTTGCTCAGTCATACCGAATTCAGACTTCTGGCCTCCAGAAACTTGAGAGAATACATTTATTTCTTCTTGTCTTAGACGAGCACACTTTGTAATTTGTTACAGCACCCATAGGAAACTAATGGAGTACTGAGCAAAGAGGCAGAATCAGGATTTTCCACTGATTATTTTTACGTTGTTTTATTTGCCAAATAAGATAGATGCAATTAAATTTTAAAATTCAAACTATTAAAAATGCCATCACATTCAGTTTAAAACAAGTCTCTCTCTCTCTCTCTCTCTCTCTCTCTCTCTCTCTGTGTGTGTGTGTGTGTGTGTGTGTGTGTTTGGGGGAGCAGTTACACACATATTTACATGCATGTAGAGAACAGAAATCAGCACTGGGTATCTTCTATAGCATTATTTTGTAAGACAGGGTCTCTTCATGAATCCAAAGTTCACTGATTTGGCTAGAATGATTTGGTCAGCAAGCCCCAGGGATCTTCTACCTTTACCTTCCCAGTGATGGGATTTCGGGTGTGTACCACTATGTCTGTCTTGTTATGTGGGTGCCACATATCCAAACTCAGGCATGCACTTGACTAAGATTTCTCCCATCCTATTTCCCCTTCTTAGACAAGGACTGATCAGCAATTGAGAAAGAAACTAGATTGTTCTAGAGCTTAGCTTTTTTTTTCCAGCTTCTGGCTAGCAAAGGTACATACACTAGAACAACTTTTGAGTGGCCTTAGCAATCAATCAGCCAATACTCAGGGGCAGAGTCTTTATCGTACAGTTTATCTAACCTCAAATATCCTTATGGAGACCTTGGTATTGGTTCGGTCTACAACCAAGGTCACAATGATTGCAGAACTCTCCCTGAATTCCTAACCTTTGGCATTACATCTCTTTAGGACACTTTTCTGTTCTGGAAGGCAGATAATTTCAAAATGCTTGTAGTTGCCTACTTTCCACAGAATCTAGTTGGCCTACAAAGAAATGTGCCACTCTTGTTCCCACCAGTCTTGGTGGTGTACCTGCTCTCACTCCCTTCCAGCTGTCAGGAGGTGGCTCTGATTTCACCAAAGGATAGCATAGCACTAGGGCTGGTGCTCCTCAGAAGTCTGTGATTGCTTTCAGGTCTTCCCAAGAATCCTGTGGCATCTGTTCTGCTATTACTGGGCAGTCCTATGGCTATGTCAGGCCTAGAAAGCTTCAGTTGCTGAGTGAAACACTCTTCTAACAGGAATGTCATCCATCTTTCCAGATGATTTGTGGTTTGCCTCTTGGGTTGTGTGAGGGAAGAGGAAATCTTCACACAAAGAAGAAAACAATACAACCAGGATGCTCTCACTTCTTCTCACTTTGAGAAGTCACCTGTCTTCTTGTTTTCTTCCAGTCTCTTGGAATTTCTCTTAAACGAGCTAGAGGTAGGTAGTGGTCACTGAACCAGTTTGTCTGCCTCTCACAAAGTTGGCACCTGGATGACTAGACACTTGGTGCTTGTCAGTGTCAAACTCTGGGGGCTTAATAGAACTTCCCAGAAACTAAAGAAAGCCTCATATAAATTAGGAGCAGAATAATCAGCTGCTTAATTTGGTTATAAATTTCACAAACTATATGGAATGTTTTATGTTATACTTTTAAGTTCCCTGCTGCGACATATGTTTGTCAGCTGTACAACTGAGGGCACATTCAGCAGTTTTCTGACCAGATATTTTCAAATATAATTAAAACATGAAATTAGATAGACCTCTTTCCTGCTTACCTGTCTTTTATCAAGCTTCTACCTTCGGCACAGAACTTCACTTTTCATGTAATTTTTTTCTCATTCCTAAGAAGATTTTCTGTAATTGAGACACGACCTGTTAATGAAATATGACAGAATTAGTACTTCAACTTAGTTGACTAGATAGTTTATTTAACTTAAAATAATATTTTAGCCATTATAAGGATTACAAAATATTTAGGATCAAATTTGCTTATGGCAAAAACTGTCTTAACTTTTTGTAGGTTTTATCATTAGAGCAGTAAGAGAAAGTTGTGATAAACTAAACTCATTATGCCACAATCAGTACTGCAATGAAGGAAATATTTTAGGTGCTGTGTGTATATTGAAATCCTTAATATTTGTTTTGGAAAATGTTCAGATTCTCATTTCTTTTACCTTGACATTTTTGTGAAATTCCTTTTCTTCTTTTAAAAGGAGATTATATAGCTGAGGAGAGGATGCAAACAAAAAGCATTTCAAAAACAATTTAAAGTTGGGACTATTTTAGATTTGCTTCTGAAGAGTTGCAAAACTGGCAGATTTCCTGTATGCCTCTGACTCGTGTTAAACGTGGAGATGACATATTCTGCATTGTGTTTTGAAATAGCTCCTTTTCTATCACTCGGAGCATGGAATGGAGTGGAGCAATACTGAGCAGGCAGCATTGGGAAGCTGCAGCAATAATTCAGGTGAAAGATATTGGTTAAACAAGCAAGTGGCATAACATATTAATGGGATTAAGAGATGTTTGGATATCTCAATGGCAGAACTGCATGGTGGTTTGTGTAATATATTGCCGGTAAAGCTGGTTGTTGTGGCTCACACCTGTAATCCTAGCAATTGGAAGGATGAGGCAAGTGAACTGCTGCAAGTTTGAGGCCATCCTGAGCTGTATAGTGAGCTCCTAGTCCAGACTTCACTACCAAGTGAGACCCTAGTTCAAAACAAAGCATAGGTTGCCCTTCAAGGCAGATAGTGAATGATACAATAGATATAAATCATTTTGAAAACATAGGTTTATATCATTTGCCCATTTAGCAGGATTATTTGACTTTTTGTATTTGCTTATTTTTCTGTTGTTAAATTTCTTATATATTCTAGATACTAGCCAGCTCCCTGTCAGATGAGCAGTTGTCAAATATTTTCTCCAATTGTGTATGCTGTGTATTCACTCTGTTGAGTTTTTGTTTTGCTGGGTTGAAACTTCTTAGGTTAGATGTAGTCCTATCTTTCTAGAGTTGCCTGAACTTCTAGAGTCATATGTAGGAAAGATTTGCAAATCTTTATGTCTTTCTTTCCCCTATATTTTTGTCCAACAATAATATCACAGTGTTGTGTGTCACATTTACATTCTTAATCCATGTTGATTGATTTTTGATTGTAGGCAGGGCCTACTTTTGTAATTGTGCCTATGTATATCTAGTTTTTCCAGTATTGTTTATAGGAAACACTTATTCCAATGTATGTTCTTGAAATGATTGCTGAAAATCAACAGCTGTTATTCATGGATTAATTTCTGGATTTTGTGTTGTATCACATTGGGGAACAAATCTGATTGTGTAACAGTATTATGCTGTTTTGTTTATAGCTTTGTAGTATGTTTTGAAGCCAGCAATTATGATGCCTCCATCTCTCTTGCACAGCATTTCTTTTGGCTATTTTAAGATCTTTTGTGGTCCCACATACATATTGCTTTTGTTTCTTTCTAGTTCTGGGTAGGATGTCATTGATACTTTCATACATATTGTGTTGAATCTATATATTGGCTTGGGTAATATTTAAATTTTTAAAAATTAATTCTAATTCATGGACATGATTATATGTTTCCATTTTTGTCCTATAATTTATTTCACCAACATCTTAAATTTCATTGTAAATAATCCTTCATTTCCTTAGTTAAATTTCTCCTAGGCGTTTGACTTTGAGTGGCTATTGTGAATAGGATTAATTTTCAGTTTCTTTTGCAGTCAGTTTGTCATTGATTTGCAAATATACAGTTGTCTTTCTTATTGTTATTTCATATTTTAAGACTTTCCTGGATTTTACTACCAGTTCAAAGTGATTTGGTGGGGTTTTTAGGCTTTTCTTTATGATTTCTCTATTATCATGTGAATAGGCTTCCTCTTTCCCAACTGGGAGAACTTTTCTTTCTTTCTCTTGTCCATTTCCTCTGGCTAAGAATTCTAGTACTATTATGTTGATTAGGAGTGGTAAAAGTGGACATAGCTGTCTTGAAACAGATAATTTCACATGATGTCAGCTAAAGGTTTACTATATGCAGCCTTAATTGATGGATATTCCTTCAATATCCAATTTTGATGGGTTTTATTCTAAAGCCATGTTGAATTGTATTGAATACCTTACCGCATCAGTTGCATCTTTGGGTCTTTTTATGTGTTGTAATACATTACTGATGTGCACATGTTGAAGCATCTTTGGGATAAACCCCACTTATCATGATGCATAGTATTTTTGATGTGTTCTTGTACTTGGCTTGTGCTAATGTTTTGCTGCAAATTTTTGCAGCTGTACAGGTATGCAGTTGATCTTTCAATCTCTCTCCATGTGGGCTATGCCATCTTAGATTTGGCCACATGGAAAAAAAAAACAGGTGATTTAAATTTTATGCCTTACCTCTAAAGTCATGTCTTACTTTACTCAGAATATGATTTTATCCTGATAACAAACACAGGTGAAAGATTTAAAGCTTTAACAGTATATTTTAGAATTGATATTAAAAACAAAACTGTGGGATATTTTAAATTTTTAAACTCTCTTATATTATGATGTCTTTATTAAATCTCTTCCCACTTAAGGTCAGCCTTGAAAATATGTTCATAATCACTTATGTTTTTTGCTGACTGGTCAACATTAGGCTTTTAAAAAATTATATGATTAAAAACAGGTGTGTTTGATAAAAAAGGATTACAAATTCCTGGGATCTATTCAGGCTCACAGCAATATTTGTTTAAACTTTAGTTAGATAATCTGAGTTATACAAAAACTGATATTCTATAATTACACACCAGTCCCTTTATAAACAACATTTTTGGGTTTATTGATTATGTTAAATATTCAACTCAAATTTTTAAGCTGCAAACTTAACACATAAAAGCTATAACATCCTAATTCTATTAATATATAATAATTACTAGATAATACATTATCTATTATATTGGTGATATTAAATGGATATTATTATGTGTAACAACCTAATTCTATTCTTCGTAAGACTATGTGCTATATAAAATAGTTACTAGATAATTGATACATAATCACATATATAGTTAATAAATAAATAATTGACATAGGGCATTTAATAATATTGTATATTATTAGTATTATTTAATTGATATAATGATTAATTATTATTGACTTGTATTCACATAGCGTGCTAAGATTCTTTAATGTGTTCAGATATTTATTTACAATTATACAGATTACTAACTAATACAATTAATTCCAAAAACAAGTTTTATTTGGCCTCCTGTTATTTATATTCTAGTCATACAGAGTACTAATAAATTCCAAAAGTAAACTTTATTTAGTTCTCTACATGTGTTTTCAAATTTAATTCTAATGCAAGTAACTAAAAACCAATATATGCTTAATATAGATGGATGTACTTTATAGATTATAAATATACTTGAGAGATTATGGTCCTCAAATCTTCCATAGATCTGCTCAATCCTCAGATCTCTGATGGCTATAGTTTTAGGAGAAACATCTACTAACTCCTCCCTTATATAGCTCCTCTTACAAGGCTTCAGCTGCCATCTCATTTCTCTCCACATATAAAATAAGGCCTCTAGTTTAAAAAGTCAGCTTGTCTTGTTCCCAGATCCTAAGGAGGTAAACTCAACTAAAAAATAATTTTTGCCACTCCTTTATTCAAAGGAGTTTGCCTTATAATATCTACACCTCTCTCATGGTAACTGATTAGATACAGGTCTATGCAAGTTCTGAAGATCTAAAAAAAAGGTGTTTTAACATTATATAAATACAAATTGTAAAGGTAATAGAATATATAATGATTGATCATATTTGGATATCAAAGACTCAGAGTTTTAACATTGACAAAATTCTACATAAGTGTTCTTAGTGGTGTTCTGATAAGCTGGTACCACTATTACAGAACTTTAAATCTCCTTTGGTTGTCTCCAAAATATAAATGCTTAAAAATGCTTCTCACTAGACTAAAATGCTTTTGTCTGATTTATACAACTTGTCCTCTAGACACACAAAATGTTCATACTTTTGGCCTAGGGCTATAACTTTAGTAACTCAAAGGTATGAATTCACTCCATTTACAATTGTACTCCAACTGTTTTACAAATACCTATTAGCTGCTTTTTCTATGATATGTGCTTTGATACATAGCTTTTGCCATAACTCAAGGTATATGTCTGCACTTTAATACAGATTACAATGATGGTAACCTAAGATATCTATCCCTTTTTGTAAACTTAAAAAAATTTTCTCTTCCATACCAAACCCTCAAAAATCAACTTAAAAAATAAAAATGGGCTAACTTCTCTCCCAATATTCATTAGATGGAACATGGAAGGAACCAAACTCCCTCTTAACAATGGGAAAAGTTTTCGCTTATGTCTTCCTACAGAACCAACCCAGGCCTATCAAGGTTCTAGCTATTCAGCACATCCACGCTAATCAAGAAGATGGCCCAGCTCTCCTTAAGAAGAAAAAAGGACCCAAACAAACTTCACCCCAAAGCCGGTACTAACTCCCAAAACATTCTCCAACAGGAAGATGAAGTCCAAAAAGGGGTTCCAGCCACCCTTTCCTGGCCGCACCATATGCAGTATGCTGTGAAACTTATTGTTATTACTGCCCACCCTAATGCTTCACAATGCTTCTCCTTGCCATGATCCCTGTTAACTTCTGTTTACAGAAGCTACAAGGAGATAATCCCCTGAGATCTCCTCTCAGGGATGTATCTCTGCATCTCTGGGTCCCACTTGACATCCAATTCCAGGTGGCTTCTTAATGTCTCTGTTTCATCTTTGTGCCTCACTTTCCTGCCCACTTCTCACAGCTGTGCCCATTAACCTTGAATGCCCCTTTTCACACAGATGCTACAAGATACTTGCCTCTTTAACATCCTTCCTCTCTGTCTTACAAGATTTTCCTTGAAACTCCATCCTATGTACTCTCTTAATGTCACTAACCAACATGTGTCAACCTTCCTGTGTGTCTCTGGTGCCAAGGACTTATTAGTCCCTGTACCAACTCTCCTTTCCACTCTAAAGATTATTCCACAGGTTTATATGAGCCCCGCAGCTGAGAAAAGACTGAGAAAAAAAAAAGATCATCCCCCCCTCCCACACCCCCAACCCATTGACTTCTGCTGAAGCTATGCTTATCCAGACACATCATTTTGCCAGTGACCTACAGGATAAACTCAACCAAGACACGGCCCCCACCCTTTACAGGGGTTGTACTAGAATTGATAACCACTGGACAAAGGGAAACGCTGTTTTTATGTTAATGAATCTGGGTTGCTAGAGCAAAACATACAAGTGCTCAAAAACCTCCCTTGGGATCTATAGGCTCCCTACACCCCTAATGCCTTGTTATTCAAACCCCCTAATTGTCTCCTTATCCTCCTTGGCACTATCATGGAAATTGGAACTATCCTTGCCCTAACCCCTTGAGTCATCCAGTTCTTACAGTGACAGATAAACAACTTTACCAAAATTACCACTGATAGGTTTCTAATTTAATACCAAACTGTCTTTCAAATAGAGACTGATAATGATTATATCTCTCCCTTATAAATAAAAAAAGGAGAAGCTATGGGGCTGTCCTAGAGCTAAGAGTGAGTCAAAGCGTGCTTGGAAGCATGCTTGGAACCCCAGAATTCTCTCCCTGAGAGCAGAAGGCATTTGGCTGTTCCCCACTTTCTTAGCTCTTGCAAAACTCAGCTAAATTCTAAATACTGTCTGCTTCACTGAAGGACATTGGCAAAGGAATGTGGTCTAGCTGGTGCTTATCTGAATACTATAGCTGGAAGCCTAGGGCTCAGCCTGTTTTCTGAATAGGTGTTTTCCTCTTTTTGGTGTAGGACCACACCTTATGCAGAAGGTGCTTTTGCAGGACTTTGACCCTTAGACAGGAGCACCCACATGCAAATGGGGCTACTCCAGTATCACTGTCTTAACCAATGGCCCGGTCCCTGGGTACCAAGAATCCTCCCCTGCCTTTTTCCTATAAATATAACCACCCTTGCTTTAGTAAACTGAGATGCTCCACTGACAACAGTCTCCCAAGAATCCAGTACATTCTTGCTGGCCAGGAAGCTGCCTCAGATTTATTTTTAAAAAACAGTTACCAATGAGTTCATAAAATCAGAGACACTACAACTAATATCAAGTGAATACAATAAATTACTAAAGGCTATTATGATCAACTATATACAAACATATACAAAATCCTAAAAGAAATGAATAAGTATCTGGGTACCTATAACACCCAAATTAAACAACAACAACAAAAAGGAGGCAGAGTCTAAATAGACCAATAATGAGCTATGAAGTTGAATTAATAATAAAAGAAAAATCTCTAATAGCAAA
This sequence comes from Cricetomys ansorgei, assembly GCA_026225945.1. Classification (NCBI taxonomy): domain Eukaryota; kingdom Metazoa; phylum Chordata; class Mammalia; order Rodentia; family Nesomyidae; genus Cricetomys; species Cricetomys ansorgei. Next base: position 8,838,586 of record JAMJFZ010003396.1, read on the forward strand.
AAGCCCAGCTTGCCGCTGTATCTTAGGGTGTTAAGTTGGTAGGTAGTATTGATTTTATTTCCTTCTGGATACCATAAATGCTATAACTTCTTCAGCTATAGTTGATGAGTTTTGACTGAGTGCATGTGACAGTGGTGTAGGCCAGCCCATCCATTTCGGAGTCCCATTTGCAAGTAGGACCATTCTAATGGTGAGGCAGGTTAATTTAGATGTCAGCTCATGAGGGTGAAAAACATTGATGGCAGCAGCTCCCAGCAATGGAAGTGGTGGTCACAAAGTGGTAGGCCAAGTGAAAGTTTTCACTGTTTTAATTGGACTACTAAAAATAAGCTAACATACCCAATATAACAAGATATAGCTATAGTGAGTAGCAAGGGAATGCTGTTCTACAATAGTTAGGCAATTTCCTTATTCTCATATCCTTCTGTTTTATGATTTTCCAAGGAAGGCTCAAATCTTAATATTTACTCAAATTTTATGAACTATACTTTTTAAAGAATATGCTTGATTGCATGCTTTGTAAAATATTATCATAAATTCTATCCTATCCTAGTGCTCTCTCTCTCTCTCTCTCTCTCTCTCTCTCTCTCTCTCTGTCCCCTAGGGATTAAACCAAGGGTCTCAGGCCTCATTCATGCTAAATAAGTACTTTACATCTAAAGCATAACCACAGTCTTCTTCCTCATGTAATCCAATATTGTTTCTTGTATCCAGAGCCTCTGGTTTTTCTCTTACAAAATCTACACAAACATTTGGGTCCATTTTATGTGAGCTTCCCCTTCCAAGTGCCCAATGTCTGACCTGCTCTAGTTTGCTGTTTCTCTCTTTTGATTCCCAGAGCACCTAGAGTGAACTGTTATGCTTGCTGACTTACACTTTTAAAATCTTATATCATTCTGACCTCTTAAATGTAAAATTTCCTCTCTCTTCCTAAAATTTAAGTCACTCAAGTCAATTGACTCAAGGGCATTCTTACTTCTTTGACACATCTATCAGATCTCCTGTTTTTTTTTGAACAACACAAGCTCACTAAGGACTAGTTAATGATAATGAGTCAGTGAGGAAAAATTCTAACTAGTTGAAATATATCCTTACTAAATTGATAAATGTTAATCTTGTTAGTCCTGATACATTCAACTTAAATATTTATGTCTGTGAAGAAGCACAGTATGGGGGAAATACCATCTAGTCAACAAATGAAAGCTTTTATTTTATTGTACATCTCTGATACCTGAACTTGGGTAAATGTATTTACCATTTTTTGAGTTGACTTTCTTTCTCTAGAAAACAGATAATTCCCAAGATACATTGAAAATCACATGTTTTATAAGTCTATAATGTAAATCTTGCTTGAATCCCTTATGCACCACCCCATTTTTCTTTAAATAGAACACACTGAACAGAAATTAACATTTAAAAAAATGTCACCGTCATTATTAGGAATATAAATTATTATTCACTGACACTATAATGCAGCTAAGGGGGCTATTGTGATGTGGATAGTGCTTACTCCTCAGAGTATGTGGCTTTTATTTCTAATTAAATTGTGCCCTTTAATTTCCTCCTTTAATGTCAGATGTCACCTGTCGCTGTCACTTCTTACCACTGATACCAGCCTTGCCCATATCAACTGCCTATCTCACCTGATTTGGGACTTTTAATCTAAGGTATATGGAGAGATCAAGAAATGTTAAGTTTATTTTATTTATGTTCAAAATTGGTCATTTAATTGCTCAAGAGTCATTAATTAGGTGCCTATGTCAGTCTCCCTTACACAGGATGGTGTAAGGAATGAAAAGACAATAGTTTTAAACAGTTTTAATTATTTTGGAGAGCTTTACCATGACAACTGCATCTGAACTTCAGTGCAAGACTTCTGCAGATCTTCTTCACTTATCAGTTTTCAGCCAACTATGTTGTGATTGTTTTTTTTTTTTCAGACAAATCACCTGTGGACAACAAATGGATTAATGATAGGTAAGTACTCTCAAAGAAATATGCAAAGAGACAGTAAAACAGAACAGAAATTCCACAGATTCATTCTCATATGTATAGGAACCGAGGTTATTAATGACAGTAGTTCCTAAAAATGAAGAGGAAAAATTTAGTGTCTCATTTGACTCTTCCAATAATCTAGTGAGCTAGGCAACACTTTTCTTCCCACTTTACAGGTAAGACAAATAGAGGTATAGGAGCATGCCCATTGAAATGAGTGGTAGAGCCTAAAGAGTGTTCAGTCTTTGGTCTATTTCTGTCTGATCCTAATTCTGGGCCATTTCATGAGTTACATCATCTTAACCCTTCTTCAGTAACTAAAACTTCTAGGAGAAAACATAGGCAGTATTCTACAAGATATAGGTGTAGGAAAGGACTTTCTGAACAGGACCCCATTTGCCAAGGAATTAAAGTCAACAATTGGTATCTGGGGCCTCATAAAAATCAAAAGCTTCTGTATAACTAAGAAAACAGCAAATCGAGTGAATAAATACACAGAATGGGAGAGAAATTTTGCCGGCTATACAGCTGACAAAAGAATACCCAAACTAGACTTAAAAACAACAACAACAACACTGAGTCAAGTAAACAAATGACCCAGTTAAAGAAACGGGCCTGAGATCTGAAGAGAGTTCTTAAAAGAAGAATAAAAATAGTCAAGAAATATAGCAAAAATGTTTATCATCATTATCAATTAGGGAAAGGCAGAATGGCCAAGATCAACAAAACAACTGACAATAAATGCTGTCAAAGTTACAGATAAAGAGCAACTTTCATTCACTGATGGTGAAACTACAAATGGGTTAGCCATTATGTAAATCAATCTGAAGAATCCTCAAAACTAAAAGTCAAAATGTAATATGAGCCAGATATGACACTCATTGGCTTATGCTCACATCCTACTCCACAGATGCTTGCTCAGCCCTACTTGCTGCCCCTATTCACAATAGGTAGGAAATGGGAACAATCTAAATGTTCTTCAAAAGATGAGTGGATAATGTAAATGCAGTACATATACATCTTAGAATATTATTCATCTGTAAAGAAAAATGAAATCATCAACTTTGCTGGTAAATCTATGGGCCTAGAAAATATATTGAATGAGGTAGCTCAGTCTCAGAAAGACAAATGCCACATATTCTCTCTAATCGGTGGTTCCTAGATCCAAATCCTCAGATATAAGAGTAATCCCCCCTCATCAAAAAAAACCTCTCTTTATAGCAAATAGAGACTATCACAGAAAATGACAATTAGACACAATACATAGATCCAAGGATCAAAGGACCCCAGACCCAACATATACACCTATATCATAGCTTCTGCATTTATGATTCAGGGAACATCATAAAAGAAGTGGCATAAAGATTGTAAGAGCTGGAATATCTACCAGGAAGTATGTGGTGAAGTCTTTCTTAGAGATGACTGTATAAACAAGACTAGAACTGTGGAAATATGAATGGCCATGTTAACATGGAAGGGTGAGGATTGCATTGGGTTCCACCCCTAGACAAAGAACTAAAGTTAACTAATGACCACAGAGAGGAGGAGACTATGACTCTCCCAGGGATTAGCCCACTTATTGGTTGTCCAAAATAGAGTAGTCAGCCCAGAAACCATATACACGCAAACAACAAAAGAGGTCCCAGCCATTTGTATTTATGTATGTGTGTTCTCTCTCTCTCTCTCTTTCTCTCTCTCTCTCTCTCTCTCTCTCTCTCACACACACACACACGCACACACACCAATAATAATCAAATATAATTAAATAAAAAGAGGATATCAACTTGAGAGTAGGGAGATGGGAGGGCTTGGAGGAAGGGTACCTGGGAGGTGCCGATTGGTGGGAAAGGAGGCAGGGAAAGTGATAAAATTTTATTCCAATTAAAAACACATTTCAAAACATGAAAACTTCTCAATGAGAAATAAGCCTTGACTCTGCTGAAATCATTTGACAATGTCTAGAGACACTTTGGATTATCATAACTAGAGTGTGGGTATATGGTGGCTAGTTTTTGTTTTTGTTTTTTTACTCGACATAGCTGGTACCATCTAAGAGGGAACTTCAATTGAGAAGGTGCCTCCATAAGATTGTTCTGTAGGCAAGACTGTGGAGAATTTTCTTGGTTAGTGATTGATATGGGAGGGCCCAGCCCACTGTACCTGAGCAAGTGGTCAGGGATGGTATAAGAATGCAAGCTAAGCAAGACACAAGAGCAAGGTAGTAAGCAGGAATCTTCCATGGTGCCTGCTTCAGTTCCTACCACCAATTCCTGCCTTGACTTCCCTTCATGATGGACTGGGGCTAGGACATGTACATCAAATAAACTCTTTCCTTCCTAAATTGCTTTTGGTCATGGTGTTCATCACATCAATAGAAAGATAACTAAGACAGAGTTCTAGTGGTATCCCTTGGAAGCCAGAGGTGTTTCTAGCACATCTTAATAATACATTGAACAGTCCCTGGGAATGTAGTCAAATTGTTAATAATACTGACATTGAAAAGTCCCATGTGAGATAAAACTCTTAGTTCTTCATCGGTGGTACAGGTGAAGTTAATATAAATTGTATACTTAACATGAGATTCTTTTAAAGTTTTTATTACATTTATCTATTTATTTCCCCCTCTCCCCTCCTCCTCTCTCTCTGTGTGTACAGGTCAAAGGAAAACTTGTGGGAGTTAGTTCTTATCTTCCACCGTGTGGGTCCAAGCAATTGAACTCAGGTCATCAGACTTGGAAGTGAGTGCTTTTACCTACTGAACCATACCACCAGCTCTTAAAGGATGTTTCTTCATCCATTTTTTTTCTTGTTTAGACCAGACTGAAGAAAGGTCCAAGTAAGAGGAAGTTGAGCAATAACTTTTGATGTTTGAAAATATTTAGAGATATTTTATTTTTCCTGTAAGAATACAAGTGAAATCTAAAAAAGAGCTATTACCTATATTACATATCACAAATATTCCAATATTTCTTCTTTTTTGTTTTCAATTGAGATTTTTCTAATGCTTTTATTGTTTTAATGAGGACTCACTTTGTTGCCCATGCTGACCTTAAACTCAATTGATCTACCTGCCTCAGCCTACAGAGTGGCTAAGACCATCAGTTTGCTACCATACCCAATATTCCACTGTTTCCACTTCTCCTTTAAAACTGTTTATTTTATTTGTATATCTGTACATATTATTTCTTCAATATTTTTAAGTTTTAAATTTTAAATGACCTACTTGTATATATTGTAGAACATCTGCTGTTTTGATTATTTGTTTACAATGTGGAAGGATTAAATCATGATATTTAACAAATCTACCACTTCACATATGGATATATTTTTGTGGTAAAACCCATCTAAAATTTACTTGTGATGCTTAATGTGGGGTGTTAACTTGAGAAGGTTGAAGGATGTCAAGGGAACTGGTAAGACACTTTTTTCTTTTTTATATGTTTTTATTAATAATTTGAGTTTCATAAAATGTATCTCCATAACACCCTCTTCCCATTTCTCCCTGTTCCACCCTCACACACTTATGCCCACAAAAAAGAAAGAAAATCAGAAAAACAAACAACCCACACAAAAAAGAAAAAGAAAAGAAAATTAAGTCAAGCTTGTGTGGCAGGAGCATGGATGAGGCTTCACCATGGTCTTTGGAGGCAAAAGTTTGCTCTGATTGTGAACTTTGACCTGGCCCATACTAGCCCGAGATGAGGCATGACAGAGTTTGACCTGAAGTTGGGCCTCATCGCACAAACTGGGACAAGGAGTAGGCTCCCTGGTATCTTGCAAGCAATGGGTTATCCCATAGGCTCCTCGACATCCCACAGGGACCCGAGCCTCCTGGGGGCACCTGGGGTACCCACAGGCACCCAGACATCTTGCAGTCACCAGGGCCTCCTGCCATGCACCAGTGAATCCCTCAGGAGTCTGGATATCCCAGAGGCACTGGGATATCCCCCAGGATCCAGGGAATCCCACAGACTTCTAGGTATCACACAGGCACTGGGCTAACCCACATATATCCAGCCGACATCACACAGGCACCTGGCTATCCCACAAACACACAGACATCCTGCAGGCACATGGACCTCACCCAGACATCACACAAGGACCTAGATATCACACAGGCACCTGGTCATCTGGTAGTCACATGAGCCTCCTGAAAGCATCAAGGCCTCCCACAGGGACCTGGAGTTCCTGCAGGCACCAGGGCCTCCTGCAGGCTCCAAGACCCCCTGCTGGCACCAGGGCATCCCACAGGTATGTGGACATACCACAGGTACCAGGACTTACCCTAGGCTTCAGGGAGTCCTGCAGACTCCTGGGAACCATGCCGGCGTGAGGTCAACCCACAGGCACCCAGACATCTCACAGACTCTTGGATATCCTGAAGGCACTGAGACCTCCTGCAGGCACACAGATATTTCATAGGTGCCAGGGCCTCCTGCAGATAACTAGGACCTCCCGTAGGCACCAGGGCATCCAACAGGAGCCTGGATCCCCTACCCCTATAGGCACCAGTACTTTCTGCAGGCACCAGGACATCCTCTAGACTTCCAGGGATCCTGCAGACATCTGGGTATCACACAGGTTCTGGGCCAACCCACAGACACCCAGACATCCCATAGGCACCCAGATATCACAAAGGTACCTTGTCATCCAACAGTCACATGGGCCTCCTGCAGACATCAAACCCTCCCACAGGCTCCTGGAGTTGCCACAGCCACCCCAGCATCCTGCAGGCACCTGAGCCTCCTGCAGGTGACAGGATATCTCACAGGCACCAGGCACTTCTTCCTGGCTCCAGACTTCTGGGCACCATGTAGACATGAGGCCAGCCCACAGACACTTGGACATCTCACAGGCACCCGGTTTTCCTGCAGGCACCCAGACATCCTACAGGCACAGGGACATCACATAACCACTCTGATGTCATACAGGCCCCTAGCCATCCTTCGGGCACCCAGATATTGCACAGGCACCCAGTCTTCCAATAATCTCTTGGGCTTCCCACAGGCACTAGGGCCTCCTATAGGCCCCTGGACTTCCTACAGGCATCCAGACATCCTGCAGCCACCAGGTCTTCTTGCAGGTACCAGGACACCTCCCAGGATCCAGGGAATCTAATTGATGCTGGGCATCACTCTGGCAGTGGGCCTACCCAGTCACCTGGACATCTCACAGGGACTGGATATCCCGCAGGCAATAGGACATCCCACAGGCATCAGACCCTCCCAGAGGCTCTCTGACCTTCCTGAGTCTCCTGGGTCTCCTTCATGTATCTGCCTCCCCCCACAGGGACTAAACTATCCCACAGGGATCTGGTCCTCTTGCAGGCACCTGGTCATCTCACAGGCACCCATATGTCACATAAGCACTGGGACTTCATGCAGGTCTCTGGATTTCACACTGGCACCAAACAGCTTTCCAGAACAAGTGCCCAGTGGAGCCAGGCTCAAGCACCCAGTGGTTGTCAGCAATGCAGACAGATCTCTAATTGTCCTGGTTCACATGAGCTTTTTGAGGTTTCTGAGCTCTCTTTCAAAGGGAGGAGCCACAACTCCCAGTATGGAATATTCTTCAGCTGGGACATCTTGCTGTTGCTCAGATCTGTGTGGTCCCAAGGTCTGGCAGAGCGATCAGGGTCACTCCTCGCTTGGGCTCTGATTGTTGCATACGCAGCTCCTTATCACCATCCATCATGCTGTCTTGACCTTTGTGCTTGCAACCCTTGATATCACCACAGTCCATGGTCTCCACAGTCCCATCAGGGAGACTACTATGCATAGCAGCTACTGCCCCAGGAGTGGTAGAATTGGCCTGGTGAGCGATAACAAGGCCAGGAGGGTCTGTTGGTCACCAGTGCACAGGTCTTTTGTGTGGATACTCAGTCCAGGAGATGAGACACTCTTCAGCTGTGCTATCCTGCCATTGCTCTGGGGCAAGGTGATCCTATGGCTTGGCAGTTAGTTTGAGGGAATGACCTGATCCTATTCTACACTGCTGCATCCCACCCTGTCTTTATTGTCTGGCCTTTGTGCCTGCAGCCCCTGTGGCTTCTCAGTGCATGCTCTCCCTCCACCCATCAGGGAGAGCAATCTGAGTGTCATCCATGATCATAGGAGTGGTGGAACTGGTGTGGCAGACAGTAAGGGGGGGCGCTAGGATGGTCTGGTGGCAGTCTGAGGATCTATCCATCCATTGTTTGTTCTGTGTGTGCACTCATGCCTGTCCCAGCCTCCAGTGGTGCTTGCTGCCATTCCCATGTTTGCCCAGTTCCAGGGTCTGCCTCTCAGTGAGCTTACTTCAGTGAGTGGCAGCTCCAACCTAGCAGGTAGCAATAGGGCAGCCCTTTGGGGCCACAGCCTCATGGCATCTCAAATAGCCTTCACTCTCTGGTATGCCTAGCTCCCTTTTCCTCCATCCTGTTCATGACTATTTCTAGGTCAGTCTCATGGCTCATTACTCTTAATTCACTAAGTTCTTCTCTCTTGACCAGGTGCCAGAGCAGTTCTCCTGGTCCACAAATATGGGAGGAGCCAGGGGCATCCTGAATGGGGTCTATATGCAGCCCCCAGAGCCATCAGATTCCACCCACTTCCTGCAGCCATCTTGGGCTCCCTGCGGGGGCTCTGATTCAGCAAAACAGACGCCCTCACGGCCTTCCTCTTCCATGTCTTGGCAGCATCCATGGGCTGATTGGGGCTCTAGCCTATCAGGCAGCCATGGTGCCAGACCTGCCTGCTCCTGCATCTCTCGCTGTGGTTTATGCAGTGTCTGTCCATTCCTGATTCTCCTCCCAGCTCACTCCTTCATGCCACTGGTGGGAACCATAGGCTGGTTAGCTGAATTCACTGACTGAACCTGTGGGCCGAGTGGAAGACCACAGTCTTGCAGGGAGCTGCAGGCAGCTGCACACGCGCCACCCTGCAGAGGAGCAGCTTCCCCAGTCTCTGCTCCCCACCGGCCTCTTCCAAGCTGCACGGGCCAGAAACGCCATCCTGTTTGCCATTTAGATCTGTCACCACCACCGTGTCTTTCCAACCACTCCAGATTCTCATAGTTTATGTCGTTGTATCCTGTGCCAATTGAGGGGCCATAGACGTCTTGAGTTGGGGTCCTAAGCAGGAGGCAGAGGTGCAGCTGATGGATCCCTGATCGACCCTGCTCACTGCCCTGGTGCCATCTTGAATCTCCCTGGTAAAACATTTCTTTGTGCACCTGTGAGGGTGTTTCCAGAAAAGGTTAGTATGTAGATGTATTAGATATTTTTTGTTGCTCTGATAAAATACCATGATCAAGTCAACTGATAGAATAAAGTTATTTTAGGCTTATAGTTCCAGAGGCACAAAATGTAGTAGGGAATCACAACAGGAAGTGGCTGACATGGTGTCAAGAGCAGGAAGCTGAACGCTCCTATCTTCAAACTGTAAACATGAAGTAGGAAGAGTGAACAGCAAGTGGGGTGAGAATATAAAACCTTAACCCATCAACAGAATGCAGTGTATCTGGATGGAAAAGGAAAAACAGAAAAGAGGACTCTTTCTTCTGGAGAAGGATGTAGTTCTGTTGTTGTTCCTGAACATCAGACTTTAGTTTTGGAGACTGACACTAGTGGTCTTCTCTAGGCTTGCAGTCCTTGGCTCACAGTTAGAGAGTATACAGTCTGTGTAATCTGGTTCTGAGCATCAGAGTTCTAAGATGGATCCATACTGCCAACTTCTGTCACTTCTGCTATACATGTCTGTAGTTCTCTAATTTACAGAAGGTCCCTCATGGAACTGGCATTCCAGCCTCTGTGATTTTGTGAGCTAGTCCCCTAATATCCCTTTGGTTTTCTCTTGAGAATCTTGAACAATATACTCAGTTTTAAAAAGCAATTTTGAAATATATAATATACAAAGGTGTCAACACATAATAGGGAAAGTTCTATTTGTCAAAATAATGGGTTGGGAAAACTGGATATACACACAAGCAGAAAAATAGAATTTTGACCCTTACCTCCCACCATGTACAAATGTCTACTGACAATGAATTTTATTCAGTGTATATGTTTTGTGATGTTGGATGTATTCATGTACTTTCAGTATGCATTGTATGTAGTTGACTATAAAGGCTAGTTTCTGGGGCTGGAGAGATGACACAATAAGAGTACTTGCTGTTCTTGCAGAAGACCTGAGTCCAGATTCCAGCACCAACACTGAGCAACTCACAGCCACCTATAAATCCAGCTTAAGTGGATCCCACATCCTTTTCTAGCCTCTGTGGGCACCTACACTTACATGTGCATATTCATACACAGACACACACATACATACATACACATAAATAAAAATAAATAAAAGCTAGCATGCTTTTGGGAGCATGTATTTTTAAAGGTTAATTAGCATATAATTGTACAAAATAATGGGTTTTGCTATGACATTTTCCTACAGATATATATCAAATTTGATCATGCCCACTTCCCCATTCCCACCTTTTGTCTCTGTTATCCTCTCACATTGGTCCCCTTCTTTTTCTCAAATAGTCCTCTTCTGCTTTCATATCTTTTAAATCTAGGTTACACATATGGATAAAAACATGATATTTGTTTTTCTTAGTATGATTTATTTACTAAACATGAAGTTCTTCAGTCTCATCCATTTTCTTGTGAACCATCTGGCTTTGTTTTTTTATGGCATGTGCATGTACACACACACACACACACACACACACACACTTTCCTTTTTTATTCCTCCATAGGCTGATTTCATAAATTGACTATTGTGACTAATGCTGTAGGATAAAATACCCGAGCTTGAAGTCAGGACTTGAAATCACAACCAAACCCTGAGATTGGATTCACATCAAACTTGAGCTCAGGACTTGAAATCCCACCAATCCCCAAGCTTAAGATTTGAAATTTCCATCAATCCCTACCCTGGAAATCTCTGCACTCCAAGCTAGTATAACTGCCCCCAACTCAGTTCTCCACTGCTTGTCTTTCTGAGCAGAGGGAGCTGCCTTTGTGTGAGGTTTGTTATGTGGTGTGACTTTGTATATTCCTTGGCTCCCAATTGCCAGGGTACTCTTGCAAATGCTATGATAAACACCAATATGCAGTTATCTCTATTGTAGGCTGACTTTGATTTTTTTGGATATATATACTCAGTGTTTTAGTTTTTTGTTCGTTTGTTTTTGTTTTGTTTTGTTTTTTATTGCTGTCAAGAAATGCCATGACCAAACAACTTATTAAAGAAATCATTTAATTTGGAGGGCTTGCATTCTGGAAAGATTAGGATTCATTACCATCATGGTGGCAAGCATGGCAACAGGCAAACAGGCATGTGTTTTATGACAGGACTTTTTCTGGGGAGATACAACACACATGTCTACTCACCCCAGATAGGGAGCCCATGACAGACCAAAGTACAGATACCACCAAAGTCCAAGTATCTGAACCAATGGTTTTTATTGGAGTTACTTACAGGTATATAAGCAAAGGGTTACCTAGGCGGCCAGAAATGACTCAAAGAAAGCTGCATCACCAAAGCCCACCCCAACACTGGTGACAGCTTACAGAATTTGGGAATCAGAAACACACTGCACAGCCTTTAGGCAGCTCAACAGATTGGAAATTGTCATTTTCAAGTGACACAGTTGGTCTGAGCCTCTTCCAGTCAGTTCAGCTGGTCTTTGCTACTTTTCAGGATGCCTGGCTAGTCTCTGCTTGGGTTTTTGCAGCTCGGCTTGTCTGAGAGTGACTCATAACTGTGTTTATTATTTACTCTTCTGACTAAGGGAGGAACTTAGTGAATCTGGTCAGTTTCCGGGATTTCCTAAAGCTATTTTGAGTTGTTTACTTTCTGTCTTAAGGAGCTTCCCTAGGAGATTGAATGTTTCAGTGTCAGTAGAGACAGCTACATAACAGCTCAATGCTGGAACAGTATCTGAGAGCTTACATCTGATCCAAAGCACAAGGCAGAGCCAACTGAGAACTGAGAATGGGTGAAGTTTTGAAACTTCAACACCAACTCCTGTCCACGTACCTCCTCCAATAAAGTCACACCTCCCCTCCAATAAAGTCACACCTCCTTCAACAAGGCCATACCTTCTGATCCTTCCCAAACAGTTCTACCAAATGGGGACCAAGCATTCAAACAGATGAACCTATAGAGGTCATTTTCATTCAATTCACCACACTCAAGAAAGGTATAGCTGGATCATATAACTATTATAAGTGTGAATTTTGAGGAAATTCTAAGCTTATTCCCACAATATCTGTACTTACATTCTCACTGGCATTGAATAATGACCCTTCACATCTGCAATCTTGTTAGCATTTGTTATTGTTTATTGATGATAGACAAGTGTGATTGAATCTCAGTGTAGTTTTGATTTGAATTTCTATAGTCCCAAATATATTGTACATGTTTTATTTATTTATTGGCCAGTTGTATTTCTTTTGAGAATTGTTGGTTCAGTTCATTTGCCAATTTATTGCCTCAATTATTTGTTCTTTTGGTATTTAGTACTTTAGATTTCTTAGTATGTTTTTTATATTACTACCCTATTAAGTGAATAGCTAGGGCAGTTCTTCTGATTTTTAGGTTCTCTTACCACTTTGGTAATTGTCTCATTTATATGCAATTTTTTAAAATTTTTATATAATCTCATTTGTTCATTTGTCAACAATTTCCTGAGCCATAAGCATCTTCTTCAAGTTGCTTCCTATGCCTGCGTCTTGAAATATTTTCTCAAAGTTTCCGCTAATATTTCTAAATTTCAGGTCTTAGGTCTTAATCAAAGTATTTAATCCATTTTGAATTGAAATTTTGTACATTGTAAGAAAGAAGGATCTAATTTCATTCTTATACTTATGAACAGCTGTTTCTTACAGAGCCATTTGTTGGAGAGGCTGTTTTCCCCTGGTGTCCACTTTAAGCAACACTGTCAAGAATCATATGTTTGTCACTGCAGGGATTTATTCTAACACATTGACTCCTTCTGAGGTCTGCTTCCTGTCTATGCTCCTACTTCTACTTCCTTCTGACTTGGGGATTAAAAACACGTGCTACCACTGCCTTCTAAGTACCAGCCATGCAGCAGCCATGCTGCTGGATCAAAAGATTAAATAATTCTCTACACTTTAACCTATTACAAATATAATACTTGTGTAAATTAAGGAACCATAGACTAAAGAACAGAATTTTCTTTTAAGATTATCATCAGTGATCTTATATAGTATAAAATGCAGTATGTACAGCAATTTATCTAACCAAATCTTATCTTTTTGTCTTATGAATATGAACAATGCATTCTACCAAATACAGACCATCTACTCTGGGATACCCTTTAGAAATATGTACATGATCAGAAGATCATTTTCTTATATGATTGCTTCAGTAGACATTGGACTCCTCCTACTTATAGACTTTTAGACAAGGAGAAAGCAATCCGAATTATGCAGTCATTCAAGGAAAATAAGAACTAGAAAGTCTTAAAGATAGGAAGGAATTAAATGTGAGAGTTAAGGAATATCAGTTAATTATAGCTAATAGGATTGGAGTCATCAAAATGATTCTCATAATATAGGATTTGAGGAAGTGTCCTGTGGAGAGAAAAAAGCTGTTGAAAGCTGTAAAGAAGCATCACGTTCATCCACTTGTGGTGGTGCATGCCTGTAATCCCAGCACTTGGAGATGGTAAGCAGGAGAACCAACCCCAATTTCAAGGTCAACTTGAGTTACATAATGAGACCTGTTCTCAGAAACAAGAGCAAAAAACAGAAATCATGGTGCTGAAAAATAAACTCTATAAATATGACTCTGGTTGCACTCAGAAACAGAGTGGAGTCAAGGAGAAGAGTTATAAAACTTCCAGTCCAATAGAAAATATAAAAATCTCTAAATGCTAAAGCAGTGGAGAAGTAGTGGAGCAAAATGGATTTGTGAGCTATTTGGGTTGGCCAATGAGTCAGTGGGAGGATGAAACCAGGGTGAACATTTTAGAGGGATAATCATGTCTTCTCTGAAATAAGGGAGGCAGTTCAGGGTGGCAGTGAGATCATAGTTTTGGGTATCTGTGTTATTTGTTTGAGTTGCTAGTGAGACACCATGTTGAGTAGGACGCTATGGAGTCTCAGGTCCTAATACTCACAGATTTAACACACTTGAATTTCAATGTTCTTGAAGGTCATGTCCTCACTAAAGCATAAATGTAAACTAAGAGGCTAAAAAAAGCCAAAATAGTGTTCAGGAGTGAATCATGCAATAGAAAGTCAGGACCACAGCTTTGGTAGTATTAGGACTAGAGGTGTAGATTGGGCATACATAAGTATAATTCCATTTGATAAACTGAAACCTTTGATTTCTTAGTTTTGTTAAGTGATGTGAAGCTTAGAAGATGATTCTAGCATTTGGATTTTATTCTGCTTTGTACAAGGCACCCTGTTGAGATTGGCAGTGGCCAATCAAAGCAGGTAGGCTTTCACAATATGTGAAAGGATAGAAGTGAAAAATAAATTTGAAAAAGAGGGTGACATTTCATTCTCTTCAGCAGAAATGTTTCTTTGTTATCTGTACTTGCTGTCAGTGGGAATCACACATGGTATTTGAAGCCAAGAGAGGTGCTAATTTTTCACTTCTGACACTTTTATTATTTTAACTTTACTGATGTCCACATGAAGGTTCTCTCTGATTCAAGGAGAAAAAAAGCTTAGCAAGAATTCATTTTCCTGCTAGTGTCCTCCAACACATACACCTAGAACATGCAGGCATACATACACACATATAGTTATTAGTAGGTACTTTCCCTTCAAAAGACATTTTGAAATGAAATTTCCCAATTGGTGAAGAAAGTAATGAAGAAAAAAGTCATTTAAATATATTGAGTTGCAAAAAAATTCCTGACTTTTTTGTGACAATAAACAGATCCTTATTCTATATTAATATTTGCCAACTCTAAGTTTATGACTGATATTCAAGTAGCATGGCTGCTTTACCCAATGACTGTACATAAATATGGATATCTGGCAGGCAGGTATGGATCCTGGGTGATCTATACTCTTTGTCTATAGGAGTACAAACTTCCTTCAGGAGATCTCGTCTGAAGTGCTCACAATCAAGTCCTTTTTCTGTATAGAAATGGCTGGTTTCTTAAATTCAGAGCAAATTTGAGACCAGGACCATAAAATTGGGTGACTTTTCTCTACGGATGCAAACCCTTACCTCTCAAAATGAAGCTTGGTTGTCCAATGACAAGTAATTACAGAACTTACGGGCTGAAACAGAAGAATTGCCACTTTTTCAAGGCCAACATGGGCTATAAGATACTGAATAACTATGAGCTATGAGGCAAGAGACAGTCTCAAAAATTCTATAGCCCACCCCCCAAAGTGTTTATTCAAGTCTCAGCAATATTTAGGTTCAGAATATATGAACATTTATGCCTAATTGTTTTTCAAGCATTACTTATGTTTGCTGCATATTGACATTTTTCTCTTTGTAAAATAGGTTTTAAAGATACATGGTAGAAACCATTGCCTCATAATATTAAGTAAATTTTTTGCATTGTTTGTACCTTGGTTTGGGAGACAGAAGAAAGAGTTGAAGAATCAATTATCTAGCATTCTAATTTACCTGGATTCCCTATAGGCACATTAATTCAATTTGGTTCAAACTATACTGATCTTTTCTCCTTTGTTTGTATTTATGCCTTGCTACTTCATCAAGAAGTCCAGATATCACCCAACACTTCTGCTTCTTCCAAAATTTCTCTATTTTTGACTTTATTTATTAAAAATGTGATTCTATTGCTTCCTCTGCCTTTCCAGCACTGTAATTATGTCCTCACTATGTCTCAACTTCAAACAATTTATTCACTGTACAACTGACTTAACTGTGCCTGAACAATTACACTTTTGTGTTGAAAATCTGATTATTTTAAAACCCTTCAGTGGTTACTCAAGATGGCATGATAATGTCCATGTTCTTTGTGGTGTTGGGGACCAGTTTCAGGGTCTTGAAAATGGTAGGCAAATGCTTTGCCATTGAACTATACTACTACCCATCTGCATTGTTAGTACAACCTTTAAGGCTTTCTCCCTATGACCTGGTCTCTTCTGTCCCTCCATTCTGCCTTGTCAACTGATGTCTCAGCTGTATCATGTGATACCATGTTCTCCTATAATATACAAAATTTCATGAACTTGCTGTTCATTCCATGTAGCCTGCATAGACCCTTCCTTCTGTCTGGAGTGCCTTTCCTCACCCTTGTCAGAGTAGCAATCTTCTAAATATATTTTAAGAACATTTATCTTTAGTAGTAACCTACTCTATTTTGCTAACTCTATTCCCCTCAAAGCACTTACAACATTACCTTGAAAGATATTATTTTAAATGTCTTTGTTATCAGACTAGGGGCCTCTGAAGGGAAAGACTTGATCCAGTATCTTCTATCTATAGTGCCTAAATTTAACTATAAAAAACGGAGGAAGCTGTGTGACCCCTGTTCCAACGTCTGAAGGAATTCACTAGGCTGTTCAAAGTGCTAAATCCATAGAGCCCTTCTTATCATTGTGCATTTTACTTTTTTCTTTGTGCTTTCTGCAGACTAAAGTCTTTGAGATCCACGTTTCTAGGAAGCATCAGTTCTGTTGCCCTGGGGCATAGTATTGATTTAAAAAGCAAAAGGAGGGCTACATTTACTGTGTAACAGGCCATTGATAATTTTTAACTTGAAGATACTTTTAAACCAAGAGCTACATTTTCAAAGTTTTTATACCATGACATCCAGCAGGATATGCAACACACAGCTCTGCCACACATACAATGTGTGTTTGAGTGTGCATGCATGCTAAAGATAGGCCTTGTGTGTAGAGCCCCAAGAAGAAACAACTATTTGTGGAAGAGTGATGGGAATCAGTAGGATCAATATCGAGCTAATGAATGTCACTCCCTGTACTTTAAAAGCTAAAAGATGTGTGTAGTGCAATCCAATTAGACTTTTCTAAGAGCTGAAAGAAGTGAACTGATCAATAGAGCATGAAGTCAGAAGCTAGATGACCATTCCATCCCAGCTACTTAGATCACAGGGATTTGTACGCCTGCTATACCTCCACTATCTGAGAGTTCCTGGTGATACTGGTGGACAGTCTCATCAAGGTGGTGTTTCTTATTTACTGTGCATATTAAAAATGACTGACAATTAGTGGCTCAGCACATAAGTAAAGCCCTTGCAGACTTTAAATCCCTTACTAACAAGCAGTGGTGTTTGTCAAAAATAATGCTTGCTTTAATTGGCTTTAGCATGCAAAAACATTGAGACTTTTACAATCTGATGAGAGAAGTTAAAGCCCTCAGAGATCAGAGAAGGTGAAAATAGACAAAAATGATAAGTATTAAAAATTTAAAATATACCACAAGCCAAGTTTTTAAAAATATAATTATTAAATTGCCTAACTAATTTAATCCAAAGTTTATTAAATTGGATTGTTCACCTTAGTTGGCTAGGCTGGTACAGAATATATGTGTAGGTGCAACACAAGGACATTTCAGATAGTTTGTATTTTTTGATACCTGCTGTCTGTCTTACTTTCTTGGGATTGATTTGACAATACAACAAACTGAGTGCCTTAAAAACTAGAAATTTATTTTCCTGTGTTTGATATCTAGAAGTCTGAAATCAAAGTACAGAGCAGGCCATGGTCCTTCTGAATTCTTAAAGTTAGGCTTCTTGTCTCCCTGACATTCGGTAGTTGCTGCCAAGCCTTCACTTTGTTCATCTTGTAAATATGTCAAGCCAATCATTTCTGTCTCCACATGGCATTCGTTCTCTCTGTGAGTCTTCATAGAGGAGTGTACTTTCTTCCTCTCAGTCCAAGTTGACAGTATATCTCTTAGTATGAGATTCTCAAAACTGTATCCATTTCCCATAAAATTCATGGAAGTTCAAGCCATTAGAAGTGACAGTTTTAGACAGATCCTTCCTAGGTAACCACATCACTATTCCTGACTGCTGCTGAGATGCTTCATTAATCCTGTGCCATATTCCCAGTCTCTTTAACAAAAAGGTCACATACTTATACCATTTCTATTTGCGCCAAAGCATACTTTCTCATTTTCCTGCATTTAAGTGTGTTGAGAAGTTTCCAAGTCATTAAGTGGTGGTTCCTTTTTTAAAAACATTGTTTTCTTTTTTTCAGTTTACCTCTGTCCCATAGCCCATTCTAGAAAGCAGTGAAGAAAAAAATCAATCCATAGCTTCAACATTTTGCTTGGGAATTGTAGAAGAAAACTGGACCTGCCACTGGACAGAACAAGGCCTGAGACCCACATGGACATACACAGAGACGGACCTTTCCTGGCATGCCAAGAGACAGACCTACCTGAACACGCCCAGGGAGCAGTAGCTGCAGTCTGGCAGCCAATGGGATGCTGGGCCGGGTGGAGGGTATAATAGACTTCCCTGCTTGTAATAAACTGAGTCTACCTTTTGCCTCTCACCTGACTCCCAGAGCCTGTGTGTCTTGGTTCCACACCAACTCTACCCCCTCACCTTAAGGGTCTCTTAGATGGGTACAAGCAACAGGGAATAATGTCAAGTAGAGATCCATGTGGCTCACTTACAAGTTCTACTTTCCACAAGATTATACTAGTATGCAATTCAGCCAAGGTTTTTTTTTTTTTTTGCCATTCTATAACCGAGATAGCCTTCTCCAGTATCCAGAGACTTTTCTAGAAGCACTTTTAACTTTCATAGTTCTGCTAGTGTCCTGTTCCTAGTAGTTCCTTCTGAGATGACAGAAACATTCTCTTTTGCACAGCCCACTTCTGTCTGCACCCTCACCAGTTATCTTTAATATCCATGCAGATAGTAGGTCAGCTCTCTTCAAGACAATCTCAGCTTTCTCTTTGAACCAGTGACAGTTAATATAGCACAAAGTTACTCTTTCAATATCGTCCCAAATATATGTATTGCATTTTGTTGAAAATGGAGAGGAAGATAAAGGTTAGAGTCTCTTCTTTCTAGACACAGCAGCAGAAGAAAACAAATATATTAGAACTAAAATACACATGTGTCTGGATAGTAATCTGCTAAAAATTATGTGACCATCTGATGGCTACCTAAGAAGCACTTAAAAACATCATATTGAAATTGAGAAGCTAGAGATTCAAGAGATCCTTTCTCTTATTGCTAGCCAAATAGCACTTTGTAACGCCAGAAAGGCACATTTGTTCAAAGAGCCTACTAAAATCTTCCACTGGAAGCCAAGTAACTACAACATGAGGTGGGGAAATCATTGTAGCTGGGTGGCTCCCACCCCTCTAAATTGCATCCTTTATTTCATTCTCCTTTTAGAATGTGAACTACAAATAAACCACATTGCCATTTTCTACCATCTCACTCTGCAGGAATTTCCTGGATAAGTTCATCTACTGCCATGAATGACCTAGTGAGTAAAGAACAAGGAAATTCATAGACTTGCTCTTTAGTGAGAGTTAACTGAATCTCAGCTCTGTTTCTTTCTGAAATACTTCATCTCCCAGTGTCCTCATCAATAAAAATAGTGTATAGCCATGAACATTACTTGAGATAACTTTGAAAAATGATTTTTATGGTGGTGGTTTCCTTGCCTTCCATATTCACAAGTGACTGCCAAAAACATATATAAATGTTCCTTTTTAGAAGCAAACCTATCCAAAGCATCCTATTTCCAACATGGTAACATCACTCATCTTCCTTTACACCCTTCCTCCTCTGGTGCTTGTGAGGTTTCATATTAGCTATCACTCCAAGGTAACCAATAATCTACTTTGTATTTCTGTATATTTGTCTATTCCCTGCATTTATGTAAATGGAACCATACAGCATCTGGTTTCCTTTTTCCTGTTTGGTTTCTTTTGCTTAGCATATTATGTTCAAGGTTCATGTATGTTTTAGCATAAACAAAGTCTTTAGTTCTTTTAAATAATGCAACATATTTTGGACTTTTAATTCAACTTTTTAGAGCCCTTATTTTTTTTTCAAATCTATGAGACACTTGTATATAGTAAAAAAATAAACATATATTTAGGACCAGTGAGATGTATTCTTAGGCAAAGGCATTTGCCATAAGCCTAACAACCTGGGTTCAGTCCTAGGGATGAACTTGGAAGAAGGAGCGGACTGACTGCTATACATTATCTACTGGTGTCTACAGCCATGCCTACATACATATATTCATACATACACAAATAGTGCAATTTTAAAAGCATGTATTGATTACCCACTTTTGAGAATTCAATTACTTAGCATATTAAAACACAGATAAATTCATATCAGGTAAATACAGAAGATGAACTAATTAAGTTATATCTCACTGTAACATTAATGTAGCTTATAACTGAATAGTTCAGTGGGAAGTATAGATGTAGTTACAAATTCCTCTAATTTTATTTTACTTGATGTTATATTTGACATGAAACATTATAAAAAGCATAAATTCAAAAGAAGTAGAATATACTCTCCTCTAATAAGAGCATCTCTCTCATGAACTAAAATCCATGCCTTCAGCTGCTCCTTTTGCTTTGGAAATGCTATGGGGAGGAAGAAGAAATTGTCTACAATATAATTTAGAACATATCTAATCTATTTAGAACGTAATGCCAATATGTGTCTGAAAAAAAGATAACATTTTTCATTCCTTATTCAACATCATAAAACCCAAATGTCACGTTTTCTTCTTAAATTTACAGCATCCTAATTGGAAATGCAATATAAAAGAAGAAATGGAATCTCTATGGCTACTCTAGGAATAAATAGTATATTAACAATAGATGAGAGTAGGGTTGTTTAACATCGTTTCAAATATAATGAACATAAAGAACAAACCCTGTGCTGGTTAAGGCTGTAGTTCTAGTCAATGCTGGTCATACCTGTCCTGCCCTCCTTGAGGGGTTGCTGAGAAACAGCAGACCAATTGCTCAGCCTAAGTACTTCCACCATACTTGAGCTTTGTAGCAGATGACTTTTAGTGCCCATGACACCTCCCTTGCAACTTATAAATTCAGCCACAGCTGTGTTGCATAGTTCCTCCCATGCTCAGATTCCCCACAGCAGTGTCTGTTTATTTAGCCAAGGCTTTTGCCACAAAATTCCACGAACAATGTGACTCACTCAGCAGAAATTTTTGTATCAAGTTTCTGAAAGCTAGAAGTCTGACATCAGGAGTTATTAGGAAAGGGTCTATTCCAGTGCTGTTTCATAGCTTCTGCTTGAGGTGGTAGCACCAATCATTAAGTGACATGCCCCTTCTATGTTATAAAAAAGGGGTCTTGCTGTATATGCCAGGCTGGCTTGGAACTTGCTGTCACCTAGTCCCTGCCTCCTGAATGCTGGGATTACCTGAAGGGGACCACTGTGTCTGGAGTTGTCCTCTTGTATAAGGACACCAGTCATAGTCGATTAAGTCTCAATTTAATAACCTAATTTTTAACTTGATTACCTCTCTAAAGGCTCTATCTTTAAATAAAGTCGCATCCTATGGTACTAAGGTTAGCATTTTCACATATAAAATTCTTTTCTTTTGGTGCAATGATTCTGTGAGGTATTCTAGCTTTGTCAAGGTGTTGCTAGGTTCTAATTGTTATAACAGTAACTTCATGACTACGCACTGTTAACTTTCTCCTGTCTCACTGTGTTTTTGTCTTAGTACAGCTTTAAAGATCCTTACTAAAAGAAATCATCAACATTCTACTAAGATTAACTCATTGTCTCGGTTGCCATTTTAAAAAACAGTACAGTTTATTTTTTTTCTATTTTTAATAGAAAAATTGTGTTGATTTCCTAAAAATTTTACATCAGAAGTTAAAATGCTAATGGTACTTTTGGTTGTGATAGAAAAATATTTTAACATAATAAAATAAAAAGTATAAAATATTTTCAGTCTTCATAAACTTAAGCATTTTGTTAGTATGATCACAACAAACATAAAATACTACTTCATTACTGAAAGACCTCAGAGATCCTGCTCATATTTTAGCAGGTGAGAAAGCAAATTCAGAGAGTGTAGTTGATAATGAAAGAGGTGAGGTAAGAAATCCAAATAGTGCTACTATCTAGATTCTCTGCTACTGAAGTTAGGATTTTATCCTATACATTTAGTTCTTATTGTCAGGAATGTTTCATTTGTTGATAAATATAACTCATTTCAGAGGGTGTTTGCAAGTTTTTAAGGTAAAAGGATACATACTTCTTAAGGACAACAATGATGCTACCCATGAAAAATAGTGTTATGTTTTTGATATAATGGATGCTATTAGTTCTATAATATCATGGACATTTGTCTGGTGTTTTCACTGATATAGTCACAAGAATGTAGTAAAATGTCTGGTACCTAGTATTGCTCAATTAACATTTGCTATGTATGCAAATTAGTTTATCAGATAAGAAATGATAATTGATACTATACTGAAAAATTCATTGATAATAGTAAAATTCTATATGATAAAAACGTTTTAAATTGTTCAGATGTATCCATAGCCTCATTTAATCCTCAAGATATTCTTTAAGGGAAAAGAAACTGAAGCTTAAAGGAATGCAGTAATTATCATACAATCAAAGCTAATGACTGACCTAACCATGTCTTCACCATGTTGCCTCTGATTAGCATAGCATAGATAACATCAGGGTCAATATTACAGAGAACGAGAGCACAAGGCCCTCCTATCACCACTGCTCTAATAAGCAAACATCTTGTACACATCAGAAATTGACAGGTAAAAGATACATTCCAAGTTATTTCTAAACATTGAGTGTGAAGGAGTGTGGTGACTCGTCATCACACCAGAAAAAACAACCTTCATTCTTCCCTGAAGTCTGTTGTGAATGTACTTTATTAACTGAAATTACTTTTATTGTCATAATACCTCATGTGATTGTGTTCCATTATTAACATTTGGATTTCTGGGCCCAACTTATTCTTTCCTAACAAATACCATCCTGCTGAACAATTGCAAGCAAATAAAATCTTCATATGAAAATGTGGGCTCCATTTGATTGCCTGAGACAATATTCTAGATAATAATCAACAGTTCTAGAATCAATCAAGTTGTTATGTAGTTGCTAATAGTTCTTTTATTTTTATTACAACTTGGTAGGTAAATTACAAAATCCAGGAGCATATAGACTGCCAGATATGCTCAGGGGCTCAGTACCTAGGAAAAGATTCTTTCTCGGTGTGCCTTTTGTTTATTTGAATGAACCAAAACATGCATTTTTAATTATATTTTTTCACATAATATATTTTGATCATATTTTTCCCATTTCCCAACTCCTTCCAGATCTGCCTCACCTCCCTACACACTCAAATTTTTATTCTTTCTCCGTCTCTCTCTTTAAAAAAAAGTCCACAAAAGCTAAAATCAAAACAAGCAAAAAGCTAATAAGACAAGAAAATACCAAATGAAAAAAAAAACTCTCCCTAATATATGAAATTAATTTTATGTTGCCCAACTACTCCTGGGTATTGGATATACTCATTAGTGTGGTCAATATACCCAGTGACATTCACTTGGAGCAAACTGTTTTTCCTTTTCCTAGCAGGTATCAATTGCAACTTGTTTCTTGGTTAGGAATGGTATTTTGTGTCTGTAACAGTGCCCCAGACATTAGAATGCTCCGAGATCTTAGCACAACTGACTCCATGGTGGAAGTGCCATTCTGGCTGCAAGACTCAGCACAGAGACAGCACCACCTGCCAAAACTAAAACAAAGGCCTAATCCATCAAAGTCCATACAGTTCTGGGAAAGTCTCAGAATATACTAAGCTTGCATTTTAGCTTCTGTAGTTTCTGCTTTGGCTAACTTTCTTGTTAACTAAATCATGTCAGCTCAGAATATGGTTTTTTTTTTTTGTACTTAAAAGCTCACCCTGAGAAAGGGTCAGTGCTACACTGGATCCCAAACACCCAGTGTAGTTGCCAGTTGGCTAATAAAGACTTTCTATTGGCTTAAATCCATGTCCAAGCAGTCTTCTTTCATTAATACCCCACAAAGGTCCCATGCACACATTCCCCCACCCACACAAGAAATAAAAATTTAACACTAAAATAGACCCATGCACCCCCACACAATAAATACAAATTTAAAACTAAGATAATTTATAATCTATGTTCTATGCCTGAAATACACTATCTACAACTACTTAACACTATTTAACTATATTGTGATATTAGAGGAGCAATGTAAGCAAACTGTTTTGCACAAGAGCTGACTCTTAATGTAATTACTCCAAATATTGCCATCAGCTTAAAGACAAGATTTTTTTTTTTTTTTTTTTTTTTTTTTTTTTACATGACATTGTTATTACTTGTTTGAAGAACAGTCATCTTTGCTGGACTAGAGCTAGTTTCTGAGTTTACAGACATAGCACCTTTTATGCTTGCCAAAATGATCTGTATCCCTTCTTATATGATTTGGGTCACGCAGTCCCCTACAGCTGTGCTGACCAACTACTTGCAGTTCTTGAGCATTTCAAATGTGGCTAGTGCGCATGAAGGACTAAATTTTTTATTTCATTTTTATTTTCACGTGTTTAAATCGGACTTAAATAGTTACGTGCGGGGAAGAAAGAATTCAGCAGGAGATGACGTCAGGAGAGTAATGGTGAATCTTATCAAAATATTTTGTATGAAATTGTCAAAAACCACATCGAATACATGTATGAAGCTGCCAGAAATAAGAAAACCATAGTGGACAGTGTTTTTTGTCATGTTAAGGCAGGCAGATCTTTCTGAGTTGGAGGCCAGCCTGTCTACAGAGTAAGTTCCAGGACAGCCAGGGCTACATACAGATACCCTATCTAGAAAAACTAAAAAAAGAAAGTAAACTAGCATTCTTTTAAATTTTGATTTATAATATAGATTTAGATTATTCTTTATAAATTAAAAAGTAATGATTATATGTATTTATGGCGTAGAATGTGATGTTTTGATCCATGTATATATCCCAGAAATACAAAATTAAGCTAATTAATAGACTAATATTCATGTTGAAAGCATTTAAAGTCTACTATGGTAGCTTTGAAAAATGCAGCATGTTAACTGTCGTCACCATTTTATGCAATGGATCACTAAATCTTATTCCTCCTGACTAGAAGAAACATTGCGCCATTTGATCATTGTGTTATTTTTCTCCTGACCCCTCCTCATCTCCTTCTTGGTAAGTACTATCCTCTCTGTTTCTGAATCTGACATGTTTAGGGTCCATACAACTTCATCATGTGGCATTTGTCTTTGGTTGGCTTATTTCACTTATTTGTGTCTTTTTCTATGTATCAATATGTTTTAAATGTCTTTCCATAGGTATGGCAAGCACAGAATAATGCTTCAAGATCACTAATGAGAAAAGATTTTAAATTCTGAGGAAAATGGAGGTATCCCCACTTTATCTATTTGTCTGGGGTCACTAACAGCTTATTCTCTAAAGAAATTCACAAAAACTTGACTTTCTTCAAAGTCATAATCTCCATTTTGCCTTTGACCCATTTTCTTCACTGGCACACTTTCATGTGCTCATATCTCACTTCATTTGACTTACTGAGCTCTGATTAAGTGGCCTATTAAATATGTTATCATTGGATTTTTTGAAAAATCTGTCTGGTAGTATGTTAAAAGTCTGGGGAATTTGGCACTGTGGATGTGGCCGCAAGGACAAAGCTGATACCATAATGTCCTTGGGTTGAAATGAACTTGGAAATACCAACAGAGACCATTTAGAAATGATATTGCCTCTCCTACTTAGAGAATTTTAATCTAATCTTTCTGCCCACTATGAGGATCTTTCTCCTCATTTCTCATCATGTATACAGAATGCTTTCTTTTAGATGCACTTTTCTTCACCTTCCTTCTCCATCAGAAAGACAAAAGAAAGACAAGATAGAATATACAATAGCAAAAATAGGGGTTTAAAAATATCATAGTTTGCACCAGATGGGGTCCTAGAGCTGTAAGAAGTAGACACATGTCCCCATCCCTAATTCAGAAGCTCTTTCCAATTGATAATCACTTGCAAATGAAAATTTAGTTTTTTCAAGGCACTCTCACTGAGGAAACAACTACTAAAGGCAGACTGCATGCCCAACAGTATCAGGTCAACAGAAAACAAACTCAACAACATCTTTGCAGGTTCCTTGTCTCATAATGTCATTGCAGAGCATTTCCCTTTTTCTTTTTAAATTTAATTTAATTTTATGCGCGCGCGCGCGCGCACACACACACACACACACACACACACACACACACTCCACACATTCTCTCCTTTTACCTTACAGGTCCTTTGCATACTCTTTTGTCCCATTTTGAGGTGTTAGTTTTTGTTTTATCATATCATATCATATCATATCATATCATATCATATCATATCATATCATATCATCCCTTAGAAGCTTGTTTGTTTTCTAATGAGAGACAGGATGGAGGAATCTAGATGGGGGCACATAGGGGGAAGTGAGGAGGAACTGGAAGGAGTAGAGGGAGAGAAAACCATAATCAGGATAAATTAGGTAAGAAAAAAAGCTATTTTCAATAAAAGGGAAAATTAGTTTATTTCGTTTTCACAAATTTTTATTTTTCATTTGTCATATTTTATTCTTGGTCATAGAAGGAGGACTAGATCTCACGCCTTTAGATAAGGATCCAAGATGTCATACAATCAATTGTAGATCAGGGAAAGACTATACATCCTAAGTGCTAGAGGAAGGTATTTTTTAATCATCTTAGCATCACTTTGGTTATAAATGCTGCTGTGTATCATGCAAGTTTCCCATCCAGATTGAAACACCAGTCTCTCCATCAACTTTGTGCTAGTAGCTTGCAGCTCTCAGTAGGTTTTCTTTTTTTTTAATTTGAAAATGTCCTTGACTGACACAGTATATCACATCCCTACATCAGTTACAGTTATATCACATAAGCTGTTATATATAAGGGCCCAGCCCCTTTGGCTCAATATAAGACAATTTAAAATCCAATGTGAGTTTCAGAGGTCTGGCAGTAACCCATGCAGCTTTGGGAAAGGCTTTAGGAGTGAATTGCAGATGGCTCTCCAATTAGCAAGGCATAGCTGAGTCTCCAGCTGTGTTGCAAGGCCCCAGCTGGGAAGTCCCTTGGAGCTCCCCCTGAATTCCTAGAAGAAATTTTTGCTTTCTTTCATATATGCACAGATAGCAAAACTACTCAAACTATACTGACAAATTCTAAATATTCTGGGGAAATAAGGTCATATAAAAGAGAGAATCTAATTCAGATTTCTCATGAAAAAATTAATCATTCTCAGACCTCTGAGACTCCAACTTCAACTAGTTCAACTTTGACTAGCATAGACTCTAACACAGAAGGCCCTCAAATAACAGTTCTCTGTGATCTGACTCCAATGGCCTCCATCTGACTAAAGAGTTTAATGACTCCGGAAAATATTCACCAGCAGATGGTTTCAGGAACTAATGGGAACATACCTTTCTAAGAATGCTGAGTTGAATGAAGCAGCCACAGGAGACCTGAGGTTAATAGGAATTAGAAAAACAAAAAACAGATAAAAACAAGAAGGCACATTCTGATGCAAAAGAGTTAGGTTTTAAGATTTGTCTTTTAAAAAGAATTATATGACTATGATAGAAAAACTTACCCCTGTTGTAAACACTGTCTGTTAGCAAAGGTTATGTAGTTATAGATTTGATTACTTAAACTTTAAGGCCGTCAGTCTTGCTCCTTGCAACTACAATTGCTGCCATCTAAGGACTCTTAGCTTGAATACTTGCTTGCTGACTTGCTACAGTGGATGCGACTTCCTGCTGTGTGTATAATAGAAACTTTTGGAACTGTGTCAAAGTTCTGGGACTAACTATTATATGAAAAATAGATGGAGCTGAAAAGAAAATGATGATGATGTAATAATAATTTTTAAATAAATATGGTTGGGGCACTGGGGCATATTTCTTTTCATATAAATAAATGGCTGATATGAAGAAGAATAAGAAGGAGGAGGAGGAGGAGGAGGAGAAGAACAACAAGAACAACAACAGCTACAGAACTAATCACATTAACTTGTGTCAGCCTCATTCTTCGCCAACTCCTTCCCTCCTTCTCAGGTCCTTGAATCCACTGGAGCTGGACTCTGGCTGAATTCTCTACCTAAGTTTGGCTGAGGCCTTTGCTGTAAGTATATTACAGTGAACTTTTTGTTTCCAGTCGTGCATTCCTTACATAATTCCCTGAGAGTATTCCCACAATTAAGAGATTTCATGCCAGGAGTAGTGTGAAGATAAATGGTTTAAAATGGGATCACCTACTGCATCAGTAACTTTCCTCATTGTTATGACCAAATAATTGACAAGTGACAACTTATTTTAGCTCAAGTCATAGGAGGCATGGCAGAAGGATCAGCTCTCTGTGATAGAGGTAGCAGCAGGAAACTGTGTAGATTTGGGCAGAATACAAAGCAGATGTAGGACAAGAATTTGGGCTACATTATAAACTTCAATATCTACTCATAGCGACCAAATTCCTCCAGTAAGACTCCACCTCCCAAAAGATCGTCAGCCTGCTAAAACAATATCATCAGGTAGATACCAAGTGTTCCCACACATGAGCCTGTGGAGGACATTTCACATACAAAATACCACACCCACCATTTTGTTGCCAATCAGGACCTCATCACTAAGTAGGAAGGTAAAGGTCAAATAGTTTCTGCATATTGTATTAGTGTTTTTTCAACTCAGACAGAGATGGAAAGGTATCCTGGCAGTTAGAAGCCCAGGGAGCACACAGCTCTGAGGGCAGAATTTTCCCCAATTTCCCCAGTAGAAGTGTTGTAGCTCTGAGGGGAGGATATCCCCAGCAGAGTTGAGGTGTTCAGCTCTGCTTTGCTTCTTCTCTTTATTTTGCTTTGTTCCAATGAAAAAGTCTAGCCAAGCAGCAAATCTCACAAAAGAGATTTATTTGGAGGGAAAAACCCAGAAGAGTGACTGCCTCTACTCCAAAGAGAAGTGGTGAAAAACAGAGCAGAACACAGCCCTTTATATAGGTCTTCTTGGGAGGGGGTGGAGCTGCCCAAGGAGGAATTGGAATTGGAGGGTTTCCAGCTCAGTGATTGGTGAGATTTTGAGCTCTTAGATTGGTGGGTTTCTGAATTAGAGGCTGCTCTGTGATTGGAGGATTTGAGTTGGGAATTTTCACCTTATTTGAGTAATCTGGGGAGAGGGCTCCAGGTATCCATCTTGAGGAGTTTACACTGACTTTAGGTCTTGCAAAATAAACCCTAATTTTGAGGTAAAATGAACAACTTGCTTCAAATAAACTTTAAGTTTTACTGACTTTAGGTTCTGCTAAACTCTAAAACAAACAACTTTTCAAATAAATTCTGTATTTATATATATTGAGAGACTGGGTGCTTGTTCTTTTCTGAGGGAAAGGCACATGTGTTTGTTTGTTTTCTATAGGAAAAGGCAGGGTTTTTCTAAGAGAGGAAGAATTTGCTAATTTTGTAGGGTAGGGTGGAATCCAGGGACTTAAGGGCCCTGGTGATGGGCTGTGCTGCATCCTGTGCCATTGTTCCATGCTGGTTCTGGGTTGAGGTAAGTGGCCAACTAGGTGAGCAACACAGCAGCAGCAGTGATGGTTGTAGTGTCTGTGGCAGTTGGAGGAATCGATGACCTGCCCCAAGTCTAGGAAAATGGCAGAATTTCCATAGCAGATGGTATAAGTAGGAGTCAAAAGTTTCAGAGGAAAGAGTAACCTAGCCTAGATAGACTGTGTAAAGTTAGAAACCTCAACAGTTAATTATACTCATAATCTCCAGAACCTGTGATAATGATGTTGTCTTACATGGCAAAAGAGACTTTGCTGATACGATTAAATTAAGTATTGTTAGATTATCTTGGATTATTTTTTGGGATTTGTAATCATCACAAGGATCTTAATAAGGAGGCTGGAGGGTCAGAGATGTGAGGGCAGAAAAAATGTTGGAGTGATATGAATGCTGACTTTAAAGATGGGGTAAGGGCATGAACTGAGGCAGTGGTGGCTTCTGAAAGCTGGGAAAAACAAAGGAATATACTCTCCCCAGGAGCTTCTACAAAGCATCACAGGCCTGCCTATGCCTCCATTTTAGCTTATTGAAATCTATTGCAGACTTTTGGCTATCAGCAATGCTAGAGCAAAGATTCACATTTTAAAGAGCCATGGAGTTTCTGTAACTTGTTTCAGTAACAGTGGAAAACTAATACTAATACAGACATGTTTGTTAACTCGGCATATTTGTATCCCTTGCCATTATAGCTATTGAATTCATAGTAATGCAGACAACTGTGACAGCACTCCGGCATATATTTTCCTGTAGCTATGCTGAAGAATTTCTAGAATGCATGTTTTTTAAATAATTTTTTTCTCATTTTCCTTTGTATAGTCTTCCCTTTGCATTAACATATTCACCATCTTTCCCCCAAAGTATTCACTTAATATTCCACACAGAATTTAACAAATTCTGATAGTTCCTTCATGTGAACCTTCAGTTTCCTAGTTTGGTATCATATTCAGCCTCTTCCCAAGGTAAGCTAGACTTTGATTATTGCAATAAGCCCAGTGATAATAACTGATATGTTATAAATCACTAAGTTTGTTCTACAACAGATCACAGTTCAGCCAGGGAATAACTGTTCCCTAAATCAAACAAAGGGAAACAACTCTGCAAGCTCAGGGAACTTCATGGGAAGTACTTCATGGGAATCTGGGAATTTATGGTACCCTAAGAGTGCTTCAAATATTGTGATTGAACTCTGTCCAGGTCACATCTTTGCTCACATCAAGTACCTGGAAAGTACTATGAATTCAGTTGATACTGTAATTCAGCAAACAAACTCAGATTTGATCAGATTCAAAACCTGAATTTGATTTTTTGATACTTTATTCATGCTGTTATAAGAGAAGAAATTTTTAAAAATCGTGATTATAGAAAATCTCTGATTTTAATCTGTGCCTTGAGGTGAGCGTTAAAGCATATGAGGTTTTTGTTCTTTACACTTCATGTGTAAAGAACACAGGACTCCAACACAGTGATTACAGCTCTGCCCAATTTCAACTACAGGACACTAATATCAGATAGTGAACATAAGCTTTACTGCGTTTTCCTTCCTTGTCACTTAAAGTATGATCTCCAAATCAGCAGTATGGATGATTCCCAGAAGCATGCTAGAAATGCAACTAAGGCTTCACTCTCACTGCTTCCTGCACTTTTCAGCATGTCCCACCTTCTTGTGGTCATTGTGCCAGGATGCTCCTGGCACACCCTGCCTGGCCTCAATGGCTCTCCGAATCTGTGGAGGAAGATTCCGTGACCCCTTCACTCTTGTATCATTGATGCCTCTAAAGCCAATAAACACTGTGTTGTAGTTGTTAGGTTGCTGTGGCAGCTCAGAAAACAGGACAAGGAGGCAATTTAGTAGGTGCATATCCTTCCAGACCCCTGCAGAGGGAACCACTATTCCAGCCAGTGCTATAATGGACAGAGGAACCATGAGCATCTGAGCTCAGGTGTTTTTCTTGATTCAGAACTCCTCAGGTGCAGATCATTAGCAATCAAACATCCCCCACAGAAATCCAACACCTGCAGACAATACAGAATGCCATGACCTAAGCAGCCCCTCACACAACAGTGCACAAAACAATATTTTATACATAACTAAAAATAAACTTCCACAACACTATGTAGAGGACTTTGCCAAATTCAACTGATAGATTGGGATGGACCCTGACCTCCCCTTGAATCATATTAACAGCAGCTTTTTTATTCAGTTTCCTTTTAGGGACAAAAAACTGATTAAGTTCTCTTTTCACAAGCTGGAATTGGTGCACCCTTACTTCCCCTTGTTCCAGTGTAGAGCAGGAGGCATCTACTGAACTGTGCTATTCTCCTAACAAGTGCAGCCCATATTTCTCAGCACAGGCCTTGGGTGCAGCTTTAAATTTGCTAGTTTCTCATAAGTATTACAGTGTCATGGAGCACAGTTGCCACCATTAATCAAGTAACATACCATTTATTGCCTCTTCCCTGCCCCCTCCCTTTTTCTCTCCCTCTCCTTCTAGATCTCATCCTCCCTAGGCACTATGCATGTCGCTATCACCAGGCTTCTTTACTTACGATTCCTTTGTGGAGCCACTTCTCAAATAAATTATCTCAAATAAATTTATCTCAAATAAATTGTAGACCATGATGAAGTCCTGCTTTGGGGAAACCTAAAATTTAGATTCTCAAATCATATGCTTCTTGCTATTTATTTGCGTATGTTATACATCTAACCTAAGAATTCTTTTTACTCATTAAGAAATTTAAAAAAAAAAAGAAAAATAATTGCTGTTGTATAATAATAAAAAAGTTAAAATCAGATTTTACTGTCCATAAAGTTTCTTTCAGGCATAGATACTACCTATAGTTTTTTTTTGTATGGCAAGTCAGTACTTCGATGAATAATTGCAATGAATCATCTGGCCTGAAAAGTATTAAGTAATTATTATATAACTCTTTGAAATAAAAATTATTGACAATAGATGCTAAATCAAAGTTAAATTATAATATTATCTATCAAATATAGACCAAACCTTCTATGTTATTAGTTTTAAGATAATTTCCTTTGGAACACTTTAAGCATTAAAAAAAATTAATAGAATTTCTAATTGACTGTTATTAATAACTTGCTTTTTTGGCCAAGCAGTGGTGGCACACACCTTTAATCCCAGCACTTTGGAGGCAGGGGCAGATGGATCTCTACAAGTTCAAGGCCAGCCTGGTTTATAGAGTGAGTTCCAGGACAGCTCAAGTCACAAGAGAGAAACCTTGTCTCTGAAAACCAAAAAAAACCCACCGAAACCAAAAACACACACAAACAAAACAACAAAAAAGCCAAAACCAAAATAAAACAAAACAAAAAACAAACAAACAAACCCTTGCCTTTAGACCTCAGGCTAAGATTTAATGTTGTAGGAAATGCTTTTCTAATTGCATGTACATATGATGTATTTAAACCATAAAACCATTTTGATGTTTATGATGATTACTTTTTAATATCTGGGAAGGGAGTGTCAGTAGGTATTGCTTAGATCAGGTTGGCTGTGCTCATGTCTGTAGGTGATTGTCTTGATTATTTTAATTGATGTGGGAAGAAACAGCACACAATGGCAAGCACCATTCCTTTGGCAGGAGATCCTGGACTGGTTGTGAAATTATAAACAGGGTACTGACTACAAGGAGGCATACGT
The DNA here is from genome assembly GCA_026225945.1 of Cricetomys ansorgei. Lineage (NCBI taxonomy): Eukaryota > Metazoa > Chordata > Mammalia > Rodentia > Nesomyidae > Cricetomys > Cricetomys ansorgei. Next base: position 8,871,837 of record JAMJFZ010003396.1, read on the forward strand.
ATTTATTCTCACTCTGTACCATGAATGTGACTAGCTACTTAAAGTTCCTAACAACTTGACTTGTTCATAATGATGGACTGTAACTTGGAGTTGTGAACTATAATAAACTCTTTCTTCTTTAAGTTGCTTTTGCCAGAGTATTTTATAGAAACTGGAAAGGAAACTTGAATAATATTTAAGTTTACTCTCAACCTTTAAACAATTTATTTAGTGGTTAACACATGGTAAGAACTAGTAGGAAATATTTGATAATAAAACAAAAAAGATATTTTTTTGATGTTCTAATATTTAATAATAAAACAAAAAGATATTTTTCAAGTAGTTTCGTTTCACATCAGAAAATTAACTTGTTACAGAAACAAATATTTCCCTTTATGAAGTAAGTGGTCCTAGCCTGCAAGAAGCAAGAACCCTTTTTATGGTTGGCTGTACTCATAATTCATAGTCATTTGATCTATTCTTGTATTTCTAAAGTACAAAACCTCTTTGTATGCAGAAAGTAATCAACACCTAAGAATTTTTCATTTTCTTCTATTACATTGTGATGTACTTGCAAGTTCCCTATTGCTAAATAATGGACTTGGAAAATGTCCAATAAATTATGTTTAGTATTAGGTAAGGTTTATTAATGTAGCTGATTGAATTCCATGAAGAATGTTCTCCTTTACTGAAAAGTCATTATTAATTCTTATTGCTCACAGAATATATTCACATTCCTTAGTTAGACTAACCCTGAAGATACCTTATCTCTCTGACCTTACCTCCTATTGTCATCCATGCTCCTCTTCCTTCTAAATCTTTTCAAGTCTTTCCAACCCATTGATTTAATTTGTTTTATGCTTCTATAACAAAATACCAGAGACCGGGAATCATATTAAAAAAACCCCACAAATTTTCCCACAGGCCTAGAGGCTGGGAAGTTCATGAACAAAGTATCAAGATTTTCTTTCTGGTGAAGGTTTTCATATTTAACCCTTAAACAGCAGAAGTTGAAAGACAAACTTGGTGACACTGTATGACACCATTATAAGACCCTTAATCCTACTAACAAGAGAATAACCCTCAGCCCCACAGCTGGGCATGGTAGCATATTCCTGTAATCCCATCTCTCAAGAAACTGAAGCAGGGAGATTTCAAGTACATGGCCAAGCTGGAATATATGTTTGCACAGAGATATGTGGGGATGAATGTGATGATCTGAATGAGAATGGTCCACATAGACTCATATATTTGCATGCTTGGTCCCTAGTTGGTGGAAAATTTTGGCAAGGATTAAGAAGTTTAGCCTTGTTGAAGAAGATATGTCACTGGGGGCAGAATTTAGTATTTCAAAGCTTATACCATTCCAGTTGACTTTGGTTCTCTGCCTTGTGGTTGTTGTCTGAATGTGTAACCTCTCAGCTACTGCTCTAGTGCCAGGCCTGCCTGCCTGCTGTCATGCTTCCCTCTGTGATGGCCAATGAGTGTAACCTCCTGGAATCTTGAGTCCCCAATAAACTGCTTCTTCAATAAGTTGCCTTGGCCATGATGTCTCCTCATAGCAATAAAAAAGTAAGCACACACACACATACACACACACACACACACACACACACACACACACACACACACACACACGGGGCAGGGGTGGAGACTAACTCAGATTCTAAGCACTATCTTAAAGGCCAACCTCTTAGTACCATCACTTTGTTTACATCCTAATTTTGAAGGAGATGTATTCACTGCACCATCTTCCAAAGTCCAATTAAATGTCTCTTTCTTTTGATAGACATTTTAACATCTTGGTCCCCACATGTATTAATTACTTGTGTCATTGCTATGACAAAATACCTGGCAAAAGCAATTTAAGGAAGAAAGAGTTTGCTTTGGCTCATAGTTCTAGATCAGTCATAGGGAAGGTATGATGTCAGGAGCAGGAAGACACTGGTCACATTGCACCCACACTCAGGAAGCAGAGAATGATACATTCTGGTACTTGACTCACTTTCTCCTTTTTTATTTAGTCTAGTAATTAACATAATATTTAAAAATCTCTCCCAGACATTCCCAGAGATTTGTCTTCAAGGTGATTCTAGATCCACTAAAATTGGCAATCAATATAAACCATCAAACCAATCCAAAACTTATCCATTGATTGAAATCCCTTGAAGCGGACCCAGAAAGAAAGATTCGTGTATACATGATTTCTTAAGGAGTACACTCAAGGCCTTGAAAGTAGGAGTAATTTACTTCTCAACTATTCTTGTGTCTTTCACAGTAGTTGGACTTTTATATTTTTAAAGTCTGGAGTTGTTAGCTAACAGCTGATCAAGTTTGAGAAGACTCTAGGCATTATCTGCTTCCATACCATGAAGGCAAAGGGGTTTTAAGTAATTTAGGTGCATCTTCTGAACAAACACAAAGTACAAACTATTATATACAGAAGCACACTGAAAGCAGTTATGGTGGTTTATACCTATATTCTCAACACTTGGGATGCTGAGGCAGTAGGATTGTGAGTTGGAGGCCAACTTTTCTATATAGAGAGTTCTAGATCATCTTGGCTTATACAATGAGACCCTGTCTCAAACAAGCAAGCAAGTTATATGAACATTTTGCCAAGGAAGAGAATGCAAAATTGCTGAGTAGAATCCTAATTCCAGGTCTGTCATTTCCTCTTGTGTGTGATTGCCATGAGTTGTATACCACCTTATGATTTTCAAATGGCATCGGATGGAAAGAGGTCTGAGAATGAACACTGGCTTGTTAATTACTCATCTGGAGAAACATAGTCGTACGTCTAAACTTCACTTAGTCTCAGATTGTGCTTCTGTAAGTGTGCATAGTTCTAACAGATAATTGTTCTTCAAATTAAAGAGGTTTTTGTGGGAAGTTAGTTCATAACAGCTCTCCCATTTAGGTTAAATCTAAAATCACCTATGTCAGCCTCTGCTAACTTTTTGCTCTTCTACAGTGCTATAGTTTTAATTTCTACTATGTAACACAGAGAAATGAATTTATGAGCTTTTGTATTTAGTATGGTTAAATGTCATTGACAAATGATGTATCAAGACCTAACCAGGTTAGGTGGGACTCCTTAACTTCAACAATAATGACATTTTGTACTGGACTATTCTTTGTCATGAGTGGCCTTACTGTATATTGTTCTATGCTTAACAGTATACTTAGCCTATGATTACTTCATCTTAACAAACAGCAGTCCCCAATAGTAAAAATGGGAAATAACTCCAAAGATTGGAAAATATGTCCTTTAACGAGAAAAATTACTTCTGGTTGAGAATCGGTGGATTCTAGAAATGCTCAGAAACTTATCAGCGTTGACTGAACATCGATACTTACAAATGTCAGAAATAGGACTTCCCTTTCCTCTTTAAATAATATAATTTTTCCTGTGTTGTTTGGTTTTCGTTTTTGAGAGCAGATGAAGTTTATTTGTTTTGAGCATTGTAAAAAATGGAAGGGAGGAGCTTCACATATTTCAAATGAAAGCATTTGAGAAACACAATGATGTGAGAAAGATATGGCTCTTGGAGACCTAGAAAATGCACAGGTGCTTTGCCTGGATCTTCAAAGGAGCCAGGGTTTGAATTAGGATTGTTTTATTTAATCTAACATCTTGGAAGCAGCTGTTGAAACACTATTATACTGGATAATGATCGATTATTTCCTACACAGTATTTTGTTGGAAATTAGAAGAATACAATGAGTGTTATTGACTGAGACAAGATGTGCCAACCTCCTTCCTATAAGGAAATTTTGGCAGTACTTTGTGGCTGAGATTCTAATGAGGCATATTTGGGACTGAAATATTCCATCTAAAATGCTGTCCAATAATCTTACCTCTACATGACCCATCAGTTTCAATTTCAATTTGTTTCAGTCATCCTTGTCAAAGAGAAAGTCAGAGTAATTGAAATCATCAAATTACATAATTGCAACTTAATGTGAATCCAGTAATTATCCTCTGAATTCAGTTTTCAACACTGAGTATTTATGTCTTTATTAGAAGCAGATAGAAGTGAAAAACAATACTGAACAAAGCAAACTATATCTCAGAAATTTGAACTGACAAATGGAAATTACTTTCTCATGCTAGGAAAATATATTGCCAATTTTCAAATTCTCCTCACATGATGATAGTTAACTGTGAACTGAGAGACAGCTCTCTACAGGGAACAATGAGGTTGTGTACCTGAACAATGGACTTTCATTTAAGAGAGGCCTTTGACACTTTAGGAATTGAATTTGCAAGCCTTTAAGTATTTCAGCATTGTAATGAATGATTTTATTTTTGTAAATCTTTCAGACCTAGGAATGATTATCAAGGATAAAGAAACAATTCATTCTTTCACGAGGAGAGAGAGAGAAGATGGGTCAGTGCTATGCCCGTTATGTATCTCCCATTTGCCTTTAGCACACCTTAGACACCTACTAGTCTTCTTCCTTTGGTTCCTTTTGCTAACTCCTCTGCCACTCCATTTCCCTAGTTCTATCTCCCAGTTGCCCATATAGGTCAAAACAACATGGCCATGCGACAACTCTTCATTTCTTTCATGAGTTCCCTTTTTCTCATATTCTTGCATAGTTCAGAATGAAACGGCTAACAGATCAGTACCCCTCTCTCTTGCTAACATTGTTCAGCCACCACAGCTTCACTGTAATACTCTCTTGTTAATTTCTGGTTTAATTTAGTTAAGTGATTGTCCAATATTATTTTAGCTGCAAAAAGTATTTTTCTGATAAAAACCAGTGAAGTAGCTCCCATAAATAAAGCAGAGCAGACTTGTTTCTCTGGGAGAGATGGGAGCTGGAGTCCTAGGGACATTGCTCCCTTCTCAGCTCAGGCCTTCCACAGAGTGAAGTGTATCATATAACACTACACTAGTTCTCCTTTATTTAGTTTCCCTTTATGGGATTTCAGTTATTTACTGCTAAACATGGTCTACAAATATTAAAGGAAAACCACAGAAACAGATAGTTCATGTTTTAAATCACATACCATTCTGAGTAATGTGAAAAAAGTCCAGCATTTTCCCATGGAGGATATGTATCATTCCTTCACTCAGCATATCTATGCTTATAATCTGCTTGCCTGTTAGTCATGTCTGTTAGATCAACTGCCATGGAATCTCAGTGCTTATGTTAAGATAACATTTATTTTACTTAATTATATCCCCAAAGTACAAGTATAGTAATAATAGCAAACTTCATATGCCATAGAGAAGTTATAAAGGCTTTCATTTAAACAAAAATGTAAGAAAGCTCCTGATTTAGAAAGGAAAGGGAAAAACGTATGTTGATGTTGTGATACCTACACTATAATACATTTGAGGGGCCTGCCTTACACAACCCAGTTCTCTTCTGCCATTGCTCTGATGGGAAACACTGCCATTTGCCTGGTAAACTGCCCTACAAAGTCTCGGAGATCATTCTGGTTGTCTGGAAGTAAAAGGTCCTAGACATTACCAAGGATGACATGCCAGATTAGATATGCATAAGGGAGATGCACTCAACCTCCAAGCCACTTCTGCATTATTAAATGCCTGTACGTGAATGTGGAAACTGTTGTCCTAACTGAGACTCTGGTGGCCCTGAGTTCTGAGTTGTGGTGGTTTGGATACAACATCTTCTCTACTCAGGATTATTATAGCCAAGGCTGACACTCAAGTGTGTGCCTGGAGGGGTGAAACAAATGAAGAGAACCTGTGATGCATTGAACAGATACTGCACTTTAAAGGACAAATTCTTCAATATGATTCTGGATGATAGTGGTGAATTTACCAACCTCAGTCATATCAAGAATCCACAGCTTCAGTTAGGCATCTAAGGCATCTCTGAGAAGACAAGGATCAGGGTTACAGTCCCTACAAGGCAATGACCAATGGGATATTGAAAGTGTCTGCCATCAGTATTAATGACTTTGTTACCAATAGCAAGTTTTCCAACCTCTATGGATGCCTGGAGTCCCTCATAGATGTCATCAAGCAGGCCACAGCTGTGATGATTAGAGGTAAGATCATGGTGATGTCAGGCTATGGCAACGTGGGCAAGGGCTGTTCCAAGGCCCTGGGAGGTTTTGAGGCCCAAATTATCATTAATGATATTGACCCTGTCAATGCACTGTAGAAGGGCTTCCATAGAGGGCTATGATGTTGTTTTCTCTTTATCTCTCTCTTCCCTCCCCAGAGCACAGCTGAGTTATTGGCCGCCAGCTCAGTCCTGGGGAAGGAAAGCATAAGGAGTGGGTCACTGTATCCTAGTGAGTCCCATATCGGAGGACTTAAGAGTTGACGAGAGTGAATCAACTCTCGGGGGAGGCTGTCAGAGGAGCATATCTCTCTCATTTATTAAAGCAAAGGTCATTACATTTATAGGGTGCAGGCAGGGGACAATCTTTGAAGGCAAGGAACTGGAGTAGCCTCATGTGCATGTGGAGCTCAAATCTAAACATCAAGATCTTGCAAGGGCACCTTCTGCATCAGGTGTGGTACCACAGGAAAAAAAGGGAAGACATCTTATCAGTAAATGGACTCATCCCTAGGCTTCCAGCTACAGCACAGATAAGCACCAACCAAGCCACATTCCTTTGCTTCTGTGAAGCAGGCAACATTTAATATTTAGCTGGGTTCTAGCCAGGGCTAAAAAGTAAGGAGCACCCAAACTCGTACTGCTCTCATGATGAGAAAATCCAGGGTTCAAGGCGAGCTTTGACTCGCTCTCAGCTCTAGGACAGCACCACATGATGTAAACACTATGAAAGAAACCTCTAAGGAGGGACACCTTTGTCCCCATCCTAGGTAGTGTCAATATCATTCTTGGCCAGGACTTTGTTTTTGTTTTTGTAGCAGGGCCTCACTCTGTAGCTCCGGATGTCCTGGAACTCACTATGTAGACCAGGCTTTGACCAGCACTTTGGACAGATAAAGGATGATGTCATTGTGTGAAACACTGGACACTTGGATTTGGAAATTGATATGAAGTGGCCCAACAAGGACACTGTGGAGAAGGTGAAAATCAAGCCACAGATGGAAAATCAAGCCACTGGCTGAAGAATACATCACTCAGCTGACTGAGAGTTGGACGGTCAACCTGGTTTGCTGCACGGGCCACCCTAAGTTATGGCACAAATTGAGTTGTGGAACCATCCAGGCAAATAACTTTTGGGAGTTCATTTCTTGCCTAAGAAGCTCAATGAGGCTTTGGCTAAGTCCACCTGGGCAGGCTGATTTTGAAGCTAATCAAGTGAACTGAGAAGCAAGCCAGTACCTCAGCTTGTCTGTGATGGCCTCTTCAAGACTGATAACTACTGCTACTGAGAGGCAGGACTACCCTTCACCTTCCAGCTTCTATTCATATATCAGGCTCCACCTTACTTCTCCAAGAGTAAATGACACTAACTTTGCACTTGCTTCATCAGTATCCTGCCCTGGTACTGGCCACTAAGTCTTTCTTTCTGCTATAGCCCTCATACCTTGCAAGTGTGGCAAGAGAGATTGAGAGGCCTCAGTCAAGATGGAGATACAAGGGAGTCATCCACAGTGAATGTGCGCTTAGGGGCCTTCTCCAAGGGTGATCTCTAGGGTAGAAGTGGATAGTGATGATCACAAGCCCCTGTACCATACTATTCAAGGTCCCCACTTGGTCTTTAGACCCAGGTGTTGCTTTATAGATTCACTGGTTTCTCTGCCTATGATCTGAGAAAGATACTTGTCAAAGAGGTGTTGGAGTTTGAGTATTTCTGAGAGCTTTGCTTATTTAGTGCTTGGTTTCTCTTAATAAGTAGAATACTGAGGTTGCTACTTTTAGTGTCTACTGCACAGGGGTTAGAATAACCAAGAAAGGACAAAAGAAGTGACAGCCAGAGGAAGGGAGCATTGAGCTAAGCAGAAATAGGACAAGATCTATTAGTATTTTATAATATGACTGTTCCTATCACCTCTATGGATAGTTTTCACAAAGAGAATATTTTGTTTTATCTATCTATCTATCTATCAATTATCTATCTATGCTTTATTAGTTTACAATTATGATGTTAAAAAGGTGCAAGAAGATAGATAAATAAAATGAGTGATGCCAGAAATATATTTTAAGAAAGAGATCACATTGAAATAAATTTTATTAAGGTTTGTTGTTCTACTTGTTCCATTTACTATTAATTTTGTTATTAACTTTGCGTCATGTCTAATTTATATTTTACACTTCATCATACATATGTATGCATAAGGAAAACCAGTATAGGTAGGGTTTTTTTATTACCCTCAGTTCCAAATATTCATTGGGAATCTCAGAAGGACAATTGTATTTGAAAATTACAGACTTAGTATAGTTTCCTTATTTCACAAATGAGGAAGAGAGGTTCAGAGAGTCTCAGATTCAGGTTCCCAGTCTCATGTTCATTTCTGACAGGGCCAAGATTTCAGTTGGCCCAGTGTTCTTTCCCCAACAGCCATCCTAACTAAACTGGCCAGTTTTTTAGCAGGCATTATTTGAGAACCTGAAGCAGGTAGACATTCTTCCTATGATCAGTGACCTAAATAAGTCTGAATTATTTGCTTTCTCACTCCTGATGAACCAAAGAGTACTCTGAAAAACATATTAGATTCAAGTTGAAGTGCAGCTTCTTAAGTGAAGCTTTTTAAAATTTCTACCATTTCTCAAATTCCAAGGTTCACTTTGCTCCCTCAAATCCCACATCAATGATTTGAAGACATCAGGGCACATACAATGTGCCTATAAACAAATCTTTTCTATTATTTTCTTTTCCATTTTGAGTTTAGGTCTCTCTCTATAGTCTACAGTGATCTGGAACTTACCGTGTTGCCTGGGCCAGCCTTGAATTCTAGATCCTATAACCTTCCAAGTAATAGGGATTGTAGGCGTACACTGCCACACTAGGCTCAAATATCCAGCTTTATTCATGTTCTGATGCTCCTTTTTAGGTCTGCTGGGGTTAAGCTCTGGTTTCTCTCAGTGAGGTTTTGGATATCCACTACACCACTTGTTCTTACTTGGAGATATAGTATAAAGTGAAAAATCTCTCTTTTGTCTACCACCCTCCTCATAACATCTGGTTATGCTCTAAAGCCTTAGGAGTTTCTCTGATTATGACCGGGAATCTTCCGTAAGGTATAGGCCCTTGTCTAATAGTGGGTCCTGGATAGTACTCACTGTTGGGAAGGGTTTTTATTGTTGGAATAGATGGAAAGACATAGAACAGAGAGAGAAGAAAGATGGAGAAGCTCTTTTGTGATGGTCCAGGGACCACACAATGCCAAAGGGAGAAACCTCCCTAGAGAGGTGGTGCAGTCCTGAAGGGAGAATATCCCAACAGGACTGATGAGTTGCTCAGCCCAGCGGAGCTGAGGTGAAGTGTCCAGCTCTGCCTCGCCTTCCTCGTTTCATCTCAAGCCTCGTCTCGCCTCGCCTCGCCTCGCCTCCTGGAGATGATGCAGTTCAGAAGGGAGAGTATCCCAACAGGACCAAGAAGCTTCTGGCCAGGTGTCCCCAAGGCTGCAGCTCTGTAGGGAAATATCCCAGGTGAGCTGTTCTTCTTTCTTCTGTCCAATGGTCTCAGCAGGCCAGTGACTGTTTCTGCTCCGAAGAGAAACAGCAAAAACTGAGGGTTGCTCAGTCCTTTTTAAAGGGTTCTGGAGGGAGTGGACTTATAACATGGCCTGTGATTGGTGGAGTTTCTTTGGCCTGTGATTGGTGGAATTCTCAGTCCCAGAGAGGGTTGGGGGTTCCCAGCTCAGGGTCATTTGTGTTTGTTGGGACCCCTTCTGTGCTGTACTGTCATGTTGGGGAACCCCTCAGCCAGATGAGAGTTGGGTCCCTGATAGTCCCAGGGGAGAGCTTTATTATGAGGGGTTTCAAGTCCCAGAGCTCCCCAGCCTTGCAGAGCTAGATTCCCCCAAAAGGGAAAAATGCTGGCTCTTAGGTGGTCTTTGGCATCATTTGGGGTTCCTGGTGGGCATAAGGAATAGTGGCTGGGCCCCCAGAGTCCCCAGCAGGGTAGCAAGGAAGGCAAACATTAGCCTTGAATAGCAGTTGGACAGTGGGAGAGGCTAGGTTTGCTGGTAAAGTCAACTTTGCTTCCTGGAAGAAACACAGATGGCTGTGAGGGTCCATCTTGGAGGGGGGGTGTCAGCCAGGAGTGCTGATGGCTGTTAGGTTCCATCTGTGAGGGGAGGGATCATCCAGGAGCGAGCACAATCCTCAATCAGGTCCTCCTTCCGTTTGACAGTGAGCCAGCTAGGGGGTTGGGCCTGGCAAGGGGGCGGGGCTAAGGCAGAGCTAAGGCAGAGCTTCCTTCACAGGGCTGTGGAGGCTGATCATAGATGAATGCAGAAAGGCATGTCAGAGCTTCTCACAGAAAATGGGAGTCCCACATTATAGACCGGGGGTGGCAGAACCCCTCAGAGGGAGCCCTGGGCTATGGGCTATGTTTGTGGTCAGGGGTAAGGGGGTAGAGCTCTCCAGCACAGAGCTGTGCTATAGACTCTGCCTGTTGCAGAATCCTAACACTCACCCCATACAGTACTTAAAATAACCCAACCCTTCAAACGTTTTAGCTGGGAGCCTAGATCAAGCTCAGATTATTGGTTTTCTGTTTTGTTTTGTTTTGCTCTGTCTCAATAGATTCTGTAAATATATAAACAAAAAAGAGAATCCTAACAGGGCCATTCATCAGGGCCCACACAACTTACCAGATGGGTTTTTCTCCTTGGTGTCCCAGAGTAAGCTCCAACTGAGACTCTACTATGCTATGAAAGGTAATTTTCTTTGAGATTTGGCTACAACTTGGAGCCTCCTCAGTCCTATCCAGCAGTCTCCTTTCTTTGTTCCTTCCCTGAAGGCCAAATGTCCCAGCTATCATGTCAACACTGTCCTTTGATTCAGCTAGTTATTCTGATTGTTCCCATACCACAAGATCTGATCAAGCATCAATTGATTTTAAAGATACAGTAAGGAGGGCAGGGGAAAGATTGGCAATAGGAAAATCTGCAAGTAAACTATCTCACTTAACTCCTGGTGGATGACTGAAACTGTGGAAAGTACTGAATTCTATATGCACTATATTTTTCCTACACATATCTAGCACAAATGTAATGCCTAATGTTTTCTCTTTCTTGACTGGGCACTTATAATGCACCGTTGCTATAACTTTTGGAATTTGAAATATAGCAGTGAAACTCACGTTAATTTCCTTCCACTTTCCCATAATCTTGTACATTAAAGACTCAACTTTATCATAACTCTTACCAACCCTAGCACATGTCTCTTTTTTCTTACTCTATTAGTTAGGGGCTTTTTTAGCTTTTACTTAAGGGAAGGACTTTTTGGCTTCTCTAGCATATCTAAGTTCTTAGCATCTCTACTCCTGTGCTTTGGGGGCCATTATCAAGTAAAATAGTTGAACACAAGCACTATGACACTTCAAAAGTTAACTTCATAGCGAAGGCTCCTAAGTGACTGATACATGGGTAGCATATCACAGCATGGATACGTTGGATACAGCCATGAGTAGTGTACATGCTGGAATGGAGGCGACAGTGCGAGATGCCATCACACTACTCAGAATGACATGCAACTTAAACATTATGAGTTGTTTATTTTTGGACTTTTCCATTTAAAATCTTGGATCATGTTTGGCCATATAAAACTGAAAGTGTGATAAGAGAAACCATATGCCATAAAGAATGATCATATACAAAAGGAGGAAAACAACTGAAAACTAAAGTGAGTGACTCTTCAGGAGTGAAAGAGAGAAAGAAGTGTGTAAACAAAATGAAAAGATTTGGTTAGATAAATGGAATAAGAGAATGGAAACAGAGACAAGAGCCTAAAACAGAATGTTCTTATTTACCAATAAAATGGAGAGATGGTGAGAGATTTCTGAATGATACATAGAACGTGAAAAAACATGTGTTAGAACATTTGTACTTTTTTTCAAGTAAATCATAGGACAGTTCTCTCCTTCCAGAGAATAAAGAAGTTTACTCCCCCTTTTTTTTTCTCAAGATGATTTTTTTTTTTTTTGGTATTTTGAGAGAACGTCTTACACTGTAGCCAAGGCTGGTCTAGAACTCATGACTGTGGCCCAGGCTGGCGGCAAACCTAGAGCAATTCTCTTGTCTCAGCCTCCCAAGTAATTATATTGTAGGCCTGAGCCTCCATGAGCTTCCATGAGCCTCCATGTCCAGCTCTGTTTTCTATGACTTTTAAGAATCTGAAGTTTTAAATCACTGATCCATTTGGAGTTCATTTTGATGGACATTAATGAAGTACAGACCCACTTTCACTTTTTCAGCCAGTTGTCCCTATGCCATTGAATATCAGACTCAATGGTCTTCCAAGTGCTGATTCTGTAATATGCTAAACCACTATGCGTGTTTTTATACTGTATCTTGGGAGTATTCAATTACATGTGTACTCTGGTTATGGAGACTACAGTAAGTATTTCTAAATTATTGAGCCATTCTAAATGTTTCAATGTAGTAGCACTTGTCATTCTTGATTACTCTTATTATATTTCAGGCTTTTCTGAGTTATTCTTATCTATTTTCTAATTTATCTTCATAATAAGCTCATCTAGTTCTAGACAAAATATATTGACATTTATTGAGATCTTATTAAATTTATAGGACATAATTTAAATTTTAATGGGTACTTAGTGTTGTCACATACTGGTATTCCCTAAGTTATTGAAGATTATTCTATTTTTGGATAGTTAGTTTATAAACACGTTACTTCTATTTCCAAATTTTTATTTGCTGTCCCTTTTCAAAGTCATTGCTCCTTTCTTTCTCTATAATAGTATGAATTACAAGTGAGGTGTGAAAAACAATCTTACAGTATCCTGGTAGTTTGTTCAACAGACAGCTCTAACTCAGGCTAGTCAGCTTCCTTACTTGGGACTTCTGAATTGGGAGCATTAAATTGAGTAGAAAGTTATGACATTGTGGAGTTAAAGTTATAAGAATGGTTTTACTTCCTGGGGAACACAACAGAAAAAGAGAAAGTATATATTTACAGAGTTCCCTGGAGACATGTTTTAAGGTGCCTCTATTGGAATTCCACTCTTGCTGGTTATGACAGTGAAGAGATACCATTTTGTCAAAATTGATTTTAATTGAAGGAATACTGAGCACTCTACTTCCTTTTCTCTACTTCCTTCCTGGCCTTTGCCCAGATGTAAGAATCATATTGAGTGTTTAAAAGGATCGAAAGTGTGACCCTGTCTTTTTCATTTTTCTTCCTTTAAAATTTTCATTGCTTTTTTGTTACAGGGATTGAACCCCGAGGCATGCACGTGCTGAGCAAGTGCTCTATCATTGATCTACATCCCAAGACCCCCAGTCATGGTTGTTTTCATCTGCACCCTGACACTATATTCCCCTGTCTTCCCTTCTCTCTCTCACTCTCTCTCTGTCTCTCTCTCTCTGTCTCTTCATTTTCCTTTAACACCACAAATACCAACCAGACTGCTTTTTTACTACACTTCCTTTGCTTGCCTTTGAAACCTCTCTTGAAATTACCAAATCTGTCCATTTGCTGGTGCCAACGGCACCGACATTCCTAAGAGGTGTGTCTGGATCCTGCGTAGACATTTGTTCTTACTAACTTGAAATGTTTGTTCAGTCTTTCTTCCAAGGTTTGTCTTTATGCAAGGCATTCATGTATCCTATAACCAACTCTGTACTCATCATTATAGTTTTACCTATCACTTAATCACTGTTTTTCACAAACACCTTTTTTTATTCTTTTCACAAATTACTTTATGTTGTACTAGAGGAAGGATAAATGAAAGCAAATCAATGAAAACATGTATCATCTAGTTGTACATATTGTCTAGGCCACAGTGTTGTGACAACTGTTAGTCAAATGTTTTGCTTTAAGAAAATTACCCACTATTTCAGTTGTTCTAAGCCTTGCTTATTAAGCTTAAGAGTTTGAGAGGTTCGCTTAATTTTGTCTTTTTTCTCCTATGTGTATTTAGTATTAACTCAAATATTTCTGCTTTTCTTGGGAAATAACACACATTTGACTCATCTCCCATATCAGTGCAGGTGCATACTAACTTCTTTAACAGCAGAATGGATTTCTTATACATGTTAGTTTTTCCCCAAACACCTGTAACATTGAAGAGCTCAATACGATTTTATGGAATGTTAAAAAAATAAATGTAGGAAGATACAAATGAATATAGTAGCCACAGACTATATCAATGAACTAAATGTTTTCACAGAAGAAATACCTTGAATATCATAGGATTGCAGCAATATTATTTGCCAGTGTAACAGATAGTCCATTTATGCCTCTCTGGATTAGGGTTTCTCAACCTTGGCAGTGAAGACTCTTTTTAATGGGGACTTCCCTGTATGTCAGAAGACATTTAGTAGTTGCCTTAGTGAATATCCACTAGGTGTCAAGTAGCTAACACCCCTAGTTGTGACAACCATAACTTTTCTAGAAGTTCACAAATATCCTAAGTGGGAGTAGAATAGCCCTTGGTGGAGACTCACTACTCTTTAAATTCTAGGGGTTACCATTTCTTCTATTTTTTCTAGCTACACATTTAATAATGTGTTTTATAAAGCATTTTTAATTTCATTGCATTTTATTTGTGTGTGCATTCTCGAATGGGCAGACACGCAGTGGTACATATGTGAAAGTCAGAGGACAATTTGTGAGAGCCAACTCTTGCCTTCCACCATGTGGGTACCTGAGATTGAACTCAGGTCACCAGGCTTGGGGGCAAATGCTTTTAATCCCTGAGCTGTCTTGCCAACTCCTAAATAATTTTAAACATCTTTCTATTCCTCCAGAAGAAGAATGGGCAATACCTAATTTCTTGGTTTTGTACTGTGCAATTGCCATTTCTGTGAGACTTTCTATTTACAATAGACATCACTTGCCTGTCATCAGCATTTTCAGAGTGTATCAAGCTGTCAGGCTCTGTTATGTTAAAGCTATTGTTGCCAACTATAGTAAGCAAGACAAAAAATGCCTTTTGAGGTCTCTAACAAGGATTCCTGTTTGAATTTAATTCAATCAAATGAATACAGAGGGCATATCATTAATAAATGATGAACTTAACTGAGATTTTAATTAAAAATTTTTTTTCTTCTCTCATACAAACTTGTAGAAAATATCCTGACATCCTTTCCCCCAAAAAAGAACCGTTTCCCAGGGTAGCACAACCAGGGTATGGCATAGTGGGATGGAATGAGGCTTGGCACCAATCCCTACATCAACTGGGCCATGAAGCCAGGCAGGAGAAAAAAGGATCTCAAGGGATGGTAAAATGGTCAGAGACACCCCACTCCAGCCTGTAGGAGTTTTTCAAGGACACCAATCTAGACATCCAAGAGATGTATTTAGGGGATCCTACAGGTTCTGTGTCTATGGCTTCAGTCTCTGTGGGCCCCTAAGAATGCTAGTCAGTTGACACTGTGGGGCTTGTTCTCCTGGTATCCTCAGCCCCTCCGGTCTCTGCCATCCCTCTTCTTCCTCTTCGGTGGGATTCCCTAATCTCTGCACAGTGTTTGGCCCTGGGCCTCTCCATATGCTCCTTTCAGCTGCTGGACAGGATCTCTCTAGTCTGAGGACTGGGTTAGATACCAATCTATGAGCAGAGCATGACATCATTAGAAATTGTCTCCAGGTTATCCAGTCTCTGGATATGTTCCTGTCCTGTCCTTCAGTTTCAGGCAGGGATTTCCTCCTTCGGCATGGAGTTCTCTCTTTCTATTGTCAATGAGGATCTTCAAGTGCAAATAGGCCATAAGTCAGAGATTTTTGTGGCTGGGATGGTGTTCCAGTCTCACCACTGAGAGCCTTGCCTGGCCACAGGAGATGGTCTATTCAGGCTCCCTATCCTCTATTAATAGGGATCCTTGCTAGGGTTTTCCCTCATAGATTCTTGTGAATTTCCACTACATTAAGTCTCTGGACCATCTCCTAAGTGTCTCCCAATTCTTGTCATGTCTCCATATATTTTCTCCCTCTGTTGTTTCTCTCCTCTTCCTTTTCCCATCCGCTCCCATTCCCACCCTCCTCCACCTCATCTGCACCTTCTGTTCAATTTCTACCCTACCATAGAGGCCTGTGTTACAACTGGGGTCCTTCTTGTTGTGTAGTTTTTCTATGTCTGTCAATACTAGTACCTTTCTCCTTTGCTTAGCAGTTAGTATCCACACATAAGTGAGTACATACTATGTTTGTCTTTCTGTGACTGGGTTACATCACTCAGGATGACTTTTTCTAGTTCCACCCATCTGCCTGAAAAGCTCATGTAGTCAATTTTTTAATATCTAAGTAGTCTTCCATTGTGTAAATATACCACAATGTCTTTATTCATTCTGCAATTGAGAGGTATCTAGGTTGTTTACAATTTCTGGCTATTACGAATAAAGCAACTATGAACATAGTTGAGCAAGTGTCCTTCTGGTAGAATGGAGTGTCTTTTGGGTATATGCCCAGGAGTGGTATAGCTGGTCTTGAGGTAGGTCACTTTCCAATTTTCTGAGGAATCACCATATTGATTTTCATAGTGACTGTACAAAGCTTGCATTCCACCAGCAATGGAGTGGTCCCCTTGCTCCAAATCCTCGACAATCCTTTGAGTTGTTAATCTTAGCCATTCTTACAGGCATAAGATGGAATCTCAAAGTGATTTTGATTTGCATTTCAGTAATGGCTAAGGATGCTGAAAAAAAAAAACATTTCTGTAGGTATTCCTCAGGCATTTGAGATTCCTCCTTTGAGAATTCTTTGTTTAGATCTATGGCACATTTTTTAATTGGATTGTTTGTTTTCTTGATGTCTAGTTTCTTGAGTTCTTTATATATTTTGGATATTAGCCCTCTATTAGAAGTGGAGATGGTGAAGAATTTTTTCCCATTCTGTAGGCTGATGTTTTGTCTTATTGATAGTGTCCTTTGCCTTACAGAAGCTTCTCAGATTCATAAGGTCCCATTTATTAATCATTGATCTTAGTGCCTGAGCTATTTGTTCTCTGTTCAGGAAGTTGTATCCTGTGACGATGAATTCAAGGCTCTTTCCTAATTTCTCTTCTATCATCTTCACTGTGTCTGGTTTCATGTTGATGTCTTTGATCCACTTGGACTTGAGTTTTGTGCATGGTGATGAATATGGATCAATTTGGATTTTTCTACATGTAGACATCCAGTTAGACCAGCACCATTTGTTAAAGATGTTTTCTTTGTTCTATTGTATATTTCCGGCATCTTTATCAAAGATCAGGTGTCCATCAGTGTGTGGATTTATGTCTGGATCTTCAGTTTGGTTCCAGTGAGCAACATGTCTGCTTTTATGCCAAGAGCATGTAGTTTTTATTACTATAAGTCTGTAGTTCAGCTTAAGATTCAGGAATAGTGATACTCCCAGAAGTTTTTTTTTCAGGATTATTTTGGCTATCCTGAGTTTTTTGTTTTTCCATATGAAGTTGAGTACTGTCCTTTCAAGGTCTGCAAAGAATTGTGTTGGGATTTTGATAGGGATTGCATTGAATCTGTAGATTGCTTTTGGTAAGATGGCCATTTTTACTATGTTAATCCTACAAACCCAGGAACATGGGATATCTTTTTATCTTCTGAGGTTTTCTTCAATTTCTCTTTTCAAGGTCTTAAATTTTTGTCATACAAGTCTTTCACTTACTTTGTTAGAGTCACCCCAAAATACCTTAGTTTATTTGTGGCTATTGTATAGGTATTGATTCCCCGATTATTATTATTGGTATTATATTGAATAGGTATGGGGAGAAGGGATAACTTTCTCTTGTTCCTGATTTTAGTGGAATTACTTTGAGCTTATCTCCAATTAATTTGATATTGGCTGTGGGCTTGCTGTAAATTGTCTTTATTGTGTTTAGGTATGTCCCTTGTATCCCTAATCTCTCCAAGACTTTTTAACATGAAGGGGTGTTGAATTTTGTCAAAGGCTTTATCAGCATCTAGTGAAATAATATTGAGGTTTTTTCTTTCAGTTTGTTTATATGGTAGATTTCATTGACTGACTTTTGTATGTTGAACCATCCCTGCATCCCTGTGATCATGTTGAATGATCGTAATGTGTTCTTGTATTTTATTGAGCATTTTTCATCAATGTTCATGAGGGAAATTAGTAATTCTCTTTCTGTGTTGAATCTTTGTGTGGTTTGGGTATCAGGATGACTGTGGCTTTGTAAAATGAGTTTGGCAGTATTCCTTTTGTTTCCATTTTGTGAAATACTTTGAGCAGTATTGGTGTTAACTCTTCTTGGGATGTCTGATAGAATCTGCAGTAAAGCCATCTGGCCCTGGGCTTTTTTTGGTGGGGAGATTTTTAATGACTGGTTCTATTTATTTCCTTGGAGGGTATAGGTCTTTTTAAAGTGTCTGTCTGATCTTGATTTAACATTGGTAGGTGGTACCTATTGAGAAAATGGTCTATTTCTTTTAGTTTTTCCAATTTTGAGGAGTATAAGTTTTTAAAGTATTACCTAGTGACACTTTAGATTTCCTCAGTGTTTGTAGCTATATCCCATTTTCATTTCTAATTTTCTTGATTTGAATATTCTCTCTGTATCTTTTGACTAGTTTGGATTGGGGTTAGTCTATCTTGCTGATTTTCTCAAAGAACCAATTCTTTGTTTCATTGATTCTTTGATTTGTTCTCTCTGTTTCTATTTTATTGATTTCAGTCCTCAGCTTGATTATTTCTTATCATCTATTCCTCTTGAGTGTGCTTACTTCTTTTTGTTCTGGAGCTTTCAGATGTGCTATTTATTTGCTAGTATGTGATCTCTCTACTCTCTTTTGGTAGGCACTTTGTGCTATGAATTTTCCTCTTAGCACTTCTTTCATTGTGACCCATAGGTTTAGATATGTTGTGGATTCATTTTCAATGAATTCTAGAAAATCTTTAATTTCTTGCTTTTTTTTTCTGTCTTGACCTAGTCATCATTCAGTAGAGAGCTGTTCAGTTTCTACGAATTTGTAGGCCTTCTGTTGTTGAAATCCAACTTTAATCTGTGGTTGGTCTGATAGGATACAGGGTTTCAACTTTCCCGTATCTATTGACACTTGCTTTGTGCCCTAGGAAGTGGTTGATTTTAGAAAAGATTCATGAGGTGGTGAGAAAAAGGTATATTCTTTTGTGTGTAGGTAATATATTCTGTATTTATCTGTTAGGTCCATTTGGTTTGTAACATCTGTTAGCTCCAGTGGTTCTCTGTTTACTTTTTGTCTGGTTAACCTGTCCTTTGGTGAGAGTGGGGTATTGAAATCTCCTACTATCAGTGTGTGTGGGTCAATGTGGGTTTCATAAGCTTTAGCGATGTTTCTTTTATAAACATGGGAGCCCTTGTGTTGGGTGCATAAATTTTATAATTGAAATATTGTCTTGAATTTTTCATTAGATGAGTATGAAGTGTATGAGGTCTGGCAGAGTTTGCAGATGTGAATATGCCTCCTTATCTCTCTTGGTGAGCCACAACAGTAAGCATACTAATACAAATTGTGCACCAACGTGGGGCAGAACATCACATTAGCTGCATCCAATGTGGAGACAAGGAAGAAGAGAAAGAAACTCCAGACCTCACATAGTCTGGTAAAGTACACTCAGAGAAGCCACCAGAGGTTAGAGGTTAAGGTATTAATTGAAGGCTCCTGGAGGAAGAGGAGAGTGAGGAAGGAAATAAGCCTATACGGAGAGAAATTTGTGAAAATTAAGTGAGAAAAAGACTCAAAAGTGAGAGCCACAGAATGGAGGCCCTTAGAGATAAAGAATTCAGCTGGGAGCAGGAAAAGGCAAGGTTTTTACTGCTTTTCCTGGTCTTGGAGCCAACACTCCCTCCTGTCACTGGTGGTAGCATACTGTTTCATAAACTGAGTTTCTAAAAGCTGTGGTGTGTGTGTGTGTGTGTGTGTGTGTGTGTGTGTGTGTGAAGCTTGAGATGTTGTGTTTGAAATCAATGGGAGGAGTTGTATGTTTCTCCTTAGAGGTGGTGAGAAAGCATGCCAAATCACCAGAATGTTTCAACCAGAGATTCTTCCCACCAGCCCAGGACCCCCTGTTGTTGTGGAAGCCTTGGCTTAGAGCCAAAAAGCCACTTAGTTAAACTGACCAGTTTTTTTCCTTCTGCAAACTGACTAAGAGAAAGACAAGCATTCTAGCCAGATACTGATAATGGTGATAAGAACTCCACCCATGAGGGGACCCTTACTGCAGACAAAGTGACTAGTTATTTTTCCTGAAAATGAGACTGTATCGTAAAACCCGGAAAGTGTTTTCTCAGGGTCAGCACACAGAAGCTGTCCTCCAGAACTGGGAGAGGTTGTATCTCATGCTGGTAGCTGAACTTGGTACTGTAAGTGTCACCTAGGTATTGCTGGTTTTGAAGGCATCGAG
Source organism: Cricetomys ansorgei (assembly GCA_026225945.1). NCBI lineage: Eukaryota > Metazoa > Chordata > Mammalia > Rodentia > Nesomyidae > Cricetomys > Cricetomys ansorgei. Next base: position 8,892,252 of record JAMJFZ010003396.1, read on the forward strand.
GAATTATGGAGAACTGCTGAGGCTTGGCACTGTGAGAGGCCAGGAGAGGCCAGTGATAAAAGTGCAGCCTCATTAGTAGTTGAAGGCCCAGATTGAAGTGGTCATGAAGATAAGTTGAGGCTTGGCACCATGAAGAGAGCCCAGGAGAAGCCATTGGTGAAGGTGTAGCTTCAGTAAGAGTTGAAGGCCCAGATTGAAGGGGTTATGTAAAGAAGTTGAGGCTTGGCACCATGAAAAGAGCCCAGGAGAGACTATTGGTGAAAGTACAGCCCCGTTGCAGGAGAAGATCCCAGCATTCTGATGATGCCAGTACCATGGAATGACCACCAAAAACAGCAACAGCAGTGGAGTGAAACCAGCCAGAGCCTGGAGGACAAGCTGTGTGTTCTGCAGAGGTCAGAGCCAGAGAAGTGACTTAAGCCATTTAGAGGAGTCCAGAAGATAATGAGTGAATTCCAGATAATTTGACGTTGATAATGTTTTTCTGCTGTCTGATGACATTGTGAAAAGCTTGATAGATGTTTGGTATTACTTGGTCATGGGCATTAGAAGCTTCATAATTGTTCCTTCATAATTTGTTGGTGTAGTATTAAATCGTCCTGTAAAGATAAAACAATTTTTTTAATAATAAAAGGGGAAATGTTATGGAAATTTATTTTTAGTTGTGTTTAAAATAATTGCTTTTGTGTACAATTTGAAAAAGGGATGCATAGGCCCTGGTACTTTGTATTGTCTGCAGGTGTTGGATTTCTGTGGGGTATGTTTGATTGCTTATGACCTGCACCTGAGGAGTTCTGAACCAATAAAACACCTGAGCTCAGATGCTCTGGGTTCCACTGTCAAGTGTGGCACTGGCCATGATGTGGTTCCCTTTGCTGAAGTCTGACAGGGCTTCTACCTATGAATTTTCTTCCTTGCTTAGCCACCCCAGCAACAGCAATGTAGTACAACATTTAGATGTCAAATTCTTGTGTTTGTCTGTATTGGATGAGTGTTTTGTTTTTTTGGCATTTTTTCTTCCTCAGTTTCTTTTCTTGTTTTCTGCTCTTTGTAGCCTCTTGTCAAACTGAGGGTCTTCACTTGAGTTGAGGGCTGGAGCTCTGGTGGCTTACTTGGCCTCTAGTCCAGCAGGACCTTTCTGCTGGTCAGTCCACTGGCTGAGGTTACAATGGGGCTGAGCTCCTTCCTTGAGTTCCAGAGCCCTTAACTGATTTAAAAAAATAATGTTTTATTACTTTTTTGAGAATTTTACACAGTGTATTTAGATCAAGTTCACCCCTCTTCCCAACCCTCTCTACCCACCCAACTTTATGTGTCTCCACCATCTCTTTCACTTTCTCTAAAACTACCCACTAACCCATTTATGTTACTCAACTATACCTGGGCATGTGACCTGCCCTGGAGTATGTTTCACATATCAGGTCACACAGCATCAAAGAAAACTGACACTTCTCCTAGCAGCAATGAAATGTCAGTGGTCAGCTAGGGGTGAGGGTTTGGCCCCACCTCCCTTCTTCCATACAGGAATTTTGTCTGGGGTAATCTTGCTACAGGTCTTGTACATGCTGTCACAATCACCGTGAGTTCATATTACATTGTTGTGGCTGGAATACAGTTTTTTTTCTTGTTTTGTTTGTTTTGTTTTCTTTTATTGAGTCATTTAACACCTTGGTCTCTTACCATCTGTCCCGGCCCATGGGATCTTCAACCAAGACCCTAGGAGAAGGTGTGGGAATGGGGTATGGGTAGGGGCACGAGAGGTGAAAGGCAGACAATTTGTCCAGTCAAGCCTTCGATTTATTGAACACATAGTACCAGTATTTATACAATTTTTGAAGTGGGGAGAAGAGTGGGAATGCGTAGGCAGGTTGCTATGGTAACCTTATCTTAACAGGTGAACTGGTCTAACTGGTTAAGATGTCCCAGAGCAAGCGATAAGGAAGTGCGTAAAGCTGTGAGATTTTTCTCTAGGGCTTCCTGTGTAATCTATGAGGGTGGAAACGTGAAATGAGGAAGCAATAGGGATGGGTTAGTTAGACAGGCAGTTTCCCAGAACTGGGCAGCTTTAGGCTATCTGACCTTGTCCGTACTCTGTCCATTAAGACCAGAGAGAAATGGATCTTTTTAGAAAGTGGGGTGCCTTGTGTTTCAAGCCAGTGTCCAGGGGACTGTTTGCCACAACCATCTTTCCTCTGGTGGCCTGCATAGCACTTTTCATCACTAGTCAATAGGGATGAAGCTTCTAGTTTAGTACCAGCTATAATTCTCCATGCCCTATGATTTGTGTATGTCGTGTATTCAGCAATAGGGATTTACTGTCAAGTTCTGGAAGATAACTAATAGCATTGGCAATAACCTGAAGTGTTTGTGGAATTCTATGGGACCCATTGCCAACATTCCAAGTCCTCAGGGTTTCATTTGGTAATGTATAGTGTCTAAGTAGGGGTATTGTCCCCCTATTATAGGATACCCATATTTAAATGATAATATTTAAATGTTATCTTCAGTAATTTAACTGATTTTTAACACTTCTTTTATTTTCCCTTCCCTTTCCTCCCTTCAAACCCTCCCATATGCTCCCTCCTTGTTTTCTTTCAAATTCATGGCCTCTTTACTCATTATTTGTTGTTACATGCATAGTAGTGGAAAACATACCATGGCAATAAACAACAGTTCTCTAATTGGACTTAAAACTTGCTCAACAACAGGGAAATCATGCCTGCTACTGGAAATTATAGCCAACTATCTAGGGTTAGTGAGATCATGGATCTTGGGAGAGAAAATATACCCACCACTTTACTAAACATCATAATTCCTAATTACATTCTAAATATTTGTCCTTAATGAATATTTGTCAGTTATTATCTTACTCTTCAACTAGAGAAGAATAAATTCTTAAATTATAAAATTATCCTTGATAATTACTGCACCTCATAAGAGAAGTAGGATGGCTAGCCAAGATAATGGGTATCACTTACCTTTTGTATTAATCCCCTTAGCCACATAATGGATTATTGTACTCCTGAAATTTATTATCTTTAGGTGACAAGCATCAGTTGTTTGAATTTCTGGGGACAGATATCTGGGAAACTCTTCACCAGAAACTTATAGCTTAGGATCTCTTATGAAGCTACAGTTAATATATCATTGCAGCTTTAATGAGATGATCAAACTGAAGCTAAGCTGAGGAATCTGGGTCATTCTTGTGGCTGGTGACAGATAAGGTTACTATATTTAAGGGAAAAAACATACAAAAACAAAATTCAAGATGCCAAGTTGCATTTGAATTTTAGATAAACAATAACTTAGTAGTACATCTCATACTTACACTGAACCATTCTTCATTATTTATCTGAAATTTGAACTCTACTAGCATTGTGTGTTTTATCTGGCAGTCTAATTGGCAGCAAATCTCAGAGTTACTTGACACACGAACCCATCTAAAGGACTGTTTAAATGTCCTTACGGCATAGAAGCAGCTTCCCTGAGAGTGAATAACAGATAGATGGAAACTAAATTGATTTTTTAAATGTAATTTAGCCTCAGAAGTTATATCACCACTTCCAACATATTCCATAGGTTACACAGAAAAAAGACTTATACAAAATATAATAGTATTATACAAGAGTACTATGCTCCATCTTTTTAAAAAAACATTTTAAAAGATTTATTTATTTATGTCTATGAGCACTCAATCTTCATGTATACCTGTATGCCAGAGGAGGGGCATCAGATCCCATTATAAGTAGTTGTGAGTCACCATTTAGTTGTTGGAAATTGAACTCAGGACCACTGGAAGAGCAATCAGTGCCCTTAACTGCTGAACCATCTCTTCACCCACTGTGTTCCATCTTAAATGCTGGCTTCTACATCTATACCATGGCACTAAAGGGTTTCTGGGAAAATCTACCTGGTCTCCAAATATTTCCATTTTGTGGTAGACAGAATTAAAAAATAATTAATGTTATATCTTACCTATAACACAGTTCCCTTTTATGTTGGAAGAGCCTGGGACTTACTTCTTTTCAGTAGAATATGACAAAGGTGCTGAGATACATTTAAAATATACCTAAATATTTAAAAGCTTTGATTGGCTTATGCTATAAAAACAAAGGTAATAAGGTATCATTTTCTGAATTCTGTTACTTTATATGAGTTTCTCTCTGAAGACTATGGCAAGAGACACTTAACTTTCTGGTTTTTAAGAAATTGCCATGTTGAAAGGCCCATGAAGGAGTCTGCTTTAAGGAATGGGGACAGACTCTAGGAACATAGAGTAGCTGTCAGCTGACAGACAGCAAGAAAATAGGAATTTCAGTATAACAGTGACCTAGAACTAAATTTGATCCACAGCCATAACCATGTAAGATTTAGAATTCTGAGAATGGAGCATAGCCCCAGTGACACCAGTGATTGTAGCCCTGGGAGACCCTGAAATTGGGCGATCCAGGTGATCCGTGCTGACTTGGACTTTTGATACACAGAGACTGTGAGAGAATAAATGAGTATTGTTTTAAATTCCTAAGTTTGCAGTTACTTGTTATATAGTAATGGAAAGTTGTTTACCCTTTTTTCACACATCAAAATATCAGGGTTGATATAGAATATTAGTAAGTCTTTCTTCACATGCTCTTAACTAAAGTTTATATACTTTCACAATGAACTTGAAAAGATATGTAAAGCCAGTTTTAAAAACTTGGTTTAACAAGCAGTTATAATTAAATGCAGAGAGTTGTTAAGATAGGTGAACAATAGGAGCACTTGAGCACACAGCATAATGAACTAAAATAGTCTAAGAATCCAGGAACACATTTCTTGAACAAATGATATTGAAAATTATAATAATGGTAATTAGCTAGGCAAAGGTGAGAGTATAAAGGCAGAGAACTGAAACATTGTGAGCTATTGTGGTATAATTCCTAGGAAAGAGCATAAATCCTAAGTATTTAGCTTGATAAATTTTCACAAAGTAAACACCATTTTTATATTCTCAGATTAAGTCAGCCTGTGTAATGTATGTATGTGTAATGAAATGTATAATGAATGTATAAGAATGTATAGTGAAAATGTGATACGTAATATACAAAATGTAATTTTATACAAGTGTTAAGAAAAATGAAACTATGAATTTTTTTAGGAAAATGGATGGATTTGGAAAGTTGGTGAGTGAGGTATCCTAAATCCAGAAAGGCATACTGCACATGTTCTTTCACACACATGTGTTCTAGCTTCATACTATTATGTCTGTATGCTTAATTTGGGGTGTCTGCAGAGGCCAGGAAGCTAGAAAGAGCCTAGGAGATCAAGGAGGAGAGGAGGCCTTAAGGCAGATAGAGGAGAGGTGGAAGAATAATTGAAGTATAAAAGGTCTAAGTGGGGATGAGGATTGGGGTAGATGAGGGGGTACAGGATAGAGTTAACCAAAACTAATGCTCTATGAAACATTGTTGGGGCTGAAGAGATGGTTCAGTTGGTTAAGAGCTCTGAGTGCTCTTCCAAAGGACCTGGGTTTGGTTCCCATCAAGCATATGGTGACTTGTAACAGCCTGTAACTCCAGTTCCAGGAAATCCAACGCCCTCTTCTGGCCTCTACATGTACCAGGAGCACATGTAGTGCATGTACATATGTTCAGGCAAACACTCATAGAAATAAAATAAAAACAAATAAATCTTTAGAAAAAATTAAAAAATAAAAAGTATTTTGGAATCACTACTTTGTAAGTTAATTAAAATACAAGTTGTTTTTTTTAAGAGCTTGAATGAAGGGAACTCATGGGTGGATACTGCTGGTCTCAGAAGCCATATGTTATTAAATGAAAATTCCAGTGCTGATCATGGGATATTTCCCTGTGAGTTGTCATAAATGAAGATCCAAAGGTCTGAAAAACAATACAGGCAATTGTCATTGTTCTTGGATGCCCACTGGAACTGCATGAATAACACTGTATTGCTAAAGATACTATCCACGTTGCTTGACTGATGTAAAGGCATCAAGCTGGAACTGAACTGGGAGCTGCCTCCCTATCCACTAGCTTTCAAAATTACAAAAGGTGCTCTGCAGGCTACTGGGGAAGAAAAGATATCAACAATATTACCAGCTATAACATTCTAATACTAATCATCCAGAAAAGACGTACCCACTAGTATAATAGTAACATGACTGTAATTGGGCTTTCTAATTGTATTTGAGCCTTACTCCATAGGAAAGAAGTCATACATAGTACTGTAAACTTGGTTTAAAAAATCCATGACTGCAGAGATCCTGGCTTATGTGAGGGAAATCTACTGCCACTGTTTTGATAAATGGATGTGTTTTCAAAATGCCTTCTAAATATTTATGTTTATATCCATAGATTAGTGCTGCTTTCCTTGGTCAGAGAAGCACCTTCTGCAGTAGGCAATGATTAATGTTCAAAGTACTAAGGATAAGTGACTATTGAGTGTTCAGCCCTAAAGAGCATATAGATCGTCTCTCCCCTCCTCTCCCAAGACTCAGTAACATTTCAGAAGAGGAGGTAGAAAGAATGTAAGATTTGGAGAATGGGGAGGATGTTAAATGCTGTCTTCTGGACATGGCAATACTATCACTTGGTACACGAAATAACAACAACCGAGGTCTCCTGTACAAAACCTGCAAAAGACTGAACCCATTAAAATTCCAGAATAGATGAAGGAGGGGCTCATGCAGCCTGACTTCTGAGAAACTACTGGTAGTTAATGGGCTTGGGAGGAGAAGAGTTATTTTTCTTCATTGATAAGTTGCCTATGTGTAAGTAAATAACCCTACATCCCTGCTCATGTAAGCAACCTTAATTAATCTCAGTGGGTAATTGAAGAATAAAGATATGGAAGTAGCAAAGAAACTTATTGAGAAGAAGGGGTCTAGAGGGAGTGAGAAGGGGATAAGAGAAAGTAAAGGGGAGTGAATATGATCAACACACACACACATACACACACTATATGTGTGTGTATGTGTGTGTGTGTGTGTGTGTGTGTGTATAAAATTTCCAAAAAGAAATCTGTAGTTTCAAATCAATGGGAAAGCAATACCAAAGCTCCCATAACCAACAAGCATGCTCTGCATACCTACAGTTACTTATGTAATTAAAAAATATAAATTGAATATATATTTTCTCCTTGACAAAGGAAGAGAAACTATTAAAATAATGAATACTCAAAGATTTTATTGTTTTTAATAGGGTCCCACTATGTAGCCCATGCTGGCTTCAAATGTGTGGCAATTCTGCCTCAGCCTCCCATGTGCTGAGATTACAGATATATGGTGGTGTATGTGTATATATGCATATGTATGTGTGTATCTCTATATATATATATGTATATGTGTATGTATAGCTGAAATATTAGTTGACTCCTACAAACTCTCTGTATCTCATTCTAATCTTTAAGAGGATAAGCCTGTCCTGATTTGAAACACCATAGTTTTAGTTTTGACTCTATAATTTGTTAGATTCATTATGTTGTTATATATGGTTGTAATTGCTTGTCTTGTAGTTATAATGCTACCTCTTTAGAATACAATTTATTCATACTATTTTGGATGATCTAGGATGGGTTCCATTTGTGACTGTCATATATAGTGCAACTGCAATGAACCGACTTGCTTGTGTAAAATTTTGTGGCTATAATGTATATTAAATAGAGAGCCAAGAGTAGAATTGAATCATAGGATTAAGGCACTGGTCTCTAAATCAGGGAGAGAACCCTCTGTCACAGTTGATACAAAATTTAATAAGTGAACTGTCACTTAAAAAGTGAACTGTCCTACTCATCTAGACTCAGTTCAGATCACTCTCTGAGGTACAAACACGCAGTGGAGACAGTGGTCTAAATAAAGAAATGTAGGCTTGTGCTGGATTGCTCACTATACTGTATGCCACATTAACATTCAGACTCGATCTTTTGGAATTATTAAAGAGTTAATGTAAGTGAGACGAAAGCTCAAATTTCATTTACAATATATATTTATATCTAGATTTTATAGATTGAACTGAAAGGAAGCAATCCTGACACACAGAGAGAAACTATTAAAATTATAGAGAATAACACAAAGATTTTAATGCTATGGTCCCACTATGTAGCATAGGCTGGCCTCGTACTTGTGGCAATTCTGCCCCAGCATCCCAAGTGATGAGATTATAGATATGAATCACTACTCCTCATCAAGATTTGATTTAAGAGTTTATTTAGAGTGGTGACATTTTTTGAACTAAGGACTCACGGGTATACCATATCTTTCAGGAATAGAGGATTTACTTTTGTGTTTTCACAGAATTGTGACTGTTGATAGACTTGCTTATTTGCATTTGTTTTCTGTCCTGAATATCTGTTGTAGTTGTATCATCTGCAGATACTGCTGTAAAGAAAATAGAAGAATGAAGACTGTGGTCTAAATAGCAGCCTTAGACCATAGCTATATGTTTAGCTGTGGAGAGCTTGATCTCAACACTACAATTAAAACTGTAGATGGAGATTCAATATTTCATGAAGACAGCACATTTGATTCTGTCTGGTTAGACACATGGTTAACTTACGTACCCTACCCCATATACTGAGATAGTTCCATCCACAGTGGCATTCTACTCCTGCTCTGGTAAGGATTACCCCCATGGGTCCCTGCTTCCAAACTTTCATCATGCCTTCATTATTCATCTGTATGTCAGTTTACCCATCACGTCTTCTACACTCTTGTTAGAGAAATCTAGATCTCTAAAATGGTATCGTTCTCGATATTCACAGGGAATTGGTTCCTGTATGAGATAGCAAAATCTATAGATTACCAAGTTTACTGTATGAAATAGCATAGTATTTGCATATATACCATGAACATCTTCCTGCATACTTTATATCATCTCTAGATTATGTATGATACCAAATACAATGTAAATACTATATAAATATTTGTCATATTGTAATGTGTAATGAATGAGAAGAGGAAAATATCTGCATGTGTACAGAGCAGATTCATTTCTTCAGGTTCTTTCAATCAGTAGATAGCTAAATCTGAATATGTAGACTGCATAAATACGGGAGGCTGATTATATGTGCTTTCCTTTCTATATTAGTTAGGGTTACTATAGTCGTGATGAAACACCATGACTAAAGAAACTTGGAGAGGCAAAGATTTATTCACTTTACTCTTCTACAGCACTGTTGATCATTGAAAGAAGCCAAAACAAAACCTCAAAGAGGTGAGGAACCAGGAGGCAGGAGAGGGTGCAGAGGCCACGGAGGGGTGCTGCTTACTGGCTTGCCCGTCATAACTTGCTCAGCCTGATTTCTTACAGAACTCAGGCCCACCAGCCCAGGGACAGAACTATCCATGATGGGCTGGGCCTTCTCCCATTGATCACCAATTAAGGAAATGCCTTACAGCTGGATCTTATGGAGGCATGTTCTTAATTAAGCCTCCTTCCTCTCTGATGACTCTATCTTGTGTTAAGTGGACATAAAACCAGCAAGTACACCTACCCAAAAGACTCTGCCTGAAACTAATTTCTCATCTTTCTCCATGAATCTATTACCCATTCTCAACTCTCCACTCATTTTTTTTTTCAGCCTGGTCACCTTCCTACCCATTAATAGCTATCTATTGAATCCCAAATATTTTGAGAAAACTCCCATGGCCTGCATTTCTTTTCCACAGTTGTCATTGACTTGTTACACCAATATTTTAGGCTCTCTACATATCTCAAATTACCCTAAGTGAACAACCTTTACGTGGTCTCAATCTATCTCCCTGAACTCATGTGTTGAAATGTAATCACCAGTGTATTAAGAGTTTAGGAATTTGAAAAAAAAATGAGGGTAGAAGAGCTCTCATGGATGTTATCGTGGCCTTTCCAAAAGAGACTAGGAGAATGGGTTCAACCCTCTCCACCTTTTCCATCATGTGAGGACACACTGTTTCCCCTCTTTGCCACTTCTATTCCATCAGCATCTAAGTCTTATTCTTAGAGCTTTGGAGACTTCTGTGGTCTTTTCTCTTGTATTTATGGTCTGATAACCATGGCTTCTTAGGGTGGGAATAGTTGAGTTCTCAGGATCTGAAAGTCACTGCTCCCCAGAGGCCATAGCCCCAGGACATTACAGGCTTTGCAAAGCATATTTCTGGTTTTAGAGAAAGAGATGCATTCCTTCTCTACATGTGGAAAGCCTTATGGAAAGCCTCAGTTGATCTGGTCCTCCACATCTACCCTGAAAATGAGTGGCACCTTTTCCTGGGTCCTGGATTGCACAAAAAGGAGGAAGCCAGCTGAGCTTTTATATTCCTTTCTATTTGCTTCTTGACTATATATGAAACAAGACCAGCTCCTGCAACTGGGACTGTCTTACTATTATAAATTGCACCTTTGAACTGGGAGGCAAGATCAACCCGTCCTTTTGTTGCTTTTGTTGGGTATTTTACCATAGCATTAGATGCAGTACAAGAAACTAATACAGCATGCTAAGAATTGAAATATTTCCTTGTGGGTTTAACATGGATTTCTCTAATGGTAAATGATGGTATCTTTTCAAGTGCTTATTGGCTATTTGCATATGTATTTTGAAGACATGTATATTAAGACCTGTAGTCATTTTCAAATTAGAATATTTTTGTTTTATTTTGTTGTGCTGTACAAGTTACCTATTCATTCTAAGTATGAGACACCAGATAAATGACTTAACAAAAATTTATCCATTATCCTTGTAAGTTTTGCCTTTCACTTTTTATACCATTTCATGTAGTTTTTTTTTTTTATTTTGAAGAACTTGAACTTATAAATTTTTAGTTTTGCTATTTGTAAGTGAGATACATAAGAATCAGTTATAAAATCTAAGACTAGACCTACTTTTTAATTTTGGTACTCCACCATGAACCTTCATCTTGTGATTTACTCAAAGTAAACATCTAATAAACTATCTTCATGTGGGAAAAAATTTCCCTTCTTTCCATATCTCATTCTACTATCAACTCAGCATATCTTTTTGGTACCCATAGGGTTCTGAATATTGTGTTCTGGGTACAATGTAGTCATTACACTTATGAAATCACAGCAGTTGTTTTTACCTACGCAAGACTTGCACCAGATAAGCTTGTCAGCATTCTGTTATGGTAAGGGGAGGGGCTCATCAAATCCCATCCCTCTCGGAGACTTTATAGGAAGTTAACAGTTGCTGGTAGTGGGGACTCACTCAGAATCCCCACTCATCTCATCTCTCCCTGACAATCTCTATGAAGTTAATTGTTTCTGGGGGAGAGATATTTTCTTCAGTGGTGTAGTCACTGGTAAGTTGCCCATGCTCCCGTGAATAGTCCTTCATTCCTGCTCCTTTAAGCAATCCTAATTAAACTCATTGGGTCATCAAAAAAGGAAAAACAGGACATGAAAGTAGAAAGGGGGAGAATTGAGAAAAAGAAGATCAGCAGAAGTGGGAGGAGAACAAGAGAGGCTAATGAGGGGTGTGTGCAAATACAGAAAGGTCATAATGAAACACATTATTATGAATAATTAATACATGCTAGTAAAAACAAGAAGAAAACATAAGAAAGGGCTGCTTACTCAAATACCTCCTTTTATCAAATCTTATATCTATAATCACTTAATAGGCAAATTTATTTTGTATATTTTTCTCCTTTTAAGATTGCCATGATTTGAGCACAAAGAAGAATTTTGTTTTCCTCTGAAACCTACTTTTTTTTCTAAATCCTCAGTATGTTTGTGAAGTCAATGTATGAATGAGCAATTATGAGAAACAACACATTCTCTTGTCATATAGCTTAAAAGCCTTTCCTTGCATCCTAAGGGTTTTGTGGGAAGAGGAGATATATTTCCCAATCCAAGAATCAGATAAATGTAAAATCAATTGAAATGCATGGCAGTGTCATTTGGCATTGAACACCAAGAACAATTCTCATCTTTACCCACTCCCTGTGAGTCATTTTTGGAGAACTTCCAGTTTTCTCAGGGCTTCCTACAACTCTTTTTACATATATCAGGAGAGGAATTTCACACAACTTCTAACATGATATTCACATTTCCAGAGAAATGTCCTATATCCTATTTTATTTAAAGCTAAGGAGCTACTATTAATGGTGGAGGTTAGTTTTAAGAGTCAAGAACTCTTTCATGGGGCTGTAGAAATGACACAGTGCTTCAGAGCACTTGATGCTCTTGCAGATGACCTAAGCTTGGTTCCCAGCACCCACATCGTGGCTCAGCCACCTGTGGCTCCAGTCTTAGGGGATCTTATGCCTGTGGTGGATAGACATACATGCAGGCAAAACAATAATACATATAAACAAAATAAATAAAATTTAAAAATCTTTAAAAAGAACTCTTTCATAGGCGCATAGAAACAATGTTTATTATCTAGCTTCCTGAATTTTAGTCTGGTCTGTGATTAAATACATAGTTACAAAACTCTCCATACCTTGATTTCTTTTTTTATTATTTCCTTTTCTACTCCTTTCCAGTATATCACATCTTCTCTTAGTCTCTGCTTTTGCCTTAGGTTATTTATGTAGTTGAAGGTCTTGGGAAAGTGCTGTTTTTAAAATTTTCATTTGTGTTTCAAGAAGGATGGATCATTACATTTCAGAAGGGAAGGACTGGCCAAGATGCATGGATGAAACCTTTCGTTAGGTTGAGATGAGAAATGACTCTGACTTTATGTGTGGACATTAATGACATCAGAGATGAGCCACTCCCTTCATATGTTAGTAAGCCTAAAGAGCATTGTAAAATAGTGGTAACATATATGGGAAACCAGGGAAGTTTGACCTTTGCAGTGGTCCCCATCTGTAGTTTCTATTGCTACAAGATTCTCATGACTACTTACATTTTTTTCTTTATTCTTGAGAATTTTATACAGGCATACAATGAGAGGTGATCATATCTGCCTCCCCTTTCTCCCTCAAATTCTCCATATGCCTCCCATCAGGTCCCCCTCCCAACTTCATGACTTTTTGACAAGATATTATTTAATAAATGCAGATTTTTCAAGTACAAAGTAATATTCATATTTATTGTAGGTTATATATATTCATGCATATGTGTATAAAGTACATCTATTGTTTATGTGTGTGTTTATATATACATAGTATATACTACATGTACATTCTTATATGCCAGATTAATGTATACATATTATATTCATGTTATGTGTGTGTAAATGCACAAATTGCACATATTCATAACATCCCTGTGTGTGTCTTCTGTGATTTTGATAACTAGAGTCATATTTTATTTCTTTTTATTATTTTTTCCTTTTCCTTTTATTAATAATAGCTTTCCCCTTTACATAATATATCCTAACTAAAACTTCCTCTCCCTCTACTCCCTCTCAGTTCTTCCCTAACTCCCATCCCATCCTGATCCACTCACTTTCTGTCTCTCATTAGAATAAAATATAATAAACAAAACATAATATAATATATAATATAAATATAAAATAAAAATATAATAAAACAAAAATGAACACACCAGTATTGGACAAAACAAACAAACAAACAAACAAAAGGAAAAGAACCCAAGAATGAGACCCACTAATTCACATACTCAGGAGACCCATAAAAACACTAAACTGGAAGCCATAATATATATACAGAGGACTTAATGCAGACCCATGTAGGCCCTGTGCACACTGCTTCAGTCTTTGTGAGTCTCTTTGATCACATTGCTTTAAAAGGTCTTGTTTTCTTGGTGATCCCCATCCCTTCTGGCTCTTCCACTCTTTCTGCCTCTGCTTCTGTGGGGTTTCCTGAGTCCCGAACAGATGTATTTGATGGAGACATCTCATTTAGGGCTGGGTTCTTTGCATAATGTCTAGCTGTGCATCTCTGAATTTGTTCCCATCTGCGAAAGGGTGATGCTTCTCTAATGATGGCTGAGCACAGCAATGATACATGAGTATATATAGCAAAATGTCATTAAGAGTCACTTAATTTATTTAGAACAATAGTATTTGATTTTACCCTAGGTCCCTGGGCTATCTAGTCTCAGGCCCGTGGTCATCCAAGCAGTGTTGAGTATGGGCTCCATCTCGTGGAGTGGGCCTTAAGTCAAATCAGATATTAGTTGGTTACTCACACAAGCTTTGTGTCACCATTACCCTAGCATATCTTGGAGGCTGGGTACTATTGACAATTCAAGGGTTTTTTTTGTTGTTGTTGTTGTTGTTGTGGAAGTTTATTTTTAGTTATGTATAAAACAATTGTTTTGTGCACTGTTGGGTGAGGGTCTACCTAGGTCTTGGCATTTTGGGTTGTCTGCAGGTGTTGGCTTTATGTGGGGGATGTTTAATTGCTCATGAGCTGCACATGATATCAGTAGAACACCTGAGGAGTTCTGCAGCAATGAATACACCTGAGCTCAGCCGCTTGGGGTTCCACTGTCAATATGGCATTTGCCATGATAGTTGCTTCCTCTGCTGAGGTCTGGCAGAGTTTACACCTATGAATATTCCTTTGAGTCTTCCTTGGTGAGCCACCACTATAGGTATACAAGTACAACTTGTGGTTGGCTTGGTGTTTACATTTCTATTTTGGTAGCATGCAGAGTATCTTTCTGTATCACAGACACTAGAACATAGGTTCTATGTAGGCACCGTCTCAGCCTCTCCATGTTCATTGAGTTATGTAGGTGTTATTTTCAGCAATGAGGCCTTGCTGTAAGTTTGTGGAGAGCTACCTATATTCTTGGCAACAGCCTAGGTTATTTTGGAATTCTCTTCGGATCTCTTAAGCCAACAAGTCAATTTCATGGGAAATACAGATTTTTAATTTATGAAATTGTGTGATGTTGGACTGGAGAGTATGGCTTGGTGGTAGAATGTGTGTATAATATATGTAAAGCAAAACATTCTTATATTTTATTATTTTTATCATCTCTTGAATATCTGCACATGCCACTATTATGAAAGTAAATTATGTATATGATATGCATAATGTTAAATTTAAAGGTGTTGTAGTAGACAGAATGAAAATGGCCCCCATAAGCCCATAAAGAGTAGCACTATTAGGAGGTGTGGCCTTGTTGGAGGAAGTGTCACTGGGGGTGGTCTTTAAGGTTTCAGATGCTCAAGCTAGAACAGTGTCTCACTCTCTCTTCCTGCTGCCTGCTGGTCTGGATATAGAAATCTCTGCTCCTTCTCCAACACCATGTCTGCCTGTGAAGCCCTATGCTGCCTGCCATGGTTGATAATGGACTAAACCTCTGAACCTATAAGCCAGCCTCAGTTAAATTGTTTTTTTTTTTAAGTAAGAGTTGCTGTGGTCATGATATCTCTTCATTGCAATACAAACCCTACCTAACAGACAGGTATATTTTAAACAATCACAAGTTAGGAAGATTATGGTATCTCAAACAGGTTTGGATGGGCATTTCAATGACAACTTTTAAATGCTTCTTGTAATCTGTTTTGAATTTTCAATTATAAAAGTTTAGTTTTCAAATTCATGGTCGTTAGGCTCAATTCAGCATTTGAATGTTCTCTTCAAAATACGTAAACCAATATTTAGAAGCCTGCAAGTTCTACACTGAAGTTTAGGATGCTGTGTACATTGATAAAGTAGCATCCTGGGTTCTCCATTGATGTATCACAACACTAACCAGTAAAGAAAGAGTTGTTACTAGTGCCTTTAAAGGCAATGAAAGTTCTCTTCATTATCAGAATTTCCTATAATTCCCCAACAGGGAGAGAGATCTTCTAGTTTCCTGTTGAAACATCCTCCCCCTGTTGTTTTTCTTATAATAGGGACTTGTACACAATTATCTGCTATATAGTTGCTTATGTTAATTGGACTATAGTACAAAAGATCATTAGAGTTCATTTTTGGTTCTTAAATTTAGACTTTTTAGTAACAAAGAAACAGTAGATTGGAAAACTCTTCACTAATTAGGTAATATAAGAAGTCTATTTCCTCTCATTGGTGTGACATCTTGATATTAGATAAGATTATAGATTTGGGTGTTACTGACCTTATTTAGGGGAAAACTCTCCCACCCCTCCATTCTTCCATTACTGGCTTGTTATTTACCCCAGGAAATATATTTTATCATATGTCTTTAGCTGCTATTGAAGAATATAAAATGTCTGCAAATAATTCAATTGTCTATATTTTATAGCATTGCTCTTTCACAGACTCTAGGCAGGTCTTGTGATTTTCTTTGGCCAATCAGACATTAATTACATGATTCAAATTGAAAAAAAAAACCTGTGTACTGGTGCTTATTCTTGCTGAGCATAAGAATACCATGACACAATGTCACTGAGCACAGGTTAGTCCGATGCATGACAAGAGACACAGAGCCAAGCCATCCATAGCACCATAGCTGCTACTCAGCCAACTGCCAGACATAGGAGTAAGTTCATCCACCAGGGGTGACCAACCTTCTAACACCACAATATGAGATTTTCATCTACAAACATGTTGTGATGCATTCATGTCTAACCTTGAATGTATGCAGTCTTCAGGCCAGAGGTTGGACATTGCTGATATACCACCCTACACTAGTTAAGCTTGTCTAAATGAAACAGAACCATTGATCTAGCTAACTAAATAGTAAGACATGGAATTTATTGTAATATTTTTGTTGTTTTAAGCCACTCACCTTGGGAATGATTTATTATGTATCAAAAGTGAATCAATATAGTATTAAGGCTATATTGTAGCAAAATGCTTTGTTTTTCAGGAACATCAATACCATGAGCAAAAAGAAAGACAAAAGAGTTGTTTCATGTTGTAGGAGATAAAAGAAGGATGAAAATCAAGTATAAATGTCATACTGGATTGTATCTTAGACTGGATGGGGGAAAATGTTGAAAGGACATTGTTTAAATAATTGACAAAATTGGAATATGCATTTTGGGGTAGGTGGAATTATTATGCTAACATTAATTTCCTTGAATTTGGGAATTTTATTATCAGAATTTATTATAAAGGAAAGTATTCTGTTCTTAAAAATACACACTTAGGGACAGGGAGATGGCACAGTAGTCAAAATGTTTGCTGTGCAAATGTGAAGACCAGAGTTTGGGTGGCCAAAACCTAAGTGTTGGATGGTGTAGTGGCATGTCTGTAGTCTCAGTGCTTTGAAGGTAGATGCAGGATCACTAGAGCAAGTTGGCTAGCTAAAGTAGCCATATTGGTGAGCTCAGGGTTGTTGTGAGATATTCTGCTTCAACGAATAAGGTGGATGAAATAAAAGAAGATTCCTGACACCAACTTCAAGACTCTACACACTCATATGTGTGCACACATACACTCACATGTGCCAATACACATTTGAACAAATACAAATACATATATCCATACTACACACATAAAAATAAAGAAAACACACACTGAGGTATCTTGAGGAACATGGGTAGTGTTAACAATAAATGTGATTATATTATTGAAAAAGCTTACATGTGAGTGGTATAGAAGAGAACAAGAGATAGAGGTAGGGGCAAGGGAAGAGAGAGAGCATGAGAGCATACACAATTATGGCAAAATGTTAGAGGCATAATTAGTTTGGATAAGGTTGTATAGTAGTTCTTTGCACTATACTTTATTATTCAAGTTTTTTAATATTTCCAAATAAAGTAAAATAATCCGTAGTAAAGATATAAGAAACATATTGCTTAAATTATTGTTTCAATGTATTTGTTTTAGGTAAAGACCAAATGACCTACTTCCTGTAGAACAGGAGCATAGAGGCTTTTGATTACAAAAGGAAATGAACACTGTTAGAATCGTGTTCATTTCATGCTGACTACATGTGATGAGAAGAAAAAACCCTTCAATGTGTGAGTCATTGGAAAGGATGCTACAGAAGGGGTCATAAAAGCCCGAACTTTCATTAGCATCTACTACAACTCACTTTATATTATAAAGTAAAATATTCAATGCTCCTGGTCTCAATTTCTTCCAAGGTTAAATGAGAAGGTAATATCTTACAGTTCCTACTGAGGCTAATATTTATAAAATCTCTATAAATGAAGCAAAATGTGATGATTAATAATTTTTATAGTTTTAATCGCACTGACCATTTGTTATTGGGTAATAACTGCAAATGAAGTATTTAAGAGCGTTTTGTTTATTAGGAAGAGTCACAGTGGGTATAGTCTGGAGTTATATGAAAGTTCTTAAAGAAGCTGGATTATCTGGAAATGATATTAATAGAGAATGAATTTTATATTATCATAATTTTGAAAGCCTCATTCATGATCAAAACAAATTATATAAAATTGCAAGGACTGGGTTTACTAAGGATCATTATGCATCAGTGTGCATGTGTATGTGCGTACACACACACACACACACACACTAGCTTCCCCAGCATACCAAAGTGACCAAAGAAAGAAGAATGTCATTGACAGAAATGACACTCTGGCATTTGGAACAGAAGACATATAATTTGGAAGACATACAGTGAATTAACCATAGGGAAGACTAACATGTTGAGAAGTATTTAAACTTATCCCAAATAAGAATGCCATTGTGTTCTGGATTGTTTTGCCAGGATGTTGAAGTGTCTAGCAAAGGCATGATTTATAAGAGTGATATATATATATATATATATATATATATATATTGTGTTCTTAGTATCCAATAACTTTATTCTATGTTCTTGCCACCATCCCTCTTTTAAAGACAAGCTTTCATGTTTCTTACCCTGTGTTCCTGCCCCTCTTTTTGCCCTTACAAAATGTGTTATCGTTTGTGAGACTAAGCACTTTAGGGATCTTTCAGGGGTCATCATTTTAGAAAGCATTTTATTGATGGAAATTTATAAAATAATGAATTCTTATAGTCTGGTTGCACCTTGTAAGTAGCACCCATATCTAAATAGATAATATTTCCTGTACCTCATAAACTAGTCTCATGTCTGTTCCCATTCACTAATTCCTCCCAAGAGTAATGAACCTTATGAGTTCTAACAGCACCACCTATTCATTTTTATCTGAGTCTTTAAATGAAAGGAACATTAAAGTCAGAATTCCATTCTATTTTTGCTTAATATGGACTTTTGAGATCCAACCATGTTGGTAAATGAAGGTAGAGTTTTCATTTTCACTGCTTTCTAGTAATATGTACAATAATAAACCACAAGGTACTTATCCATTTTAGTGGACTTCATTATGGTTTATGATTTTTAGCCATTGTCGTGGTTTGAATAAGAATGGCCCCCATACGCCATATATTTGAATGCTTAGTCTTCTGAGAGTGACACCACTTGAGAGGGATTGGGTGTGTCATTCTTGGAGTAGGCATGACCTTGTTAGAGGAAGTATGTCACTGGAAGTGGATTTTGGGGTTTCAAATGCTCAAGCCAGGCCCAGTGTGACTCTCTCTTTCTCCCTCTCTCCCTGTCTTCCTCTCTCTCCCTCTCCACCCCCACCTGTTGATCCAGATGTAGAACTCTCAGCTGCTTCTCAAGCATTATGTCTGCCTGTATGTCACCAAGCTCCCCACCATGATACCAATGAATTAAACTTCTGAAACTGTAAGCAAGCTCCAGTTAAATACTTTTCTTTATGAATTGCTGTGGTGATGTCTCTTCACAGCAATAGAACACTGAGTAAGACAATCATTATGAATAGTGCTACTCCAAACTTTCTGATACTTAATTTTTGGTAAAGATATGTATGCATTGTGTGTATACCTGAGAGATGAGTTGCCGTACCATAGGGAAAGTGTGTTAAACTTCAGTAGATGCTATGAGAACATTGTTTTACAAGGGTCTTATGAACAGTTCATTTGTTATGTCATCATAGTGATCTTTTTATTAAACATGTGTTGCTGAAAACACACTACAGTTTGGAAATAAAAGACTCAAAGAATTTCATTGTTTGGGTTGGAGCAAAGAATTGTATTTGTCTTAACTTCAAGGTCTGTTTATTTATTTGTTTCTTTCTTTGTTTTGAGCCAGGGTATTTCTATGTTGGCTAGACTGGCACTGAACCTACAATCTTCTTGCTTCAACCAAGTGTGGGTATTACAGGCAGCTCACCGACATAAGCCCTGTGTTTTTGATGCCTTTTTACTGGCTTCCAAACTTTGCTGCAAAGCTGTTTCTATATGATTTAATGTGATGTCAGTGGCTTGCTGAGCAATCCTGCTTCTTTTATTGGTAATGTTTCTAGCTATAAATCCTCCACTATGTGGATTGCTTAGAAATGCCAGCATAAGGAAATTGTACAAAGGTACAGATACATGCTTGCTTTATCTCCAGTGAGGCAGAAATGGCTGCCTGTCCTCCAAATATTTGGCCTCCTCTTTCAGTATTGAGTTGTTGCCTGACATCCTAGAACTGTACTTTCCATTTACCTTGTATCATGAGGGGAAATGCAACATTGAAAGGCCATATGTAAAGAACAAACTGTCATATCACCATATAAATACTTAAAACATTGTTTTCTTAATATGGTTTTTACCTAAGTGCCAGCAACCCCTAGCCACACATTGTCTCTGACTTTAAAATACCTATGTATACTTCTAATCCATCTAAACTAATTCATTCCAACTGGATTTGGGATGAAACTTGAGAAGTTTAATACATACTCATTTATTGAAAAGATTGTATTTTTTTTAATGCAGCATCTAATCCACTGAAAAGTACTTAGGTAAAGCTTGGTTATTTAAAAGCAAGAGGCATTATATCATGAAGTAATTAACTAAGAATACATTCTGCATGGTGTATCTGTGTCTCTTTTATTATAAATAATGTAAGTGTTGGAAAATAAAATCCACATTTGTAGGCATATGGGCTCTAAAAATCTGTACATTAGAGTTAGCAAGGACTTTTTGTTGAGTCATAAATCATACTGGAGAACTTTACGTTTTCTCTTTTCTCCTGAGAAAACACTTCAGTTGTGTGGATTATTATGTAAGACAAGACACAGCACACCATTTTGAAGGGTGTTTCCCCAAAAGGAGAAAAGAAAAGAAAAGAAAAGAAAAGAAAAGAAAAGAAAAGAAAAGAAAAGAAAAGAAAAGAAAAGAAAAGAAAAGAAAAAAGAAAAAGCTTTTGATTTCTTAGGTTCATTCAGCCTTTCTGGAAAGGGTCTGGGAGAGGCCAAGAGGAGCACTCTGAGGAGTTCTTGAGCAAGCTGAGGCTTGACTCCAACCACAATCCATAATGTGCAGACTTCAACATAGGATATGTGCAGACCTCGCCTTGTAAATTGAATGCTTTTGTCCTCGTTGTCACTGGATATGGGGGGGATGGAGAATCTGAGACTTTAAGCAACATATCAAAGGAATAGGGCCAGGACTAAAGATAATGTATTACATTTTAAACTGGAACCTATGTTGACTTGATGCCAAAGCCTGCACATTTAATTACAATGTAATATTACTGCAATAACAATTCTCAGTAATTAAAAGGGCAATATTACTGGATTTCTAACAAGTAGCATGGTAAATCTTCACAGATTTTTCAAGTGCTGGAATGTTTTATCCAAGTTTCTAGGGTTTATTTATGTCTGTATCTAGAGGAAACATTCTCCTTTGCTCAAATGATTGATGTTCAGCAGTCAAATTTCAAAAGGAATATTTAATCTCAAAATGGTGGCATAAAGTTTGTGTGAATAACTAACCAATATCTGATTTGACTTAGAACCCACTCCATAAGATGGAACCCATACCCAACACTGTTTGGATGACCAAGGACCTGAGACTAGATAGCCCACTGTCCTAGAGTAAAACCAAATACTACTTTCTAAAACAAAACAAAACAAAAAAAAGCAAAAATAACCCATAGCAATAAAATGTCTCCTAATGACATAGATCAGTATCTTGATCAGCTATCATCAGAGAAGCTTCATCATGCAGCAGATGGGAACAAATACAGAATCCCACAGGTAGACATTGTGCAGAGAATGAGAGACCTTGGAACACCCAGCCCTAAATGGGATGTCTCCATCAAATCCGTCTTCTCAGGGTGTAAGAAACGCTGTGGAAGAAGAGGGGGAAAAAGTGTAAGATCCAGAGGCGATGGAGGACACCATGGAAACAAGACCCTCTAAATCAGCATGATCAAAGCTCACATGAACTCACAGAGACTGAGGCATCATGCCCAGGGCCTGCATGACTCTGCATCACATCCTCTGCATATATATTATGGCTTCTAGTTTAATGTTTTTATGGGACTCCTGAATGTGTGAATGAGTAGATCTCTGATTCTTGTGTGAAGTTTCTCTTGGGCTCTTTTCCTTCTGATTGTTTGGGTTTTTTTTTTTCCAATTCAGATGTATTAGTTTTTGTTTTATCTTATGATATTTTATTATTATCATTTAGAAGCCTGTTAGTTTTCTAATGAGAGACAGAAAGTTAGTGGATGAGGATGTGAGGGAGTTAGGGAAGAACTGAGAGGAGTAGAGGGAGGGGAATCCATAATTAAGATATACTGTGTGAGATACAAATCTATTTTCAATAAAAGAAAAACAAAAACAGAAACAAAAACTTCAATTTCTCCTCTACCCCCATTCCACCCCCAAAGGGCCCTTAATACAATCAGGATGAACTATAGTTAAGGCATTTCTCTAACATCCAGAATCTCCGAGTCATTAATCTCTCTCTTTCACTGGATTTGGAGGCAATCAGAAATTCTAAACCACTTGACTGTGTATTTGTCCAGCCAAATAGATAAGGTAATGGGTGCAAGATTTTCAATTGATTGGAAGGGACAGAAGCAAAGGAGTTATAGTTACTGAGAGATCATTGGACTTTGGTGGCTCTGACACCCTGGGCATATGCAAACGGAAAGCAAACTTCTTTGCCTTCCTCTCCTTCCACAGAATCCACACAGTTTGTGGTTTCCTATGACCTGTACATGAACAGTTGTCCACTCCCAGAAACTTCAAAACTTCAGTGCCCTCAGTTATC
Source organism: Cricetomys ansorgei (assembly GCA_026225945.1). Classification (NCBI taxonomy): domain Eukaryota; kingdom Metazoa; phylum Chordata; class Mammalia; order Rodentia; family Nesomyidae; genus Cricetomys; species Cricetomys ansorgei. The sequence continues at coordinate 8,915,128 of JAMJFZ010003396.1, forward strand.
GTTTCACAGTAGGAATAGTTTGAACTTGAGAAAAGGTCATCTCCTTAGAGGAACTGGAAGAAAGATGTAAAATATGCTTTAATTCATCTTCAATCCTGTTCCTACAGTCTCCCCACAGGATGGATGAAGCTAGGACACAGGACCTTCGGATTGATTTACAACCTGAGGTTGCCTTGCCACTTAAAAGCTTGTTAAATCAGTTCCTAAAGCCATTAGGAAAATTGCCTGATGAGAGGGAGCCACGCTGGCATGCTTTGAATGTTACCTTGAGAGATACCTTTTGGAACTGATTAACAGGATCCTTTTTCCTGCCTTGATGTATGCTCTTCAGATCCTTTACAGTCTGCAGATCCTGACATGTGAGCCCATTTGAATGATACCAGAGAGAGAGAGAGAAAAAAAAAAACAGAAAAAAAATAGCTAGACCCACCCAAGGTTTTTCTGAGATCAATACCATAATTACATTTTAGACCCTCCAGGTATTAATCTTCTACTTTCCAAAAAGCAATTCCATTTTCCTAGCATGGTCTCTTAGAAATAATACTGCTTCTCCGTGGCTCTTTTTATTCTTTACCCTGAGGGGGAAGGGAAGGCAAGCCTTTTCTCTTTACCTTTTTTGCTCTTATACCCCTTCCCTCTTTTAAATGAAATGTTCATTGATGCACAAAGAAAGAGCTGGTGTGAAAAATATTTTATAATATTAACAGCATGAATATTGGCTCCTTTTTGTGTTTTTTTTTTTGGCAATCCTTGCTTTCATTAGTTTATTTAGCAAATTTGTATTTGTCGTCTAAAATATTGTTAATAATCTTCGTTGATTATTATTGTTATGGGCTAGTTACTGTTCTAAACACTTGACTTGAATGAACTAATTTAAATCTCATTAGAACCCTGAGAAATTGGAATAATTTTAAGCATCAAGACTCTGAGGCATAGAACTTTGAGGACCATTGCCCAAAAGTTCACAGCTGTTGGAGGCAGAAGGACCATTTGATTTCAGGTAATCTTACTCCAGTGCCTGCATGCTTATCTACTAAACTATATTTAGCAGAAGATATATCTTACACTGGGCTGGGTACCAGAAAGACACAATTTATGTCCATACCTGTACTAGGTTGAATAATATCTCCATTGAAATAATATCTCCAATAATATCCACTCAGAACCTCAGGATGTATCCTGATTTGGAAATGGGATCTTAGTAGGTACAATGAATTAAGATGATGTCACACTAGATTGGGATAGTCATTTCAAAGTATTCTTACTAGGAAAGAGAAGACTGGGGAGATGGCTCAGACAGTAAACTGTTTGCTGTGCAACGGTGATGACCTGAGTTTGAGCCCCAGAGTCCATGTTTAAAAAAAGTGCTGGGCATGGTGGCATATGCTTATAATCCCAGAACAGGGAAATTGGGGACAAACAGTCTTGGTCTCACTGCTTGGCCAATCTAGCTTATTTGGGGAGTTCTAGGCCAGTTAAAAAGTGCTGCTGAGAGAGAGGGGGGGAGATAGAGACAGACAGACAGAGATAGAGACAGAGAGAGACAGAGAGAGACAGAGAGAGACAGAGACAGAGAGAAAAGAAGAGGAAAAAGGTGGATGGTACCTGGGGAATAACACCTAAGGTTATCTTTCTATACACATGCACCCACAGGCATATACCCTCTACATGTACCTGAAAACTCATACACACACACACACACACACACACACACACACACACACACCAAACAAACAATAAAAGGAACAGGAGATTTCATATAGTAAGTAAAAATGGCTTATCAAAGACAGCCAAAAATAGGGATGGTGGAGCTCCCACTGGAAGGAGGGAGAAGCAAAGAAGGGAACTTCCTGAAGATTTTCAAGCACAGTTGTAAGCTAATAAATTTCTGCTGTTTTGTGCCATTCAGTTTGTGTAACAGTCTTTGAAATTTCATTGGGTGATAGTGGGGAAATAAAGGAACAAATCACTTGTGATGGTATTGTCATGTGAGTTTATTGGGGTTCTTGGCTCAAAGACAGATATACTATTTGGAAGTGGCCTAATCAACTTAGAGTTAGAAACACCCCTGAAGAGTCCCATATGCATTATGGATGATGCAAAAAGAGCCACAGCACTGATGAGTCATGCTCACAGCAATTATTTCCCTTTGATATAACCTCAGGGAAGGGAAAGACCTACTGTGGATCTCTTAAAGGCACATGAGCTTTCTGAGCCCCTTAAACCATATGAACTCTATGAGCCTTGTGAGCCTCATACGCTTTGTGGTCCTCCACCACCCTCCATGAAGGACGGTGAATAAGCTTGATTTCTTTAGGGTCTCATTGTGTCATGAAATACAATTTCTCTGATACAGAGAGCACTAGATATGACATGTCCAGAAGAAACAGTTGCAAGACAGAAATTATAATATCTAGAAAATATCCAAAATGTTATCTAGAAATCTTATAGGGAATGATGGCATGCCTTCCAACATAATTTCTTTTACTAAAGAAGTAATATAAAGTGGTAACTATGAATATGAACTATGCAGAAATACAGTCTGGGTTTGAATCTTGATTGTGACATTTATGAGTTGTATGTCATTGAAAAATTACTTAACCTACCTTTTCCCTAGTTTCCTTGGAGCAATTACCTATGGAGCAATTTTCAGAGACCTTTGGCATTCACATAAAAAATTCTCACAGCTTCCTTGAAATGTAGAGAGATGGAGCAGATATCACTGTTTGCATTTTATAGACATTGTCAATAGTCATAATGGCTAGAACCTGATGATAGGATCTACCTCCAGGACAGTGGACCATCCCTAACCACGGTGTGTCTAGATTTTCTTATGTATAAAATGATGATGGCATTGCTTATGCTGCTGGTAATAATGATGGTGTTGAAATTATGATGAGTGTCAGGTGCTGAATACCTATTCCATGCTACACTCTGTGATGCAAAACTATTTTGCTTCACCATTTTATAGGTGAATAAAGTGAGGCATTAAGGGAAATTGGTCCAAAACTGGTATCACTGAGCTCATAGAATGATTTTGCAGAATTTTCTTAAATACTATTTGCAAACTTTATTGGTGATATATGTATTTTTATATCTAGTTGTCTGTCTGTCTAGCTATCTGTCTATTCCTGACCTCGCCATGCCTACTTCAACCTTTTAAAAAGGACATTTTTCTTCACTAGTCCTGACTAGATAGCCAAATTTCCAGTACCATGTATGTTCAAGGCTCTTATTTCATTAATTTATTAATGTATAGGATATATATATATATATATATATATATATATATATATATATATATATACACAACCTGCTCAGTCTGTATACTGTTACTTGTATGTGTACATTTAGCATTTGGTATTGGACTACCAATTAATGTTTTCTTCCCAATGAAAGAGTATTTTTCCCTTTCAGCATACGTTAATTGTCTGTAGTTCTTTATGAATGGTTGAAGACTCATGGGATTTCAAGTCTTTACTAACATGACTGACTGAACATAAGCTGAATAAGGTCAACTAGCCTTTATTATGTTTAGATTATGATTACAAATGATGGTAGTTGCAGTAAATCAAACAAGAATAGACTTGACTGAAAGGCAAGAGTTTCTGTACTCCTGAGTATATGGGAGTCAGCATGGAACAAGGATAGCTGTACACCATGTCACTGTGGCACAAAAGCCAAGTTATGGAATCATACTGGGTGACCATTAACAGATGAATTGGTAAAGAAAAAAATTTTATGTATACACGTTGGGATTTTATTCAGCTAAAAAGAAGAGCAAATTATGTTGTTTTCAGGAACTTAGATGGAATTAGAAATAACTGTGTTAAGTGAAATAACCCAGACACAGAAATATAAATACTGCATATTATCTCTCATATGTGGAATCTAGAGAAGTAGAAGGGATGAGATAAGAGTAAAAAAGGGTAATGGGGTATGAATACAAAGTATATAGTATACTTATATGAAAATACCATAATGAAGCCAGTTATTTTATACAATGAATATACACCATTAAAAATAGGATGAAAGTAAATCCATGAAAGAAAATATCATTAACTAAAGGTAAGCAGAGAATAAAATCAAAATCAAAACTACTTATTTGGTAACTGTTAAGTGGCAGGTACTTGTCAGGTTATTCCCCATCTGCAACTGGACATGGTCCATATTGTTATATTTGTTGCTATCTTAGGTCCTGGAACACTAAACTTTCATATCAGAACACTGCAAGAGAGTGGAGGGGAAGAGAATTTGAAGTCAGATGTGACTCCACAAACTATGTCTTTATGACCTGCCTTCCAGCAGCATGGACAAACAATCATGTGGAATTCATAGAACTTAAAAGAACTACTGAGATTGAACCAAAGGCCTCACTCATACTAGACAAATGCTGGATACATTTTTCTGACAGACAAAAACTCTAGTGTAATACTTAACTATTATATGACATCAGTGTCATTTCTTATGCTACCCAAACCAGGAGAGTTAATGAATTCCCTCTCAGAAAAGCAAAGAGTCTCAGGGCTGCAAGAACACTGAGAAGGAAACATTTATCCGAGTCACGTAATTAGGCAGTACCACTTCACAGATTCTGTTTCAATATTGTGCTAAGCTTGATATTACATCATCTGGACATCAGTGAGTTTTGTGCTAAGCTAGGAAAAGTCCTCTAAAATTCATTCTAAACATAAGTTTTTCAAATGTTCTTTGGATTCATTTTAACATTTTCTAGGTTTTCATCAATTAGCCAGTTAAATGCATTTTGATGTGTAGTAATTTTGAGTTGTCCTGAGTCATGATGTTCACCTTTTCTACGCTATTACTGAATTTTTAAAAATTTCATACATATATGTAGCATATAGCTACTGTTTTGATCCACAAAGAAGACAAGGGGACACTTTCATAGATGCAAATTTACCAGGCTCAGCAGCAGGAACCATCTGTCATGGCAAGTGGAATCCCAATTGACTTATTTCAGGTAATTTTATTGATACAGAAGCTCCTCAGGTGTTCTATTGATACAAAAACTCTGCCCCCTCATCCGTGGACCTATTTGCATAATGAAGGAAATCTTTAGTTTAGTTTCATCTGACAATCCTTTAGCAGCTGTGCTATGCCATCTTTACAGTGGGAGTGCTCCAAGGCCCAAGAGGATCCCGCAACCCTTTAAAGGCCTAGCTATAGCTGTTGTTGGGGAACTCAAGACCTAAGGGAAGCATTCTCTTCTTGTTTCTGAGACTGTGGAAGAGAGGGCTACAAGAATTCCTCCACAGCAACTCTGTTCTTCCACTATGGCTTAGCTAGAGAGTAGTCAGCACCTGCAGGTCATGAGGAAGCAACCATCTTAATCACAGATTTACATAAAGCCAACACCTGCAGATAATACAAACTTCCAAGGCAGCCCTTCCCCCAACAATGTATGAAACAATTATTTTAAAGTTACATAAACATAACTAGAAATAAACTTTCCCAACACACACACATATAAACACACACGCACACACACACACACACACACACACACGAAATTTAAATTGCTTTCATACATAAATAATAATAGTGATTTTATTGAACTGGAATTTGAGACTACTAGCAGCATTTGGGCTTCTTGAAGTGCCAGATAGTCAACAGACAAAGAAGAGAGCCACCCTACTGTCCTGGATGAATGACCTTGTCAATTAATGAGAAACCAAGTTGCTACTAACTATGGAAGGGTAAGGAGAAATAGGTCACAAATGAAAGAGACCTCCTGGGGTATCTTTCAGAGCTCTCCCATCTTAGAATGTTCATAGCTTCTATTAAAAGTCTATGTGAAAGTATAAGAACTCAATCCAGGTGGGACTCCTAATGCTTCACAGCCTTGAGGAGTTTTCATAGTGAACTTTGGAAAATGTATATTGAATACACATCTGTCTTTTAAAACATAGACTTAAAATCTAGTGGATTTTTCAGTTCTAATTTTTATCTAACTAGGAAATACATGGCCCCCTAGTTCTTTCTCTAAATCTCCTGTGCAAACATTGAATTAGCTGCTTAATAGATGTCAACTATGATTCACTGAACAAATGCTTTGTCAATTAGACAGCTACTAAGTGCCAGGAACAGATATAGACCTTAAAAATATCACAAACGAACTTTTACTTTGGAGTTAGTCTTTGTGTGTGGTGTGGTGTGGTGTGTGTGTATATGAGAGAGAGAGAGAGACAGAGAGAGAGAGAGAGAGAGAGAGAGACAGAGAGAGAGAAAAGACAGAGAGAGAGACAGAGAGACAGAGACAGAGAGACAGAGAAACAGAGAGGGTCATTTGGTAACACACTGCCTGCAGGCCAAATCTGTTTGCTACTTGCTTTTGTGACTACAGTGTTAACTGAGCAGACCCATGTATTTGCTTCTTCATTGTGACTATTCTTTGTTACAATGGCAGAGAAGAGTACTTGCACAAAAGATTGTAAGATTCTCAGGCCTTATAGCTTTTACTGTTAAGTCCATACAGAAAAGGCTTTTAAACCTCTGCTCTAGGAAAAGAGTGTGCCACAGCATAGGTAAAAGTTCTGTGGAGAGCACTTTGTCTGTTTAAGCACTGATAAAGCGCTTATGTTTAAAGGAAAAGAAACAGGAAGCACAGTAGGAAAGCTGGCTTGATCACAACATCACAGTGAAGACTCTGGCTTGTTCTCTGAGTTAAGACAGAAAGCTCATGGAGGCCAAAGTGGAGTGGTGTGTTTGATTTTGTCTTAAAGAGAAATTTCAGTTTACTATCTTCACTTTATGTCATCTTCCTTCCGTATAGCCCTCAATCTCTCTTCTCAAGAAACAGTAGTACTGAATTTAACTCTGGCTTATTTCTGATCTTTGAAATGAATGACTCTTGATTCCATGAATTCTGAAACCCTGAGGCCACAGTGAAGTGGCAGTATGCCCAAGGGCTTATTAAGCTGTCCATTACACAAACAGCTCTGAGGTCTACCATAAGAAGGCCAGCATTGAGTACACTACACAAAGGGCATCCCCAAGTGTTGCTTTATGTTGAAGCATACGTTCAATGATTACAGAATTATCTTGCCCATCAACTTATAAACATCAATTGAACACAGTCTTTAGTTTGGGGAAATGCACTACTTGTGATTTTTAAAATGTGTTTGCACCAGTGTTGTGGGAAGAATGTGGAGACATACGTGACAAAACGATGGTCACTTCCCCTTTATCAAAATGAAAAAAAAATCCACCTTTTAAATTGCCTTCTCTTGGTTTTGATTTCAAGCTGAGTATCTCTGGGACTATTCAGTCACACACAATATTATAGTCACTTTGAAGATGTTATTTGTGCTGCACACACAATATCGAGCTATTATTCTTGGCATTTTATTGTAAATATTCTCTTGTATGCCCAGTTTTCCAATTTACATCTCTTTTATGAGGGAGTGTCATTGACTATAACTTTGCTTTCCAGACGCTTTCCCCCTTAGGTAGTTTAGAGACAAATTTTGGTAAATATTCAACATCTAATATGATAAATAATTTGAGGCAAAGCTCTCAATCCATAAGGCTTTGGTGGTTGTACTGATCAAAGGGTTGTATGTTCAATGTTTGTGAGCTGGTCAATCTGGATGCTGTAAATAGGTTCAAATACAATTGTACAAATTAAATCATGTTGTTATTTTTCAGAGCACTAAAATGAACATGTGGTTGTGGTATTATCTTTTGTTATTTTGTTTTGTGATTGATGAAAACAAGTGCTGTTTGGCTCATTCAAACTACATATTTTAAAACAAATTGGTGACAATAAGAAATGTTTGAGGCATGGGGTGAAATCATAAGAATATATGACAGTCATAAGATTTAGATTTATCCAGCAAATTGGCTTCAGAATAAATGGATAATGGGAAATGAATAAATACTTAAAAATATCAGAATAGATTTATTTTTGTTCCCAAAGCTGTAAATATGGAATTTTGTGCTGATTTTGTAGAACATTTTTATTCGATATTAATGGAGTAAGAGAAATATAAAGTGATATTCATTTAATCTATATTGACAATTATGCTTTCCGAGTTTGGTACATATGGTAAGTGGCAAAGATGAAGAGCTTAATGCTAACACTCTTTGGAAGGACCTTTGAAAATCTCCAGCTAGTCTGGTTTGTAGCATCTGCTCAGGGCTAAGGTATTTGAATATGCAATAAAAATATTCAAGTGGAAGTCATTTTGATGAGTTTTAAAAGGTAAATAGTGGAAATTGGAGGGAAATGTTTTAAAGCATTCCATTTTCTGAAAACCACAGCAGGAGAAGGGTACCTCATGAAATTTCCTGTTGAGGAAACTCACATAAGTATGTCAATTGGCAAAGCACTATTTTTCTACTATTATTATACATACCTACCAGACATTTAAGGCTTGGCAGGAATGTGGAAAACCCACAAAAATGCAGTATTTTTCTTCTAGGTAAACGAACCCTTTCCTTCTCAAGTTGCTTGTGATCAGAGAGTTTTATCACAGCAAAAGAAAGGAAAGTAGGCAGTGTTCTTTCTATGATACTTCTAGAGTCATTTGGGAAGAAAACTAGTCCCAATTTCACTGTTTTGTCAATGAAGGAAAGAATGGAGAAGAAAGACTTCATTCTACTTGTTTGTTAAGGAACAAAAAAAAAAGTCATAAATCATGTTTTAGTAATGATGCAAAAATCATGGCAGTTGATTTACCAGGGCTAATTCTTCTGATGTATCTTGTACAGAGAATAACCAATACTATACTATTCATAATAACAGCTATTCTACTATCAGATTTTGAGAATTTATGTGTTAAATACGGCAATAATTGATTCAACTTCATTTTCCTTAGTCAGCTTTTTTGAAACTATAAACTATTTGAAGTTAAGTATTTAATCTAAGATCACAACATCGATAGATAGCTAAGCTAGTCTCTGTATCAAAATTCATAGTTCTACCCACATTGCAATATCCTTCTCTATGGAAATGATTCAGTGTTTAAATAGGTTTCAAGGCCATATACTTTCACTTATGAGTGACCATCTTCTTGAGGATATTATAGCACATATAATAGGACTATATCTTTAGTTAATAGAAAATCTACACAAGGTTAAAATGAGTTAACTCTATTTCCTTTAGGTTCTCAGAATTGTTCTTTCATCTTAGACCCCAATTCTTGATAGAAATCATGATGGCTAACAGGAACAGTTGATATTTTAAGTTTCATTTCACCGTAAATTTTATTGTTCAAAATTTTCATGTCTTCCATAAAATACCCAGTTTTAAGCCTCTTACTTTCAATCTCTCTCTCTCTCTCTCTCTCTCTCTCTCTCTCTCTCTCTCTCTCTCTCTCTCTCTCTCCCCCATATCTCTATGTGTCTATCTCTCTGTCTCTCATTTTGTGGTATTTTAACCAATTAACTCTCCTGGAACTTGCCCTGTAGTACATACTGGCCTTGGACATATGGTAATCTAGACTATGCCTCTTCCTCCTGAGTGCTAGGACTGCAGGTATGTGTCACCTCAACCAGCCCATTCCATATGTCTGCAATGAGAAAAGTATCCTATTATAAGCATCAATAATAGAATTGCTATCACTCTGTAATTTTCACTAGACAGCAGTTCACATCATCTCTCCTTACCCTGCAATTCTTATATTCTTTCTGCTTCTTCTTCCATAACGTTCTTTGAGCCTTGGGGTCAGGTGCTAAAGGAAATGGAGGGTATATATGATCATATTTAATTGTGTACATGTATGAAATTCTCGAGAATAAAGAAAATTATAATAAAATAAAAATAATATAATAGCTCTATAAATGATTCATGCTTCTTGCCCCATAAATGATTTACATTTTAGTATAAAGATTAGAAGAATCTGGATAACTTAGTGGCACACTTATCTTTATTGAAATTGAACAAATGCTTTTTTTAAAATAATCCCTTTTACAGCACATGTAAAATGTAATTACTTCCATATATTTTTACAGGTTGTCTTTTGAGTAAGCAAAAATACATCTTTTTTCTTACTTAAAACATTTAGCCAGGATTCAAACCACGTAGCTCTGGTACCAAAAAGGCAACGGGTTATGAAAATCACAGTACAGTTTTAAATTTTTTAAGTTAATCAAGGATAATTAAAATGATATTCACTTGGATTGAAAGTAGAAATTACAAGTCAGTCAATATTAGGACTAATAGTTACAGCTACAGTGAGAGCAGAAATGGGAAGTTCAAGCTAATCTGAGCTACACCATTAAGGAAACACCATCTCCATAAACACTGTGGCTGAGCAGCTGCAATAGCTAAGTTACACTTGGGCACTTAAGTCACACATAAATATAGCCAAAGTGAAAAAATATACATAGTATGCTAACTTGTTCTAAAATAAAATGAGCATTTGTTTTAAGAGGATATACTAGTAAACCAATTACACAATACACAATAAAATCCCCAAGTTACATCTAAGAAAGAAAAATAATATCAAAGTGCACGCCTACACAGACAGAAGAGTAGAAATCTGTTCTTTGTCATTGCGTTTATTTTGTTGTTGTTTTCTGGATAAGTAGAAAGAATTTACAACCCACAAAAGGATTTCCTGGGTGAAACACTAATTACAGACATTGTAAAGATCATAGCTCAGGAGGCTTGTTTTAAAAACGAGGCAGCATTTTCCTGAAAAATTTGGTCCTCAATTTACTATAGACTAGTCACTATGGTCAGATGGTAAGCATTTTCAATCTCTGTGTGTGTGTGTGTGTGTGTGTGTGTGTGTGTGTATGTGTGTGTGTGTGTGTGTGTGTGTGTGTGTGTGTGTCTGCATTAAACTAACTTTTCAGTACCAGAATTCATCAAAATAAAATCAAACCATAAGATAATCAGCCCTCGAGAACTTGACCTTGCACATTATGTCTGAGTGATGTGCCATCTGAAAGAACAATGCTAAAGGCTATGGATGGGATTTATGCTCATGTGATTCTGCAACACCTTTATTTTGTGCAATTTTCTTCATTGCTCTTAGAACTTGTCTTTTTTCATGTAGGTGCCAGAAACCCCACCCTCATGATCTCCCTCCCCCTCCCTCAATGTTTTTCTCTGTCAAAGTGATATAAAGACAATATTACTGTGTATTTACAAGCACAACACAACTTAGGCAAGAAGGTCCCAGGGTCAATAGGGTACATCTATTTCTTATGGACATCTTCATGCCGAATAATCTTGTATGTGATCCAGTAAAAGATGTTGAAAATGAGGAAGGCCAGTGGGAAGGCAGCTCGAGATATGGTGTCAATTCTTTTTGCCCGATCCACAAACTTCTTCTTGATGGCATCTGCATCTTTTGGGGGTTGTGGAACTGGGTTGGCAGGAGTTGCCTTGACAGCTGTGCCATCTTTCACTTGGAGGCAGTGACCCATCCCGTAACCACTGAAGTTAAAACGACTTTCACGAGTAACATCTTCTTCCTGAGGGAGTAAAGACAGGAAGCACAGATTGTCAGTCAAATTTGATGGAAGGTTCTTAAAATTATTTAGAATTATAAAGATCAATCATAGTTAAGTGTTGGTGTAGGAGGATCTTGGAATAGAGAGTACTCTTTTGAGTTCATGTATTCATCACATAGATATAATTCATTAACTTTTCAGGCTAAGAAATTAAAGATAAAAATAAAATTAAAGATAAAAATGACTTTGTGATTATTTTAATTAATCAACAAATAGAAACACCTATGCTACATTCAGTATTGACTTTTCCAAATCTTGTTTACTAATATATAGATTTGATTAAGCTGTTTTAAAATCAGTTTTCAAAATTCCAGCATCATACTATAAATATATGAGGAGTACCATTCATTCATTTCTTCATTTTTCCAAAACACTTTTACTGAGTTCCTGTTATATACTTGCCCTTGAGTTAAGAGCTTTTAGTATCACGACTTATTCATGGTTTACTTCTTTCATTATTATTTGATTTAAGATGAATCCCTTAATTATACAGTTTCCCCTCTAACTCTTTTGTTTATTTCAGCTATACGTGGAGAATAAATAATTTGGCATTTATATCTATACCACAGATAGTTTTTTTCAGTATTTATTTTTAACATTGATTTTTTTTTTGGCTAGTAAGTATCTTTACCATATTTAAACCTAACATTTTAGTCAATGACAGTGATGTTTTATGCTGATTATTTCTGCACAAATTAGATGCAGGACAGAAAATAGTTTTTATTACTTCGTGTGAAAGGCAAATCATCTTAGAGACAAATGGGATAAGAGTGTATTGTTGACTCAAAAGAGGGTATCAAGTGGTGAAACTTAAAAGGTGGGGTTTAAATCACTTGCTTAATACCACTTATCTCTAAATAGCCACTGATCAAATTATCTTCTCTTTTAGCAAGCTTATTGCTTCTTACAATACTATGTAATCCTTTACTGAAATTTTAGCTTATCTGATAATGATAATTGCATGTTTCCCAAAATACAAGAAAACTTGGTATTAATATCGCTTCATCATTGTTAACATCATGTCTCTAGTACTTTGAGTTGCATATTAAAAATATGCCAAATAGAGAACTTTGACCATACTATGAATGTAAGTTCATCTGTATCCCAAATGGAGCGAGGACAGATTGTACGTAGTACATTCAAATGAGGTTTTAAAGTCACAGGAGTATCTATCTGGATGGGTAAAGGTCAGAGTAGGTATTTTAGTCTACTTCATTGAGTACAAAATGAAGAGAGAGAGGACTAAGGAGATGTGCAAGCACTCCTGAATGGTTAGGGTAGATTATAGTTCATGTGTTCAGATAGGCCTTGACAGAACTCAGGAAGGAGAACAGATTGACTTCTGTGTGGCTTACTTAGCCAGATTAGTACCCACATGTTACTTTCCTCTGTGAGAAATAAATGCTGCTTGAAAATGAATAATAGAGTTCAGTAGAATTCTTAGGGCCTTGGTTTATCAACACTACCCTTTGTGATAAAGTGCCTTTGGTGAAGACAGCCCTAAAACTTGGCTGAATATTGCATTGCAACCTAGCAATTACTTAGAATTTGGGCTAGAGAGATTGTAGGTCTGAATAATTCTTAAACACTTCATGCCACCATTTGCCATATATATCTGGTCTCTAGGAAAATCAGACCAGAAAATGGAAGACTCATTGATTTGATATATTAGTTATTCATTGTTTGTTTGGTTGATACTTTATGTTTACTTTATTACTGCTTCAGATTATATACATGCGTGCTGTATTTTCACCCCACATTTTCCCATTCCAACTTCTCCCAACCCTCCCTCTAAAATACGTGACCTCTTCTTTAATCACTATTGGAACATATGTGTATGTGTAATACACATATGTATATTATATATATTCTTACATATAATATATATTACGTATATATATATATGTATGTGTGTGTGTGTTTATGTAAGTACAACCTGCTGATTTCACCTAGTGTTGCTCATATGTACATCAGTTTAGGGATGGCCCTTTAGTATTGGATAACTTATCAGGAAGTCATCCATGGAAAACACAGAGTCTCCATCTCTTAGCAGCCATGAATTGCCTGTAGCTCTTCATCTAGCAGTGAAGACTTGGGACATTTCCCCTATCCATATTGCAATGTTAACTAGTGCTGTTATTGTGCAATTTTGTTTAGGTGACCACAGTATTAAGATTATTATGGGTACAGCTCCCTGTCATCTATAGAAAATACTATCTCACAGCAGATGCCCTTGCCCTCTGGCTCATTGATTCTTTCTACCCCCTCTTATGTGATGTTCTCTGAGCCTTATGTATAAGGGTTGTGTTGCAGATGTATCAATTGGGGCTAGGCACCCCACTGTCTTTGTTCTCTGCATTTTGATTGATTGTGTAATGGTCACCATTTGCTGCAAAATGAAGCTTCTTTGATGAGGGGTGAAGGCTACACTTATCTGTGAGTATAAGAATACATATTTAGAATGTGGTTGGGAACTATACTGGTTTAGGGAAGTGACAGTAGTAGGTTCTCCTTTAGTGACCATGACCTTATCAGCCATAGAGTTGCCTATGTTTACAGTACCAGGCATGAATTCTTCATTATTTGTATTAACAAATGACTCCAATGCAATCAATAAGTACATTAATTTTAACCTTTAATCAGCTCATTTATAATCACAATAAATCTGACAAAAGCTCTTGTATAAAGTAATTGTGAAACTGCTACTTTATAAAGCTATCCCTCCATACTGTGATTCATGTTAGATTGTCTTATACACGTTGGTTCAGTGATTGATGTCCCATTGCTTACTAAAAGCTAATGAAGAAGTTTTCATTCAGCAACTAATTGTTGAGTGTTGATTTTGTGCCAAGGATTCAGCTAGGTTTTATGAGAAGGTTCATATATTTTGGGTGAAAAGTTCTACATGTATAGACTTTCAGAATCCAATGGGAGAGAGAATTTAAAGGTATTATCATATAATGAATCTGGTAAGAATATTCAGCTTGACATCTGAGTGGTTCTATATGCATAACTGCATGAACTCAGAAATAAATGGTTAAGTTGGACTCAGATTCAAATATTATATCATATTTCTTTTCTTTAAAATGGAACAATTTAGACTTATTCCTGTAGGACCCTGCTTTCAGGAGCCCCTTCTCTCACCCCATTTTCATTTCTTGGGGACTCTGCCTCTTGATGAAGACCCAGCTTAGCTCTTCCCCTCTCAGCCTTCCCTTTTAGCCCATCTCCATCCTTCTTCGGTCACAGATCCCTAGAAACACTTTTTTTTTAAAAAACAGTGCCTCCCAGTGGCCACACTCGTCTGAGACTCAGGTACGAGACTTTGCAATCCTTTCTGTCCTCTATTAAGATCTCTCCAGACTTAGTTTCTTAGCAACCTGCCTGCAGCAGGCCCTCTTCCCACTCCATCTTCATTCCCTGGGAATTCCACCTCTTTGTTTGGACCCAGGGTTCCATCAGCTCTTTCCAGAGGCTCCACTCAGCCTCTCATTCTAGCTCATCTCCAGTCCTTTCTGTCACTCACCGACCCACAGAAGCACTCTCTACCAGGGACCCCATGGCTACCACATTTGCCTAGGATCCAGAGTAGGCAATTGCAACCAAAGAATGGAACACTCACCCAACAAAGACAGCTAGATAACAACATCAAGGAACATCTCAAACATCATGACTCCAGAAAAATAGACCCCAGTGCAAAAACCCAAACATGAATAGCAAAGACAATGTGCCTCCACTGGAAGTCTGTGTCTCTATTGCAATAAGTCCTGAGAAATGCAGTATAGTTGAAGTACAAGGAAAGGACTTCAAAATAGCAATTATGAATATGTTCAAGGATGTTAAAGAGGATGATATGAGTAAATCCCTTAATGAAGTCTATAAAAACACAGTTGAATAAAATAATAAAAACAATCCGAGACATGAAAGCAGAATTAACAAAGAAACGGGATCACTAAAGAAAATCCAGACTGAAATAAAGCTGGAAATGAAAAATTTAGGAAATCAAACAAAAACTTCAGAGGTAAGCCTCACCAACAGTCACAAGATATGGAAGAGAGACTCTCAGGCGCTGAAGACAAAGTAGAAGAAATGGATACCTTAATCAAAGAAAATGTTAAAACAAAAAAAAAAGTGTGAATGATTTAACTGGTTTAAAGTTCCAAATAAATGTTCTAAAATATAGAATAGACAGATTCATTATGGATCAAGGGGCCAACAATACTGTCTGATGACTTATTTCATACAAAAAAGGGAGCACAGATTGTTAGGAGGAGGGGACTTATTCATCATATTGGTTAAAGGCAACCTCAGGTTTCTTCACTACTATTTTTAAGGTAGGAAAAGTAGAGACAGTTCATTAAAACAGGGAAAGCACTCCTGAGAATGAGAATGGGCTAGTGAGAAGGGAAAAGGTATCCACTCAAGTGTGTCTAATTACCACTAACCAGCATGTGAGTGATGCAAAAATTGCTAAGGAGATTCAGACTGGGAATTTGGATACTTGGGTCCTGGATTTAGCTCATAAACTATGAGCTTATAAACTGCGTTGATGGTCAGGCAAGGTACTTTTTTTTTTCAGATCAACAGATGCCTCATGTCATAAATGTGAAGATTGCATTAGAGGTGTGGATCTCCACTGTGGCTGCTGGAGAATTTTACAAATATGCTTGTGTCTGCCTCTCATCCCATTCCCTTCAAGACCAGTTGGATTATAATGTAAAAGGTTTGAAAGCACTGACTTGGATGAGTTATAATGTCTGTCTCTAAAATGCACAGCAAATTCTATATTATTAAGTCTAAAATTAAATTTCAAATGGAAGCAGCCCTTCACTATAAGTTTATCTGCCCAAATTTATTGTGCTACTCTTCTTTCCATGACTGGAGAATCCCACACATACCTAGTCTCCCTTTTAAGAACCATTTAGAAATTCATGATTAAGTACATATCAGTGCTTGAGTGAGATAATGTTCATTTAAATTCCTGAGTTGTGAAAAAGAATAGAAGGGTAGTTAGCTAGTAGCCTGTTTTTAGCACATAAACAAAAAAGCCTTAAATATGCACATCCATGTTTCTTTTCAGACTTCCCCATTCATATCATTTCTATAGCCTTTCGCCACACACTGTGAATGGACAGCTAAAGAGATTAACTCATTCAATTAAGTACCAGAGGTAGAATAGATGGATACCAGGTTTGAATATCATTATTTTATACATTATCATGCAAATCGTGGGTGTTCAATAAATGCTTGGTGAATAATGAATGAGGTGGAATTTTAAGAGCGTTCCTGTATGCTTGAAAACTATTTCCTCATTCATTCAACACTATTTCAAATTATGCTTCTGAGAATAGTTATAATTAATTAAATCAGTTCTTTAAAATTGTCTGCCACAAAAATAAATCTGTTGTAGTGAGGAATTATCCACTTAATTCTTGATATACAGGCAATACGAATACTAGGTTAAGAGTCTTCTTATTTACTTTTATGACTTGCTCAGTGCTTTTTAGATTAAATATAGAAGTTTAAATTATCCACATCAAAGGATACAGCTTTGATTTTAAAAAACATAACTGTAACCAATTTGGAAAACTTTTGTTTGTTACACTGAATGATTAATTTACTTTTTAGTAGGTTCAGAATAAAATGTTGTCGCAGTGTGACAAGATTCCTATGTGGGGGCAAAATGGAGATGAGACTGAGTCAAAAGTAAACTGCAGCTAAAATAGAGAACAATCTATATACATGCCCTGTGAATATGCTAACTATTGTAAGTCAGATCCTCCAGTTAGGAAAGAATTTTCAGCTTAGCTCTATTTTTTTTCCTAATTAGCTGGGAACTGTTAACTGTTGCTGCCAATCCACCATCTTCAATTACTGAGCAGTCTACACCTCTAGCTACCCTTTTTTGTTATGTGTCGATTAGTAAAATTTCTATAGAAAATGCCTCATCTGGTTGAAGGTTCAATGCATTCAATATCTAGATCCTTTTTTGATAATGTCTCAGGTTTTGTCTGCTATAGAAAGTACTGCTTTAGCACTGAAAATCATTAAAGATTTATTGCTGTTTTTACTTATTTTATTCATCGGTTCTACCTGCCATTAAACATACCTGTTTTTATATCTGCAATAAATTGAATCTAAAGCTGTACAGAATTGAATGCAGTGAACTTGTTGTAAGAAAATAATTTCAATACAATTAAAGAACATGGTACTTAAATAAAGTGCTTTAGTGAACACCATGTTCTCAGACTTTTATGCCCTAGAATATAGGAAATAGAAGATTTCTAAATGCTGGGGTAGGGGAAGTATCTTTCCATCACATTTTTTTACCCAGGTTCTTTGATTGGATCCAGTGCCCCTCCTGCCATAACTGGAAATCACTGAGTTGGAACACCAGGCTAGTGTGCCTCAATCAACACAAGGACATAATGGAGTCTCTCACCCTCCTTAGGAAACAATATGAGTCCAAACACAATGAATTTTTAGTGGCAAAATCCTCCAAAGAAATGATGGCCGAATGATGCTTAATCATAAATCTGGCTATTTTTGTTACCTTAAGTGGTTTTTCTCAATTTGGAAGACTTCAATTCCTTCCTCTATTCTCTACGTCCTTATGA
Source organism: Cricetomys ansorgei (assembly GCA_026225945.1). NCBI lineage: Eukaryota > Metazoa > Chordata > Mammalia > Rodentia > Nesomyidae > Cricetomys > Cricetomys ansorgei. Next base: position 8,933,232 of record JAMJFZ010003396.1, read on the forward strand.
ATACATAGTTATCGATTATGACTACATATTATGCACTCATATATGTAGTGAGTCTCATTTGGAGACCAACCTTGTAAATCACAAGAGAAACAGAGGCCAAGAGATGCTACATGGCTTTGAACTAGTATGTTATTAATAAATGTTAAATCTAAGATTAAAGACTAAGCTGGTCTGAATACAAACTATACTGATTTTGATGATACTAGAAGTCTTTGACTTTTGTGAACTTTTGTCTATATCAAGCCCCAAATGATTTCCTTTCACAATTATGAAGAGTCTGACTAAGATTTTCAGAATAAAGTTGAAATTAATAAAAGAAATCATAATCCCTTGGTAGTTAATGACAAGTGGTAAAATGAATTAATATTTTCATCCTTTTGAGCTGAAAATTCATACCAATGGGCCATTTATGTTTTCAAGAGAGAATATTGATGTCATTGCTTAAAAAAAAACAAAAAAACACATCTCATTTTATAATCCAAGCTGGTCTTCAACTTCAGAGTCTCCTGTCTCAGTCTACCAAATGCTGAGATTATATTCCTGCTCCACTATGCCTACCTATCACTGATTTTTGAAGAATGGATTTCTAGGTTTCATTTATTATCTACCTGCAATCCATCTATTTATATTTTAACCGACATTGATTGAGCTTTTATTATGTGCAATGCAAATGGTAGGGAGATGACAGTGAGTAAGAAGCCAAAATCTGTTTTATTTTAATGCTTGCATTCTATTGGCAAAACAGTAGCTAACCAAAACTACATATACCGGTGCATATAACACACATCTGTACACATAACCAAACATTCACATTTCTAAAATGCATTTCAAATTGTCAAGGTCAACTTTCAATATAAATCACTAGATGGATGATAGTGCCATTCAATGGTAAAGAAGACAGTAAAACAGGATCATTTTTGGCTGAGGAAAAATATAATAATATTGAGATGGAAAAACTTTGTAGGGAACAGCAGGGCTGTCTCACTTGGAGGAATAAACTTGGTTACATGCTAACTCACGACTGGCCATCTTCCTTCCTAAAATTCTTTTCAAGACAGAAATCCTAAACATGATTTGTAGGCAACAATCAACCTTTAACCAAGACACTTAAAGTTCAAATTTTAAATATTCCTTCCGTTTTTCTTTTTCTTTTTTCTCTTAGATAGAGCAACTTTTGTAAAGGATTGTAGATTCAGAATAAATCTGTTATGGTGCTGAAGATCCACTATTTTGCTGAACATTCGAAAGCTTTATACAGTAGCTGTCCTTTGGATCATTGGGTGGGATCCTATAAACTCATCCTGGAGATCCCTCTCTATCTGGTCATAGGAGTCTATATCTCTTCTCCTTGAGTGAGCCTTTCTTCTGATTAACAGAATATAATTAAATTGACTCCAAGTAATTTAAAGCCTGGTTAAAATCAGCACTTCTGGCTTGCTAGAATGCATACTTAGAACTATGAGTCTCTATGTCAGTTGTCTGGCTGTTTTGAGATAATTAAAGTGAAAAAACACAAACAAAAACAAAACAGTAAGCCCATGTGAAGAGATCAAATGAATAGGTTCAGACTAGATGAGAAGAGAAAGGTATCTGGTCAGATCCCAAGCATTTCAGCTCTTTCTACTGTCCAAACAAGGTCAAACCCTATTCTGAAATGGCTCAGCTGAGATCTTCCCAGTTCTTGATACATGGCAACTATGAGAGACAAATAATTGATTATTGTTATTTCAAGTCACTTAGATTTGGGGTGAATTACCATGCAGTAGTATATTGCTATATACATAATCAATAGTATATCCTAAACCTAAATGTTATATCATTGTCTTTAGGATTAGGCACTAGGCAGAAGCTGAAATGGTCTCAAGGAAGTGGTTGCAAGACTGGAAAGGGAAAGGAAGCACTTGTTTCCATCTAGGAGAAGGTGGAAAGTTTATTCCACTATCCTGTGACAGTGTGAAAATAGAATATATATAGATATAGATATAGATATAGAGATAGAGATAGAGATAGAGATAGAGATAGAGATAGAGATAGAGATAGAGATAGAGATAGAGATATAGATATAGATATAGATATAGATATAGATATAGATATAGATATAGATATAGATATAGATAGATAGATAGATAAATAGATAGATAGATAGATATAGATATGATCTAGATAAATTATGATTTGGCTAAAGCGATTTCCAGACAGAATATTATGAGTATTAAATGAACATCTAGAAGTTAGAAGAACTATAAAGGATCCAGAGTCATTTTTTCCCAGCTTTCAAAGAATCATTAAATAAAATCAGGTTTCAAGAGAAAGACAATATCCAGAGTGGGTCTGTAAGATTTCTTTGTTAAAACTTAAATATCTAAACGAGTGGCTTGTGAGTTCTTTTCAACTGAGAGCAAATCTTATAAGGATCATAAGAGCAGGCCTGACAGATCATCTCCTCCAAATCGCAAACTGCTAAGCATACTGAAATTCTGTGCCACAGAAGCCTTATAAGGAGCCATGGGTCAAGAAAATTAGCTTTCCCTCTGTTTTTGAGTTATGGTCTTGCTGAGTAATCCAGATGCTCCACAAACTCACAATCCTCTTACCTCAGTCCCCCCTGTGCTGGGAATACAGGTTGAATCATGCCTGTCTCAAGAAAGGTTTATCTTTAATTGACAAATAATAACTGTATGCATTTATTGAGAAATGTATTATTTGTAATATTTACATCAAGTCAAATCACCCTCTAACATATTTATCATTTTTGGGGTAACAGCATCTACATGGTTCTCTTGGCAATTTTGAAATATATAACACATTATTATTAACTTAAACATGCTGTGCAGAAGATCTCTAAAATCTTTTCTTGGCAAACTGATACTGGGCTTATTCTGAAAAGATTTATGGATATGACTTCTCTCTAATGACACGAATTATAAATTGATATCCCCAAAGCTCTGACAGGTAAGGGGATTGTATCTGCTTGGCTTGAAAGCAACAAAGACAATATGAAATGAAAGGAGGGGTTTTTTTTAGAGCCCTTAATCTTCCGTGGTGGGGAAAATAGCTTAAAAGAGTTAGTTAGTTACAAACAAATGTCATGTCTTAGGAAGAAAAACGGCTCAAATAACAAAATGAGCTCTCAGAGAACAGCAAGAAAACCCAGAGAGGACAACTCCCAAGATGCATGCCTAGTAAAGGACTGCTAACCCATGGTTTTCCACACTCTAGAATTCTTATCAATCAATGACTGCTATTTATAAGTTATTTCTCCTAATGTTGAACAGAAATGCCTGTAGTGATACATGAACTCCATATTATCTATTCAATATGTTAGGAAGGTAGCTTATTTCTAAGGTCAGAAGGTTTCATATTAAGTTCTGCTCAAAGGGCTCAACCTGAGGTGCCTTCTCTGAGGTAAATGGTGATACTCTGAGTTTTAAGTTGTGTTTTATTTCAAAAACTATATTCATTTTCATCTGTGGGAGGTTTTTATTAAGTCATTAACTATTTTTCCTTTTTCTAGAAAGTAACATTAGCAAAAGAGAAAGAAAAAATGCTTGCTAGTTTATTATTCATATAGATGCGCATTTAGTTGGTATTAGAGTAAATACAAGTATGATTTGTGTGCATGAGAGAAGTGGATTTTGCCACATGGAGTGCTGGGGCAGAATTTATTTTTATCAAAAATGACTACTATCACATCTCTTCCATCCACATGTTTTCTTTAATGAGACTTTGTTGTGACTTTTTCCATCGAGAGCTAGATATCTATATTCCCATATATTGAATCTGGAAAGCCCGTGACTTACACGTAACGAAAAAGTAGAATGACACTTTATAAATTCACATGATAGTGTACAAAATGTGACAGACCTTCTGACCTGTTCCATGGCTCCTTTGTACTTGGATTCAGGAGCTGTCATTTAAAAAGCCCCTACCCTGCATCCAGCATGTTAAAAGAAAGCTAAGCCACATGGAAAGGTTATGTATGGACTCCAATTAGCACTCCTAGTCTCAGGAGCTCCAAATCCAACACCTGACATGTGAGTGAATACATTTTCAGATGCCTAACTCCCAGTTGTCAAGTAAGAGACAACCTTTGGTCTTCCAGCAGATGCTGCAGAAATCATGTAGCAGCAAAAAATCATCCCGGCCCTGCTCTTTCCAAATTCCTGATCACAACACTATGTCAGTTGTGTGTGCCACTGAGTGTGAATTGATTAATAGCACACAGTAACTGGAAACTGGTATTTGAGTCACTGTTTTAATGGCTACTACTTAAAACTAAAAGTCTTGGCATAAAATAAAATTAAGAATATTATAAAAAATATAGGCTAGAATGTGTTCCTGAGTAAATTCTGTTTTTTAAGACTTAAAAGTTGTTTGTCTAGTGTCAAATGGTCAGCCCTGAAAATATTAATACTATGCAGATTGAGAAGGTTTTATTTAGGAATATGAATATCTCTCTCTCTCTTTCTCTAAGAAAAAATATATACATATATATAAAAGTATTTTTTAAATGTCAATCTGAACACATCATTGGTAAAAACTAGAAACTGTTTGTAAGCCATGCCAGATAATATAGCGTCTATGAAATGAGCTGCCTGTATCTTTTCTTATCTGAGATGCAGCATCATTGCCTAGGGCTTCAATATCCACCCTGTTAGAGGAATTACACTACTGAAGAACTACCAGCACTGTAATGCTATATTGACAGCGGATGTTAACCCCTGCTCAAAAAAATAAACTTCTTGCTTCACATCAATAATGATGCCACAGAACTCCAATGTCATAACCTGATGACATTCTCAAGGGAACAATTTCCAAGAATCACATTTACTTATCAGCCAATCTCTATTATAAAATCAAGCACAAGTATGTTTCCTTATTAAATAAATATCTGAGCTATACAAAAGACGTAAATTGGTGTGTAATCTCTTTGATATTGGATTCAGAACTGTGTTTCTAATACATGCTTAATAAATCCTATATAAGTCCTTGTTGATTTCCTGGTGGATTTTTTCACTTTGTAGACAGGCCTTCCTTTAGCTACTAAACCCTAGCTCACTTAATTCAGGATTTGACCCAGATAAAGTGATTTATACTCAGCAGTTTCTATGATGGCTATGTTCCATATAGCAAAGATGATCATAATTTAAAATTTTTAGTATGAAATAGTCTAAAATATAAAGGAAAAATATGTACAGATAAATAATAAGGCAGACATATATAGGTAAAGACTACAAAAGAATATAAACAAAAAGCGACTGACTATGCTCTTTAAATATTTTAGTTATTTCAATGTAAGATTATCAGTGACAGGTAAAATGTGGCATGGTAATTTTTATAAGAATTAATACCAGGAAGTGGACTTAATGTCCATTTTTGTTTACTTTTCAGTAAAGAAATTGCAAAAAAAAAAAAACAAGGAAAGAGAGAAATGGGAAATATCTCTTAGACATTACTGACTGCTTCTTTTGACTGATCCACTGAAACCTTCAATGGATCTGGGTTTTTCCACTTGGAGGACACCACAACCATTTACTGCTTCATTCTATTTATCAATCACTCTTATAATAGAGTAAGCACTGGAAACACAATGATGAATAATAAACATTGGTTATTCTTAAACAAAATTTATAAACATTGGTTACCTTTTTAAAATGTGAATACTCATAGATATCTAAATAAAGTATGATTATTTATACACACATTCACAGAGGCAAAGATATGAGGGATTCAGATGAGCATTAGTTATTCAAAGTTTATGAGGGCACTTATGGTACTAGCACTGAGATACAAAAGGCCATATGTAAATCACCAGTGGCACACCTTTGCCCCTCATTAAATGTAGCTACCTATTGGGTTTTAATACTTACTTCCATTGTTCTTTTTTATTATATAAAAATTGACTCTCATTCATATTAAAGAACAGGTGGTCATGAGCTCTAGATTTTGATAGCTGAGTCCTATATTTCTTCCCTCAGCAGAGGGTAACTTTCTGGGATGGTATCAGAGTCACTTATGTAGCAGTATTCCCTAGTACATTACCTGCACCCAAATGTTCAGTTACTTTATTGAGACTGAGACTTTTGATTCTGACTAAAGGCTCAGAAAAGTAGTGCTTTGGTACAGGAGGAAAGGGAGACAGCAATTGTCTCCTGAGTGACAGTTTTCTCTTCATTCAATGCAGTCCTTTCTTCATCACCCAAGTCAATCTTTCTGTTAAAGAATTTCCATCCTTTCCCTCTTACTCTAGATCCAGTATCTTGGACGTTATCCAAAGCAGAGGAAACCCCTGGTCAGGAAGCCAAATGGCTCGAGTGAAATTACAATCTTTTTTACTTCATAGCTTTGAGCTTTTTCTTTTGTTTCTTCAACTTTAAAATGAAGAGATGAGCTAATTAACCATCTTCTGCATTTGTAAGTATAATAGTATATTGCTTGAGTAATCTCTAGGTGGTCCATATGTTTAAGACCTTTCACGCTAGTCAGGAAATAGGTAGCATGAAAATAAGGATCCAAATGTTGTCTTCCTACTCTACACTGATAACTGCTGCCAGAGTCAGCTTCATGGGTACTCACAATACATAGACTCACAAGATTAAATGTTTAGACGAGTCCTGTACTTGATCTAATGTATTGTTATAGCTATCTTGAAATTTATTACTTATGAACAAGGGCCTTACATTCTAATTTCTCACTAGGTCTGACAAATCCTAAAGGTACCACTGATTTATGCTGTACTAGAAGTGATGCCATTGTACTGCTGTTTCTATTCCCAAGCTTAATCTTTTAAAATATTTTCTCATCTCCCTAATGACTACTCTTCAGCTCCTGTCTGTGGCATATATATCATGCCTTATACACACTTTTCTCATTGGATTCCATACTTTACTTTGTCCAACTACTTCCTTTTGCGTACAATATCCCTTAATACAAGACTCCATTCTGCCATTGTCTCTTTCTAGGTGCTTTTTCTTAATCCCTGATCCTGGGTCATAGGTTTCTCCTTAGCAACTATAGCAACTAGTACCAGTGTCTACAATAGGACCTACTGCATTTTATTGAAACCAAATGTTCACACATTAGGTGTCAGACTCTTCCATGTAACTTTTAAGTGAAAGGACTCAGTCTCACATATCTTGATATCTATTACCCAGAATAATATTAACTGAGCCTTCCTGCATTGAAAACATACAAAGCAAGTGTTTCTTAATTGAGTTGCAGAAAAAAAGGTGTCTTAAATATGAGAAACCATCACATTATTTGTTTTTACATGTGGATTATTTTTACATATTTCATTTTCATTAAATTAGGGAAAATTAATTAAACTCAACACTGTCACTCAAGATCAAAATTATTTTTTAACAGTATTTTGTTAACACAGTTAAGCTAGTTAAGCATAACTGAGCTTGTGAGCACCCAAATTATATGACAATTTGATCTGATTTATTAATAATCTCAGAAGAAAATGCTTATTTTGTAAAACAAATGCATGATATAGGCATTCTAAATATAAAGAAATATTTTTGCAAATGAATCAATTTTAAATCAAAATATTAAAGCTAGGCAAATGAAAAGTTCATATGTGTTAGATATATGTAAATATTTCACTGAATAGGTTAGATTTTATTCATTACTACCCACAGCAAAGACAACGGAGTATTTGTATAATATCAGAGTAATTGAACTCATATACCATCTATTTGAGTTTGGCAAATAAAGGGAAACCCCTATAAACCTATAATTATTGCCAAACATCTATTTTACATCTTACAATTCTGATCAGTAGAACTTTATCTTTTAAAAAAACTCTTTAAACAAATTAATACCTTCATGGTGGAGCTGTGTATTATTTAGATGTTATTATACAAAATCTGCTCCATTGCCTGGATCATACATGCTCTTTTTACGAGCTTCTGTATGAAAAAAAAAATTTCACCAGGGCCACTTACCCACTCCAATGGCAAATATGTGAGCAACAAAGGACAAAGAGAAGTCAGTTGTAGTATGAGCAATATATTGATTACTTTTGAGTCACTGTGATCAAATTGCCTGAGGACATTTTAATGGAGGAAGGATGTATTTTGTCTCATAGTTTCAGAGGATTCAATTCATCATGGTGAAGATGGAATTCTTCTTACATGGAATTCCATGTGAGCATGGTAACAGCTCACATGGCAAACAAAAAACAGTAAGAGAGAATGCCAGGCATTAAATGTATGTGTAGATGTGAATGTTGATTTTATTTATTATTCTTATGGGTTCATGGCAGAAGACAGTTTATTATTTGCTGATCTTAGAGGATTTCAACCTCTGTTCAATCTAATCTTAAGCCTACATATGGAAGGCTTCAACATCCATACAATCTAATCTGTGAACCTACACTTAGAATGTTTCAGGCTCCAAGACTTAACTACTGACAGGTTTCACTCTGACTAGCTGTCTTCTTAATTACTTCTTTTTGCTATGATCTGTCTTGTGAACTCTGAACTGTAAATCGTAAGTAGTCTGCTTCTGACTCCCTGCTTCCTCTCTCCTTATTCTGGACTGGCTCTGCTCTTTTCTGCTTCCACTCTGCTTCCACCTTTGAACTCTCACTGCTTCTTGTTTGCTTCCCGTCTCTGTTACTTCCTCCTCATTTCAACCATGCTGCTTCTCTGAACTCTGCTTCTACTCTCTGAGTGTCTTCTTGTCTTTCTGAACTAATTCCAGCTCTTGTGAATCAAGCGCTTCCTTTTTATATCCTGAGAGTTGGGATTAAAAGCATGTATTACTGTTGCCTTCAAGATAGAATTAAGAGTGTGTCTTACATTGGGATTAAAGGTGTGTGCCTGACTAACATTTTTTCTGCATTCTAGCTGGATCACACAAGCCTCTGAAGGTGATTCCTTGCTAAAGCATTCATGCTACTGGATTAAAGGATTAAATCCTCCTCTACATGCCAGCATTCTTCTGGATCTCTCTTTTTCTTCAGTCTGGGACCTCCCAGCCCATGGGAAAGTATATTGCACATTCAGAGTGGCCATTTCTTCTAGTTATCTTCCAGAGGTGTGCCTTCACATCTTCCAGGTGATCTAAACCATTCCAGTTTACAATGAAGAAGATTAACCATCACAAGCAAGAATTTGCAGTACTATGGTGGTTAGTGTTAATTGGCAACTTGACAGGACCTGGAATCATGTAGAAGATACATCTCTAGGTATAGGATTATTTACCCTATATGTGTTCTTGTGAGGGATTGTGTTAAGTAACCTGTACTAAAAGTGCCAGGCAATATTCTCTGGGTGTGGGTCCCGAGCAGTATAAAAAGGAGAAAATAATCTGAGTACAAGCATCCATAGCTATTTGATTTCTGACTATGAATGCAATGGTACTAGCTGTCTCATGCTTCTGCTGCTGTGCCTTTCCTGCTATGATGAACAAAATTAAACTGTGAATCAAAATAAAGCCTTTCTCCTTTAAGTTGCTTTTATAGGGATATTTTGTCATAGCACTAAGCAAAGAAACTAAGATACAAATGTTATTACAGCATACTAGTGGCAGAAGTAAAGAAGTGAGGGATCAATTAATTAAGACTCCTACTTATCCAACAAAACCGTTCATTTTCTCTTTCACTAGTGGATCACTGTTTAGTTCACAGCCGCTTAACTATATATAGCTCTATTGAAATTTGAAACCACATAATTATTATTAGGAAATGAGCTGCTTTTCCTTTAATGATATTTAGTGATATACCTGGCCTCTACTTACCAATAGTACCAATCTTTCCTTAGTTATGACAACTAAAAATGTTACATTTTTCAGGTATGTCTTAGAAGAACAGTCTCCTAAAATGATTTTGGTCACCTGTTCACAGATGTGCACAAAGAAAAACTATATATCTTTTGTTCTATTCTCTGTGTGAGATTGTGAAACATATCAAGTATCAAGATTCAAATTATCTTCAAGGTAGAATTCGGTCTGGTATTCCTCCTATAGCAGTACAAGCTGATCTGAGCTATACCTCAACATTATGGCTCATGAAAACCATGATTATTGTATTGTGTAGTTTTCTAACATGGTCCTGTTATTCTAAAACTCTTGCTTCCAACAATAATACCTATTCTCAATAGTGTGACTAGATCTTCTTTAGCTCAAAAATCTCCATTGACTCTCACTTCACTGATCTTGTAATTTTCCCTTTAGCTTTCAGACCTCAACTCTTACTTCTCTCATGATAGCCCAGAGATCAGCAAACATCTATGTGATGTTGAGATACATGGTAACTGGGATCATTTCTTTTAGACTTCATGAGCCATGCAATCTCTGAAGACCATATATTTTGAGTGTATATATTTCTAATCCACTATACTATAATAAATGTAATTCATTCTACTCTGGGGCACACCTCATGTACAGCACCATATTTTTAATGAACTGGGTGTGATTGTTTAATCATTTTGCCTCTGCTCAAAAATTTACAAAGTAAAAATGTATTCACTCAATGCTGTCTGTAGTCTTAGAGAATAACAGAAAAAAATCAGTAACATATTGTGGTGTTTCAATTCCTCAAGAGAGTAGCTATGCCTTACATATGGAAATTCTTTTCTAGTAGTTTCTGTCACTTTTGCTCTAGAATACTCGAAAGACACACTAAATTCAAAGAAGCATGAAGGTGAACACCTTCCATCTGGTCTATGAGCTGTTCAATTATTAACATCATTTGCCATCTGTTCTGGGTGCAATGTGAACACTGAGAATGGAAGGGACAGGTAGTCAGGGAATGTTCCTACTCTTAAACTCAAAACAGTGATAGTAATAGCATCACTGGAAACCCACGCTAAGCACTTGTTGATGTCTAAGTTGGCTAATCCTGTTGGTTAAATTCTCTAGACTATATCACATACACACACACACACACACACACACACACACACACACACACACACACACACATATAGAGCACTTGGTGTCAAAATGCTGCTTGTTCAGGATTAAGGATTGCTTAACCATTACACCTAGAAAAGCTTCTGTCAAGGGTCATAAAAAACTGCATTTCCAAGAAATCTCTCCTCTGTATTGGTTTGGGGTTGAGACTTGCCAGAAGAAGTTTGGGGATTTGGAAGGTAGAAGGTAATCAGAGGTTACTATTGTTGGGAGTCTTTGGGGATTACACATGTGATACTGCAGAATTTTGTGGACATCCACAGTCTCATCCCATTTTTGTGGCTAGATATGTAGGCTTCCAAAGATTTTCTTGTGACTATTTATTTGGTTTACCATCTAGAGTTTCAGGTGAACCCTCCCCCCTTTCACAGTTGCTTCTTTGAATTTCAGTCTCTTGGTCACTTGCACGTTTATTAAACTCTAATTAGTATGTTAAACTTCTTATTTTGGTAATTTTTAGTGTATTTTTCCTGACTAAACAGAAATGTCATAATTTTTAGGAAAATTGTTGTGAGATAATGTCCAAAGTTTCCAAGGATAGGAAATTAATGATTTATAAGATAAGAAAACTTCATTCTATAAATCTTGCTTCTGTCACTAACCAATATGGGAGCTAGGTAAGTAATTTTTTGGCTCAGTCTTCTGTATGGTGAAATGGAGAGAGTGACTTATTCTTTAAAATCCATTTACAGTTTTTGAAAATATACACTGAGATAACTAACTTTAAGGGCGTATAATAGCTCTTTATTTATAAGGTATGCTCAACAGATGTTAGTATGATGTTAATATTGTTGAGAATGTAAACTGTTACCCAACTTAGTAACTCCAATGAGCTAGTCATTCAAATGTGACTGACTATTATTCTCTAGTATTTCTATTTTTGTCTTATTAGATTCACTTTTACTTATGTATGTACTAACCTGCTCATACCAGCTTCGATCTATCAGAACCTATTCAACTTCTTCTATCCTTTAGGCAGTGTAGCAAAACCTTTTGGCTTAAATTTTCAAAAGACCATCATTGATATGCTAGTTTATAGACTACTGTCTGTAAGTCAGTGCATAGGGTCACAAGACATAGGACACATTGAGAGTAGGGTGAAAGGTGAAGGAATACTTGCAGGGTGCTGACTATTTCTTTGAGGAACGGTAGAAGGGACATGAAATGCTGAGCTTGAGAAGAGTTAAAATTGGATTACATGAGAGCTACTTTCTAAAAACCAGAGGGCCCTTCTGAATTTAGATTTGTATTTATACTAATGGTTTCAGGGGAGCTAATAAAAAATAACTGGTTGACATTAGGAGGAGACAGAATTAAACTCAAAATGAGGGTGAACTCTACAATTGAGTATGGAATGTACCATGCTGAAACTTTATGAATTCCTGTATGCTAGACATAGGCAAATATTTTAACTATTTGCTGGAGTCATTGGATAGTTTATAGGACTATATGACTAGGTATTTTCCACTTATGGAACATTGAGTTTATGTGAAAATTATTAAAGTAAGAAGTTTAAGAGAGCAAGCCATATTGACTGGAATTCAGGAAAGACATATTCACTAAGCTATATATATCTGTGAATTCCCAGAATTTTCTAATCATTCTGATTGAGTTTTAATAAAACTGTTCCAACATAACTGACCCCACAATAATATTTCTGTTGTTCTATAATTTTTGTAAAGAATCTAGTATCAGATATATAAGATACTTGATATGGAATTTAAAGATCTCCTAAATATCATAAGCCTTTCATTAAGTAACAAAAATTAGGCATTGAATTAGATATACCCTGAGAGTTTAACAAACTCAATACACGGAAACCTATACCCTAGAAACAACAATACAGCCTTTCTGATAGATAGGTGCTTCTTTCCTTCTTCTCCTGCTCAGTTTATGCTAGAAGTTGTTCAGAGAGAAGCCAATGTTGGTGGTAGTCGAAGTCTGTTTGGTACATTGTTTTTTTTTTTTTTTTGTTTGTTTGTTTTTTTTCTGCAGGGAGTCAATAAACTCAAGAACAGAAGACTCAATCGATAAGATCATGTCTGTGTTTTGTCTTGCTCTGGATGCCTTTCTACCAACTTGGAAGAGATTGGTTATGTTAAGGCTGCAATCACCCACATGTGGCTTGAGAAAGACTTAAAAGAGGAGTGAGCAGTGGGACACCTATGGGCTGTCACTGCTTTCCACACGGGCAGAATATACATGTGAAACCAGGTGCAAAAACAATATCCCACCAACTCTGGCCAATCTAATATCTCTCTGAATTTGCATAATCCTCTTAAAACAGCTTCCTCCTGCAAATGAATAGAGGCTGGAGGTTCTGTTTTTAAATCAGCAGTCCCTAATACAGGTGCACACTGTAAACCATCAGGAAGTACTTTCCTGTGGCTTCTCCTAAGGACATTCAAAACAGCAGAATGAACTAGAAAAAAAAATATACATTGTATAATACTCACTTATTATTTAGTTTTGCAGATCATCTGCATCCTAGCTCTCTTGCACCTTCCCTGCAATGTATTTTATTAGTTCCTTAGCTCTAACTTCCTATAAAAATCTCTTTCATAAAAAAGGAAAATAGGAAATAATCAAGGAACTTAGTTTTGAAATAGAGTACCTGTGTGTATTTCTAAGGTCTCCCGATCTTTTGTTTCATTACTATGGTTACCAGATTTAAGACTTCAGAAACATAACCTGTCTCTAGGTCCCTGAAGAAGATTGATTGCAGTAAACCCCAGAAGACAGAGATTGATCACAAGGTGAAAATAACTCCAGTATCTGTTGATTTAATTGTTGGCTAACCAAGTTCCTGTATAAGCAGGAGTGCATAAAGTCATGTAGCAAAGAATTTAGGCGTTGCCTCTCTTCCTTTCCAAAACTGTTAGTGAAACAGATTCATGAGCAGCAGAAGGCTTAGCTCCAGTGGGTCTGGAAAGACCTATTTTCACAGAAAGTGGTCTGAATGATGAGGCTGAAGTTGCTTTCTCTATCCTCAGCTGTATGCCTAATAATAAAGCAAATGTTGGACCCAGCTGAGTCTGACACAGCTTCAGCACTGCAAGCCCAGGTCAGAAAGTGATGAGCCCACTGGGTTGTTGAGCATCAAAGTCCTCAACTGGGCTAAACAGGACAAAGAGGCTTAGTGAGTTTGTGAGGTACAACAGTTAGTATAAGAAACAACTATCCCTGCCATTGTAGCAACAAATCTCAGGACCTTTGCTACTGGATCTAGACCTGCTTCTTAAAGGTGTCTGAGGTTTAATGTTTAAGGCAGAGAAACCCAGTGAATTTGTTTCCTGGCATCCAAAACATATTTTCTATGTGCCATCTCATGATCATACTTTTGTGATGTTCAAAATAATCAAATTCATCAAAAGAGAATAAAGTGGTAATTACAAAGGACCGGGAGAAAGGAAACTGAGAGATGCTGGTAAAAGGTTAGAATGTTTCAGTAATGCCAGACAAATAAATTGTAGAGATAGAATGTGCAATAACATAGTATAGGTTAAAATACTGTACCATGAATATATTTGAGATTTGCTAAAAGGGTACAGCCTAAGTATTCCTACAAAAAAAGAAAGGAAAAAAGAAGTAAAAAAAGGGCCAACCATATTACAAAATTGATATGTTAATTGGTTTGATTATGGTCCTTATTATATTAAATATGTATATTTACATTATCAAGTGATACTCCATAAACACATGTATTTTGTAAGTTGTTCCTGAACAAAGTCAAAAAAATTCATACAGAAAATAATCCAATGTTGTATGCAAAACATATGCGCATAGAAACCTTTTTCTGCAGCCCAACACAAACATACTCTCTCATCCATCAATATACCTAACATAACAAACATCAAACTAAGTGTTTACTTATTTAAAGTGGGATTTACTCCAAAATTTTCTAGTCTTTGTCCTTATTTTCATTTGTTTTTTCAAAAACATTGCTGATGAACCACTGAACTGAATTCAACTACATCTCACAGTTCAACAAACATTGCATTAGGTGGTCCCCAGTTGCTTTGCTGTTAGTATTCATTCATTAAATGTTTTCTGTGTACCTACCACATGATACAAATGTACTATTCATAGGGAAACCTGAAAGAGAAGCTTTCAAATGCCTGTCAGAATCCTGATATAGACTGAAAGGTCAATCAAATACTAGTGAAATTAATTGCAACTGTTACCTACCATGCTCAACAAAGATTTCACAAGAGTCTGTGAGTCTCCTTACTATGTGCCAGTCCTTGTACTTGCTGTTGAGTCCTACATGATATTTGTACCTTACTTCTTAGTGATGACATAGCCCAAAATAAGTCCATGCATTTGAGAGCTTCTTTGAGAAGAATCTCTTTTATAACTTCTAGTATTCAAAGTAGCTGAATTCACTTTTCTACTTAATTCATTAACTAGTTGCATGCCTCCACGATAAACTGTACAGACCACACAGGCAACAATGAGAGTAACCTTTATGATCAGCCCTTATTGGATTATCCAAGCTTCATTTCGCAACTTTCATTGCATAGTCCATGTTTCTGCTATAGTTTGTTTCTTTAATGAACCTTTCCCAGACTTCCATGTGTTTTTCCCAGTCCCATGTATTTTTCTTCCTGTTTATTGATTCTTTTTTGTCTTTTTTTTGTCCATCCTCAGTCAAATTATAGTTCCCTCTAAGAGGTAGCAACCTCTGCTAAGCACTAGCCACAGATACTGTTTTCTATTCTTTTCTAAATGCTTGCATTTATTATATCGGATTTTTAATATTGTAGTTGTGAGTCTCTTATGCACTAAACAACAATTACATTAATCAAAATAACATGTAATATGATTTTAATTAAAGAGCCAGAGGGCATTTTGAATGAACACGGGAAAACAAGTTTACATAATGAACTCAATTATGCTATTCTAGGTGGCTGTCCATTTTCTCCTACTGATTTCTTCTTTGGCCTAAGATTCTAGTAGTCTGGACTTTTAAGCACACATAGGAATTACCATTTTAAATGTCCCATCTAAGAAATGGTATGGCTGGATTTCTACTTTCAGATCCATGACCTATGGTACTCTATATAGAAACTAGAAATTTCTTCAGAGAAAGCACTGAGTATGTACCAGACACCATCTCAGGCACTTCAGAGCAAAAAAAAAAGAAGAGGCTTTGCTGATTGAAACAATTTTCATGCTGTTTTCCTAATGCCTTTCTGAAAAACAGGAGAAGGAAAGAACATAGAATTAGTTGGTGAGTGTTGTAAGTACACTAAGAACCAGCATTTGGATTCCTCATTTGTCATCTGGTGTAACTAAAATAAACTTCAAAGTGAAATCTCTCTTATAGAGAATTTTCCAATTTAAAGGAATTTCTCAGTTGTCTCTTTGGTCACATGTACTATGTTATTGTGACAGAAATGACTTCTTTGTTTGGAGGCTGATTGCACTTACAGAGTAAAACACTTTTCTCGGATATCTCAGTCTGTGCAGCATATATATTTCTTACATCGAACCTTTCTTAACCCTCCCATTCTTGGCATGAGGTTAATTCTTTGCCTATGTACAACAAGATGTTTTAGCAAGTTTCCAGGCTTCCAGCCACTGGATTCCTGCAGCACATACAGTCCTCATTCCCAAAGCTGTAAACTAAAATGCCAAATGTCCCCTGGCCAGGGAAAACATAGCCCCTGTCTGATAACTACTGCCTTAAATCAAAGGAGGCATATGTGATACCAATTCACTTTCATCTGAAGTTCAAGGTATGGGACATTCTCCAGGTTCCTGTGATGTAGATATGAAGTCTAACAGCAAGGTGGGATGAGGCCATTTTCTGGTGAGCTCCAACCGTCACTTCTCATATGGTAGTTTTCACTATCTGTTTAATTATTTAATTCTGGCTTACTTATTCACAGGACCAAGATAAACATAATATGGTTTACCATGAATGTTATAACACAAAATAAATATAAATGGTTTTTCTTAGAAAATAAGCTTTCTTTAAGAGCTTGGAGCAGCCTACGTTTCCAGGAATTCCCTGAGAAACAATTACACTGCATCAGAGTTTTTCTGCACTTGTCTTTTTGTTCTTGTTCACTCCTAAATCAGCATGAAGAGAAGCTTCAGGCAGTTTTTTGCACCCTCTTTTCTTTTCTAATAAAGAACATTACAAAGGAAACATTCAAAATGAGCTGTTTAGCCAACAAATCCTAGGGTTGTTCATCAGTTTAATGAGAAAGCTTAAGACAGGGGCCATTTCCTTAAATGCTGCCTTATACAGAACCAGCATCATTGATTATTTTTTTCTAAATGAGTATGATTGTGTCAGGTGATACTTCATCAAACAGGTAGAAAAATAACTCCAGATTCACTTAAGTGTTTCCTCATCCTCATATGAGTTTGTTGCCAATGAGAATAACATTGATAGAATACAAATGAGTTGTGCTTAGAAAAAATCAACTGTCTTCATTCAGTTTGATCTCTTTATGTGAGTCTAGTTATATTGAAATAGCTGCAGCTTGAGTTACCATGATGTGTATTATATCAATTAGGAACTAGACAGTAAAAGAAGACGGAAGATATACATCATAGTCATTATAACTATTAAAGATCTAACACAGGCTTGGTTTCAGAAAATGGGAAGCAAAAAAATTAGTTTGTGAAAGCTGCCAACTTGTTTGGGAATGCCTGCACAGAACTGCCTTAGCAACACCAACTGTAAGATTCAGTAGGAAGAATTTAATTGTTTATTATGCCCTTGGGGTTGGCACTCAGCCTTCCTAGATTCTCAGCCAAAGTGTGGACACAGGATTTACTCCAGGAGCTGTTTGGTATTTGGTAAGCCGAGAATGGTGTTCAGTATGCTTTGATTCTCATCGGGTGCCTGGCCCAGGGAAGAATGTATCTTAGTTTGCTTTGGTTTTCTACAATGTAATCTCAACATGAGGAATTGCGTGAAAGTGATTTTTAGAAGACAGTGTCAGAGGTGTGGTGAGGGAATGGGAAAGTGTTAGAACATCAATAACGGGTACGTTAATGATCAGTAGTTATCATGGGTCATAAGATGAGCTTAAACTCCTAAGACTTGGACTTGTCTTAGCAAGGTTTGACATTGCTGGCTATTTAGTCATCACCAATAGCTTTCCTTAGTTGAGGACTCTTCCAGCATTTTCTTCATAGCACTTCTAGCCTGCACTGAGTATGCATAGAGTATACTCTCAGAGCTGCAGAAACCACTGTTATTTGTGGAAGGTAGAATAATCTGAAACCTGTGAATGTCTGACCATTAAGAGCAAAGGGATTTTGTAGACCAAATTTCATCAAAATGGACTCTTTCTCAGATGTGGCCAGAAGTAGACATGACCGTGGGAGAAGTATCAAAGAAATGCAATGCTGCTGCTTGAAACCAGAGAAAAGAAATCATAAGCCAAGCAATGTAAGTAGACTCTAGACATTGGAGAAGGCAAAAAATAATCAGATTCTCCCCTAGATTGTGTTACACAAGTAGAGCAAAGATGGCATTTTGGTTTTAATACGAAATGTTTCCTATGTTCATGTTTTGGATGCTTGGTACTATTTTGGGACACTTTGGTAATTTTTTTAATGTTTAATGTTTTTAGATGTGAGGTCCTAGTCAGAAAGGTTTGGGGGTCACTGGAGACCAATCCTTTGAAGTATCTCATTCTTGGCTACTTCCTGTCACTACTCTGTATCTTGGTCTGCCAGGACCTGAACTATTCTACTCTGTCATTCCCTTCCTGTCATGATGTGTCAGGCCTTCTGAAACCATGAACCAAAATAAATACAGCTTTCTTTTAAGCAGTTCAGTCTTGTATTTTGTTCATAGTGACACAAAAATAACACAGACCACTTCAGCCTCTTAAGATATTTTTTCATTCTAGATCGATACCATGCTAACTGTAAAAGCCTGCCTACAACAATCTTCAGTCATTAAAAATTTACCTTAAACAGATTTTTGACCATATGGAGTAGATTTATTCATATATATCATGAAACTCTACATAAGATCTTTTGGCCATTAATAAGAGCTTTGTGATTTTTTAAGGCTTCAAGTTGCTGCTCCCTTTCAAAGGCCAAAGATTCCTCACTGTCGACTACATAATTAAATTCCCCCTCTCTTGCAAATCTTGTCTTCCCTCTTTCTGCATAGTGATCCTTTTCTTTAAGATGACTTCTTGTTCTGAAGAGTCTGATCTCTCAGGTAATGCTAGACAAATACTGCCAAATTAAGTTTACTGTGTGTGACTGTCTCCATAGTCCTCTCTCATTTCCTTTGATGAGCCAACATCATCTGTCAATCCCCTTCATAGATTTCTGGAAGCAAACATGGCTTTTAGCCATGTTTTAGTTAGATATGTTGCTTTTAGCCCACTGAGATCTGTGTTAGGTGTCTGACTTCCGAACTTATTGATACTGTTTTTCTTGTTCTAAGCCACCAAGTTTCTGGTAATTTGTTATGACAATGATCGGAAATACTTATACTCTAATAATTAATCACAAATTCATTTTAATATTTATACCTGTTAAGGCAAACTTTCCTAAGTTTGTAGTACATTTACTGAACTTGGAAAGCTAGTTCTAACAGCATTACAATAAGGCAAACTGATGTGAATACATAATGAATGATCAGTGCTTTTAGGGAGGGGGCAGGCGTATCCAAACTAACTGTGCAATGAAGAGTATATTTAAATAAAAATATTGCAGTGTTTTCCTTATCTTGTACCCCATTCCAGTCTGACTCCTCCCATATGGAAAGATAGTACTATAATTCTAATCTATAAACCACATTGAATCATTTCCAAAGCCTTTTAGAAAAGTCTAATTCATGAGTAATTAAAGTCTTTCAGCCTCTCAGGTGCTATGTTCCCAGCACTGTTCTGGATCCAAGGCTTTGTGATAGACTGAAAGTAGCACATTATTTCTTATTTATTATTGTCTTGTACGCTTCTTCCCCTAACCCTCTGTCTGTCTCAGACATGCTGCTACACATAAGGCATTGCCCTTCAGCTTCTCTCCTTGTTTAACTTTCTTTTCCTACCCCTTCCTGGTCCCTCCCTGCCCCTTCTTTCCCTATTTCTTTCTTTTCTTGCCCTCTTCTTTTCTTTCCTGCCTCTTCTTCTCTTCTATTTTGTTTTGCACATTCTTCTTCAGTTCTCATTTGTGTCTATAGCTTTTGACCATCTATATTATGCTGACTTTCTAGCATGTCCAGTCAGCCCTGTCATTTCTTTTTCATGGTACACTATTGCTTTCTTGGACCACTCTACCATGGTATCTCAAATGTGGGACTATTATACACCAAACTCATATCTGAAGCCTCTTGTTTTTACCTTGTAACATCAAAATCCCAGCCTTGATAAAGTCACACTCCTCAAAGTCAGCTGAAACTTATTCTTGACATTTTGTACGTTCAGTTAATACATGCCACATTAATTTTGCTTTCTTGGTTTTTTCAGCTTCACTTAAAATTTTTGCCACTTTTCATTCTATTTTCAATTATAAAAAGAACCTTCTCTTCTCCTATATCTAATCTTTCTGTTTGAAGAACTCTTCCAAGTTTCTAGCTGAATTAATTTTCTATAATACAAATCTTACCATGTCATGTCCCTGTTTACCCTTCATGTCTCCCCACCACCTTCAGGGGAAAAAATGTAAATCTTTTTAGCATGGCACAGAACCTTTTCTTGCACGATAAATGCTCACTCTCCAACCTCCTCTTTTGTCACTCATATTTGAGGGATCCTAAGCATTGGCTTGGTGCTTGTTCTAGTTAGTTTTATCTAGGAGACATGAAATAAGGATGTGAATGCAAGTGGTCTCAAAGGTGATCCCACGAAACTAGTAGAGGAGTGGTGAAAGGACCATGCTTCTTCTAGGGAAAGACAAGGAGCCAACCTATGGTGCACTGGTAAGCAAGCCTATTATGAGCAACTGAAGCTCAATCCTATAGGAATTAGTGGAAGCCCTAACAGAGCATGTCTAAATGGGACAAGTAAATTAGAATATTTATCCTCAGTCTCCAATAGTTATTGGTGGAAGATGTTCAAGAGTACATCCTCTGTATTTTCAGCCTACCTTGCAAAACATGAGCAAGCTGCTAATGCCACATTCTTCTTAAATTAAATTAAGGTATATGCTTTAGTAAGAATCCATAAGAGTGTGTGTATATATATATATGTGTGTGTGTGTGTGTGTGTGTGTGTGTGTGTGTCACTGTGGCAGTGAATGACATATCACCAATTTCTACCACATGGACTCTTCAGTGTTTCCATGGTACTTCTATAGCCTCTATCATGAATATGCCATATCTGCATACAAAATGTTTCTGCTTATTAATCTAGCTTTCCATGGACTATGAGTATCCCAAAATAAAATTATTGGACTTGATGTGATACATTTATAATGAGCCTATGAATAAATTCCAAAAAAAGTGAGGGTAGGAGAAGGAGAGTTTTGAAGAATGGAAAACTAGACAAAAAAAAAAAAACCAAAACAAAACTATGCTTAAGTAGGAAAGTAAGCAGTAAAGAAAATAGAGATAGTGATGCAAGAAATAATTGAAAGTAGACACTAAAAGGACAGGAATTTCTTCTGCAAGGCTGATACTGCAAATCACTTACATCTTGTATAAAAGAGTTCCTTATTATAAGCCCTGCAATATCATAGTCTGTCATAACACCTAGCAAAATAGAGAAAGCTCAGAAGAAAATGCCTTTCAATGTAAAAGGTCACCATGTTCCTGACAAGTACCAGCTCTGTACCCTGATAATATATAGAATTACAAAGTACTTGACAGTTACTCTGGATGTCTTCTGCAATTAAGTCTAAATTTCTAATCTACACAGCTCTGTTGAAGTCTTGTCTAAACTTTTCAATTTTTCAGATAAAAAACAAGTTGGCCTTCTGCTGTGTAGGACAGTTAACGAGATTTCAATATCACACTTGCTAAAGAAGTAGTTGTTAAGTTAATTAAGAATCTATGAAATGATCTTTAAACACCTTTAACAACCTGTAGAAGAATGTGAAAAATATGATAAATGGAGATATGCACACTATTACGCTGTATCTTCCTGAAAGGAAAGAGAATTAAGGATTGCAGTTAAGGAGTTTGTTTTCCAAAGACAAGGTAAAGTCGATCTACAGGGATTTCAAATCTAAACATGTCTTACATATTTCTTATTTGCTAATTTTTTTAGTGATTTGTTTCCCAACATGGGACCAGCTCCTAGGGTTTAATGGCTTTGACATAGCCACATAGTAGCCAAATCTGTAGTTATGTAGTACTGCTGTACTACATAAGGCATGATGGGATACCATGGACTGTCACT
Source organism: Cricetomys ansorgei (assembly GCA_026225945.1). Classification (NCBI taxonomy): domain Eukaryota; kingdom Metazoa; phylum Chordata; class Mammalia; order Rodentia; family Nesomyidae; genus Cricetomys; species Cricetomys ansorgei. The sequence continues at coordinate 8,955,482 of JAMJFZ010003396.1, forward strand.
ACTCACTGGACTCTTGTTTAGAAAGTATAATCATGGGTTCTGTCCTGACTCACTAAATTAAAAGTTCTTAGATGGAAGTGTGGGTATTTGTGCTCTTCCTTGGTCTCTGAATGATCCTCACACACATGTAAGTTTGAGAAGCATGGCCAAGAGCAGGGTGATCAAGGTCTGGTCTGTATGTCAACAGCAGTCTATGAACTCTTTGCTGTGGCCAGCAACTGGACAATTATGTCATGACAAGTTATTGCTAATCCTTATGCTTGTTGCTATTATAAGCATGAGCTTGTCATTAACATCCTCAGTTTAATAAGACTGTTTTTATAGAATAGATGAAACAACTGTAGACTAATAATATTCCATTGCATTGCCTTTCTTTTTTATATTATACGTCACTGCATATATTGATCCACACACCTTCTTCAGCTGTTCATCCTAATCTCAACATACAATGTTTCCATGCATGAAAACTTTTAAAAAAATAAACTAATTTAAAAGATGTGATTTCTTTTGTTGTTGTGGTGGTGGTATTCAAGAGAGGAGTGCTCCCTAAGCCCCCCACATCTTTCTTGGGGTCTGGAATAGAACCTATAAGGGGAGATGCTCAGTGTTGGGGGCTGAGTTGAAACAGGGACTTTTCAGCAGCAGAAAGTCTTTCTCTTGCTCTTGTGTTCTTGCTGGTGTGGGTGGCCAAGGGCTTCTTTCTCCTAGGAGGCTATGCAGGCCATGAAGTTCACCATCCTGTTGCTGTAGCTGTATTTACTGTCAGATCAGTAAATGACTTTTATAAAGTCATCCTTGAGAGCAGAAGGGGCAGAGATGATGAGCCTTTTATCTCCTCCCTTCAAGTGGGCCCTGGCCGTCTCCTTGGTGGTAAAGACACCAGTAGACTCGACAACATACTTAGCAAACCATCATTAGCGCATTTGATGTTGGTGAGATCTCGCTTCTGTAAGATGATGACAGAGTTTATGTTGATGACAAGTCAGCCTTGACTGTTCCACTGAACTTGCCATGGATAGAGTCATACTGGAACATGTAAACCATGTAGTTGAGGACAATGAAGGGGTTATTGTCGGCAACAACATCCACTTTGCCAGAGCTGAAGGAAGTCCTTGTAACCAGGTAACCAATACAGCCAAATCAGTTCACTCCAAGTTTGTGTCTTGGGGATGAGAATGGCACTGCATGAGAAGATATTACTGTTTCTGGAACAGGGAAGAGCAGCTAAAAGACATGCTTTCTCTTAAACTTGTATGATGTAGAACTTGATTTTTTGCTTCTCACATATGAACATGTCTATCTCACAAAATTTATTTATTTACTTATTTATTATTTAGGTATTAATATTTACTTATTAATATAATAATTAATATAATATTAGGTATTAATATTTATTTATTTATTTATTTAGGTATTTATTCTAAGTCTGATCCAAATACTTTCCAGGGATGGATGTTACCTGACTTTATGTCTAAAGATATGCATAGCATCATAAATTTGCTTCCTTAGTGCATGTAGCAGTTTGATCAACATGATTAGTATCTTTTCTTATTAAGTGAACCCACTCAGTGAAAGTGCTTTCTTTCATACTGAGTTGCGTGTGCATTTAGATGAATCAATTTTCAAATATAGTTTACCTTTCACTGGTGGAAAGATAACTAGCTATTGCCCAAGGAATCCCACCATATGTGTGAATTTCTTAGAAATTCATTTTCAGTTTAACATTGTTGAACATGCCCTCTTGATGATGTATTCTCTTTAGAGGAGATACAGAAAACAATTTGGCTTTTGCATATAGAGAAATACATCCCCCAAATGCTGTAACCCTGGGTTTTTCCACTGCAAGCACCAGCAACATTTAAGGCTGGGCAATTCTTTGCTGTGGGAAGCTGCCCTGTACATTGTGAGAAGAGTAACAGCACACCATACTAGACGATGAAAGTACCTTGTCCCGTATGAGTGACCACCAAACAAGTCTCCAAACATTACTCAATATCTACTGGGGAACAAAGTCACCCCTGATTGAGAAATATTGTTCTGACTAAGCTTTTGGAAAGGAATAGGAAAAGGTAAGAGAATTTAAGCAGGGATCTCCAAGATTGATCCTATTCTGATTAAAGTTTAATGAGTTCTTCATTTGCTGAGGTTTGTTGGCAGATTAGACTTAGTAGTAGTGACATTTGCATTCAAGCAGCCTTCTTTCAAAGTCAGTTAGCATTCCAATTGGGTTTGGAGGGTCTTAACCTGGGGAAAGTTCTCATCTACAAGCTGAGTAGCTACAGCTGGTATCAGTGAGCGATAAAGCCAAGGAATTAAGTTTCCCTCTATTTCTTTCCACTGCCCTTGTATAGATACAAAATACAAACTCATTATTTCATTCCTATGATGTATGTATGCCACATTTTCCTATGCCATCCATTTTGATGGAACAAACATAAAGGAATAAAGATAGATGAGTGATATGTAGGCAGGCAATTGCTGCTATGTTATTTAATATGAGTTAGTACCACAGGTTCCATCAATAATTTGATGAAAAGTTTTATCACTCAGAGTCTGCTACCTACCTCTGTGGAACAAAGAGTACACTGCTTTCCACATCTTTGGGCCTGTTCATGAAGCATTTCTATCATTTGTGCGTATGTGTCCTTATGTGTCTATGTCTATGTGAGTGCAAGCACATTCATGCCACAGCATGCCTACAGAAGTCAGAGGGCAACCTCGACTGTCAGTCCTAGCTCTCCACCTTGTTTGAGACACAGTCTCTTCTTGCTCACTGTTGTGTACACCAGGCTAGCTAATCCAGGAGATTCTGGGGATTCCCTTCTCTCTATCCCCTCCCATATCCCAGGAAGTGCTGGAATTACAGACCATGCATTACTGTGTCTGGTTTTACATGCTTTCTAGGGATATGAACTCAGGTCTTCATGCTTATGTCTCAAACTCTTTACTCACTGAGCCATCTCCCCTGACTCTGTTTTGAATTTTACTCAAGGAAAGTCAATTAATGTTTGTCACAATCCTGTGGTGTGAATAACTTTAATCCCATGTTAAAGCTGAGGAAAAGAGGCACTGAAATTTAGGTGTTTGGGGATTTGTTTCTAAGTACACTGTCAACCATAATCAATGTTGACAACTTAAGTCTGTCCTTTTAGAAAAAGCAAAATTACATCTCTAAAACATCAAGCCATCTCACAAAGTACCAACCTCACACAAAGTTAATCTGAGAACATGCATGGTAAACTGAGGTAAAACTTTTGTCTAAACATAGATAAAGTCATTAATTGTGCCACTTACAAAATACTAAACATTCTTTGGTATTTATTGAAATAGTAATCACTATTTCCTTGCCAGTGAGAGTATAATTTTCATTGTTAGTTTGTTACCTTATAGATAAGATACATAAAGATGCCATCAGACAATTATCCTGCTTTTTCTTGACACCATCTAGAATAAATCCTCATTTTCTTAGATGTAATGCCCTTCAATTCACTCGAGTTGTGGAAGATATCCCTATTCTCTCCACCCCTGGCTCCTTATGTTGGACCATATACTAATTCTTGGTCATTTTGGCCTAAAGAAAATTGCTGTTTATTTGCCTACGAAGAAATAAAAAGCATGATGTGGTTGCTAAATTTACAGATGATTGAATCAGTATTAAAAAGATTAATAAAATGAGGATACTGCTCTATGGTAGAGTTCTTGTTTAGTATTCATGAGGATTTGGGCTCTATCAACAACAACAACAATGATGACAACAACAACAACAATACACACACACACACACACACACACACACACACGCACACACACTGAGTGGGGAGGGAGGGAGGGACAAGTAGAGTAGGGGTGAGGAAGAGAACTGCGTCAAATTTAATGAAATGAAAATTTACAGGAATACACATAAAATCTTTTCTTTTGGTGGGAGGGATAGAAACTTTATTCATATAATCAAGAGATAACTTGATAGCTGTTTCTGTTAATAAATAGAAAAATGCTTAGGAATTTAACAAGCATTTAGATGATTGAAATGAGCCAATCATGGAATATGAGTACTTAAAGTACTACAATCTGGTGTCCTATTTAAAAGAACCAAAATTCCAGGTAAAGAGATGGTATCACCTATTTGTGTTACATACTGATCATACCTATACTACCTTTCTGTGACTCATACTTTAAGATGTTCATTAGTAAATGAAAGGGAAGATGCTCAACATGGTAATTGGCTGTTAGTCATATCATAGGAGGGACTAGGCCAATTTAGCACAGATTTCAGAAGACTGGCTAGCTTAACATCCTTAAGTGTTTTCAGGGTTATTTCTAGGAAAAGACAGACTTTTAAGTCTAAGGAGGAGTCCAATCTATCTGTAGAGATTCTGAGACAATGAGTCATACTTTCTGGAGTGAATCCCTATCAATTTAATAAGCTGCTTCTAGATGACCATGGATACTGGATCTTTCTGTTCTGGCCTTTATCAGTAAGGTTTAGTATCCTAGTGGAATTGGAAAATTGAAGATCCTTGCAACAGTGGTTCAGAAACAGGCAGTGTAGAGCTTCTTATTTGAAGGGACAAGAACTTATTAAGCTGTTCACCGGCCTGGAGCACTGAAGGATTTGAGGCCAAAGCCTTATAAAAAATAAATGTGGGGCTGGTGAGATAGTTCAATGGTTAAGAGCATTGGCTCTTCTTCTAGAGGACTTGGTTCAAGTCCCAGCACCCACATGGCAGCTTACATCTGTCTTTAACTCCTGTTCCAGGGGATCTGACATCCTCATACAGACATACATGCAGGCAAAACACCAATGCACATAAAATAAAAAGAAATAAATTAAAAATAAATGTAGTTCATTGGATTAGTATGTTTATTTCTCTATAATGGATTAATTGGAAGATGTTTGGTTGGGAGAATAATTAATAATAATTATTAATTAAAAATAATTAATTAATTAATTTAGGCAAAATGTACAAAATGCTATGCCTTAATATTATTTCAATTTTGCTGTTACTTTATAAAATATGTACAACAAATGAGTCAAAAGTGACAGTTGTTACTAAAGGAACAAATCAGCTGTTTAAAAGAATGAAACTAGTTCATTGTTGTAAAATTGAGAAATGTGTTTTTGAGGTATTAGCAGTGTACTAAAATGTGGGTATAGAAAAGGAGAAAAAGCTCAAAAAACTTGAATACCGAAATTTCTCTTTTCTGAATTACTATCATTTGAAACATTCTGATTAGGCCCTACAATCTTAACCTGTTCTAGTCACATTAAGAGGCCTTGTATTTTCTTTTTAATTTTGTAATTGTTTATCACCATTACCACCAACATCATCAGTGTGTGTGTGTGTGTGTGTGTGTGTGTGTGTGTGTGTGTGTGTGTAGATATGTGTGTCATAGTGTGCCAGTGAAGGATTTATGGCAGCTTTAGACAGGGACAGAGGACTGCTCTCTCCTTCTACTGTGGATTTGGGGAATGGAGTATGTCAGGCTTGTGTGGCAAGTGCCTTTATGCACTATACCATCTTGCTGGCACATATTATTGGAGACTGGGTGTGGAGAATAAATAGTCTAAATATTCAGCATGTCATTACATGCTCTTAAAGCAATGACCATATTTTCAAGATGCCATTATCTCTGTTTGGTCACAGAGATTAAATAAATAAATTAAATAATTAATTTAATTTAATAATTAAATTAAATAAATCAGGACTATCTTGGTGACTGGGGATATCTGACATCAGGAACAAAAGCAGGTAAATGCAGTTGAAGCTTTAAAGTTCATGTAGTGAAGTTGCTATAGCATTTATATTCTGTGAATACTTCCCATTGACAACGATCTGATAATGTAAAAATGGGGTTGTCACATGCATCTATGGTGTTAACTTCTAACAGACCAAGTTCCACCAGTTCTGTCGGTGAAAATCTGGATGTGTTGGATTTTGAAATACTCTACTTTGATAATAGTGACAGTATGTGCTTTGCAAAACACAGAGAGATGATTAAAACAAATACATCTGGCTGTAAATTGTCCAGCCCCTTCTTGAGAGTGACCCTATTTCATAATCTGACTGTGAGTCAACACCAGGCAACTCTTCCTACACATGCCAATGTAATGTCACTGACTGTCTCCATTGATCAGGATTGAACCTTAATGCCGTTGTGTCCCTGTGAAATATTCTTGTTTTTTTCTAAGACAGAGTCCTTTGATTAAAAATAATCAACCAATATTATTTTTCAGAGGGTAGTTTATCAGTAGGAAATTAAAGATAGGACTTTATGTGTGGCATCTTTAACATTTTAGGATGATTAATTTTTGTTTATTTGCTCTCTTTAACTTAGGGCCTGTGGACATTATATTGGTAGCACTTGACTATCTCTATCCTGAAGAGAGAAAAAGCAAGGAAAGTTGTAGGTACAAAACCGAGGGGAGGAGAGGGATGGATAGAACCTCAGATTTAGGATAACTGAGATTTTCATGCAACACTAAAACTTATTACTGATGCAAAAATCCACAGTGAAACAAGTAAAATTTAAAATAAAAATCAAGATCTGATTTTGAAGTTTTATGATTCACCTTACCTATTCTATTGTTGTATTGACCCTAACTACCTTCTTAAAGCATAGAGAATCATATAGCACATTAAAAATATTTAAGTGTGTGTGTGTGTGTGTGTGTGTGTGTGTGTGTGTGTGTGTGTGTACCTTGTATTAGATCATAAATTTAGCCAGTGTTTAAACTCTCAGCAATAGGCTAAGAGTGGCAGAGACTGTTTGCATTGTGACTTTGGGGATACTCTTTAAACTACCTTGGTTTGGGCTTCTCATCTGCAAAATGGGATAAAATACTAACTTCATTACTGGTAGAATGAATAGTTTATGAAGATAAGGACACTCTTGATAACAGAAAGTGGCACTAATAGACATTCCAGTGCTATAATATTGAATGTTGCAGTTTAACCCACTATTATTAAATGAAACAGTTAAAGACTTATAACATACAAAATTGATTAAACTACTTGAACCTAAGCATTCAGAGTCTCAACAACAAGACTTTTATGTTTCCTGTTAATGGAACCGTGGATTCTCCTTGTTTACCACTTCTGCTGCCAAGCTTTGGCACAGTGGCTTCCCAAATCTCGCACGCTGGTACTTTAAGTGGCCAGTAGGGGCAGCAGTGCGATGTTCCTGCTAGGGATCAAGCCGGTTGCCAGTCTCTTCTAAGTGCACTTCATTTGATGACTGAGCTCCGTGCTACCTATCCTAGCAGAGGACTGTTAGTTAGGACACTATAACTTAAAAATATCATAAAAGAAGCTTAGAGTAGTGTTTTCCATTTTTGGTGTTGCTGTTTTTAGCTTTCACTATATATTAAAGTTATAATTTGTTTAAAATACATGCACAAAATATATGTTTAAAATTTTCAGTTTTTTTAATTAGATATTAATAAAGTAATTTGCTTAAAATGATTAATTTCGGACAAATGCTAAATCACAAAAGGCATGGGACAATAGACCAAAACCAGGACTTTTCTAAATAAGCTGAACTATATGATTGCACTATTTCACAGTTATAGTGGGGAATTAATGAACTATTATACATAAACAGTTAAGGATAATACCTGATATACAGCAAGTCCTCAATGAATGTTAGCACCCGATGACAATATTTTTCTTCTCAGATTCAAAAATATTGAAAATGCCAAGACTTTGCCTGTTTGTTTGATTTTTTTTTTCTGTTTTGTGGGGTTGTTGGTTCTTGTTTGCTTTTTTTTTCTTTTGGGGGAAGAGAAATGGGAGAAGAACATAAAGTTGGATGGAAAAGGAAACTGGGAAGGATATGGAAAGAGAAAAATAAGAAAAATAGTACTGAATTATTTTTTAATACCTGCCTTTTCTAGGGTACAGATAATGTCTTTTTCTTCCCTATACCCCAACACTCAAGCCATAACTTCGGTCATTTAAATGCCCATTTTGAGATGCACAGACTTCAGAACATCTTCATAGAAAACACTAAGCTTCCATTTCTAAAACAGTAGTACATTTTGTAAAGCAGCAATTGTAATTCTTACCTGGCATATTTCACATCACTTTCCCCTAAGACCAGGAACCTTCATTGAGGACGGATAGAAATATTATAAAAGCCAGAGGGCAGAGATGACAGGGTGAAGTAGTATCCTTTGCTTTTGACAGAATTGCTGCCCTCGTGAACTCACAGCAGTTGTGGTTCCTAGCACAAGACCTACATGTGATCAAACCAGTCAACATTCTAGCATAGAAGGGGAAGAAGATCACAAGGCCTGATCCATAGGTGAGGACCCATTGGCAGTTGATGGCTTCTGGGAAAGGAAGAATATCATTTTTTAAAGATACAAGCTCTTTTAAGTTGACCATGCTCCAGTGGATAGTTCCACAACCATAAGTTTATGGGCAGCACAAATTGGACAGACAGGTTATAAAAAAAATTTAGGACATGAAGTCAGGAAGGGGTAGAGTGTGGGGGATGGATTTGGGAGGTATTAGGAGGAGGAGTGATCCTCCTTATTATCTTCCTATTAGGTGGAGTCAATATGTTCAAAATTCATTGTATGCATGCAAGAAATTCTCAAGGAAGTAATACAAGAATTTTTAAAAATTAAGAATGTCTCTCTTTAAACTCAAGTGTCCCTCTTGCTTCCGAATACATGATCTACATAAATCTTCTTTCCTTAAACCCAGCTACTTCATGTGCACAGCTAGTGTTTCCTTCATTTCCCTCCTACTTTATATACTTTAGTTCTGGCACATCGCTACAACTACTCTCTCACAAGTACTCTCAGCTCCCCATTTTCCGTTCTTCTGCAATGAGAGCTTTTGAGGGAGTTTTGTGACCTTGATCTCTCTAAAACACAGAATGGCTTTTGGAATGTTTTTGTGCCCATCTCAGGTATAGTGGATGAGAGTGAGTTTGATTTAGATTATTCATTACTGGCGGCTAGGATTTGTTTACATGCCCTTACGGAGAACATAATTTTGCCATGTACAGCTTGTCCTTGTGATTGAGTGCAGCCTAGACTTCTGGGAACTTAGCTATAACTTAGCTATATTGGTTGAGGCCTAGCGAGCCAGGGAGGGAATTAGGCTTGTCGATATTGCACTGAGACATTAGTCCAGCTCACTATCAGCTCCTGCTCTCCCAGATTCAGGCTGCCAATAGGGGCTGTGAATATTTCTTTCTTTCTTCCTATCCTTCTTTTACTTTTCTGAACTAGAGGGTTAAAAAACACGATAGGATCCTACCACATTCTTTCCCTTTTTCTTCTTTCCTTCCTCTCTCCCTCCAACTTTCCTATCATGCTTTCTTCATCTTTCACCTCCTGTTACTCGCCCAGAAAAGCCATAATTGTATATACACTCAAGCATTTGTCTTCTCAGTAGTAGAACATGAGCCTGGAAGCTCCATGGGTAAAAACACCTGATTACTGATTGTTCATACTTCAGACTCATAACAAGAGATCTTGTATGGACACCTACTGTCTCTGCCTTGGCATTCTAGTCCCATCTTTTTTCCCTTTGAATACTGGCCTTACCACTCCCCTAAACTGCTATTGAACAAGTTTATTTTCTTTCTCAATGTATCAACATTTCTTCTTTCCACCACACTTTGAGCTAGTAATGAGCATCAGAATTCATGGACAGAATCAGGAACTTTGATTTTAGTATCAATGAACCTACCAATTGATTATAAATCATGGTTATTGTCCCATTTCTCTGTATAACAGTAAGACAAAGGGAGACAGGAGACAATATTTTAACTCAGATCCTGCTTGGTCATTTCCTGGTGCATGAATACAGAGAAATTAACTTCTCTGTTCTTTGATATCTTCTTCATTGTGTTGGTGATGAATGAAGTCATGGATAAAATGAATATATACTTCCATGTAAAGCCAAACACTTTGCTCTGGATTCTGTGGTTCTTTTTCTTCTAAATCTTCTTAGGACATTTGTTCTTGAATTTATGCTTTCTATTCAATGTCTTTCTTTTAGAGTATTCCCTTTGTCAAACATATTCTTTTATCTTCTATTTTAGGGGAAAATCCTTTTATGAACACATTTCTTCCATTCTTTCTTCTATACATGACAAAGGCAATTGCAAACGCTAGCTAAAATCTGCCACTATTTCCTTTATTCATTTTTCTGTTCAACCTAGTCCAGACATCTTTCTAAGTGACAGAGTGCTCCATTTTCAGAGCCTTTTCATTTCTCTTCCCTTGCTGGGTGATTTCACCCACTTTTGCAGAATTCAAATATTATCTGTTTCCTGCTCACTTCCATGTGTATGTCTAGATCAGATCCCTCTCATGAGCACATGCATCTATCTGATTACTTGCCAACTCCATTGCACTGTTTCATATGTATCTAAACCCGATAATATCAAATATGACTCTGGAATTCAACTCTAAATTTGTGTCTATTACAATAAACTCCATCTTAATAAACCAACTACCAAGTTCTAATTTCCTAGTTTCTTAAGCCACAAATTTACATCATATTCAATTCCTTTCTTTTGTCCACCTCTTCCTCACACTAAAGCACTATGGTCCACCGATTGTACCTCCAAGTAATAACCACTAGGATCATCAAAGAACCATACTTTGTATGTCCTGCTTTACAATGAAGTCTAAAGATCTAGATAGTGTTTGTCACATAGTAGGTAGCACATAAATATTTGTGAATGAATGGATGCCTGAGTATTACATCTCACCACTTCCCTATATTCTCAGGACCAATGCCACAGTCTAAAACACCATCATCTTCTGTACATAATTTTTCCTAATTGATCTGCTACTGCCAATCTTAATCTTTAACCCATAGCTTAATAGTCTATTGCAAATTTAAGACTACCTCTTGCTTCGACATAAAACAAAATCATGTATACTGCACTAAAAAGTATCTACCTATTTCTCCAATTTCATTTGCAACTTCTTTGTCTCAATCTCCACTGAAATCCCATATTTTTGGCTTAGCATAATAGATGTTCAACAAATTAATGAAATGATATGTGGTGGGTGAGTGGTCTGATGATGTTCAGGAATGAGTGCATACAAAAATTTGTTTTACTCAATCTCTTCCCTTAAATGCTGGATTATCAAGCAATCTATTATTGATTTCTCAACATTTTTCACCTACCAGTTAATCTTTAAACTACTACAATCCAGTATCTCTCTGAATGCTGAACTTAAAATATTCCTGGCTATGTACTAACCTCAATAGACCATTCTTTTAGTTAATTAAATTTTGACCTTGGTATTATTTTGTCCTCTACATACTTTGTATTTTACTTCCCATTAGTTATTACATTTTCATGAGATAGATGTTTAGATAATTAATTTTCAAACCTGTCTTTATAAAATAGTTCTTTAAAGCATGCATTTTTTCACTAAAACTGGCTCTATATATTTCAGTTAATATATTTTGATATTCATAAATGATCTTTCAATTACAATATTTTGTAATGCCCCTTATGAATTTTATGGTGCATATGATCCTAGAAATATGTTTTAATTTTCAAATTTATGAAAGTTTTGTAGTTATCATCATTTTTTCATTGATATTTAGCACAAATTCACTTGATTAAATTACATATTTGGTACTTATTTCGTAACTAGTTTTAGTCCTTTGGTATGCTGGTTAGTAATTGTGAACAACTTGACAAAACCTAGATTCATCTAGGGACACTCTTCTGAAAAATCACCCCCATCAGATTGGCCTTTGGGCATGTCTATGAGAGATTGTCTTGACTGATGGTAAGTGTGGGGAGGGGCAGCCCACTGTGGATGGCACCATGTCTAGGTCAGTAGTCTTGGGTTTTATAAGAAACCTCATTGAGCATGAACTGGCTATTATTCCTCAATAAGTTCTGCCTTCCCTCAGTGATAGATTGTGACCCAGAACTGTAAACCAAATAAACCCTTTCTTCCACAAAGTTAATTATGCTCAATGTGTTTATTATAGCAACAGAAAAGCAAATTAGAACATTGGATATTTGTTGTGACTTGCTTTATACCCCAGATCATGTTTAACAAATGTTCCTTCTACACTTGAAAAGTGTATTTTCTTCAGTTGTGGGTGCCATGAGTTTATTAATCCTCTTGCTAAATTTACACCTTTACTGTTCTTTTAGTCTGCTTTTTTTCTATCAATTATTGAAAGAGGTACGTTTAAGTTGTTTATGCTACTATGACTGTGGGTTTATCTGATTCTTTTATTTGCAAATTTAATGATTATATATCCCAGACCATGATACCAGTTGCAAATAAATAATAGTTTTGTGTATTTGCTTTTGTTTTAAATGCACATTATCAGCTATAGCCTAGGCTAACCTGGAACTCACTGTGTAGCCCAAGTTGTCCTTATAGGTTACAGACATCTCTGATCTGGGTCTCCTCAGTGTTGGAATTATAGTTGTGAGTCCACGCACCTGGCTTTATTAGAGGATTTGAAAGTACTTTCTGAAATGTTAAAAGCACTGAACTGGCTTTATTGATTAGCATTTTCATGATAGATAGATAGATAGATCATAGATACATAGATACATAGATACATAGATACATAGATAGATACTGTTAATTTTGGACTTCTGTATTGTTCTTATAACTGAATCTATTATAGGCAAGAAGGAATTTGATTTTATTTGAGTTTTTATTTCATCTGATTATCTTTGTCTTTTAATTAAAACATTTATATATTTTCTTTTGTGGCATTAGCTGATGCATTTGGGTGTTGACTGAGCACTTTGCATTTAATTTTCTTTATCTTGTTCTCCATTCCGCCTTTCTTTTATCTCTACTTGTATTTTTACTTGGTGTTTTCCTCTCTTCTGTTTATTTAATATATATATATGCTAGCCTATAATGGCTTTTTTCTATTGTGACAATATTGTCAAGAAATCACAGAATTCATTCCCATAGAGCTCAGATACAACCTCAGAATCTTCTACACTGCCTTCCAAAAATATATTATTAATTATTCATATTTAAGAAGAAAATTAAAGTCATTTTCTATCTGTGGTCACAAGCAGTGAGTCAATATAGTTTTTTTTTTTAAAAAACTTTCTCTCATTACCAGAATCACCTGTAGTGCTTGTTAACTGTGCACATTCTTGTGTTCCAGTCCAAACCTTACGAGTCAGTGGCTTCAGTGGAGAATTATCATTTTCCATAAAAATCCTAAGTAAATCTCATTATGATAAAATAAAATTTGGGGAATCTGGGCACTATTAGTTCCTTAAAGAGGTCGCCAATTAACATAAGCCACACACAGATAATTACACCTTTGTAACATGCTTTGTGCAAACTCTGTACTGTTTATGAGATGACATACCATCACAACTCAATAGCATTTCCTGAGGAGAACAAGTGTCTCTGAATTTGTGCCACTAGACTAGACTTCTCTGAAGAAATAAATAGCTTCCACAGGGAGAAAATTTATATAAGCTCAATATCAAAAGGCAACATATGAGAAAATGTGTGTGTGTTCCTATGTTAGACAGATAAATATTCCTGAAATGTAGCAAAGCAGAAAAGATACATCAGCCAGTAGTATATATTTTTGACATGCCTTTAAAAACCTTTGGTGAATGCAGCCATGACTCAAGGGAGTTCGTACACATACAGACTCCTAAAAGTAAACAGTATCTAGTAATGTCTCAGCTTTATATCTAGGTATTTGTAAGCAATAAGATTGAAACAGTTTTTTTTTTCACTCCAGCATAATAGCATATGCGTCAGTGTTTGATTTACCTTCACCAGTAGGTTTAACTTATAAGATCTTGGGTGGGGAACATATTTTGATAAACAGCACATGTAGTCTACATTAAATTTTGACTTGGTGTTTTTAGCAGTATTGTTATAGAAGGCAATGCTCTCTATATCAGCAGGCATGTTTCTTTTCCAGTCAGAAGTGCAAACCAAGTACAATGTTTCTGGTATCCTTCATGGTGCTGGGATATAAGCTAGCACTTGTTTTTCAAACATGACCACACATTGAAATTCTTGAGAGCTGTGGAAATACTGAACCCCACGATGAAATGGGAATTAAATTGGTGGTAAGATGCAGCCGTTTGGGAGTTTGAAGAGTAAGTCAGGTAATTCTAATCTGCAGGAACGTTTAGGACCTACTAAACTGGAGATGTTGAAGTACAAAGTTCAAATATAAACCTCCGAATAAGGTAAAAAGGTTTCTGTGCTAAAGTTCAAGTCAATACAATGAGATTAGCTTAATTGAATTTAATAACATACAATGCGTACATATAAAGTACACATGTAAAGTACATGTAAACTCAGATCAACTGATGAAAAATAGCAAATCAGGTATACATACACACACACACTCACACAGAGAGAGAGAGAGAGAGAGAGAGAGAGAGAGAGAGAGATTATCAACATTCAACCAGAATTTTAAATTATTTTGCCAGTTTGACTCTACATACCCGATTAGAGTTATCTTACTAAAATCTGAGAGCCTAAGAAGAATTGATCTTCAGATAAACAACAAATACATTTTTATAAGTATACACCATGCATTATTTGGGATATACTTACATTAAACTGTATTTACCTGGAATTCAAGTTAACTGTGTGCCTTATAATTTTATCTACTAAACTCGATAACCTTATCCAACATTTTAAAAGACTAGCCTGAGCAGTAATTAATTAGGAAAAAAATTAAGTTAATCTTCTTACTCATTATGTGTTCTAGTTTTTGAGTTGCATTGCTTAGTTAAGCACCTCAAGCTCTGTGTGATTCTGTACTGAGAGGCAACTCTACCTTATTCTGCCTCTTCTGCCGTCTCCGGAGACGAAGGAACTCCTTATGTTGCCTGGAGACAAAGTTCACTGCTGCATATTCCAGTAAGGCAGCAAACACAAACAGAAGGCACACCGCCATCCAGATGTCAATCGCTTTCACATAGGAGACCTGAGGAACAGGACAGGGTGAGAGAAAAAGATGGACGCTATGAAAACATTCTACAGTATATGACTGGCACAAGTAATGGAAAATTATTTTCTAGTCTTTACTTTAGAAAGCTACTGCGATAGTGCTGCAAAAATGTCTACCAATAGAAGATTGAGCTAATAAATTGTAGTATGTATGTGCTTGTGTGTGTGTTGTGTGTGTGTACACATGCTTGTGTGCATATGCATATGCACACATTCATACATGCATGCATGGATGGAACTTGAAGACACGATCATAAGTCAAACAGTGGTCTCACTTATATTGAATCTGAAAATGTTTATCTCAAAGAAGATCAGAGTAGAATGGTAGCTGCAGAGACTGGAAGATGTAGGTAAATGAATATAATGCTACAATTGGAGGAACAAATTTTAATTTTATATGGCACAGAATGATGAACACATTTAACACTAATGTACTGTATATCTCAAAATGGTTAGAAAAGAGGATTTTGAATCAACTTGCCAGAAGTAGTAAACGTTTAAGATGATGGATATACTAATTACTCTGAGTTGACCATCAATTAATACATATATGAATCACAATATCACATCAGAGTCTGGTGTGTAGGTCAACAGTAGCAGTCATATTCAGCAATTCAGCACATGTAGGACTTTGGGTTAATGTCTCAGAGTTAAGAAAAAAATCCACAAACATCACAACATACCTCATAAATATGTATCAATAAAAAAGTGCTGCAACATTAAAAAAATAAAAGCTGCAAATGTCATGTGTTAGTACCCCTTGGAAGATTAAATATGAGACAGATGAGACAATGGCCAAGAATAGAGGAGACTTATTACTCTCTTTGTTCTGCAAGGATCAACATAGCACTCTATACACATTTTAAATGTACAGGGAGAAAACAAATAGGTGTGTTATAACCTTGCAGATCCCAGACTGCCAAAATCACTCAACTGATGGGTGAGTGTGTGCTATTCAGTTCTAAATTTTTATGGGTTTACTTAATGTTTTTATTTTTTTATAAGTACTTGCCAGCCACCCTTTTAAGTATTATATATGTATATAAATGTTAAGCTCTATAACAATTTTGTTATCCCATTTCCTGAGAAGGAAATTGGGGTAAAGAAGGGTTAAATTATTACCTAAAGGCATGAAACTAAAATGTGAAAGACAAGATTCAAATTGAAGCACAGCATTGACTAGTGTATGTTTGTTCTGATCACACATGATATGATTCCTAGAGTCAGATGGCTTAAAGCCTCTGCTTCCCTTTGACTTTTATGCTACTCCCCATGCAAATTAACTTTCTTCTAAATTGTCATCTCCAAAATGTACACAATGGTCCATGCCATGAATAATCATTCCACATTATAAGGCATTTAGGTTATTTTCAATTTCACTTCTCTGATTACAAATGTTGCTACTCTGAGCATCCTTCTCCCCAAATATCTGATTGCCTCTTAGTTATTTGTTAGATCAATTATTGGACGAGTTATGGCAGGAAATTATATAAAAAATAGCCTCTTGAGTTGGAAAGTTAGCTGCAGCAGAGAGCAAAACAGTACAAAGTCTAGAGTGAGGAAGAAGTACATTGCTACGGAATGTCGCTAACATTTCCAAGTTGCTCCACCTTTGCTGACTCCATTCTTCAGCTGTCAAATATAAACAATCATAGCACCAATCATGAAGAGAATTTAGGTGAGGAAAATCGCTTAATATATGTAAAGAGTTTTGAATAATGTCAAGGATAGAATATGTGCTATAGAAAGGGTTGTGCTAATTATTTGACTACATATGAATGTGATTTTATTAATGGAAACAGTTTTGGAACAGAGAGAAATTAACAAGGAAAATACCTACAATCTTAATATAATGCAGTTAATAATAGTATTTTTTATTTTGGGGAGAATTTGATATGCGTGTACTGTATTTACATCATTTCCATCCCTTCTCTCTTTCTCCAACACCTCCCATGACCCCTCTTTCTCAATTTCATGATCTCTCCTTCTTGAATCTGCATTTCTCTCTCCCTCTCTCCCTCCCTCTCTCTCTCTCTCTCTCTCTCTCTCTCTCTCTCTCTCTCACACACACACACACACACACACACACACACACACACGTGCACTTACTGCATCTATTTAGTGTTGCTCATGTACATGTGTTTAGGGCTGAGCACTTGGGATTGATTAACCTATCAGATCCCTGGAAAAGATTGACTCTCCTTCTCTTGGGAGCCATTGATTCCCTGTAGCTCTTCCTCTAAGGGTGGTGTTTGTGAAAGATCCCTTGTCCACATTGATATATCAACTGGTATTGTTCAGGACAACCATATCATTGAGATTTCGTAAGTGTGGCTTCCCTATCATGTCTAGAAGATACTGTCTTACAGCATGCGTCCTTGTAGTGCATTAATTCTTTTGAAGACTGCTATCTGCTTTACACTATTGTCTCAGACAATTGGAACTACTTGCCACTTCTACAAATACCATTCAAAGTTGGCCTAATGCTTTGCTATCCTCTTCCCTTGGAATGTCCCACTATTTCTACCTGGGATTATTATTTATATTTTGTCTGATTGAGGCTTTTTCAGAATCTTCCAAAACCTGTCAGAAATATCAACTGTCCAAGGAATCTTCCTTAAACTTTTCTCCTTTCTCCATCCGGACTAGGGGAAATACTTTTTTTTTATTTTCTTAATACACTCTACTGAATTTATCTCATTTTCCTTAGTTTCTGTTTCCCTAGCCCTGTCAATAGACTGTAAGCTTGTTTTGTAGGCCTGTGTCTGAGTAAGTTGGTTGCTTTTGGAGGAATGACCATGGGCAGAATTACTCTTTGTCTTACTAACACAGAACCTGGCAAGTTATGGGGAAGAAAAAATTATATATATATATACATACACACACATATACATACATACACACACACATATATATGTGTATATATATGCATATATATGCATATATATGTATATATATATATATATATATATATATATACACACACACACACACACACACACACACACACACACAACAATTAGTGGAAAAATAGTCCATGAATTTGAAGGAGAGTGGGGAGGGGTATATGGGAGGATTTGAAGGGAGGAAAGGGAAGGGAGAAATGTAATTATATTGTAATCTCAAAAAATAAAAACAATTAAGAAAGAATAAATTAGGGTGGATGGATAAATGAATGGATGAAAAAGTGGGTGAAAAGAAAGAATAATCTAGTCATTTTGTATGTTGTTACATTAAATCAGATAATTCTAAACTATTATCTAATATCCACAGCTTCATATATTTAATGATTGTAAGAGTGGAATATAACAAGATTTTAATTCTCTCAGCACACCTAGATTTCCAGAATGTTGTTCTTTAGTAAGCAACAATTTGTCTTGTACTTGCTCATCTGAAGCAACCCTATTCTATGAGAATAGAATGTTACCAATTGCAATATTCCCCATTATATGTTATTTATATTGCCTTAAATCTTTTAAGATCTCATAATGAGAAGATTTACTCCTACTCAGAGTGAAGTCCAGTAGAGCTGACCATCATTGCTCCATTTCCTGGCGTGTACAGCTTTCGCAAATTTCTAAACCCTTTTCCTATTTTCTTGTGATCATCAGCAGGCTCAGCACGTATTTGGCTTCTTTCATAGCTGCTCATAAATGAATTCTTTCACTATCTTAATCATTTTGGTTTGTCTCTCAGTTTCCTTCAAATTATGAACCTCTTTCCAGCATTAAAGTGCTGGCATTAAATGCATTATTCACATGGAGTTGGAGGGTGTTGGGAGATGTCTATTACACATGATGTGATGTCCCTTGGTGTTACTCTCTCGGGACTAGAATTCTTTTTGTTCCTTTTAACCAGCTCTAATGTCAGATTTTCTCCCTCTAGTTGCTAATCCTTAGAAGTTTTTAGCTCACATCTTTTCTTGTCACATTCTTTTTATGATTCTTGGGCTTACATAATCCCTTCATGAACTACTTACTTTACTACAAATATGCAAGATAGTTTTTCAATGATAATGAAGCTCTCAAAATGCTATGATTTGCTGACTTGGATGCTTTATAGGTATTTTTATTTTTTAATATAGGTTTCTTTTTAGTTTTTTAAGACAGAGTCTTGCCTGGAACTCATCATCCTCTCATTCTGGCCTTCAAAACATTTGGAATTATAGGGATAAACACATCATGGCAAGTCTCCTTTTAAGAATATTTAATTAATATTTTAATTTTAATTAAATTTAATATTATTATATTATATATAATTTAATATATATAATTTAATAAATAATATAAATAAAATAATAAATAAATAATATAATTTAATTAAATTAAATATTAAATTTAATATTAATAAGATTGTTCAGGAGGTAAAGCTGTCTATTTTGCAAGCTCCATGGTCTCCCTTTGGTACTCCAATCCCACAGTAGAAGAAGAGAACCAACTACCAAAATTGTCCTCTGATCTGCAGATGTGCACTGTAGTACACATACACTCACATTCAAACACAGACTCTCCATATAATAATAATAATAATAATAATAATGATAATAGTAATAAGTTTTGAAGAAGGCAATTTTAAAAACAGTATTAAATGAAAAACATAACAGACATGTATAGCTTAGTGATGTGTGAATAGCCCTCTAGCGTATGCTGTGAAATGTACATCGAAAGAAGCAAGAAGACTAGGATGTTTATTGATTCTCCCTAGAAGTTCTCTGATTACACTTCTGGGGACCCTGGTCACCATAGAACAGGGAGTAGTAAATTATGACCCAAGAGTCAGATCTGACTCACTGAATATCTTCCAAATATTTATTGAAATGCAGTCATACTTGCTTAGTTATATATTGCTTATGGCTACACTTATATTAAAATTGCACAGTTGAGTAGCTGTGACAAACACCAAATGACCTGCAAAGCCTAAAACACTATGTGTGTATTTATGGAAGATTTTCACCAGTCTCTAGCCTACAGGAGTTTAATGGGGGAGCTAGAAGAAGCCATAAAGGCAAAACTCTGAAGATAGAAAATAGTGGGGAATCCAGTGATTTGGATATGTGGTGCATTTTACAGGTCAGAGTATGATGAATTGTAGATAGGTGTAGGCACCAGGCAGAGAAGGCACTGAAGGCATGAAGATAGAGTCAAGGTGTCCATATCCTTGTAAAGATATTCTAATGATTATGTTCAAATGAGGTATAGGCATGCAAGTATTTTCATAATGTCCATACAGTTCTTTGTGTCCAAAAGCAAAGGTCTTATCAAGAGCCAACATTTCCCCTCCTTATGGGGATATTTCTCCGTCTTTTGACACTTTCAACTTCTACACAGGCCTGGTTCTCGTTCAGACTCTGACCATTTCGGTGACTCCTCTATGGGATACCTTCTTCTATGTCTTGTGTCTTTAAAACATTTTCTGTTTTAATTTCTACTCTATATTCATACCTTCAATAAATCTATCCACTTCTATAGATTTCTTATTTCTATGTACTTGAGGGTGCTAGAAATGTTTTTGTTGTTGGCGGTGTATATCTTATAGTAAAGACTGGCCAACTTCGTGTGAATCCCATTTCCTGCACCAGTGAAACTTGATTTTCTAGTCCAGTTGGATACACAATGGAATGTGGAAGAAACTATGCATATGATTTTAGGGCCTTTAAAATATTCCTTAGGGCTTAACCCTTCTACATCCACCTTGAATATCCATCATTCAAGACAGCAATACCATAAGATAGAAGAAGCCAGGATCTCTCAAAAACTCAGGGCTACCTGCACCAGAGTAGAGTGTAATATGAATGAAAAAGATTCTTTCCTTGCGCTCATCAACAGATTCCAGGCTCCAAAGCTATCCCTCAGCGATGACATCTCCTATGAACTTGTGCTAGTTCTAAAATGTCTGCAGTTATTATGTGCAGAGTCAATTTAATTAAATGTCCTCTCGTCCATTCATTTCATTAACGTCTTCTCACTAGCAACTCTGCTTTTACCATTGATTCTTTCCTTGCCTTCACCTCTAATATTCAGTCTGTTGTATAGATTTCACATTTCTCTCTGCAAAGTACCCCTGTGCTTATTTTTACTTTTCATTCCAAAGATGTCATTGCAGTCTCAGCCACTAACAGGTAGATCTGGCTAGTGTAACAGTAGGTCCATTTGCATTCGGTAACTACTAATGGTGCTTTGTCCTTTTGCTTCTATGGGATGAATTTCATAGCACCAATTTCGATTGGAAACACATGTGCCTAAGCATTACTATGGCTGCCTCTTGGAGGCTCTGGTATTCAGAGCCTGCACAGTATATATGTCTGCCCTAGTTATTTAACTTTAGCCTCCTCTTTCCTAATACAGACTTAGCACTTTGTTTAAGCAATTCTCCTTACCCCTGAGGAAGCTAACTCCATTCCTGCTATGAATCATTGCTTACAACTGTGGTTCCCAAATTGAGGGAGTGATTTTGCATCCCAGGGGAAACCCGGTGATATCTACAGATACATTTACTTGTTACAGCCACTGGGAGGTGCTATTGGTATGGGTCAGGGATGCTGTTAGACATCCTATAACGCCCAGGATTTTCCCCAGCCACAAGTTCTTCTGTCCAAATGTTAGTAATTTTGAGTTGAAAAAACCTCAAGGTTAGGAAAGAAAATAAATTCTTTCAACCCCTTAATACCTATGTCTAGTCTAGTGAGTCCCAAGTAGGAGTGGTGCTCCTCTCAAGGGCACTCGGGGAAATCTGAAGCTGAAGTGAGGAGTACAAGACAAAGAATTATCTAGTGCAAAATGTGTGTGCGGTTATTAGATTCAGAAATCCTGTTTAAAAAATTTGCCCCGCTGTGAAAGTTCTCACATTTCTCTGTTTATTTCCAGATAATCCCTTAAGGAGTAGCTCAAATTCTATCTTTGATATGATGCTTTCTCTGTCCATAGTGATCTCAGTCACCTTCAGGTTTTATAATGTATTTATAGATGGTTGACCCAGTTTAGCATTCACGCATATGTGTTTTATCTATAAAACTGAAGTATAGAATATGTTCAGAATAAAAATCTGAACTTTTCTATCTATGCCACTGAGAACAGGCTCTCAGATGTTAATAAGTGCCCCATAAATTGCTTTGATAGACAAAATTTCCCAGAAGTACAGAAATTCAAAGTTCTTTCAAATCGCCATTTTATATGAAGAGTCAAACTCCAAAAAATAACTAAATGGAAAACATTTTAAAAATTATTTGTCATTAATGTTTTAGAACCATGCCACCCCATGTTACTCAGGAGGTTGAGGCAGGAAGATCATTTGAGTCCAGGAGCTGTACTGTGCTATGCCCACCAAGTGTCAACACTAAGTTTGGCATCAATATGTGACCTCCCCCGAGCGAGGGACCACTAGGTAGCCTAAGGAAGGGTGATACAGCCCAGGATGGAAACAGAGCAGGTCAAACCTCCTGTGCCGGTCAGTAGGTCATGTATTTTAGAGCTGCTAGCAAACAGTGTTCATGATAGTTCTGGATCTGTTTCACTAAAAGAAATCAGATGTATTGTGTTTTTTATAGATTTAAGGCTCATATAGTTTACAAACCTATCTGCTGGAAAAGTAGAGACAATCAGGTTGTTTGGGTTTTCTTGGTACTAGCTAAGCACCTATCTGTTGTTATTACTGTTGTTTTGGCAAAATGTCAAACATTCTTTAAAGGTAATTCTCATTGATGGTTTTTCAATGCTTTTGATGGTTTTGAAAACTTGAGAAAGTTTTCTAGAGCCAGTGTTTCATTGATTATACACTCAACTCAATTTGAAAGTAGAAAAGCAAGTCATAAATGTATTTACTTGAACCCTATAGTTTGTGTTTTTGTATTCAAATGCTACAGCATTTCCCAAGATAAGAGGTCATATGTTTATGAGTTGGGGCATTTTCTATTCCACATTGGTTCCCAGGACAGAAGAATGGGTACTCATTTTACAAAGATTATTCTCTTCATTCCTCAGATAAGCATTCCCACAGGACAGTGTGCCAATTAAAGTACATTTCAAGCCACTAGACTGCCCCCCAGAGAGTTATGACATTTCTCCAGAAGCCAATAAAGGAGATTGTTTATGAACATATAATAGAGAAGTTTCCTATAGTGGATAAGATGTGCAAGTGACTATGATCAACCAAGCTTTGTTTCTAATAGAAAAGAAAAAAAAATGGGACATACAAGACAATGTCAATGTTCTTGGGTATTTTTTTTCTTTTTCTTTTTTCTTTAGTGTGGGGAGAAAGGAGGTGTATGTGTATGTGTCTAACAGGGATACACATGCCCATGTGCACACACGTGGAGGCCAGAGAAGGAAGTCACATGTCTTCTTTTATCGCTCCCCACCTTATTCTCTTGCAACAGAGTCTCTTACTGAGCCTTTAGCTTACCCTTTCAGCTAGGATGACTGGCTGGCCAGCAAGATCTGAGTATTTAAGTGTCTATGTCCTCCAATATTGGGATTATAGACATGCATGGTCAAACTTGTCTTTTATATGAGTACTAGAGATTTAAACTCTGGAGCTCTTGTTTTGCATCAGATGAACTCACCCACTGAGCCATTTCTCCAGCCCTATTTTTCTTTCTTTAAGAGCAATTACCATTTATAACCTCCTGCTTGGGTCATTGTTTAATTATTCTCAAAGGAAGCTACAAACTGTTGACACAACAGAAAGAAACATTTTTGCTCCGTACAGAACAATTTCACTTTATCTAATTTAGAAGAGAGAAATTTAAAATAAACTTTGGTTAATGCTTGTTGACCTGAAGGTTACCTGTTGGCTAGAGTAGCTTAAGATATGCTCCCACTGTACAGACAGCTTCTGCTTTTGGCATCTCTAATCTGTTTATGTTTTGTTGGATGTTATGAAGTATACGAGCGCTACCTCCACTCCAATTTCATGACTGGAAAATGAGTTTACTGAATGCATAGCAAAATGCTATAACAACAGAAATCAACAAACATGGGGGAAAAGAATTCTGGATTTGCTTTTTCCTTTTGTTTCTTATCTATATTCATCCATTACATCATAAAAAAATAGACAGTTAAATTAACTGTGGTGCCAAATATTCATGGAGTTGTACAATTTTGTCTTTATAGTTTCAAGGCCAAGTTGTGATTTTTATTGCCTAATTAAAACAGCTTTCACCTGCTGTTTAATGCAGGACAATAAGATTTCCTTGGCAAAGACATATAGTGGCAGAGCTGATTATCCGGCCTATGTATCCCAACACTTACTAATTTTCTCTTCATTGCTGATATCCTTGTTGGAGTCTGGACAAAGTAATTTAAAGCAATACATTGCTTATGAAAGTGTTGTTTGCACAAATAGCCATTGGGTGGCAGTACCTTCAAGCCTGGCCTCTGTATGAAACAACCAGCTGAAAACCTTTGGGAATCAATTTGTTTGTTTGGCATTGAGTGCTACACAGGCCTAGTTAACTGATAATATTTATTAGGTGAGTATGTTTCCCTCCATTATAGAAGTCAAGAAACTGTTCAATGTGGCTTAACAAAACTATATATCCATGTGCGTTTTGAAGAGGGAAACGATACTAGAGAGCATGAGTGAGTACAACTGCTCAATCCCCAAATATACAAGCAACACCAGGTAGTATGCACTGTACTGTAGTGTCTTTCTGCAGAACATCCCTTCAAGTTTTCTTCAAATAAGGCATCTGGGGAAACTAAAGCTTGGAGGGTATTTATATTTTCAAGAAAGGAGAAGAAACAGAACTCAAGAAAATCTACCCTGTACTTGTGTCTGCCACATTTCATTTCATTCTCAGCGGATGAGATTACTACTACCACCTATTTTCCATGACTGCACCTTCATATATAAAATGTGATGTATATTTCTTCTCTAGTTATGCAAGAATGAGGAATGGGAGGTCAGTAGCTAGTTGACCACTATTAGAAAAACAAGAGGAAATTTTAGGAAAAGAACTAGCTATATTGTGTGAATATCAGAAAGATGACATTAGGAAATGATGCTCTCTTAAATGGATATTCAGCCAGTGTGTGTGTGTGTGTGTGTGTGTGTGTGTGTGTGTGTGTGTGTGTGTGGTGTGATGGAGGATAAGCATATTGAGGCTTGGGCAACTTATATTTTAATACTATGTGAATGATCAATGAACTCTGGAAACTGGCTTAACCTTTGCACTCTCAGTTTCTCCATATTGAGGTAGGGCTCCATGGATTTCAGTCCAATGGGGTCAGTGAATGAGTCAGTAAGGTGCTTTCTGTAAATCTTAACACCCATTTGGCAGTTTGTAGATGCTAAATCTCATTGATTTGCATGGGATGACCTTCTGATGACATTCCCTAATTTAAAACGTGCATAATTCAAGGCAATGTTCCTCAGGGGAATAAATGTAAAGTAGAATGTGTTGCATTTCATGTTCTGTGCATCCATTAAGACTTTATTAGTATTTTTCTATCGTCCCATTTAAAATTCACATAATCTAAGTTCACCTGGAGGGAAATCTCATTGTAGCAAACATCCTGTATGTCATAAAGCCTGATGTACTGTTACAAAGAAATAAGAAAACCATCATCAATAAAGAACTTTCATCACACTGTTCTGATTTAGTTATCTCTTACTATAATGATAAGTGAGTTTACTCTTTAACTTTACTAAAATCATGCAGCCAATGTTTGAGCTGCATTTCACAATTAACCTGGGTTGACCTCAGACTATGCTTTTCTAGTTCATTGACCTTTAGGGAACCTCCATCTCTCTAGGGGTGAGTCTGGAATTACTCACAGGCTGTGGTTGCACTTCATGACACCATCTGCCATAAACAAAAGGTGAGAAAGTGCATGCAATGGTGTGGGCATGTAAGAAGCAGAATTGTTAACCTGCAGTCACAGAAGATCATAAAGGTTCAAAGATGAGCACACTGTTCACTTGCTCTCTCAGAAGTTCATGCCTCCTGTTCTTGGGCTGCTATTTCCATTAATTAATTAATTAATTAATTAATTAATTAATTAATTTACTTACTTATCTTTTTTTATTTTTATTTACAAACTCTACACTAACCTAGGTTCTGATTTTCATTTATGATCAATGGAGGAAAGAAGAGAACATTAATTAAAAATTCAGTCTTGGGGGTTGGTGATATAGTTCAATTGGTAGGATGCTTGCCTATTAACACAACGCCCCAGGTATAATCCTGAGCCCTGCCTTCATCTCCAAAGACAGGTGTAGTAGCCCATCTTTGTAAATCCAGAATTCAGGTTGTAGCCACAGGAGGATCAGAACTTCAAGATACTCATCCTGTCTCGAAAAGAAAAAAAAATCCAGTCCTGTTCTTTAGATTCCACTCGATGAAATGTCTTAGAGTGGTGTATTAGATTTGCGGTGATAACAAAGGTTTCCATCTTATAGCCTGGGGACTTAATGGGAGGAAATGTATAAAAGAGCTGGGATGTCTGTATTTTCTGAAATGTGCTTATTGATTCAGGATTTATAAGCCAGTTATGCTCCCCTAGGATGAGATGAAGAGACCCTATCTGGAAGGCAGCACTGGCTACACTTCTTGTTCTTGATTATTTCTGAAACTTAGAACCTTATTAGAGTGAGCAGATGGGCAAGAGAGGGTGAACATAGGCAATGTCTCCATCATCCTCCAGTGATAGCATGCTTCCAGTGTTTGGTGGTTTGAATAAGAATGGGCCCCATAGGCTCATATATTAGT
The DNA here is from genome assembly GCA_026225945.1 of Cricetomys ansorgei. NCBI lineage: Eukaryota > Metazoa > Chordata > Mammalia > Rodentia > Nesomyidae > Cricetomys > Cricetomys ansorgei. The sequence goes on from JAMJFZ010003396.1 coordinate 8,982,163, forward strand.
TCTCAGTTGATGGAACTGTTTGGGAAGAATTTAAGAGGTGTATCACTGGAGGCAGTCTTTGAGATTTCAAAAATTTGTTCCATTTCTAGTGAGCCTCTCTCTGCTTCCTACTGGTGGATCAAGATGTGCACATTCAGCTGTTCCCACCACCATGCCTGTGCTCCACCATCATGGACTCTAACCTTCTGAAATCATATACTCAATTAAACTCTTTTCTAAGTTGCCCTGGCCATGGTGTTTTGTCACAGCAATAGAAAAGTAAGATACAATGCGAGCTGTTTTTTGTTTGTTTGTTTGTTTTTGTTTTTGTTTGTTTTTTTCTGAGATGACTGATGGGTAAACTATGTAGAGAACAGGTGATTATGGGCTGTAATCCAGGGCTATCTTAGAAGCCCAGTTTAATCTACAGTGATGAAAAAGAAAGCCATTTCCTGATGAATGCCATGAATCTTGTGTTAACTCTAGAGGTCAATATGCCTACTCTTTGTAATAAAATTCCCAACAATACAACCAAATCCTTTCACCACTGGGATGTAGCACCCTGGAGATAAGCACTCTACTTTAATCTGAACTCATGGTGGAGGACTGAGGTCAGCAAGGATACCTCCGTGAGAGTCAACTTGACAGAAATGTTGCTTTGCCTTGGACTTTAGGCACTGAAGCTTAATGTCTTCTGACCTAAAGCTCATGAAGCTAATCAACTACTTGCTGTTCATGCTTTCCAAACTGAAACTGAAATGGTAAGATTCAAGAGCCTCATCATGCTCCAGGTTCCTTGTGTAGAGAGAAAAATAAAACAAGAAAATAGAGCTACAGGTCAACTAGAGGTTGTGAATTAATGTGGGACAAAAGCCTCTGGCTGTGCTAGTGATCTTACTTTTTGTTAGTATATATTATCAAAGATCATGTTTCAGTTGGGTTCATTTCCTACAGCTAAGCAGCATTTTGATGCAACCCAGCTCCATACATGCCTGATTAACACACACACACAAACACACACACACCAGATGCACACATCATTCACTAATAATTAGATGCATATTTTCAATAGACACTAGCCTGGGGGAGTCTGTCAGTAATTAAAAACAAATCCTATAGCTTCTGGAATAAAATGACATGAATAAATTTGTGAGCTTTTTGGGGAAATGAAAAAGGCCATGCTAATCAGGAGGCATTATTATTATTTTTCAGTGTGGAAGTATACCACATAGGTGAAAGATAAATTCTAAGTGTGAAAAGATTTTTGTTAGGCTCATTGAGCACCTTGGTTTCCAATGTATAAGTTGCATATGTCTGCTTCAGAGAGTACAGATCAATTTGAGTCTCTCGCTAGGAATCAATCATGTAGAATTACAGAAATGAAGGGGAGGCAGCAGAGTTATGATGGAGGCAGCAGTGAGAAGATGCTACTTCTTATATGGGTCTTGGATCAGCCACTGATAGAGTTTGCAAAGTTAGTTACAGACTTTCACCTCCCTTGACTTTCCTCTTTCTGGGATTCTCCTTTGTAAGATTTTTGTGATTCGAAGGAAAGAAAAAGCGAGGAGAGGGGAAATCAAGTCATTAGTAAGGTGGAGTTCCAATTTCAAGATAACTGATAGTCCTAAAAGCAGCCTCCGGACCCTCCTTCTGCCTTCATAACATTTCAGTGTCATCTGACAATATGCGTTTAATGAGGATCTCTACATAGGAGGGCAGAACTTGCCTAAAATAGAGAATTACTTGCTTAGAAGCAAATGGTATTGGTTAAAACAAATACCCATGTAATGCCATATTAAATCTTTAGATGGCGAGGAGGCAGAGGGATAAAATGGACTTTAAGTGATGGACTTTGGGTGTCCTAATTCTGTCTTGCTTCTTGCTCTCTGGATAACTTGGCCAGACACTTAATATCTCTGTGGATCAGACTTATCAAATGAAAAATAAGGATATTAAATGGAGCCCACCTACTAGATTTTCTGAAAGGCCTCAAGTACAAGTGAAAAAAACAATCAGGCAGAATTTAGAACTGGAACTGGGCCTGTTATCTTGTAAGTGCTCAAGCATGTTAATTCTCATCATCATGGTGAAATTAGTCTATTACATTTCTATAATATCATTAGAGTCAATGCCTTGAGTACTGCAAATTAGTAAGATTAATTAATAGTTTCATCCAATTTAAGATCTTCATTAAAGTTAAATGTGAGAGTCAGTCTCTCGTGACTTCTTCCTGGATAGAAGCACTTAGTAGATTTAGGAGCAACTGCTCTGCCCTGAAGTCAATGTGGTCAGTGTTGTGGGCAGGAGGATACTTTTGATCCTAAGATTCTTATTTTAAAATTACCCTTTGGCCTGAAAGAGCTTAACTTTACCTTTAAATCTTAAACCATTAATTTTCCAAAACAACTGAATGATATTAGCCTCAGGAATTTTAAATAAAATGGATATAAATCCTAATTATATTCTACTAAGTGTCATTAGAAGTAAATAAATGCTTTTACAATTCATAACAGATTTTGGTCTTTGCTATAAATTCAAACTTTCACTACATGCATAAGTGATGTGGGTAAAATGGAAGATATGCAACTAATAACGAATAGCATGGGAATATTAAGTTAGTATAATTTTAACCAATTTAACATTATGAAGAACATTGTCACAATGAATAATTATGTATGTTGTACAAGGTACACTGATTTTTCAAAAAATTTTAATATATCACTCATTTAACTTCTACCTATGATTGTGCAGATACTGAAACCAGAGTTCTTGAGAGATTTCCCTAGCATCAAAGAAACTAGTAAAAGCAAAACTAGGTATGGAACTAGACTCAGCCTTATTCCCACTGGGATAATATATACCCACATCTAGGTTTGTAAGTTGGAATCCTTTCCATTTCTTTCAGTACCTTACTATCTGAGGATTTATTATGAGTTTGATATCTACATGTTACTCATTCCCAATAATTTTCCTAAGGTGATTTGGGTTATTTAAAGTTAGCTAATAGAACAGTAATCAAACAACTCCAGAGCTGAGGCATATAGGGATGACCTAATTAAATTATCTTATTTCTTCAGATGAAGGAAGAAGAAGGGAAGCTCTTGACTGAGTTTGGGTGCCTGCTAAAACCTGATTGCATGCATTCCCAAAGCACAACTAGGCACAGAAATAGGGGAGCTACTTGGAAGTTTTGTTTAGATAAATAGGCTCCCTTTGGGGAACGTGTTCTGAAAAATCAAATTGATAGTGACAACTCATTGTTAATTACTTTAAAACCAATATTCAATTGGGATCCATCTAATCAATTGGAATTTTCACCATGGAAAGGCAAAGAAGACTAAGGAAGTTTCTTTACATTGGATCCAGAAGAGTAATATGATATTACTGATGCCTTCAGAGTTGGGGTACTCAAGCAGGGTTTGAGGGTAGTAGGGAATTCTGGTAATGAACACTGTCCATTTTGCAATTTTTCCTGTTGCACTTGGGCCAATATTGTGCAACCAATGCACATCTGGCTATCAACATGGTGGGCTGCCAGTGTCTGGCAGATATCTCTATCCAATGTATACTAAAATTTCCGTTCATTTTTTTCTCTCCAACTAGCTATCTTTCCTATGGTAAATTCTAAAGTATGAAAGACAAAGGAAATATTCATCTAGCCATTCTGCAAATGCTTCTGAGGTCCTTCTGTGGGCTGGAAGCTGGCACGTTCTGAGGATGCAGCAGTATATAAGACATAGTCCCTGTTCTTAAGGGCCTTACATGAATGAACAAGTAAATGTAATTATAATCCAGTGCAACAATTGAAAACAGCAGGAAGTACAGGTGTTAAAGAAGCAGAGAGAAAGGGAGCCTGACTGGCCTTAGGGAGTTCACAATTTGAGAAAATGTCTTCAAAAATATCTAGTGAACTAAGTAAACATAAATTGAGAGCAAATGGAAGACAATTCAGCAAAGTAAAATACCAAATTAATATGTGAATCAATAACATTTGTTTATACAAAATGCAATGGATAATGAATAGTAAGTTAGTAATAATAGCAATCAAAAAATAATAAAAATTTGAATTAAGAAGCAATGTACAAGATCATGAAAGTTTATTTTATTAAATAATAAGATAGTTCCTGTTTGGACAAGAAAAAAAGTATAATATCAGAAGTGATAATCCTTTGTAGGTAAGCATTGCTATAATGTATTAGTAACCGATATATAAAATGTTAATTTGTTGAGAGTGATGCACTTAGGAACTCTGCCTCTAATAGTTGTGGAATATTAAAAAATGCTTATGTGGACATTCATGTTAATGTACTGCCTATTTATAAAATTAAATAAATATTTTTGTAAATCACATGCACCTAAACATCTAAAATCTGAACATTCAATATTTCTGGGAGCAGGGGCTGAAGTTCTTACCAGGGTAACTTTCTTTTCTGTTGATATTCTCATTTAAAATTCAGTATAAAAATGAATTAGCTTAAGTGAATTGTGTTGCTCATCTTTTTGTGCAATATTATACAATCTGAAGTGAAGGAAAAAAATAGTAACTAAGCTTTGTGGATTCTGAAAACAAAGGACTTGCTCCTTTAAATAAAAATACCTCATTGACAGTGAATTTTCATGAGTAGATTTTTCCTGCATGTGCGTTTGCATGAGTGTATGTGTTTTGTTCTACTTAATGAATTCGATAAAGAGAGATCTTGGAATGCATAATTCATTTTCATTTATCATAAATCAACAGAAGGAATTATAGTGACAAACTAGAGAGTACTCAGGTGTTCTTACAGTTTAATTCTACTTGCCTAATTATTCCACTTGCTTAAATATGTTCTGAAAATTAAAAGTGATAAAATATTTATATTAGTATTACATTTATTTGGACAGAGCAGCTAGTTTTAATGAACCATAATCTTAGGACAATAATCTTGGAAATTATTAGTAATCTCTGAAACTATATATAATTCCCTGGTTGTAGATAATATTGACAAGTCTTTTCTACTTTTCAATTAAGTTTTAACAAAATTACCTGGTCCTTACGCTTTATTAATGTTAGCTCTGTCTGACAACTGTGGACTTCTTCAAGGTGGAAGAACATCTTTGTCTAATTTCTTCTGAATTCAGTTTATCTAGTTTTTTAGAAACTAGCAAGCCTTTATTGGTCAATATGAGTCATTTTCTTAAAGCAAGTGTAACTAGAACTAGTTCATAGTGTTAAGACTAAGGAAAAGGCAGGGCAGTGCAAAAGGTTCAAGGCCATAGTTGATCCTTTAATCTGGTAAATACTTGATTGAACATGGACACATTCTAAATGCTCTTTAACACTTTTAAAGCTGAACAACTTGAGGTATTCTTTCTATAAGTGTAAAATACTTCCTGCTCAAAGTGCATAAAGTGGCCTTGTGAAATCATGTGATCATTCATTCATGTAGCATCACTGTTGAGTACTAAAATACAATGTCTATTACATCCTGATACTGGCTAAAAACATGAAGAAGATGTGCTCTTTCCATTAAAGACTTTATAGTCTAGAAGATGAAAGAGGGCCTATATTTCTTCTATTCATGGATTTTTATTATTTAATTATCATATATATACACATATACACGTATGTATATATACATATAAATTTATAAATAAAATATGATGGGTTTATTTAGTTTTGCACATATGTATATGTGCTTGCAGCTAACTTCTTGAGATTGGATAGCCTATTAGGACCCTTGCACCTATAAAAACTGACTCTCCCTCTCAGTACCCATTAATTGACTGTAGCTCTTCATCTGTAGGTGGAGTCTTGTGAGACTCCCCTGTCCACTTAGCCAAGCCAATTGGTGTTGTCATTGTTCATGTCTTGTTTGGGTGATCCTATTGTTGATATTTCCTGGGTACAGCTTCTTTATCACATACAGAAGACACACTATCACAGCAGTTTTCATGGTCCTCCAGCTCTTACAATTTTCTGCCCCCTATTCTACGGTGATTCCTTAGTCTTAGGCATCACTTGGTGATGCACATCACACAGTTGGTTGGTCTAAGTATTTTAATCATTTGTGCCTTGTTGTAATGAAAGAAGCTATATTTCAGTCAGTGAAATTAATATGTACATTGAAGATCTTCTACTAATGCCATATCGTATATCCCCCTTCCTGAAAACTCCAATATTTCGTGGATTTTTACACTACCCTATTCTCCTCTATTGTTCCTCATTGTCGCGTTGACTAGTAACAGCAGCACTGTTAAATCCTGTATGTAGCTTGTCAGGAAGACATGCTCACTCTACTTCTGTATATGCAGCAAAATCAATCCTTTCTCATCTCGTTAAGGTCAGCCTCTGGTGTCAGCATCCGTGATGTTTCACTTTGATAACTTCAACAGTCCACTGACTGGTATCTCTTTACTCTCCCTCCCTTGCTTCCGCAGTCTGTCATCTACAAAGCAGCAGCAGAAACAATTTAAATCATAAATCATATTGAATGAGCACTCTATGCAAACTCTTCCACATCTCTCATTTCACTTAGTATATTAGCTGTAGCCCTTATAAGGATCAACAAGGATCTACATTAGCAGTTCTCTATCTGTGGGTGGTGACCATTGGGAAACATGTATTTCCGATGGTCTGAGGAACTGAGACAATGCTCAGTAGCAAAATTACAGTTATGCAGCAGCAATGAAAATAATTTTATGATTTGGGGTCACCACAACATGAGGAACTGTATTAAGGGATCACAGATTTAAGAAGGTTGAGAACCACTAAATTCTACATGGTCTATCTAGCAAAATTATTTTGATCCCACTTGCTAATCTCCCTTTTACCTTCTTTTCCAGACACATTATCACCTTTGTTGCTTTCATCCTAGAGATTTCCCACTGACTTCCTTCTGCCTGAAATATGCTATCCAATATTTTTATATGAGCATTTCTCATTATTTTAACACTTTTTGCTCAAGTATCTGCTTAATGAGGACTTGCTTGACCATACTGATTAAACTGTACCAATTATTCCTTTGAATTCTCAACTTCTCTTACCTTGTCAACTCTTTTCCCTCTTCCACTTATTTCTTACTAAGATACCTTATAGTTGGGTTACTTTGTCGTATATACTGATTATTATGTTATATTCTACTTAGATGTATTTTATAAGAGATCAGGGATCTGGTCCTTTTCCTCTCACTAATAAACCTCAAAGTATGTTCCACACAGTAGGTATCTCGTAAACATTTCATAATGAATTTGTTAGGTGTAACTATATTTCTAGAACCAACTTTACAAGTAAGTATCAAATGCTCAATTTATTGCATATAATATGTTTGTAAGTGTGTATGTCTTAGGGCTGGAGCAACGTCTCAGCAATTAAGAGCACTGGTTTGCCTTTCAGAAGACTGGATTTGATTCCCAAAACCCACACAGTGGTACATAACTGTCTAGTTCTAGTTCTGGGCCCCTTTCAAGCCTCAGTGGACACTGTACCCATGTGGTGCATGTATATACAATTAGGCAAAGTACTCATACAAATAATAAAATAAAAATAAAATTTAATGATCATCAGTCATTTAAAAGCTTTTGGGTAGGTTGACAACAGTTAACACTCAGTGGGGTGGTAGGACTCATTACAGCTGCCAAAATCCAGGAATCCAGCAATCTAGGTTGTCATCCACTTCCCTAGTTTCAGGGCCTTCTTTTCCCCTATTCTTTGTCCTTTTTACCCCTTACGGATTTATCATCAAGAGATGGCATCCCAGGTTGTACTTTAAGTGCCCTTTATATGTTTCATCAGGATCCCTATCTCCTACCTCTGTCACAGATCCTCCACCTACAATACCAACATATTAATTAGAAGATAAACCTAAGAACCTAACAATGTAAACATCTGCAGAATGATCCAGAAGTTGTTGAAACTACATTATATGAAAAAACAACTTTGAAGTATATCAAATCACTGAAAGAAATACATTTTAGTGGATTGTTAAATACAATTTCAGCAAATAGTCTAAACATCAGTTTGTGATAAATTATCTTGTTTCTGCTTAACTTTTACAAGTACTATGAATATCTTCTAGACTAGGAAGCAGTAAACATTTTCAATAAAGGGACACACAGTAAATATTTTAGGGCTATACTGGATTCAAATTCTGGGTCTGTATTCATTCACCCTATCCCACTGGTTAAAGGAGTTAACTTCTCCCTATCTACTCTCTCATCTTAAAATAGAAATTTAAATGCATTTCAGAGTGGTGATGATGAACTAAGAAAATGTACACAATATGGGAAATACAAACATACCAATGACTTCTCTAAGAAAGAGATTTTTGTGTTGCAGTCAGTGAATTTAGCTTTTGTCCTGTTGTCTATGTAGAATTGCTAAGGTGAGGAAGCTCAAAATAGTATAATGATTTTCACCAGAAATGATACATAGCTACTCTAAAGTGAAAGAGGGATTTGGAAAGAAGGTAGAAAGGAGCTAAAGCAGATGAGAAAAAGTGGACAAAATCCAGCCTTGAGTGAGTTCCAAGGAGAGATTTTCAAAGTTTGGAAAAAGTGAGATTGGATGCAACGCTCAAGCATTGTTTTTGGAGGCCAACTGGAGAGTCATGGATAGCTGTCTAGACAGATGGGTAAGGGTCCCAAGGAACACTGCTCTGTGGTATGAGTGCAATTCTCGTGGAACATTTTAGAGAGACTGTAATAAAGACTAAACCTACAATTTAATTTCACAATGTAGGACTTTAAATAAAACCACTTTATTGCTTGGCCAGTAGGCAGTCTAATTTTATAGGAGTTATATAAGGTCAATGAGCACAGAGCTTGATACAGAATTAGAACTCAAAATAGTAACTATATAGTCTTTATTGTAGTATTTAAACCTGATGAGGGCATATAAGAAAATGGTTCACAGAATGTAGGTTCTTAAGCAGAACTTTGTAGGATAAGGAGGTGTTTTATTAAACACAGATACACTGGGACCGAGTGCTCAGATGATAGGGGCAGAAGAGCTAGAGTTTGAGCACTAGTGCAATTACTGTTGCTTGACTTTGGACAAACTGTCCAAACTCTGTGTGACACAGTTTCCTGTTAATAAAGAAGACAATATTCATTTTATAAGGGGGACTAAATTTGACAACATAGAAAACAGCTAAAAAGAAAAATATGAAATTAATGGTGCTTTGTGTTAGTCAATGTTGTTTAGTGTAAGTATTTAACCAAATAACATGTGAAAAACAGGAGACTTATCATGACACACACCAATATCATCACCATTGGACCTAATATTCTTTTTTATTGGAAATAGATTCTTTTCTCATAAAATATATCCTGCTTATAGTTTTCCCTCCCTATATGCCTCCCAGTCTCTTCCCACCTCTCCATCCTTTCAGACACACTCCCTTTCATTAGAAAAGAACAGGTTTCTAAGAGATAACAACTAAATATGACAAAACAAAATGTAATACGATGAAGCAAACTATCATATTGAAATTGAACATAGCAACATATCTGCAACAGCAGAAGGAAGAGAGTCCCAAGGGCAGGCTCAAGTATCAGAGACCTCAGGAATTCACACACTCAGGAGTCCCATGAAAATACTAAGCTAATAGTGATAATATATACTCAGAGGACCTGGTGTAGACCCATGTAGACCCTGTGTTTGCGGCCTCAGTCTCTGTGAGCTCATGAGCACCTTACTTAGTTGATTCAGAGGATCTTGTTTTCCAGGTGTCCTCCATCTTCCCTGACTCTTACAACCTTTCCACCTTGTCTTCCATGGGATTCCCTGAGCTCTGGGCAGAGGCATTTGATGGAGACAAGAGCTAATACACTAACTAAAGTTTTACAATTAAGATTTTTATATTAGGGACACAAATCTATGAGCCCTAGTTGGACTTCAGTAATTGAATTATAGAAACAGAATCATGATATCATTTTTAAAATAGTGGCTTTAGAAGCAAGATAACAATAAAATCAGTACTATTTAGTTTTAGGATGGAATCATAGATGCACATAATTTGGAATCAGAGCTCATCCCCAAGAATGCAGAAAGATCCAGAAGGTGGCTTTTTCTCCTGAATGTGGTTGTCTGAAGAATTTACACCATATTTAAAGGAAAAAGAGAGAAGCAAGAGAGTGTGTCGATACAGAACTTTTTAAAATACAAGAGTGCAGGAGTAAACACGGTATGATCAAGGTATAACCTGAAGCCATACATGCTATTTCTCTCTTTGATAGCATAGTCATACAGATAGACTTCAAAGTATCATTATACTGAGTAGAAAAGTTGAGCCAATGGTGATGTGGCTCTGAATTTTGGTCACTTTTATTGTTTCAAATATTGCATATTTTTGCCTCTAGGTAATTTAGATTTCACTTAAGAATTCTAAACCTTGGATAATTTCAATACTTAAAACAATTTATTTGAGTACCGCTGCAAGCACTGTTGCCCTGTAGCTAGACCTTGGTTATTTCTTATTGTTCTTACTTTGGAGATTTCATTATTAAAAAGGTATTTGAATCCTAAGGACTGTACTGCTTCTAATATTGTGCAAGTCTGACCAACTGTCCTCTCTTCAAAGCGTTCTTCTTTGATGACACAGCTGATTAAATCACACAACTCCCGACTACTACTACCAGCCACTTTTGAACACATCATTATGATTTATTTTTCTTTTTAGTATTGATTATTACTTTTGCTGCTTTATATTTCCTTATTCATACTTCATTATAACTTTATGAAGACAAGGCTTATTCTCTCTTATTTACCATATTTACCTCATTGATGCAAACAGAATAAACTCACACACACATTCATACACACACACACATACACATATATATATATAAATATATATATATATATACACATAGAGATATATATTGAATACATGTCTAAATAGCAATAAAAGTAGAGATTTATTCATATTTAACAGGCAAAAAGAATTAACTTACCAAGGGGCTCAGTGGTGTATCCAAGGATAAAAAAATCATGGTTTACAAAACCAGAACATGAAAACTTCAGTGTCTTACTACCTTTCTCCTGCCATAGTACCTTATCACTATGAATATATTATCGAACAACCACTGTACATTAAAAATTAAACTAAGGACAGTTTGAGGAATACATGAAAATAGATATTGTGAATTGAGTATTCCAATCTAACATGGAATATTATTGATTATTCTACATAACTGTATCTCAAATGTGAAATGTGTATCTTCCAGACACAACAGGGATGACACACATATGAACCAGTTTACAGAGACTATGACAGTATGCACAAGACATATATAAGTTCAAAACAGGCAAAATTCCAGAACTGAGAAGGTGGAAGTGGAAGTAGATAAAAAGTTCCACTTCTAACTAAGAAGTTATTTGCAATTGATACCTGCTAGGAAAGGGAACATCATTTTTCTTCAATGGAGAGTCCTTATATATCAAACTCATTCTAGGGTAAGCTCCATGCCCAGAAGTAGCTGGCTGGCCAACACAAAATACATTCACATTTGTGTGTGTGTGTGTGTGTGTGTGTGTGTGTGTGTGTGTGTGTGTGTGTATTGTGCTTTTTGTTCTGTTTTGGTAGTTTCTGTTTTATTGATTTTTCCCTTCTTTTTCTTTTTTAGTTCAGTTTGTCCTTTGATTTTATATTATTTTTCCTTTAGAGAGGGGGGGTGACCCTGAGACCTTGAGGGGTTTGGGAGGCAAGGAAGATCTGGGATGATTTGGAGGAGGGGAAATAATATAAAAACTAAAATCAAAATACCATGAAAATTCAAATAGACTTCATTAGCCAAGTTTGTCTCAAATTGTAATATGCATGTAAGCCACCTGGCAGATCTTGTTAATTATAGAATGTAATGAAGTAGGTCTGGGGAAGATTTTGCATATCTAGCTACTTCCCATGTGATGCCAATGCTGCTTGCTCTTGAATTACACTTGGGTATGGAGAATCTAGAACATAAGAAGAGAGTCTGGATTGGATAGCAATGTTTGTGTATGACTACACAATAAGTAAACAAAAATCACGTCGGCACATGCCTTTAATCCCAGACCCAGCATATAGAGGCAGGCTTATCTATCTCTTTGAGTTCAAAGCCAGCCTGTTCTACAAAGTGAGTTCCAGGACATCCAAAGCTATGTAGAGATCTCTTCTCTAATAAAAAATCTAAGCAATACAAACAAAAACCCCACGATATAACACAGATGGATACATGGCATAATTTCTGGCATAATCTCAAATCCAATAGTGAAGTTTCAATATGTTTGTTAAAACATATAATAAAATTGAAATGACAATACATAAATGCAAGCAACTGAGCCAGTAAAAGTAAAACTAACAAGTACTGATAGGATATAGGGGTGGAGAGGCCAATAGTAAAACATTCAAAGAGCTGACAATCAGAGATAAGCTATAACACCCTTATGGACCAACTCTGAGAATGGAACAAACTCCAAAAGAAAGCTGTAGAATATGACTGCAAGCTCCTCCAGGAAACATGTATGGATACCCTCAGTTTGGATTATTAACATCAAGAATAACAGAGACTTTCCATGAAAATATGATGTAACCACCATCTTTCCTAATCTATAGCAGGAAGGAAATCAGAGAGAGATGAGCAAAAATGAAGACATGCTTGTTTGGAGTACACCATGGAGGACAGGAACACACTACTATGAGATTAATGGAGAATCCCAGAGAGTACCCAGTTCCATGCTCCACAAATGCTCTATAAAATACAGCATGGTTCTGATCTTGACTGATTTGTATTATTTTATTCTGTCTTTATTATTGAAAACTTCATTCAAGTGTAAAATGACATATGATCATACCTACGTCCTATACCCCCAAACTCCTCCAATATCTTCTCCAGCATGCCTCCACCAATTTCATGTCTTTTTTCAATAACTGGCTCATATAATTTATGGGTAACTGACTGCTTTCTGATTGGATTTATAGCCTGCTTCACAGGAGGAAATTTTATGCTTGGTATGGTAATCCTGATTAAAAGCCCATGTCTGGGGAGGTCATTGATCTTAGAGCCTGCTATTGCTATTTTGCTATATTGCCATGCTATCAAATTGCCTTCTAGATGTTAATATTCCTAGTGATTTATTTTAATGTAGATTCTTCTTACTTATGGAACAAATATTCAATATTTTATGTTTTTACTAAGAACCCATTTCCATCTTTAGTGAATTTTCCATGTGCATATAGTCCCTCTCACTATAGCTATAAGAACTGGATTGTTTTTAGCAAACATCTCTCACTTTATTCCATTATGAATACTATAAAATTCCAATGTGTCTTTCTTTCAGCCCATTGCAGCATACATTATACTGAGGTCATTGTTAGGTCATTGTGTAAATGTATGGTCACCAGAGATGTGTGGTAAGGGCTCTCTGTTCCAAGTGTGCAGTAGATAGCTGCCTTTTTACCATGTGCTTATACGAGGCTGGAGAGAAATAGCACAAGTAAGCTCTCTTGTTTCACCTCTTGTACAGGCAACAACCTCATTGTGAGGTTCTTCCCTTTGGACATTTAGGTCAACTTAATCACCTCTCAAAGTCTCCATCTTCAAATGCCATCATATTGAGGATTTATATATAACAAATAAAGAAAATTTGAGAGGATAACAACATTCTATAAAAATAGTTAATTCTTTGGTGTATTAAGATTAAATAGACAATATTTTATTATTGGATATATATATATATATATATATATATATATATATATATATATATATATATATATATATATATTCCCATACAATATCAGGTACAGTAAAACTGAAATCACTCATAACTTAATCCAATATGTATAAATGAAAGAAAATTTGTCTTTAATCAATGAAGGTAAAATGTCTTTTCTGGAGTTATGTCAATACTGCTTGAACTTTATTGATTAGTAAATAAATATTGCTTTCATAAATGATAAAGAACATGACGTTATTCAGATTCAACAGACTAATAGGGAATGTAACCTTGTTTGTACAAAGTCTTCTCAGGGATTACATGTTTGACATGAATATATTATTACAATTGTCATTATATAGCTGTATAGATAATAGCAGGCTAGGATAGGAAAAAATATTTCCCCTTTCTAATTTCCATCCATGAACACAATCCTGAGTGTCAAAATTCACAGAAGGATTTGTGTTAGAATATTAGTTATGGAGCCATAGTAGGGTTTCTCCCTTTACTCAATTAAGATGTTTAGAGGAAGTTGATGAAGTCTTTAGAGCAATGAAATATGTCCAAGAGATCAAGCCTTAATTGCTATGTATAAGTTTTCTTCAGTTTTACAAATAAGAATGGGGGGGTCTTCTAATTTCTTTGTTAAGATGTACATGAAAAGAGAGTCTTGTATGTTTTTTGGCTGTATATGAGACAAGTTATGATAAAAGGGAAGTTAAAGAAATGGTATCTGTATAATGAAAATGTAATAATGGTGATTACAATAATAAGCAACATACAGATCTTATTTTCCACTTTGAGTCTGTATTAAAAAGCTCACTTTTTAGCTACTTTGGTGGCTAGAAAGTAGCTGGGATCCACTCACTGTTTTTCTGCTCACAGGCTTCATTGTGGAGGACGCTGAAAAGATTAGTTGCAAGCTCCCTCTAATGAGATAAAAGCCTTCCTGAAGGTCAAAGTTACAAGGAATGTTCTGATGTAACTCCCCTTTTTGCCATATGAACTTTGATTAACTTGTCATAAAAAACTAAGTGACATCAGGAAGCAAGGGAAAAGGGATTTCATTTTATTTTATTTTCTGAACACAGCTGAATTTTCACATCATGAAAACAAACTGAACCTTTCCTTATGTCTTCCACTCTGTTGAGAGTGTCTTATGTAGAAAATCAATTTTCTTGTCTTGAGTCAGTTTGCCTATTTAATTAATTTAGCAACTTAATGGAGACAAGGGTGATTAAAGTAGTTTGAGAAAGCTTTCAAAATTGTCATTTATAATATACAATAATACTTTATCAAAGGTTTCCACCTAGCAATCAAAATGTGAGTAGATTTGGGTTCCCTTACTCTAACATTTTATTAGTTCTTGAAGGTGATTAGTACAGTGGTCCTATGAAAATTAGAAAATTAAAACACTTGTTATGTTTTAAAACATACAACATAATATCATCTGGACTGGAGTAGCATATTTGATACAAATTTATTAAGTTGTTATATTGCTTTGGCTTTATTCTTACATTTAAAAATCATTTCATAGTTGAAAATAAAGTAAATTAAAGTAATAATGAATTTTAAAGATCAGCTTTCAGAAATTTACTTTTTATATCTGCTCAACATTTTAAGTTATATTTTTAGAGGACTCATTAGAAATCCATATATCTTTGATGAGAAAAAAGGAAACAGATTTTACTAAGAATATATTTGTCATTAAATTAGGCAGATATGAGAAAAAATATTAAAGATAGCAATCTCTCTGTCCAGCCTGATCCTGGATATCTTTCACCAGGGTTGACCCTGGTGAGTCCACCTGATTGTCTCTCCCAGTACCCACACCTTCCTCAACCTCCTCAAATCTAGTCCAGGTCCTACTTTCAGTGACAGGCCTAGTCTGATCACCCATGCTTGCAGAGCTTCCCTAATCCAGTCTCTGGTCAGGACACACCTACCCACCCCCAATTTGTAGACCTCTCATCTGCCATATTCCAATCTCTCTGTCCAGCCAGATCCTGCATATCCTTTGTCATAGTACAGCTAGGTAAGTTGGAGCTATTCTTTTTCTTCATACATATACCTCAACATCCAGCTCTATCCTCAAATTCCAGACTTGGGCCAGGATGTACATCTTCAATGCTAGTCCAGCCCCCTTTGTCCATGTGACTTATCTACCTAAGTCATATCTACAATCTTTAAGCCCAAACCAATGTGCACATCCTTTGATCTGTCCCAATATGCTCTGTCCATATCAGACAATAATTAACACAAGAAGTCCGTATGCACAGATATCATCACAAACATTCAAACAATATAAAATATCAAGTTGGTATCTCCCTCTGAAAAGTCTACCAGTCCCATTGAAATATTCACGTATAAGAATTATATAAATGAACACCAGAGTACAGAATTTAGAAGAAAAACAAACTTCATCAACAACTTGAAGGACTTTAAAGAAGACACAACGAATTAGCTCAATGTACTCAAAGAGAATGAATTTAAAGACAGTAAACTCCTGAGTGATGCTCAAGAAAGAACACACAATCCAGAATTTGAATGTGGAATTCAATAAAGAGATAGAAACAATGAAGAGAATTGAAGCTAAAATAAAGATGGAATTAAGAAACCCAATAATCCATCTAGAAAACTCACGAAAAGCATTGCAAGTAGAATGAATCAAACAGAAGATAGAATGACAGAACTAAAAGATAAAGTAGAAGATATAGACAAAATAGGCATGGGGCATGGAAAAAATTAAACAACATAAAGGAACATGTAGGAAATGAGGGAGGCCACAAAAAGATCAAATATTTGAATTATAGGCATAGATGAGGGAGAATAATACAAATCCAGTGGTATAGACCAGATCTTCAACAAGATCATAGAAGAAAATGTCACCAAATTAAGGAAAGATATGACCATACAGATACAAGAAATACATAGAACACCAAATAGACAAGATTTGAAAAGAAAATTTCCATTGCATATCACAGTTAAAACACAAGTATACAGAAGAAAGAAAATGTATTGAAATCTATTGGAGTGGAGGTGGACAAGTCATATATAAAGGAAATTCCATCAAAGCAACAGCCATTTTCTAATGAAAACTTTGATAGCTAGATGAGCTGGATCAATGCATCCTGAGTACTAAGGGACCATGATGATCAACCTAGATTAACATAACCAGAAAACTATCTGCCATAGTTGAAGAAGAAAGCAAACCTTCCACTATATAAATTGCCTAAAAATTTTATATCCAGCAGACCAAACCTAACAAAAATATATAGGGAGCATATGTTGGGCTGAAGAGAGGAATAAGTAGAACCGGTAGTCTGCAGAAAGAAAATAAATGAAGCTTTACTTGTTAAAACACAAAGTACCACTGAGAACACAAATAACAACAGAAATCAGTAACATAATGACTGCAATCAACACACACCTTTCAATAAAAACTTTACACATTGTCTTAATGTTCTAATAAAATGCCTAATTTGGCTGAATGGATTAAGAATGACAATCCATCTCTGTGTTGTTTACAAAAGAATTAGCTATAAAGATAGGCAAAACAATGGACACAAGTACTTCAACCAAATATGAACAGGAAGCAAGTAGGCATTGCTATGCTAGTATCAGACAGAATAAACTTAAAACTAAACCTGGTGAGAAAAGAAAAAAATGGAATACTTCATTCTAATCAATGAATCAATCAACCAAGAAGACATCATTACCTTAATATATATGGATCAAACATTGGGACACCCAATATCATAAAACTTCTACTACTAAAATCAAAGACACAGATTAGCATCAATCCGTTAAATGCGATTAACGGATTAATGTATTAAATGTGATTTCAATACTCTACTTTCTCCAATAGACATGTCATCCATACAAAAAAAGTCAGAGAAAATTTAGATTTAATTGGTATCATATGTAAAATGGACTTGATAGATATCTACAGAATATGTATAATGGACTTGATAGATATCTATAGAGTAGTCTACCTAAACACAGAAGAACACACATTCTACTCAGTAGCACATGGATGCTTTTCTAAAGTAGACCATATCATGGGGATACAAAACAAATCTTACAAATTCAAAATGATTGGAATCACTCCTTGTACCCTATCTGATCACAATGCAATAGAACTTAAAACTTACAGCAAGGAAATCTCTAGTTTATGCACAAACTCATGGAGATTAAACAATTCATTAATGAGTAGTGAAGAGGTCAAGAAGAAATCAAGAAAGATATAAAAAATCCTGAGACTTACTAATTAAGAAGAAAAATGCATCATAAAAACTCTAGCAACATTGCAAGGAGCCTTATGAAATAAATTTATAGCTGTAAATGACATTAAAAATCAGAAAGAGCACAAACAAATTAGTGATGTACCTCAAATATTTGGAAAAACAAGAACAAGCAAAACCAAAACCCACTAGATGCAAGAAAGAAAAAAGAGCAGGAATTAATGAAACAAAAATGAAGAAAAAAATCCAAGGAATCAATGCATTTAAGAGATGGCTTTTTGAGAAGATAAACATGCTCAACAGGCAATTGAACTAAGTAAAAGAAGGAAAGAGAGGGCCCACATTAATAGAATCTGAAATGAAGAGGGAATTATTACAACAGAGACCAATGAATTGAGATACTAGAAGGAATAATTTAAAAGTCTGCATGCCATTGGAAAATCTAAAAGAAGTGAACAAATTTTTTTATAATCAGTCAACTCACCAAAATTAAACAAATATGTCAATAATCTAAGCAGATCCATAACAAATGAGGAGATTGTAACAGTGATAAAAAACCATTTCAACTAAAAATCTTGCAGACCCAAATAGATTCACATAAGAACTCTATCAGGCTTTCAAAGATCTATAACCAAACCTTCTTAAAGAATTAAAAAAAAAACAGAAACAGAGGGAACACTCCCAAACTCCTTTTATGAAGCTACTATCATTGTAATATCCACAGAATTTAAGGATAAAACAAAAGCATAAAACTACAGGCTAATATCACTGATAAACATATGCTCAATATTACTTAATAACAGAATATAGAAATATATCATAAAGCTTATCCACCATAATTAAGCTGGTTTTAATCTGGAGATGCAAGGATGGTTCAACATACAGAAGTCAATAAGTGTAAAAATAAGTAGTTAAATAAATAGTCTTAAAGACAAAAATCACATGATCATCTCAAGAGAAACAGAAAAAAACCTCTGACAAAACCCATCACACTTTCTTTATGAAAGCCATGGAGAGAAAGAACAGATGAATGTGTCTCCACATAATAAAAGCTATATATGAGAAGCCTACAGCCAACATCATCCTAAATGGAGAAAAGCTTGAAGCAATCCCTGAAATAATGAATGAGACAGGGCTATTCACTATTCTCATTTCTTTCCAATGTTATTCTTTAGGCACTAGCTGGAGCAGAAATGCAAGAGAAAGATACTAAAGGAATACAAGTAGGAAAAGATTAAGTCAAATGATCCTTAAGAGATAGAAGAAAGACAGTAGAAAATGGAAAGACACCCTATGCTCATGAATTGTAAGAGGTAACTTTGCAAAAATGACCATTCTACCATAAGCTACTTATAGATTCAATGAGATCTCAACCCAAATCCCCATCTCATTCTTCACAGAAATAGAAAGAACTATTATAAAATTAATATGGAACCACAAAATTCCCAGAGAGCCTAGAGAAGCCTGACAAAAAAGAACAAAGCTGGAAAGAATGCCATTCCAGATCTTAAGGTTTATTAGAGAGCTATAGTAATAAAAACAATATGGTACTGGCACAAAAACAGACATATAGACCAATGGAACAAAATTGAAGACCTACACATGAGTACTCATAACTACACAACCTAATATCTGACAAAGATGCCAAAAACATATGCTAGAGAAAAGAAGGCATCTTCAACAAATGGGGATGGGAAAACTGGATATCCACATGCAGAAGAATGAAATCAGAACCATATATAGCCCAATGCACAAAAAACTAACTCCAAATGGATCAGAGATCTAAATGAGAAACCGGAAATACTGAAACTTCTAGAAAAACACAGAGAATACATGATATAGGTATAAGAAAGGTCCTTATTTTCCCAGAAATTGGGGCCCTCATAAAACTAAAAAAAATTTCTACACAGCTAAAGAAAAATGTATGCCAGGTGAAGAGGAAGCTCACCAAATGAGAGAGAATCTTTGTTAAATATCTGTCTGGCAGTGGATTAATATCCAAAATGCATAAAGAACTCAAAGAACCAAGTGTCTAACAAATGAAAAACGGGCATGGGACTTGAACAGAGAGTTCTCAAAAGAAGGGGAAAAAAGAACACGGCTAAGAAACATTTTTAAAAAAATGTTTATCATCCCTAGCAATTAGGGAAATGCAAATCAAAATGAATTTGAGATTTCATCTAACCCCAGTTAGAATGTCCCAAAACAACGGAGAATAAATGAAGGAGTGGGTGTGTGAGAAAGGGAACCCTTGCTCATTGTTGGTGGGATTACAAACTGGTCTAGAATTCTCAAAAAGCTAAAAATAAATCTATCACATGACCCAGCTATACTACTTCTTAGAGCACAAAGCACCCTATTCCACATATACTTCCTTAGCCATGTTCGTTGCTGCTATATTCGCAAAAGATTGGAAATGGAATACTCTAAATGTCCTTCAATTCATGAGTGAATAATGAAAATGTGCTATATATACACTATGGGATATTATACAGCTGTAAAAAAAATGAAATCATGACATTCTCCAGTAAAAGATGTAACTAGAAAAGATCATATTGAGTAAGGTGACTCAGATCCAGAAAGACAAGCAGTACAAGTTATTTAAAGGGTCAAATGGAAAAAAAAATGAGGTGGGGCTTTAATTAGGGAGGAGGGAGGAAGCTAAGTACAGAAGCTAAATACTCTTATTTTGTAAGAGTAAGGATGTTTGGAAAAGTCATAAGGAATAATATTATTATGTACTTAGCTAAAATTACATGTAATACATATAAATCTGTGTATACATAGTTTAAATGAAAACCTTTCATATGGGCTAATAATGCTTTCCCAAGAGCCATTGTTTGACAACCCCACACTCCAAACATCAAGCATGAGAAGCTCCTATTGAGTGGTTGATTGGGAATGTCCAAGAGACATCTAAACATGTCTAGGGTATTGCTGTTGCTCTTGGTTGCCAACCAGAAGCTGAGAGCAAGTCCTTTTTGCTGAATACAGTATGTTCTTCAGATACAGGATTCAGAGGATAAAGAATTTGAACTGGATGTGACCTGAGAAGCCTTCCCGAAGACTAGCTTTCATGGTACCAGAAGTTGCCATGCAAGCTTCCAACAAAAGCACCAATAGTCCTACCCAGTTAAGATTTCTATGAACTCTAGCAACATACACTTTAGCCTCATTTTAATGTTTATCCTTATACCCACAAATAAGTGTAGGTGTCATCCCTCACCAAAGACATTTCCAAACACGTACACAATGTATTTGAATCATATTTACCCTATTTTGTCACTCTCTCTTGTCTACCTCCCCCTTCAAACTAATCACATTGCCCTTCTGTATTCATTTCTCTTCTCTTTTTTTCTGACCCAGTGAGTTTCATCAGGGTTGTTTAGAGGAGGATTTTATCACCCAGGAGGTAAACAGGAGGAGACCACTGAAGAACTCCTGTAAACAAGAGATTAACAGAGGATAACAGGAGGATGGCTCCACCACTAGAAAAAAAAATCTCTCCTTCCTCATCAACCATAATTGTCCATAATGACATTATTTTCAGTATTCTGCAAGCCCATCTTTTCTTATACTGACCACCTATCTATCTTTTTGTAGTGTCTGTTGAAAACATTTTGTACAATTATTTTACAGGGTGCTTTTTGTTACTATTTAATTGTAAAAGCTTTTGCTTTATTTCTATTCAGTTATGTAATCTATAATTATGTTCTCCATGTCTTTTTCACAAATACCAATTTAATTTTAATAATCTCTACTTTCCTTATTTTTTATATTCTGAGTTGTAATTTTTATGATCAGTCAATAAACAATAATCTTCTAACCCAATGATTTCATTATTAGTTTGTGTGCGCATGTGTTGTCTGTGTGTGTGTATGTTTGTGGAGATTGAATACAGGACTTCATGCATGCTAAGTATATGTTACACCGCTGGAACTATTTCCACAATCTCTCCAATATTTTCTCTTTGAAAAGATTAATAATTAATAATTCTAGCACTTCATGTAGGTCTTTGCTGATTCAGTAGCCTGTTCAATTATAATTTCTCCTGTGATTCTTCTAGGAAGAATTCATTCAGGCATCCCTGTGTACTTTCATAACACCATATGTACATTTACCTAAGGATATTTAATTATAATTGTTTTAATGTTCACTTCCCAACCAGGAGGTGAGCTTTAATTCATAGTGATAAATAAATATTATTTATTTATGAATGTCAAGTACCAACATTGTGTCTAATATATAGCAGGATTTCATTAAAATTTTGTTGCATGGATGAATAATTGAAAGCGATTATAATATTAATTCTTTAAATAATTTTTATGAAGCATTTCTACAGTAATACTTCATTAAAAACTCACAAGTAACCCTTGAACTAGACATTGTGCTATTTTTGTGTTTACAAACTGTCAAGGGCTCTTCAAAGCCTGATGAATTTAGTTTGCCATCCCAAAAGCATCTCTGATATTATATGCTGAATTTTCCAGACTTAGTTTCTATTATACTTCATGTATTCAGTGTACAAGTTGATTTGGAAACTTCATTATTCTTCATCTGTGCCTGTAATTTTTCCTATTTACATTCATTTACGTTCTTCCTCCCATCTTCAAATTCTCCCACCTCATTTCTTTCTAAGCATATACTACTATCCATCTCAAAAATCACAACTTTTATGTACATTCCCATAATTTTACCAGATAAATTTATTATAAATGCCAGTACTCCTTTATCCACAAACTTCACTCATAAATTTACATCCCTTTACCATAAGTGGAATAATGATGTCTATTCTTAGATTCCCATCATTTTTCTCTTCATTCCTATTTCCTGACTTATGACATGTTTTGGTTTTTTTTTTATTAGCAGATTATCTCTGCTTGTGTTTCCTCTTCATCCAAATTGCCCTATCCAAGCTGAGAGATTTGAGAGATTTCATTTGTAGCTCTAGCAGGTACTACAAGTATTACTTGGGCCCTTCGTTGCTTCCTTTGAAAAGGAGATCTAGTCTTGCCCGCCTTTGAAAGCTTTGTAAATTTCATGCTACAATGAATAGTAAAGTTATTAGCAAATTTAACATGCTGCACAAATATAAAGTATTGTAGTCAGATTTACCTGGAAACAACCCATCTACACCCCACCCTTGAAGACAAATGTGTTTGAGCAGCACTTTCTGGGGGAGGTGTATATTTGACATTCTATAAAATGATCTTTGATTTCTAAATCTGCCTGTACCAAAGACAATTCCTGAGTTAGTTCCCTCCTCCTCCTCCTCCTCTTCTTCCTCGTTCTCCTCTTCCTCCTCCTTCTCCTCCTTCCCTTTCTCCTCCTTCTTTCTCCTCCTCTTTCTCCCCTTCTTTCTCCTCCCCTTGCTCCTCCTCCTCATTTTTGCCTTTTGCTTGGAGTTTAATTAGAATCTTTTGAATCCCTTTGTACGCTGTCCAACATCTGCTCATGTTTTACTATGTCAGGTTCTGTTCAGCTAATGCAAAAGTGAACAATGACCCATTTTGCTTGATTTACTCAGTTTTTTTTCCCCGTGTCAATCCCTGGCCTATAGGTGTTTGTTATGTCTTTTATATAGTCCTGGGACACAGAAAGCAGGAAGGGAAAGTAGAAGCTGAGAGTAAACAGTTACTTAATATCTTCAATATCACTAAGGGATCATGCCCACCTATGCAGAGTTGTACGATTATTACAACTAGCCCACTCTCCCTTTCTAATGAACTCTCTCCATCTTTGCCGAACCTCCTCTGTGTGTTATATCATCCTCGTTTTTTTTTTTCTGCTATACATCCTTCTACACATTCCAGTCATAATCTTTTAAGTCCTTTATACTCATTTAAGACTAACTCTGGCCCTCTTTATTAAATTTAACTTCTCTACTTTTTCTCAATGCAAATATTTTAAACAAGCTATTCGGTGATACAAGAAGAGGCTGCAGTTAAAAGCAGGGTCCTTGGAGCAAGATATCCTGAATTCAAATTCTATCCTTGCCATACTCCCTTTCTAAAGATTTAAGTCACCAAACGTCTATTACCTCAGTTAAAATTTTTTTAAAAAGCTATACAATGGCCTAACAAGGTGAGCTAGAGTCTCTACTTGATCCATTGATGAAATGAGTTAATAAAACTATACTACAGGCTAATGAGGTGAGCCAGAGTCTCTATTTTATCCACTGATGAAATGAGTTAATTAAATCAAAAAGTTAAATTAATTGTCTAGGAAATTCAGAAAGAGTACTTAAGCAACAATTATGCTAGTATATATCACATTTTATGCCAATTAAAGGAAGTAATGGAACTTCGTACATAGGCATAAGTGCATGGCTTTGGACTCGAAAAGGTCTAAATTCTTATTTGGTCTCTGGTCTCTTCTACTTACTGGCCATCCATGTAACTCAAGTGACATATATATAAAATATGTAATAATATAATATAATAATAATATAATATAATATATATTATATATGTGTGTGTGCGTGTGTAGAATATATGTATCCTATCATACAAATAGTATCTTCAATATAATGCCCTGTATTAAATAAAATGATATGTAAATATCTATACCATAAGTGTTAAGTGTAATATAAAGATATGTATCATATTTAACAAGCTTTGGTAAAAAATAAATACACTAGTAAATTAACTCATTTTCTTTCTCAGGCTGTTGCAATACATTTCTGTAATGATTTCATCCTGATCTTTCGCAATCTTCATTTATTTGAGTAGAAGAGCTTTAATTGTACATCAGAAGTCAAGTTGGATTGCAGACTTATTTTTGCATATACTAGATTTGTGATAATTCTCAGTTGATAAAGGATCAATGGCAGTATTGTACAAACAAGACTGCAAAGTTTGAGAAACACATAAACAAATAGATAGTTCTAATTAACTCAAAAGATGAAAGTCCTTTAATTATATTCCAAAGTATGCCCATCTCACTCAGTGGTAAATTACAGCAACCTAATGATGTACCAAGTCCAGAAAGCCCCAGGTGGACTGTTTCAAAGGTTCTGTGTACTTGTTCCTTGGGTTAAACACAAAGAAGTAAGATAATAAATTGTGAGACATTTTCTTGGTATTTATCTTCAAAGTGCTTTGCTTTAGAAAATGGCTTTTCCATTTGTATGCATATTTCTGTACAGTATCAAGTTGTGGGATCAAAGAAGAAAAGACCAAAAGGAAAGTTTTATTGTAATTGTGTACTTTTGTCTCAGAGAAAGAATGAGGAATATATTTCAGTAAGAATATGAAGCATAAGTAGTCATTAGGGTGAGAATCAGGGACATGAAAGCAACTTTACCAGGTAAATAAGAATGCTTATTAGGAACTTTAACATATATGGAGATCCCGAGGCTCAAATTAAGATACACTATCTATTCCACCATCATCTATTTTTCTTTCTATTCAAGTAGATTAATCAAACCATAGGCATAGCAAATAGAACAAATGAAAAGCTTTACTACTCATCTTTACCCATCTGTGCCATTCATGTGGTTCATAAATTCACATCAGTGGTTTAAAAAAATCAATATTCCTCATTAATTTCCACATAATAAAACTGTGACAGCCACAACTTTACTTGGGCCATCATCAAAATTCTTCCTCACATGAAAATGAAAGCTTAAGTATGCTTTCAGATATTAGCACTGAATGCTATTTATGGCACCTCTTTAAATACTGTTATTGGTACTACAGTTTAATGCTAGATAGGTAGAAAGTAAAAATAAATTGCGTATTTCAAAATGCAAATCCAAATCCAATAATGAACTGAATTATCTTCTGCTCATTCCTTTCCTTCAAATCACCATTATAATTTGACTAGCAAGAATGTTTAAGGCTAGAGTAATACTTTAGACTATTTAGAATCACTCAAGTAGGAAATAAAACTTACCACTAGGTAGGACAAGTACTCTAATTTTAAAAATATGCTAATTAAAAAGATAAATAAAACCCTTCATTTGAAATCTTAGCAGAAGAAATACTATAAGTTAGGAAATAAAATGAATTACCCTGTTTTGAGGGCCTGGACATTTTCTTTTCAGGTTTTTACTGGAGGGAATGGCACAATTCTTTAGATTGCTTGATTTGCCAGGTTATTACAATTATACTTTTCCCCAAGGGGAAAAAAAAAGGAAAGATAAAAAAGAGAGGTGCGTACTGGTAAGGAAAAGATTTTGGAAAACTGGAAATGGAGTGTTATTTGGAGGCCCTACCACAAGGGAATCTCTATGAAAAAATTTTGTCCTAAGCACTGGAAGAGTTTTATCTATTAGCTACAGAGGAAGAGAAAAAGGAAGTGAGGACTATTGAGAAAGATTGCCGACACATTTAGGGAATTAGAACTCAATGAGTGTGGTCTACACAATAGAAAATGACTTGCAGATCTGTTGCCAAGATATATAGGTGGTGGATAAGTATATTCCTCTGACTCAACAGCTTTATTTATCTGTATATTTGATATATTGGCAAACTATAACTGTACATATTTATGATTATAAAGTAATATTATGGTTATTTTTATTTTTACTATTTTTAAATTTTTCATTGTGTATATTCATCATACATGTTACTGGGTTATATAAGAACATTTCATACAAATATTTTGGGCTTTGGGCATATTCCTCCTTATACTTCCTCCTTTCCTTGCCTTTCCTTCCCCTTAATGTTAATTAATGAATTGACATTCATTAATGCTTTTTGTTATTCAAGACAGTTTTGGTCATACTTGCATATCGTACATGCGTACATACACGAACTATTTATGTATCTGTGTATAATCGATGAATGACAAATGAAAAAATACATATAACATTTTCAGACTGAATTAATTTGCTTAATATGATTGCCTCTAGTTGCATCTATTTTCCCACAAATTATAATAACTTCACTCATCGTTGCTGAAAATAATTCTTTTAGTTGCCTAACTTTTTGAAAAATGTGGAAAAACCAAAGCAAATGAACTGAACTATCCTTATGCCAGTCCTACTGTTTCATTGTTTTAAAGAACACATGAGATAAATCAACTTAAGAAAGAAAAGGGTCTGGACCTATAGCCCAGTTGGTAAAGTGCTTGTCTAGCAATCTTCATTTCCACAGGAAGAGTGAAAAAGGGATATTTTAGCTCAGAGGTTTTAGTCAATAGTCACTTTACCCTGTTTGCTTGGGCACTGTGTTGGTAAAGTACATCATGGTGGGATCAAATGGTAGAGGTGGCCTGTCTGGTATACAGAGATAGAGAGAAGAGGCAAAGATTCCCAAATCTCCTTGAAATGTATGACCTCAATGTCTTAACTTTCTTTAACTAGGCACTACCATCCCTCACTAGTGCCATGGGATAAGGAACAAACTTTTAACAGATGGGCACTTGGGGAATATTTCATACCCAAACTATACTACCAACAAAAAAAGACCCAGGGCCCATATAATTTCATTCAAGAGATGTCTCTCTTCACATATTTTATTTTCCCTACTTTATGAGAATGTTTGAATAGTTTACCTCCATTTCCTACCTTCTACTTTTGCAACAGTTTGGCTATGCTTCATAAGCTTTAATAGTGCATTTTGTTATATGTGGATACTAATCATTGATACTAGTATCCACAGACATAAAAAAAAAAAAAAACTATTCAACAAGAAAAGTCCCAGTTGGAGCAAAGGGATCTCCATGATAGGGTGGAAATTGAACAGAGGGTGCAGGTGGAATGAGGGAGGATGGGAATGGAAGTGGAGGGGACCAGGAGGAGGAGAGGTAAAGAGGTGGAAAATATATAGGGAGATGATAAGAATTGGGAGACAATAAGAGGGCGATCAGGAGACCTAGTATAGTGGAAACTCACAGGAACCTGGGGGAGAATCTAGCAAGGGTCTCTAGTAATTGGGGATAGGAAGCCTGAACAGGCAAGGCTTCCAGTGGTGAGACTGGGACACCATCCCAGCTACAAAACCTCTGACTTATGTCCTATTCACCCTGCAACACCTTCATTGACAAAGGAAGGGCAGAAACCCATGCCAAAGGAGGAAACCCCTGCCTGAAACTGAAGGACAGGACAGGAACATATCTAGAGACTGGATAACCTGGAGATGATTTCTAATGATGTCATGTTCTGCTCATTGCTTAGTATCTAACCCAGTCCTCACCAGAGAGGCCCTGTTCAGCAGATAAGAGGAGCATATGGAGAGGCCCAGGGCCAAACATTGTGCAGAGATTGGGGAATCCCATGGAAGAGGGAGCAGAGCAATGGTGGAGACCAGAGGGGCTTTGGACACCAGGAGAACAAGCCCCACATTGTCAACTGACAAGCACTCTTAGGGGCCCAC
The DNA here is from genome assembly GCA_026225945.1 of Cricetomys ansorgei. Lineage (NCBI taxonomy): Eukaryota > Metazoa > Chordata > Mammalia > Rodentia > Nesomyidae > Cricetomys > Cricetomys ansorgei. The sequence goes on from JAMJFZ010003396.1 coordinate 9,010,383, forward strand.
AGAGACTGAAGCCATATACACACAGCCTGTAGGATCCCCTAAATATATCTCATGGATGTCTAGATTGGTGTCATTGAAAAACTCATACAGGCTGGGGTGGGGGTGTGTGACCATTTTACTGGACCTTGAGACCCTTTTTCTCCTGTCTGGCTGCCTGGCCCATCCTTAATATAGGGATTGGTGTCTGGCCTTGTTCAATCTTGCTAGACCATGCCCTGATTGTGCTGTAATCCTGGGGTGATGGTTCTTTTTTAGGGAGAAGGAGGAGATGTTTGTGGGTAGTGATCTGGTAGTGATGGGGGGCGTTTGGGAGAGATTAGGGGTGGAGAGAGGAGAGCCAGGATATATTCTATAAGTTGTATGAAAGAAGAAAAACTAAAAATAAATTAAAAGTAAAAAATAAATTAAAATTAAAAAGCATAGTGCCACTTTGTGGCAAAGATGTATGGTATGAACATGTTCTCACTTCACAAACAAAGCCATTATGGCTTACCTAGACCATAGTCATATTGTTAAAGAAATGGTAAAGAACTCTGTAAACTAAGAAGAAAAAAGAGAGCAAAATAACATTTTTGCTAGAATTCACATTTAAGTGAAAATGATTGGTAAATGTGGCATCTAGTAAACTGTTAGCCTCTCACTGACATATTCATTGTTCCCTGCCCTAATTGTATTATAACAATTGCCATCAAGATGATAAGTGAAGTCTCTTTCTAGTGAGATGACCTTGAATAACCTGAGCTAATCTTTGAGTGTTTATCAGACTATTTAAGTTTCTCTACTCAGTACTCATTCACTGCTATTTGAGAGAACACAGTGAATTAAAGCTGGGTATATGATTCTTCTGTTGCTATGTGCTGTATATGTATAATGTGCCACAAGTTCAGTGGCTTAAACAACACACATTTATCAGCTCATTTCTGTGGGTTGGAAGCCTGACAAAGTATGCTTTAGCATTGTGTTTAGAATCTTACATTACTGAAATCAATGTATCAGCAAGCTGTGTTCACATTAGGATCTTGGAGTCCTCTTTTAAGCTAATTCCAATTACTGGCAGAATATAGTTTCTTGTAGGAGAGAGGTGCCTATTTTGTTGATCTCTGTGAGCTGAGAGCCTCTCAGTTCCTTATGATTAAAGCTATCCATATGTCTCCAGTGGCTCCCTCTAACTATAAGGAAAAACTGTACATCCCTATCCCTTGTTCTTTAAAATTCCCTGAGGTCTCTTTTTGGCTTTCATTTAGCTCATGGAAAGGTGACTATGTAGTGACAGATGACCTTGAACTCCTGATCCTCCTTCCTCACCTCTGTAGTGCACCACCATGCATAGATTTTATTAGGTTCTGGATTCCAACCCAGGGCCAGAAATCCAACATGTTGGGCAAACAATGTACTAAACTGAGATATATCTCCAGTCCCAGTATCTTTCTGATTACTTTCCCTACCAATTAGAGGCATCTATCTGTCGTTAGTGGCTCTATTGATTAGATTTGGACTACCTCGGTAATCTTCTTCTAGAGTCAACTGTACTGCATATAATTGTACGACATAACAATGAACATGTTATCTCATCAGACCACATGTTCTAGGGGAAAATAGCACAGGGATGTAAACAGAAATTCTTTTAAAATTGCTTCCACTACCCAAATAAGAATATGTAAAACAAAATCTTAGGTTTGCTTTTCTCTAGAGTCAAGTAATTCCCAACAATCATTTTCTTAAAACCATGTAGTAGAAAGTTATTTTTTGAAAAGAAACCTGAGCAAAGTAAAAAACAAAGTTACCTGCTGTATGGATATATAATTGCAAGAAATCCATATATCCCAAACACTGTAGAAAAAAATATGGCTAAATGCAAATCATACACTTTTACATGAATATTTATGGAATGCCAATATCTTGATACTTTGTGAAAAAGGATATGTGTGATTCCTTTCTAAATCTAGGAAGTCAGCAGCAAAAGAACAGGCAGTTGGGACTATTCTCAGTACTCATTTCATCCACTGGGAAAGGAGCTGGAACACTGAATGATCCTTCCTGGCTGTGACTTAAAGTGACTGTTTCCTGAAAAATCATTTCTGACATGCAACTGGCACATGCAAAGGAGTAGAGATGAAGACTTATTTTTTTCAGTATTAGGAAGAGCAGATTCTCATTAGCAGAGGAACTGCCAGGCACCTGGCCCAGGCAGATGGACCTAATGAGATAAAAAGCTCATGGTTTCTTATAAGTTACTGGCAGAAAGGAGAAGATTCTTTTAGGTGATTTCCTCCCCTACCACTTTGGACTTACATTTTCTAGCCATTAGGATGCCCTTGAATCTTTAACTTTTATGACAAAATGATTTTCATAGAACCTTAGTTCCTCTACTATTAAAATCTTCCTGTGATCAAGGCTGTTTGGAAAAGAAACTACTCTTTCTCCTAAAAATTTTAGTCCCTATCAAGAACCAGAATGAAAATTTGCTGGAAGTGAATGCCATTAGGTGTATACTGAATCTTCAGTGCCAAATGGACCTGATAGAATATTTACAACAGGCTTCAGCAAATATTTCAGTATTAATTTCACACAGGCAGGCCTAGAGATTTAGATTGTAACTCACAGTTATTGTCCATTCAATAAATTAATCAATATATCAATAGGTCAATTATTTCCAAATTTGTTGGGTAATGTTCTAAACTTGATTAAACAGACACAATAGGAGCCTAATCTGACACCTTGAGAATTGAATCAATAGCCAATACTTATTGGTGGTTTTCTCTAAATGGGGCATCACAAAAAAGAACTTTCTATAGCTCTAGTGATCAGTATGAAATTACAAGGCAAGTCCTGTTATGATCCATGCTTTAGAAAGGGGCATCAAAATCCTCATACTAACAACATACAGCTTAAACTCAGCAAATTAGCAAACAAAATAATATATTTCATTGTGATTTTTTCATACATGTATATCATGTACTTTATTTGAATCACTAAACTGTGGAATTTGATCTCACTCATGATAAAATATGCAGGAAGGAAAGCTTGTGGAAAAATGTTTCTTTCTAAATCACTGCTTTAAAATTATCACAAAGAACTTCTAAAAAGACAGAAAGATTACCCAGGACATAGCTCATTAGACTGGTTTAAGTAAATCATGTAGAACTCAACAGAGTACTTGGATATAAGATTTCAAATTGAGTTGTGCTTTCATAATAAAATAATGGACACAAAACACAGAATAAGCCTGTTATAGAAGATAAATAAGTGGCTGCTATACACAAAAAAGTTGCTTTCTCAGCATTATTAGGCACCAGAGAGGTGCTAGGTAAATTCATGATGAGATACCCAAAAATATCTGAGTAGTTGAACAAAAATGTCCCTGACAATAATGAATGTTGGCAAAGATACGGAGTATTAGGATTATTAGGAATTCTAGTATACTGCATCATACAAAAATGAAGTATTATTAATGAAGTTAGCCTATATCACTTCTAGAGCAGAGACATTATATATTTTTCTTCTGATCTTTCAAAGGATTTTTTTCTTGGTTTCTTCTTTTTTTAATTTTTCTAGCTTTTGCTTTCAGACCAATATAGAAATTGACATTTATGTGCTTAATATTTTACTATTACAAACTTATCCTTTATGAACCTCATGGTATAGCAGGTAGCTACGGTGTGGCTCAATAAAGAAGACAAGGAGGCATTTTCATAGAAGCAAACCCTGCCCAGACCTCATCAGAGGCAACCACCTGTCATGGCAACTGTCATACTGGACAGTGGAACCCTGATTGTCTGATCTCAGGGATCTTAATTGACACAGAAGCTCCTCAGGTGTTTCACTGATTTAAAAAAAACAAAACTGTGCCTCCTCATAATGGCTTTGCCAGAGAGCAGCAAGCAGGTGCAGATCATGAAGAATCAAACATATTTTACATAAAGCCAACACCTGCAGACGTTACAAAATGCCAAGGCCTAGGCAGCCCATCCCCCAACAATGCAAGAAACAACCATTTTAAACATAACTGAAAATAAACTTATGCAACACATGGGAGCCATTATGCATTGGAATTCAGAGTTTTTCAAATTTTGTTAAGGTAGTGCTGTAACATATAAAATGTGTTACACATTACTTACTCTTAGTGAGGCTTGGTGAAGACTCTGCAATCAAACACATTAATATTTCTTTAAGCAGTATGAATATTCACATTAAATGGGATGTGTAAAGGCTTTAATTAGTTTCCTATCAGTTTCCAATAGGTGTTGCTGCCAAATGAGCTACAGAAAACCTTTCGGTTTTCAGACATTAGGGTATTAAAAGTGTGGATAAGGGATTTTGGACTTGCACATTCTCAGAAGCACTAATTATCTGAGTTCAAATTTAGTCCTGTATCTCACATCAATTTTAGATACTTTACGATAATATCCTTATACCAAGTGGAGGGTTGTAATCTACCCTGCTCATCATTTGTTTTATATTATGGAGAAGGCTTTTTTTCCCTTGGTCTACTGCCCTATTATCTACAGTGTGGACCTCTGGGAAGCCAAGTGTATATTTGTGTGTGTGTGTGTGTGTGTGTGTGTGTGTGTGTGTGTATCTACTCCCTTGAGAGCAATTTTGGGAGTGAACATAGGGCATAAGATTAGCTTATGATTTAGTTATTCAGGAGTTCCTTTTATAATACTCCATGATGTTTCATCATTATCTGCTTTTAGAAACTCCCTATGAGTTTCTTAGACTTTATTTTTCTCCTCTAAATAGTCCTTTTTCATGACCTTGATAGTTTTGAGGAGTATTGCTCAGAAATTTTTTAGGATGTTGCTCAATTTATAGTCATCAAATATTTTTCTCATGACTAAACGATGATTATGGACTTAAGGAAAACTACAGATTGAAGTGTCGTTCTCATCACACCACATGTACATCATACAACATCATATCGTATCATATCATATCATATCACATCATATCATATCTTATCACATCTTATCAGTATCTCTTGTCACTAGTGAGGTATTATTTAACAGGTCTTTCCACTCTGTACTTTCCTCTCTCTTTTATGTACTTGCACTTTATAAAAAAACATTATGTTTTTGAGACAGATTATCACTAAGTAGCCTGGCATTTGCTATGTACACTAGACTGGCTTCAAAATCACAGAGCTAGGCCTGCCTCTGCCTCTGCCTCTGCCTCTGCCTCTGCCTCTGCCTCCTGAATGCTGAGACTAAAGGTATACATCACTGTTTCCAGCTGCACACTCTGACTTTTATATTTTCTTTTAATTTATTTGCTGACTTATATTAACAAAATATGATATTGTTCATAAGCTACCACCTACACAGTGTCACAGACACACAAGGGTCATGTAAACAGATCATTCTGATGGATGGTGTCACATTCTGTTGCTTATAGAAGTTCTTCATTTAAGGACTTTAGTCTTCCTATCTGCTATATGTACATAGTCAGAATCTATGTTTGTCTATCATTCTCCCTTTCCTCAGTGGATGTGAGAACGTTGACTTATGGTTCTATAGTTGTGTCCTCTTCTTGCAATTCTAAAGGTTTACTTCAGTACTAACCAGTGCGTTGTTTTTCTTTAAAGATCTGTTCAGAAACTGTCACTGTGAACACTACTCACTTTACAAGATGATTTATAAGGAGGTGCTATTAATTCTAGGAGGATTTTAGAATCTTTCTTAGCATTTTTGTCTTCTCAGCTTAAATTTGCTACATAATTAATAGAACACAAGCTTTAATATTCATTTAATGTTGCACTGATTTGATTTTAACTCATTTAAATTATTTATCCAAATTCCATGCAAAATATATTCCAACACCAAGATTAATTTACTTAATTAAACTTTTGATTAAAAATAAGACCCTAGTACTTACCTATATGGATTTTTCCTTGAGCTAGACTGTGGAGAATTGCAACATAGAGCTGTATTTCAAGTGCCTTGTAATTTTGGTCAAATACAAATGATGATAGAATTAAAGGAATTAACCTACACATAATTGCAAGATCTTTTACCAAGAGCCTTGCTGAAAAACATAGTTGTTAATATTATAAGCAGTGAACAGTTCTACTTCTTGTCAGGTTTGTCTTCAAATGGTTTCAAGTTATAAATATTTCTCTGAAAAATTCCAACGATTTAGACTGAAGTAGGTGGTTTTATTTATTAACCTTATAAGCGTTTTTCTTCTGCTATGGGGTTCTTTCTCTGTGGTGAGAACAGTGAGGACCTAAATATAAACTGTATGTAATAATTGTCTAAAATGTAAGAGTTATCTAGTAGAAGAGCAAGACACATACAAAGACAAGTAGAAAAGAAAGCAGAATGAGACAGAGGATCAAAGAGAAGGTTAACAAATCCAAGGAAGTCATTACCTCTGTCTGAGTTGATGTGAAGAGGTTACATTTCTTTATTTTTCTGCTTTACAACTTGATATAATCAACCCTATAGCTTAACAAATGGCCCTTTTTTTCATCCCCAAATTTTTAGGGCTTATTTATCTCTTATTTATTTCAAATTTTCTCCCCTCATTCCTGCATACTGAAATTCTAATTTCTATTTCTATATCTACTCAATTATTGCTGCTTCTGTCAAAGCATCCATTATATTTACAAACCAAGTAATGTGTTGATGCAAAAATATCTTTCCCCTAATATTCCATAACATTTCTTTCTTATCATTTTGTGACACTTTTATTGTTCTGTTTGTATTTTTCTTCTTATCGGATCAGTTTTGTTTGAGTACATCCATGGTAATTTGCTGACATATTGTCTATAAGTGCCTTTGATCAACAACTACAGAGATAAGTAGTTGCAACAGGAATCTTGTGGCTTGTAAACCTAAACTATTTCTGGTCCTTTACTGTTGATGGTTGCTGACTCATCTACTAGGTTATAAGTCCAGCTCAATATAGAACTTATCTTACTTATTTTTGTACATTATTTTCTAACGTGTTAGGTATTCCTTGACTATCCACTGAAGTAAATTGAGACTTATTAAAGTGAGTAACTATGAATGTATAAGAGCAACCACAGGAGCAGGTGTGAAAATGTGACATGTAAAGTGCCATTGCTGAACAGGAGATATGGTTTCTTTGCTCAAAGCAGTTAGCATGAAATTTAAAAAAAGAATCTGAAGCAATTATAAGTCTAAACACATTAGAATATGTTAATTTGAAACTGACCTTTTGATGAAACATTTTTCAGAACAAAATTGATTTTTTTCCTGAGGATATAAATATTCATATCTATACACATACCAGTTATCAATTCCTTCATATAAATTTGTCCTCAGACTTTTAGTTCAAAGACTATGTATGTAATAAATTCAGTCTTCATTGAATAAAACAACCATATTCTTAGAATTTACAACGTTGTGCCATTTCTGATAATTATTTCAACTATCTAAATTGTCACATTCAATTTTCTTATTTTAATAATATGTCAAATTTTATAACAAAAAAACATTACTGGGACCAGAATTATTCTTTATCCTAGAAGGCAGCTAGGCTCACCAATATATTGCCAATGAAGACATTACCCTTTTTCCTGAATAAAAACAAATCTTGAAATATTCTAAAAATTATTTTAAGGCATTAGATGTCAGAAAAAAAGACAAATGATCTTTGAAAACTTGAAAATACTGATGTTGCTCTAGATTTTCTCTCGAGAGAGACTTCTCAAGTCATGATATACTGAGCAAGTACTTAAACAAAGTCCAATCAAATCTTAGAATTGGGAGAATGGCTTGAGAGCTGATAGAAACTATAGTGATATGTCAGGATATGATCATTGAAATTTTGAAGAAGTGGAGTGTACCTCCAGAAATCTACAGAGGATTTCTATAGAGCATTCAGTTAACAAGGAGCACGAAACTGAGAAAAATAAATAAGGTAAGGGGGAAAAAACAGCAAAAAGAACTAGGAAGTATGATCATTCATGTGGTGTTAGAGTACTCAGAAGAGTTTTACTTATAAGACAAATATTAAGACAAGAGGATCAAAGGGCAAAGTATATTATATCTTCATAATGATATAGGCTTTTGTGTTGGCTACTTATTCATATGTCCTCTATCTACACTCAAGCTACATTGTTGTATTTTATAATTTCCTAAGTTTAATAGTTCAATCCAAATCAAAATTCTTCATCAAGAAGCTTCATCCCTACTAGATAGCTTTCATAATGCTGATGATGCTATGCATACCGTTGGAAGAGAAAATTAATCACCAATCATGTTGTATGAACCCTAAGAACTACATTAATGACTGGCCTGGAAAAATATACCCACTGGTATAATAGTGGCACAAACATCATGGGAGTAACCAACCACTTTCTGGTTGGATTTAAGTCCCACTCCATAAGGAAACCAATATCTGACACTATTATTGGCCCATGAACTTATGGCTAAACATATGATAGGCTCCAAGGAAGAACTTACTACTATTATTCTGCCAACTGGAGAATATTAAATTGACTACTTCTAACTTATCATTATACCCATAAATCAATGCTCTCTCTCAATCTTCGTCTGAGATGCTGTTGTTTTCCATAGATGGTAATTAACGCAGAGAACCACAACTGGCCAAGGTGCAGATAATAAGAGACTACAGAATATTCTTCACTAAATGGAACATATAAACTACACACTCAGCTTTCAAGTTTCATTATAGAAAAGGAAGAGAAAAAAGTGTAAAAGCCAGAGTCAGTGCATGACTATATGGAAACAATGCCTCCTTACACAGGAGGGCAACTGCACATATGAACTCACAGTGGTTGTGACATCATGCACAAAGCCTGTATAAGCCAAAGTCAGACCAAATCTGAGAATGTAGATTGGAATTGGACACAAAATCTCACTCCTAGCCATGAAGCTATTGGCAATTGTTAGCTGATAGAATCAGGAGACAGAGTTTCGCTAAGAGTTCATCCCCTGGTAAGTCAACCATGATCTAGTAGAAAGACCACACATCCATGACTATTTGATCATAACAAATTGATCTTGATGGGCTTAAATTTGAAAAAGTAAATGGGTATAATGGGTGGGTGTTTTAATCGTGTAGGGTAAAGGAAGTTAATTCAGAATGAGGGTAAGGGAAAAGGATAAAATAACAGTAAGGATATCTAAAAAAGGCATAAATAATCATATTATTGTTTATTTAATTAAAACTAAATATAAGTATATGCATATCCATTTAAACACATAGGTTAAATAGATAACTTGGGCTGACAATGCTCCCCCAACAACCAAGGACTATCTAACAAAACCCCCAATACCAGAGGACCTAATATGTGACTTGAATCCATATTCTCTGAAGACTAGCTTTCATTGTACCAGAAGATTCTATGCAAGCTTTCAATCTAGAGAAGAAACCAAGAGTCCTCCACAGCTATGATGCCTGAGAACCACAATGAGGACCAGCAAGGTACAATAACATTAAAGGTGCAATAGAGACATTCATACTTTGGGGACACTCAACAGCTCTCTAATAGGACTTAACATACATTCAATAGTAATGAAATCATGCCTGATACTGGAAATCTAGCAAACTACCTATGGCTAATGAAATCATGGATCTTGGAGGAAAAACTACAACTACCACTTTATTAAACAAGCGTATTCTCTAACTATACTCTTTGTTCTAATGCCCACAGATAAGTGTTAAAAATCAGCATCTATTGGGGAAATTAGAATTAAGACTCCCTTGTCCCAGTCTTTATAGCTATCACCAAGAAAACATAAAAGAAAAAATGTTGGGTAGGATGCTTAGGGAAAAGGAACTCTTATGCACTGTTAGTGGGAATATAAATTAGCCTAGCCACTACGACATCAGTATAATTATGACTTGAGCAATATAGATTAATTTTCCTGCATAAAAAAGTTTAACAGCATAAAATCACATAATTATAGCCTTTCATTTTGGTATCTTTAATATTAGTTATGAGTGCTTCATTTTTTTTATTTGTGACTGCACATCATCCCAGCTTGCATTTCATTGTATTGACAGTCCACAGCCTGTTTAAGCATTCTCTTGTTGATAATTTACCAGTTTTGTTTCCTTCAACATTTTAGTTATTACTAAATGATAGATAGCATCTTATACTATTGGGTGCAACAGAATCACATATGTTGTGAATTGATGAAAATGGTTGGTTTACATGTTTTCAGTGTAGAAAATAAATAGCAACAGGATTCAGTTAGGAACTCTACTGAGCATGAATGTTTATGTCAACAAGTAAGAACTTGTAGTGGGGATCTTAGGAAACTTAAAAGGTATTCTCAATATGAAAGGGAAATGATAACCTGGTTAACAATGTCTCTTCATCAAAATAACTAACAAAGATGTTCTCTGCATACAATATACGGGGAATATAATACGCACAGCCCGAAGATTTAGGAATTTTAGAACCCAATGAAGAACTTGTATTTTTCCAGCCAAGAATTTCCATTTGTAGTTTGCATGGTGTATACACTGGGATGTAACTGAAATTTCTGGGTCTTCCTTTCTACAGTATTTAGTCTTGCCAAATGGTTTAAATCTTGATTTTTCAGTAGCTAGAAAAATGACCACAGTGAACAACTTTCTTTATGTTTCAGGTATTTTTACCTATGTATTGGAGTTTTATATTTATCTACACACACACACATACACACACACACACACACACACACACACACACACACACACACATATATATACATAAACACATACAAGAGAGTGAGAGAGAAAAAGAAAGAGACTATTACTACTAATAATAACAATAAAATTTTACAAATATGGTGCTAATTTTCTTGTATTTGAATTCCCTTGAAAGAATGTGCATCTGAACCTTTGGATCAGAGATACTGTAGAAAGTCCAGATAAAAATGCTTCTGGATACCTTATCATAATGTAAAGTATAAACTTGTATCCAAACAAACTGGAAAAGTGAGAAAAGATAATGGGTGCTTGTGTCAGCACACCAAGAAACCTCCAAATTGTTTGTGACAGTGCTGAGGAAGCAAAGCTGAGGTAAAAATAGTCCGTCTGGATATTCTCTTATCTAAACCATTGTTTAATTATTTCCCTGGTTAGAAAACTCTGTAAGGACTACATACCAAAGAAAGCTGAATATAAAATGACTTCTTGCCATCAGAAAAGCAAAACATCATAAAAAGTATCATTATATTAGAATAATCTACACAGGCATGATTGTCTGTGATAAAGGACAGCCAGTTAAATAAAGATGGCATCCTAGTCATGTGGGTTCTCTTTTATTTGCTCTGTGTCTTAGAAAAGTTTATATGGACAGTGCTTAATGATTAAACTATAAAGAAATGTATGCTTGTTCGTGTTTAACCAACAAGCACTTACTGAACATATACGATGAGCTAAGTTCTGCTATAGGGAGTGAGCCAAATAAAATCTTTCTCACAGAGAAATTGGCATATCAATGGGACGAGACCATGTCAGATAAATATAACAAGGGTACTGTTTGATATAAATCCAATATTTCTATCAGGAGACTTGTGTTGTGGAGAAATAAATGTACCCTAAAATGCTAAGTTACATCAGGGTGAGGATGAAGACCTTCAAAGGACTGATAATAGAAGAGCTTACACAGAGGAGGAGGTGTAAATAAAGGTTTGGAGAAGGCAGAGAAAAGCTAGTGACATGAAGATCTGGGGGCACATTGTGACAGGCACACATGGTTATTGAAATGTCTCAGAGATGGCAGAAAGCACCATCGCCAGGAAACAGCAAGTAGGCCAGTGTGGCTAGAGCAGTAAGCAAGGAGATAGGTTAATGAGAGGTCAGATCAAGAAACAATAAGGAAAACATTATGAATACCTGTGCTCACCATCACAAGGACACTGGTTTTTCTCTGGGTGAGATGGGATCTACAGAAGGATATTCAACAGAGAAATACTAATCATATTTTATCTGGTTTGGGTTTTAGCCCTGTAAAAGTATGAATAGTTAGCCCAATCATGCAATGGAGAACAACCAACCTACAAAACTGTGGCCTGATATATGAATATTCCGACTTCTGAAGTTTGTTACACAGCAATAGAAAATTAATGCATCAGTTGATGGCTGACTAATAATTTCTGCTATATTGTGTATTACCTACATTTCTTTTAGTTTATAATTATAATGACCTTTAGATAAATGAATGCGTTACAGTGCCTATATATGAGGACATGATTCTCTCTGAGAAAGCTGTATACTTATTATAAAGAGATTTACTAAAAAGGAAAACCTATCCAGTTGCTAGTAAGAGCTCAAATTGCTATACTTCTTAGCAACATCCTGCTGCTCTTTGGGTAGTGACAGACATTTCATAAGGAGAGGTAGGCACTCAAATTGCCTAATTGGAGCTTCTAGAAAACTATGAAGACACTTTCTCAAAGATCTTCACTAAGCTACCAGAAAGAAGTAGAATTTTAAAAGATGTTTGAAAATCAGAAAGAAAGATTATGTGTAAAGCATTCCAATCTTGTTCTATAAACACTGATGCTTATATTGCTTATTCCTTGGAAACAGAACAGTGTTGGAGTATATGTTTACTAAGAAAATTATCATCAAATTTCAAGAAAATTTAGTTCGGGTGTTTCTTTTTCATGTTCCTTCTTCTAAAAAGTTACAAACTAGGCCAAGGATCTTTCTGTAATCAGCTATAGCCCTCTGTATCCGACCTCATCAATAGCTGTAGAAATTAACGTTGGCCCCATAACAAGCTCCCCAAAGATTTAGTGGCTTCAAACAAAAGCCATCTGCTGATTTACATGTATGGATGAATAATTTTCTCTAGGGTCAGCTGGGCTGGATGAGCTCTCCTTCAGAGTTGTAGGCTGACTTATTTATCTTTAGTCTGTTGACAAGTGATAGTCTCAACTTTTTGGTGCTGTCACCTTAGTGACTGAAATAACTGGTGTATGTTTCAGTTTTCAAAAGGTTACCCTGGCTTTTTTTAAATCTAGCAATGGCCATGGGAATCATAAAATGACCAGGAGAGAGTGAGCACCAATGTGTAACCATATTTCAAGTTACCTTTGAGCACTATCTGTTTGCCAAGAGAAGTAGCATGACTGAGGCTATCAGCCAAGGATTTATATATAGGAAGGTAATTACTACAAACGAGGTTTTGTTTTGTTTTTGTTTTTGTTTTGAGACAGGGACTCTAAATTTATCCCTAGCTGTCTTGGAACTTACTCTGTAGACCAGTCTGGCTTCAAACACACAGAAATCCACCTGCCTCTGCCACCCAAGTGGTAGGATTAAAGGTGTGTGCCACCATGCCATTTTTGTAAAATGTCTGCCTCATTGTCTTTTATACCACTGCTAAAGGCAGAATCCCAGCGCGTTCTTTTCTATACTCCAAGCATTCCAAACAGGGCCCCCGTTATATTGTACGTACCACAATAGTTATTTTTCTATATGCTCTAAAGAACCAAAGGCATTGATAGTGTATGAACCAGAGTTACTAATTTTAGCAAAATAAAATGAGAAAGATTTCAAAAGAATCCTGAGCCTCATACTACCCCTGCTTATCCCCTTCCCCCAGTACCTTCCCCCCAAAAAAAGAAACTCAATCATATGAGTCTTAGCAGTATTTTATAAGAAGCACAGCCTGGTAACTTCTCCACTGTCAGCTTCCCTGAAAAGGCTGTCAGCAATATTCTTAAACTACAGTGCCAGTGGCACTCCAGCTCTTTCCCGAGAGAATTCACACACGTCATCCCCTTGCATATTTTTATCACATATTCTCTACATCAATGATTCTCCAATTTGCTGTGGCTTGAGAAATGGCAGAAGGGGAAGTTTATGAACTCTCCCACAGATGCAGACATCTGGCTAAATCAGGCAAGGCCCACGGATCACTTTGTCAAAGCTTAGCATTCTCCCTGTTTAATATTTTAACCAAGAACTCCAAAAGTATTGATTACTGGTTTCTGATCCCTCTAGAGTATACTAGTATGACCTAACTGCTTATTCCAAATAGCTCAGGGTATACCTGACTCTAATACAGTTATGCAGCTAAATCTTATTTAAAACTGTTGTAACATTCTTACTGCCTTCAGTTGCTCTAACTTCAGTCTCTAGTTAGAAGCATTATGGTGGGGAGTAAAGCATAAATAAGCATGGCAAGACTATGGTCTCTTTTCTTTTAAATTCTAGACTTGTCCTGAGTTTGGCAGCTGTTTGAAATGGTCCATCTGGTCTTAGTTGGCCCAGATGGCTGAAAACTAAGGGTGGGGGTGTACTTCTGTTGAAAATGGAACACCCTAGTTAATATTGGCTAAAGACAATGCCTTTGCATCCTTGCTCCAAAGAGATTGTTACAGACCCGTCAAAGGCACCTGAACACCTGGGTTGCCACACCTGTTCTCTACTGATGTAAGCATTCATCTCTACAGTCTCTGGGCTATAGTCACTAATGACAATTCAAGACTCTGTTGGGAGTAGCTTGAAATTTCCCTGCTATGATCACAAACATGAATAAAGGAAAATAAGTATTTAACATGCACTGGTTATCAGGTCTGCCTGATACCTCACAGGCTTCCATTCAATTCACCTTGCTAATTTTCCTGTGGGCTGGAAAGGAAATAACCCACCCAGCTTATAGTCGGCATGCAGGGCTTTCATGCTTCAAATGGTAAGAACACTGTCAGATGAACCATTTCTTAAGGGTTGGCAGAGATGTATACTTCAAAACCAACTCGATAGCTTCAAATGAGAAATTACCTATGTTATTTGATTCTTCTTATAATGCAGAAAACTCAAGGATGGGCGGAACTTCAGAAAAACTAAAACAAACAAAACTAAATTAAAAAAAAAAAAAAACCTCTGATGGCAGGAAGGCAGGAAACTAACTTGAAATCAATAAACACAAGTTTCTTCCTCAAAATGTGTTTGAAATTGGTGAAACATGCTGGAAACTTGCCTAGACTATCTCTTTTACCCTAAAAAATCACCCTGTTTTATAAATGTTGCCCAAATATTATGAGAAAAAGGTCCTCATTGTCTAGAATGACCTTCAACTCCTCCTCCCTCACTTACTTAATGTGCTTCATAGACTCAGCTTAGTTAAGTTCCTCCTCTACCTTCAGGCCATTTTCCTAATACTGGACTCTCTCCTCTTCTCTGCCCTCCTTGCCTTCTCTCTCCATCACTGTCATTTAATAGCTTAGACATATTCCTTGATATGTTATTATAGTCCACAATGTTTAATCATCAGCATTCCAAATGACTGTTTCTGCTGTACCAGATTATTAGGCCCTGAGGTTAAGGACTGTGTTTGCTTCCTTTGATATCTAGTATGATGCAAGGGCCAAAGAAAATACTCAATAATCTTTAATCAAAAAAGAAAACTGGTGAATGAATCACTACTTATATTATGTCAAGAATGCTACTTGACTATTTTTAATACTATTCATTAATTTACTGATTCTTTACTAATTACCTGCTACAGATCAGGTGTTGTGACACGTAGATAAATGAACATAGGCCAAATCAATGAAGTTCTTGCCCTCCTATGGATAAAGTCTAAAATTAAGAATGCTTATTTCTAGGTATGATCATATAGGAACAGAAATATTTGTTGCCTCAGAATTTCTCCTAAGGTGTTATATTACAGGTTCACTGTTCATATTTCAGCAGGGGTGGGGTTTTTATAAGAGCAAATGCTGTTTATAGATTATTATGCCTACTACTCTATTCCATGTATGACACCAACAGACATGCCAAAGTAGGTGGGGAAAAGCACAAGAGGACTCAACTCTACACAAAGGACTATAGGCAATTAAGGAATGTTGGTGAAGGGTAGTGTCTTCTCTGGGGAAAGTAACACCAATTGGTTATCTAATACCAAGTGGTCAACCCTAAAAAACATATAAACAAGTAAATCATACAGATTCAGGAGGTTATATATACATATATGCATGCACATATACTAACATAACAACATTTAATGAAAACAGAGACAGTGGATTTGAAAAAGAGGAAGGGAGACAGCATGGAAAGTCTTGGAGGGAAGGAAGGAAAGGGAAAAATGATGTAATTATATTATAATTTCAAAATTAAAGAAATATTAAGAAACCTAGAAAGTTGAAAAGAAATAATTGAAGTAATGGAATTTGGGGATGGTGTCAGTGCTGTGATGTCCCTCCTGTCCTCCTACCGATGAGAGAAGCTGTTACACCCTGGCTCTTATGATAGAAGAGATTGACATTTTTTCCCCAAATGCCATATATTTTCTGAGCTGCTGAAATTGCAATAAGTTTCCAAGGTTGAGAAAGAAATAATTCTTGTGAGAACATCCCATGCTACCTCAGTAGTTTAGAATTGATAAGACAACAGTAGGTTAGCTAGAATGCCCAGTATAGAGAAATGAAAGTGGAAAGGTTGATGGTTGGTTAATTTGTATTTAGTAAGGCAAGAATACCTGAGTTCTTAGTGAGCCAAATAAATGGTGGGAAAGATAGCCAGATGTGAGTCGACTTGGCAACATATCATACAGTAGGGATGTATTCTTAAATATGGGAAATATAGAAATAAGAATCCGTACAGGATATACAGCTGGAGATGATGGCTAAGAGGAGATAGTAAGACATTTCAGAAGAATTCATTATTCACCTGGAATGACGAGGTATGTGGCACCACTTCGAACAGTGGTTTTCAATCTTCCTAATGCTGCAACTGTTTAATACAGTACCCCATGTTATAGTGAACCCCCCAACCATAAAATAATTTTGTTGCAACTTGATAAATGTAATTTTGCTACTATTATGAATCATAATGTAAATATCTGATATTCAGGGTGACCCCTGTAAAAGGGTCATTTGATCCCCCAAGGAATCATGGTCCATACATTGAGAACCTCTGATTTAGAATCTCTGAGGAATGTGAGTTTAAGTGAAACATTCCAGTGCTTACACCTTAGGTATTAATAGCACATGCAGTTAAAATACAACATTCAGTCACACAAAACCACCTACTCTTCCCAAGAGCCTCAGCCTTCATTGATGGTCAAATCACCCACAGGAGTGGGAGATTCAAAACACAAATGGATGAACAATGTGCTCTACTTTGCTGCACATTTTTAAGACAAAGGTGAGGGTTGAGCTAGAAGGAAAGGAAAATAATGTTGAGCTGGCTAAGTTTTAATATTGAATGATCATTTAAAAAATTTTGACATTGCATTATTTTAATGTATATGTCACCTTTGCTTTAACTGTCTGTCAAATTATAAAGGCTGTGTGTGTGTGTGCGTTTCTGGGTCATATGGTATGGCATGCTGTTACAGACAATCTATGGAATGCTCAGGTGTCATTCAAGGGTAGAGAAGACTGAGTCAACTGAATGTGTTCAATGGCAGTGATTGCAGAACAGCCAAGCCATTGCTTACTCAAACCCTCTGAATCATAACTCATTCATAAGTTACCTACCTATTAAAAACATAAGCATGTGCATACAAACATACACATACACGTAATACATATGATAAACCTTGGTTTGTCTTATTAGCAACATGAACTAGACCTAATTAATGGGTCATCTAAAAATATGACACCATCTATTCCTAAGGATCTTTATGAATCTTCTGACATAATCTGCCATCTCAGTGAGAAGTCATTTCTACTACATAATGAATATGAAAAAGTAACAGCAAAAATAACCAGAAAGAATTCTGTGCCTACCATGGATAAACTAGAATAAACAATTTATACAGGTAGTGCTTCATCTTGTCTTCATTTAATATTTGAAAAGGGTAACTAACAATGTTCTTATTTTATAAATGAGCAAGCAGGCTTAGAGAAGTAAAGAGGAATGAAAGTCCTAAGATAGAAATCCAGGCCTGCCTACATTTCACAGTATATCTTTGTACACATATTCTAAACTTTCCAGAGTCTGCTGGAAAACTTTAGGAAAGGGGGTATCTATGATATTAGACAAAATATATATTTATGGCACATGCCATATTATTATAACATTTCCCTTATATTAAATCCCTAGTCACTACACTCATGAACTCACTGCTGCCCATGCTCCATGAAATACTCAACAACCCATTTTCATGCAAGCAACCCTAGTTAAACTCAGTGGGTCACACATGAAGATATTAAAATGGAAGTCAGGCTTGTTGTTTAAAAATAAAACTAGTTTCAGGATGGGAGGTGCTGAAAGATTTTAATGGAGTAGTAACAGTAGCAAAGCTTGGTTATATGGATGTATAAAACTGTCAAAAATACAAAATAAAGCAAAAAACTCTCTAATATTTCCTGTAAAATCCCAACCTTGGATTCCACATCAGGTCTGCCTTATGTTTTACATGGACTCATGTGGGAAGGCCATGACTGTTCATTAATTTATTAATCATCAGTGAGGACTCACTAATCAGTCATGTGTATTTTAGGAGTTGAGGTTAACACAATGAGGATGACAAGGTTCCTGCATAGATGGCATGCACGTGCTGTTGATTACCTTCCCATATATCTTCCCCCATCCACTCTACTCCAAACCTTCAATATAGTTGCACATAAATGTATTTATAATCATCCGATTTGTAAAAGCAGAAAAGAAGCCTTTCAATAGATAAGATGGTCAAGTAAGTGGTGATTGATACATTGGGTTGACTATTACAAAGTCATTAGAGATCAGTGGTAGAGTGCTTGCCTAATATCTGTAAGACTAGGTTCAGTCTCCACTAGTGCAAAGAAGATAAGTTCATAATAGATGTTTAAGGCCATGAGAACTGGCATGGCATAGATTGACATAAAACTCAGATCTCAATTCTCTATGAATAGAAATAATAGAAATAAGGTAGTTTGTCCACAAATGTAAACAAAAATGAAGGTGAAGAACATAAATTAATTTCTTAACAAGCGTTATATACTGGAGAGTTAACATAAATGATGCTTCTATCTTGCCCTAAGCGTGTAAAATGTATGTGTGTATTCTGTACAGGATGTCACAGTAGCCCTGGAGCAGATGGACTAGTAACACAATGGACCATCTGGTCAGGAACTGTAATACTTATAAATTAATGAATATTTATGTATATGTATAAGTATATGGCCAGGATTTTTCATTTTCCATGACTTGTGCTTTAATCCCACTTTAGTTCCTCCCCATTATACATATGAATTACATCTCTTCATGGTCATTTGAGAGTTGACCATATTTAAAATACATGTAGAAAGAGAAATCTGCTGGTAGCAAAAGGTTAACCACTACATGTTCAAAGCCAAGTATAAAATTATTTTAAATTATGCCTCTTGGTTTATCTATCTGAATTGCTGATTGTCTTTACAGGAAAAATATCACTGATCAGTGACCATTTACTTGGAATAGTTTTGCCTGTTGATGCAGAATCATAATAGCTCCATAGAATGAATAACAAATTTACAAAACAGAAAATCTCATTTTGTAAATAAGTGACAACTCTTTCATAGCAATGGGCAGTTGGAAACTAAATGTCTTATATTTTGACATTATCTGCTTGCAATTTGTCACCAATACTTTAGCTGTCTATTAAATTGTAAAATATGTGTTTGTGCATCCTGCAGCTTAATGGCATGCAATGATGGTGGTAAATAATAGCTAGGGAGAAATAAGCAAATGAACCTGTTTGGTATGAGGGCATTGAGTAGATTAGAATTTCTATTAAATAAAATGGATCAGTGATTATGTAGTTGAAAAAAGCTTTGGGTATTTTTGACAACTACATTTCAGTAGGCATATGGCACAACTACATTATTTTGTTATTCAATAAAATGTGTAAACAGGTGTCAGAGACAGATAGGTCACCTGCTTACTTCCATTTAAGTATAGAAAACCTCATATTTATCTTTGGAATGATGAGACTTAATCAATTTGTATAATTGTTTACTTGTTATTTATTCCACCTACATTATAGCCACCAGTCTCCTCTATATTGTGATCTTATGTTGCGAGCACCAGAGATAACATGGAACATGTGCTAATACTTCTCATTACATTAAATGTGACACAACCAAACATAGGTCCAAGTAAAAGATGATAGGGGATTACATCTCAATTATTTTCTGGAACTGAATTTTGGAGAGACCATTCAACCAGCATGACACTCAGTATGCTGAATACTAAATTGAACTCACTATCCCAGAAAATTGAAGCCAATGGCTCGATGTACTCTGCAAAATGAGAAAACACATACACATACCATTCCAGGGAGCTGGAACATTTTGCAAGAGAACACTTCACTATTTAAGCAGTATTTATTACAACAGAAGGACTGCCTTACATAAGAATAGATCTGATTTGAGGGTCTCCCATATTATCAGAGCCTTGATACTCTTAAACTCAGCATTTCATTTTTTAACACAGTTGTCTATCCAACAGCATAATAGCATGGCAAAGCTTCTGTCCTTACAGATTTTTTTTTTGGTCCACAAGACATTTGGCAAGTCTCTCAGGTCACTTGTTGCCACATGACGGTATTTCTTACCTTTGGCAGAGATGCCCTGGAACCTGAACTCTGGGTAGTCATTGTCAAGACTGTGGTGATGCCAAGGGCAACCCTGGCAGGGGCTGCATCCATGTTTATCCAAAAGGAGACCCAGGACAAAATGACTATCAACAGGCTGGGGATGTACATCTGGATCAAATAATAGCCCATCTGGCGTTCCAGGTGAAACTTGACCTCAATGCAGGTAAACTTGCCTGGAAGCAGAAAGGGACCATTTGAAGTCTTATTTGAACTCATTTTCCCCATTCTATTCTCCCATTTTATTTTGAACAGTGCGAGCAGATTGGGAAAATTGAAGACAAGTGCTCACCTTACATAATCAATTCAACTTTCCCAGTACTTCTAGTAATGGAAATAATAGTGTAAACTAAATAGTCTGCAGACCGAAATCATATGATCTGAACCTATCACAAATTAGTTTAGATAGAACTTCAGCATTTGTAAAACTGAGCAAAATTTTTGATGTTTGTGTTATATGTAATACATAGCACATAATGCACAACCATTAACATACACTATATACTATGTCACATATAACGTATACCATGAAATATGGAACAATTGAAACCAATCATATATATATATATATGCATGTATATATATATATGTATGTATGTATATATATGTATGTATATATGTATAGATTTGTGTGTGTGTGTGTGCATGCATGAATGTTCATGTGTGTGTACATGCATGTGGAAGCCAGAGGTCAGCCTCAGGTGTCATTCTTCAGATGCCTTCCACCGTGGTTTTTGAGGCCATCTCTCACTTGAACTTGGAGTTCTCAAATTAGAATAAGCTGGCTACCTGTGTCCACCTCCCCAGTGCTGGAGTGACAAGCATTCTCTGGGTGTTGGAGATTGAACGAAGGTCCACATGTGTGCATGACAACACTTTTCTGACTGAACTATTTCATTGGCTCCTCAACACCTTCTAAGTAGTAAGAAAAACATCCCAAGAAGTTGAATAATTGTGTATCTTGGTATTTTCAATGGTAAAACCAAAGGGTATATTTACAGAGTGTGTGTACACTCTACACAATGTGAAAACTTTCTAGATTTTTGGGAATTGCTTGAAGACCCTTAGAGTATTCATTCCTAGGATCTGTAATGTTAGTTCATCGATATAAAAAGAGTGCATAGGAAGACAAACAACTTTTAACATTACTATTAAAAGGTAGATGTTCTTGCCTTTTTCTACATTTTTCTCTCCTTTATTGGCTTCAAGTTAGACTCTGAAAGGTCATTTGGATTATTTTTTATAACAACTGAAGATTGGATTAAATTCTTAGGAAGAATACCTTGGAATCAGGTTTTAGTTTCTTCATAAGAAGCCACTGGGTGCTGTCATTGGCTGTTCTACTCACAAGAGACAAAAGGCAGTTACTGATGACTACCTCTCTACCATCAGACTTTATGTTATCAAAAGATTAAAGTATTTGCAATAAAAGACATCAGCTTTCCTGGGCAGGTATAATCTTCCAGGCAATGACAGATGTCTACTTGTTGCCAACCTCAACCTTGCCCACCCCATAAGTCTTTCAGTGCTAAAGATAGCACCTGATTTTAGAGCCAGCTGAATTCTCTCCAGAAGATGTTCATTCAGACTTGTGTTGCTCTCTAGGACTACAGAGAACAATATCCCTATTTCTGGGTTTCCACAGACTTAGTCATTATCACTTTCTTCCACGGAGGCTAGGAGTACAAATTGACCTGATGGTGCAGTGTGAAAAGTGGATGCATGGAACAGTCAAGATTTATGTTCTCAGCACAACTAATGAGATCTTCTACACCTTTCCTCAGACTCATTTGAAAGCAGACGCTCAGAGAAGAGCAAATGATTCCTAATACTTCTGAGATGATCTGCCGCATTCACAGGCCTATTCCCCAGGGTACAGGAACCCGAAATGTTGAGGGTTCTCTGGAGCTGTTTGCTTCGTGAGTGAGCAACTATTAAATAATAGGATATATGTTCTGATATGCAAATATAGAGCACTTGGGTTTAGCAAGTGAAAGAAAACCTTACCAGTGTTGTAATGCTTTGTGCAGTAGCCAAGCTCCTTCTCTTCTTTCAAAATAAACTGGGGCAGGGTGAGTCCTTCCGCAACTTGTACCGGGCCATCACTTAGCCACTCAAATATCAGGTCATTCATGGTGTATCCAACTGGAGAAAAGAAGTAGTAACAAACAATGTATCTTCTCTAGATAACTGCAAAATCTAACCGCAAAAGCTGACAAGGAGGGGAATCAATTCAGTTACAGCCATCACAACTGCATGTCATCAGACCCAGAGAAAGTAAACACAGCAAGGTATTTCTGGTGTGTGTGTGTGTGTGTGTGTGTGTGTGTGTGTGTGTGTGTGTGTGTAACAAGAGAAAGGAATCTATAGAATCCTTTATCTCCAGCCTGTTTATTCACTAACTCTCTCAGAAGAACAAACAAGTAAACAAACAGAAAAAACCTTTGAAGATTTTCTTTGCTTGAAAGAGCTGTGTCTGTAGCAGTTCAATAAGACAATCCAATTCATGGTGCCGGTCTTAGTATTTCAAATGAAACTATTCCTTTTGAAATGTTTAATGAGAATGAATTCATTATAGGCCTGCCTGGGAGTATTACTATTGCACATTTGGCCCACTCTCTGGTGTTAGCTTTACTTATATAAGACTTATGTTAATTTACTGAGAGTAAATTCTCTCAGTAAAGAGAGTAGAATCATTTTAGCAAGAGCAAAGGGCTATAGGCAAGTCATTTAAGAGGATCGTGTATAATATGTAAACCAAGAACAGGAGCTGGGGGTATAATCCACTTGAGACAGTTCTTACCTAACATGGACAAGGTCTTAGGTTCAATCCCAGGCACCAAAAAAAAAAAAAAAAAAAACCACAAGTGGTGGCACATGACTGTAGACCCAAAACTTGAGAAGTAGAGGCAGGGAGATCAGAAGTTCAAGGTCATCCTTAACTACATAGCTAGTTCAGGGCCAGACAAGGCTACATGAGACCCTATCTCAAAACAAAAACAAACTCCACAAGAACATTTATACATGCTAATACATTGCTAAATTGTCCCACTCATTAGTAAAATGACATAAAATAGGTTCTCTATTTTGTTAAAGTCCTACTTTCATATGATTAGAATCATAGAAATCACAGAAAGTGTGATAGTTAATGGTTCAGTAAACCAAAGTTAGCTCTTTGTCTCCCAGAGCGTGCCTAATTGGATCATTATTTGTCAATGTGTCTGCATATTTCTCCATCCTAGAAATGACAGCTAGACTTTTTTCACTCATTATTTCTCTGCCCCCTTGTTTTTTTGTGGTTTTCTTGTTCTTTGAACTGTGGAAAGCAGATTGGTGAGGACAAAGAATATTCTATGAAGATTGAACTGGCTAATAACTGCAGAATGTTTAACTTTATAAATTCTTATTCTTACTCTTTTATTCTTGCTTACTACAAGACAGTGATTCCCCAGCCCTACCTAGAAATCAATGGCAAATTTATTTGACTTCCACAGACATTTGAGTATCTGAAAGGCAACAATGAACTTATAGAAAGCAGTAAAATGGAATATGGATCCTGTTCAAATATTGATGGTCCTCAAAAGCAATGGCTAACCACTGCAAATCTGTAGGAATATATCCTAACTACCTCCAACAAACACTTAAAGGGATGAAGCAAATATACTGGTTGAAGCTTTTTATGCCTTAGATGAGGCTAAGTTGTTAGATCTAGGTCCTGTTTCACAGAAAAATGAAATTATTGGGTCGAGTCTCAGGAGATAAAGAGTGGTAGAGGAAACACCCATTATGTATAAAAGTGTTTTTCTCAACTTCTTAAGAGAATGACAACATGGAATGAATATATATATATATATGTGTGTGTGTGTGTGTGTGTGTGTGTGTGTGTGTGTGTGTGTGTAATGAATTATATATAAAAAGCCTCATTCTATCTCCAACAACATCTAAAAACAAAGATGTTTTGTCATTTTTTTTATTTACATAAGAAATTTCAAGGGAAATCTATAGTCACTTTAAATGATCAAAAAGAAGCCCACCACCATTTTTATACTTATTATTTTTCTAAACCAAGAAGTTAAAAGTATTTCCTTGTCCTTGCCTCGTTAAATCTCTAACATCCCTGTAAGTCAGTAGCACTTATTATTGTTTTCTGGACTCTGTAAACAGAGAAACTGACAAGAGCAAGCCAGAGGAAATTTCATGTCTCTTAACTGAAAATCCCATTACCTTGGAGGCATGAGCAACTTATGGTGCATGTCAAAGATTTCAGTAGCAGTGGGGTCAGAGCACGAAGGGGATAAAGTAGATGGCATTTCCCTATTTCCTTCATCATGTCTTAGTGTATCCATTGCTTATCTAAGGAAGATGCCAACTTCTATTACATGTAAACTAATGTCCTTCAACCTTTTATTCTTTTATTTATATATTTTTTGTATTGCTGAAGATCAAACCTAGGGCTGTGAGCTCCAGTCCTCATGTCTCTGCTTTTTGAATCCTTCTGTGTCTAAGTGCCTTGCATTTTGTTCTCAAAGCAATCATCCCTTCTTTCCAGTATCCTTTTGGATACATTGGTCTATATAAGTGTAAGACATAAAGAAATGTAACTTTCTGATTAGATAGTGATTGTTTACAAAGATGAGATGGATAGTAATCACAAGTCTCGAAGAAAATTTTTTCATTTTGTAGAAAATCTTGCTAAATCAGACTTAGGCGGGTTATTAAAGGATGGGAAGAAACTTTTTTAACATTTTGAACTGAAAGGTTGTCTTGTACTGATAATGAGCTTCTCCTATTAAATACCCATCCTCCACTAAGACCTTGGGTATTGGTAAATTGGTAGAGAATAAACCTTACAGGTATTTATTCTTTACTGAAACATTAAAAGATGCAAGTCAATGGTTACAACAAGCAAGTAGTCATTTAATAGTGATGACTTACAGCTCTCCAGCTGCATTGTGCAGGTCTGGACATCCATTGGAAAGTTCTTCAGATCCATGGGACAGGATAAAGTCAAGGTGAGTCTTAACACAGAAAAACATATAAAAACTACTTAAATCTCTGAAGTGTAATCTTTGAGAGACAAAAGTACATTTATCATTAGCAAAAATATATTGATTCAAATATTTAAATCTAAGTTCTTGGAGCAATATTTATTTTAATGAAGAATAGCCATTGGTAACTTTACAAAATATTTTAACATTTCATTATAAGCTCTTACTCTCTATTTTTCAACCTCCAGATTCTGAGTATTTTTCACCTTTCAGATTCTGACTTGCTCCAACAATGATGCTACTCTCAAGTTAAAATGCTGTAATATGAACAATAGGCTCTCACCCACAATGATGGACAAAAGACATAAGGTTTGTGATGTTTTAGAATTCGAACCCAGATATATGTACCACAATGTGAAGGGATAAGTAATGGTTCACCTTCCATCAAATGGGCAAATACTTGGCTTCCAAGACTTTTCATTTACTAATCCACATGAATGAATTAGCAACATATTGTGGCATTTATTCTACAATTTCCACAGATATAGAGTAATCCTTAAGTGAAAAAATCCCACTTAAAGATAGTGTTCTGTCTTTGTAGCTCTGAGCTCCAACCAACTCCACCTGGGCCTTAAATTGGGATAATTATTGAGCTATCATCTCTCTCATTTAAATCATTTTCTTTTTGATTTCTCATAGGAATGGTGCTTGCTCTGAAATTCCTTGTACTTTTAAGATCCAAGGAAACCAACAGAGCTAAGCTCCCTTCTTGATACTACCTAAAATTACATTGTACCCAAAGCAAGATATTCAAACTTGCTTAAAAATTTGTTCCTCACCGATCAAACTAGGAAGTAGGATACATGATGTTCATTCCCACTTGACTCTAATATTAAAAGTCCATGGCTCCATGAACTTTTTCTCATTGTGTGTCAGTCATCTTTCATATCCAAAGATTCATGTGACTGTCACACTATTGCCTTAAATCTTCCTCGTCATTATTTTGACCCTCAACTCTCCTCCTGATCTGCTTATCTTTATTTTCCATCATTCATTTTATATTATATTCAGGCACAAATTATGGCACACATTTCTCAAACAGGAAAGATTTGAGATTCGAAGTGAGAATAAGGAGCCCATGTTGATGGTTGTCAAAGGCATTAAAATACAGCATTGATTGGGGCAAGCATGACACAAAACAGCAAATATGAAAAAAGGTATGCAGTCTTGGAAACAAATGCATCCCTATGTTAAAAAGTAGGTATTTCTACTTGTTGGAAATACTCGTGTTTTATTGGTTTGTTTGTTTTTATTCTTTATTCTGTAGTGTCTATGTTGACAAAATGTGGTAAAAATTTATTATCAGCTTTCTCATCATCAGGAAATGAAAAAAATGTCTTTTCAAAATAATAGCTGAAAGGTAAAATTAGAA
Source organism: Cricetomys ansorgei (assembly GCA_026225945.1). NCBI lineage: Eukaryota > Metazoa > Chordata > Mammalia > Rodentia > Nesomyidae > Cricetomys > Cricetomys ansorgei. Next base: position 9,037,306 of record JAMJFZ010003396.1, read on the forward strand.
AATCCTATTTTATTCAGTATTTTCTTGTTATAATCTTATCAAATCTAGTGTTGCACCTCATTACTAAATGAATAGACCTCCTTTTGGAGGGCATTCCAGGAATCCAAACTCCATGGCTGCAAGGGAAAGGGGATTTTGAGTTTTAAACAGCTGGCTTAAAATGTCAATTTCAGGACATAAAAAAGAATTTCAATTTTGAAGTTCATTTGTAGCTATAAATATATGGATATCTACAGCTTTCCCCTGTGTAAAGATTTGTTTTGAAAAATGCATTGTCTTGCTATTAATAACTTGAACCCTTCAAAATAATGACAATGAAAAAAGCAAGAAGAAAATCTCTAGCTAATAAATCAATAAGTCAATAAATACATAAATAAGTAAATAGCTGATTTTTAAAAAATAAAGTAGTGGTGACAAAAAGATTCATGGGCTTAAAATGGTCTTTAAAAAATTTTCAAAAGGGTAGTACTTTCATCATACACTCTTCTCTGACTTTTTTCTTGTAAATATTGCTATAAACAAGCACGAAGCCTTAATTAGGCAGAAAGGGGTGGTTTTTTATGTGAGACTTATTGCACAATGTTTTGAATTTAATAAACAATGTGCTACATATTTAAAAATTGATGAGAGTAAATTCCAAATGTCTTCACCACAAAAATAAGCATTTGAGGTGATGAATAAATTAACTAGCTCATTTAATTACTCCATATTGTATTCACAAATCACAATCTCACCTTCATCCCAAAAATATATACATAACTATAACTTTTCAATTTAAAAAACACAAAAAAGGAAAAACTAAACTATTTGGCATGTAACAATGATCAGATGGCATAGATAATTAGAGTGAATGCACAGCTGAAAACCTGGAAAGTTCATTATAATTTTGAAAGCTTTACCTTTGAGAAATTATAACACAGTACCAGCAGTGGGTGTAGTTTAAAGACTATGCAGTTGCTGTTGTGACAACTCAACTCTGCTGTTCATCATCATAGGCTCACTGCACTGGATTCTTTTGCAAAGTGAACCGTCCCACATTTGTTCAGGGAGCAAAGAAACTCTCACATAATTACTCCTGCCTTTGTCAGTTCTTACAATCCCACAAGGACACAGAATTTTATTAACAGAACAGATGACTGAACACACTGAGAAAAATTCCCCACAAACATGAAACTATCCCTGAATGTTATCTCAGATGAGAGCTTAGCCCGCCGCCCCCCCACACCTTTCACTTACCACCATTTCTTTTAAGACAGGTTTTACATTTGGAACACAATAAACACCAATAATCAAACAGAGGGTTGGCAGCTGTATGCTTTGTTAAATCATGTCATTGGGCGAGCAAATGGGCAGGGATTGTAAAATCTAATTGGCCCTGCATGAGTTGCAGAGTCTCAAATTTATGATGTTTGGTTTAACATGCATCTGGAGGCCCAAAACAGGTTTCTTCTTCATTTCTTTTCTGCCTTTTCTTTTGACATATATACTGAGCAGAGATGACAGAAACCTAAAATTGTGACTTTTTAGATTTATGTCCACCTTAGTGATAAACATTCTGATCCAGATTTATAGTACTCATTCCACCCCAGGACATTCCCTTGTGCTTTCTGCCCAGACCAGAACCTCCAAAAATAGCTAGCATCACATTATTATGAAAAAGACTAAATGTAATTTAAATTTAAAAAAAAAAAACCTCAATCTTATTTGGTACCAAGATGGAGAAATTGTATCAAGTAAGTTTGACGTGAAAAACTAAATTATAAACTGTGATACATTTTGGTGGATCTCACTGAGTTAAGTATGTTATTTAAAATTCAAGTATTCTTCCAAATCTTCCTGAAACTTAGATTTCACATTAGCAGACACTGCCTATAATGTGCCAAAATTGTGCTCTTCTCCATAACCTGAAATATTAAGACCATTGCACTTAAACCAATGATCTGAGGGCTGCCTGTTTCCTTTTGATGTTTGTTAAAGAACTCATTTTCTAAAGCATTATCATTCATTTTCTCACTGTCAATGCATATATATGGAGGTATATACATATTCAGGGAAACCTCCACTCCTTTTTGCACAAGAAAAGAAATAAAATTACCAGAGGCCATAGATTTTTACTGAGAGTAAAAATGCTGAGCAAGCATTCAGGCTTTAAAGGTAAAGAATAAAGCAAAGTACAGAAATGCTTCCCCACCTTCCATATGTTTTTCTTTCCTTCTCCCCTATTCAGTGCTCCTTCTTCATAAAATCAACTCAGGTTTATATTTTGCTTAAAGCTTAAATTATTAATAGATACTGGTATTATAAAAAGTTTATTATCTTTATCCTGTTTTAAATAAAATATTATTTTGTATTTTTAACATTTTTTTAATCTTTCTCCTTTACTACAAAGGAAGCTTATAAAGCCTGGAATTGGATTACACAGTCTAAAAAACATTCCCTGCACAAAGTGGGCTTTCAACAAATATCCTGAGGAAATGAAGGCATCAGCATCCTGGATCCCTGTAGAAAACGTTCAGACTTTCATTCTATGGGACTAGGAAATTACAATGGCCTCAGAATGAAAAAGGTTGGTTATTAGAGATCCCACAGAGTGTAACTAAATTACAGGACTATCAAAGCAATCCAGAAAAACTTGTTTGAATCCTTTTGTTAGTTGCCAGCAGATTTTTCATTAGAAATTTTTCATTAGAAATAAACCAAATAAACTCAAAGCAAAGGGCCAAAATGCACCATCTGTCCTTGAACCACAGTTAGGTAGCTAGCTCCATAACCAAGACTGATCCTACACTGTGAGAACAATGGAAATCAATCATTTAAAATAACAACATGATGGCAGACAGGTTTCTTGAGTCTTAAAGCAATTCCAACTCATAGGAAGGAAGCTAAGTGTTAAAACTGGGGATCTATTCCAGTGAGAGTTTTGAAGGAAAAATTACTGTTTGAAAAGAAAGTAGATTTTCAGGTAGAAATACACATTTTAATGCATGATCTTCTTGCCCTAAAGCAAATATTTGAAATGTGCTCTTTTGGAAGACTTAGTTCTAGTGGTTACCATAATCTGCCTTATTTAAAAAGACAGAGCAGAGAATCTCTTTTCAGGAGGGGAAAGGAGCTTCCTCGATATTGTTGTTGTTCCTTGTTGGGGACCACGTTTTGCACCACTTTCTCTGAATGCTTGCTGTAGTCCAAGCTGTCTCACTCTCTTTCTCCTACAGTCATGGAAAACCATCATGCAAGGCAGACAGTATTATCTCAGGTTTTGAAATAACCAAATTAAAGCTCACATAAATCTCACTTGAATTGATACCAAAGTCTACTGACTTCTCATTTACCACATTTTCTCTTTCAGAAAGGAACTTGTTACCAAGCTACTATATATGCTTTTTTTTAAAGCCCACAGAGTTGGTCAGACTTCTTAGTTGTCTTGTATCTTCTTAAGAATACTAGATATTTTCTCAGGCATCAAAACTATTATGACTTTGGAGACATGGTAATAGACTCAGCTTACTCATAAAGAGCTATTCACTGAATCTCCTGGCTTTCTTGCTTACTCACATATCTATACTGCTTGATATTTCTGTGATCCTGAGCTGTAATTAAAGGTAATCAGAAAGAAGGCTTTTGTTTTGTAGATGAATTTACCCTCTTGAATCTGATAAAAATCTAAAGAGCATTTTAAATAGCATTTTAAAAAATTAGGGACTTCCTGGAAAATAGAGCATATAGATGATGTAGATATTGTATCTCTACTGGGCTTTGCACTGGCAACTTTTTATGTCAACTTGATCCAAGCTAGGAGGGTCATCTAGTAAGAAGGAATCTTAATAGAGAAAATGCCTCCACATGATTAGCATGTAGGCAAGTCTGTAAGACATTTTCTTGATTGATGATTGATTAGAAAGTCTCAGGTTAGTGGGTGGGAACAACCTCGGCTTGTGGACCTTAATTATATGAGAAAGCAGGCTGAGCAAGCCCCGAGGAGCAAGTAAGAAAGCTGCACTCCTTAGTGACCTCTGTATTAGATATTCTCTACAGGTTCCTGCCCTGTTGAGTTCCTACATTCACATCTCTAGATGATGAGCTACAAGCTGTAAGCCAAATGAAGTGTCCCCTGCCCCCCTCCCCAGATTGCTTTTGGTCATGGTGCTTTATCACAGCCATAGGAACACTAACTAAGATACCTTTATTGTCCAACATCCTAGAATATGATCCATTCTTTCCTTGAAAACATAAGGGTGGCCTTAATATAAGTTTTACATCTGTTAAATTGCTCTTCTGAGTATCTTAAAATTTCTGAAACCTATGACAGTCTATTATTAGAATGATTTGACAAAATACAACAGGAGTTAAGACTTTCATCATAACCCTTCTAGATGCTAAAAGCAGAAGTATTCTGAGGGCACATTAAAAATGCATCATTAGGAGCTGGGGAGATGGCTAAGAGGTTAAGAGTATTTTTTTATTCCAGAGAACCAGGGTTTGATTCCAAGTAAACCACATGGCAGTTCACAATTCAAAAGGCATGCAGGAAAAACAGCCACACACATAAAATAAAATAAATGAATCCTTAAAAAGTACATCATTAATAAGATTCACACATTTAAAATGGGAATGAAATGAAAGAAGTGGTAGGGAATTGGTGGATTAAAACTCTCTGCTAGCATTTTGAGTTTTAATCTTTGGTGGATATGAACATCATCTGAGGGGCTTTTGTGTGAATTCACATTCTCAGGTATATTTAATGCAATGTCCAGGTAGGGCTGATGGCATCCCAAAGGTTACTTTAAGAAACACTATTTCACACATCCCAAGGAATGACTTCACTGTCAGAGATACTCTGCCTCAAAAAAAAGTTGAATAATAAACTCTCAACTACTAAATATTCGCACCATAGTATGATCTCCTGTAAGAAATTATTTCAAGTGTTTGACATAAGGTGTCCCCAAATATTGCCAAAGTATCACTATATACAGTTACAGCCTAGGTGGAATCTCACTTACTACCAGCTCCTCTCCCTAGAGATCTCCTGGGCTTCTTGCTGCACTCATAGTATTGTTGGTTGACAGTTAACTAATCTTGACTTTGTTGCCCTGACAAGGTTCTTCATATAAAAATTGTGTAAATTGTTAGGAATAATCTAAGAATAATCTAGGGATAATCTCAATTTGCCCTTGCTCAAATCCTCTCAATTCTTGGCTGTTACATAAAATCAACTAATAAACATTAACTACAGGTTCCCATGACTATTAAAATGCAAAGCAAGGAAGAGAATGTTTCAAGTATTAGTAGTAATGTTTGTCTTTGTGTAAACCAGCTGATAGATTCTTCGTTCTGCTATCCGTATTTACAAGTGCAGACTTTTGTACTGCAAATCTAAGAAGGAGATACAGTCAAAATAACAACAACTACAACCCAGGCCTTAGAATAGTGTGACCGGGCAGCAGACTAATAACATGTTTTCACTACTGTCTTAGACTGTCCCAAATCTACAGGTTGGTCTTTAGCTGCGAGATTACACTCTTCTCTCAGTTGATTCCAAATAAGCAAGGCCACTGTTTTTTGTTTGTCTGTTTTGTTTTTCTTCTGAACTTGGGATATGAAGGAGACTAAAGGCAACATTGTCTGGATCATCAGATTTCCCTTTCCTGCCTAAAATCTTAATGGCTGAGTAGGAATGTCCGTATTTACCAAACATTAAAAAGGCATCATAGGAAATACCCATATGCATTGAGCTAGGAAGGACCAAAATATAATAACTCTTCCCATCTGTGTGTGGTCCTTTCAGAAAATGTGCACACATATGGTTGGCTCATGTTAATTAAGTCCAAGTTTGGATTGGATTCCACTTTGAGAGCAATGAATAAATCTGCAGCTAAAGCTTCCAAATGCTTTCATATTTCCTGAATAAAAATGTTTTGAAGGTGTTGGGTAAGGAGACAGCTAAACTGAAGACCAGAAAAAAGAGCTCCAACCAGCAGATTTAAATAATACTTCTTACATTTAGTTACATTGTAAATTTTAAAGTCATTTTATGTCGAGTGTTAACACATCCAAGCATTTTTGAAGATTAAACTGTACTAGCCTGTACTTTCAAATAACAAGAAATGACTTGATCTTTGTCACTTTGTCTGTATCCAATATTACAACTGTTAACAGCAGCAGTGAAATGAAGAGAGAAATAAGAAGGACTAGATAGCACTAACCTTAACAATTAGCTTGGGATCATCTTACTTTTGACAAAAGAAGGTATAGAACAAGTGACAGCATTCTGTAAATTGCAGATATGGTTCTGGCAAACCTAAGTAACATTGTACCTCTTGACAGATGGAAATATAATTTTGTGTGTTAATCCACTAGCATATTGCAGCGTTGAGACTTCTAGTCTGGTAACTAAAGGAGGATTTTTAACTGCTCTCATGGTGGTAAAGATTGGTGAGAAAGTGGATTTTGCAGCAGATGCTAAGATGATTTACCTTTTTATTTTTTTGAAACAGGGTTTCACTATGTACATCTGGTTTGCCTGGTGCTTATTATGTAGACCAGGCAAGCCTTGAAGTCACAGAGATCCACCTGCCTCTGTCTCCTGAGGGTAGGGATTAAAGTTATAGGCTACCATACCTTTATTTTATCTCTATGGGGCAGTGATGCATATAGCTACTTTCTCTAAATTGAAACCCTCTTTCGTGGAGGGAGAATGGAGGCTCTTATGACTCTGGAAGCTAATGAAAGTTGTTAGCTCATGAGGCTACTCTCTAAGGTTATATAAAAAATTAAAAGTTTCTGGAGAGGAAACTCTTCAGTAATGCAGCCTCCATAAATCACTACCCAAGTTTTTGAATGGGACTTTCCAGTGATACAACTGTTTCTGATAATCTATGTTCCCATAAGTAGCCCCTTTACCCGTGTGCCTGTAAGCAACTCCGATGAATTCATTGAATTCATTTTGCAAGCTATACGTGAGTGGAATCTTTTTTTTTTTTTTTGTTCTGTAATCTGTCATCAATGACAGATGTGAGGTGAATAGATAGATGTTTGTTCATCTTTCCCCAGGAAAAGTCATGCAAGAGATAGCAATTCAAAATCAGGCATAGTCACCACATTTACTTTTAACAAATAGCTAAAAGAGGAGATCCAGAACCAGCCTAATTATTATCTGAAAAGAGCTGCGATTATCACTTCCATTATTAGGCATTTGCTTCCCCGAAATGAGGAAACACAAGACCAGGGATGTATCTGCTGTGTACTAAGTATGGAAAATGAGTGGAATCTGGATGGCCTAGGTACTGAATAGAAGATGTGTATGTGTATAAATTAGGGTGGGTGGTGGGGAGAACTGTCTCTCCACTTTCCTCTCTCCTCTAAGAAATTCATTGAACATTTAGTATGAATGAGGAACTGAAAAATACTACCATTCTGAGAAATGTTAAATGACTTCTTATAGTCACTTAGTAATATTGGATCTAAATCTAAGTCTTCCTGACCCTCAGAAATGACATCTACCTCCATAGCATTTTAGCATTCATGGCCTAGCTTACCTTCTGTTTTAGATCTTTCACCTGACTGCTCAATAACCCTACTGAAATGAGATGTCTTTTTTTGTTGTTGTTGTTTTATTGTTCTAATCACTCAGCATTTGAAGTAGTCCAGTTATCAATGACTTTGCTCTAGGACTATGGAAACTTACATAATTATCTATGCACCTAATTATCTGTCTTTTAATTACTATCCAGTGATAAACATCACACCTTCTATAGTACAGATGTTTTATTTGTAGTTTTAAATGCTTCAAACATGGTGAACTTGTACAGAGACTGACAAGCTCTGTAAACATACAAAACTTCCCCTTTTTAAGATGGAGTGTCTTTCCTCTAAAATATAGTCTAGGAGAATAATTTATGTCTTGAAAGAGCCACAATGACTTTATTCATGTTTCTTTGGAGATTGATGCCATGAAGGCATTCTTTCAAAAGCAGCAGTATGAACCAAGCAGAAGTCCTTGTCAACATAAGTCAGCTTCACCAGAACCTCTGGCTTTTCCTTTGGCTTCCTGACATAAAAAAAATTATATAATGAGTGATAACAAACTAGCCTTTAAACTCTGCAACTCTGCCGGTTCAAACCTACATATCTAACCAATTGTTGAGCCAATCAATCATCTTTGTATACTTGTCTAAAATATATGTCTTAGAATTCTGAAAATGCTCTACATTTTTCCCGTAATAGAAGCAGAGGCTAAAATGGGTGGGTTTGTTATTGTGAAATCTCTCAGCATTTGTGATAGTTCAGATGACCTTTGAAGGTTTTAAGGCTATCTCTTAAACTGCAGGTATTTCATCTTCCATATTCTGCTTCCAAATCATGTTTCTTGCCTATGGAGTTGGATATTTACTTTGGGACAGAAAGGATCCAAGATCTAAAATCAGTTTGAAGGAAGCACCTTGAAATGAAGAATTTCCTTTTGTTCTCAAGCTGTAGAGAACATGAGGAAGCATTTCAATTTATCAGAAAGGAGTTTTGTGGCTTGGGAAAAGGAGAAAGGCTGCTAAAAAGCTGGAAAGAACCCTGGATTTTGTCTGCTCTCCAGGTTAAGACCCATTTTAGAGAGAAAACTGAGTCGGAATTATGATTTGGTAAGGCTGGAGAGACCTTTTATATGACCTTAGAGGATAGATTAAATGAAGGAGAGAAGTGTGGCTCCCATGTTGTCCTGAGATACCTTCTTGTTATTCTGTCTCTACATCATCACCTGAGGAGCAAACTGATGAATGTTAATGCTGTGGAAAGTTACTTCCAAATGGAGATAAATCTTTCTCTTATTAGTCCAGCCAGAAAAAGCCAAAGACAAGTAGTTATTCAGCTTCCATATATTTTGCTGAACATTTTTTTTCTTTTTCTTCAAATGTGCATAAGAAGATCCTAACTTTGCTTTTCATATGAGCCAACCCATTGTATACTTGTGTTTATGAACTCAATCAGAAACTCAACAGAGCTTTCCAGAAATTATAATTTGTTATATACACAACACACTTTCAATGTCTACATAATTTTACCCCCAGCTTCTTCATTTTGAAGTCCCCTTTCTAAAACTACCCTCTCTGTACCATTTATCTCAGCTCCTGCTCAATCCACCAGTACAGTGCATGCCCGTTCTTCACACTCTCACAACCTTACTTGTCTCTAAGAAGAATGTAATCATGTGGTTTCCGTGACACTTCCCAGTACTTCCCTGATTTACTGCTTAATTCTGGTGTGGGTGTTTATGCTATAGTCATTAATTACTGCATTAAGTCAAGGCACAAAACTAATGAGTATTTGTACACAATTAAAAAAACGAGGATATTGCTTTCCTGGATTACAAGATATAAAGATAAACATGGTCTTGCTTTGCATACTGAGAAGGGATCACAGCTTTTCATACATAACGGATATGTGTTTCTGGGGCTTGTCAAGAGTGTGAGTAAAATAGCCATAGCATCATCATGGTAACATTTAGGTAAGTTTCAGTTCAGTGTACATTTTTTTTTTTATTTTCAGTTCTGGCATCTAAATAAAGAATGTTCTTTTATCCTATTCTATTAAAAATCATTCTGTAACTAGAATCAGAACCCTCTGAAGCTCTTACATCAGGTCCCTGTATGAGTCAAGAATGAGAGGCAATGTGGGAAAAGTTGGCCTTTTATGTGTAGAAAGAATTGGTCATCAGACAGGATTGTTTAGGGAGCACAGTTGGGTGTCTGTCTAGAAACCTCCACTTTACCCACTCTCAGCTGTATCTGCAATGTATCAGTAGAGGGACAAGGAATGTCAGTTCCTGTGGGTTTTCTATTACAACTCAAGCACTATGAGGAAGTGGGAGACTGAATCATCAGCACCTATAACTGGTAACTGAGCCAAAAGGAATTTGAAGACATCTTACTTCCAGTGCCATAAAAATGTAGGATTAAACTCGTGTAAAGTTTGAGGATGAGGCAAGCAGAAGTCTTGGTGATACGGGATGTTTTGTACAGAAACAATTCTATAATTATTGATGGTTTGAGGAAGTGTATCAATTGGTTTTAAATGTCAACTTGTCACAAATTAAAATAACCTGGGCAGGGAGCCTTAATGGAGGAATTGCCTTACTTGCCTTAATTGACATGAGAAGACCCACTGAACATGAGTGTGGTCCCTTCTGGTAGCAGCCCAGATAAAAACAGGCACAACAGAAGGATGATTACTTAATCTTTGCTCACTTGGCCCTTCTTCTTGCCACTGAGTTAATTTACTTTGTTCCTGCTGATGTGGATGCTGAGTCCTTCACTGATATTAGAAAATGCTTTTCTGGGCTTCCAACATAGACAGAGAAAGAGTGAATCTTCAAGAACCCTCTAGGCCTTTGGCACCAGATTGTGACTGTGAAGGCACCCAGTCTCCTAGATAGAACAACTACTGACTTCTAGGTCTCTGTGGTATTAGACAGCCATTTCTGGAGGACTCTGCTGGCTCTGATTGTTCTCAAGAACCAAATGATAACCCAGTTCTCAGCTTTTCAGGAAGAAGTCAGAGTCAGAGTCAGAGAGCTAGCCAGAAAACAGCATTCCTCCATGGTTCTTACCTTGTGTTCCTGTCCTGATTTCTCTCAGTGATGGATTGTGATCTGAAAGCATATGCCAAGTAAGTCCTTTCCTACACAAATTGCTTTAGGTCGCAGTTTCTTATCATGCAACAAAATGAAACTAGGACAGGGGAACTCTTCGAAGTGATCTAATTTAAAGAAAGCAAACAACTACCAATAACGAGACAGCAGACATATAAGACAAACTTCTCCTAAAATGTTCACATTCTACTTTTCCTCTTATTTGTTTGACCATTTACTATGATGTCCTTACCTTTACTATGACCTGTTATACTAAACTCAATGAAATATTGTTGGAATGATAACATATGTTATACAAAAGGCCCAGCTGATTACTATGTATTTGTGCATTTTTAAGTAATGCAGACTTAGAATCTGGCTTTCTTTAAAGAGGATGCACAACACATGATGCCATGGATGATTAATTTGGCAAGCCAACAAACTACTTTGAAAAGTGGAAGTATGATCAAATATATTACGGAAGCTGTGGTGGCTAACTTTGATAGTCAACTTGACACAACCTAGAGCCACCTGGGAAGAGTCTCAATGACAGATTGTCTATGTTGGATTAGGCTATGGACTTGTCTCTGTGTGGTTCACCCATTTAGTTGACATAGAGAGACCCAGCCAACTGTAGGCATCTCTATTCCATAGGCAGGGGATCATGAACTGTGTAAGAGTGGATACACTTCAGCACAAGGAAGCAAATAAGCAAACCTGTGTGCATTCACTTCTCTGTTCTCTTGACTGTAGAAGTGATGTTACAAGCAGTCTGAATCCCCTGCCTTGATGTCCCACTTGTTATAGACTGTACCCTGGAATTAAAAGCTCAAATAAATCCTTTTATCCCCTAAGCTGCTTTTTGTAAAGCTATTTATCACAGCCAAAGAAATGAAACTAGACCAGAAATAAATATTAAGCAAAGAATCTGGAGAGAATTGGACAAAAATGGCTTTTGACACATTTTCATCATCAAACACTGTCTTGCATCACTGGTTAGAGATTTGCTAAGACATTTTCTTCCCATTGAAAATACTTGTTTGACTTTTCCTCTCAAGTCTCAAACACTGTAATCAATGGTTACTAAGTGCTAATCTACTAATAGACTTCTAATCCACTACTACTCCTTCTAGGCTCTTATCATTTGGGAAGCATATATAAAAAGTATTGGGAACTCTGGACTTGTTTGTAGTGAAAACAATGCATTAGGTATTTCTCCTTGTGTTTTATTTTACCTTCAAAACTTTGGGTATTGATTTATAGTTTAAGTCTATGTCTGCTTCTACAAAGTTCAGAAAAGCATGGAATCTTTCCCCAATGAAATATTATTAGCATTTGCTATCAGTCTCAAGAATAAGAAAATAGAAGTCCTCAACACCAAGCACTGCATTTTAGATACAAACCAAATGTATCAGTAATTATTTAACTGTGCACTTTGGAGACAATTCATGAGTTCAGCTTTAGTACTAGTGGTTCCTTGCTTGTCTCTTACCCAACCTCTCTTTATCCTTACCTATTTCTTCTCTTAGGGCCCCTTAATGTTTGTTCTCACTATTCTTCACAGAAATAAAGGCCAAGCTTTGTATTGCTTCATAGAAATTTAGGCCAATGAGATCCTGAGGTATTTGCATCATAAAGTTCAGTGTTCAGGAAGAGTCCTTCCTAATGGAATATCAGCAAAGACTTTGCAGCATCTTTTATACATCAACAGCTATAACCTGCTTCTCTTCCAACATGAATCAAGTCCTCTTCTGGGAATATATTAACTCTAATAATTGTTTGATCACTAAATAATTGAATCTAATGCCTCCAAAAATGTAGGCACTGGCCCTCAAATTCTAACAGCATTTTGAGAATGCAATATGTAAAATAATGACTACATTTTTCTCCTTGTTCCTATTTATCATTATTTCTTAATTGACTATGTGTCCTCATCCCTCATGAAATTGGAGCCTTTTTAGGGCAAGGACCACATCTTACTCAGCTCTGGATTTTTTATGCACAAGATATGACCTAGCTCATTGAAAACCCTTTTAGGAAAATAACTAGACTTTTACAGTTCAAATTTACCAATAATTTGTGTCTCTTGAATATGACATCTCTAGTTTTCCTTCACCAGGGATTTTTTTCCCTCAGAATTCAGAGATTATCCACAGTCTGCCAAGGGACAAACTTCTCAGAATCTAAGCAATGAATAATGTGTCACATCTCAGAACCAGAGATGCTACAATTGCTTCTGAATCTATGTCTGGAAAATACATATCCTTCACTGATATAGAACGGAGAAACCTTCACAATGTGAAAAGAAATAGCAACAACCTGTTTTATTTAGTCAGTGCACAATGCTAGGTATTTACTTGCACAAACACCACCCAAGGCCCAAAGGACTAGCCGAAGCAGCTGATACACTGTGTTACTTTTTATAACTCTGCTTTCCAGCATCATGCTCTACATATGTCCCATTCTATCAGGTCACATCATCTTCGGTCATGCCCAACACTGCATCTTATACCAGACAAATGGATTATCATGCAGAATGTTGTTACCTTAACAATGCACTGGGCATTAAGGGAATTTATCTGATTCCTCATGAAAGCAACAGTACTGACACATTTCCCAGATGAGCAGCCTCCTACATTTCAAAAGACACTAGAGAATAAACTCAAAGCAAGCTCTGGAACTACTGGGTATAAGAATGGCATATGTAGTAATGAAACAAGTTATAGATTTTTTAAATGGTGGTGAATTTTCAAACTTATGAAAAGTATTTATAAGAATACTAACTGACCACTTTCGGTATATGGGAATAAAATAAGAGAGTGATGGGGTACTTTATAAAAGGCCTTTGAAATGCCAATAGTTATTTATTGTACTAAGTTTCTGTTGTAGAGTATACTGTTCTACTCCTTCAGAAGAGACAAAATATGACTGCAAATAGCTTATTATTTTAAAAGAACATTGATTTTTAAGATTCAGATTTTATTTATCAATGAACTCCATAACAAATAGCTTTATATTGCCTCTGTCAAGGCCTGGCCAGCCATAGCCAAAGAACTAGAAGATTCTGGTGTACCAGCATTTCCCTATATTACTGAATTATTTTTTCCATTTTTTCTATAGCTTATTTTGATCTAAATGACATATATTGGTAGTTGTTACAGAGACATCATAGCCAGGAGAGTTGAAATGACTGCAATCTGAACCTTTAAAGAAAATATTTTCTGAAATCTACATCTTTCACTTTCATTTATAGTTCAAGTAATTGGAATTTGTAGATCATGGAACTTGGTCAGTGCCAAAGCATGAGTTTGACTCTAAATCAGTACGATTCAAAAAAATCCATGTACAGTAGTAACTGAAATACAAGGCAGGGTAAAAATAAGAACCTTACAGAGCCATGGAGAAATAGTTATTAGTATTAAGAATATCCGGGAAATTCTCTGAGCCTGGAGAGACAAAGATTCTGGAGGACATATTTGAGTATAATGTTTTGAAATGAAGGCCTAGGGCTGTAGATCAGTTTATAGAGTGAATATTTGCTTCAAGCTCCAGTCCTACACACACTGAGATGGTAGCTCTTGCCTATAAACTCAGCACCCAGGAATTAGAGGCAGGAACCTCGGAAGTTAAGTGTCATGTTCTGCTACATATAGAGTTTTAGACCTGCCTGGGCCAGAGATCCTGTCTCAGAAAAAAAATCCCAGAAATTTTCTGTCCCAAATTCAAGCCCTAGAAAAATTAAGAGATCAAGGTTTCAAGGTCATACATTTATTGAGAAGCATAAACGAGGTTAGGATAAAATCTCCACTTAGCCTAGATTATGCTGTTGATGATCAAGTTGATCCAGTGAATATTTTATGTATGGTTAAATGAAAGAAGTTTTTGAAATGGGAATTCACACACTATATATTGTTGATGGTAATTAGATTGAAGATGATGTAGTTTCTTTTTTATATATGTATGCATTTATTTATTTTTCTTCTCTTATACAATTTATAGAGTACATCCTGGGCCCCCTCCTCCCCTTCTTCCACTCCTATCTCCTTCTATTGCCCCCAGATCAATACATTTGTTAAAGTGTCTATATAATATCATCAACTGTCTATAAACCTACTAGATACATTTGTTGTGGACAATTACACTTGTAAGACCATGGAATCTTCTGGGATGCTCGAGACTACAAAGCCATGCATTCATACACATCCTGTCCTGAAGAATCAAGAAGTGAAGAGATATAACAAACAACAGTTTACCTGATACTGTAGAGTACTTTGCCATTTTTTGAAATCCGCAGCAACTTGTTGTCAGTGGTGACATCATGAAAATTTGCACCTTTCTCATTGGCAAAGAACAAATCTGGTTTCCAAATGGAATCCAACATAGATGGATCCAAATCCAGGGAATCATCTGGGTACTCACTGTATGCCAGTCGCGAATCATTCCACTGTTGTCTCAGAAAAATGTTCACTCGATAGTCCTACAGAAATGTCACATATGAGAACTACTTATTGCCCATCCTGGATTAAGAAATCTACTTAATTTTTCTCTCTCCTTCTTTCTGATTTGATATAGTGCTTTTGTATGGTCAAACAAGTCTGTACACCTTGGTAAAAATAAAGCACTCAGTTATACTAGGATTTGGGATAGAAGGGAAGAAGATAGAAGAGTCAACCAAATCAGAACACCAATTAAACAGGTTGATTTACTTGAACTTTTTTAATGCTTGGATTATTAGTTCTGGGGAATATTATTAATTCAAGATGATCTTTCTGTAGAAAATGGCAATGATGAGTGCAGAAGTCAGTCTGTCATGCCAGACTACCAAGTAAACCTGAATCATTTTCCAAATCAGAAATGACATGATTTCTAATCTCTTTTTGCTTAGATGCACTCACTGTTGAGAAGAAAATCCACTCTGCAATTTGGGAGTAAAATCTTACAAACCCTGTTATGATAGACTGATATTCTTAAAACCTTGAAAACATTAAGATGCTTCGTATTGACAAGATGATTCTGTTACAGTTACTTACTTTCAAACCTCTTTAATATTTTATGGAATTCTCTCAGTGTGTTAGGTCTACAGTAGATAGCTTGATGCTTCATTGAAAAAAAGTTTTATCTGTCTTTTTTTCCAATATGAAAGCTTTCTGACAAAGGTTTTTTCTCTAGTGTGAGCCTCAGGTACAGATCCACCAGTCTCACTTGATTCGTGCATACACTTCCATACTGATGAATCAGCTTGAGACTGTGACTACTCTCCTGGGAGCTTGTATTCAAAGGCTTTTAGGTTCACAGAAACATTGCTTAACTTGATGATGTAGACTCTGACTGAGGCATCGTCAATGGTCCTCAGTCCATCAGGACTGTGGTTTCAGAGCTAATACTTGCACATGCTTGTCAATTGTGGTTATTAGAGGTGATAGACATCTTCATTTGTTCTTTTCTTTCCCCAACTTTCATGTAAGCCCTGTTGGCTTCATCCCTACACCCTTGGCATTTAGATATTTTTTGATCATTCTTCCTTTCTTCCTTCCTTCCTTCCTTCCTTCCTTCCTTCCTTCCTTCCTTCCTTCCTTTATTTTTTTTTTATTCTTTTTCAAGATAGGGTTTCTCTTTGACTGTCCTGGAACTTACTCTGTATACCAGGGTGGCTTCGAACCCACAGAAATCCGCCTGCCTTTGCCCCCCTAAGCGCTGAGATTAAAGGCGTGCACCCACCACCACCTGGCTGATCACTATTTTTCTTAAATGGTGATTAGGTTCTCTTAGTTTGCTTGAAAACTTCTTAATTTAAGCCACTAAATTTCACAATACCCTTATTCCTGAGCAAACAGATGTGACTGTTCACTCTGCAAGGTACTATGGAAACCACTAAAGGATGACATATTTTAATTAATTTCCTCATGGTCAAAAGAAAAAAAAAGCAGTTTTAGAGATGAGGTTATACTAAACTATTAAAATTTCTGTGGATTTTTCTTAAATGCAGACTATTGGTAACCAACCTCATAGAAAATTTTCAATGTGATAGTTCTTGAGACAGATGCCTAATGTAGGCTGGAGCAGGCTAATAATCAAATGGTTCCTATTTCAAATCAATGGTCAAACCCCAGGTCTTTTGGAAAGCCTGCAGTATTAAAAATAATTCCCTAAGATTTTAAATTGTATGCCATGAACATTCTAACTTGAAAAGGCTTAGCGAGTGACATTTGGAATTTTTGTACAGCAAATCCTCAAATTAGAGTGGATGCTG
Source organism: Cricetomys ansorgei (assembly GCA_026225945.1). Taxonomy (NCBI): domain Eukaryota; kingdom Metazoa; phylum Chordata; class Mammalia; order Rodentia; family Nesomyidae; genus Cricetomys; species Cricetomys ansorgei. The sequence continues at coordinate 9,054,171 of JAMJFZ010003396.1, forward strand.
TTTGTGGGCTCAACTCGACATCTACCCCAACCTGGTAGCTCACTGGCTGTCCCAGTGAGTAACAAAGAGAATGAGATGATCTCAACATTCTCATCATATGCTTTTGGAATTGTACAAAGAGACCAGAGGATTGTGGTCAGAAAGAGATTATTAGCAGTTCAGTGTCTCTATGATAATGGAAGTTACTGAACCATTAGGAATTTGTGTGAATAGTGAGTCAGAAAATTCTGATTTGTGAAAACTTTACAAAGGGGCAACTAACCCAGTGTTCATATATGTGTTGATATATGTGAGACGCTCTTATGATTGCCTGAAGGAAATGAGGCCTCTCCAGTTTATGGTCCCCATCTACTTCTAGTTTCCTAGAGTGAGAATCTATTCTTAACAGAATTCTTGGGGGTGATTCTTGGGGGTCGGGGAGTCCATATGCTTGTTTCGATTGGAAATAGGAAAGAAGAAGCTCTACTCCCCTAGCCAAATCTAGAGATACTCTAAGTCCAGGAAGCAGGGCAGCTGCACATAACAAAAGTGAAAGGGGTAAATATCAGATTATTCAGAGAACATCAGCTCCTTGACCAAGAAGTAATTTTAGGGTACAAAAGGCTGTGAGAAGCCAGATAGAAATCAGTGAACAACAAAATCACAAACAGAATATCCTTGTGATCCCCTTGTACCCTGAGAATGATTTAAGCTTGCCTACCAACCCTAGAGAATATTAAATTAGTGACATGCTATATTAAAGGGATGACCTTTAAGAAAAATATCTCAACATAGATTTTCATAGTAAATTCCTATGAGTGCTGTCTAGTGTTTCCTGGTTTTCTATTTTGAATTTTATATCAAGAAAATCGTGAAATAGTTCTTTATAACGTTAGAAATTTTAAAAGAACAGTGAGACAATTATATCTCACTTCAACCATTAAATGTCTAAATGTACATTTAAAATAAATAATTTTCACTATTTAAAAACAAACATAAGTAGAATATTTTTATCCAATAATTATCTATAAAATAGAATATATACCAGAGTTTTGGATTATAAGTAGTCTTCCCTTTGAATGTAGTAGTAAAGATTTATCCACAATTTTGGTTATGATAAAATGCACTATTCTAAACTAGATAACAACTCTTAAAAGTATTTAAGAATCGTCAGGAATGCCTAAGAATATAGAGAAAGTAGATAGCCAAAGAATAGATTTTTTGCAGCCATGTCTATTTAATTCTTATAGTTCTCTATAATTTTCAATGTATGGTAAGTATTTGGCACATGTAATTTATCAATGCATAATTTCTGTTTGTTTACAAATAAATTGATGATCTACTAATAACACAAATCATAAGAGAGTAGTTATATGATTCTGTATACGTTCATTGACTTTACTGCTGCTTCTAGGGTTAATAAAATATTTAAGAGAACGTAAATACTGAGAAACATGTTAAAATGCAGACTATATTCTCTTTTACATTGCCTGTACTCTCCAAGGACAGATTCTACTTCAAATAAATGACATATTTCCTTGTACTAAAATTTGTTTCTATATTATTGACTCTCTGAGCATTGGATAATGTTATAGAAACATTTATATTATATATGTGCATACATTTCATTTCTAAAACAAAATCCATGTATAAATTATATAATCTTTATTATAGTCTTAACATTGGTAATATGGGTACCTACATTCCATAATAGTCTCTTATGTCAAACTTAGAATTTTTCAAGTTTATTTTTCTAAAACTATGCCTACTCCATAAACATTGTTTCCTTAAGTCAAACTATTTTCACTATTATATGTAGCTCTGTATTTGTACATAAAGATGGCTATATAGTCTCATAAATACTCATATCAAACCTTACCATTACCTCTTAGTAGGTGTGCAATTCAGTATAATTGTAAATATATCAAAGATGACAATACATTTCCTTGATACTCCATAATGCTTTGGTTTTTAAGCCTGCCTACAAGCCAAAAACATTTTCATAACCTAAAAACTGTGTTAGTTTTAATGTTAGAATTTACATTTTAATTTATGGTAGTAGGCAGTTGTTTTATGATAAATGTGGCTTTTTTTAGTATTTTTCTATTAATGCAGGTATCAAGTTCATCTTGTGTATCAGCTTAACAGGATTATCACGTTTATGAAAGTTTATTGATTATTATTTAGAATGTCTGAAATAATAAACATAATAATATGCAATCTCTTGTCAGTTAGCATCTTCTTATGGTGTGCTCATTTAGTTATGGAATGAAAGGAAATCTATATGCTCTTTCAGTGGTTATAAAACAACAGGCATCCATATCAGGTTCTGTTTACCTTCTTCTCTGACTTCCTTAGGAATATAATTTAAGATCAGTCGCAAAATAACTCCTTTTAGTGCAGCAGTAACTCAAAAATACATGTGTGTATATTTAGCTATCCCTCACATCTGTTAAATGTGCCAAGACTCAGAATCTACTGTTGGGGCGTAGGTAGTATATCCACAACTACAGGTCCAAATCACACAAAACCCATTGCCCTCTCTCCAGAAAGCCATTTGAAGCTGGGAAGAAAGCTTCTCATTTCCATTTTCTGATGCCCCAATCTTTGGGAGAGTGGTATACAGCTGATATGAAATAACCATGACTATTACTTATGTTACTAATATTTCCTATTTATGTCTCAACATTAAGAACGAGGGAGTGGTGAATATACTTCTTATCCTGCAAATTCAATTGTCGTCAGCAACTAAAGAAAAGGAGGAAGAAGAATAGAAAGGATAAACTGACATTTCATAAACAAAATGTAACCTGTCTCAGTATATATTCCTTCCTAGCCTCCTAAATCTTTAAGTCCATACAAAATTATATCTGCTGAATAACCATAATACAGGGTCAAATATCAACAAATCCATGTGCTTCTTGATGAATAAATATACATGTTACCAAATAACTTATAATATCATGGTGACCCATAAAATTATTCCTTAAAGAAACTATAATATTTTGTCTTGTGAGCACATATCTCCAACACTTGTACCCAAGAAGGGAACCATTGTATTGTGTCTGTAAGTAAGCCAATACTTTATTAACAGCAGCATTAACAATAAATTAGCATGATTTCAGTAACCATAGGGGGTGATTGTATAGCACCAACAGAAAGTTGAGTTCTTGAGATAGATAATCATCATCTCTTCTTTAGAAACCACCAACCAAAATTAAATTCTGCTGCTGTCACTGTATGAGAATGAGGTGTAAAGGAATAGAGGAAAATAAACGTAATCAGAAACTCAGTTTGGAAACATTCTTGAAAAAAATCTGTTTCAGAAGTTGCAGAGAAAGCAAAACTATCATCCCCAGAGAATGGCACTAATCGAAGTCCTCCATTACTTTATTGATATGCATAGAAGAAGCTAAAGTTTCTAATTTCAACTGAATTTAGTCAATGTTCTGCTTAATTTTTGGCCAAATTTTATGAATCTAAGTTTGTGGAAGTATCAGTGAATGTATAGTTTGTAGAATCCTAGAGTTTTTAGAAAGGAAGATTGGGCTGTGACAACACCTTGTAAGTATGCACTAGATTAAATGCTTATAGCCTCACAAACCTCACTTTTAAAATTCTAACTCCTAACAAAGTATTGGGAGACAATGCATTTAAGATGTTATTCTATTATGAAGCCATATCAAGAGAACTTTCTAGAATGAGAAGATACAAGAAATCAACAGTCTATAACGTTACTAGTTCCCTTATCAATACGTGAGTACACTGGCACCCTATTCTTGGTCTTCCAACCTCCAAGACTGGAGCAATAAATTCTATTGTTTGGAAACCATTCAATTTGTGCTGCTTTGTAGCCTGACCCAATTAAGACAAGTTGCATCAGGTAGACACCCAAGCAGGAATTTCTTTTACACTAGAGCGATTGTCACATTCTTATGAGTATTGATATGTCATCATTTATATACTAATGCTTTATATCTGTGGTTGGCAAATTTGACTCAGTCTATTTTTGGAAGTAAAGATTTATAAGAGTGCCCTTGCATCTATTTGCTCATTATTAGTATAGCTAATTTCATGCCTAAATGATGGAGTTAAGTAAGCATGAGAGAGACCATGTTGCTTCCAAAGCCTTAAGTATTTACTGCCTATCCTTTTACAGAATGCATTTGTCAATTTCTACCCTAGGTAACATGACATTTTTTTTTCCTGGTATTGAACATGATGAATTTTTTGTAAAACAATATATATGTATTTTTCAAAACCCAAAGAAGCTTGTCATTACATCAAAAGCTAATTAGTGAAATAAAAGAAGCACACTAAACATGCAATATGATCTAGCTTACACAGCATATAGACAGATTGCTGATATTACCTTTGAGCAATGGTTTCCTTTTCTTCCATAGGAAACATGACAAAGGACACTTACTAAGTGGCCAGAAAGCACCTAAGCAGCCCATTTACTAAACAGCTCTGTAAGTCTTAAATCTTAGGAAAATTGGGTATCCATAGCCTCCATTTTCATCTCCTTTTATCTTCTTTTATTAATGAACACGGAAAAGGTGCATATTTACATTTTTGATTGAGTGTAAAATGCAACTGGGAGATTTAATCAAGGCAACTTAGGAGTCTAATTAATGCAATCAGCATTAGGTCGTGCAAATATGGTCATTGAATGCCATCGTGTAAAGGTGGTGACAGTGGGCTATTGGGAACATTGTCCCTCTTTTAAAGATAAAAGCAAAAGAAAAAGAGACAGAAACTGACTGCCAATCCTAGAGTTGAGTTATTCTTTGAATGTTCAGTGTTTATGAGTCACTTATAACCCTATCAAAAATATCTTATTTAGGTAAAAATCTTATTTTTGGATGATGCTTTTTCAGAGTAATGTTAAAATGGGTAATGTATACACACTGTACTTTAAGTGTTGTCAATAGAAATGAGTAGTAAAGGTAAATTAGTTCTTCCTTGTATCAAAAACACCACAAAGTACAGTAATTCATTGAACCTGATCTTAGAAGCCTAAAAGAGAAAATCCACAAAAGATTTTTTTCACTTTTCAATTGCATGTTATGTTCATTTTTTTATTCTTCAGTTTCTTTAGGATTCAGCTACTACAATACTTAGTCAAATTCAACTACTATTTCACTTTAGTTTCATCCAATAATATGGTTATGCGATTTACATAACCATGTAAATTAGAAGCAAGCAACTAAGAACATAAAATACACCATGTTGATACCAAAGAAATATTTTACCCTAGATGTAATCTCCATATTGTAATATACAGCTATGTTGGTTTTAGCTAATGATTTAATTAATTGGACCTCTGGGAATATGGCCTTGTCATTTATAAGCCATCTTAACACATTGTATAATACCTGAATCTACTTCAAATGTATGAAAGATGTTTGACTATATATCTTTAGTGAGTATTTTATTAGGTTTATGTTTTTCAAAACTTAATATTTTGTGAAATTGCTGTAATCTTGATATTACTTTCTGTTGCCAACAAAATTATGTGTGCATGTATGAACATGGGTGTGTATATGTGTGCTCTTTGTTATCATAAACATGCAACAGATAGGCTTGATGATGTCCCAGCTTTCATAAGTAAAGGACTGGCAATGACAAGGAAGTGTCAAACTTTGAAATTTATACTTATGAAACATTGGAACTGCACATATTTTGATACTCTTAAATATACACCATGTTTATTGCTGCCCATTCTGCCAATCCTAACAAGACTTCCATGTTTACAAAATTTCTCTGGGGTAATGGATAAAAGATCATTGGATTTTAAGCTGTAACTCCTTGGCAAATGACTTTCTGTAATGAAGGCATATAAGTGTCTGGTTTTAGAAGGTGGTGATATTAGAAATTGGCATTCAGTAAATGTCACATAAATATGCAGCAGTGCTGTGATCCCATATCCCATTCCTTCACACGATGGCTTCAATGCTCAATCCCACTCACCATTGTAGTTTCTGCTATTGACCCAAAGCTGTTGATAAATATGTTGCAGGTAACATTTACAGGAGGCCCTGTAAGTTGAACAATAGAAAATTTGACAGGTTGTGTTTATGGCATAATTGAGTCACGTTTTTCTCTTGCCAGTGGCACTGTAGCACTTACCATGGTGGTTTCTGTGACTGATCCAAAACTGTTGATAAAAATATTGCAAGTAACGTTTACTGGAGGACCTGCAGAATGCAATAAAAATATTGCAATAGACATTGAATCAACGTTACAGCTCCATCAACATCTGTGGTTAGAGATGTAAATAAAAATGAAAATGATGATGAGACTGCAATGAAAAAAAAATTCCCAGAAGTGCATGGCAACTTCCCACTAGTATTTTGAATAATGACAATTAAGCAATGATAACTTACCTCCAAGGAGTTTTGAATTTGGAAAGCATAAGCTAAGATCATTTAACTGAATTCATAAGGAAAAGTTTATGCTACAATAGCCATTTGGTTGACTGCTTTTCTTTAATTTTTAGGTCATTGATGTTTTAGGCATTACCAATGGCAATGAAATGATCATGAAATCAACATATAGCTGAATTTGGGGTTTCAGATCCACCTGGATAATATCTCATTAAATCAATATGTTACTTTGATTCTTATAATGCCTCTGAATTTACCCGTTTTCTTCTATATATACTCTGATTCTTGGTGAAAAAAAACAGTGTACAAAATTACAAAACAAGCTATATTATAGATAATATGTTATATATAGCACATAACATATAACATCATAATATATACATATATATATATACACATATATATGTATATGTTGGTTAACTTATATTAAGACATAAACACAGGCAGAAATGTCACTTAATATCTATACTGTTTCCAGAGTAAATTTGGATTAAATCAAGGATTGCCATATTTTCAATGTGCATAGATCACAATAAGAGTCTACTCTTCTCTCCAAACTAGACTTCCACTAGCTTCTTTTCTTCTTACCTGTTTTCAACAGGTAAACCACTGTCTGATGATTCCCTGCTTTCTGTTTTTCTGGGGAATAAGTTTATTGCCTTTATGGACATTTCCTCCAGTGCTTTCAGAGATAGGAAATTCTGTTGCAAGCTATCTATCCATTCGCTGTTTTCCTCTGCAGAATGTGTTCTTTTTTCCTTGACAAACTCTTGTCAGTTGAGTACAAGCAATACCCTAGTTGGCTCTGTACACAATCAGCCAGTAAGCTCTGAATGAAGAGAGTTTGGCATGAGGCTTCCCTCAAAAGCTGGTAGGAAAAAAGCAAGTCTTTCTCTTTCTTGGCCATACATTTCTATCAAATTCTATTTTCTTCTAGTTAGAAATAAATTAGACAACATAGAGGCAATTCAGGAGAATTTGTATGATTTGTATGTGTTTACTTTTCTTCCACAAAGAAATACTTACTTTTAGATCAGTTTATTAGATAGAGTTTATGAATTTTTATAAAGCAAAATAGAAAACAAATGGTGAGAGGATAGGAATGTTTAAAAACTGTAATACCATTTTAATATGCTCATCAAACTCACATTACATTACTATGACATGTTGAAGAAGGAACTGGAAATTTTAAAACATGGCTGTCAAAGTATTATAAATTATCTATTTCTCCAGTCTACCCAATAGGCTTCAAAGCATTCAGAAGGTTGGGTTATATTATCATTTGTTTTGTTCTTCCTGCTAACTGGCAGTGTGGGTATATTTCTGGAGCCTAAATACTTTCTAAGTTATCATATCCTAAGCACATTAACATCATTGAGTTTAGAAGGCTGGGGATAGATAGTTTATTAGGCAAATTGCTTTCCTGTAAGTCCAAGGACTGAAGTCCAATCCCCATGAAGCGCATTTTAAAAAAACAAGGTGTATTGGCACATGCTTGTAAACCCAGCACCAAGAAAATGGAGATAGGCAAAACCCTGGAAACCCCTGACCAACTAGCTATGGTCTACTTTGAGAATTACAGAACAGTGAGAAATCCTGTCTCAACAAAAGTGGATGGCACTTGATGAACAAAACCTGTGGTTGTTCTCTGTCCTCAAGATATGTACACACACATGCATTTGTACCTACATACAGGAGCATGTACACACATACTGTTTGCCTTAATCCTTATAAGAGGACATTTTTACTGCTTTAGTAAATACAGAATACTGGAGGCTAAGGAAGTAGCTTGCTTAAAATCACACCACAGTGATTAGAAAAGCTGAGACTAGATGACTTCACAAGCTTTGAATCCCATTGTTCCACTGCCTGCATTATAATATCATGCCTTGCTCCTGATCTGTTAACCTTAGCATTTTGCATTCTTGATCCTTAGCATCTGACTTTTTCAGTCCTGAGTGTTTTATTTGAAGGTACATTCATACCTACATATAAAAAATGGAAAAAAAAACCTGAGGGAAAGTGACCTATTGCAAAAGTAAGCAAATAACACGTATGTGTACTAGGAACTGACACATCAAAACCTCACTGTATGCTAGTGAGCACTGTATATCATCCCTCAGTGAGTAGATACTATTTTTGTCTTGCATTTTATAGATGAGAAAAACTGAGGCATAAAAGTAGTTAGCTGTGATGGTTAGTTTTAACTGTCAACTTGATACAACATAGAATCACCTGGGGAGAGAGCCTCAGTGGACTGTCTACATCAGGTGGACCAGTCATATCTCTGATGGATTGTTTTGACTGTCTTAAGTGACATGTGAATGATACCTTCTGATAGGAGACCTGATAAAAGGATATGGAAGAAGTAATGCTTTCTGCTAACTTGGACTTTATTCTTGCTTACCAGCTTATCTATACTATTGCTGTTTCTGTTGACTCCTTCGTTGATAGAAGGAACAGCTTCCTTGGGCTCCCAAGGGGGAACAAAGACCAGTGCCTATCCAAAAAGACTCCAGATCTTCAGTGCCAGATTGGAACTTCAGAGGCACCCAGCCTCATGCACTCAACAACTACTAGATTTTCAACCTCTCTGGTGTGAGATAGGCATTAGTGTATTACTCTAACTATATAGTACGACCAATCTAATAAACTCTATCTTACTATATATTCATTTATCATTTATGTTCCACTACGGAACTCTGACTGATACTTAAATTGATTTTCTCAAGGTCATACATAGCATTTATGACCGAAGCAAAACTGCCTAACTTTACAGATTCTTTTTTTAACTACACAGGCAAAATTTCTGAAGCCAATGGACATCTGTCCTAATTGGCTTTTATTCTAGTGATAGAAAGTACCAAAAACTAAGATTTTATTCACAATTTCTTTGGATTGAAGGATTTTTTAAAATTTGCTTTTATGAGTTATCCTACTTTTTGTGCCAATACATTTGTATTTTGCCCCAATAATCTGATTAGACATTTTGATTGTCAAGAACATGCACGTCCGTAGATGTGATCATCAATGAGATGACTGAGCTGTTTACCATGTAGAGGGAAAACATTAACCTCTGATTGATTTATTAGCAAAATGGTGTTATTCCACAAATTCTTCCCTTTCTTGTTCCTGTTTTCTCTTAACTCTCTCCTTTCCTCCTTCTTTTCCTCTCACTCTCATTCCTCCTATAGATTTTTCTTTTATTCCTAAGAGATAAAGCAATCTGGCCCCAACTCACTTGACAGGGGTTTCCTTGACTCTCTAGATCACACTGGGAAGTATTAATATTGTTGAAATATTAAGAATTCCTACTTATGTACATGGGGTGCCATTCCATTTATTTATGCCTTCATTAATTTATATAAGCAGTGTTTTGTATTTTCCAGTGTACAAATATCCATCTTCTTGTTTTAATGTATGCAAACCAATTTTATTTTCTTAAATTTTATGGAAAATGGACTTTTTTAGGTGGGATGTGTGTGTGCAAGTGCAAGCAGAAGTGTGTAGGCCAGAAAACAGCCTTGACCGTCATTCCTTAAACACTTTCATCCTTTTATTTGATTCATGTTCTCCCCTTGGCCTGGAACTTTACCAGGTAGGCTCGAACAACTGACCAAAAAGCTGCCAGGGACTAACCTATCTTTACCTCCCATCTCAATATTGCTAGAGTTACAAGTTCATGCATGCCTGGGCTTACAAATGTATGCATGCCACTGCACATGACTTTACATTAGTTCTTGAGACTAGAACTCAAATCTTCATATTTACAAGGCATGCATGTACCAACTGAGTATGCTGAACCCCCACTATTATTTTATTTTCCCTTTCAAATATTTCGTTGCAATTCCAGAGAAATAGAACTGATTTTTGTGTGGTGATCTTCATGTTGCAATTTTTTTTTTTAAATGCATTTAATGTTCTAGGAACATTCATTCTGGTGCTTTGAAGGATTTGTTCCCTAAGCACTACGTACCTTGCACCATATATATATATATATATATATATATATATATATATATATATATATATATATATATATATATGTATAGTGGGAATTTTTTTTTTGGTTTATCTACACTTTTTTTTAGATTCATGAGTTGTTTAAGAATGTGTTCATTTCCCAAACCTGTGAAGTTTGCAGTTTTCTGTGTATTACTGATTCCTAGTATTCCTATCCACCATGGTTGGAAAAGATACTTCTAATGATTTCAAGCATCAAAAATTATTGAGACATGTTTTACATTTCTGAAAAATATTCCCAGTGTACTTGAGGAAAATATAATCTGCTAGCGTTGGTAGAGTGTTCTATATATGTCTATTATACAGAGTTGGTTTAAAAATTTGTTCATATCTTCTATTTCCTTTCTGCTCTCTCTGTGTATGCTGTTTTCTATACTGAAAATGGTGCATTGAAATATCTCAGTGCTGTTATAGAAATATTTGTTTCTTCCATCAAATATATCAACGTGTGTTTCATATATTTTGGCACTCTCCTGTATGTTATTAAAAGTTCAACAAGCTTGTGTGTGTTTTAGACATAAATTAATGTTAACAGAAAGGTAATGAGATAGTCAGTATATAAAACATGAACTGAAGACCTACATTTAATCATTCTGCTTTGTTTCTTTTTGAGATAACAATAGGGTTGAAATTAATGTTTCAAACAGGATATTGGATAGAATCAATTCAATTATGGTAAATGGCATGATTGAGAATATTTGTTAGGAGGTCTAGAGGGAATCAATTAGTACTTGATGCTCTCGCAGAGGACCTGAGTTCAGGTCCCAGCACTCATATCAAGAAGCTCACAGCTAACTTTACCTTCAGCTACAGGAGATACAACATGCTCTTTTGGTCTCTGTGAGCACTGCACACATGTGCACATCACACACAGACACATACACATAAATAAAAGTGAATAAAAGTGTAAACAATATTTGTTGGAAGATTAATATTAAGATGTATACTTGCAGGTTTAAAATTTTTCTATCTTCTTGGTAAAATGACCTTTTTATGAACATATAATGCCATGTTCTTTTCAAATATTCCTTTGTTATTCATAGTTACTTTCAAATAATCTTATTTATATAAATATATATGTATAATATAATATTTATTTGTATTCACCAGAGCTTTCTAAGCTAAAAAGAAACATTACATAATTTAAAAATGTCTATCCTGTATTTTATTTAAAAGCAAGCATCCAGAAAGCACCTTGTATGACACCAAGACAATTAGTTACTAAAGGTTAGTTTTGTCCCAGATATCGTCCAACATCAATTTTAGGTGAAAGATTATTTGCATGAACAGAACAATCTTTGAATTTCAAGATGAAAATGTCATGTTTTTCTTCTTGCCACAAATGAACAAGTATGGCATTTTCATTTTGCATTTTATTTCTTGTAAATAATTTAACATGCTTTCAAGTTTCACAATTACTTTTGTGTGAGTCCCTTGTATGGAAATGGAATATTAAGTATATGTGGTTGCTGGATATAGAAGTTAAATTTCCTTTGTAGTAAGATTTTTGTCTGACATTAATCATTGTTGATGATTCAAGAGATAAAGGAAAACTAAGTCACAAATGAGTTAAAAAAATGTATAGTTAAGGGTTAGAACTTTTATAGCTGGACACAAGTAAGTACTATCTCTTATGATGATTTTTATGTTATATGGTGTGTTAGTGTTCATGAAAAAGACATTCTTGGAAGATAAGAAGATTGCAAGGGGAATGGTTTGTCATGGTGGCAATTGCTTGGTGAGGAGAGATTTAAAACATATAACTTGAAAGAAAGTAAAATTGTAAATGTCATCATCATAGTTAGAAATAATCTAAGCAATTATAATAACTTAACTCTTGTGAAAATTCACCATGAATGAACTATATACTACTGCTTATTCTGCCCATACTTTCACAAAGAACAATATTTTTCAGAGGTAAAGGAACTAGGAAATTGATTCCTATGGCCTGATTAGTGGGTAAATCATTAGTTTAGGACTAGTTATATTGATAGAAATGAAGAAATTGCCATGCAGTATAACTAATTAATTCATAAATTATCTTTTTATACCAAGAATTAAATGGTGGCATCTGTGCATTCTTCCCACTGATGGCTGCCAGTTATCAATTGTTTGTGTACAAAGTTACAGTGCATGGACAGATAGGCACATGATGTTGATGGATCTCAGAGAATTTGAAAATGTTGGCAAATTGTTACCATGGTATGCTGTGGCTTTCTCCATAGTTTAAAGAGGAAGAACAGGATGGGATACCCATTTCATGTCGGGTGACCACTTTTTGTTGTTTTGTCTTTGAGTCATAGTCTGTGTAGTTTTGATATATAGTCCAAAATGGCCATAAAACTCAACAACTCTTATGTTTCTGTCTTTCAGTTATAAGCATAAATCACTATACCTGACTTTAAGGTGAACACTTTTAAGAAAGACAGTGTTATTAACAATACACAGGAAAGTCAAGTATAAACTAATTCTGTCTTGAAAAATCTTAGACTTTAAGTTTTATTAGTCAAAAGTATATTTGAAGTGTGGTGACTATTAGTTTGTCTTGTTTTCAGTACTAACTCCAATTCTTACTACCTGTTGACTAAACAAATTACAGAAAATCTCTGATTTTTTTAAAACTTTTCTTTTAATAGGATTAATGATAACTGTAAGAGTTAGTAACAATGTGTACTGAGTGCATATTTTTTCAATAAATAGTTGTTGCTATTAATAATAGTAATGCTTGATACATTACTATCGCTGTCATAAGGTCCTCAAATTGTTAAAATATATCTATTCAGGAAGTGCAGCACTCAAATCATTTATTTTATTTTTATGTAAATGAGTGCTTTGCTTGCATGTATCATGTTTATTCACGTTTATCACTGTGTATCACGTGCATACCTGGTGCTGCCAGAGGTCAGAAGAGGGCATTGGATCCCCTACAACTGCAGTTATGGATGGTTGTGAGCCACCATGTAGGTGCTTGGAATTGAACCTGGGTTTTTGCAAAAAAAAAAAAATAGTAATGTTTTCTTAATGACTGAGCTGTGTTTCTAGTCTCCTCTTAAATCATTTTAGTGTATAGTAAACTGAAATCTTAAGACTACAATTTAACAGCCTCTAATGCTAATGTTTACTGAAATGTTGCTCACCTTATCAATTTCTCTCTTTTAGTAAAGACTGAGTTTCTTTCAGCTTTACAGAACTTCTTGGAAAGAATATGCCACTATCTAAAACTTTCTTGCTCCTAGAATCGTGTACCAGTATTGTGTCTGGAGAACCCATGTAGCCAGCATAATTTTGAAACAATTGCTGGTAACTTTTAAAATAAAATAATACGTGTCAACCTTGGAGTCATTGTCATGTGAGTGCAGATCATCCTTGGTTGTGGAGAGTTTTTCTGTTCATTATAGAATGTTTACCAGCATCTGTAGTCTCTATAAATTAGACACCGGAAACACCTTACTCCTGGTAGAAATGTGCCCTGGCATTTGCAAATGTTCCCCAGGGACAAACTCTTTCCCAGTTGAGAATCGCTAAATTATAAAAATGAAACTAAATATAGCAAGATGAGTAAAAGGAGTATTCAAGGATTATGTGTTAGGCGGTAATGAAATGAACTATATAATATTCTGCTTCATCAAACATATTCTAGTGTTATAATTAAAATATTTCTCAGCAATATAACTTTCTCATGACAATGTTTCATCTATTTTAACAAAACCTATGAATTAGAAAATTACTGTACATACTTTAGGTAAAAGCATGTTAATATGCTCCTACTCAGGACTCAGGAAACTATATGAAAGAGGAGGTAGAAACATTGTAGGAGCCAGAGGGAGGGAATGGATGACACCATGAAAACAGTATCTTCCAGACACAACAGGACTGACACACATAGGAACTCCCAGAGACCACGAAAGCATGCATTGATTCAAGCCAGACAGGGTCCCAGTGTTGAGAAGGGAACGTGGAAATGAGCTCCCATCCTAACAAACAAGATATCTACTTAATTGATATCTACTTAAGGGGAAATTAGTTTTCTTCAGTGGAGTCTCATTGGACATGTAAACCACCCTTAGAGGGCCGACATAAAATGAACTCAGTTGTGCTTTTGCAGATATTTGGTTATTTTGCTTTCTTTGGACAATTTTGTCTTAATGGTATTTTGCTTGTGTATTATGGTTTCCAATTTTGTGGTTCTTATGGGATGTGTGAGTAGGTGCGGTCTGTATTTCTTGCACTTTTTATTAATTTTTGTTTGTTTGCCTTTTTGTTTGTTTTATAAATCGAGAGAAAAGGGGGAAGGGGTGGACTTGGGTAGATGGGGAATGGGTGGGATCTGGGAGAAGTTGGAGGTGATGATCAGAATATATTGTATAAGAAAAATTATTTTCAATAAAAGAACTATAAAAAACAAAACAACAAGGCAGTGTTATAAGTATCACACTTGGTGTTTGCTCATTATGAAATTAAATTCTAAATTAAGTTGGCAGACATTTGTTGAAATTGATGTATTTTAGACACCTCCAGTCCCTTACAATATCAAGTAGCTTTTGAGTGCCCATTATATGCCATTACATTTGTTCTTCTAGTTCTCATTTATAATTAGTTGGTGAATTGTGGAGCTAAATATGAGAAATCCAAGCACTAATGATGAGTCAATAACAATTTGGATAAAATCTCTTAAATCGTTCTGTAAAAAAATGTCAGCTGAAACAAACAAACAACAACAACAAACATGCTCTCAAACAAGTAATTTCAAGGAATGTTTCACATAGAAGTAAACTGTTGCCCTTTTGTTTACTGAAAGATAATAGGGACCATAAACTGGGTATTAAAGTTTGGAGAGATTTAGAATACTTTGTATGTTGTACAAGGTCTATTTATTGTCTTTTAAGATCTTAGAAGCAAACTGGAACCTTTAGCTTAAAGCAATTTGTAGAAGTGATCTACATATATTTCTATTTATGTCATAATAAAATGTCATCTGATAGAGAAGTACCAAAAACATAAGGTTCCTTCTCTCTTAGGATTGCTTCAGATAATAAATAAAGATCTATTTGCCCTTAGAAGAAGACAATTTTAAATGCCATTTGCAACCAGTGTAGAAATAAAGGGACCTGAGAATTTCTCATGAACTCAAATGGCATTTTCTTTCATTTTGGGATGTAACACAAATAGAATTAAATACCACTTTTGTTAATTGAATCCTCTACTGCTTTGTAAAATGAATAGCAAGTTCATCAACTTGTTATGTCTTAACAAATTGAAAATATATTTTTGGTATTAATAATTTATAAAGAAGAAATTATGCTGTCCTTTGGGTTATAATAGTAATTCATGTATATGTTCCATGCACATGTACACATTTGTATCTATGTGTGTTGTTCTCATTCTTGAAGTTCAAGGACACTTTCTTAATGATGTCTTTATTTTTCTCTCTGATTATCATCTTTCTGAGCATTTCCAAAATACTATACCCTCTTCCATGTTCTGATACTCTCTATTTTTTTATATATTTGTCTAAGTTTTGTAGTATGCTCTATACAGGTCATAGCTTATGTCTCATTTACTTGTATGCTCCCCTGGTAATCAGTACAGTTTGGATCACATAGTAGTCACTCCATAAGGTATGTTATTGACCAAAAGTATGAGCCTTTGTGTAGGAAAATAGGAGCTGTATTTATCTCTGCACTTTCAAAGGGTAATTCACTGGAACGGTAATTTATGTAGCTTAGTGGTGAAGTGAGTGATTAGCATATGTGGAGTTCTCTAAGTTCAATTTATAGCTCTCTTCTCCCAAAAGTAATTCATTTAAATCAATTGTGTTATCTAAGCCTGTGAGATCACGGAGGAATTCTGTTGTCTCTCTAAAGCACTCAGCAGAATGAAGGAATTATGACAAAGGCATGAGAATCACCAACGGGAAACATGAAAATGTGCTCCTTTGAGGCCTCTGTTGAGCTTCTCTGTTTGAGGTGGGGATTAGAAAAAACTTCTTGACTGTTGCCCTCTCCACCAGTATACCATGGAATATCATTAAAAGTTATTAAAGTCATCAAAGCTAGCTTTAATACCCTGGCTCTGCTATACACTATTACTGTGACTACTTAATTTGGAGGCTACTCAATAACTGTGGCTCCAATTTCCTCAGTTTTACAAAATGAAATATCTTCCTTACCAAATCCTCAGTTCTGTTGGGAGAAGTAAACAGGGCCCTGCACATCCAGTGCCTCCTATTTATTTTCTCTTCCCTTCTCTGATCACAGAAGGCTCTTCATCATAAACTGAGATTTTTCTCTTGCTGAAGTTATACTACCCTAAATATGCCTGATCTATACTGAGATTTTCCCTTTATTTGACCATCAGTTGTTTTCTCAGCCCTGCATTTTTATTTCCCTCACCTCGACTCACAGTGTTCAGAGAATGATCTGGATTTTTAAAGCATATGAACTTTAGAAAAACGTCTGATCACCCCTTGTGGGTTTTATATTATTAAATCTAACAGACATGAATGTTGGAAAAAATTTCCTTCAATAAACCACTATACATTTCCTATATAGGACATCCTTTGGTATTAAGTGATTATGATTCCATGAAAGCTACTGTACAACTGTGTAAATATATAACTGGTAATAATGCAAATTCTATCATATAAAAGCTCAAGTAACTTCTTTCTCCTACTGTGGGAGAAGTAGATCTTGCCCTCCTTTCCACATAGATTTCACTATTCTTGGTCTATGTCTATGCTGTAGAATTTCTTTTGAAATGGCTGTGCCATCTCTCTGGTTTCCTAATTGATTGACGAATTAAATATTTTTAAACATGTTGTAATTTTATATCTGTAGGAGAGTTATGATTTTACAGTATTTTGAAAATTTTCTGTTTAATGTAAAAATTAGAAAACAGAGATCATTGCTCTTTGGGAGGCTGAGGCTCAAAGCTGGACTTTCGTAGCTTGAAGACCTAAATCCTGTTCAAGACTGTGACACTGTTAGGTAACATACCATTTTATATTTAGCTGTCAAAAGAACTCATTAAGCACAATGTCTGCCAGTGAACAGGATCTAAGTTCTGGGTTCCCTCTCCTGTTCCTCTGTGCCTTCCACAAATGGAGACCAGTTTTCTCCTTAGGCATCATAAACCATTTCTCAGTGTGTGAGAAGGTCACCACTATACTGTTGAGAAACAAGTTTTCTGTGTCAGCAGGAGATCTAAAAATGGAAGCAAGAGTCCCTGATATGTACTCTTCTCTCCTAACAACCAGGACTGCTGCCTTGGAATCGCAGTGCTTGTCATGTTTACAAGTGCTTACATCTGAATAATGGGTCCCCAGCACTTAGGAAGCATAGCACTTCCAGGTCTTAGCTCACATTATACCATATGTCTCTGTAATTAGGTCTAATTAAAAGGGCATTTACTAGACTTTTAACTATAGGACTATTATTTTTCCTTAAGTCAAGGATTGAGGTGAAAGTAGTTTATTATGGATGTAAATAATAACCTGGATAGAAAATGAATAAGTGAGACCCGGTAGAGAAGGCAAGCAGACAAGAAAGGAAAATTAATATGTTCATTTTCTTTGATAACAAATGAGACCATTTTTCTGTGAACAACTCTAGAAGCCATTATAGACATATTCCTGAACTATTCAACCCAAGGAAGAAGAAGTTTGTATATTACTACTGGAGAAGACTCTCCAAAGTCATTAATTCATCTTCTCTTCATGTTCAACACAAGGATGGACAAAGCCATTATAGACATATTCCTGAATTATTCTACCCAAGGAAGAAGGAATTTGGATATTTTACATCAATTCCCAGTACTCACTGAAAGAAAAGACTCTCCAAAGACTTTAATTCATCTTCTCCTCTTGTTCAACACAAGGAAGGACAAAATGGCTTACGTCAGAGAAAGTGCTAGAGCAAAGAATGAAGGAGCTATCCGTCTGAAGTCAGGTTGTACATAATAAAATAGTAAAGGATTAAAGATATGAATAGCATACTAAAACTGTATCTGGTAAGACTCTGAGAATACCAAAATAGATGAAACACCTGCATTCAGTAAAGTCATAATTTGTAATATAATGGCATGAATCAGACTAAAATGTAATATGATAATAAGAATGTTCTTTGAAAGGGACAGATCAAAGCAATCAGTGAATATGTGGTAGAAAGGGGAAAGGAGAGGCTATATTACTTTCAGGAGATCAGCATAATTCTTTATATATGGGGGAGAAGGAAGAAGATACATTTGGTTATATATATATATATACACATAAACATATACATATATACATATATCCAAAATATAACCAGTAATTGAAGTCTGGATCTGCATTATTTTTCTTTATTTCATATTTTCTGTCAAACTTGAAATATCTCAATTTTGTCTTTTTAGAGGTATTTAAAGTGATAAAGAATTTAAATCCTGATATGATACACTAGTACCTCCTACACAATGTGATGTAATCCTTGGTACTGAGCCAAAAAAAAAGCTTTCCTATCAAATGCAAAGAAGACAAGTAACTTCACATTCACCAGATACGATTTACACTTGAAGTGGAGGAAGTTATCCTCTCACTAGATAAGGTACGATTATAGGCTCATGAAAATAACCAGAAACATCGCCTTTGAACCCAAGAAGTTTATAATTGGAAAGCATGAAAGTTTGGATATTTTGCCAAATGAACAATATGGAGTTTGTATCTATGATTCTTTCATACTAGAGAACAGATTTGTTGGGACGTTAAAAGACTATTTTGCATATTGTTCCAGACATAATAAAGTATCACTGTAGAGAAGTGAATGTTCTTCGATATAAAAACATAATGGCCAATTTCCCAAACCGTCAGGTGATGGGGTTAGGAAGTCTGCCATGTCAAAAGGAAATAAATCTCCCAATCAAGTCTTCTCTTTGGAAATGAGTCTGGCCTGAAACACACTTCATCAATCATTCATCTTTGGTCATATGTGCCATGTACTTGCTAACACCAGTTACTAGTAGTTTGTCTAGGCCTCCATAAAGAAATATATGGTGGCTAGGTTTGGGGCTTCCAGCACCAGACTGCCTGGAGTTGACTATTTGCTCTACTGTGCCAGTGCTAACAATTCTTAAGATTAGCTTCCAGATCTAGAAAGTAGAGATTAGTAACTCTGAATTTACTGAATTTTCCAAGAATAAATGCAAGTACACATGTAACACAGCTGAGTTTGTGAACCTTAGTTGTCAACTTGATGAAATATAAAATGACCCGTGCGGTGGGCCTCTGAAAATTTCTGTGGGGCAATAATTTGATTAGGTTATTGAGGTGGGAAGACACACACACTGTTGATAGAACCATTCCCTAGTCAAGGATCCTGGGCCTACTAAAAGAGAGGAAGCAAGCTGACGTATGGGCTTCTTCCCTGAAGATGCAGTGTGACCAGCTCTCTCAAGCTACCACTGGTATGACTTCTCTATCACTATGAACTACAATCTTGAATTGTGGGCCAAAGTAAACCCTTCCTTCCTCAAGTTGTTTATGTTCGAGGTTTTTTATCCCAGCAACAGAAAAGCAAGTAAAACAATAGCTATCACGTTGCCTGGCACTTGTAACCCCACTCATAGCCCAAATCCTCATCTTTCACCTCTCCTTTTACTTTATCTATTGCCATTTCCACTTGCTCAGAACTCCTAATACTCACGATACAATTCTATATGTAGTTTCATGATTCTATAGACAAGGGCAAGGCAATTCCTCAGAGTTGTTTTATGTCTGTTCCTTTGTTTGCTCAGGAAAGTTATGCATTTCTATATGGAACTGGAGCTTCTGTCACTGCTTCTAGAATTTCCAATCATTTAAAATTTCTCTTCCAAATATTTTTGTAGTTAGTGTGCACCTTGCTACAAGGTCTACTTAGATTTGTAATCAAGCATCAAGTGATTCTTCTGCTTAATGGAAGACTGAGTAAATTTCTGAGCTCAATCATGTTAGTCCTGACAGAATGGGACCCCAACAATCAGTTCTTGGAGCTTCTCCTTTCCTGTTCCCTAAGCAAGCCTGGAATCTATGCCTATGATATAAAGTAATGTAAAGACAATAAAATAATGGACTTCAGATCTGGCTTAGAACTTTCCCTCATTAGGTCCTAATGATTGAAGAGATGAGATTAAAATATTCCCAGGGCCCATACAGTTAATTATACTGTGAGGTAAACCATAGGAGTAGATTAAAATGCCAGATTGAAAAGTATGCTTCATGTCATTGTCAGAATTTTCCTGGAATGTTTAAGTATTATTTGCCTAAAAGATGTGATAAATGATTACAAATGCCATTCTCAGAATTTTACTGTCTATATGTATACAGTATAATATGCATGTATACATCATTTATGTATAATACATGAAGACAGTAGTGTCTGGGTTCATTTTCCTTTCCTTATCCATGTACTGCTCCCTGCCATCACTACCTCTCACCATATAAACTGGTTCTGATACTTCCCAAGTAGAAAGCTATTGGGTATTTGGAGATAAATCAGCTTTGCTTGTTCATTTAATTATTCATCAAATATTTACAAAGAATTAATAATATGCTCAAGTCTCAGGATGTAATGTTGAATAATAAACTGATTCTGAGGCAAAACACTCCAAAGTCCTTTACAAGCCTGTAAACTCACAAGCCTCTAGCATGGATGTGTAATTATGTAATAGATACAAGACTCACTCATGAAGTCAGTGTACAACACCACAAATACACTAATGGTAATAAGGGAAATGGCCTGTGATCAAAAGACTCAATCCTGAAGTCAGTGTATAGCACCACGAATACACTAATTGTAATAAGGGAAATGGCCTGGGATGAAAAATCATTTCTGTACTCTTATTTGAGATGTGTCAATGAGTCTGGTGGTAAATCTCCATTGCCAACTTACTAGGCTTAGAGTCACCTACCAAAGATACAAAACTCTGTGTGACTGTGAATGCTTGCCTAGATCAGGTTAAGTATGGTGGGACGACCTACCCTAAATGTGGACAACACCATGATGTGGGCCGTGGTCCTGGACTGAACCAAGGTTTAGAAAATAAACTGCATGCCACTGTTCATCTCTCTCTGTTTCTTGACTCAAATGGAAAGCAACCAGTCACTCCTCTCCAACTGCCATTGCCTTCCCTGCTGTCTTTTCTATTGCTCTAAGGAGTCACCATGACCAAGACAGCTTATAGAATAAAGTTTATTGGGGTCTGCTTATAGTTTCAGAGGTGAGTCCATGACCATCATGACAGGGAGTATGGAAGCAAGTAGGGAGGAATGCTACTGAAGTAGTAGCTGAGAGCTTATATGTTAGATGGAGAGAGAGAGAAAGAGAGGCAGACCCAACTGGAAAAGTCAACTGGCTTTTTACACCTCAAAGTCACTCTCATTAAAACTGCCACAGCTGCCATAATGGACTATACCCTTCCTCCATGAGACAAAGTAACCAGTCCCTTCCTTTAGTTGCTTTCATTAGGTATGTTGTTGCAGCAATGACACAAATTATGTAACGAACTACTAGATAACCTACACATTCTATTTCTTATCTATAATGACAACTGTAACATGTATGTATTTTTCTATAAGGTTGTTGTTTGGAAGAACTAAATGAATTAATATTCAATGTAGTAGACATTTGACACATAGTATCAACTCATTTACTATAAGCTAAAGATGTTCCCATTCAATATTTCAGAGACTCTTCGATGAAAATGATGTGAAATACATGAATGTGAGCATGAGGAAGAAAGGTCAAATAAGCCATTAATGGATCACACGAGTACAGAGTCCCTTCATGTCCCTTCCTCTTTTGTCTGATAATTGTGCATAATACTTTAGGCTTCATATTCTTGGTCTTCATACTTAAGACATAAAATACGCAAATTACCTTCCTGCTCAATAAGACAACCAGGGAGTAACTTTAGTATAAAAACTATTTATGGTGTATCTAAACTTTTGTTTTGATTTTGTTTTTGGAGACAGGGTTTTTCTATTGTAACTCTGGCTGTCCTGGAACTCTGTAGACAAGATTGGCCTCAAACTCACAATGCTCTGCCTGCCTCTGCCTCCTGAGTGCTGGGATTAAAGGCATGTGCCACCACTGCCCACAATTATTTATTTAATTTTTATTTTATGTGCATTGGTGTGGGGGTGTCAGATCCCCTGGTATTGGAGCTACAGACAGTTGTGAGTTGCCATGTAGGTGCTGGGAAATGAATCTGGGTCCTCTGGAAGAGCAGCCAGTGCTCTTAACTGTTGAGACATCGCTCCAGCCTGTATATAAACTTTTAAATCCTGAAAATAAGCAAACAAGATCTTGTGCTGTTTGTTGACATTATAGTGACTGCACCAAGAAGCTTATGCTAGTAGAAGTGACATCTCTGTGTCAAATCACAGGGTACCACTTCACCAAGGATATAGAAGCCATTGGACATGAACCTCCACTGAATATGCTCTCCTCCACTTCCAAACATTATCAAAGGACTTTTTTCCTACTCCAGTACAAGAAGGACTATATCTACATTATAAAATTGAGTCTTCCTGTTCCTTCAAGACTCCTTTTCCATCAATTGTCCTTTCTCTTGTGCTGTTACTTTAAATCTCCCCTTTCTATATTCAACCTTATAAGCTCACTGGTTGGGAGGAAATAAGGACAGTCACCAATAGGTAGACATGATATCACTTCAGCAGAACTTCCTGCCAATTTGGGTATATTAAATGTTAACATTGAGTATTATTCAGGTACCATTGTCTTCAATTACTACATATTTAGGATGCTTAGGAAAGAAACTGCCAGAGTGAGTAAATTATACTTGGTTAAGATACCATATCTATGCAGTACTTGCTTGTTCAGCATTGTGGATGGGAAATAAAACCTGTTGAGCCACAACTGAGGAAAGCTTAAAGTAGTAGGGATAGTAAAGTCTCGATATCACAGCTAGCATAGTGTCAAAGGTATGATGTATATTTAATAATACTCATTCAACATAGCCATTTATATAATTACTCAAAATACAAGAAATATATAGAAACCCAGGACTTCAAGGACAAATTGTATTAAACCTCTAATAGAAAGGTGAACAGCTATTTTAAAAATACATTAAATAAAGGTATTGCAGATAAAAAACTAATGCCCCTTCATCATTTTTAATGACACACATTCCTTTCTATCCTAGGCCTTCAAAATCTGGAGAGATAATGTCAGTTTATGTCCCATTAAAAAAAAACCAAGTTCCTTTTCTTTCTAAACAAGAATGGCAAATAAAATTATGGCTGCTTTCTATTCAAGGAAATGTGGTAAAGACCCAAATGAGGTAACACATAGGAATTGACTTCATAAATTTTAAATGAAACAAATATTGGTGGATTGAATATTTTAGTTGAGTGGCTCACATCCAAGTTTGATCTGTTCAGATTTGGGGATTAAAGATTAGTATTATCTACCTATTTATTTATTTAATGAATGTTTATTGGATGTTCACTAACTGCCAGTGTTATGGGCAGCATGGAGAATAAAATTAGTCCAATCCTTCTCTCCTTGAGCTAGTTTATGATTGAGAGGTGGGGGGGGGAGAGAAGTAAGCATTCACAAGGTAGATTCTAGACTGGACATGCAAGGAAGAATGGATATGGTAATTTGAGTAGCCTTATTACAGAAAATTCCACAGAAGCTGAGATCGGATGATTAAGTAGAGTAAGCTAATGTCAAGGCAGATACAATGGTGGGAAATACAAGTGGAAAGTACCAGAAGTAAAGTGTTTAAGGAACAGGAATCAGGTCATTTCAGCTGTAGTAGTGTAGAAGAGTTTAGCTAGAGATAGAGAAAAAAAATGCTGAAGTGGACAATGATAACATTATATCAGGATCCTTCAATCCTATTTACCAATTTTTTGCCACTCAACTCAATATGCTTTTGGTAGTCAGCATATGTAGTCTTTCACTTGTGGTTTGTCTCGGGGCAGGGAGAGGTTGAAGGCTTCTAGAACTCATTTGGACCACGTGGGAAGAAACATAATTCTATGGAATATTCCATTTACGCATTTATGTACAACTTTGAGAGTGGTCCTTAAGCAATTAATTGACACAGAAGGAAATATGTATATTCAGTTTTTGTTTCCAACCAGGACAGCTACAGGGTGTATCTCCCACACTAGATTTCTCTTAAGTCTAACAGAAGCTATTGTCTATTGGACCTTGTCTGAGATGATGTACTTTCTTAGTTTTCACTCTTGTCCAATTTTGTACTTGCTTATTCATTTCCCCTGTTTGTTAATCCATAATAAATCATCTACACACAATTTCTACTTTGGGGAAAGCCAGCCTCATTCAGATAGAGTCAAGAACCTAACTATGAAGACCATTGTAGCCTATGTGTTGCCCATGGAGTTGATATGAAAGCAGGCAGAAGTCTTAGAAGAATTTCCAGAGTCATGAAAGGCCTAAGATCATCAAGGAGACTAAGACTTCGAAGCTCTGCACTTCCCTGGCTGACAGTTCTGTTTCCTTTCTCTGTGCATTCAGATAAAGATACAGCCAATCAGGCCCTCCAAAGCAGCTGCACTATGGATTTTCTAAAAAGAGTGCAGGAGCTATTTCTGATCTTAGCTTTCCTGTAGAAGCTATTTATTATCCATTCTATATTTCTATGTCGTCTTGCACCTTCCATCACCCCTCAAGAGTCAATAACTCTTTCCAAAGGTGTCATTCTGCAATTTATATGGCATATTGCATAATGTCACTGATGGACACTTTTAGTTAATACCCTCAAGTGCTTTGCCTTATCACTGAAGCAGATAATTTACTCTGGCATTTATATGAAAAGTTGGACACTGACAGTGTACCTGCTCACTTGAGACTTTATATATGTACTGTTTATTTTGGCACATACTGTTAGCACATGGCTCCAAATTCCTACATAATTACTCTATTTTTGAACCTTTGGGAAAGAATAAAGACTCCACAGTGAAGGGACCATTCAATCATGGAAGCCTCAACATAGCAATCTACTTCCTCTGAGCTTCACAAAGATTTCCTCACAGAAGCTGCAGTGATTTAACTATACATCGATATCTCTTAAATGCACCTAATGGAAGGAGGGGGTGTTATGTGATACTTTTTACCTGTAAGGCTTTTGTAAGCCTAGTTGCAAAAGGACACAGGAAACAACTCATGCCTGTATTTGTGCTACTAAAATTGCAGTTGACAGAAGTTTAGAATTTTCTCTGTTGGTAAATTCTCTTGCTTAGGAAATTTTTATTTAATAGGCTTCACTCCAAGTGTCAAATTCAGAAAGTTTTCTGGGAGCCCTGTGTGTTATAAACTTGGTTGTCATTCAGGAGAACTGTGGAACAGGAAGCCACTTGCTACATGTTAAATGGGAATATTTACTGAGAAACACTGAATGAAGTTTGTTAATAAATGAGACATATGTGCATGAGAAGCAAACCTGAATCTTAGAAATGTAGATGCTTGGGAAAAGAAAAGGAATAAGTATCCCAGACTGTGAACAACTCTTCCTATTTTTGGAGAGCTATATAAAATATGTCTGATAATAATCTAGGGTTAGTTTGCTAAGAAGCTGATAGAGTGTGTCTGTGTAGCTGAACACAGAGTGGCCACTGGTTTCAAGGAAAAGAATGAGGATATTTCTGAGGGGAAAGTACTGAAGAGCAGAGCAACCTTGGTAATGGTAAGCTGAGAGCTCAGCCTTTAGAGAAGCATTTAACTACTAAAACGCCTCTGGGAAAAGAAAGGTGGAGACTGTGATTCCAGGGCTGCTCATTCACTAGGTGTGGCACTTGGCATGTGCAGCATTTTCTTTCAGAGGTATCTCAAAACCTGTTATATTTTAGGATGACTTTGTTTACTTCAGTTGGAAAGAAAAATATACCTGAATTCCGAACAATATGCTATATGTTTGCTCATATTCCATAACTCTAATTAAGGACTTAGCCAAACCACTTCCATCTCTCCCAGTATCTAATGCCCCCTTGGAAATGGAGACATGGATGTGCTATTAGAAGGAAGTGATAACAAGTAATCTGAGTCAGGTACCCAGGCTAAACAAAACAGAAGCTGAATAAATAAATAAATAAATTGCCTAAGGTTAATCCTCATTCACTTCTAACCCTCAATGACCAAAGAAATGTAATGTCATTATCTGTCAATTGTACAGCATAATAGCAATACTAATGCTGTCACTGTGGATGTCTTGAGGCAATGCTTTAAATAAAGGGTTAGTTTCCTTCAACATGTGCAGAGCCTTCATCCCCAACGTGTCTTCATTTACTACTGTCTGAAAAAAAAGTGGTACAGGTCAGGAGCCACTGATTAAATCTAGATAGTTTCACTGTCTTCCCTCTCCCTATATCTCCCTAGGAGGTTGGGGAAAGAAAAAGGAAATAAATCATACTTCCTTATTTAGAAGATAATTTCAGGAAAAGCATGAGAAGACAATAAGAAAAAAGTAAAATTATATTCTATTTGAGAATCCGTAAATCTTCTTGATATATGTTATATTCAAGAAGGATGATACTAACAGCACACACACACACACGCACACACATACACACAGACACACAAACACAGATATCTGTGTGACATCCCTTTCTCAAGACATTTAGTGACATTTCCAAGGCATTTCTCCTTCTGCATTCATCCCATTGAAAACAATTTCCATAATTTTTATGAATTTAAGTATATAAGTATATGAAATACAATTTTATATATGCATAGTATCTGTGGAGGGGAGATAAATGTCCATATTTGTGCACATATGCACATATATGTATGGGTGTGTATGCATATGTGCATGCATATGTATAGACGCTAAAGTTCAATCTTTGGTGTCATTCCACATGACTGCCAACCTTTTTTTAAAAAAAAATAAACACATTGTTTCTTTTTGGTCTGGTCTTTCCAACTCAGCTAGCTGGGTTGTCTGATCAGCAAGCCTAGGGATCCACATGTTTCCTCCTCCCAAGTGCTGGGATTATAATCATACACTACCATGTCTGGCTTTTTTAAACATGAGTTTTGAGAATTGAACTCAGGTCCTCATGCTTACATGGCAAGCACTTTACTGACTAAGGTATCTTCCCAGTTCAAATCATGATTATTTTTAAGCAAGACAACTTAGAATATGTTTTATTGGTATTCAAATTTTCTTAATTAGTGACTTATATGGGAAGACCAAGCTCATTGTAAGTGGTGCCATCATGAGTTGGAGGTCTTTGGGAGTATATAAGAAAGCAGGCTGAACAAGCCCTAAGGAGCAAGCCAGTAAATAGCACTCTTCCATGGCTTCCATATCAGTTCCTCCCTCCAGTAAGAGAATTATTCCTTTTGAGATGTGGCCACTAGTACGTTTCCTATACTCCGGTGGATGGCCTTACACACCCACACACACAGGAGCAGCACTAACTGCACTTGATGAGTTATAATAGGATGACATAAAGTTGGAGGGGGAGTGAACAATGGAAAATGGGGATAGATATGATCATATTTCATTATATACACGCATGAAATTCTCAAAAATCAAGAAAAAATGTAAGTATGTCAGTTTATATGTACTGGCTACCTTTCAAGAAAGTCTTGTACATTAATTTTTTTTTATTACTTCTGAGCCAAAACCAAGGCAAGAATTGCAAATGGCTGATTTTTCCAGTAACTCCAACTATACATTTCCAGCTTTTCCTGGGGAAAATTAACCATGTTACCACTATTGCAAGCCAAAATAAAATATGAACTACTGCAAAATTTCTGGGCAGAATTAATTATTTCCAAGAGAAGAGACCAATTCTGTAGGAAGATTGGATGTACCTCAGATCTTCTGTGGGTAAATCAATAATTTACAAAAGAACACAATGAAATCTATTAATTTAGACTATCAAGACCAGACACTACAAATATTGGAAGGAAACTAAAGGGATATCTTGGTCTGTTGTGTATAGATGACACCAGTGAAATAGATGATATGTTTCTGGCCACAGCTGTCAGAATTGCAGTTAAAAGCAAGACACATGAGTCTTGGTTTAGGTTATTTTTTTTCTGTGTGTTGTTTCAACTCTTCGTTTGGTAAAGGCTTTATGGGCACACAGTGTCTTAGGAAAAATACTATAAAGAAAACATCATTCTTTAAATATTCTAGCCCTATAGTTGTTAGCTTCAGAACCTAGTGGATTTGTTGAGTATTTCAGGATCTCTCCAACCAGAGATTCAGCAGAGGCAAAGCTTGAGAAGTACGGGGCACAGGATATGTACTTCAAACTTTAATTGATGTGTTAAAATTGTGCATATTTGTGAAATTTCATGTGGCATTTCAGTTTGTGGATATGCTGTATAATGTTCAAACCAGGGCAAACATACCTATTTCCTTAAACTTGATCATTTCTTTGTGGTTGAAAGCATCTTTATTTTTGCTAGTTTGTTTTCATATTAAATCCTAAATCCATTGATGTAGTATCTTGATAATAAAGCCCCTGTAGTAAAATTAGTCAGTTAAAAGAGAAAGGTTTAATACAAGAAACCATTGTGAATATCAAGTGGTACAACTGTAAGTCATACTGGGTCATATTATCTAACTCGAGTGGCCACAGTGAAGTTTACCAAATATTTGAAGCACTTGCTTCACAGAAACTTTGAGATTCCAAGCTAAATCAATGAGTTCCTGTGTAGCAGTATGCTACAATCTTTTACCCTCAATTTAGGGAAGGAGAAAGGAAAGACAGAAATCCTCACCGCTTTTACAAGTAGCCTTAATACTGAAAGAGAGAAAGGTAGAAATCTTCACAGCCTCTTTTTAGATTGTCCTAAGTTTGAATCTCTCCAACCTTTGTTCTTTTAGTAATTATCACACTAGCTAAAGACAGTAACCCAACCAACAAACCACCAATCAACGCCTAACCTGGCTCTCAGGGCTTCAGAACTTTTAGGCCCAAAGTCAAAAGTTTGCATAAACCCATGAGGCATGCAGTCCCAAAGACAAGCTACAGATGCCAGAATGACTGCACCTAACCAAATTATAACCACCTGCCTCAAGCATTCCAAATCCAGCTCATAAACATCTACCACACCTGGGGTGGGAACGCAAACCTAATCAATACGCCATTTTGCATTTTAACAGAAACCAAAATAACAAAAACTTCTAAGTGTTCCTCAACATTTCTGTTTCTCAATACATTTGTGGGAAGTGAAGACGAAAATAATTTTTTTCTAAGAGAGTATCTGACAAAAAGAAATATCGACGCCCTTGTTGGATGTAAAGTTGTTCCTAGGAACCAACACTGAGATGTTTAAATATAAACAAATCAGAAGATGAGAGAGGTTATATTAAATTCTACATCCACTTGAGTTTTAAAAATGGAAGATATTTTGGTCCTAAAGTGGCTGAGGTTGACTAGAGAAGAAGAATTGCAGCAATCAATAGTTCCAGGTCAGGTGGGGGAACAGGAAACAAGCAACACTTCCCAGCTCTCACCATTTCCTGGAAATACACACTGCTTATTCTATGCTCTTCGAAACTCTCACCCACCCATTCACTTCCTTTAATGATCCATCAGATATATGTAGAATTGAGGAGCATAAACAGAAGAATGTGTCTCAGAAATACTGCCCTAAGTAGATTTGGCATCACATCTTGTACCCAAATGTAAGCCCCCAGTGCATCTCATCATGGGATTGCCACGGGGCAGTCATACTACCAAATCCAACAGAAAGGAGACTATTGTATTACTAATAAGAACACTTTTCACTTTTCATCTCCAATCTCACTTGGTAACCCTGTCTCTCCACGTTTCAGGCTCTCTTATCTCTCACATATAACAGATACATGTGTTGGACACAGAAATATCACACTGTATTATGTTCTCTCATTTATGCTTCCTAAAGTATTGTTTATCAGGACAATATATGCAAGTAGTATCCCATCTTCACTCCCTTTCTTCAAACTGATAATGGCTCACTAGGTTTATCATCCATTTTAGAGGTGCTACTTGACCATCTGAATGTTGACATGGAGGCAACTTTGCTTATAAATTGGCATTTGGGCCAGTTACCTTACATTGTCACCACCCGTAATATCAGGGTTTGCATCTGTGAGCTCTCTTGGTCTCTGAATCTGGTCAATGAAAAGCTCCCATGGGAAATGGAAAATAGAAGGCTGAGGTCCAGATATATATCCCCTGACTTTCTCTGGTAAGGCAGCACAGATTGCTCATATTGCTTCCCCATTACCAGTGGGTGGCTTCTTTGGAAAAGGCTTCATGCTATAGTAACCACTCCCTCTCTTGCTCTTTCAAATCTTGCTATTGATAGTCCAAGAATACCACACTTTCCCTTTAGAAGTTCCTTTTCCTAAAATCTTTTACAGCCAATTGAAATGTACTATACGATTTCTTTACTGGACTCTTCACCACCCAGGTTACAAATTGTAGCCAAATCTTTATTGAAGTCAGATAATAGAAGTGAAATCTAACATCATTAATGTACGAATAAAACATGTTTAGACTCAAACACAAAGATAAAAAACACCTTTACGTGGATATTTTGTATATACAAATATGCTCCTTTGTAACAAATTGACTCTATACTTTGACAATACATAGAGAAATTAGACTTTTTACTCCCCAGAAAGTATGTCCTCTTCTCAACAAAAAGAAAAAATAGAAAATAGAAACTGTGAAATCTCATACACTACAGTTGCTTATGGATTTTTCACACTTAATCTAAGATTTGTTTTATCCTCTTGGATGGATGTGTGCACCATTTGATGAATTTGTGTTTATAATGGAAAGTTGTATGTATATGTGAGGACAAGACTTAAAGAGAGCTCAACTTCCCATTTGTATTTGCTTAGAGATTGTGCTGGTTGGTGATCAAGACTATAGACTCCAGCCAGGAAAACTATTGACTTTGCTTTTAAATGTCCTTAAAAGTCCTCCACACTTCTGAATTATACTCAGATACTTAAATCTTTTGTGCATATCAACACTTGAGTGGCTTTTACATATTAAAAGTATATATAACCCATCATAAATATCCAGAATCATCCTCTCAAGAGAGAATTCAAATGCTGTTTGTTGTAGTGTCTTAAGTGATCAGAATATATTGTATGAAAAATATATTAAGTGAAATAGTACATAATATTTTCAAAAGTTATGTTAAGAGTTTTGATAAATGTGTTTCTGTTTTAATACCCTATTCAAATAATTGTCTAATGTAATACAACAAGAAAAATATCTATATAACATCATTAAGAATGAACCAGTGGCTATTCTTTTCTTACTTTAGACCTAATCACTCTAAAATTACTATACTGTCCAATTATTGACTGCTAAGACACCTTGATATTTATGTCACTATCTCTTAATTTTTATTTCTTGGAATTAAACTACAGATTTATCAACAAAATAGATCAACTTGTCCTTCAGGATAGGCGGGCACAGAAAGCTCTCTTGAACTCAGCATAAGATATTTGGTATTTTCAGTGGAGATAATAAACATATGGGGTTACTCATCATTGACTAAAGATTTATGCAATACTTTCTCAAAGACTACATGATGGGCCTCTAGTTCTCATGCTCTTAAACTCCCATGTTGTAGAGATCAAATGCTGCTCTCTTTAAAACATTTATTGCAAAATTGGAAATCAATTGCATGTATTTGTGCAATGAACCTTGCAAGAACAGTAACTGGACAAGAGGATATACATCAGAAACAAAAGTCATAGTAGCTTCAGTGAAATGTAGGAGCTCAACTTCAAGGACTGGATGGAATTTATTCTGCAGTTTTTATTTGGTTTATCCTTTTAGACAAATCTAACATGATAATCCAGGATGGTATTTGAAAGGATAAAGACAAGCCTTCAGACAAATGGCT
This sequence comes from Cricetomys ansorgei, assembly GCA_026225945.1. Taxonomy (NCBI): domain Eukaryota; kingdom Metazoa; phylum Chordata; class Mammalia; order Rodentia; family Nesomyidae; genus Cricetomys; species Cricetomys ansorgei. The sequence continues at coordinate 9,086,440 of JAMJFZ010003396.1, forward strand.
CCCTCTTGGCTTCATATTTAGCCATTTCAAATAACACTTTCACATTAAAAATGTTTCCATTAAACTAATAAAAGGAAAATTAGGTGAGATATATGACACATACTTTAAATTAACTATCAGTAGAGCCTAACGTACTAGAATGTTTCTAAATGGTTTCCTCCAATTAAAAAAAAATCAAGTATCTATAAAGATCTAATCATGAAGGACAAGATCTGACAATCATAGTGAATGTTGTTAAAGAATGTGAGAATGGTAATAATATTTTAAATTACTGATAAGTCTTTTTTAGCAAGTTATACTTGTAAGTTATTACTCTCATATTAACTATATATATAAATAACATTATATTACTATATATATATATATATATATATATATATATATATATATATAATAAAGAGTTGTATTAGGGCATTTTCACACATATAAACAATGTATTTTGATCAAATAGTATATTTGATCACCTGTAAATAATGTATATTTGATCATATGCGCCACTCATTACCCACTTATGCCTGCTGATCCCCTTCATGTTCACAACTAGTCCCCCTTCTAATGTCATGTTTATTTTTGTTATTGTTGTTGTCTAATACATTTTATTAAAATTGAATGGGTAAGACATCAGTTATAGGAGCATAGGCACCTCTTAACCATGGCTACACCACTGAAGAAAATGTTTCTTCCTGGCTCACCAACCATTAGCTACCAATAGATCCTCAGGCAGGAGTGAGGTCATAGGGCCTCAACAACCCCTCATCCCTCCTTGACTGAATTATTATTATTATTATTATTATTGTTGTTGTTGTTGTTGTTGCTATTATTATTAATGTGTGTGTGTGTGTGTGTGTGTGTGTGTGTGTGTGTGTGTGTGTGTGTGTGCTCATGCACTTATAGATATGATGTGGATTTCTGAGCATGTGCATGGCAAAGTGCATCTGTGGAGATCAAATGATGATTTATGCCTTCTACCATAGGTTCTGAGGCTCTTACTGGCCCCATGATGGATTGTTGAAAGGTTCAATCTTTTGCAAGTCTTGCACAACTATTTATTTGCAATAATTTTAATAGATGAAAAGATGTACGACCCTATCTTGTTCACTTGACTTTTAGAATAGCACAGACAAGGGAGGTAAAGATACAAGAATATATGACTTGAATAAGTGTGAAGATATCTTTTCACAAAAGTGGCTGAACCACAACATAAATGTGAATCATCTAGACCAGTAGTTCTCAACCTATGGGTTCCGACCCCTTTGAGGGGTTGAACAACACTGTTATAGGGGTTGCCTAAGACCATTTGCATATCATAAATTTACTTTACAATTTATAATAGTAGCAAAATTTCATTTATGAAGTAGTAACAAAATAATTTTATGGCTGGAGGTCACCACAACATGAGGAACTGTTTTAAAGTGTCACAGCATTAGAAAGGCTGAGACCTACTGCTCTAGACCCAAGTCCAGGACTCTTTTCACAATGCTATCCTGTTCCAATGCACTGGGAGATGACATAATGCTAAACTTTTGGCATGTGCTTTGTTAGATATCATTAGAATATTGTGAGTGCTTTCTTTTTGATGCCAGCTACAATCCCTGACAAGTATTGTGGACCTAAGGAAAGGGTTGGGGGTTGGTGTATATATACATATGCTGATTTGTGTTCATACTGCACACAAAAACTAAAGTAAATTGTGACAAAGTGTACCTCAGATGTTCCAATCTTCATTAACATCATTCTTGATAAAATAGATACACATAAATTCTCTTGTGTTACCCATATGCTTGCTCTCAATTGTCTTGTTCTTAAAAACTCACAATAGGTTACAAAACAAAAAAGACATGAATGTGAGAAATTGATTTGTAGGAAAAAGTGAGTGATTGACAGGGTGGGAGATGAGAGTAAGTAGGATGTTTTTTATATGTGTATAAAAACACTCAAGAAAATGGATTAATTAAAAGAAACACCCCGCAACCTCGGGTCTACATTTTTCTTCCTAACTCCAGACTAGAAATAATACTCTCAAATAAGTTTTGGAAGAAGTAACTGATTAGTCTTACTGCTAGTTCCATTATGAGTTTTAATATAAGATGGACAAATAATGCAAAAACAGAAGCAACAATACTGTAATTTGAGTCAGGATAGTCACGAGCTGATTTAAGAAGTACATTAGTATGAGGATTTTCAGGCAGGAGCTTTGAGTATTATTGAAATCAGGCCACATTCAGGTTATTGTACCTAAAGTGACACTAACTCTAACTTGTAACCAAAGCTTGAGCAGTTCATGAGAGAATATTCTTTGAATTCTACTTTTCAATAATGTTGTATGTACGTTGTAAGGTGAATGTATAAACATATTGAAAACACATCGTAAAGTGGTTTTATAATTTTTCCTAAAATTATACCACTCTTATTTTCAGTCATCTAATTTTCATTTAAGTATATAGCCAATGACAAATTTTCCCTAATAGAAGAGACAGTTGTCTTGTAATTTGGCTTAGTTCTAGTCTGCTTGAAATGAATGCTGTTGCATTAATTTAAAAAGTCTCAAAAATCATATGCTGCATTTATATACTTTATATTTTTACACTGAAATTTATAGATATCTGAAAAGCAAGCTTTTTTATATTTTCTAACAATTACTCTGATATGTTTCAACATTGGCATTATTCCATTGGGCTTTCTTCCCATCCCAGGAGTTAAAAAAATGGATTTACTTCGAGCCTGTTGATTAATTCTGGGAAATCCCAAATTAAAGCAGAATATAAATTCTGTGAAGAAAGTAATTGTTCAATGGATAATCCAGATGATTACAGAATTTTACTAAGGTAATTGAGCCAATATTTTCTGCAATTCCTAATAAAATGAAGGTCTCAGAATAACCAAGGTTTTGGTACTCTTTAGGGTGCCTGAGGGCTTTTGTTACTTTCTGCAGATCCATCCTTCATACATCTCTCCGTCTTTTTTAGAATCCACAGTAATGTCCAATATTCATGTGATCAAAGACATGGTCATGGTATATCCCTAACTGAGAGAGGAATCATTTCCAACTGTCCCAGCTGGACAAGAGTTGATATTCATATTTGAATTTCAACTACATTGAGCTATAGAGTCTCCAAGAGGCAAAGCTTTAAGACCCTTGGTTTAGTGGAACAGGATCACTCCTTTTTCTCCACATTTGAGCATTTCATTAAAAGTTTAATGTTGAAAGTGACATTTTTCAAGATACAGTAATAATGACAAAGGCAAATGTGATAGAATGGTGGAACAGCACCATGATAAATCAACTAAAATGAGACAAATCACCCAAATGGGGGAAAGAGGCACCTCTGTTGATACAGAATCAACAGAATCTAGCTCTCACTATGTATGAAACATTTCTTTAGCCACCAACTCATCGGAAACTACAGAAAATCTATACTGAATGCAAATGTACATTTTAATGTCGCAAGTCTCACTTTCAAATATAGATCTCTAGACATAAGAAAAATTAGTTTGCATGACAAGCACAAAGATGAGGAATGAATATTACACCCTCATATTATCTATTCCAAATCCTGTCCCCCAAATTGCTTCAGTGAAATGTATTTGTTCACACTGGGATGAGATTCAGAATTTAACTTGAAGTTAATTTTATTTTCAAAGAAAATCACATTAAAATAGATACAGGCTTTGTTTCAAAGTGAGAGAAACAGAACTAATGCATTTTATCCATGTTGAGCAATTCATTAAAAGCTTAATGTTGAAAGTGACATTTTCAAGGTACAGTAATAGTGACATTGGCAAATGTGATAGGATGATGGAACAGCACCATGATAAATCAACTAAAATGAGACAAATCACCCAAGTAGGGGCACCTTTATTGATACAGAATGAACATTTGCCACAGTATTAGGACAAGGTAATTGTGGACTGGGATACTTGGGTTTTGATCTGTACAGAAATTTGAAAATTTAAGTTTTGACAGGATCTGATTCGCATCTCTATGGATCTTACAGATAGAATTCATTTGACACCTCTGACTCAAGGTTTTGTTTATACACTTGTGCCTCAGCACATCAGAAAGTCTATTTTTTTCCTATAGTTTCTAAGAATGTCTCTCAATTACAGGGCCTAAGACTGAATCATTTCTGGCTTCTTCCCAACTTACATATATGGACCCATTATGACATCTTTCAGAGTCCATCGGGGACATGGAATAGACATGCAATATTTTACTGACTTGAAAATACACTGGAAAAAGCATTCCAATTGGAAAAATGATGCCTTTGTATTTGGTTTTCCTCTTTCCAATGCAGAGCAGCAAAGAAAGCAGAGAAATATGCTAAAAATTTGAAAGGCTCATAGAATAGGCATTCTCCTTACCTTAGTAGCCCATATTTGGCTTTGACTTTGGTTTTGTGATAAAAATTTGTCTTTCTTCTTCTTAATCACTGTTAATGTCAGTCTCAACATCATCATCATGTTTATTACTATCACAACCAATTTGTTTTACAAGGAGACTCTCACTATTCTAGATGCAATTACTTCTCTTAATTGCTCCTCATTTGTACATATTATATAAAATTTTTCACTCATACATTACTAAATAAATATAAATACTGTAGTTTTCTTTCTTGATGTTCCCAGTTCCCCATTATTTCTCGCTTCTAACTTTTTTCTCTCTGCTAAGTTAAGATCATTTTTATTTGCCACTGTGTCTACTGCTGTCTAAAGTCCCACCCTCAACATTTACTAAGTTGTTTAGAAGCAATAATCTTTACAATTTAATCTGCATTTCCTTTTCTCATTTCTTATTTCCTCATCTTATAGAAAGGATGAGTTCTTTGCCTTATACTGCCCAAATTTCATTTGTGTGCATGCAAAATAAGATACCATCCTTAAGTACAGTATAGGGTAGATTAATAAGACATAAATATGCATAGTCATCTTATTAGACATATAATGTTCCATTGGAGTGTCAAGGATAGGAAATTATTTTACTTTGGAATATTACATTGAAATACAAAATTCCCTAGAGTAGAGAGCACCTTGGAAGGCATCAAGTAATTGACCTGATGTGATATAAACGATCTATATAAATAAGGTTGTAAAGGAATAATAGTGTTTATTGTAGTATAGAGTTAAATGGAGAAGATAAAAGTCAGTGATATCCATTAACTTTAGAATAGAAAGTGATATTCATTTATCTTTAATAAATCTTTTAAAAATCCTGTATTTTTTCCTTTAAATATTAACTAGATCAAAAAGTAGTGACCTTACACTGCTAAGCCCAACCTCTTCATTTATTTATCTTTTAGAACCATAAATATCATTTGTAAAGAGTGATGTCCATGGGAGAAACAGAAGAGGAAAAAAACTTGTAAAAATGATAGTTCATTCTATATGCACATTAAAATAGTAGTTGGTCACACAAATGCTTGCTTTACTACTATTGGACAGTGATAAGCAATTACTGTCATCAGGCAAAGATACTTATAAATTTGAACAGTTTTCTTTATCTAGATGAAATGAGGCTTTCTATAGATGAGTTACTAGGAAATTATTTCTCCACTTTGAGGAACCTTCTAGTATTTAATCCATACTACGAAATGATACTTAATTTTTTTTCAAATGCTATATTTGTGTAACATCTTCTTTTCCCTTGAATGTTTTTGTGCATATGCCTGTTTCATCTCTCAGTTTTCCAAAGCACCTAGCACTTACTATTGTGCATATGGTTTACACTCTAAACATGTGAGTGAGCAATCCTATTGAAATCTGACTCTTGGTTTGTTACCCTTGTAGCTTCATTTCAAATACTGAGTTCTTGAGCAGTGGCCACAAATTTGAAGAAAATTGAATGAACTTAAAGAGTTTCTTCAGGAAAACTGAGCTCTGAACTTAGCTGTAATTTTAGCAATGTTTTCAGTTTAAAGGATACTTGTTTTGCCAGAATTATGATATATAAGTTTATGTAACATGCTCAACACTGGGTAGATTCAGAGGCATTACATTTAAAGAAGTAAATTTAGAATTTCATTTTCATGCTCATATTTGCCAATAATAGAAATCAAAACTCAAGGAAAGTAATATAATTTAATTGTTGATGAGCAAAACCAAAGTGATGCATGAATTACTGCATAATAGCTAGATTAAAAGTATTCCCTTTAAAAATATCATAAACACTTCACACTGTATTATGTTATACTCATTTAAAAAAAGACATTTTCCATTTAAAATATGTATTAGAATCAAAAGCATCAGAACAATTCAGTTCTAGCAACAATTTTTTTTCCTTAATATAGTTTTTTTCTGACTCAGAATAAAAGGGACCTAAATGGATAAATCAATCATTTCAACAGACTATTAACTATATTTTGTAATATAAACAAACAAAACAAAGTTAATCTTCTGTCTTCTTGCAATTGAACAAAGAAAGTACCACCTCTAACAGGTGTATTTTAAAACCTTACCCTGTGATTTTTTTCTTTTTATTAATTTCAGATAAATAATTTAACATCAGCAATTGGAATATTTAAGTAACTGGGAATTTAAAATATCTGATATATAAGTAAAGCCTCTTCTCACAGACTGTAAAAGTTAAAGAGGCCTGAATGTATACAAAATAGTATGTATTATATATAAAATTAAAATGTTACTTTGATATAGCTATTTACAATAACTGAATTTTTTGGTATAACTACTGAACTTGGCATGTGTCCTCATAGATGTTCATGCAAGCAAACTCTTTCACTTGCTCTTGTACTCACTTTCAGCCACAGTCCCACTAAAGCCAATATAGAAATTGTGACAATAATCTCTGCCACTAGGGTTACTTGTAGCATAGGATAAAAACAAGGAAAGTTTTTGAACATGACAAGTGCTAAGTAAAATTGAGATGTTTATATCTAGAAGTAATTTAAAAGAATGCCAAAATAAAACAAATGACATACTTGGCAATTCTCTTTTACAACAAGCCTGAAAATGTTCCTCAGTGTAAAGTATTCTGACTCCTGAGACATTTTACAAAACTGTAACATAAGTTTCCACTGAAACCTACCTTTAAAATTTGGCCTGATTCTTGCATCATATCCTGATGTTCTTCCCATTAATTTATCCAAGAAATCTGAAGGAGATAGCGTCTGCGAGGGATGTTTTCCAGACCTGGAGTCATGGTCTTTGCAGAAAGCTTCCCTAAACACATTATTAACTCTTTTAGCAAGAATCACATTCCCATCCTCTGAGAATTAATGCAGAACACTTAAAGCACATTTTGGCAAAGATATTTAATATACTAACAAGAACAAAAATAAAGAAATTTGAAGTTTTTGATCAACTTCTGTACTTGTAAATTCTCCAAAGTCAACTTCAACTGATGAGAAAGGTAAGTCCTGAGTAATGTCACCCAAGTTTCTAAAGTTTAATTATATTTTGTTTAAGATGAGATACTGTACAAAATGTATATTCAGGTTCCAGGTTTTTATGGATACGCAAAGTTTTTTTCTAGAATTATCAGAGAACTGAAGGCAGTTTGTAGAATTCATATGGTAATGTAAAATCATTTCTTCATGACTATAAAAATTGTTACAACATTTCAGCCTGAAATATACTTCTATCCTTTATGAGAAATACATAATAATATACTATATTAAATAATACAGTTAATTATTACATGCATATTTTCTCATTTGCTAGCATTCTATTGCAGCTATCATGCATTAGTTCTTTTACAATGTGTTGTCTAAAAAAAGATCCTTCATTTGCAATTTTACCACCATTTTAAGATAGATCAATTATGAGTATGTTAGTTCAATTATTTTATCAGTTCTTATTCATATATGAACACATGAATTGTTGAATCTCCAGTAAAGCATTAATGGGAGATCATTTTTAAACCAGTCTACCTTTTACATTATCAAAACCAGTAAAAGGAGATTGAAAATTATCTCAGATTTTTATATCAATATTAGAAGTCATAAAGAGCATACAAAAATGTCATATATGGTTTGTAACAAAATGAATTCTTTCACAATACATTGGTAGTTGACTGAATGTCACTAAAGTGTTTGTGTGTGTATACATGTATGTATATGTATTATATGTATAAGTATACATGAATATGTTTTAAATAATTTGTTAATTAATTCTTACATTAAGATAATACATTCATGCCAGTTTTTTCAAAAAGGCGTTAATTATAAGTGTAAAGATGATACGAACATTTGGTAGGAGTTAAAAATTGATGCAGTCATCCAGAAATACTCACATTCCCATATGCAGATTCATCTGATTACTCAAGTATTATTTTATTATGATGGTGGTTGGCGTGAGGCCGATGATGATGATGGTAATGATGGTGATGATGATGGTAGTGATGACTCTAATAAAAACCCAGCCTACAATCTTTCTTAATGAGAGTAAGAGGTGTAAACCTGAAAGGAACATAGTGGGATTTCCCAGTACTCATAGCATTATTTCTATGTGTTCAATTTCTTTTGGTTCTGTGAAAAAAATACCATAAAATCTTGTAAAACATTAAATTTCATATATTTGTTTCAGTAGCATTTTATGCTTAGCTTATCTTAGACTCTGTGGCATTAAGTGAATATTTCATTCACTGGCAATAAAATTGATATTTTGAAGTATCAATTGATTTCACAATTAGCAAATTATGTAGAAAATACAAGCATGCAAATAATGACTTCTCACTTGTTTTAATTATACGCACCCCATTTCTCATACAGGCATGAATACAAAGATGTAATGTTACTTAAATTTTGGTTTGCAGTGAATTCTCAAATCAACTAAACAGTAGGATGGAGTTGTATAAAGATATCTACTACTTGAAAAAAATTCCTAAATCAGATTTCATAGTATGCTTCTAGTGGCAAAATATAACAGAAGTCCCAAGTTGGCTAAGAATCAGGATTCTTATTTATTTTATATAAAATGAGAATGCTCTTGGGAAATTAATCTAATCACTTCCACTATATGAAAAAAGAACATTGCACCCTATAATCCCTTTAAATGACTTCCAGAAAAAAATTGAAAGCAAAAGATATTAACCTTAGATAGAAATGTAAAGAAGACACAACTCACTAGTCCAATCTTAATATCACATTGACTGTGAAAATGTGTGTTGAAATGCATAGAGTGCAGCTATGCAACATAAAACTTGATTTTGTGAACATTTGCCTCCCTCCCACCATAATTAAGCTTTTTAAATGAACAAAAGAAACCAAACTCTCTTCTACAACATTAAATAGTAAGACTCAAGGAACATACAAACAAATCACCACATACTTTCTCTTTCAAACAGTTTTTATGTGAAAAATATCAGCATGCAAAATCATTTCACCTACCTGAAGTGGTTTGTCCCTAAGAAAAATGCAAACAAGGCTGTCAAAATGTTCACTAGCTGCCGGTTCATTCCTGTTTCTGTGATGCTTGTGGAAAATATCCCGAAATTTTTCCAGAAAGAAGACTAGGACAAAGTGTCTATTTATTGTCCAGATTCAAAATCTGGCAGGAATCTAGTTTCCTTGAAAATCAAAAAGAGATTTGGGGTTGTACAGTTTGCAGAGAAAAAACAAAAAGTGCCAGTCCTGGGCATCATGGTCAGGTCAAACCCAGGCTCAGGACCATCAGTTAGCCCAGGAGAGACAAAGCCTCAGAACTGATGAATCCCCTAGCTGCTTTTCCTGAATAATAAAAATGCTGCTACCTTAATCGCATCACCATGCAAAGGGGGCTGGTGACAATGCCATGCTGGAAGTCGGGCTGCTGTGGCTTTTGTTTTATATCTTTTCTATTCAGCAAAGCCTCTTTCTTTAGGAAATGTTCTCTATTTAAAAGAAGTTGTAAATGAGGGAAAAGAAAGGACTCTGTGTGTTGGAGTGTTTGGGGGAAAGAGGGAAAAATTGCTGAGATCCTGTGCTGGAATGAGGGCTACAGAAAGACGGAGACGTGATCTTACCCAGCCTATAAATTTCAGCACTCGGACAGCTCCTAGCTCTGAAGTGCGCATGTTTCCTTTTTCAGTAGCTTGGGGCGGGGGTCGGAGACAGCCATGCGAGAGGAGATGCGCCTGCTGTTGAAATGCAAAAGAGTGACTGGTCGTTTGTTGCGGGGCTACTGAAAGAGGCGCGATGATGACAAGGTGTCCGGGTAGAGGAGAAGGAGTCCGGGTGAGAAAGGCTGGGGTGTGCTCCTAGAAATGCTAGTCTGCCTGTGGGTAGGCGGGACAGGAGTTTGAAGCAGAAGAGCCCGGAAGGAGGCTTAGGCATCGGAAAAGTAAACTAGAAAAACATAGAGAAAGATCTAGAGTACTGCAACACAGATGTGGGACGTCAACATTTGGTTACTAGAAGCCACAGAAGTCCTGTGCTGAAGTGGAGAGTTCATTTTCTTGGCATAGAAAAGCTTTCGTGTACAGAAAAAGAAAAAGAATGAGAGAGTAGGTTCACCCGGAGCAACAATTAAATTTAGAATACCTTTATGCCTTTCTCGGCTTTTAAGTGTTATGTTTTGACTTTAGCCTCTTGTTCCCAAAGGATCTATCTCAACTTGGGAAAGTTCATTCTACTGTTCAGTGGCTCAAAATCTTTGTGCATCCTCAAGTCACAGATAAAATACAGAATGGACAAAAAAAAAAAAAAAAAAAAGACAGAGAGCCAGCAGGGGGCAGTAGCAATCTTTTCCTGCCCTGGTTAAGGTTTGCTCCATGATAGAAATGGAGCAAAGAAAAGTGAGACTGGGTGTGTATGCGGGGGGGATTAGTTTCACCTTCCCATTACAGGTGTTAATCAACAGGAAGGGTCGAATAACTGTCGCTCTTCTTCCATATTGTCTAAAGAGACTGAAAATAATGACAGTTTCTAAGTCCAATGAAAAGCATATCAGGAAACCTGTGACTTTCAATTGAATTTACCAACACTATTAATAATAAGATGAAGGGGAAATAATTGAATACCAGTAGTTGGTAGCCCTCAAAAATGTGTGTTATACCACGAACTGGGTGAGAAACGTGCTTATTGTCTGTGAAATATAGCACCGTAGCCACCTTGGCACTTCATCACAGGACTTGATTTGAGAATGCACTACTGTTGTTAAATTTATCCCATAAATGGCAAGCTTCCCCTTGGATTGGCTTAAATATCAGAGCAAAGTAACAAAGAATTTTACATTTTTTCAAAGGTAGATCCTGAGGGGGGAAAATCAAGTTCTTTTCATTTTTTAACGTAAAACACAGGAAGATCCCACTGAAATGCCAATTCCGATACTGCATGCTTGCTTCAGGACCTGAGATTCTGCATTTCTAACAAGTTCTTATTAGCTAAGGGTGATGCTTCTGGCCCACAGTCACACACTAAGCAGCAAGTCTCTGAATGGCCTTTCATCAGATTTTTATGCCACTCAGACAGTGAGACTTTCTGGGCCCCTTCTGGAATAAAAGGCAGCAGTGCCCACGCATTCTGCTCATATACAAAATCAATTCCATGCATTTGTTTTGATAATTCTTAAACCTAGAATAAATTAACTCATTTTAAATAAAAAACTATATGGTGTAGTATGAGACGTACCTGTACTCCAGCTTCAAATCTGTTCATCTCAAGTTTATTCACATAGAAATTCTAGACTTGATTGTATTGCTACAGGACTGATATCCCAACCAAAATAAAATAAATTCCCAGAAATGTATCTCTTCAGTTTATTGTATATAGAAAAGGCATATGTCTCTCTGTCTGTCTGTCTCTCTGTCTCTTTCTCCCTCTCTCCCTCTCTCCCTCTGTCTCTCTGTCTCTCTCTCTCTCTCTGCCTCTCTCTCTCTCTCTGTCTCTCTGTATGACACTCAAAATACAATAATATTTTAATTTTTTCTTTCAAAACACAGAGCCACATTATACTCCGGGGGGTGGTGGTAAACATAGACAGTTGCAACATAGAGACATTCATCTACTAGCACAAAATTGACACATTATATCATTCTCGATCTGGAAGATAATTTAGAGAGGATTTAGTTTACCCTCTTCATTTTACTTCTCAGCTTTCTTCGATTTGGATTTCACCTCTTTCAAGTCATTGAAAGAACTCTCATTACGTTTGCTACTGAGGTCAAAGGATGTTTATTTACTTTTATCTTACTTGACATTTCCATGATATATAATGCTATTGGTCTTTTCTTGATTCTCAAAGTTTTGCTTTGTTTTTTCCATTTGTGATACAGTGAACTCCCAGAATGCCTCCTATACCATCTTCTTGTCAGGAATACCCCAACAAGGGTATTCTGGCCCATAGAAGTTTAATCTCCTAAAGGCTATATGCTAGGACCCAACTTCTTCTCATATTACACTATAATTCACAGTGTTATGATACTATAACTTCCACTGTCTTTCTCTGAAAGTTATACACAAATACACACACACACACGCACACACACACAGGTAATATATATGTAGTGAGCTGTAACACAGATACACTCAGCTACTAGCACAAAATTGCGGCACTATATTATTTTAGATCCAGAAAATAATTAGAGAGAATCTAGTTTACATTTTTCATTTTACTCCTCAACTTTCCTCAATTAGGATGACTAGGTCTATGTGCGTGCGTGTGTGTGTGTGTGTGTGTGTGTGTGTGTGCGTGTGTGTGTGTACATCTATATGTAACCTAGTCATATATCTGTTTCCTTGATAATTTCAGTTCCATAACTCCAAATGTCTTCAAACTCCACTCATGCTAAAATAAATATTTCATAATTTCCCCTGATCCTATTCTATGGTATCCCCTCCACTCTCAGCAACCAATGAACAAAACACAATCTCTAAGATGCCCTTTCCTTCAGTCTCTACAATGAGGTTTTCACAAAGCCCGGTTGATTTGTCTCCCAACCATTTCTCAAGTCTACTCACTTTTCTTCATCTTAACTTCTCTGACTCCAGTTGGAAGATCCTTATGCTGCTGCATTATTTACCTTCCTGCTCCACTTTAACCAAAACCTCATTCAATATACTGAAACAAGAACAAAGAATCAAAATCAGCATCTGATCATTCACAACCTCTAATTAATACTATGGCCCTTCACTGATATTTGGGTAAAATAAGAAAATTCTAGGCCATATTACTTCATATTGTCTAAAAGTTCCATGTAATTGGGCTATACTTATATTGTTACTCATCTTGTCCCCTTTTTCATATCAGCCTAACCCTTCTAGGCATTTTAGCATCATATGCTTGCTATAGTGCTTAATCTAATGGAATACTCAAATACATTAAAAGATTCGTTCCTCAAGAACTTCCATAACCTGCACCATTCTATCAGCTGACCCAGCTATAATGACTCTCAATATGCCCAAACTTTGATTCCTGAAGCATGCTATCATTTCATGAATACTAGAGTATGATTATTTATATAGGTAAATGTTATGCATTGGATGTGCAATGTTTCAAATCATAAAGTGTTGGTTTGGTTTGGTTTGCTTCTCAATGCACTGTTCAGAGAAGAGTTTGGGGAATATGATTGGATCGTGAGGGTTTGATCTCATCAATGAATTAACCTAGTAAGGGGCTCATAATTGGATGTCCTTTTGAAAGGTGATAGAAACTGTAAGAAGTGGGTGCTAATTGGAGGAGTAGGTCACTGGGAGTGTGCTCTTGAAAGCTATACCATGTATTTTGTTCTCTTTTTTTTTCTCTTTTCATGGTTACCATGGTGTAAAACAATGTTGTGTCACATACTCAATACCATGATGTTTTACCTCAACATAACTTCACAGATATAACACCAAGAAACCATTGGCTGACTTTTTTTTAAACAATGAACCAACAAAAAAATCCCTTTTCTCTTTTGAGATGACTCTCTTAGATTTTTTTTTACAGTGATTGATACACTAAGATAAGCTTTACAATGAACAGGGATACCATATTCAGTCCATTTTTGCATTCCCATATACTCAGTGCTAATAACAATAGGTATAATAATAATACTGATGGTAACTAGGGTACAATTTTAAATGTATCCACAGAGAAGCTGATTAAGTGAAACAATATAACTTAACTGTGTAAAATTTTGTATGTAAATAGACATCTAGGTGATTTATTAGTGAGACTAGTTAATATATTGATAGGGGATAAAACACTTATAACAGGTGACAGGCGATCTAAAGGTAGAGATCCTGAGATATCATTATTATGACTAAGTCAAAGTCAGAAAGCTGCAGTACCAAGAAAGCCAATGGTTTAACATTTAGTACAAGACCAAAGGTTTGAAAACCCAAAGGACCACTTACTAATTTAAGTGCTGCATTCCAAGATTAGATTCTAGAATTCTGATATCCCAAAGCTGGTCAATATCCATATGTGTGGATGCTGTTCCCCTGCTTCCAGGGTAGATTTTCCCCATTGGTTCCACTGACCCACACCAATCTCCTCCAGAAATACACTTACAACACCAGAAATAATGTTTTATTTCTTGCAAGTCAAGTTGACACAAAAAGATAATAACTATCACAAATGTATTCTTGATTAAGTAGAGGATCTGTCTCTCAGACCAAGCTTCCCTATGCAGAGTTCATGACAGCTTTTGACTTACACTCATGGACACATATGTCCTATATTTCCTTACATAGTTAGATTGAAAATAAAAGGCACTTTGTGGTCCCCATTCTATCATATTAAATACATTGCTGATAAGACAGGAATGAGAACAGGAAGAGGAAGAAGGGAGCATAATCTTTGCATGTTCAATTTTTGCAGGCTGCTGTAAACATTAGTATTAACAAACTGAAGGCAGTCTTCAATGGTCAGCATTGCCCAGCAAGAATGCCAAGAACTGAAATCGTTCTTCACGTATGCTATCTTAATTTCAGAAATACAGTTTGCTTCTCTTCCCCATGTTTTGTGGAATGCACAGAGATACCCAGTGTGCAGAGCTACAATCAAGGCTAGGAAGCCTAAATGTGAAACTACTGTCCTCCCAGGCTCCAAGCATACAACTGGATGTCTGTCCAGAGTATTTCTGGATTAATTACTTGGAAGTCATTTTACAACTGGAGCTCATCAACTTATTAGTATTCAGTGTTCAAAGACCACAAGTGTGCACAACTTGAAATAATTTCTGTTTCTAGCCATGTTTCATGGCAATGATTGTTGTTCCATTGGCTAAAGCAAGAAATTCAGATAATAAGAAGGCAAGGAATAAATTGGAGAATAAATTCAATGCAATGACATTTAACCATGTTAGAAAGCTTCCTCCTTTGCTATATTGCAAAGAAAAAAATAATGAATAACAAGAAAGCAGAGTGCTGCAAGATGATTTGCCTTATATTCTCCTACATCTGTTTAAGCCTACCTTTCATGTTACCTTCTGCTTTATAATGTTCTGTTGAAATTTTCCTATGGAGAGTTCTCAGAGTTTACATTCTCATTACTGATGTCACTTTCACTCCATGAAAAATTTCTATTCTGGGCTTGTCTTGGATTCCCAAAATTCTAAAAATGCAATTTCAGACAAAGTAATGATTCAAACTGAAACATTAGCAATCGTTTTGTATTGGAATTTAATGGTACCCTTGGAGGTGTTAGAATCAGTGATAACATTTGTATAGTAGTTAATTCATTTGTAGTCAGCCAACAGATAGAGACTAAGCACTTACAACAAAGTGCTGTATATGCTTTGAACATAATGAGGCAAAGTATTCCATGTGGTATTTAAGGACTTATTTATGGAAAGATGAAAACAGTATGGTGGAAGTGGAATTCTAGGGTATTGGATGCAGAGAATAACTCATTGGTATCCAAGAAGTTTTACAAATGAATATTCTTTTATGTATTCCTCAGTCCAAATTCTGTTTCTTACCTTGATAAGTTCACAAAAGTAAGTGTAACTGAATTCTGAAGCCTATTCTCTTGCCCCAACTTCCACTGTGACAGATTCCTACTTGTAACTGATTCCTAACTTGTAACTGATTCCCACTATGTCTTTTTTAACCCTCTTGCTCTAAAAAGAGACAGGAAAGAAAAATCTTCACCACTCTTGCAGGTGGCCTTAAAAGGTAGAAAGACATAGAGAACTATTTACTACCCTTTTGGGCTGTCTTTATCTGTCTGAAGCTAGGAGAATGGGAGTTCAGAGTGAACTGAACTATCCTGCCCCCCTCCTCTTGGTTTTTTCAAGACAAGGTTTCTCTGTTGTAACTCTGGCTGTCCTGGAACTCACTCTGTAGACCAGGCTGGCCTCAAACATCTGCCTGCCTCTGCCTCCCGAGTGCTGGGATCAAATACGTGCACAGCCACTGCCCAGGTGAACTATCATCTCTTAAATCATCCCACCAAATGAACCAATTGTCAACTGGCCACTGCCTCCTTTATATCCTAAGCTATTTCCAGAAGTCCAAGCAGCATGGAACCATAAGAAAGGCTGCACAGGACAGAAAACTTCTTGGCAAAGCATCCTACAAGTAATCTTGTTAGTCCCCCAAATATGTTATTAATCAGGGAGAAGACATAGTAACTATATTACCAAAGAGTATGGCATATCATTTGGAATGAAAATACAGCAAGTAACCCAGTGCTTAAGCCTCCTGGTTGTATCCTAAAGTGTTTCATGATGAACATTACATTAGAATAATGGACTGTGACTTTATGATTAAAATGTGAAAGCACTGAATAGAGCATAAATCAAATGAACTGATGGAGTCATTCCATCTCCAGCTTCATAATGTGAAAACTTAAGTCATTTGTGCCCATGACTCATTACTTGTATGGAGGCTTGCTTTGTCTCTCAGACATTTTTTGTGCTCTACTTTTTGTCAACTCTGTTGCTAACTGGTATGCTCACTGCATTTTGAAAATGGCATGCTATGAAACATTATACATTTCTAAAAATATGTTTGAAGTATAGGTAATTTGTATATAAGAATAACAAAACAAATATTTGTGTAACCACAGATAGCATACAAGAAAGAAAATTAGGGCTTATAAGATGGTTCAGCCAATGAAACCATTTGCATGTAAGCCTGACAAGATTCATCCCTGGACCTCATGGTGCAAGGAAGAAACCAGTCCCCCAAAGTTATCCTCTGACCTCCACACATGCACTGTGGCAAAGCGTTCCCCCCCCAACACGAATAAAAAAGAAAATTTATAAGGCAAAGAAAATTACCAATACCTCTGTAAACTCCCGAGTGCTAATCCATTGTTCTATCTCTCATTTTAATTTCTATACTAAATATTTCCTTATTATTCTTTCTATGCTTTGTTATTTTTATATACAGAGAAATCTTATGCAGTACTCATCCTGTAAAGTGTTCATAGATTGTGTTCTTCTGTGTTTCACTTTATTTAGCCAATATAATGTTATTATACTTAGCAAGAATTCATTCATTTTCATGCTCTGCTGCTCATTCAATGAGCATTCCACAATTTGTTTATCTGTTCCACTGCTGGTTGGATTTGGGGCTGCTTCTCATTGGATTTTTTTTCCACAATAAATAATGCTGCAGAATGTTCTTGAGCATTTCTTCTGCTGTACATGAGCAATGTTTCTCTCAGGTGCACATTTCAAAGAAGAACTGCTAAATCTCAGGGTATACATAGTTCCACTTTCATTAGATGCTACCAAGGTGTGTCCTAATAAATAATAACAATTTACAGTCTTCTCACAGTGCAAAAAAGGTCTAATTACTTTTATCCTTACCAACATTTGGCATTTTCAGACTTTTTAATTCTTGCCAATCTGGAGACTGTTAAATACCATCACAGACTGATTTTAGTTTGCATTTATCTGATTACTAATGAGATTGAATGCCAACATTTTAGATTTTGCTTTCCAAATACCTATCAATCAGTTAAAAGAAAAAAAACTCTTTCAATTCATTTGTTTCTTTTCCCTGATATATACGTATTTTATACTGACCATTTGCCAGTTATCTTATATATCTTTTCCCAATTGATATTTTTTTCTTTATAACACATATATTTAATTTTTAATTTTAATAACATAATTATGTATCAAATGTTATTAGTAAATTTAGTGAATCTTTTCTAGGTTTAACTGTTTTAAATTTTGTAGTAGAAGTATGTTAATAGCCAAGTGTTTCTTTTATGTCACTTCATAGTAATAAATATACTTGATTCAGATGTTCCATTACCTTATATTTTCTATTATGCATCTTTGCATATTCTCTCAGAGTTTGTAGAATTAATATCTAAACAGTTGTTTGTTTTAATTATCCAAGCAACAGCCATATACATATAGTGGCTGACATATACATGTATATCAGATATGCATAGAATATTTAAGGAATCCTTTTCTGAGAGTTGGGAAATCAAGGTGACTTGTAGATTTAGGATAGCATAATACAATATATATTGGCAAAGTAATTAAAAGGCATATGATGTCTACCTTTGTTCTGGTAATGTATTATGTATGTAATAAACTGTCTTTAAGCATACTAGTTTAAGACAATTATTTTCCATTTGTTTTATTTGAGGATTTCATACATCAGTATACTGCATTTGCATCATTTACACGCTTCAAATCTTCCTGTTCCCTCCCCCAACCATCTCCTTTTGAATTCATGATTTCCTTGTTCATATATATGTATATATGTATATATATATATATATATATATATATACACACACACACACACACACACATATACGTATACACACTAAACATTACATAAACTATACAAAGTAGTTGATTTCATTGTGACAATGTAAATAATACATTTTGATCATATCTCACAATTATTCTCCCTTGTTCCTCACCTTTCCCCAATGTCCCTTCTCCTCTCTTATACTCTGACTTTTACTTTCATCCTCTCTCTCTCTCCTCTTTGTCTCGCCTCTCTCCTCTCTGTTTCATTAAGATTTCTCATATGAAACAAACCATATTCTGACTTCGATTCCCTTTGGTATGTACTCAGGAGTGGTAGAGCAGAATCACATGATGCTTCTATACTTTCTTCACACTTCTCATGTAGTAGTGTTATAGTTGGTTTTAAATGTTAACTTGCTGCAATTTAGAATCACCTGAGCAAGGAATATCAAGTGAGGATTTTTTTTGGTGTGTCTCAATTGATGTGAAAAGACTCATTCCAAATTTGGGCAGAGCATTCTGGTAGCATCGCAGCTGGAAAGAACACAGAAGGAAGATTGTTCGTCTTTCATTGTATTGCTCTTCCTTGTCACAGCCAAGTTCATTTACCCTATTGCTGCTGTTGTTAATACTTTAGCTGATATTAGGACCAGCTAAGGCTTGAGACATCTGAAGCTTTAACTGTGCTAGAATTCCAAGATGGTTTGTTGGCATGTTATACTGGCTGTAGAATACCGAGTAGGAGTCAGTTAGCCAGGAGACACATACATGTTCTTTCTCTGAAGCTTAGAGTTCTTACACCGCAATGATTCAATTCTGAGAAAATGGCTCTGCACAGTGAGCACTGCAAAGTAACTCTAGAGAGATGGTGTTATAAGAGTTCTTATAATTTAGCACTGGGGATCATACAGTTTTCTATTTTCTGCAATCTACTAATTGTGTGTATTTCACCAAATTTCAGTATAGAAGGGAGCATTACTAAAATGGAAGAAAGCATTGTTTAATGAGCAGTAGTCTTTGAAGAATGTGTCAGTTTTTTAGTTGAGTAATAAAGATTAGATGGACTGCAAAGACTTTCACTATAAAATGGTTCAATTTTATGAATGAAATGCATGTAAGATAAAATGATCATGAGCTAAGTGAAATTCTCAGAGCACTAAAACACAAAAGCATGAATTCATAGTAAAATCCAAGTACTAAAAGCATAGTTCCTTAGAGTATCATTTGAATTCAGAGACCTGTGACTACAGTTTTAGTGGCACCTTAGGGAAATGGGAGAATAAGAAAAGGCAGCCTAGGACCCAAGAAACATGAAGGTCTATTTAAGGGGTGAGCCATGCAGTGTGGTTAAAAAATACAGATAGCTAGAAAACATGCTTATCTGAAACTTGACATTAAACATAACAAAATTATAGAATTTTTACTAGTAGGGAAACATCATACATGTTTATGTTACTAATTAATACTAAGTCCATATCCAAAACACTTCAAGCCAAAAATTCATTTTAAATTGCTGAAAGATGGTAATCACAAGTATCTCTGTATAAGGAGTGAAAATTCACTTAGAGGAAACACACTTCAGCACATATTTCAAGGTTTTCCTTCAACTAAAGCTATTGTGGAAATGATGTGCCAATACAATCACAGAATACACAGCAGGGAATTCATGGGTATGAGCCAGAAGAAACAATGAGTATGAGAGTACAATATATCAGATATTAGAGTTGTCAGAGTTCAAATAAATGTATTAAACCTGTTTAGCAATTACAGAGAAGTGATAAGTAAGAAATAATTGATCCAAAACACAACCAAATGAAATACTTATAAATGAAAAGTGTAACAATTAACTTTTGGAAGCTAGTGAACCATCTGAATGTCATATTACATATTACAAATGAGACAATTATTGTGTTGGAATAGAAAAAGTCTCAGCAAGAACACAAGACACAAAGTATTTGGATATATGAAAGAGGTATGTAGATACATCAAAGATAGAGAGACTAGATATCTCACATGCATTAAATAAGAGTTTAGAGAAATAAGAGAATTCAGAGGATGTGGTTTCTAAAGACATAATGGCTAAAATTTTTCAGAAGTGGTGAAAGTTTGAATCATTGGAGTTAGGGATTTCAATGAGATTCGGGAAGGAGGAAATATTGTCTCATTTAAAAACCTTGAGACCAGAAACTTTTAAAACAATACAATACAACAACAACTGGAGAGATGAATTGTCAGCAATATTATTAAAACAAAAATAGTAAAAACAAAATAATTATTCAATATACTGAAGAATCATAGCTTCTGATCTAGGATTTTGCATATGCCAAGTTCTTTCACAAAACTTAAACAAGAATGAAATTAACTTTCAAACAAATAAACTGAAAACATTAACTAACAATAGTACTTCAAAAAAAAAAAAAAAAAAGCTTAAAGTAAAGGACCATTTCAGGAAAAAAGAAAAGTCTCCCAAAAGAAAAAGTAGAGAAGATTAAGCATTAATTTTAGGCAACAATAGGTTTTAAGATAAAAACAAAAACAAAAACAAGGCCAACACAATTAAAGCTTCTCTCTGATGCTACTTTAGAACAAAAGCAGGGAATGAGCCAATGAAGTTGTGAAGAAAGAAAAACCGAGAAATTAAAGGCTAGAAGGGCATCCTGCAAAGTTTTTAAATGCCAAAGAAAGACTGAATAAGGTTACTCAACTGGAAATACAGAGTCTTTGTTTCTATCATCACCTCAGCCCTCCCTGGTATTAATCCTACTCAGATGCTCTCTGTGGCTTTAAAGGGATGTAGGTCAACAGAGGAGAAAGCAAGTTCTTGGAAAGAAGATGCTGTTAAGAGGCAAGGTTTCTAGCACACATTTTGTCTGCTCTGATATGACATTGCACTGCATCTTAAACTCACATACAGCTATTTACTTAGGTGGAAGAAGCCTTCCACCTATATGACACAGAAACCTTCTCTCGACATTTCCCATAGCTTCTAAGCCAAGAAGAGACACTAAATGCTGGATGTGAAATTTAAATTTGCATCTCCTCTTTTCCCAATGTTCTTCATTTCTTTCTGTAGTTATCTTCATCCCTATGTTTCTCCTAGTTTCAATTCCTACAAGTGCCCCCTTTATAAAACTACTAAATCAAATTATTAATGGCAAATCAACGGATTCCAAGTTTATAGCTCTGAAAGCCCTTTGCTTCCTCAATGTGACAAAGTCTGAATGTTCCTCCTGCAGACTACAGCACAAAGCATACTTAATTTATTTTTTGGCTGATCACATAAAAGGAGGTCAATTTATTTGGAAACACTATCATGTTTAGTTAAACTAAACCCTGTTCTTAGTCTTATTACCGTAATAAAAATATTCAATTGAAGGTATTTAAGAGTAACAGTACATGAGACTGTTGTAAACAGCAAAATAAATGGAAGATGAAATAGGTTTTTAGAGCCAGCATTCACTTTTGATTTAAACCACAATAGATTGAGCTCTCAAGAGTCAACTTGAGTGCTTGAAGGCAAGGCCAGAATACAGCCAATATATGAAAATAAAGAAATGGAGGACTTCTTTGCCCACAGGAAAAGGATCTAGTTTTATTTTCCTAGTAAGAGGTGCCATTATGTATCCTTCTTTAGGAAGAAGAGAGAAAAGTGATGGGTAAGAGCCTCAGTGAGGACTGAAGGATAGATACCCAAATCAGACATTGTGAGGCCATTCCAATTGTGCAAGTCGTGACATTTATTTATTGTGAAAATTTTGCAACAGACTATAGCAAGCATGAACTCTGGAACTGAAAAGCTTTGAGTTTAAATAATAATGGTTCTGCCATTTGCTAGGGCCAGGTATCCTGGTCTGAACTAGTAATAACATCAGGTTTCTAGAAGTATTTTAAATTTGGTGACCTTGAAGCCCATTTATCCACCCAGCAGATGTTTTACTGAATGCCCAATACATTGTAGCTTCTATTCAGCGCATGAAGAATGTTAAAAATAGAAGCATTAGGAAGTTCCTAACCTCATAGGACTTAGCATAACTCTTCAGGCTAGCCTCCTCTCTAGCCATCAACTGACCCTAAAAGGGCCAAATGGCACATTTCTCCCCTTGTGTCCATAGGCAATCATGCAAAATGCACTAATTAAACATCTCCATAATGACTGGGTGCTTCAGGAATGGCCTGGTGCCAATGCCTTGAAAAGTCAGCTCCAAATGACACTCTCATCCAGCAGCTAATGGATAAAGTGACCACAGCATATGCTTGGAATTGAGTGTTTGCTTTAGATTTAATCAAACACTTCCTCATCCTCCTCTGAAAATAGTAATGCTTTCTTTGTACTACATCCACTATACCTCAACAGAAAAGAATTAAATTTTCCCCTCTGACTTTTTAATTATCCCTGGGCAGCTTTGAGAAATGGCATGAGTAGCACAAATCAGAAATGCCAGTTGGCTTTGGAGTGCATCCCATTTGTTTGGAAACAGATTTTTTAGGTCTTTTTTGAACAAATGTTAATGTTGATTTGTGTTTCCTTAACAGATGCCAATGAATGACAATACCATGAAGATAAAGGATAATTAAAGAATATTGAGTATTTCTTAAAAGGGTCTGTAGGTGATACATGCTTTATTGTAGGTCAGACATTTCTTCAACTGAGGTACAATCTACATCCCTGCCAAACAAAGTGGCTGTGGATACTAGATATTTTTCAAAAAATTTCAAATCTAAAGGTTTCTAATTGTTAACACTCAATTCTTTGACACTCTCCACCATTAAAGAGCAATAACAAACAACTAAGTCGTGTATTGTTATGAAATTCATGATGAGCAGGCCTAATCTACATAAAAAATTATCGCCTTTTAAATAACATATAGCATCATAAACATTTGACAAACACTATAATTGAATATCCTCAACCATCATCAAAGGGCAAAACATTTCTCTTTTTATATGAAAACAAGACATTTATAGAGTTAAGATAATTTGTTGAGGGGTCAATTAGGTAGTGATAGATCATTGCCTCAGGACTCATATCTTTCTACCATCCTGTGTTAAGGCTCAGCAAGCAGCAAGATTAGATAGAGTTTAAAACATATAGGTTTTTGATAAAAGAATGACACTACACAGAATCTCATAGATCAAAGTCACAAACTAATGGTAGAAACAAAATACCAGAAGAACTTAATTTGGTATGGGTCAAGTACTAAGCAGTTGGAGGTAACAGTAGTTGAAGCTAGTTCAGCTGCTGCCCATGAAGTAAGTCTCACGAGCAACTATTCAATAAGAAATTTGCTTTCTTTATTCTTTCTCCTCGAGACAACCAAACATATCAAGAGCAGTCATCTGGTTCATCCATCAGTTTCCAATGTACTTCGATGGTTCTGACATGTCTATAGTCACCAATACCTATCTATTGTACTTAGAAAGCAGAAAGATACATTTTGGAATAATTGGAGGTTCATTGGATGGATATCATCCTCAGGAAGATAAACTTGTGTGCCATCCAGGGTTACCTAATTAAAGTACTTAACTCCTCTTTGTCATCAGAACATCACTCTCGGGAAAGCAGATCCTGTGAAGCCAATAAAGTCCACTAACCTCAAATATATTAGATGAGGCCCAAGCATGGCCAAACCCAAGGTTAGACACAAGATCAAATACATTATGTATTCAAATGTATAAAATACATAAAAACATACCAACATACACACATATAGTCCCACCTGTGCAGCATAACTCAAAAAATCAGCCATTCATATTCAGACCACCCCAAATTATCATTTGAATATATTTTATTTACATAGTTTGATATGGATTGCATTGAATCTGTGGATTTCTTTTGTTAGGATGGCCATTGTTACTGTATTAATCCTACGAATCCATGAGCATGGGCGATCTTGCCATCTTCTGAAATATTCTCCAATTTCCTCCTTCAATGTTTTAAACTTTTTATCATGCAAGATTTTCACTAGCTTGTTTAGAGTCACCCCAAGATACTTTACATTATTTGAGGTTATTGTGAAAGATGTTGTTCCCTGATTTTTTCTTAGTCTGTTTGCCATTTGTATATAGGAGAGCTACCAATATTTTTGAGTTAATTTTGAATCCTGCTACTTTGCTGAAGATGTTTACAGCTGTATGCTTTCCCTAGTGGAATTTTTAGGATCATTTATGTATAGTATCATGTCATCTGCAAATAACTATACTTTTACTTCTTCCTTTAGAATTTGTATCCCCTTGATTTCCTTCAGTTGTTTTATTGATTTAGCTAAAAATTCAAGTACTATATTTAATAGGTATGGAGATAGTAGACATTCTTGTCTTGTTCCTAATTTTAGTGAAATTGCTTTGAGTTTCTCTCCATTTAGGTCGATATTGGATGTGAGCTTGCTGTAAACTGCTTTTATTATGTTTAGGTATTTACCTTGTATCCCTAATCTCTGCATGACTTTTATAATGAGTAGGTGTTGGATTTTGTTAAAGGCCGTTTCTGATTCTAATGGGATGATCAGGTGTTTTTTGTCTTTCAGTTTGTTTATATGGTAGATTACATTTATTGATTTACATATGTTAAACCATTTCTGCTCTAGAGTTAACTACTTGATCATATGGGTGATCTATTTGATGTGTTTTTTGGATTCAGTTTGCAAGTATTTTATTGTGAATTTTTGCATCTATGTTCCTAAGGGAAATTGGTCTGTAATTCTCTTTCTTTGTTTTGTCTTTTAGTTATTTAGGTATTAGGGTAACTGTGGCTTCATAAAACAAATTGACCCATATTATTTCTATTTCTACTTTGTGGAATAATTTAAGGAATATTGGCATTAACTCTTTTTTGAAAGTCTGGAAGAAGTCTGTGTTAAAGCCATCTGGCTCTGGGTTTTTGTCTGCTTGTTTGCTTGCTTTTTGGTTGGGAAACTTAATGACTGCTTCTATTTCACTAGGGGTTTTACGTCTGTTTAAATTGCTTGTCTTATCTTCCATTAACTTGGTAAGTGGTATGTATCAAGATAATTATTCATTTCTTTTAGATTTTCCAATTTGCTCAAGTACAGGTTTATAAACTATGTCCTTATGATTATCTGAATTTCCTCTGAGTTTGTTATGTCTCCTTTTCCTTTCTAATTTTGTTTACTTATATCTTCTGTCTCTGCCTTTTAGTTAATTTTGATAAGGGTTTGTCAGTCTTGTGATTTACTCAAAGGACCAACTCTTTGTTTAATTGATTCTTTGTATTGTTTTGTTTGTTTGTTTCTATCTTATTGATTTCAGTCCAGAGTCTGATTATTTCCTGCTGCCTATTCCTCTTGGGTATGATTACTTCTTTCTCTTCTAGAACTTTCAGGTGCGCCGTTAATTTGCTAGTCTCAAATCTCTCCAATTTTCTTCTGTAGGCATTAGACAATAAGATAATCAGCTACTCCTGTTTTTCCAGGACTAAGAAGTTTTACAGGTCTTTGAGTTCTTTTAACTTTAAAAGTTCCAAACAAACCAGGATTTTAGTTATTTTACCAAGAGGTACCCAATTGTCAGATCATTCCTTGATTACAGTTCTGGCTTTGTTAATGGAATCCTAGGAAAGCTTTTGTCTCAGTTCACATTTCTTCTTCATAGAGTCATTTAATATCAAGAGTCAAATAGTTAAAATTGGATTCCTAGTTTCTGCCTCTAGTCCAATGATTTGTGATTCACTTCTGTGTAGACTGATTTTATCTAAATATTTTCCTGTGTCACGAACAATGAACAAACCCACTATTCAGTTTTCATTTTTTTACCTTTGGGATCTGATCACATCTAGTTTTTGCAGATATCATCAAATCTCACTTGCCATCCTCTTGAGTTTGAAATATTTTCTAGTTATCTCACTAATCGGACTTCTAACCCATTCTGGAAGCTCCTAGATTCTAATTCAAATTTTATATCTTAGCTTCTTTGCATCATCATTTCTTTTACTGCCAAAAGTTTCAAATAGCACCTGTGAGGCCCATGGACTGAGTATCCCAACCTAATAGAGCAGCAGGGGATAACTTTAAACTCTATCAAACAGAAAGAATCTCTTTGGACCACTATTTATATGTGGCATGTCTATGTTAGTCTCAAAATGTCATTCATCTTAAGAAGACCTTCTGCATATCATTTAAAGAGGGGTTTGATGGGTACCATGTATGGGATTTCAGCATGCCATTTGAGAAGAGCTTAAAGTGCTTTTTTCCATTTGACTCAGCGTTTGGTCCTGTAGGGAGAGCCTGGGTGCCCTTTACTCTGTTCATCTGCCCACTCAAATCTATTTTAGGCTTACCTCTTAGATTCTGATGATCTGAACTCCTTTTTCAAAGATCCAGACATGTTTTTTTTTTTTTTTTCAAAAATGAAAACAAACAATAAAAAGGAAATACTTCTTGGCTCAAATCTATGTCTCACCTCCTCTCTCTAGCCATAGGCCAAAGCACTCAAGGGATGTGATTAGAGACACAAAATGGCATTGAAATTCCTGTCATGAAGTATTCAAGTTCAGCTATCATGGGAGAGATCACACTGCTTTTGCTCCTATTCAGTAAACAATGTTTTTTTTTTCCCTCTTGTTATTGTTCCTTTGGAGGGAAAAAACATCATTTTATTTCTTCTTGTGAATTCTTAGACATCAATGACGTTGTGAACATACTGTGGGAAAGAAAATCTGGTAATTAGTGTGTTTATTTTCTGGACAAGGCAAAACTTTACTCTTGATAAAGAAGGGATCCTTGGAAGAGGGGACACACAGAAATAGGAAGTGCACTGGTTTTTATTGTAACTCAGGTGGTGACTGTGTCTTTTCCCCATTGGTTGGGTTAGACCTCACAGTCTTAGTTAATTGGCTATCTGAAAAGAATTAGTGTAGAGAAAATGAAAGAGGAAGGGGGGAAAAGGGCTTTTGAGCCAGGCCATCAAATTCCTAGAACCATCAGGGGGTCTTTATGTAAACAAAGATTTTACAGGGTGTGACAGAGGATTAAAACATTTGCATAAAGGTCTTACAAAGTGAAGAAGATAAAAAACAATTTGAATTCCTTATTCTAAATACACACACACACACACACACACACACACACACGTGTGTGTGTGTGTGTGTGTGTGTGTGTGTGTGTGTGTGTGTGTGTATTTTTTTCCTTTATCCATCCGTCTGTTGATAAACATCAAAGCTAGCTCCATACCTTGGATAATGTGAATAGTGAAATAATCATGGACATACATATTTTTGGTGATATTTTGACAGTAAGTACCCAGAACTGATCTATGGTAGGTCATATGATAGTTCTACTTTTACTTTTCTGAGGAACCTCTACACCAACCTCCATAGTAGACCCATGAGTTTACATTCCTACCAAATTGTTTACCTATTCCTCTCTCTCCACATTCTCATCAGAACAGAATCCCTGTTTTAACTTTTAGTAGCAGAGTGGGGAATAGAGCAAGATCAGATGGGCCTAGAAAAGGGTACATGTTCCTATCTTGCAGACCTATCTGGTCATTGGCATTGAAGACAGCACTGAAAGGTGAAGTAAAACCACACTGAAGAAGGGAAATGTCATCCACAATGACCATTTGTGTTAAGGGAGAGCTAGTCCTATCTCAATGAATTAAAAGCACTTTCCATTAGCCAGAGGACAAGTGAGAACATGTTGGACCAACTGCATTATTTAACTTGGGCCTCACTAGAATTTTCCCCCAAGTGTGATAGCACCTGCCTGAAAGATAAACCAATGATTCAGTATGTGAAATGACAGATCCTGAAGGAGATTAGAATGCTTAGGAGCCTCTTCCCTCCCGGAGAACACATGGAATCAGAACATTCCTGCCAAACTTTTAAATCACTAGGTCACTCAATCAACCTTCTTTGTCCACCTTACCATTATTCATTATTCTAGACAGTAAGCATCACTTAAGAAAGCCACTCTTTCCTCCAGTGTGTCCTAGATTTTTAATATAGCTCTCAGCATTCTGTCAATCTTCAGTATCCAAGGATTCTCTATCTGTGAATTTACCTACTTACTGAAATTTATATGGAACTTCAAAATCAGTACTCACAGCACTTTCCAAGTCCTCCATGAACATGTAGAGAGCAACAAAAAGTCATCTTCAAATGTGCCTGCATATTACCAACTGAGGTTGAACAAAGTACCATTCTGCCTTCCTGTTTCAGTTCTCAAACCAAAACAAAAGTATCCTGCTCTGAACAAATTGATAGCATTTTTTTTCTGTCTGTCTTTTCTTTTTTCTTTTTTTTTCTCTTTTTGCAATCTGGATAAACCCAGATTTTGTTGGTAAACCCACTCTCTCAAATGTGTTTCAGCGACTGACACTGTGGTTCAATATCACAGTCCTTGCCTAGTATGTAAAATAAATTAAATAAAATATAAATGCTTGTCAAGTGTACTCTCTAGTGTCCTTAAACGCAAGAAGGCTGAGATGTAAAAGAAGGTGTACTTTGTGGAAAAATTCATGCATCAGACAAAGTCTCTTCAGTCATATTGATGATCAGGAGTTCAATGTCAACAAATCAGTGTTATATATAAAGTAAGATGTCTTTAAATATGCACACACAGAAAATAATGCTATGTATTGATAAAATGATGAAAATGTTGTGGCTAGAGGCTGTCGGAAACGTAACTATTTTCTTTAGTAGCAATGATTCACTTTTCTATAATGCAGTATTCATGATAAATTTATACGAAATAATCACCAGAAATAAAAGTTTATTGTGCATAGTCAGTACTCAATTAGTACTTATAAAGTGAATGAGTACCTTAGCAATTTTTATGTATATAGTCTCTTTGGATATATATTGTTCTTTCTTCTTCACAACAGTTCTATGAGACAAAAATTTATCTTCATTATTTTGTGAGGAAGGTGAGGCCTAAAAAAAAAAGTCTGCTCCAAGTTCCAGAAATGTGAACGGAATGAAGGTGAACTAGTACTATAGCCTGATCTGGGTCTTTCCCTCACCTGGTCAAATTTATGTGTTGGGTTTTTTTTTTCCTCTACTATCTCAGAATGTGACTGTATTTGGACATTGAGATTTTAAAGAAGTAATTATGGTAGAATGAGGTCAATGAGTGAGTCCTAGTCAGATGTTGATAGTGTCTTCATTAAAAAGAATTAGGACTCAGACACACTCCAAAGAAGCAGATTGAAGATGGCCATCTCAAAGTCACAGACAGAGAGTGGCTCTAAAAGCAACCAACTCCATTGACAGCTTGATCTCAGATGTCTTTCCTGCAGAAGCTTGAGGAAAAACATTTCTGTAGTTTAAGCCTAGACTGTCGTTCTTTGCCACGGCTGCCTGAGCAAACGAATGAAACTCTGATTGAGATGCCAGGCTGATAAATCAGACAGGCTCCCAGCCTTCACATCTCTCTGAGTCTAGCCACTTGTCATAATCCACTAGAGACCATTTTTTTCTCTAGAGAGGGAGCAGTATAATTACGAATGAGGCTGTGACTAAATCTGGAATTCTGAACACCAGCAAGGATGGAGCAAGTGAGAAAAATTGCTGGATCTTGGGACAAAGCCAAGTGGAGCATAGGTGGCCAAGGCAGAACAAAGCCCTGGGAGCAATGCCAGATCACAGACTTACAAGCAGAGCAGGGAAACGAGTGATAAACAAGGCAAAATGTGCAGACAACAAGGAGGACCAGGTCACAACGGTAAATGTTTAAGAAGCAAAAGGCAGAGGCAGGGAGCAGCAGGAAAGTGATCCCAGGAATGCTTTCAGGACCCACAGCTCATCTGAGGCTCAACTGGCTAGAACCTGTAGCTGCAAGTAGCTTAAGCTCACTTCCCCTACCTGTTTCTTTATCTGACTCATAAACACAGGACCAACTTAAATTCTGACATCCCTACCAAAACATGAGTCAGTACTGAATTGATCATAACTGTGTCGTGTTGAGTTCCTCGGAAGCAGATGCTGAGAGAGGAAGCTTCTAGAATATACCAAACTTTGATATTAATAGTAGGGAGAGAACAAGCCTTTATTTTCTACTTTTACTAAATCATTGTTGGCAACTGTTGCATACTTTGGTTTCTCACATATATTGTTTTATGTTTTGTAAATTCACCACACATCTATAAGAAGATGTTGATAGGTCCAGATGTCTTTCTTTTTTCAAGACAGGGTTTCTCTGTTGTGACTCTGGCTGTCCTGGAACACACTCTGTAGAGCAGGCTGGCCTCTAACTCACAGAGATCTGCCTGCCTCTGCCTCCAAAGTGCTGGAATTAAAGGTGAGCACCACCACCGCCTGGCTTAAATGTATAGCCCAGTCTCTCATTGAACTTATGATCCTCCTGACTCAGCCTCCTTCAGCAGTTCCTACTGGCATGCATCACCACAACCAGCAAGACTTCTTATATACACTTACAAATCATTTTGTCTAGTTAACTCTTACTCCATTTTTTTATTTAAAAATTACACTGAGTATATATCTTTATTTGGAAGAAAGTAGAATTTGTATTATATTCAGACTTTCTGTGAATGAGTATGGGATATCTCTACAGGTCTTATTTGATGTGCCTCATAAAATTCGTAGCTCTCTAAATAAATGCTATACTTTGTTTATTGACGTTTTTACTGTTTTGTACCATTTTTAACAATTGTTAATGGAATATATTATATATGTTCTGTTTCCATCTCCATCAGGTTTCACTATGAATCAGCTGATTTTTAAAACTATGACTATTTCTAAAGCTTATTTAAAGCCATTGTTTTTCCTCAATTTTTTTTATTTTATTTTTCAATATATATATTTAAAATTTTTTAGGTTATAATATAATTATGTCATTTCCCCTTCCCATTTTCTTCCTCCAAATCCTTGAACATACTCCTGTTTTTTGCTCTCTCTCAAACTCATGTTCCCTTTTACCATTAAGTTACACACACACACACACACATACACACACACATACACACACGTAAGTATATATTCCCTAAATGCATAAACACACCCTGCTTAGTCTGTACATTGCTTGCATGTATGTTTATGTGTTGAGGGCTGATCATTTGGTATTGGATAACTAATTGGTGTGCTTGTTTGTCCAGCTCTCAGCATTACTTACTTGCCTGTAGTTCTTTGTGTAGGATTGAGGCCCCTTGGGCTTCCCCTGTCCACTTTAGCATGTCTATTATTGTTGTCCTGATTCTGCACATGTTTATGTAGTCATATTGGTGAGACTTTACAGGTCGAGGGAGATTCAAGCTCACAACAAACCCTCCAATCTGCTGGTTCTTACAATCTTTCTTGACCTTCTTCTGCAGTGATCCCTGATTCTTAGGTCTAGGAACTATGTTGCAGATGTATACGTTGAGATTGGCCTCTGGGCTGCAAAATGACATTTTGATTGGTTGTGGTTGTCTATAATGATCTCTGTTGCAAAGAGAAATTCCTTGATGAGGGGCAAGGACTACACTTATTTGTAGATATAAGGACAAACGTTTAGAATGTAGTTATGGGTTCTGCTGGTTTAGTAAAGTGGCCATTGTAGGTTCTCCTCCAAGATCCATGACTTCACTAGTTCTTGATAGTTGACTAGATTTCCTGGACTAGGCGTGACTGCCGTTTAATTGAGTTGTTCATTGTTGTGGTTCATAGGTGTTATAGCTAAATAGAACTGTTGGTTGCTTCTTTCCTTTGGAAGCCTGCATGGAGCCTTCTAGTGCTATGAAAGCTAGTCCTCAGGAGGAGGCTTTCAAATCCATTCCAGTTCAGGGGTTTCTGAGCCTTGTGTTTGTAGTACATGGTGTCTTTGGCAATAGGGAGTTGTCTTTCATCTCTGAGAGAGTTGGGGAAAGCAACCAAGGACAATCACAATAGCTTGCAATGTTTTGGGAATCTCTTGGACAACTGACCAACAACTCAAAAGAGCGCTTCTCATGACTGGTAATTGGGTTAATGTTGAAGGTCTTTTGCCCTTGAAGGAAGCATTGTCAGTCCAGATGTGAACACTTAATTTAAACTATATAAGCATATTTGAATTCACACTTATGTATATTAAAGTTTATTTTAGATAGTTAATACTATGCTTCTTCATGATTTTAACAGCCATCCCTACTGTAATTTTACTCTCCTTCTTTATTCATCTCCCCCCTCCTTAATTAGAGCTCACCTGATTTTCCTGTTTTCCCTATCAAATCACTTGTATCTCACTATTACCCTAGCTATTGTTTCACCAATTCCTCTGTAATGGTCCCTTTTTACTTTACTGGTTTCTGCAGTTACTCCAGGATATTTACTCATATTGAAGATTTGGAGCCAGGCACCTCTTATAAAAGAGAACCTGTGACATTTGTCTTTATGGGTCAGGGTTACCTCACTCAGTATGATCTCTTCTAGTTCCATCCATTTACCTGAAAATTTCATGATTTAGTTTTTCTTTACAGGTGAGTAATATTGCAGAATGTATATTGCTACATTTTCATTATCCATTATCAGTTTAAGGGCATTTGAGTTGTTTCCATTCCCTAGCTATTGTGAATAGAGCATCAATGACCATGAGTAAGCAGATGTCTGTGGAGTAGGATGTTGAGTCTTTTGGGCATATGCCAAAGAGTGGTATAGCTGGGTCATAAGGTAGATTTAGTTTTGCTTTTTGAGAATTCTCCACACCAGTTTCCATAGTTACTGAATCCATTTGCAATCCCACCAACAATGAATGAGGATTCCCTGTTCCCCAACCCCCTCCAACATTTATTGTCAGTTGTTCTGTTGATCCTTGCCATTCTGACTAGGGTAAGATGAAATCTCAAAATTGTTTAGACTTGTAGTTCACTAATTGCTAGAGAATGGAGTGTATTTGTTTGTATTCTGTTTCCATACCTATTGGGTATGGAAAACTAGTTCCTTGATAAACAATATCTTACTATCTCATTTGACTTTCGAAACCATAATTTATATTTAATTAGCTTATGTTGGGTTTTTATGAAACCATGAAATTATTTGCATACTGGCACAATATGACTTACAGTGTTTACTTAAATTCTGTAGGGATTCTCTCATTAACTAGAACTCTAAAGAAATGAAAGCATGTTCTTGATTGAGCCTAAGCTACTGGTCAATATTTACTGTATAACACGATTCTGGGTATTTTACATGAATTGCATTATAGTTCAGGATGTTCCAAGATGATATGACTGGGTTAAAATACTTTCCTAGGTGGAACAATGTGTAAGTAGATCAGTAGATCTCAATATTCCCAATGCTGTGACCCTTTAATACAGTTCTTCATGTTGTGGTGACCGCCCCTCACCCATAAGATTATTTTTGTTGCTACTCCATAACTGTAATTTTGCTACTGTTAATTTTAATATAAATACCTGATATGCAGATGATCTTAGGCAACCCCTGTGAAAGGGTCAGTCAACCTGCAAAGAGGTCACAACCCACATGTTGAGAATCACTGAACTAGAAAATTTCAGTGGCATTTTGAGGGGTAGTTTTTCTGTTCTTTGGGCCGATGGAGCTGTGAGGGACAAAGAAGATCTCACAATACAATTATTATCCCACTCATATTTCAGTAGTTGCTGCCACATTTTAAAAACTGCACATTTGATCTTTTATATGCTTTAGGTTTGGGTCCAAATACATACATTATTAAACAGAATGGAGTGAGCATTCTCCCTGGACCATGTCTTGTGCCTTCTGGGAAAGTAGAGTCTGTCTGTTTCTACCTAATTGTGTCACCAAGCATTGTACTATAGACTTGAGGCTCAGCTGCTGTTTGAAAGCCCAGGACAATATCATGTACCTTTTTCTGTCCTCAAGGGCAAAACTTCTTTCACATATCAAAGTCTGTATAGATCCATAATCTGTGTTATAACAGACTACCCACTCTGACTCTTCTAAGGAATTCCTTCCTATGCTTCAGAGACAGGTAACTCGGTGATTTGTTCCCTCTCTCTTCACCTTTTTGCTTTCTCATTTTGAAATTGCTGTGAAAGCCCAGGGCAGCTAAGATCAGTTGCCCTGGTTATTATATGATTTCTTTCTCTAGCTTGGCCTCTCATAGCACCCTTTACATCATTTTCCACATTCTACAAGTATTTATTTGAGTGCCTTGAGGTCTAAACTCTATAGGGCAAACTGTCTCTATTTTGTTTTTGTTTTTTTTCTCGTATGTGCTCTATGATATCTATAATGATTATCAGCTTATAATTAACTCAGTTTATCAAATGCACAGTGTTTGGTACACAGTTTTTTTTTTTCTTCTCACAGTTGATTCTGGCTGCAGTGACATATTAGGCTAAATTTAACATGTGTACAATGAAAAGGTTTTTCCTCATTTTTCTAAGACTTTGATGCACTGGTATTTTGAACCAGTCAGACTGTGATAGCTTAAGTTGCCTAGTAACCAGCCAAGGATCAGCACCAGAGTAGAACCAAGAGAAGCCACATTTCTTAATAAAAAGGGCAACAGCAGGGAAACCAGCAAGTCTGGGCTCACAGCAGGTTTGGATTCTCACTCCTTTGAGGGTGTGACTGACATGCCTTCTATGGATTCTGCCGGAATCCTCTATCTATAAAATGGGCCTGACATTTGACAGTGGGTGCCTCTGGCACATATGGATGAACTTTTTTGAATAAAAGCATGTGGGGATTATAGAGGATTCTTAGTAGTTTGAGGCTAGCATGATGAAAACATTGAAAACCAGGATCAGACAAAATCGTTGACTTCAAAGATTTATTCTCTCTTTTTCTGTATATGTATACAGGTACACAACTGTGCTTACAGGTGTCTGTGTGTGTGGAGGCCAGAGGACAAGTGTGAGTACTGCCCATCACTTCTTATTTGAGATAATGTCTCTCACTGGGCTGGGACTCTACAAATAGGCTAGGTTTGCTGGCCAGTGAATCCCAGGGACGTGCCTGCTTCCCTTCCTCAGGGCTGGCTTCATAAATTTGATCCATGTTGTTTCTTTCCTCTCTTTGCCCCAGAGCAT
Organism: Cricetomys ansorgei; assembly: GCA_026225945.1. NCBI lineage: Eukaryota > Metazoa > Chordata > Mammalia > Rodentia > Nesomyidae > Cricetomys > Cricetomys ansorgei. The sequence goes on from JAMJFZ010003396.1 coordinate 9,121,985, forward strand.
GATAAATTCTTCTCAGCTGTGAATATCAGCTCACAGGCCTTGAAACAAATTTTATTGTTTTCATAGTTGTCTTAGATTATATGAAACAGAACTATCCCGATGGCTCAGTTAGAAAAGTGCTTGCCATACAAGTGTAGGGACCTGAGTTTGGATCCCTATACCCCATCTAAAGCCAGATGCAGTAGTACACATATGTAATTCCAGTGCTTCTATGGAGAGGTGAAAGACTGGCATATGCATCAGTGAAAACCAAGTGACCCTGTCTCAAAACAGTGGAAGGCAGCTACCAACACATGCTCATGCTCACATACATAGATTAAAAAAAATTTTAGCTCAATTCTGTACAATGGACTTTAGTTTTCCAGGCTCACAATAATCATCAAGTCTGGAGGTATCATTAGACAACAAGAACTACATTCAAGTCTTCTCTTTGCTCTTTTCTGTACAGACATAAGGCAAATTATTTCATCCTGTTCTAGATTAGACGTTCATTATATATATATATATATATATATATATATATATATATATATATATATATATATATTACACAAGTTTGTTGAAAAGAGTAAGTGTGGATGTATATGAATATATGCACATGTTCACATATAGTCTACATGTTCACATATAGCCTAAAGATATATAGGCTATATATGAAAATGTGCATATATTTATGAAATATGCCTTTATATATGTACACACTTATATAGTAAATCACAAACTTCTTAAATATCCCATGTTTAATAAACTTGTACTTAGTAGACTCCTCTCTCTATCCGTATGTCTCTCTCTGTCTCTGTATATCTCTATCTCTGCCTCTCTCTTTCTCTCTCCTTTCTCCACTTCAAGCTCTTTTCTAGTTCTCATGCAAATTGTAGAATTTCTCCTAGAGTATACAATAGGACCTTATATCACCTAACAAAATGTATGTATTCTTTTGGTAGTGATTTGAAGCTGTCAAAAAGTAACACAGCATCAGCTGGCTTGCATTAGAGTTTTCTGTGACATTTAGAAAATACAGTTACTTTGTTTTCCCAACTACCTCATGTTGAGATCATACATTAATCACAAGTGCAAAAAGCATGATTATTAAATGTGAAAAAAGAAGCCTCTTCCTTCTTAAAGGATATATGTATGCATCTATCCTTTCTTAAGCAGGTACTTTTTGAGCTCTCGTATTGAATATAATTTGAAGTGGTGCACACCTAATAGAAGAGGGAAACATCAAAAGCCACAATAGCACAAAGAGAAAGAGAGTACCTTCCACTGAAAACTCTCAAGGGGTCCTGTGCCATTTGTGCCTTTCCTTTGGGAATTGGGAAACACATTGTAGGGAAACCTGTGATTGCTTTGGCTGACTCTGCTCCAACAGCAAAGACTCTGATGAAAGACATCATTTAATCACTTGTCCTGAAGCCACTGCTGAAATTGCAGCCTTCTGAAGTGACACAGGAAACCAAGTCCCTGCAGTTAACGTGGAACATGAAAAGAGACATCATAAAGAGGACTTATTAAAGGCCAGGTGCTATGGTGGGCCTCACCTCAGATCACTGTAGAATTTTCCAATGCTGCTCTGATACAAATCAAAGGCTCTCTCTTCCTTCCTCTCTCCCTTCCTCTTTCCCACCTTCCCTCCCCCTGTCACCTCTTGTCTCCCTCCCCCATCTCTCAGCAGGTGGTTTCACTATGAAATCTATCTGAGTTCTTCTTCAGGGGAAGTGATTCCCAATATCCCATAACATCAGCAACATGTGGACTTTAGAATTCCTCTCTTCTGAAAAGAATAAGAAGTGTGTCTCCTGTGTTGCTTTTCAATTCACTCAAAACTTTTCCTTGGGTCGTCTACTCTGATAGAACAAGAAGCAGTCTTAGAACTACATTCAGGAGTGGGGAAAGCTGCAGGTCTACCAGTTTCTTTAAAGAGTACAGGATTCCAAGTTGCACAACTTAGAAAATCCAGAAAAATATATCACTTTTAATCTTAGCATCATTCAAGACCTATTCTTTCTTCTGTAATTCACTGATTACAATAACTTTGGACGGAAACAAACAAAACAAAAAAAACACTTTGCAAAGTCAATAAAAGCTGTTGAAACTCTTCTTGGAAAGGACAACGCGTAATCATATTTAAGTGCCTTACTGTATGCATAAAACAAGTATACTAATCAAAAAGTTTATACCTTGATATGTTTCTGCACAGTTGTAACAATTGCATCTGGGTCAAATAGACATTCTCTTTGACCTCCAGCCACCTACTCCCCCATGAAACGTAACTGCTACTCCAAAACCTAAGACATTCGTTTTGTTATACCTTTTCTATTTGGTTCTTAAATTTAGTACTAGCTTGTGCAGGCAGGGGGATTTATTGTGTTAAATCACAGTTCATTCTTTCCTCATGTATATTGCATCATATCTATCCATTCTGTTACTAGGGGACATTTGGGAAGCTTTTTAAAAAATTAGGACTATTGTGAATAGTACCATCATGAAAATTTTCATGTATACCTCTCAATGAATAAATATAAGAATTTGTATTGAACACATAACAATGAGAATGACTGGGCCCAGTATTTGTACATAAATATACATAAACAACTCGAGAAAAATGGTTTTATTTCATTTCTTTTTAAGTTTACATGGGGTAAAATTCACTCCTGTTTTGGCATACACTTTTTAGATAGCTCTTTTTCATTTAACACAAATATTTGAGATATATTCATGTTATTCTTAGTCCCATGGTTCCTTTTTTATTACTGAGTAGTATTCCATTGTACAACTATATCGTAACATAATCATTACCCTGTTGAAAGTCATTTGAATTATTTTTTTACATCAAGACTGCCATAAATATTTATTTACAGGTTTTGTTTTCACATACATTTGGAATTTCTCTGAACATTTTCTAGATTTTAACATATATGTATTGTCAACATGCATATTTTGGGACCTATGATCCAATGTAATAGTATTAAGAAGCTTGTCCATAGGCAGTGATTACATTATGAAAGTTCCATTCTCATGAACAGGATTAAAACCATAGGCGGGACTTCATCATATTGTGAATCTACAAGTGTAGTAGTTACTCTCTGGGTTGGCTCAGCAAGGACAACAAGGAGACATATTCATAGGTGCAAACCCTTCCAGACCACTGCAGAAGGAACAACCATCATGGCTAGCACCAGACTGGACAGTGGAACCCCAAACATCTGAGCTCAGGTGTTTTTACTGATATAGAACTCCTCAGGTGCTCTACTGATAGCACGTGCAGATCATGAGCAATCGAACATCCCCCACATAAATCCAACAACTACAGACAATACAAAATGCCAAGACCTAGGCAGACCCTCAGCCAACAGTGCACAAAACAATATTTTAAACACAACTAAAAATAACTTCTACACGTGCCTTGATTTGATTCTCCTAGCCTCCACAATTGTGAGAAATACATTTTTGTTTTTTATAGTTACTCAGCTTCAAACATTTTGTTGTAGAAGAAAAAGTGGACTAGTAAACAGGATAATCCCTCAGAAATGTTGGTTCATTTGGTTTATCTTTAAGACACTCCATAATTGATTTTTGTGGTGATTATGGCATTTTGAATTTTTATCGGCAATGCAATAACTCTCTACTTGGTCTGTGTCCTAACCATCACTTGTTATTGTCAGATATTTTATAAGCCATTTCAATACTTATATAGTGATATCTCATAGTACTGTGGTTTCAATTTACATTTCCTGAAGGACTAATTATATTAAATATGTTTTCATGAGTGTTTTTACTTTCCTCAGACACCTACTTTATGAAGCTTGCCCAGTGTTTTCCGTTATAATTAGTGAGAAGATTTGGGGTAGAATATTTATTTCATCTCAGACAGATCCAGAAATCCTCAATACCTTTAAATAAAATTTTAATATATTCTTTAGTTACTCTCATAGATAGCAGATCAGATAAATTAATATCACGAGGACAGCAGATGGTATGAATGTATCTCAATGACATGCAAGGTACTTCATCTCCTCTGAGTTTTATCTTTTGTTTTGTTGAGAGCCTGCTGTTCTAGAGGATAAGCTCCACGAAATTCAAGTTTACAAAGAGTGAATTAATTGGAAAATCCTCCCCACACTGTTTGCTGACTTTCAACTTCGCTTCTCAGGGGACAAGTTCCCCCATTTCCCTTGGGCTAGGGCAGTCATACAGTGTAACTGGATATGCTGGAGTGCTTTCTCCCCTTATCATAGTTTACTATCATGTATTCAAGGTTTATTGGACCCAGTCATTCCCAAATAAAGGAACAGGTTTTCTTTATAAAGTATACATACATACTATAGTGTATACCACTACAACTGATAGTACTCATAGGTCAGGTCTTAGCTTAATTCGCACATGCGAACGTGCTAGCACATATGTGCACACACACATGCACACACACACACACACACACACACACACACACACACACATTGGAGGATATCTAATGTTTTATACAACTACATTAACCCATCCAGGCCTTCAGAATACTACCTGGTAAAGTGTGGCTTGCAACTGCAACAGATAGGGACTGTATAAAAATACTGATGCTCAGGAGATCCCTTCTGAGTCTTACCTCTGGGGTAAGATATAGGCTTTTTAGTCTTACTATATTTTCTTAGAGATTCTTGTATATTTTGAAGTTTAAGGACAAATAATCATAATTTTGACTTGTTTATCACAAAACTGAATTTAAAAATAGGAAATAAATGCTGGGCAGTGGTGGCACACGCCTGTAATCCCAGCACTTGGGGGCAAAGGCAGGTGGATCTTTGTGAGCTTGACTCCAGCCTGGTCTACAGAGTGAGTTCCAGGACAGCCAGAGTTACAACAGAAAAACTCTCTGTTGAAAAAACAAAAAAAAAACATAACAAACAAACAAGAACAAAAAAGAATGGAAAGAAGAATTGGGATGCTTCTCCCAGTATTTGGAAATTTCTACTAGGAGTTAATTTATTACTTTTTAAAAGTGAAAATAGAATGATACCTACTAGAGATTTTAGGAGCTCTATAAAAGGAAGAGTGAAGGCTTTAGAAAAGCAGTGAACAAGACTGAAGGAAGGTATAGCCTTCCTTTTACACTAAGAGCCAGAAATAATATCATGAAATATAGAAAATGTAGGTAAAATACAGCCTTTTAGAACACTTTCATCAGTGTATACTCATTATAAATGGAACTATGTTGCACAAAAACATTCTTAAAAAAGTATATATGTATTTTGAGTGTATTCCCTTCTGTATCCCACTTCTCTGCCTATTCTCCCTCCTCTCCCTTACACTAAACACGTTGGTTAACCTAGGGAGTTTTGTTTGTACTTTTGTGCCTTATTTTATATGGTACATGATTTCATATACATGTATAACATCTAGGACCAACACTTGAGAGAAAGTATGCAATGGTACGCTTTCTGAGACTGGCTTAATTTGCTTAATATAATTATCTCCAGTTGTATATATTTTCCTGATTATATATATATATATATATATAT